>JAHDVF020001106.1:1435690-2871380 GCA_022606425.2 Lepidostoma basale | reverse complement strand
AAGAGCACGGTTGAGTCGACCCGGCTGCGTGAAATATATAGTAGATTCGTAACAAATTTTCCAAACCCTGTCACGTAAGCTGTCGCTGATTGACATTTTTGAGACTTGGGCACTCGACCATATCGCCAGTAATCGGCACTTTTGTGGAGATTTGGTATAATTTATCACACAAACACAAACGTACGTATCTTTTCACACACACACGCAATAAATTGGGAAACAATAAACCGTGCCATCATGACCCGATAATGTTCTGAGGCCAGCTGTGAATTATTTATATCCATGTGTCGTATCCGCGATACTTTCAAGGCAAAGTAGAGGGTGAATGTCACGTGGGAGGGTCTCCTTCTGCGCCTTCAGCTTCGATATATGAATATCATGTATGTTGCTACAACAATATCAAATATGCAATACGTAGGCACCTTATACATTAAACAAAACTATAAGGAATTCAGTTCCTTCCCAAATATACATTTATCGAAAAACAAAATTGATATTTCATCTCTATTCGCCACCATTTTGTGTTGTGAATTCACATTTGAATAACTTTAAAATACATTTTATTTTCATAAAACATGTTTTTAAGGTAAGGGCGTTTCGGAATTTCATTGTTATAACCTTGGAATTGAAATAACAAAGTTTTTTTTATTCCGCTTTAATTAAATAAATATTTTTATAAACTAAAAATATCAACCGCTGTCTTTCGTGACTGATTATATATTTTTTTTATAAAAATATTTAATTTATTAAAGTAGAAAAAAAACAGCGTTGTTATTTAATTTCTAAAGTTATTTTTTGCACTTTCACAAACATGTATCGGGACACAGAAGCTATTCCTCACTGTTAAATTTTTAACAGTAATAAAAACAGAAAGGGAGAGGGGAGGAATTAAGTGTAGGAGAAGGGTTAATTGTAATTTAGTTGGAAATTGGGAGAGGAGGAACAAATCAAATAAAGGAATTAAAGTTCAGTTTATTTGGTAGTTTATATAATAATATCTTCTTTATTTTAATTTCAAGCTTGTTCACAGTTATATTTCTATTTTTGCTTCCTCTATTTCAAACCATATTCACATCATAATAAATCCTTTATTCACCATTAATTTTTTTTTTCATAAATATAATTTAATGTATGAAGTCCAAAAATGAATGAATGAATTGCTAGAATGGCAGTGCACAATGGTGTTCTTTTACCGGCCCTTATGTCAAATCAAATCAAATCAAATCAAATCAAATCAGTTTATTTTCTCAAAAGACATTACAAACATTTTTTATAGTTTAAGGCATCTATTGAGAACAGGTAAACATAAGGAATATATAATACCAGGAACGCATGAGAGATGGTTCGACATTAGGAATACAAAATACTCTCCAAAGTCAAGAGTATTTGTCTTCTGAATGTACTTTCACGAATATGAAAGACATCGATCTCCGAAGCGATCATGTTCAGCAGTTTGATTGCTCTCCCCACCGGCATCACCAGAGGCAGGTTGGTTCTGCATGCTGGGAGATAAAACAGTCTGTGCTGACGCTGTCGAAGATAGCCATCCGGAACATAAAGATGGATAGCCTCCAAGATGACGGAGTTCTCAAAGAATCCCCTGATAAGTCTGAAGAAATGGGTAAGTGTGCACCCATCCCTTCTTATCTGTAAACTATTGGTCCCCAGCATGCCCAAGAGGAATGCAGTGGGATAAAGCCACGGATAGCTACCAAACTCCCCCATGTAGAGATATCTCAGAAATCTTTTCTGAACCCTCTCTAACATGAGCGAGTATCTCGCCTCGTGGGACTCCATATCACCGAGCCACACTCGAGCCGGCTCCGGACCAATGAGTTGTACAAAATTCGCAAAACATAGGGATTCTTGAAAACTCTACCAGTTCGGAGAATAAATCCCAACATTTTCAGTGCAACTCCACATATTCTCTCGATGTGAGCATGGAAAGTCAGCCTACTTTCATAATGTATGGAAGCGAAGCATGTAACTGGCAAAAGAAGGATGAAAGTAGAATAAATGCAGTAGAAATGAGATCTCTTAGACGAATGTGTGGATACTCTGTGTATGATAGAGTGTCGAATGAAAATATAAGAAGTGAATGCGGTGCGAATGATGGTGTCATGAACAAAATAATGAAAGGATCATTAAGATGGTTTGGACATATGGAAAGAATGAATGAAGAAAGAATAGTAAAAAAATTATATGTTAATGATGTAAATGGAACCAGAAATAGAGGAAGACCGAGGAAAACGTGGCACCATCAAATAAATCAAATATTGAATGTCGGCCATGTGAGGAGTCAGAGAATACGACACGCGTGCATGACACGATGTATGAATGTTGAGGAAGCGAGAGAAATATGTCAGGAAAGAAAAGTGTGGCAGTCCATTCTTTCTGCCTATCCCTTCGGGGAGACGGCGTGATGGTTAGTTTGTTTAGTTTGTTTTTAATCTAATGTAAGTTATCAGACCGTGGAACTGACAGAATGGTGTCAGAAAAATAAATCAGGTAGAGATGAGATCTCTTGGAGGGATGTGTGATATAGCAATGTTTGAAAGAATTTCAGATCTAAAAAAAAATTAAGTGAAGTATATTTTTCATTGTATTTTTGTGCAAAAAGTACAAAAAAAGTCCACGTGACCACCATAATATTCATCCAGTCTGTCGATACCAGCTGGGCTGACGAAAACTGTCGCTAACGAAATAAAGGCGATTAGTGTAAGTAGATATTAAAAAAAAAAAAATCTTTAATAATTTGCAAACACCATGTATAAAAATCTCTAACAGATCTTTGCTTTGTATTTTACTATCTAATAAAAGTATGTCTGTTACACGATTGTAAATTTCCTTTTCACCGAGAAGAGCGATCCATCTCTACCCACTCATAAATGATCTCATATTTTCCCTTACTTAAGTATCACCCATTTATCATCTCGCTTGAGAAAAGTGAGATATTAATTGTTCGAGTTTATTGATTGTGCATTCAGGTGTAAAGATATTTATGCGCGCTGGGGCAATGTGGCGACTGTTATTGGCGCTTATGAAATTTCGATCCAAAGTATTGAGGGATTCCTAAGAAACACGAGGGGGAATTTAATTTCGTACCTTGATTGAATCCTTGTTTAGTTTGGAAGATTTCTTAATTAATAATTAATACCACACAGGCATGTGTGTACACAAGAACACGTGATCGATTATGTGTGCCATATTGATAGGTTAAGCAACTGCCTGGATTACTTGGTACCCTCACATACCACACTCTCTTCTCAATCAAATTTCAATCTTATGAGTAATATTTTAATAACAAGCAAATATCACATTCTTCAATACACAAACAATTATTTTTTTTAAATCAAATCAAATCAAATCAGTTTATTTCATCAACAGACATTACAAAATTTATTTTTCGGGCATCTATTGAGAACAGGTAAAATAATATATTGTGTATAGTATACTACCAAAAACGCATGAGAGATGGTTCAACATTAGGAAGACAGGATACTCTCCAGAATTAAGAGTATTTGCCTTCTGAACGTACTTTCACTAATACGAAAGACGTCGATCTCCGAGAAGACCGTGTTCAGCAGATTAATTGCTCTTCTCACCGGTGTCACCAGAGTCAATAGATTTAAAATTTAAATGTACAAGTATATCAATTATATTATCGTAAATTTTTATTTTAAATCAGTCACACAACTGTCAATGTACATATAAACAGTCGGGGCGAATAATGATGACAAGTCATTCGGCATTCATTTGAAGTCAAAGTTTATTAAAACATGACCAACCCTTAGTGACGAACGCTCTCATTCTTCGGGGCTATATTATTCAGACGCTTTACCCCGTATAAATATCCTAATCTGACCGCGGAATAACCTCTCAGTGTTGCTGCATAATGTATTACCCAATTTAACATCAGCCGACTCCATTTTGAGCAATATCTACCGACCCGGAGATTCCTTTTATACCGACAGTACTGATGGCACAAATACACTGTAAATTCATAACGGTTTGATGGGGTAAGGTGCTGCATAGAGATGGTGACAAGTATAGGCTTCAATAATTTATTATTTGAACGGTATAAGGAAACACTTTTTAAAGCAGACACATGTACTAAAACACAATTAACTGTTAATGAAAAAACTCTGTTTTTATATCACAATTGTATTTATTTTACGACGGCTGTTTCATCAACCAATGTTGACATCATCAGGTGTTACAATAATATATCAAATGTAAAATTTTCGTGATTTTTCAAATCTTTGTGTATTTGTTCCTAAGTCAATTTGAATAATTTCTTTATTATAATTTTACAGTTCTTGCTGAAATTGAGTTAGGTACCTAAATATTTTAATTAAAAGAACGGTTAGTTACTGTTTATAGGAGAAAATATTAAATTATTATTGTTTGGTGAAACGACTGTCGTAAAATAAATACAATCGTGATATAAAAACAAAGTTTTTTCAATAACAGTTATAAAATGTTAAAGTATCATAGTGTTTCGGCCAAAACAATGGACTAAAATACAATTATTTATTACTAGCAAACCCGCCAATGCTTCACTACTGCTATATTCGAATATATGACTACATGCATAATAATTTATATGGAGTTTAAAATATTTAATATTATTCTACATATAGTGTTGCCGCTTATTTGATCGTTGGGTTGGAATTAGTATGAGAATAAATCAATAAAAACTGTGTGTTTATTTATTCTATACTCGTTATCATTTTGTGTTGTGAATGTACATTTGAAAAACTTTTTAAAATAGTGTATTTTCACAATACTTTTTTGCACTTTTCGCTAACATGTTTCGGGACACAGACTTCCCTTCTTCAGTGTATGAATTTTAATGAAAGTGAAAACACAATGTTTTCAAAAAGTTATTCAAACTATGTATTTAGTTTATATGTGAATTAAACAAGTACAACTGATTTTATTGTTTCTTGAACAATGATGTAAAACTCCATATTAAATAATTAATACGAATGAAAACGTCAGTTTTTTAGAAGTTTTACTACATTTTATGGGAAGGACATGTTTCGCCCTTTTTAAAGCATTATCAAATGTGAGGGCCATATAGGAACCATAAGGGCGAAATATCTCTTTCCCATAAAATATCATAAAACTTCTAGAAAACTGACGTTTTCATTTGTATGAATTAAGTACAACTGATGTTTGATATCAATTAATTAATTTTTTAGATAAATTTAAGGCGTTGATACTGTGAAATTCAATGACGACGATTTTTTAATGAATTAAAACGCAGTATTTTCCACTTTTGAGTTAGTTTTTCTCGACATGACATAAAACTTATTGGTAGCAGCCTTAAAGATTTACGCAATCAAATAATCTGCTCTATACACATGAAAAGCAACGGATAACTTCCTAATACACCAAAAGCTCAAGTGGCATCCCAAGAACCAGCAAAATTATAATAGTTTTCTGCCAATCAATCATTTGGATTGTAACTTGCGAAGAAGAAATTCACATTTAAATTATGTGCTTCTTCCTATCCTTATTGTAGATCTTGCGACCTCTTTATGCAGGATATCAAGGATATCCATTTCTTTGATGGTCGTCCTGGCGGCTGACAGCCCTCTAGAGTCTCGTGCATCACGATCTTAGGAGTCCTAGCTGTATCCATCTTCTCGATTCGGTCGCTCCAGAATCATCTTCTCTGCCTACTCTATCTCAGTATGTTAACAATTTTGTAGGATCTGCGTATTTCTCCCGTCCATGATAAGTCGCATTTTTTTTATTTCTGCTACTCTTAGGAGATGTCTGCTTCTGACAGAGTATGTTCTTGCTTCGATTCTGTAAGTCATTATGGGCCTGATGCATGTTTTATTCAGGCATTCCGGTTATCATTTTTGATGTAAAGCAGTGATCGTGTTTGCTCCGTCGTTCATTTAAGCTTGTTTTTGTTCGAAATTGCGATGGATACTTTGGCTTCGAAGAGATGGACATATAATAACCCATTTCTTTAGATTAATCAGAGGGTACTTCGAGAACTCAGCCGTACTAGAGGATGTTGGTATTTTTGTCCCCGATAGATATCTCCGAAAGCGGCAGCACAGATTGTTTTACCTATCGGCCGCCAGAACCAATCTGCATCTGGTGACACCGGTGGGAAGAGCAATTAGTTTGCTGAATACAGTCTTCTTAGAGATCGACGTCTTTCATATTAGTGAAAGTACGTTCAGGGTACAAATACTCCTGACTTTGGAAAGTGTCTTGTCTTCCTAATATCGAACCATAACTTATGCGTTTCTGGTATTATGTTGTTTGTTTATAATATTTGACCTTTTCTCAATAGATGCCTTAAACATTTATGCTGTTTGTAATGTCTTTTGAGTAAACGAACTGATTTGATTTGATTTGATTGATTTGATTAATAAATCTTAACTTTGCTTTCCACTAGCATACGAGTATGCTGATTGTTATTATAATAATAAACGCGAATGTTTAATGGTTTTACTTGATTTAATTAATATAATTACTTATATAAATAGCGAGGCCTTGCGAGGACATTTTCAAACTGAAAACTGGTCAGTTTGAAAATGCCCTCGCAAGGCGAAACTAATTTGTAACTGCTATTTATATAAGTAATTATAAGAATTAAATCAAGTTAAACCATCAAACATTCGCGTTTGTTATTATAATATAATAATAAAGTATTCGTGAGAGCGTGGATTAATGCATTTGCCGAGACCGACACTTAGCCGGCCTCCAAGTATATAAGGATGCTGGGGCTACTGCTCCTGGATAGAGGGGTTTTTACGGTTGTCTACCCCACCGGAATTCACCGGAATTTGTGCTGTTTCTTGCCCTCTGAGGGTGCGCTGTTTTCCAGCTGGGAGAGGGAGGTTGCCCCTCTGTGACGGGTCTCGTTCCTCTCCCTGTTGGCCATAATAATAATTTGTGTGCTTTTATTTATTTATTTAATATTATGAAATGCTTCCTAAACCTCGTCCTTTGTCCTACATGCCAAAAACTGTACTCTACGTTATTATTATTTTTTTTTTCCCCATCCCGCATTTGTCTCTTCTGCCTCTCCTGTTCTTCCCGCTGTATATTCCTGCGGTGTATATTTTATCTTTTATGAAATGTTCATGTATTATATATTATGCTTATTTATTTATTCAATAAAGTACAGCGGAGCATAGAAGTGAAATTGAGTAGATTAAATGTGGTCTGGCACCCCCTTGTTGTTGCCGTATTTAAATGTAAGTCCCGGATGGACCGGGGACAGGCCCAGGGAGTGTACGAGCGAGGCTGATAAAAGGGCGCCGCTACGCCCTATAACAGCCTCGGGTATGTGGCGGGAACTTCTATGTTCCTATTAAAAAAAAAAAAAAAATATATATATATATATATATATATATATATATATATATATATATATATATATATATATATATATATATATATATATATATATATATATATATATATATATATATATATATATATATATATATATATATATATATATATATATATATATATATATATATATATATATATATATATATATATATATATATGCTATATATATATATATATATATATATATATATATATATATATATATATATATATATATATATATATATATATATATATTATATATATATATATATATATATATATATATATATATATAATAATAATAATGGAGTTTAACAAAACACAAAACCTCAACAATCAATATGCTGATTGTCCTAAACAGTGTCCCCCTGGCATCGCAGGCCAATGAGAGCGAAATATAAAAATAATAATAATAATAACGTAATATTAACAACAAAAATCATAATTGTAAAAATAATATTTTAGGGAAAACGTGTTTTCGAAGTATCACATTGTAAAACCTTGATTCCCATTCAGCACATGACATCTGCAAAATATTTCTCAAATTTTTCACTCTACAATAGCCTGTTGACTTCTGACTAAAGACGGCCATTGGGACGGGAGGACGTGGCTCGGTGTAAATATGAGAAATTCCAACAATCACCTCCCATTTCTCTCGCCGAGCACAATGTTCCCTCGCGACAAAGGGCCGACCATGATAGATTTTGTTTTCATTCCTAAAACTTGGATTAATGGGAGAGGCAGTATACATAAACGTAAGATTTAAAGAATTTTTTTTTCTCTGAATACGAATTCTTTTGTCGGGTTCTGTAAATGAAAAACCTTGCCTTGAAGTTTAATTTGAACGCAGTTGGCAATATCGCGGTAGGATATTTTTTAATTTGCAAAAATAAGAAGTAAAAAATGTCTTATAATATTCCTTGAAACGGAAACAGCTCACTATTGTTTTTACATAAGAAACTAACCTCTTTTATAATATAAAATACTTTATATATAATAATATTTTATTAAAATTAATTATTTTAATTGGAATATTGAGCCTGATGTTGCCATCAAGAGATAGGATATATTTATTGATCATTAGGACATGGTTTTAATACTCCCTAATTGTGATAACCCCTTTTAAAAAAAACGAAGTCTTTGAAAACAATTTTAAAAAATAATACGATTTTTTAAAGACGTACAAAGAAAAATACCCAATTGCAGAAGGAATGAAATTAGTTTTTTTTAATAAATTTAAAAAAATCCAATTTCCATACTGACACTCTAATTTCTAAAATAATTATTTTTTAATTTCTTTTCAATATCCACGAATTATCTGATCATATCACTTTTTTAAATTTTACACACAATTTTCAATTTTACACAATTGTAGAAAGTATGAAATATTTGAGATTTTCAAGACTCAAATTTTAATGTTTCTAACTAACTAACTAACTAACTAACCATCACGCCGTCTCCCCGCGAGGGTAGGCAGAAAGAATAGACTGCCACAATTTAATCGATGCGGTACTCCATCCTTCTCTTTTCGCCCCCGCGAGAGACGCGGTGTGATGGGTTGCGAACCTCATCGCCACCAATAGGCATCTCCCGCGCACACTTCGAGCGTCCAATGTCTACAAAATAAATCTAAAACAAATCTATCTAAAACAAATTTAATGTTTCTTTTTTATATAATTAGTATACAACACTCAATTTGTTCAAAATATAAAAATTAAATACCAAACATGTTTCAGACTAACCAGCCATATCAGTGATATTATACAAATATATTTTTTTAAATATATTAATTTTTGTTTTTGCAAATGTGGTCAGCTTTGACTGATATTTGATTGCAGAAGTCAAGATATTTATGACTTAATAGGTGACACATATTTTTAAATAAATATAAGTGCTCTTAGTATTTTAATAATACTTTTTTACACTTTAAGCAGAAATGTTTTGGTTATGACACAACCTTTTTTAATGAGCAGATTTAAAACTAAATAAATTAAATATTTATTGTAAAAATGTTGTACATTGAAAAAGGTTGTGTCATAACCGAAACATGTCTGTAAAAAATGTAATAAGGTGTTGTAAAAATACCAAGTACAGTTACATTTATTAAAATATGAATACACAACACAAAGTAAATATAGAAGGAACACATAAATAATGTTCGTTTCTTAAGTCTCATTTGTAAAATAAATATATAAACTAATCGCGCCGCTTCTTCCGCGGGGGTGAATAAGAGAGGAAAGAGTGCTTGATACCTGGAATATAAGAGAAGGGAAAGAAGGAAAAATAAATGGAATGTTTAAATCGAATCCGATAGACTTCAGATCTACATAAGCTGAAAACCCATATTTTTTCTTATTTCACACCCAATTTAAAATCTGCATATTTTGTTCTATAATACTTTCTAATCGATCGCGAATATCAAGCAGATGATCAGATGCAGCGCTTACATTTAGATTTAAAGCAAAAACGGCGCTTACATTTAGATTTAAAGCAAAAACGGCGCTTTAGAAGTAAGCATATTATTATTATTATGAGGCATGTTAATGGCCGAGAGAAATATGTCAAGAGAGAACAGTGTTGAGGTCCATTCTTTCAGCCTACCTTTTCAAAGATACGGCGTTTGTTAGTTAGATAATAAAATAAACTGCATACACTAGAAAATATAGGGACGTACAATGCATATTATGTAAAGGACCTATGAATCTCGTTAAACTGTACTTAACCCATACGTTACACGACATTGTATGCGCGATCCCGCGCTGATTGAAATCGCGGGGTTTGCTAGTCGGTGGTCAGAGACGGGATTAATTACCAGTTCCCGGCAACTAGAAGTAATTACCATCCACCACCAACCCCTAGTACCGCTTGCTAATTATTATTACAGAGATATACAAGGAAATACGTAATACGTGGCGGAGTTAGTGTCGCTTTGAGAAGTTATTGTCCACATTGTATTTGGGAGCACTTGCTCCATACGTTGTCATTTATACAGCATGTGAAAGCACGATAAGAGGAAAATGAACAAAAAATTTATTAAAAATAATTTAAATAAATACAAGGCGTTTTTTTTAGAGTTTTGTTTCTTAAACTGTCAACAATCCCATTATATAACAATGTGTATAAGAGTGTTATTTTTAGAGGTAAACAAATTCAAAATGAAAAAAAATACATTAATATAATTTTGCTAATATATATATATATATATATATATATATATATATATATATATATATATATATATATATATATATATATATATATATATATATATATATATATATATATATATATATATATATATATATATATATATATATATATATATATATATATATATATATATATATATATATATATATATATATATATATATATATATATATATATAATAAAAACATTTCGAATAATTAAAATAAGGCCCATTACATGCTACCACAAATATAAAATAATAGTTAACAATTAACAAATGATAGTGTGAAACGAGCTTGAAGTTAAACTAAGACGAAATGAGAAATACCATAATATTTAAAAGTTAAAATATTTATAGTACTGGAAATAAAAAATAAAATTAAGATATTATAATATACGAGTATTATAATATCGTGTAACATCGTGGTCACATCCACGCCGAAATGTTGCTCCGATCATTTTCTTAAAATTACGCTCGTTCAAATGAAAAACATCAATGACTCCAAAATGCTTGTTGTAGTTATCACAGATTCGATACAATGCCGTGCTCAATAATGTTAATGTTTATGATATTGGCTTTATCATCACACCGTTTCCCCTTAAGGAATGCCAAAAATAATAGACACTGCTCTATCGTGACGACCTTCGGCTAGTTGTAAGTGCTATTACTGCCACACCAAAGGTGCAGGGTTCGATTCCCAGCGATAGCAGTATGATTGTCACACTGTCTTTGGTCTGGTGTAGAATTTACGTGACAATAATAAAAAGGCGAAAGATAAGCTAAATATCACATGTCACGAGAATCAATATGATAGATATATCGATTTGACTCGTGCTGTAATGATGCAAAGAGCGATGCAAACTTATCATCATGTCACACCTCTCTACTTCCTCCACATTCATACAGCTATCAATCGCGCACGTCTTTTCTTCTAACTTCTAACATGGTCATCAACCTTTAAAATTATTAACATATAAGTTGAAAAAAATATATATTATTCTAATTTTTTTTTTTACTCTATTGATGGTTAAAACGCTAACACTGTGGAATTCCATTGTTAAAACTTTGGAATTGAAAAACAAAGATGTTTATTATGTTCCACTTTAATTTATTAATTATCTTTATAAAATTAAAATATTGACTTCCATCCCCAGGTGTAAATATATAACATATCATAAACATAATAAAACCTTATTATATTATATTATATTATATAATACAATATATAGATAAAAAATATGACTAATCTTTAAAATTACGAGTAGGTATCGATTACATTGGGAAATTTATTTTTTATTTTTTATTATCAGTTTAATAGTTTTATACGATTTCAAATAAAAAAACTTAATACTAAAATTTTTTTTGATACATACTTCGATATAAAATATTATAAAAACCTATTTTAACCTATATTTCAAAAGACATTGAAACAACCTAAATAAATATAATGTATGAAATTTTAAACTTCAAACCTAACAATAGAAACTGTTTGTAATCCAATTAAACCTTTTGTTTAAAACAAGATACATATAGAATTGTATCTCAAATGGAGGCATACAACATCGTCAAATAGATCATCTTCAACCAAATTATACTCCTACATTATTCTATTATTTACATTGTACACGGTTACTATTTCAATACAAGTTTGAAATTTGTAGCAATCAGCAACAGGGATACAAGTCTCAAATATATTATAACAAATTTGAATGTATTAATTTATTTGAATAACTTCTTTAAAACATTATTTAACAATTTATTGGTAACAATTAAATAATTCATACACTGAAGAAGGGAAGTCTGTGTCCCGAAACATGTTTGTGTTTCGGGACAATCTTTCGCCATAAAAAAACAACAAAATAATAAAATATGTTTTGCTTCTAGCAATAATACTAAAGTTTTATCTATGATCCGCGTTACTAGTTGTTAAACTTCTTGCTAGATGTCTCTAGTTGTACTAGATGTGCGTTCGACTGTTTCCAACAGTCGGCTTATGATTTTCTGTACAAACGTGATATTAAAAAATGTTTTTTTTTTGTTTGTAAAACGCTACCAATAATTTTATTACAATGGTTTACTATTATTTTCATTGAGTAAGTAATAAAATGATCACTTTTATATAAAATTATGGATAATATTGTGCAAAATCTAGGGATAAAAAGGGGAAGACCTAGAAATATTTTTTTGTATTATATATAGGAAAAAATTAATTAGTTGAAAATCTTTTTTTTTTTCATTTACTCATCATACAAATTTAAAAAAAATCATGCAGTAAGGAGTTAACAAGATTTTAACTTAACTTAAAGAACTAACGAACTAACCATCACGCTGTCTCCCCGAAGGGGTAGGCAGAAATAATGGACTGCCACACTTTTCTTTCGTAAATTTTGATAGATATAAAAAATTATGTTTCTTTGTTTATATATTTAGTACACAGCATTAAATAAATGAAAATTAATGACAAACGTGTTTCGTACTAAGAAGCCCTTCATCAGTGATAATATATAAATATAAATATAAAAATATTATCAGTTTTGACTAACTCACTAACCATCACGCCATTTACCCAGAGGGGTAGACAGAGAGGATGGATCGCCACAATGCTCTGTCCTGGCATACCTCTCGGGCTTCCTCTACATTCATACATCGTACCATGCACGCACGTCGATTATTCCGATTTCGAATGTGACCACCTTTAAGTAATTGATTAATTTGGGGCCACAACACAAGCGTATCGCTTTGCTCCTTCATTCCTCTCTCTTTCATCATGCTCTCAGTCACGCACAGGATATCCAGATAATACCTTTTCATCTCAATACACATTTCATTTCGCACTCCTCCGTTCGCCATTTCGGGAGGTGCGGCGTAATAGGTTGCGTTGCTCATCGCCACCTAAAGGTATTACTCCCGCGCCCATTTAATATTAATACATTATTATAAGAATATTAAAACAACTAAGAGTACACATACGAGAAGTTAGAACAAGAGTATTTGGTATTTAATTTTTTTTTAAATAATGTGAGTGATGTATACTAAGTATGTAAAAAAAAAACATTTAACATCAGAATCTACAACACAAAGGTCTGGCGAATATAGAAGAAATCAAAGTTTAAGTTAAGTATACAAAGTTGTAAAACATTGTTTTATTACAATTCCATTTATTGACATACATTTTTTTACTTATATCCCTGTACCTTGCGATCCCAGAAATAATCTTTCGTTCTGTAGGTAGTACCGGGCATAGGATATTAGGGTTTCTTGTACAAACCTTGGTATTTGGTCAGTAAATTCCCCAAATCTACTTGCTTTGATACATAATCTTTGGACTGCGTCCAATTATATGGGATTGCTTCAATTAGTTTTGGTCCTGTGTACATTGCGCCGTTCATCATCGTCTGCCTGGTCCCTTGTTACGTGGTGCTCGCAAACAGACAAGCGGTTTTGTTCGCTGCTATAATGTTACGGACGCCCTCGTTACTATATTAATTTATCACAAGATTACGTACAGGGGAGTAATATGCTATTGCTAAAGCAACAAAAAAAATAATTTTATATATTTTTTGTAATTAATTCGAATGTAACTAACTAACTAACTAACCATCACGCCGTCTCCCCGAAGGGGTAGGCAGAAAGAATGGACTGCCACACTTTTCTTTTCTGACATATTTCTCTCGCTTCCTCAACATTCATACATCGTGTCATGCACGCGCGTCGATTTGTCTGACTCCTCACATGCCCGACATTCAATATTTGATTTATTTGATCGTGCCACGTTTTCCTCGGTCTTCCTCTATTTCTGTTTCCATTTACATCTTTAACATATAATTTTTTACCATTCTTTCCATATGTCCAAACCATCTTAATGATCCTTTCATTATTTTGTTCATGACACCATCATTCGCACCGCATTCACTTCTTATATTTTCATTCGACACTCTATCATACACAGAGTATCCACACATTCGTCTAAGAGATCTCATTTCTACTGCAATGGGTGTGAATATAAAACAGTGTACTATAAAGTGCAAACACTGTTTATAATAACATGTATCATGCATGAGGGGTGGCATATTTAGAGCAACGTTTAACTTACTCTATATTATTAAATCACTTTGCACGGTTATTGGCCTTTACGTTTAAGACCAATTGGGATCAAAATTCATTTCATCGAAAACCATCAATTGAATATTCTATTATAGTATTCTATTCATTGTTTCAACAATTTTCAATATACGAGAGACAGAGAAAAAGAGAGAGCGGAGGGATATAGAGGAAGAGAAATGATTATAAAATATGTTTTCATAAAAAAAGTTGTGAATGGGTAAAAAGAAGATTAACAGCACTGTTTTCTTTAAATTTTCATATAAAGCACTTTCTTTGTGGCTAGACATTTAACAAATATAAAATAAATATAAAAAACTTTGTTTTTAACCACGGTATAGTTATTATAAGAGATGCCAACTAGTTTCGCTTGGACCCAAGCTTCATCAGGGCAGAATAACAATTGTTGTGTTTTCTTTAGTTATTATACTGCCTTGATGAAGCTTGGTCCAAGGGAAATTATCTGGCATCAAATATAATAACCATACCGTGGCTAAATACAATGTTTTATTTATTTATTTAATATTTTTAAACTCTTTTTTTCAATATATACTTTGTATAACACTTACATTTATTAAGAAATAAAAATTAATTATCAAACATGTTTCGGACTAACCAGCCCGTCATCAGTGATATTATATAAATATTAAAAATATTATAAAATTGTTTAGAGATGTAGTCAGTTTGGACAGATGTTAGGTTTTCTTTCATTTAAAAATGAGAAACTTACTAAGTATAATATAACAAATATCCTGTCTCCTTCTCCCCAAGGTTCCCATTTAACCTTCAAGAGTCTTTTGTCTTTAAAACGTATTTACACTGGGAGATTGAAAAATCAGACGCACATTTGAACACGAGGCAGCGATTCCAGAATATTGTATTTTTTATCGAAAGAAAATAGACAAACTTGATATGAAGAAGATTTTTTGTTTCGAAAATATGGGATGTAGAGTGACTTGGAGTTTTCTATTTTGTTTTCAAATCAATGTTACTGTGAGAGTATTGAAATTGAAATTCTGAAGAATACCAGGTAATTCATGAAAGTAGCAGAAATCTCATATAAACTTTTGACACAATTAGCTTTGAAAGAATTTTTATTTATAAGGCTTATTATATTAAGTAGAAAAATGTTATTTTGTGCTCCAAACTGCCAAACAGTAGCGCCTTAAAATTGATTTATACTAGCTGACCCGGCAAACTTTACCGCCTCTGAATCAATAAATGTTGTGTTAACTTATTAGCTAAATTAAATAAACTTTTTTATTAAGTTATATTAATACTTAAAATGAATTAAGTTCAATAAATGTGCTAAAATCAAAATGTTCATTATTTTAATTACATTGGAATGTAATTCACGTAGAAATAAGCTTTTTCTTCTTCTTCTTTTAGACCTTTGGTCTGTTCTTGTATCAGGCTGGCTTCTCTTGGGAGGTCGATTCCCAGCTATCCCCCCTATTTCTTTGGTGATCTTCCGGGGGGACGGTAGCCGGCAGTAATCTGATGTGCCACAGTGTGTGGGATTCTGGTGGGATCCATCCTCTGTACATATCTTCTGCGTTGTCAGCCCCATCTCACGACATTTTCCACCATGCAAATTTCTCATCTTACGTGTTCTGAATTCATATTGATAAGATTCTTGTTTTTACAAAAAAAAAATTGGATGGATTTTGGAGGGTTCTCATCCTTCCTCAGAGTAAAGTTGTTAAGATTTTTACACTGAATAAATATTAGAACCACCAGAAGAAAGCAGCAAGTTGTTGAAACCAAGTGGAATAAAACTTAATACATATTATAAAGGAATATTTTCGTAAATAAACATATTTTCTTTATTAATTAACAACGTTAATATTTTGAGCGGGATTTAAATAAAAAATCCCGTATTACAGATATTGTTCGTATTATTTGCGTTTTCCACGTCTTCATTATTTATTGTTTCCTAGCGGGGAAATATGTGTTGACAAGAGGAAAAAGTTTACATTCATATTTGAAGTTATCCCCAACACGCAGGGAAAGTTGAAACTTTAATACAGTTTCAATATTATCTTTGCAGCAAAAAAACAATCGAATGCTTATAAAAATGGAGTTCGAATATTCTAAAATGTTATTGTTTTATAAGTAAATCGTTTTATCAAAGTTATCTATTCCAATTCAGTCACGAATACTTAAATACTTAATATACATCACGTATAAAAGTTTTGTTGTCCAAGGAAACTATTTAAACTTTTTATTTATTATTTTAACTATTAGAGGTCGGATCAGAAACAAAACGATGAGGTCTGTCTAGGTATTGAAGACACAGAGAGGTGGAAAAGAAGCAGAAGATATGAGCCTTTCGAAAATTACTAAATTAACTAACTAACTAACCATCACGCCGTCTCCCCGGAGCGGTAGGCAGAGAGAATGGACCGCCGCACTGTTCTGTACTGACATACTTCGCTTGATTCTCTACATTCATACATCTTGTCATGCACGCACGTCGATTTCTCCGACTCCTCACGTCGGTCGCGTGAGGAGTCGGAGAAAGAATTGATCGTGCCTCGTTTTCCTTGGCCTCTCTTTATTTCTAGGTCCGTTCATGTCATTTATACATATCTTCTTCACCTTTCTGTCATCACTCATTCTTTTCATGTGTCCAAATCATCTTAACAATCCTTTCATTGTTTTTTTCGTAACACTTTCATTCGCACCGCATTCACATCTTATACTTGCATTTGACACTCTGTCATATACAGATTTAGCACACATTTGTCTTAGAGATCTCATTTCTACTGCATTTATTCTACTTTTATCCTTATTTTGCCAGTTCTATTTTCACCTCTTTTCTTTAAAATTACTATGACGTAAATCCATAGAGTCGGGTGATTAATAGAAAGGCTGGCAAAAAAAACATTAAAGGACAGCTGGACGTCATCATCATAGGTCAGCCCACCTTCATCAACAGGTCATACGACTTAGATCAAAGGTCCCCAAATCTTTCTGGACTACAGCCCGCCTTACAAGAGAAAAAATGTTGAACGCGCCATTTTCCCATAATAGTAACAGCAACAACAACAAACCATCATGCCGTTTCCCCGTAGGGGTAGGCAGAGAGAATGGACCGCCACACTACTCTATCCTGGCATACCTCTCTAGCTTCCACCACATTAATATAGCGAGTCATACACGCACATCGATTCACCGACTTCTAACATAACCAACATTTAAAATTTGATTAATTTGGTCATGCCATGTTTTCCTCGGTCTGCCTCGACTCTGTACTCCATTTACATCGTTAACCATTTTTTCTCCTTCCATGCGCTCCATATGTCCGAACCAATGCTGCGATCCTTTTATAATTTTGTTCATAATACCTTCTTCCGCTCTACATTCCTTTCTTTTATCAGCTTTTGAGATTCTGCCGTTTATCGTTCTACCCCACAGACATCTTAGGGACCTCATCTCTACCGCATTTATTTTGCTCTCATCCTTCTTCTGCCAGTTCCATGCTTCGCTTCCCCATACATTAGGGATGGGACCAGAACTCCATTGTAAATGGCCGTTTTCACTTTCATTGATCAATTCATCAATAGTAACAGCAAATATTGAAATCATGTGCACGCTTTCCATATTTTACATGTCTAAATATCTTTAATGAAAGAGAAAGCAGATTAAAAAAGGTGAAATCTCCGTCTACCATATTTTGTCGGAACATGCTTGATAGTATGAATCGTGCGTTTGTTTACCAATCCGCAAAGGTTGTCACCAACAAAACAAAATCAACTTAACGCGATTTGTTTACGCGATAATAATAAAATAAAAATAGATTTCGGAATATAGAAAACATGTTTATTCTCGAATACAGTATTACCCGGAAGATGCTGCTGAAACTAGTCGAAGCCATAAACCCAAGGGGAATTTATTGGGTGTTTCGGAAAGCTCGATACGTTTTTTTTTGTATGAAAATTGCATTTTTTTGAAAGGTAAAATAACCAAACTGGTTTGGACATATGGAACAAATGGACAAGAGAAGAATGGTCAAAATCTTGTTAACAAGCAGT
Organism: Lepidostoma basale; assembly: GCA_022606425.2. NCBI lineage: Eukaryota > Metazoa > Arthropoda > Insecta > Trichoptera > Lepidostomatidae > Lepidostoma > Lepidostoma basale. The sequence goes on along the minus strand of JAHDVF020001106.1, from coordinate 2,852,675 downwards.
GTGAGTGGCAAGAAAAGCCTTGGAAGACCAAGGAAAGCATGGCATGAAATTAATCAAACACTGAAAGGCGGTCACATCTGAAATCGAAAACATCGAAAACCGACAAGGGCCGACCATGATAGATTTTGTTTTCGATTCGTCAAAATCGACGCGTGCATGTTACGATTTATGAATATGGTATTTCAGGACAGAACGGTATGGCGGTCTATCCTTTCTGCCTTTCCCTGTGGAAACGGCGTGATGAAAAGTTAGTTAGTTAGTTAGTAAAATAAATAATACATCGATTAAAATATTGTTCCCATCTTTTTTGGAAATACGAGTAGATGAATCTTACGTCGAAAAAACGCCTAGTCTTTTGAGGCAATCCAGGCATCGACCTAATTCTTGACCTTAATGGAAGTGCTGCTCTTCTAAAGCTTGCGTTATGGATCTGAACAAGTGGTAGTCCAATAGTGCCACGTCTTGTGAATAAGGCGAGTGCGGTGAAATCTTCCTGACCACATCATGTGTGTTTATTTTATTAACTTTATACATAGTTTTAAATACAAACCAAGTTTTTAAAGGGTAAAAAATCTTTACTTATGGGTTGCAACTAGTCTATATTAACTGTGATAACTTGATGGTCACTTGCTTGATTCATATAAATTTTTATTATTTTTAACGCATGCCACTCTTATAAACTATAATAAAATTGATGTTATTACACATATTTCCTTGATAATGTAGAAGAGAAAATATTAGTCTGCTGTTAATAAATTAGCCAATAACAGTAAAAACATCACTTTAAATTGCTTTTGGAATAGATTTATAAATAGTTTGGAGAAAGTTTCGGGTTTCGGCACAGTAGTTAAATGCCTAAATTGACAATTAAACTTTCCAATTTCCGATCGATGTTTATGTTAATTAAAGGAGAAGAACAAACAATGGCCAGCAGGATCACAAAGGATGAGAAGTTACTTTTTGTTAGTTTTACCTTTGGACCATTCTAATTTCAGGTAAAATCAATTTTCTAGGATATCAAATGAAGGTAAAAAAATAAAGTAAAGACCTTATTCTATTTGGTATTGTTAACCCTCCCTTCACTATGATGGGTATCTTCTACACGTTGCTTCTAAAAACCAACAATATCTCTATAAATATAATAAATACAAGGTTAAGATTTTAGGTATTCCTCCGTAATATATTTACGCACTGAATTAAAAAATAATATTAATAATAATCAGAATTTATCGGGTACATCGGAGATATTTTGTGAAAATCGAAAACACAGTCGCGTATAAACAGCGCATTCAGTGCGCCACACTATATTCGCATCTCACTCTTGCATATGTTTTAGCTCAATGTTCTCACTCTCGCCGTCCCGCCATGCCAGCAGTGGCGGCAGTCGCTTTCGGGCTTGCAACCAGAGCGGGTCTATACCCGTTCGGTGTGCGTTGCCAGATGTTTTTTTTTTTTATTGTTTTTAGCAATTAAATCTCAATTATTATAATTTTTGACTTCAATTATAATTATAAAAGGGGATTAACTATAAATGTTCCTATTTTTCTGATTCAAAATCTGAAAAATGGCTGACTATATTTGCAGTCCAAATTTTTGCTTTTTTATATCTTATTTGCACTCAGTCATTACTGCAAATATAAATATATTCACCGAAGCAAAGATGGCAGTACACAATGGAGTTCTTGTGTCAACCCTCATGTATGGAAGTGAAGCTTGGAGCTGGCAAAAGAAGAATGAAAGCAGGATAAACGCCGTAGAAATTAGATCACTAAGAAGAGTGTACTGGAAAACGTTGTATAATAGAATACCGAACGATGAAATAAGAAAGAAATGTAAGGCAGATTACTGCATCTTGGATAAAATTTAAAAAGGATCCCTGAGATGGTTTGGACATATGGAACAAATGGATGAGAGTAGAATGGTTAAAAAGTTGTACACAAGCAGCGTGAGTAGAAAAGGAAGCCGAGGGCGACCGAGGAAAACATGGCACGACCAAATTAATCAATTACTAAAAGGCGGCCACATGCGAAGTCGGAATAATCGATGTGCGTGCATGGTACGATGTATGAATGTAGAGGAATCCCGAGAGGTATGCCAGGATAGAGCGTTGTGGCGATCCATCCTCTCTGCCTACCCCTTCAGGGAAATTTAGTTATCTTATTAAGGGTTCATTCTGGTTCACAACTTTCAAAAAATCGTTTTTTGATTTTTTTACTTATATCTAAGAATATTGTGTTAAAAGTTGAGAGTGATCGGAGTTGTCTAACTTTATTATTTCAGTTCCTTTACGTTGCTCAAAAATTGTATAATTATAAGGATACGACTTTAGATGTGCACATTGATAAAACGGCTGGTTGTAGGATTATAGTATTTTTTTAGTTTTCTCAATGCTATCGAAATACTTAATGTGCAAAAGATTGTAACATGGAGTTTCGTTCATAAAATATGGAAAGAGAGGCTAAGGTTTTTTGAGCTGAAGGGATTTTGTATGGTGCGGGCATCGCTGATTAACTGTAGCAAAGACTTATTCGTTAAAAAATCTTTAGACGCGTTATTTTCAAAACTTTTCGGTAAGCGGCGGGGATTTCTTCAGAATCACTAAGCCGATATATTTATGAAATTTTAACCACATATTCTTCACAGTAACAGCTTTTGCGCAAACTACAATTTAATCAACATTTTGATTTTTACTATTTTTTTTGGATCAAAATCAGTGAAAATAACGCATTTTTTTTCTTCTTAAAATGTCCGCCATTTTGTTATTAATAAATTAATATTTATTTGCGCTAGAGCCAATGATATCTTAACATTTTTACTTTATTAACTGTTAATTTTACAACACTGTTATAATACTCTACCACGACCTTCGTGGCAGAGTGGTAAAAAGCTCTGACTTCCATACCGAAGGTCCCGGGTTCGATTCCCGGCGATGGCAGTGTGATTGCCACACTGTCTTTGGTCTGGTGTACAATTCACGTGACAATAAAATGGCGATAGATTGGCTATCTATCACATGTCATGTGAATCATCAATATAACAGCTAAAAATAATGTGTATACAGTAATTGGGTTCAAACAACCTGTTGTATACAAAAAATAAATCAATTTTTTATCATAAGCTTTTTGAGAATTTCGCGACAGCTATTTCGCCAACAGATGTCGGCATTATCAGGTGTTACAAACAACGTGTTATTGAGTTTTTTCTAACAACGATGCCAACGTTGGTTGGCGAAACAGCTGTCGCGACTTTCTCAAAACAAGTAATAACACAAATAACAGTATTATAAATTTAACAATTAGGTAATAATGTTAAAGTAATATAGTGTTTCAGGGAAAACAATGGAATAATTTTTACGACTAAATTGTATTGTATGTTATATTATATTATGATGAACTGGAAAACTTTTTCTGAACTGTAAATGTAGCCAACCACACTACAAGGCAACTTATTTTAAACAAAGGGGTTTATATCCAAAGCTAATTGATGTTTGTGGTTTTTATTTTATGAAACTGAAATATAAATTATAATGTATACGCGATTATTTTGTAGATTTTATATTGACAAATAACAATACTAAACTTTTTTATGTTTTCATATATAAATAAAAAAATCACTGTTAAGCCGTTGGAGTTCTATAAAATAAAAATCGAAAAATATGTCTGGTGTAGAATTCACGTGTGAATAAAAATGGTTATAGATTGTCTACCTTTAACATGTCATAAGAATTAATATGATAGCTATAGCTATAGCTAACATTGATTTGACTCCTGCTGTAATGATGTAAAGAGCGATTCAACAAAATAATAATAATAATAATAATCTGAAATAAAACCAAGCTGTTTTATCCACATTCAACAATCTGATAAAGCGCTTTCAAATATTTGTAATTAACCTTTGCAACTGTTCCATATTCTAAATTAATTAAATAGTCCAATGTTTTGGCCGAAACAATATGATACTTCAACATTATTACTATTTAAATTTTAAAACACTGTTATAATATCACAATTTATTTTTATTCACCGAGAGTGTCGCGACAGATGTTGGCATTATCAGGTTTTAAAATAAACTGCTGTCGCGACACTCTCAGCGAATAAAAAGAAATGGTGATATTATTACAGTGTATAAATTTTAACAGTAATAAAATTAATTAAGTTTTTCATGGCATTGACAAAGTTGTCGAGAGTCTTTTTCAAGCAACCTTTAAAAAACTAAGAAGGGATTTAACGGGCAAAAATGTATCAGAAAATCCCGAGTTGATCCAATTATCGGTCGCCAGTGACTTTGGAGCTTAAGGACGAGAGGGAATGGCTTTCGCCGCTGCGGTTAATCCCGATAGAGACACGCACTGGCGTAGATACGACATTAGTTAAGGGTTGAGATATTAGAACTAATTTCACAAACCATTAAAATGCTATGAGGCTTTTACTCAATGACATAAAAATGATATAATTTTAAAATTATGTTTTTTTTGTTATGATTAAATTTTTTGTTTGTTTTTTATTATCATTACAGACCTTTATCGTCAATCGTGGAATAATGGATGGAGAACCAAAAAAAGGGGACGCCAACCAAACGGACCAAAATATATAACATATTATCTTTAAATTTAGTAAAGTTAAAAATAAAAGTATACATTTTTCAAACGTTATTAATATATAAATATGTCAACTGTAATAGAATCTAAAATCCATTATATTGAATACGAATCCTCGTTAATAACTAAAATTCAATGTTAAAATTCAGTAAATTTAACACAATTATTTTAAGATTATTTTTATGTAGAATCATGTTTACCTTGTTGTTTGTTTTTAGATATATACAAGTAATGTGAATGGAAAAATAAGTCGAGCAAGGCCAAGGAAGAAATGGCATGAACAAAATAATCAATTACTGGAAGGCGGCGATGTTCGAAGTAGGAACAATCGACGAGCGTGCATGTCACGATGTGTGAATGTAGAAGAGGCGCGAGAGCTATGTCAGGATAGAATAATGTGGCGATCCATCCTTTCTGCCTACCCGTCCGGGAAACGGCGTGATAGTTAGTTAGTTAGTTAGTTATCATGTTTACCAACCCAGTTCTATACTCATATATGTCTGGTGTTTATATATAAAAGAGTCTATTCTATATATATAAAAGAGTTAGTTTGTAACAGTGTCACCAGTCTGTCGATACCAGTCTGTGGATGGCAAAACCAGTCGCTGTCGTTGTAAAGACAAAAGTGGATGGAGGTAAAAAAACATCGTTTTATTTAATTATCATATAAAATTAATCTCTCTTTGTGACTCACAGCTTATTGGCACTTTTTTGTAACATTTTGACTGTATCAATACCATGAAGGAACACTGGCAGAACACAATTAATACTGAAGTGAAATAAATTTAAAACCACACCAATGTTTATATAATTTAAAATAAAATATGAAAGAATATTTTGTACTTACATAATAATAGCTAAGTGGTTGGCCGTAGAAAAATCAACGATTTTTTGCGTCCTTTGAGACATCGTATCGTCTTTCTGTAACAAAAATATGTCTATTTAATAAATATTATATTTGTACTAATAAAATAAACAAAAGAAAAATAAACGATGACGTATGAACCTGACATGGTACTTGAAGAAGAAGAAGATTGTCTAGAAAAACAAAACTAATAATTCTATTCATAAAAATATTTGAACAAATATAGTTACACTTTGTAATACAACACTTTTATTTTTACTGAACTCAGATATGTTTCGGTTACAAGTAACCTTTATCAATGTTTACAATGTTAACAGTCAAATAAAACAGATCGAGATCGAGTTATCGATAAATGGAGATCTAGTTATGTATAAAGGTGGAAATTATACCCCTTTCACTCGATATGTTCCCGCTATATCTCCCTCTCTTCAATCATTATTACACCCTTTCCACCTTTATACATAACTCGATCTTCATTTATTATATACATAAGTGACTGCTCTGTTTTATTTGACTGTTAAAATTGTATACATTGATAAAGGTTACTTGTAACCGAAACATGTCTGAGTTCAGTAAAAGTAAAAAGTGTTGTAATACAAAGTGTAACTATATTTATTCAAATTTGAATCCACAACACAAAGTGAAGGCAAATAAAGGAGATACTTTGGAAATTAAAAAACTTTGTTTAATCCCCTATTTAATGACAAATATTAAAAAAAAAAAAACACGACATGTTTCGGAGGATACCTCCATCTTCAGGTGTAAAAATATAACAAAAACTAAACAAAGAAAGACTAATAAAAAACGCATTTAAAATTCGATACGATAAATCAAATTTAAAAATTTAACTGGGCTATTTGTTATAAGTAGGTACTAATAATTATTTTTTAACAGTAAGAACTAATATATAATATTAAATAATAATAATACATGATGATAATATAAAAATATATACAAAAATTGTAATTTAGAAAAAACATACATTTGAAAAGACATAATTTATGTAGAAATTAATAAATGATTAATTTGCATTTGATTGGGAATGGGAGCTTGGGAGATTAAATGTAGACAAAGTATTTAAGGAGAAAGGAGTAAAAGGAGATAATAAGTTGAATATAGAAGAAACATAAAAATATTGTTGAGTTACTCAAAAATTATTTCTTCATTCTATTTTGCGCCACTGAAATTTAAATACTTGCATAAAGTGTAGATATAGTCATATTTGATATGTAACCGTGGAATATCTAGAGGCTTGCTTCAATTATACATCCTACCCTTTGGCTTCCTAAGTGCTTGAAATATATCCAATTACACGGTGCTTTCGGTTATACGGAATTGCAGTTCACACAGAAAGGATGGAATGATATGTGCACTTTACATATTTACTTCAATCTAAATACGATCCACAATTCAAAGAGAGTTTGGTGAGGTGAGGTTATTGGATTGGATAAGCTATATTAAATTGCCTCTTTTACACTCTGCAAGATCGAAAAGCTTAGAACTCATTCATTATAAGCTTTTTTCATTTAATTTTCACTTTACTCGCTTATCGAGCAAAATGCTTTGTACTTAACCATAAAAATAAAATTGAAAGAACTATACTCATATAAAAAAAAATTGAAATGAAAATAGAGGTAGATAGAGGTAAACTGTGGGAAATATTGTCGGAATATGGAATAAACACAAAACTGATCACGGCAATTACATCGCTGTACACAGAAAGCACTGCTAGTGTCAGAGTACATGGGGAGCTTACAGCCTGGTTTGATATCAATAAAGGTGTCAAACAGGGGTGTGCTATGTCTCCATGGTTGTTTAATCTATATATGGACAAGTGTATGAAAGAGCTGAAAGGGTTGGAAGCAGGTGCAAAAATGGAAGGTGTGTCAGTAAGCTGTTTGTTGTATGCGGACGACGCTGTACTACTTGCAGACAACGAGCATGAACTGCAAGCCCTGGTGTCTAGTATGTATGAGGTATGCAAGCGATACGATTTGATGATGAATGTGAATAAGTCTAAGGTAATGATTTTCGAAAAGAAGGAAGCATGACAGTCTGCAACATTAGTGTAAACGGTGAAAATCTGGAGCAAGTGGATGAATTTGTTTATTTAGGAAGTATGTTTACAAAGGATGGGAGGGTGGAGAAGGATATTGAAAGAAGGGTTGGGGCAGGCAACAGAATAAATGGTGCACTTAAAGTTGTCATCGCAAACAAAAGCCTATCCAAAAAGCTAAGATGGCAGTGCACAATGGTGTTCTTGTGCCGACCCTTATGTATGGAAGTGAAGCATGGAACTGGCAAAAGAAGGATGAAAGTAGAATAAATGCAGTAGAAATTAGATCTCTAAGACGAATGTGTGGCAAATCTGTATATGATAAAGTGACAAATGCAAGTATAAGAAGTGAATGTGGTGCGAATGAAAGTGTTATGAACAAATTAAGGAAAGGGTCATTAAGATGGTTTGGACACATGGAAAGAATGAGTGAAGACAGAATGGTAAAGAAGGTATGTAAACGGCGTGAACGGAGCTAGAAACAGAGGAAGGCCGAGGAAAACGTGGCACGATCAAATCAATCAAATATTGAATGTCGGTCACGTGAGGAGTCGGAAAAATCGACGTGCGTGCATGACAAGATGTATGAATGTAGAGGAAGCGAAAGAAGTATGTCAGGACAGAACAGTGTGGCGTTCCATTCTTTCTGCCTACCCCTCCGGAGAGACGGCGTGATGGTAAGTTAGTTAGTTAGTTAGAAATGAAAATACTGAGAAAAATTTTTGGAGCCACGCTCGAGGATGGGACTTACAGAATTAAAAGAAAACTTGAACTTGAAGAACGGATTAACCAGGAAACCGTTGTGAGATTCTGTAAGTCTCAACGCCTACGGTGGGCTGGCCATGTGGAATGAATGCCAGAGGTAAACACCACAAATTATATCCAGATGGGTGCCCCGCGAAAAGAGACCAAGAGGCAGACCGAGGAAAAGATGGGCGGATTGCGTGGAAGAAGATTGGGAGAAAATGGAAGGAGCTGGGGAATGGAGAGAGATGGCCAGAGACAGAAGTCAGTGGAGGACCGCTGTGGAGGAGGCCAAGTCCCACACTGGGATGTAGCGTCGAGAAATGAATGATGAATGAATACTGATATAAAAAAAAAGAAATGTTATAATGATCAATAATTTAAAAAATATCACTTCTTTCGTCTGAGAATCACGGGCAAGATAAAGAGACGGAGGGAAGTTGGCAGAATGCAGTCGTCCTGGCTGCGAAATATAAGTCATTGGATAGGAATGAGGAGAGTTGCGAAACTTTACAAGTAGCGCAGGACAAAGTTGCATGCGCTGCAGTGATCGCCAACATTAGGGGTCCTTTTTAAATATATAATTCCATGATTTCCTTCTATGTTTACAACTTTGTGATGTAGATGTTTTATTTGTCTTTTTCTTTTTTATATACTCGTACTTTGTTTACAACACTAAATTTAAAAACAAATTAAAGTAAACATAAGACATATTTCGGACAACCCGATCCTTCCTCAGTGATATCATAAAGATATTTAAAATATTATTAAATTATTGACAAATATGATCAGTTTTGATGTTTAATTTTTTTTTTATAGTTAGTGTTGTAAACAAAGTATATAAAAAAGAAAAAGACAAATAAAATTCTTGAGTTTATCATATTTTTTTCTATTTTTTTGTATTAAAAATAGGAAGCATAAGTTAAAATGCATTAGTGGTTGATGATTTTTATGTTTCTTCTTTTTCGTGTCAATGGCAAGGCCTTTCATCTCTTCTATGCCTGGCCATCGTGGCAGGAGGTTTAGCTGACATTGTCTTGATTACAACGACGCCATACGTGAAGGTTGTGTTCTTGTTTATCTGTCATTATTTTATTATAATTCTGGATTAGCACCTGCCGCCCATGCATTGAATATCAATTAATCAAACTACGCCACTGGGTAGCAGATGTAGTATGTACCACAGGCTTAAGTGCAGCTTATTCCAAGTGAGAATTATTTGCATGGTTGGACAGGATAGAATTAAGATAGAAAGGTAGAGTGCCCGAGGGAATATATTGCCAATGTCTTTGTGTAATAAAGTGTTTATTGACAAATTTATCGTTTCTTGAACAATGATGTAAAACTCGATAATATTACAAATATAAATCTGTTTTCTAGAAGTTACATTATATTTTATTTTACATTTTAAAAATAATTACAAACAACGTTTTATTAGTTATACATAAAATTGAATGGGCACACCTCCCAAGAATTTTTAAGGAAGATAAAATGTTACCTACACGAACATCAATATAAAACAAGAAAGAAAAATCATCTGAAGCTCCCAATCAGAAAAAAAAATACAAATCTCAGTTCCCTTATGTATAAAGCATTAAAAATGTATTTGCCGGAGGATGTCAAAAGTATGCAGAGCACAAAAAAATTTACAATAGAATTAAATAAATAGGTAAACAAAATGTAAACTTATATTGATGTTTATGTAGATTATTATAATTGAATTTTTAATTATTTTATTAGAACATGTGTACTCGTACATGTGTACTATTGTAAGTAAATAAATAAATACATATTTTATGGGAATTACATATAGGCATTAATACATACATGTTTTTTTTATTATTCCTTAGCAAGGCTAACATTCATTTCCATAAAATATAATTAATTTTCTAAAAGAACAGACATTAAAATTCGGTTTATTTACTTAATATTGAATTTTGCATCGTTATTCACGAAATAATAAGAATTTAACTTGTTCTATAGTTTCAAATTTCGGTTGTTCCTCTCAATCTCTTTGTTAGAACAATCAAAAGACGGTAGCGAGCTGCTGAAACCAGTGGAAACTGGAATGTAAAAAATAAAAAATCTAAATGTAGATTCTTCATCAACTCGCATTTATACATATAAAAAAACCTTTTTGAAATATTTAACTCACTATCAAATGTCATTTGGTATATAGGATATCGAAAATACGAATATCGAAAAAACGTTTGTTGAACCAACTAAGAGGCAATCCAACTTTCGGGCACGATTGTATACTTCACAAGGCAGCAATACATAATTTGTAAAAGTTATTATTTGTTGTTTCCTCTTTTTGTTATTTTCACCTACAAATTTAATACAGTACCGTTTTGTTCCCACAAATAAGAACATTGTTGGAGCTACCTCTTTTTTTCCCTTTGTAAAAAAAAATATTTTATAATCTTGAACTTTTCAAACGTATAAATATTTATGATAACCTAGAGAATGAACAACGAATTCCCAACCATAAATTTCCAATCGGAATATCGCATAACGTACTGGGTTCCTTCTTAAGAAAACATTTGCCAAAATTTACATTTTCTCCTTTGGTAGTTATGCATCTATCTACCAACATCGTCTAAAAGAGATTCACTATTTTATATTTGAACGTTCGTGGAATTGCCTTTTTAGTGTGCCATTCCATACCGTTGTAAGTAAAAATAAGCTAAAACAAAAAAAATACTGAAAAATCCTAGTTAACCGTTGGACCGTTACCCGGAGGGGTAGGCTTAGGGGATTCATCGCCAAATGCTTATATCCTGGCATTCTTTTCGGATTTCCTCTATACTCATATATCGTTACACGCACACACATGGCTTTTTTCGACTTCGAATGTAACCGTCTTTCAGTATTTACTAAAATTGGTCATGCCATTTTTCCCCGGTCGTCCTCCAGTTTTCTTCTACATTCACATAATTCTCTCGTCCATTCTTTCCATACACCAAACCATATAAGTGATCTATTTTTTTTTATTATCACCCAATCATCATCGATTTATTCTTAAAACATTTCTTTGTTCGGTGTCCTATCATACACCGTTTTCCAGAACATTATTTTTTGTAAAATGATGATTGGGTACATCTAAATTCAACGGTTTTTATCCAAATATCATCCTTCTTCTGCCAGCTTCAAGCTTCACTTCCAAACATCAGGGTTGGAACTAAAACTCTATCATGCACTGCCATCTATGATTCAGTGGATAAACGGAAATGTGAACTATAAATAATGAATACGAAAGAGAACATCTGTCTTCTAGAAGTTTTATTACATTTTACGGGAATGACATGTTTTGTTGACTAGGGGATTTTCAAATGTTTCTGTATTATCAAATATATATTTGGTAATGCCAAAATGAGGCGAAATATGAAAACGGACGTTTAAGTAAACTTCTAGAAGATCAATTATTTTTTCATCTTAAGGATGTCCTGTCAAACATATAAAATACGAGCTGAAGAGACCAGAGTAATCAAGACCCTGTACGCGTCTAGACCGACTGGAGTAAGACCTCTAGGAAGGCCTAGACAGCGGCTAATGGACAATGTTCTGGGTGACCTGGCTAGGTTGGGTGAATCAAACCGCTGGCGCTGGGAGCAAAAGGCGCAGGATCGAGGAGCTTGGCGAAAAATCATTAAGGAGGCTTAAACTCTTCAAAAGTGGCCATAGGAAGTAAGTAAATAAGTAAGGATGTCCTTCCAGGTGGACGTTGGCCTACAGGCATCTCATTTGCAGCAGTGTATGTGATTCTGTCAGTATCCACATTCATTCAGTTTATATGGTCTCCCCAGGATCGTCTCCTCGTTCTGATCCATCTCATGATGTCCTCAGTATTGCAGATTTCCTTTTTTCCGAATTTCTCACTTTGTTACTAAGTATTACTGTTAAAATTTAAAACACTGTTATAATATCACAATTTCTTTTAATTCACTGAGAGTGTCGCGACAGCTGTTTCGCCAATATCGGTTGGCGAAACAGCTGTCGCGACACTCTCAGTGAATAAACAAAAAATTGTGATATTATAACAGTGTTTTAAATTTTAACAGTAAAAATGTTGGAGTATCATAGTGTTTCAACCAAAAAATGGACTATATTACTAAGAGTTTTTATTTCTATGGATCTGAGAAGTTTTTTTTATCCGATAAATTGTTCATGCTTATTAATTATTCAACATGGAGTTTCACATCGTTGTTCAAGAAGCAATTAAAATGAAACTATAACTTAATAACATAACTTATTTTTAGACAATCTATTGATTTTACTGAAATCGCTTAATAGATGTTTCGAGAACTCGGCCGTGCTGTAGGGTGTTTGGCTTTGTGTCCCTGATAGATATCTCCGACAGCGACAGCATAGATTGTTTTATCTATCGGCCGCCAGAACCAACCTGCCTCCGATGACACCGGTGGGAAGAGCAATTAATCTGCTGAACGCGGACTCCTCGGAGATCGACGTCTTTCGTATTAGTGAAAGTATGTTCAGAAGGCTTTTACTTTTAATTCTGGAGAGTATTTTGTCTTCCTAATGTTGAACCATCTCTCATGCGTTTCTGGTAGTATATTATACACAATATATTATTGTACCTGTTCTCAATAGATGCCTTAAAAATTAATTTTGTAATGTCTGTTGATGAAATAAACTGATTTGATTTGATTTGATTTAGTCCATTTTAAATAATTTTTATACATCACGATGTTTTTTCAACAGCTACTTTCAATTATTGTCTTTATTTCTACAGCGACCAGTTTTGTCAGAGTAGCTGGCATCAACAAACATGTCGACAGGTCTGTCAATAAAAACAATAGATGGGTGGTGGTCTAGAGGGTAGAACGTTTGGATCTAGATCTAGGGGACTTGGGTTCGAGTCTGATTACGACCAGCTTCCTTCTTCATAATAATGAGCTATTTTCTGCTCATCTTGAAGATTGTAAAATAAATTCTAATATCATTGATTCAAATCTTTAATGTAAGTATTTAAAAAAAAGTAACTAAGATAAATCGTTTTATTTAATTAATTAATATTTAACATAATTAAAAAAAAAATCAGAATAACTAACCATCCCATCGACCACCACACAACTCTATTCTGATACACTTTTCTTGCTACCTTCCTTCACATGCATACAGCGAGTCATATACGCACGTCGATTTCTTGACTTCCGACCTTTAAAATTTGATTTATTTGGTCATGCCATGTTATCCTCGGTCTTCCTCGACTGCATACTCCATTCACATGATTGACGTATACTTTCTTAAATGTGCTTTCTTCATCAATGCATTCCATGTGATCAAACCAACGCAGTGATTCTGTCATAATTTTGTTCATAATACTCTCTTCCGCTCTACATTCTTTCCTAATATCAGTATTTGAAACTCTGTCGTACATCGTTTTACCACACATACGTCAATAGGATCTCATCTCTACCGCATTTATTCTGCTCTTATCTTTGCTCTCCCAATTTCATGCTTCGATTCTATACGTAAGAGCCCGTTCCCACTTGTCGGGTGTCGGGTCCGGTTTTTAATCGGATGTTCCAGTGGCAGAACATTTTGTATGGAGCTATTCACACTTGCCGGAACCCGATTTTTTGTCGGAGCCGACAAGAAATGCCGGGTGTTTTGCCAGCCGTCTACGTCCGGAAAAAAATCGGGTCGGATCTCGCTCGCCTATGAGTGAGTATGGAGCTGTTCACACTTGCCGGATGCCGGGTCCGACAACCCTCTCCCCGCTACCCCTTGTTCCGCCCGTGCGTGCGTTATTTTTTATTAAGTTATTTCTTTAAATAAATACGTGTGAACTAAAAGTGACTTTTTTATATTTTTCTTTAAAGAAATTAATTGGTATAATTATCTTACCATAGAAATATCGACAACCTTTCTTCAGTACAAATGCAATCTCTAAATCTTGTAAGATAATCAAATGATTTTACTGAAATCTCTCGATGGAAGTTCATTTTAAATAATAATTAAATAAAACGATGTTATTTTTAACTACTTCCACTTTTGTCTTTATTTAGACAGCGACCGGTTTCGCCAGGCTCGCTGGCATCGACAGACTGGTGACACTATTGTAAACTTAGTCCTTTATATACATACAGATCAGGGGTGGTAAACATGATTCTATACAAAAATAATCTTCAAATATTTATGTAAAATTTTCTGAATTTAAATATTGGTATTACAGGTATTCTTGGAGGTTCGTATTTAATACAATGGATTTTAAATTTTATTATCGCTTACATATTCATATATACTGCTTGAAAAAATGGTAATTTTGTTTTTATTATTACTGAATTTAAATATTATAGTTCTTGGCCAAGATTCCAATATTTTCTTTCCTTAGCTGTCTTTATTTGTTTTCTTCTTAAATAATAATACATCACAACAACTTCGTCGACATCCATCGTCTCGCGTAGTGTCCAGCTTCGACCGTGGCCGGCAACCGATTAATAATCGGTAAGTGTGAACAGAAGGCGCCGGCATCCGATTAAAAAACGGATCCGACGTCCGGCAAGTGGGAACGAGCTGTAAGGGTTAGATCTAGAACTCTTGTGAGTTTCATTTTTTTATTTAATTATTATTTAACATAATTAAAAACAATTCAAATGAATACAATGTTATTGGTTATTGAATACATTCCATATTGAATGTTGTAGGGGAGGTTATTTTCGATGAATTATGTCACGTAAGACATTATGCAAAGTGAAGTTTTTGAAATTTGTAGGTCAGTTGTGTTAAAAATTAATTTAAAAATGACTGTTGGTCATAATCAAACTTTTATTTTTTATTATATATTATAGTAAATATAACAGGCATTCATTATCAATACAAAAACTAAAATTTTCTCTCCACATTAGGACATACCAGACGGAAATATCATACATTTAATTTTTTTTATTGACAAACTCCAAAAGAAAAGCTTCTTCTTCGTCTTCTTCCTTATTGTAGACCTATGTGGTCAGTTCTCCAGAGTGTTACTTTTTCTGTGAGGTAGATTCCCAGCTGTCCTTCTATCTTTTAGGAGGTCTTCCACGAGGACGAGTCTGATTATGATATTATGCAATGAAATGTAGGGGAGTCTGGTGGTGTCCATTCTTTGAGCATAACCGTACCAGTCCCCTTTTCACTGTCTACTACATCTTATAATATCCTCAACCTCACATATCTCTCTTATTCTGGTGTTTCTCACGCGGTCTCTCAGTGTCTTCATTTCGGAAGTTCTCAAAACTTGTTTGGTCCTTACTGTGTCTGCCCTTGCTTCGACGTTATATGTTATTATTGGTCTTACGCATGCTTTATAGATACAAAGGCGATTTAAAAACACGTGTTAATTTTTCGTGCAGATTATTATAAAAACTTCTCCATGGTTTGAACTTTCAAACAATTTATTTAAACTCAACATCGGTTTTAAGATTACAGAGAGTTATTAAAAACTTAAATTCGTTTACTTTTGCATAATGCCTTACATGACATAATTCATCAGAAATAACGTCCTAGATGGAATGTATTCAATAACCAATAACCCTGTATAATTATGCATGATGTAACAAGGTAACTGTTCACTTAATTAATACGAATGAAAACGTCAGTTTTCTAGAAGTTTTATTATATTTTATAGGAATGACATGTTTCACCCTTGTAAGGCATAATCAAATGTATTATCAAATGATATTTCATAATGCCTTAGAAAGGCAAAACACGGCATTCCCATAAAATATAAAAAAACTTCTAGATAACTGACGTTTTCATTCGTATTAATTATTTAATATGGAGTTTTACATCATTGTTCAAGAAACAAATTGTTCACTTATTTTGTAATATAAAGTATTGAACGGCTCTTTACATTCCTGTATTCATTTTCTCTATGTACTTGACTCGAGAGCTGCTGGTGTACCGCTCTCCTCCTATCCTCTCTAGCCGAACGCTACGGGAGCACTGCAGATTTCATTACTTCTCAGCAGCGCATGACTGGGTAAAGAGTTGGTATATTAACCAAAAAAATGATACATATCGCATTTAAAAAACGTTCGAAATTGATTATTTGTAATGCGTCTGTATTACTTTTATTATCGGTCTACGGTATACAACAATGATGTACGAGTTTACCACTGAAATATACCGAGAAAAATAAACTCAAAGTGAAAATAAAAAAAACACACAATATTTCTGGATTATAATTTGGTTTTTGATGCTTTTTTTTTAATTTATGTTTTTTTAAAATATTATTAAGTGTTTATAAAATGTTGTTTTATAAGTACCTACCGATGTTTAAAGTTGTTGTAAGTACCGATTTTTTATGGTTTTTGTTGTTTTTTTTATTTGTGTTTTTTTATATTATTATATGTTCATAAAATGTTGTTTTATAAGTACCGATGTTTAAAGTTGTTGTAAATACCAATGTTTTTTATTATTATTTTTTATAAATTTGTATTTTTTTATATATTATTAATTGTTTATAAAATGTTGTTTTATAAGTATCTATGTTTAAAGTTGTTGTAAGTACCGATGTTTTTAAGGTTTTGTTTTTTTTTCATTTGTGTTTTTTTTATATTAGTAATTGTTTATAAAATGTTGTTTTATAAGTTGTAAAATGTACTGTAATATTTTTATAACTTTATTAAATAAATAAATAATTGAAATACTGGCTGGACAATAATCTTTTGACTTTAAATACAAACAAAACGACTTACTTAACTTCAACTATAAACAATAGATGATAACCATAAGGAAAAAATAACCTCATTATACATAAATGTAATAATAGTAACTGCAAATGCCTGCCGCTGACTAAAGTTACTTTTACCAAATACTTGGGAATCCATTTAGACGATCATCTTAGATGGACAGTCTAAATTAAAGCTGTCTCCAAGAGAATCAGAAGCCTTATTTACTTTTTTTTAAATATTAGAAATATATTACCGACAGCTACACTAAGACTTAGCTAAACAGTATACCATCCATCCTGAACTACGGTTTAATAGGATGGAGAGGAACTAAAATCACTACACTAAACCCAGTTATTGTAGCCCAAACGAAAATAATTAGAGTCATTAACTAATCGTTACCCCTCAGACCAACTATACGATGAATGTGCACTATCACAGACACATAAAAGAACAACAAACGTTCAATACACGCAACAAACATAACCATTCTGTACAAAAAACTAAAACTGCTTATGCGCAAAGACATTTGTACTATCTTGGACCCAAACTATACAACATTCAGAGCATTACCCAATGGAGTAAACGTAACAAATTATTCTTAAACGTCTCGAAGAGCTTTGTTATATCATACACACGGGCATCGAAAACATTATACTTTCGCTATCTTATGGATGGGGTACAGTTTGAAAGAGCTTCTACATCCGGAGATCTCGGTGTTCTGTTCGATGCTCAATTATCGTTCAATCTTCACATAGTTGCTCTATGTAATAGTTCCATTAAAATCCTTGGATTTGTTTTTAGGAATGCCAAGATATTTTTGAACACACAAGTACTTCGGGTGTTGTATAATTCCCTGGTAAGAAGTCGGCTGGAATATAGTTCCGTTATTTGGTCACCGCCTGGGATCCGATATTCTCTGATGGTGGAGCGAGTGCAGAAAAAATTTCTGCGCTTTCTTTACCTCAGGGAGCGCGGTTATTACCCGTGGCTCTTTCCGACTGAATTCTTGCTAGGTATGCTAAGCTACCAATCATTGGAGAGAAGGAGGAACATTCAATTGGGAGTTCACTTCTTCCAGCTGATTGATGGCCGTATACAGAACTCGGATGTCCTGAGTGATGTAGGTCTATTTGTCCCTGATAATTACCTTCGTCAAAGACAGCACAGATTGTTTTATTTGCCACGCTGCAGAACCAACCTGCCAATGGTTATGCCTGTGGGTAGGGCAATATTATTGCTTAATCGGATCGCCTCGGAGGTCGACATATTTCGTGATAGTGTGAGTTGTCTCAGGAATGCAATATCAATGTTATGATTATTTATAATTCTTAAACTTTTTTATTTATTTATATGTTTTTATGCTTCTCTTTTAAATTCTTATAATGTAATTGCAAACGATCTGGAAATATTTCTGAAATGTTTGTAATTTTTATTAAAATAAATGAAATGAAATGAAATGAAAAAACATAATTAACAAAACTATAAACGACCCACAAAAAATGACAATGCACAATTACAAATAACATGTAACTACGGAGACATTAAAACAATGGCGGCTTGAATGTAATACAATTAAAAAAAAAAAGTAAATAGTTTTAAATAGTGATATAATATTATCAATAAGACAATTAATTTTAAGTTATACACTTTAGGATATGTGCTGCTCCTCTTGTTCATTAATTGTTCCCTAAATTTGTAATTTATATATTGAAATTATATAGAGTGCTAGGAATGCCTCCCTAGAACGGCTTACCCCAGTTGGGAAGTATTGAAACCATGTACTTGGTAAATGATCAATAAATAAATAAATTAGTTAATATAAATAAAAACGTCTGTCTTCTATGAGTTTAATTAAGTTATTTTATGGAATGACACGTTTCGCCCATCTAAGGCTAATGCCTTAGAAATCTTCTTCTTCTTCCTGACGCTATCCCAACTCATCGTCTATATTGACTGTTGGGGTCGGCTCTTCTCGATCTCGGTTGTACCTCGCACGGTTCTGAGTATCGCCCTCACTCAAGCCATTTCTCCGCAAGATGCTATTGCACTCAGTGGCGGTACTCCCATAGAAGCCCAGAAGCCCGGAATGCGTAAGAAATTTTGAATCAAACCCCTCAAATCTTAGTAATCATGCCCCCGCATAAACCAACAACCCACCAAATCAACTTCCAACAATGTTCCCATCAGAATAGCCACAAGAGCTAAACCTCTGTAAGCTAGAAGAGGTTTTGATTCAAAATTTCTTACGCAAGCCGGGCTTCTGGGCTTCTATGGGAGTACCGCCACTGATTGCACTGAATCATTCATGTGTTCCTAGGTCTTCCTCTGGATAGTTGACGAGAAAGATTCACAGACAGAGCTCTATTTACTGTGTGTCAAATGTAATTTGATAATGCCTTAGAACGGCAAAACATATCATTCTACAGAAAAATTAATAAAACTCGTAGAAGTCAGACGTTTTCACTTATATTAATTATTAAATATGGAGTTTTACGTTATTGTTCAAGAAACAATAAATCATGTTTCTGGAGTTTATGAATAAAGTCAAAAGGATTTCGTGCATCGAATAATTGATGAATGTGTTGATTAAAAAAGGGTATATCCCGAAACTACGTAACAAGTTTCGAAGTAGTAAGGATCAAGAACTTGCGATACGGAAAATCAACTTCTAGTTTACGAATATTGGCTAAATAATACAATATGTATGACTGAACCGCGTCAAGATTTTCAATTTAAGTTTAATTATATTATGTTTGTGACGTTGTTTTGTTATACAAAATTCTTCTTCTTTTTCTTGACTTTTAGTAGACTCAGGAGTCTGTTATTTCAGGCGGGTCCTCTTGAGACGCTGAACTCCAGCTTTCTCTCCACCGTTTCGGGGGTCTTTTCCGTTTGGTGTTCCATAGAGAGCTATATATGGTATCCTATTTGAGCTCATTCTTTCTACATGTTGATTCCAGTATCGCCGTCTTTGACGTCCCCATCTGACCACATCTTCGACCTCGCAGATTTCTCGGAATACAAATGAATTTGTCTTAATAACTGGCTATATACACTAAAGAGTGCACATTTTGGCCCAAATGAACTAACTAACCATCAAGCCGTTTTCCCGTAGAAGTGGGTAGAGAGGATGGAACGCCATACTTCTCTGTTCTGACAAATCTTTCTTATAGGACACATATATTGCCAATTGTTATGCCTGTGGGTAGGGCAATTTTATTACTTAATCGGGTCGCCTCGGAGGTCAACAAATTTCGTGAAAGTGTGAGTTGTCTCAGGGATGCAATAGCAATGTTATGATTCTCTCTACTTCCTTAATCTTGTTACTATTTTTTTATGCTTCTCTCATAAATTCTTATTATTAAGTTGCAAACGATCTGGAATTACATGTCTGTAATGTTTGCGATTTTCATTAAAATAAATGAAATGAAATATTACAAGATCAGTTCATTATCCACTTCATGGCGTTTAAGAGCTTTTCCTACCACACCGAAGGTCCCGTGTTTGATTCCCGGTGATGGCAGTGTGATTATCACACTGTTTTTGGTATGGTGTAGAATTCATCTTACAATAAAATGGCGATTTAATATAAACCTGTCATGAGAATCAGTAGCTAAATTTTTTATAAGATAATCAAATGTTACTGAAATCTCTTGATGGAAGTTCATTTTAAATAATAATTAAATAAAACGATGTTTCTTAACTACTTCCACTTTCGTCTTTATTTCGACAGCCACCGGTTTCGCTGAACAAGGCAAGAAGAAAAGACCCGTATAAAGTCCATTTTAACCACTTAAAATATCTATTAAAAATAATGATAAAACATTGATTAAAAAACTCGGTGTTGCGCAAAGTTTCCTAAGATAATCCTCAGTTCAAACACGCCAAAAGCTCTCGATCAATTCACTCCCAGAGCGCGGATATCGCTGTCAATAATCTCCATTGTCTTCCGAGTATGCTACCTCCACGAGCTGTATGATGACGTACCACGTTCAAACACAATACGCGCACAAATCGGCTTGTGTGCTAATCTGAATCGTCTACTCCAAATTTTAGGGTATCCTTCTGGAATTAACTGCTAGCAATGCAACGAAAAGGCAACGTTTGTGGATATAAGACCGATAGACTTGATTAATACCCAACGGATTGCGAGATTTTTCTTCTTCTTCTTTTCTTCCTCTTCTTCTTCTTCATCTACTTCTTCTTCTTTTTCTTCTTCTTCTTCCTCTT
Source organism: Lepidostoma basale (assembly GCA_022606425.2). Lineage (NCBI taxonomy): Eukaryota > Metazoa > Arthropoda > Insecta > Trichoptera > Lepidostomatidae > Lepidostoma > Lepidostoma basale. The sequence continues at coordinate 2,831,502 of JAHDVF020001106.1, read as the reverse complement.
CTTCTTCTTCTTCTTCTTCTTCTAATTATTATTTTCTTCTTCTTCTTCTTCTGTTTCTTCTTCTTCTTCTCCTTCTTCTTTTTCTTCTTCGTCTTTTCTTCTTCTTCTTCTTCTTCTTTTTCTTCTTCTTCTTCTTCTTCTTCTTCTTCTTCTTCTTCCTCTTCTTCTTCTTCTTCTTCTTCCTCTTCTTCTTCGTATTTTCTTCTACTTTTTATTCTTCTTCTTATTATTATTATTTTCTTCTTCTTCTTCTTCTTCTTCTTCTTCTGATTGTAGATCTTTCGATTTGTTTTTGCATGATATCAACTTTCTTCCTGTGATAAAGACGACCAACCTTCTCTCCATCTCTTTGGTGGTCGTCCTGATGGTCGACGGCCCTCTGGAGTCTCGTGCATCACGATATAAGGTATTATTTCTGGATCCATTCTCTAGATGTGGTCCCTCCAGAATCGTCTTCTCTGCCTACTCCATCTCACTATGTCTTAAATTTTTCAGAATTTGCGAATTTTCTCATTGGGTATCCTATCTCGGGTTCTCCCCACAATAGGTCGCAGTGTTCTCATTTCTGCTACTCTTAAGAGATGTTTGGTTCTGACAGTGTCTGTTCTTGCTTCGATTCCGTATGTCATTATGGGCCTGATGCATGTTTTATAAATTCTAACTTTGCTTTCTACTAGCATATGCTTATTGTCCCAGACAGTGTCCCTTAGACATCCGGAGATAACTGCAGCTTAATCAGTTTGTTTTTTAACTTCTTTATACAGATTGCTGCAAACTAGATATCTTTACATGTATAAAATAAATGCTATTTTAATTCAAATTAATTTAATTCACATTGATAATATGTTTATTCGTGTCTCTCAAAAGTAGATTTTTTTCTCTCTTTTTAATATATTGATTAAAAGATAATCAAATAATGAAATCTTGTAAGGCGTTTTAGTTTTAAGTATAATATTAAATATATTTTTAATACCGTCTGAATGTTGTATAATGACTGCATAAATATATTCTGTATATCATTACATTATCCCAGAGTAATCTACTAATGGTAATACAATAAAATATTGTATATTTGTTAAAAAAATTAATACGAGTATATACTTTTTTATGGTGTTTAAAAATATAATACAATAATATATAATGGCACCCAACAACATGATGGTTGCAGAATGCATTTACCTACCCCAACTCATCCTTAAATGGGGAATAATAAAAGTTGACATTTTTACAGCCCTCTACCCGTCACATGCAACATTAAGGATGACAGAAGACTTCCAATATCTTTAGTAACATCTAAAGCTTAATAAAGCTTTCTAGGAACAAGCTTTGCTTTTTACTTTCATAGACATGGAGTGAAAAAAAGTGCTCTCACGCGAATCAATCACTCTGTGGTATGACATTGTAATATAAAATGTCTTTGATAAATCTTTTATTTTTTATAACAATACTTACATTAAGAATTTCAGTCAATGGTATAACAATTTTCATACGATTCCCAATGTGCGCAGAAAAAATATATTTTTACTATGAAGACAGAACCAACAGTTTTCTGTATTGAATTTAAGTCTTTTTTCTATATTCGCCACACTTTGTGTTGTAAATGTTTTATAATTTTCTTTTTTATATATACTTTGAATACAACACTCATTTTTTAAACAAATTAAAATTAAATATCAAACATGTTTCGGACTACCCAGTCCTTCCTCAGTGATTATATTTAAAGATATTAAAATTATTGTAAAATTGTTAACTTCGTCAGGTGCTACAATCAACTGGAAATTTTATAACAGTGCTTTTATTGAAACAGTCAGAAATATAACCAATGTGATATTTTACAACATAGTTTTATTTTAACAGTTAATTGATTATATTGATTATATTGGACAGAACCGTGTGGCGTTCCATTCTTTAAGTAAGTTAGTTAGTTAGTTAGTTAGTTTTTGATTATATTTCTGTAAAAAAATGTTATTAGCTAATATAAATTTTTAAAAAATTATGGCTTATTTATTTTATGTACGTTTATAAACTTTATAAATTAGGTAAAATAAATGATTTGAATTCTAATACTAATCGCAAGAGTTAACATTATAGCTAGATATTTTTATTGAATTAACACCTTAAAAAAATCTTTTTTTTAAATCAATCATTTTATTATTATATTCCAATAATCAAATTGAACTGCTTTAGAATTGCGACGAGATAAATGAATTTAAAAAAGTGGAAAAAACTTTTGGTTCATAAACATTGATAATTAAAGAAACAATACATTATGAAAGTCCGTTTCAAAACTTTTATAACTAAATTAGAATTTGTTAATTAAAAAATATATTTAAAAAGCAGATGAAATTTAAAATCTATTACATCATCGTCTGGTACCTAGATAAAGCCAAATTTAAGTGCATTTCGAATTCAAATTTCTAACAAAGCTAAAACGTAACTTTCTAAAGTTGTAACTAAGACGTCGTGAGAGGGGTGGAGGGAACATTCAGGTCATTAATTAACAAAAGCTCTCCTTAGTCACACAGTTACACGGAACACAGACGCGGCAGAACATTAGGAGCATGCGACAAGGCTTAACTGGGAAATAGTCATGTTCTACAATGGATGAACATCGTAAAAAAATGAAATGTCTTTCTTCTTCTTTAACAGCCGTTTTCGTCCACTACTGGACATAGGCCTGTGAGTGTCTTCGACCAGCTTCGGCAGCTCGGTGTCATCATCATCTTCTAGACCAGAACCGGTTGAAAGCACAAACATTAGTGGATTTTTAACTAAATAACTGTATACATTTAAAAACGATATTTTACAATTTTTTTATTTTCATTTCGCAGCCAGAACAACTACCTTCTGCCAACTCCTCGACGTCTCTATATTTTACCCATGATTATCAGCCAAATGATGTGGTATATTTTGAGACTTCGCTTAGTGTATTAATTAATAGGATTCATAAAAAAATATTCATTGTTTTGGCACTATGATACTTTAACACAAGCTTTATCAAGGCAGTATAACAATTTGTTATTCTGCCCTAATAACGCTTGGGTCCAGACGAAACTAGTTGGCATCAATTATAATAACCATACAATGGGTTAATACAAAGTGTTATATTATTTATATCTAAAATGACAATAGTTTCACAAATCGCTTTGGGTATACTCATTATTTCAACTTTTAAAACCAAATGATAGTATTATATATTTAAAGACACAAATTAGTTTTACGTGATATCTTTCTTAATATAAAAATGTGTCACTGATTATTAATCGTTTTATAATAATACATTTCAGACACGATTATATATATTAAATAACTACAGTGATTTTAGGGTTAAGTGAGAATCGGCCTTAATAATAGTGTAAGGGTGCCAAGGGGGAGATTAGCGGTAGTTTAAGGCTTAATATACCCTGATTATATGCAGGGATGTAAATGAAAGATAGCTTTAGGTCTTCCGCACCTAATCTTAGTAATTCTCCTTCGATCCAATTTTGTACCTACCACGAAAAATGAATTATGCGAAAATAAATATTTATTTTATATATAATAATATGTTTAAGAAATTAATTTGTTTTAAAAAATAAGTATTATAATTTAAATAAGTAACTGAACAACTAGTTGAACAATGATGAACTCTATATTAAAACGAATGAAAACGTCTGTTTTCTAGAAGTTTCATTACAATTTATGGGAATGATATGTTTTCATATTTTCTTATACAATATAAAATATTTTTGAAAGGAAAAAGTCTTAGAAAGGCAAGACATGTAATTCCTTTGTTATATAATAAAAGTTCTATAAAAAAGATGTTCTCATTCGTATTGATTACGTAGTAATTTATCCTTCCCTCTATTCTAAAATTTACATATTTATTTAATTAACTAACTAACTAACCAACCATCACGCCGTCTCCCCGAAGGGATAGGCAGAAAGATTGGACTGCCACACTTTTCTTTCCCGACATATTTCCCTCGCGTCCTCAACATTCATACATGGTATCATGCACGCGCGTCGATTCCTCTGACTCCTTACATGGCCGACATTCAATATTTGATTTATTTGAACGTGCCACGTTTTCCTCGTTCTTCCTCTATTTCTGGTTCCATTTAAATCGTTAACATATAATTTTTTTACCATTCTTTCTTCATTCATTTTTTCCATATGTCCAAACCATCTTTGATCCTTTCATAATTTTGTTCATAGCACCATCATTCGCACCGCATTTACTTTTTATATTTTCATTCGACACTCTATCATACACAGAGAAGGCACACATTCGTCTAAGAGATCTCATTTCAACTGCATTTATTTATTTTACATTTATTCTACTTTCATCATACTTTTGCCAGTTCCATGCTTCGCTTCCATACATATATTTATTTATTCATCACTAAATGCAATTTCTAAAATGTACATCTCTTAAAAAAAAACAAAAATCATATAAATTTGTTTTTAACTAAGAATTGTTCAATGTTCTAGAATTTAAAATGACGAACACGATTTACCTAATTACTCCGAAAAGCGTCTGCAAGTTCCATACTTAAAAATTTCAGTTTTCATCTGACGCTATTTGGGGGTCTCATTTCATTTAACTGTCACACATCTCATTAAAACTGTCCAAAATGTTCCAAAATATCTTAAAAATATTAAATTAGGCTTTCGCGGAACACGGAACATGAGGGTCCCTGAAACTTTAAGACAAAAGCTCGCGTTATGAGAGCTTTTGAACTGACGCTTTCTCCTTAACAATTTCAGATGAAATGTGTTCATTAGAAGAAAATCACAGAGGCGGGATGTGATTATTTGATATTATTTTTATACGAATTACATTTTTTTAATATCATATTATATTTATTGTTTCTTGAATGATGATGTAAAACTCAAAACATCTGTTTTCTAGAAGTTATATTATATTTAATCGGAGTGACATGTTTCGCCTTTCTAAGGCATTATCAAATGCGAAACATGTCACTTACATATATTATAATAAAAAGTTAGAACTAGAAAATAGACATTTTCAATCGTATTAATATAAAACAGTAAACATTATTTTTATCAAGCATTACGTCTCTTTATTGATGTTCTTGCACTGACACTTTTGTATGGAAGCATTGAACTGGCAAAATAAAGATGAAAATTGAATTAATCCAGTAGAAATTAGATCTCTTAGACGAACATGTAAAAAAATCTGTCGCTCCTTAACACTGTTCAGGTATGTAATTTTATACCATATGTTTAAATGTTAAAAATTAAATTAAAAGTATATTTTTCGGCTTGGAACGCTTTATGGTATTTTATTGTACATTGATTTATATGGGAAAAATTGTTTCGCTTAACGAGTGTTTGACTTAGATTCTGGAACAAGTAATTCTCTTTATGAAAGGTTCCAATGTATCATATATTAAATATAATCTTCAATATCTTAGATGAATGTGTAGAAAATCTGTATGGAAGAGGGAAGACTCAAAATATAAGACGTAAATGCGGTGCGAATGAATGTATTATGAACAAAATAAGAACATTAATTATCATATAATCAAAAAAGGAATAAAAAATAATGGTAAAAAAATGTTAACGATGTAAATGAAACCAGAAATAGGGGAAGACCGAGGAAAACGTGAAACGATCAAATAAATCAAATATTGAATGTCGGCCACGTGAGGAGTCGGAGAAATCGACATGCGTGCATGACACAATGTGTGAATGTTGAGGAAGCAGGAAAAGTATATCAGGAAAGAAAAGTGTGGCAAGTCATTCTTTCCTACCGCTTCGGGGAGACGACGTGATGGTTAGTTAGTTAATTAGTTATCTTACTTTTCTTCTATGTTCGCGATACTTTGTGTTGTAGATGTTTTATTTGTCTTTTTCATATACTTTGTATGTACAAAACAAACATTAAAACAAATTAAAATTACCTATCAGACTTGTTTCCGACAACCGATCCTTCTTCAGTCATACATATTATAAAGATACATATTTAAAATATTATAAAATTGTTTACAAATATTATTAGATTTGACAGATGTTAGAAAAATTTAATTTGGAACGTTAATGCTTTTGTTTTTCTTTATAACATCTATCAAAACTATAATATTTGTAAACAATTATAATATATCTTTATAATATGTAGGTATCACTGAAGAATGAACGTTTGTCCGAAATATGTCTGATATGTAAAAAAAAAGAAAAGAAGTTATATTACTTCTTTAAATTTTTTAAATTTTATTCAAGATTTCAGGTTCTAGTTTATAACGTATCGCCCATGCAAAGCACCGCAGCCAATCTTGGGGTGTTTTTAATTGAAACTCTGTTTCAGCTTTCTGATTAATTTTTTGATGCCTGTCAGGAGCTTATCATTGTGTTTTAACATAATTAAACATTTTATATAATTACGCTCTCACAACGTTATATTGTGTGCATAAAATTGAAGACTCGAGACTCTCGTAAATGTATTAATATTTTTATTAACACGATCATATTTTATGTTATAAATAGCGCTCTCAAAGTCATCACTGCAAATAGAAAAATATACTCTAAAGCAAAAATCGCAGTGCATAAAAGACCCACAAGAAGTTATACAACCCTGATAAATAGAAGAGAAGCTTGGAGCTGGTAAAAAAGGAATCATTGTGAAGAATGGGCGGTTAACGATTCACGATTTAATTGTTTATCAGCGATTACCAAGATACACAAATTCATTCACAACTCCCAAATCTGACAGAAGGGTTATTTGATAACCATTAAATAAAGATTTTTGATAAAATTTAAAAATCAATATAGATGAAAAAAATATAAATATAAATAAATATTGTAATTTTTAAGAATTAATTGTATCCAAATAGATACGAAGATGTAAATTATTTGGAAACAGAATATGGTGGTCAAGACGTTTACCGGACTTATAACCTGTCATTGGTTGGGTTAAGCGATCGCTTTGTGTAATACAACATTCCCCATTCCACCCTACTTACGAACACCACGTCTGACAATTATTTTTTAAAGTTGTATATATGTTACCACGTTGAGAAACATTTCCCAATGATTAACTCGTAATAGGTTAAAGTATTTGTATACATTAAAAAAACAAAATATTGTAATTTTAAATTACCTAATATAATTATATAATAAACCTAATATAATGTTAAAATTATATTTGTTTTATCGTTTTTATAAAGAATTTTGACAGGTATAAAAATATTTTTTTCATTTGTTCCAATGACAATTTGAATAATTTCTTCAATATTATTTTAAAGTTCTTGCTGGTTAAGTGCCTAATTACAGCTAATTTAAAAAACGGTGGATCCGTGTAACACAAATTAAATAAACACAAAAGTCCGGATCGTTAATGTCAACACGTGCAACATCGAAAAAAACATTATGTGTTATTACATTATGTGCTCAATTAAAAAAAACGGTGGATTCGTGGAACATAAATTAAATAGACAATATGTGCACCATCTAAAAAGAACATTTTGTGTTAAATTATTATTATTTTGTTATTTTATTTTATATCGTTGTATTTGATATTATTTGTTTAAGATTTATTTTGTGGGTGTTGGACGACCGAATTGTGCGCGGGAGATGCCTATTGGTGGCGATGAGGTTCGCAACCCATCACACCGCGTCTCCCGCGGAGCGAAAAGAGAAGGATGGAGTGCCGCATCAGTAAAAGTGTGACAGTCCATTCTTTCTGCCTACCCTTTCGGGGAGACGGCGTGATGGTTAGTTAGTTAGTTAGTTAAATTACCTACTGTTGCTTAAATTGTGAATATAAATTAATGTATAAAATGAAGAAATGATGAAATATATAAATGACGATGAAATAAAAAATGCAAAATGTAGATCGTAGTGAGACGACCTTCGTGACCGAGTGGAAAGTGTTACGACTGCCACACCGAAGGTCCCGGGTTCGATTAGCGGCAATGGCGGTGTGATGTTCACGTGACAATAAAATGGCGAAATATTAACTACCTGTCACATGTCAGGAGAATCAATATAGTAGCTATAATACCCTTTATATGGCTCGCGCTGTAATGATGTAAAGGGCGATTCAATAAAATAATAATAATAAAAAAATGAAACATGTAAAAATATTAGAAAAGGAATATCAATTAACAAAATTTTTTCATGTGAAATGAAGTTATACACGGAAAAATACCAAATAATGATGAAAATACAGATTTTTAGATGATTTATATAAATAATTATGTTTTTTCGAAGTAAAATTAAGTAGGTATTTAAAAATAAAATTTCCAAAAGTTTTTGTAAAAAAATATGTTCCCGGGTTTCCTCCACAAGTCTTTTGATCTCAGTCAACTCGATGAAACCGGTCCCTATTGAAATAAAACAAAAGAGGAAATAGTTATTTAAAACATGGTTTTATGTAATTATTATTTAAAATGAACTTCCATCAAGAGATATCAGTAAAATCATTGTGTATTTAAAAAAATACTTATCCCGGAAAAGTTATAAAAATTAGAAAGAAATTATGTGAGTTCCCTTATTTTGTATATGCATGCAAAATATTCTGTTAAAATCGATTTGTGACTTGTTTATAGCATGCATCAAAGGTCATAATTTCAGGCAGAGCGGTGACCCAGCCGGCATCAATAATCGACAAGTACTGTAGAAATGATTTGTTACATATCATTATTCAAGATACTAGACACGATGTGGAAAATGGGCAAAAGCACGATATACGTTGATTTTACAACGTTTTTATTTTCATATTGGCTGCACCCAGCCACGCGTCGCTGTGGCTCAGTTTGGTTAAATTATAAAATGATCCCAAATGGTGATTCAATGTTTTCCACTCGAAACCACTGGCCCAAACCTAAGGCAACTCTCGTAACATTCAGTTCTGTACCTAGTTTCAACTATCCCACGTCCAATTTCACTTATTTTCATCGTCCCCCAGTCTCTACCCAAGACCTTAGCCCCTGTCCAAGGCCACCCTCGACCCCTCCACTTCTCCTACCCGGGTAGTCAAGTCCAAAAGTCAGACCCAACCCACCACAATTTCGAAGAAATACCCCTCTTTCAATCCAACCTTAACATCCAAGAAAGAATTTCCAACATATGGAGGATGAATAAGAGAGCAAAGCAGAGGCACGAAAAAGAGGCAGGCCTTCGTGACAGATTGGTAAGAGCTCTGACTTCCATACCGAAGGTTCCGGGTTCGATTCCCGGCGATGGCAGTGTGATTGTCACACTGTCTTTGGTCTGGTTTAGAATTCACGTGACAATAAAATGGCGAGCGATAGTTGGCTAATTAAAAAAAAACGGTGAATGCGAGTAACATAAATCTAATAATCACAAAAGTCTGGATCGTCCATGTCAACAAGTGCACCATCTAAAATGAACGGTATGTGTTAAATTATTATTTTTTTGTTATTTTATTTTATTTCATATCATTGTATTTTATATGATTTGTTTTAGATTTATTTTGTGGATGTTGGACGATCGAAGTGTGCGTGGGAGATGCCTATTGGTGTCGATGAGGTTCGCAACCCATCACACCGCGTCTCCCGCGGGGCGAAAATGGAAGGATGGAGTGCCGCATCGGTTAAACTGTGACAGTCCATTATTTCTGCCTACCCTTTCGGGGAGACGGCGTGATGCTTAGGTAAGTATAAAATGGCGATATCAATGTCGCCAGAATCAATATAATCAGTGATGTCACGAGAATCAATATAATAGCTAAAAAAATTGTACAGACTTCCAAGAAGACATTATGAATGCATGTATGAATGTCAAGGAAGCGAGTGAAGTATGTCAGGAAAGAAAAGTGTGGCAGTCTTATGTCTACCCTTTACGGATCTAAAAAACCCAACAATATGTTTTATAGAACTTTTTGAACAGTGGCTTGTCTCTATGTTTTATTTATTTTTCTTAAAAAATTAATTAACTCATTAATTAACTAACCGTCTTCCCGAAAGGGTAGGCGGAAATAATATACCACAACACTGTTATTTAATACAGAGTGTCATGCACGCGCGACGATTTCTCCGACACCCATTTAATAATCGTGTATCATGTACATGCTATATATAAATTTTGTATGTTATTACTGAATAATGTGATCGGAGATATAAAGTACACAGCGACATATAAAATCTGTTAACATGCTTTATTGTGAACTTACAATCTAATAATAAATCAACTGATTTGGTGACATTGATTTGGGTGTTCTTTTTACATTCGCTTCCAAGCTTTTGAACACACTTTAGGTGGCTTTCACACAAACTTTCAATATTTGTTAATTTTGTTACGTCTAAGAAAAAAGGAATGTAGAGCAAAATAAGGTATTATGAACAAAATTATGAAAGGATCCAGGGGACATGGGACAGGGGACATGGGTTCAAACCTGGACACGACCAGATTCCTTCTTCATAATAATGAGCTATTTTCTGGTCACATTGAACATTGTAAAATAAATTCTAATATCATTGATGTAAATTCTTGACATTAGTCTTTAAAAAAAAAGAGAGAGTATACGCTAACGATGTAAATAGAGTGTACGTGGTGTGAAAACGATCCATGGTCTTCCGAATAAGTTGCTCGGATGGACGATTATTTCGACCGTAAAATGGACGTAGAGCACGATAATTTTGGCGAACCGAACTATGATTTTCAAAATAAATTTGCAGAATTTGCAAGCGCTGTTCTGACGTCAATCTATTTATGGTAAAATGGTAAAATATATTGACTTTAAATCAACTGTAAATTGTCAAATTGACAGTCTGTAGAAACAATGTTGCTAGTTTAAAAGCCAAACCTCTAAAAGAACACCCTATATTATATATTTAATAGTTGTATTTTTATTTATTTTATTTTGTGATAAAATCATAGATCAATTGTAATTGCATTACCCTCTTTATTCGTATCATGAAGCAAACTGCCTTGCATTATAAAGTACTCGGCTTTTCTGTTTCCTGAAGTGAAAATAATCTTTCTCAAGTATCTAGCAGACAGGCTCCTGCACCCGTGAGTTCAGACGAGAAGTTTTACTATTCATCTTGGGGATTCATTTATGCAACTATCAGCAGAATTCCTAAAATAAATTGTACGAAAAGTTACTCATACGATTATATCACGTATTCTTTTCTTTTACCTTGCAAAGACCATTTTTATTGGAACCAACGCACAACCCACAAGCTTTTCAGAGACAATCCAATAAAACAAGTAAATAATTTTATCGTTTCTCAATGGACCCCCACACAACTCTATCTTGACACACCCTTCTAGATTCCTTCACATTCATACAGCAAGTCATACACGTACGTTGATACTTAGAATTTCTAATATGGTCAATCTTTAACATTTCGTTAATTTGATCGTGCTAAGTTATTTTCGGTGTTCCACGACTCCGTACTCCATTCACATCGTTACCGAATTATTTCTTTACCATTACTTCTTTGTCAATGCGTTCTATATGTCCAAAACAACGCGCTGATGTCCAAAACAACGCGCTGTATCTCAATAGACACTAAGATGCAAATTGGGAACAGAATATGGTAGTCGAGGTGTTTACAGGACTAATGACCTGTCATTGGTTGTGTTAAGTGCACGCTTTATGTAATACAACATCCCCATTCCACCCTCTTTACGACCACCATGTCTGACAAATTATATCAATTCACCAAAGTTCACATGTATTATAACATGTGAAGTTTGGTGTTAAATAGTAGCATATATACAACTTTCAAAATTTTGTCAGACATGGTGGTCGTAAGAAGGGTGGAATGGGGATGTTGTATTACATCAAGCGTGCACTTAACCCAACCAATGACAGGTCATAAGTCCTGTAAACGCCATGACTACCATATTCTATTCCCAATTTGCATCTTTGTCTCTATTGAGATACAATTAATCCTTGAAATGATTAACCCGCAATGGGTAAAATCCAGTATTCGTCTACAAGTATATGTATACATTCAAAATGTTATTTATGAGACTGTTTGTATTCGAGAGAGTTCCGCTATGTTATTTGATTTAATATAGTGTTATCAACAAACAATTGCATTCACTACAGTACTAATTTAACATCCATTTCACTAGGGGAATAAACATGCTTTTCAAACGGTAGTTTTCCAGTGTATTGCACCCCATAAGCGGACCCGTACGAGAAAGCAGCAACAGAATTACACAATTTTCGATCGAGAAGATATTACTGCACGGCACAGCCCTGCCAATAGCCGTTAATGCTAGCATAGCACGCGATCACAGAATGAGCCATAATCGACAGAAATACTCACGAATTGGGAAAAGAATTTGCTTTGTATTTCTGACCATATTAATCATAAACAGAATAAAAACTCACTCCGAGCATTTGCTTCTCCATGGATCGTTGTGTTTGTTTTAATTTGTAAACACCTTTTGCTGTGAAGGTAGTTGTCTCTAGACTGTATGTCATTATTTGTTGATTAATAATAAATAAGAATATATATGTATTAAAAAAAAAAGACTAACAAGGATTTATATCAATGATATTAGAATTTTTATTAACAATCTTCAATGTTAGCAGAAAATAGCTCATTATAATGAAGAAGGAATCTGGTCGTGTCCAGGCTTAAACCCATGTCCCCTGGATCAAGAGCCAAGCGTTCTATCTCCTAGACCACCACCCGGTTAAAGAAAAACCCGGAAAAAAATTGATTATGTATAATAGTTCAATATGTATTATTATGTCTCATCAATTATGTATAATCCGCCAGAACCAATCTGCCTCTGGTGACACCGGTGGGAAGAGCAATTAGTCTGCCGAACGCGAGCTCCTCGGAGATCGACGTCTTTCGTGTTAGTGAAAGTACGTTCAGAAGGCAAATACTTTTAATTCTGGAGAGTATCCTGTCTTCCTAATGTTGAACCATCTCTCATGCGTTTCTGGTAGTATACTATACATAATACATAATATTATTTTACCTGTTCTCAAAAGATGCCTTAAAAATAAATTTTGTAATGTCTGTTGATGAAAAAAAAATTGTTTTATTCAAGTAACGTCACAAATGATTCTGTAGCTGCAATTGTACAATATGTGGCATCTTGATTGAAATTCTTAAAACAAGTTTTAAATGTGTATACTGTCCCAAGTATTTTTCGTTAATTATATATGTAACTTCTATTGTGTCATGTACGCATGTCGGTTTCACAGACTCCTACCATTTCCGACATTTAATATTTAATTGATTTAATCTTGCAATATTTTCCTCGGTGTTCCTCTTTTTCTAGTTCGGTGTAGGTCGTATTTATTTATATTTTAAATTAAATTACCATATCAAAATGGGTATTCGGCTGTAAACTTATACAATGCACAACCTTTCTAAATATGATAAAGTTTGGTAGTTGTATACATAAATAAAAAACATTAAAAAACTGCACATTTTATCGTAACTCAACTGTGGCGCCATCGTAAAAGACGTAAAGAATTGAAAGGTTTTAAATGTTTATCTTAATTAGTTTTTTTTTATTATCTTATAAAGGCTATTATTTCAACAAGAAAGAAATTTAATTAAGAACTCTAGGGTGAAAAACAAATTCGGCCGAACAATTAAAACGAAAGAGTTAGGGGTTGACTTCACCGGGGATGAATGGCGCTCATTAAAATATACCAGCAGGGGTGTTTGACTCAATTATGAGTGGGTACTTCGAGTAGCTAACTCAAATGGCACGACGTTAAACACGATTCAAAAACAATATAACGATTGCTACAGCGTTTGAGAAAAAGGAATAAAATGAATTGATTACAAACGTATCGGTTCTCTTTCATCGCTATAATAAATCATTCAATCTGTGTTTCTTTGCGTGTTGAATTATTGCAGCGTATTGAGGCTTACTTGAAATAAAGAAAATTACTAGATTTATGTGTTATATGTATATTCGCCTTCACTATATGTTGTGAATTTTAATTTCCTTTTTCAATCATTTTCAAGATGTTCAAATCAAATCAACCTTTGATTTATTTCCTTTGTTGTAAGTGATTACCTGAACCTCAATAAGAACTTTAAATTATTATTTTAAATTTTAAATTTTAAATTAAATCATAATATTTGTTATATCAAAAGCATTAACCTTCCAAAATAAATCTAAAACATCTGTCAGATCATGTAAACAATTTAATAATATTTTTCAAAATGTATCTTTACAGAAGAAGGACTGTTTGTCTGAAACATGTCTAAATAATTTAATTTTTTAAATATAAGTGTATAAGTGTATACACAAAGTGTACATAAAATAAAAAAAGAAATAAACAAATCAAATCAGTTTATTTGCTCAAAATACATTATAAATATAAGGCATCTATTGAGTACACGTAAAATATTATAAAAATACAACATACAAAATACCAGGAATGCATTTGAATAAAGAATTCATATTTAAATAAATTAAATTCCACTTTTATTTCCACAACACTTACTTACTTATTTACTAACCATCAGGCAGTCTCCCCGAAAGGGTAGGCAGAAAGAATGGACTGCCACACTTTAACCGATGCGGCACTCCATCCCTGTCTTTTCGCCCTGCGGAAATGCGGTGTGATGGGTTGCGAACCTCATCGTCCATCACTTAACACTTATAATAATAACTAGGCTAAATAATTATTAAATAAAACGATATAATTTATAATTACTTCCACATTTGTCTGTGTTTCGACAGCAACCGGTTTCGCCAGGCTCGCTGGCATCGATAGACTGGTCACACTATTTCAAACCGAGTCTTTTAAACGAGTATACATACAGATCAAGGGTTGATGACATGATTCTGTACAAAAATAATCTTCAACTATGTTTGTAAAATTTACTGAATTTAAATATTGGTATTACAGGTATTCACGAAAATTCCAACTAATAAAAAAATCGGCTTTTTCCTCCGAGATAAGGCTTATTATAAAATACATATCTTATAAAAATTGTCAAGAAAAATATTTAGTTTTAATATCGAAACCTTTATTCCAGTTCATTATAATAAAAATAAATGCCAATTTCTAAAAATACCTCGTACCACCGCTGTCCAAAATAATACATTATGGATACATTGTTGCGAGATTTCTCATTTCATAAAATTTTAATGTGAAACGAAAATTAATGTTACCCTTTTGACCTGTAATATAAATTTTAATTAAAGTCCGTATGACAGAATTTAATTAATAACTTTCACACTTTGATGGTGCCAGCATACAGTCAAATGCAGGATAAAATGTAAGACGAGCAGGGCCGTCTGAATAATTCCTGGCGCCCGTTTATTTTCTTCTCCAGTTTCATAAAATAAACATTAGGTGAACCAAAACTGTACTTTTCTGCTATAAGTTACAATTTTTCCATTTTTATACAAGCAACAAAAGCGTCTTCTTTAATTGGCTCAATAGGTTAAACGTATACTAACATCATTTGACCTGAAACTTTGTATGCGAATTATTCAGGCACAGTTCTATAGAATACGAGTCGGTTTTAAGGTTTCGTCACATTAATGCCGACCCTTATGCATAAGTGAAGCATGGAACTTGTAGAAGAAGAATGTCACTAATATAAACGCAGTAGAAACGAGATCTCCTAATGAATTTAGTAAATCTGTGTATGATATAAATGAGTATCAAACATTTATATAAAATAAGAATTGAATAAACAAATAATGAAAGGGATATTAAAATGGTTTGGGCACATGAAAAAAATGAATTAAGACAGAATGCTGAAATAAGTATATAAAAACAACGTAAACGGAACTAGAAATATAGGAAGTCCGAGGAAACGTGGCACGATCAAATCGCGGTGGTTAGATAGATAGTTAGTTATTATAATTATTATTATTTTGTTGAAAAAACTATTATACATACATGACTTATAGGGTGAAAAAAATAATATCAAAGGAAATATACTTAGAACCTTATGAATGGCAGTTATTTCCTTGCTGCCCTTACCGTAAGGGTATACTCGAATTCGCCATAATTGCATCCGAACAGGTCTATCTCTTTTGCAACCCAATTTAAAAGACGAATGGCTTTCAATACAGGATAACTTCAAATAATGTATTCGTTATGTATTCTTATGATGATCGCTTTTGTCAGATAATAATTACGAATGTATACGCCTTTTTTCTAGAAATTTTATTATATTTTATGGGAATGATATATTTTGCCTGCCTAAATGTAATTTAACATCTAGAAAAACAACTAATAGGTATTTACCTTCTAAAGAATATGTAATCTGCCGTAATTATGTTTGTTTTAGAACTCCTGGGGAAAATGCCCAGACACCAGTAACCGGGCCACAAGACATTTGAAATATTTAAACTTAACTAATCCAAACATAAAAAATTACATTATATAGAATCATTCAGAGAATAAGCCACCCTTGTAATTCTTTTTTAATTATATAGTAAACAAACTAACCCAAAACACACTAAAAATACATTATATGGAATCATTAAAAAAAATTAGTCACCTATGTACTCGTATGTGCCATTTAATTATTTAGAAAAGAACAACACTTACAACTTATTGATAGTAATGGATTATTGAGAATCAGTAAAAAAAATTAACCCCCACCACTAGCATTTATTATATAAACTAAATAAACTGTGATGTAGGTACTGAAAGATGGCAGCAAGCTGCTAAAACTGGTCGGCGTTAAACACACGAGGAAGCACACTAAATATAAAATAATAAAGAAATTTTGTAGACAATTTTTGATGTTTTTATTATTTTAAGTGAACTTCTACCAAGAAATTTCAATTAAAAATGTTAATTATTTATAAAACTATAAAATTTAAAAAACTTTGTTTCATGTATCACAATTGAATATAAATTTTACCGACAGCTATTTCGTCAACCTATGTTGACATCATCAGGTGTATAACCTATGTTAACATCATCAGGTGATACAATAATATATCAAATGAAAATTTGACATTAGATTTATTATTGTAACACCTGATGATGTCAACATAGGTTGACGAATCAGCTGTCGCGTAAAATAAAAATACAATTGTGAAACATAAAACAAAGTTTTTTAATTAAAAAGTTTTTAATGTAAAAGCATCATAGTGTTTCGGCCAAAAAAATAGACTATTAAATTAGTTATTCAATTAAAAATATTGATTATCTACAAAACAGACGTTTTTCTTCCTATTAATAATTTAATATGGAGTTTTACATCATGGATCAAGAAATGATAAATACTATAGAAGAATATTTTATACATGCTTCAAAATATGTTTGTCAAAAATGTAATGGAAAAAGTTAAGAATTATTTGTATCTGAATAGAGACGAAGATGTAAATTATTTGGAAACAGAATATGGTGGTCGAGGTGTTTACAGGACTTATGACCTGTCATTGGTTGAGTTAAGCGATCGCTTTATGAATTACAACATTCCCCATTGCGCCCTTCTTACGAACACCACGTCTGACAATAATTTTTTAATGTTGTATACTCGTATATGTTTCCATGTTGAGAAACATTTAACATATTTTAGTTCAATCTACACTATCGCCATCTATTGAGACTAGATGTAAGCCTTAAGCAGAAAATCTTATCCCAACCAATGACAGGTCATAAGTCATCCGCCTCGACCACCGTATTCTGTTTCAAAATAATTGACATCTTCGTCTCTATTGAGATACAATTAATTCTTAATGATTTACCCGTAATGGGTAAAATCCAGTAATTCTCTACAAGTATTTGTTTCTTCTTCTTCTTCTTCGTCTGCCTTTATCGGTCCACTGCTGGACATAGGCCTCTTCCATTCCCTTCCACTCGCCTCTATCTCATTCCAGCCGTAGCCACTCCCCCCCCCCCCCCACGGCAGCAATGTCGTCGGCCCACCTTTTTTGCGGCCTGCCGACGTTTCTCCTATTCTCCCATGGTCTCCACCTTATTATTTTCTGGGTCCATCTATCGACCCGCCCATTGCCACTTCAGACTCGCTAGTCGTTCCATGATGTCCGTTATTTTTGTCAGTGTCTAATCTCCTCATTTCTGATTTTATCTCGGAGACTAACGCCGAGCATATGTCTTTCCATTATTATTATTAGTATTTGTTTACATTAAAAAAAAATGTTAAAAAAGTTACATTATAAAGTTTTTTAAAGGTATTTTAATACGAATCCGCAACACAAAGTGATGGCGAAAATATAAGAAATTCTCAAGGAGGTATTTCATCAAACAAAAATGTTTGAAGCTTTCCAATGTAGGTGCAAACTTGCTGAAAGTTTCATTGCACTCCATCGTAACAACGGACGGTCCGGAATGCTCGTTATCCGAGGAGCCATTATCTCGAATTTTCCAGCGCTGGGAAAATTCATTACTCTGGCCCGTTAGTGGCAACTTACCCGCGTAAAAACTATGCTCCCATAACCAAGGTAAACCACTTAAAATGCAAATAATACTGTATCCAACCTCTAATCCGTTTTTTTATAACAAGATAAATATTTTCTAAATGAAATTTTTGTAATAAAATGTGTTTTTTTACATAATTAGCTAAAATGTAAATGGCTGAACAATGTTTTTTTTTGTAAACAACACTTTAAATTGAATTAACAAAAACATGTTTCAGACACAGAAACCCTTCATCAGTGTAGTTATATATTGTGGTACAAAAAAAAATATAATTATAAAATTTTCATGACTTTGGTCAGTTTTAACAGATATCAAAAATGTAAATTTGACAGAAATTAAACATAGGTAAAACATATTGTATTGCGATTATAAATTCTCAACTCTCTGCAACTCTTATGACCAAAAACATTAAATTAAATTAAAATACGCTTTTAAAAGTTGTTTCAAAACCACTTTATTTGGTATTACCAACCGGTTTCGCTCCCGCCGGAGCTTCGTCAGGGTGAGAGAGTAAACTGTTTACTCTCTCACCCTGACGAAGCTCCGGTTAGAGCGAAACCGGTTGGTGTTACCAAATAAAGTAGTTTTGATACAAATACTGAAAGTGTATTATTATTATTTTTAATAATGTCACACCACAAATTAAGCGTTTCATACGAAAAACTAAAAACACTGTCAAAGCGCCCTTGAGGTGAGCAATTCGCGAAAACGGCGCTATAGAAATTAACCTAATTATTATCATTAAAGTAAAATAGAAAAAACAACTGTTCTGTAACACGTGTGGCATATTAAGGGTGAAATTTGAACTATAGTGTTAACCACACGGTTTCATAGTTATTGACCTTTATGTTTTAACACCAATTAGGATCAAAAAATAATTTGTTACTTTTTTGATACTTGGCACCTTTGTAATAATTAACCCTCAATTGTAGAATAATTGTTCTTTAAATACTAGAACAGTGGGTTTGGAATTCAAGAGTCAACAAAAGAATGTTCCAAGTTCGAAATGCATCCAGCGTACTTACACAGTTGTTACTAGTCTTACTTTATCCCAATTGTTCGGGAAACTTTGTTACGAGGAGACACTTTGCTGCTGCGGGAAACTTTAGCCCATTATCTGTGGAACTGTGTGTGAACAGCGAGTAGCAATACGTTGGAATTGGAAAACTTTCCATCGATTTCTTTGTGTTTTCTCATGTTCATAATCTTATTTTTCTGACTGTACGTACGTGGAAAGAATGCACATCAATGTTCACTAATTGATGGTCAAGGGGACAAATTGCTTTACTAACGATCCAAAAGAAACAAAAAGCGATACAATCTAGAATTAATTATCGAATTTGTACGAATGTAGAGGAAGTTCTACAAGAAGAGATATGTTAGAACAGAGCAGAGTGGCAGTCTATCCTCTCTGCCTACACCTCTAGAGAAACGGCTTGATGGTTTATTAGTCAGTTATCATAACTAACTGAACTTAAAAATAAAATTCAAAATGACATTAATATCAATGTTAAAATTGAGTACATTTTACAAAATTATTTCAAAATTATTTTTGAATAGAATATTGTTTATCAAATTTAATCTGTATGTACATTAAGGAGTAAGTTAAGGAAAGTGTCACTAGTCTGTCGATGCTAGTTAGCCTGGTCAAACCAATCACTGTCAAAATAAAGGCAAAAAGTGGAAGTACGATTAGTTCTTAAAAAATCATAGTTTTATTAATAAGGAAGAATTAATAATTTAAGAATTTAGAAAGCGAGAGAAAAAACACGATATAAATTATTTTGAATTATTTCATATATGTATATATCATTAACTTCATTTCTAGTTGCGGATAATGCGGACGAATTACAAGTCTTGGTGTCGAGAATGTATGAGGTATGCAAGTCAAACGATTTAATAATAAATGTCGGAAAGTCAAAGGTATCAGTTTTTTAAAGCAAAGAGCAAATGGCAGTTTGTAACATAAGTGTGAACTAAGAGAAGTTGGAGCAGGTGATTGAATTTGTGTATTTACGTAGCATATTCACAGCACATGGCCGAACTGAAAGTGACGTCGAAAGAAGGCTTGGCGCGGGTAACAAAGTGAATTGAGCTTTAAAAATAGTCTTTGGAAAAAAACATTTATCAATGAAAGCGAAATTGGCTGTTCACAGTGGAGTTCTGGTCTCAACCCTTAGGTATGGAAGCGAAGCATGGACCTGGCAGAAGAAGGATGACAACAGAATAAATGCGATAGAGAAGAGGTCTTTAAGACGTATGTGTGGTAGAACGATTTACGATAGATTTTCAAATGCTGATATAGGAAAGGGATGTAAAGCGGAAAAAAGTATTATGAACAAAATTATGGATGGATTGCTGCGTTGGTTCGAACATGTGGAACGCATGGATGGAGAAAGAATGGTTAAAAGTGTATACGTAAACGATGTACTCGTACATGGCACGACCAAATTAATAAAATTTTAAAGGTTGATCATGTTAAAAGTCGAAAGAATCGACGTGCCTGTATGACTCGTTGTAAGAATGTGGAGGAAACTAGAAAGGTGTATCAGGATAGAGTGCTGCGGCGGTCCATTATCTCTGCCTACCCCTATGGGGAAACGGCGTGATTGTTTGTCATATAAAACGCAAAGAGAATAAATTCGCCAATTTTTGATTATAATTTCAAATTCAAATATAACGGTGCTCAACTAAGACAATTATTATAAAAAATGACTTACGTAAAGACATTTTTTCTGTTTCGCGGGTCATTAAACAAAAATGTCTTTAAATCGAAGTACCCATTTTTCTTCAGAATCAAAGGAAATAAATGCCAATGAATATTTTCTAAATCATTGAATACTTCCATGGAAGAAAACTGACTTTCATTGAAACATAACGTCACAGTGATATCGGAAATACTTCGTAATTTTTTAAAGTAATATGAAATAAAAAAAAGGAATAAAAATTTCTTAAAATAAAAGTTTATGCATATTGCAGATATGTCAAAAACTTTATCTCGGTGGCAAATAGTAAATTTAGTAATATTTTTTTGGAAAATAAAAAAAACTTTGTTTAATCAACTTTTTAATAACAAATAATACAATTATTTGTCATGTTTCGGAGGATACCTCCATCTTCAGGTGTAAACATATAACAAAAACTAAACAAAGAAAGACTAATAAAAAACGCATTCAAATTCGATACAATAATTCTAATTTAAAAATTATAAGTGTTTTAAGGAAAATAAATCATTTACAATTAAATTAAAAACTTTTTCAATTAATATAAACCACTTTATACGAAGTGAAAATGTGTTTAATTTGACGTTTAAAAATGTCAATCCACTAAGTAATGGTTTCGTAAAATATTATTATAATAAAAAGCATTATTAAATATCTCAATTAATGTTATATTCAATAGTGCCTTAAACAGGCGAAACACGATATTCAAATAATTTATAATAAAACTTCTAGAAAACAGACGTTTTCATTACTATTAATTATTTAGGGATTTTACATCATTGTTCACGAAACAATCAATAAATTAAATCTTCTTTTTAAAGTGCCCTGTCAGCTCCCCCCGACGTTGGCGATCACTCTGATAAACTTCTTCTCTATCCTGCGCTGTCAGGAATAGCTCCTCCACAGTTCCGATTCCCGTTCATTCCCTCACATTGCGCAGCCAAGAGATCTGCCTTCTCGCTGCCCCCCTGCGGCCCTCTATTTTTCCCTTCAAAATTAGGTGATTTTTCTCCTCGTAGAACGTGACCCAGATATGAAATCTTACGGACTTTGATTAATGTCAGCAGCTCTCTATTTACTCCTGCACGATTCAGGACTTCTGTGTTCGTCACTCTGTCTATCCATGGGATCCTGAACATTCTTCGGTGAAGCCACATCTCAAATGCCTCTAACCGGTTAATTGTATTTATTTTTAATGTCCATGTCTCACACCCATATAACAGAACAGACCACACATAACACTTTAACGTCCTCTGTCTTAGTTTTAAGCTGACATTGTCATTGCAATTAAATTTAATGAGTGGAATTAAACTATATTAAAAACAAATAAGTTTCTGTTAATTCAAATACATTGAAAAACAAAAAACACCGTTTACATCAGCCATTGTTTTGTGATAAATATTAAAATAAATTTTTGAGAGTATATGCGAACCTAAACTATCTTGGAAAAGATTTTCTTTGGCAAAGTCATGTTATAAAGACCTATTTTTACTTAACACAATATGAGAGAATCTTGTAAAGAAATTCTTTCATTAGTAACAAGGCAAAAACAATTTAAAGAATTTCAACAAGACCTTGTAAGGCTTTGAACTCGGCTTTCTCTTTTTACAGAAGAAGCAATTTTATACGTACTGCTCATATATACGTAAAGTCAACATGTACGTTTACGTTGTTTTTGGTATGATTATTTATAACTTTACGTCTAACTTATTTTTTAATGACTAGCTAACCCTCACGCTGTTTTCCGAGAGAGGATGGACCGCCACCTATTTTATCCCGATATTTAGGGGTTAAAATGGATGGCTTATGCATGCCATGCCGTGCTGGAAGGTATATGTACCAGTAAATGCCATGAAACGCTACAATTGCATAACATCATCAACACTACCATTTAGTCCGACTCTCTGTCGTCCATGTGTGATCTTTATGATCCCGTAAACCCTAGGTGTCATATTGGACGTATTCGTATGTTGATGTGCCACAGCTAACACAGAGAGGGCGAATGGCGATTTTCGGCGCCACAAAACCGGTCACCCCCAGCTAAGGGAAGGAACATCCAGAAAAACCCTGGTCCTCTTAGTAAGTGGGTTGGGCGCTAGGCCAACAACCTAACCTGAACCTAACCCGAAAAAAAAAAGCTGGCCTCTGATAATTTACTTACGGATTTTCAAGGAAAAATGCAACAGTTCATTGTTCATAAGAAATGGAAATTTTTAAAAATGAAAATAAATTCTTCACTGGCACTAGATTAAATATTAAAATATTTTTTTAATACATAAAAAATTTAAGATGGACCTTTAAGAAGTTATAATGGTCACCGCATTATGGAACAGCCTCCAATAAATATGACGATAACTTCATACATAATATATTTTTTTTAATTTTGGTCAAAAAATCAATTTAAAACAAATATAATAATTTTGTATTGTTGTTTTTTTTTGATAAATAAACTTAATGACAATTTTAATTTTTTTTTAATCCTTTTTTTTTCATACATTTGACTGCCCCTAACCCCTTAAAACGGAAAAAATGTTTTGATTACGCTCCTGAATAATCCTTATTCGTTTGAAATAACATTATAATATTATCAGTTTTTGAAAAACGTATATATCCTAGGAAGCCAAGCTAATTTAAGAACGTCGCTTGTACACCAAAATTATTCTTCCATTATGGTTTCTCATATTTTCATTAACTATGGATTCTCATATTTTCCCTGGAGGTTCTGTCACTTCCTACATTACTTTTAGTACAGCGACATTTAAAAAAAAATATGGAACCAGACATTCTCAAAGTGTGTGATACTGTCGAATTTTGTGTACTGAAATAATTCAAGGGGAAGGTGATTGTTCTAGATGAAATTTGAAATACGGAATGTTGAATTAACGAAGAAAAAGAATTTCTAATATGCATACTTTCTGCAAGGCAAAGTGGATAATTTAAAATATCGTTCCAATTAGATTATTCTTTATTAAAACAAACAGTAAAACAAAATTAAAAAAGGTAAACAGATTTTTCCATTTTGAGATTATTTTTTTCTCAACTTGTTTCCAAAGTTTTCCATCTGGAGGTGTAAAATCTTTAAAAAATGTCGAGAAAAATAAACTCAAAAGTGGAAATAACAATGTTTTAGTTCATTTGAAAAAATCCTAATCATGGAAATTAAAAATTTAATGATGAGATCAACGAACGACATTAATAAATATTATCTGAGAATTTTTATAATTACAATTTATTAATCCCTTTGTAAGGATTTATCGTTAGTATTTCAATTTTATTTATAAAAAATGAATATAATTGAATTTTTTTTTAAATGCATATAAAAATACACAATTCGTTAAAATAAAAATGTATGTTACTGCATTTTTATAATAGTAAATTCGATTGTTGTTTTTTAATGAGTTCTCTTTTTTTTATTGAAAGGGGTTATTCGATAAATAAGTTTTGAGAATCTGTGTTTGGAATTAATCTTGTAAGAGTATAGAGTAACTTTATACATTTTACATACGTTTTTTTTTTTCGTTAATCTTCTCGTATTCCGATATTTGAAATAAATAAACAAAGAAACGCCCGTATAAATGCCGTGTATTTCAAATAAAAGAACGTTATTTGAATTCGGAATATCACACTTAAATAAAACGAGCTTATTTGTGAAATTCGTCTGTCGGGTGGTAAAAAACAATGAGAGGTCATAGCATTTCAAGGACCACGAAGAGAAAAGTAGTTAAGTCACCTTCAATAGACCTTATGTTTAATTAGTTAAATATTTATAGTAGATATTTATGAATATTGAAGAATTAAACTCCATCACAAGGGAAAAATACTTTTAATAGTTAATTATGAATGGAATCGCCTTCAGGATATAAGAACATGAATAGAAATGGTCCGAAATAGCTTGTTCAGAATGAAACCGGTATTATGCAATAGAGACCTACCCATCGAATTGCGAATGAGAATAGTTTGATGTTACGTTCTACCCGTCTTGTTCTACGGTATGGAAACATGGACTTTTACCAGGAAGCTGGATGCCATTGGAATGTGGACACATCGTAGAAGTACTGCAGCAAATGAAAAAAGAAAAAAAATGTCAACGATAAGCTATACATCACTTTTAAAGAGAATTAATATTATAGCTCTACCCTTTAGAATGGTTTGACTCGCGCTGTAAAGAACGATTCAATAATAATAAAAAATAAAATAATAATTTTATTTACATGTGCATGATTTTTGAGATGTAAAAAAATGGAATGTGTAAAATTTAGTAAATTGAAACAATTTTATTGTTTCATGAACAATGATGTAAAACACCATATTGAATTATTAATACGAATGAAAACGTCAGTTTTCTAGAAGTTTTATTATATTTTATGGGAATGACATATTTCGCCCTTCTAAGGCATTATCAAATGACATTTGTTATTGCCTTAGAAGGACGAAACATGTCATTCCCATAAAACATAATAAAACTTCTAGAAAACTGACGTTTTAAATCATATTATTTTAATTGAAACGACTTCACGTATTCGAAATTTAACCCTTAACGTACCGTGTTCAAAACAAAACGCTCGCTCCCATGTGGTCAATTCAGTTTACCGCTAACTTTATCTAAATATCAAGCATATGACTTGATGAATCAAATTTTAATTTATGTCATCTTGTAGGGAATTTCATTAGGAATAGATCGATATCTATAACATACATGGATTATTTGAAAAACATATCATTATTAATTTTTTTCTGAAACCATGCGATTTCTGATATGGAATGCGTCACAGCATACGAGCGACTGACACCAAGTATGAACTTGTCCCGCTCCGCCGCGCCGCGCCGCGGCCGCGCCACTTTAATTTTACGTATGATAAAGGCACCTAGGCAATATGTATAGTACGTTCAAGACAACGAGTACGTATTAATATTTGTCCCTTTTGGTAAAGTGTTAATATTTTCACAGTTCTGATATTATTAAGTTGGTATTATTACGTACCTATTAGAAAAGGCCAAACATATAATTTATAAT
This sequence comes from Lepidostoma basale, assembly GCA_022606425.2. Taxonomy (NCBI): domain Eukaryota; kingdom Metazoa; phylum Arthropoda; class Insecta; order Trichoptera; family Lepidostomatidae; genus Lepidostoma; species Lepidostoma basale. The sequence continues at coordinate 2,805,440 of JAHDVF020001106.1, read as the reverse complement.
ACGTTCAAAACAGCGAGTAAGTATTTGTCACTTTTGATAAAGTTGTAAATATTAGCAAAACAAATTCTACCTTAACACGAATGAAGGTGAGGGCAGTCTTAAAAATTTTTTTTTTTTGGGATGAAGGAAGTAATTTTTTTCTTTTTTTTTCTTACGAAATATTGAGAACACTTCAATGGAGGATTACAATTTTTTATATAATATTAGGGTCCATAGGTTTTAAGAAAATCAACTTTAAATTGGCAGTGGAAACTCAATTGACCACATGGCAACGCGACGGTTAAAGGAATCGTACAAAAACAAAATACACGTTTTTCGAATAACGATGACAAAATGTCTTCATTATCGAAGGAAATTAAATATAACTTCATTTGAATTCGATACCCGAACAAAATGAGAGGGACAACATGAAAATAATTACTCCCTTATTCATTCGTAGACTGGAATTCAAAAGGAAAAATTCTGAATCCAGATTTAATTGGATTCTACAAAATGAAGATGGAAAAAACGATATTCAAGGGAGATCTGTTTTCTTTCTGGTGTAAAGAACATTTTATAATAATTTCTATTATATTATTTTCTTTTGAACGATCTATTTTATTTTTAACTGTATCTCAATAGAGACGAAGACGCAAACCGGAATCTGAATATGGATGATCAAGGTGTTTACAGGACTTATGACCTGTCATTGGTTGGGTTAAGCGTACGCTTTATGTAATTACAACATTCCCCATTCCACCATTGTTATTATGATCATGCATGATACATTTTTGGAAGTTGTATATATACTCCAAATCCATACCTATCTTCACGTGTCAGTTCCAGTTAGCCATCTATGTAGATTTGATTGTACTAATCAATTTTTTTAAGATTAATCTATACAATCCACCCACTAACGCCATCTATGAAGAATGATTGTTTAGCATTTAGCAAACTACTTTATTAACACAATGCGAAGAGGCTACCGCCTCCTAGCGCACTGTTTTAGAAGTCGCCTGGAGTATCACTCCTATCTTATACGCCAAAGAATTGGAACTGACACGTGAAGATAGGTATGGATTTGGAGTATATATACAATTTCCAAAAATGTATCATGCATGATCATAATAACAATGGTGGAATGGGGAATGTTGTAATTACATAAAGCGTGCGCTTAACCCAACCAATGACAGGTCATAAGTCCTGTAAACACCTTGATCATCCATATTCAGTTTCCCGTTTGCGTCTTCGTCTCTATTGAGATACAGTTAAAAATTTGAATTAACCACCCACAGGTGAAAATCCAGGATTCGTATACAGATATAAGTATACATTTCACAAAGATCTATTTTATTTTCAAGTATTTTCAGTGTCTTGTTTACTTTGTACGAAGCCCAAGTAATCCTTGAAACTCGCCCTAAAAACAGTCAGAAAAAAACTTCACTTGTAAGTAGTTTTATTTTCATTTTTTACCTAAAAATTATACAATGTTAACTATCCAATATAGCCTTGTAAAATAGTTATATAGAAAATTCAATAGGCGTTAACTTCATATACTCGTAAACTAGAAGCTAAAATTCGTATCCTTCAATCTTTTAGTTATGTTATTTATTGCAAAAAATGCTCTAGTCAATTTATTTTCAAATATGTACAGAAAAAAAAATCATTTATAATATATTTGTAGTTTAATTCCAAATGGTACTAGAGGATGGCAGCGAGCTGGTGAAACCGGTCGTAGCCATTTACCTTTTTAGAATTAAATAGAATACGTAGTGCTCGTATAAAGGAATTTTTAATATATTTTTAATAATAATAATTTTTTAAAAAGCAATTAAAAATAAAGAAAATATTTTAAATAATCAAATAAATTTAACGTCAAGTCCAATCTTTGAATTATTTTCTTTGTTGTAAGTAATTACCTGAACTCCAATAAGAACTTAAAATTATTATTTAAATTTTTTAATTGATTCGTTATAACAAAAGCATAAACGTTCCAAAATAAATTTTTAAAACATCTGTCAAAACTGATCATATTTGTGAACAATTTTTAATATTTTAAATATCTTTATAATATCACTGAGGAAGGACCGGGTTGTCCGAAACATTTTTTTAAAGTTAGGGTTGCATATACAAAGTATATAAAAAAGGCAAATATAATATATTAATTAGTATATTTTGTGGTCTTATCAATGTATGTCGTTGGTAGTCTGAATTCTGACGTAATATAGATATATTGTATAAAAATATATTGCGCCCCATACATGGGGCCATACGCTATCTGACTCGGTATTTCAATGCCTAACGGTTAGAGCGGTACGAAAGGAGAGTTTGAGACGAAGAATTATTTGACAATAATGTTTTCACTCAAATGAAATTTACACAATGTAACTGTTCCTCTTTGTGAAGGATTTAAATAAGTTCCTATGTACATCAATTTATAATGGAGATAAATAACCATCAATTCTAAAGTCAACAGCAAACTTCTCGGCTTCTGTCTCCGACTGGTTTCGGATCGTTCCGTAATAATGGCGATTGTCTTAATCAAGTTTCAATTGTGTCTCCATCTATTGAAGATTCCGCTCTATAGTTTAACCCCTTTGTGAGTGGGTGGGTAGATACTACCCCGATTATGTGAGAAAATTAATCAATAGTGCTTCAACCCGTGATGGGTCAGCACTGCCTGTAAAAACATCATTCATCGGTACTTTTCAAGTATGGTTTAGTGACAGACTATTTAGTTCAGAGTATGGCTGTCATCTACGACTACAAATCTATCTTCATACATCTACATGTATTGCGTTTAGATACATTAAACAAATGCAGTCATTCTCATTGGGTTGTCCGGAAAAAAATCTATTTTCCTGTTTTTTTCTTTCAACTCTTGCGACAAACGTAACACAACCAGACTTGTTTAGAACTAGTTGTGGTAATATACATTTGATAATGCCTTAGAAAGGTGAAACATTCTACTAATATAATAAAAATTAAATCTTGAAAATATCCAAAATATGAAAAAAAAAAAAAAACTTAAAAATAAAATTTAGCATTAGAATTTTTTTTTTTTTTTTTTTTATTTAATTTATTTTTTTAAAAACCCAATTGGGTTATATGGTTACATTTCTAGATCCTACCACTAATTATGTACTGCTTCAGACACTTCTTATATTGAGTTGTAGTGAGATTCCTTGTGTCTTTAGGTAGTTCATTGTAAAGTTTCAGTCCATTGTTCAATATCCTTGATTGTCCTGTCTTAGTTCGTGCAATCGGTAAGTGATATCTGTCACAATTCCTGGTCCAGTGTCTGTGTATGTCTGAATTTTTAGTTAATTTGTAGGTGCTGTCTGTTGGCTTTTCCATGGTCACTCTGTGTACAATTTTTAAGGTCTCATATTTGGTCAAGTCTGATATGTCCATTTGTTTATTATAATTTTGACATTAAACACTTTATAATTTTGTATGAAACCACTTTATTATTACCACCTTATTATTTAAATAAAGTGGTTTCATACAAAGTCATAAACATGTCTAATTCTAATTTTGAATATTTCAAACCACCAAGTAATAGCTTCTTTCCAAAATTTTAATTAGGTTTTATTCCACAACATATTCTTGTTTATTCTACAATATATTCTTCTGTTTCTACTGCTTTCGGCAGATCAGCAACCATTTTCTTAATAATACCGAAACCGGTCGAACCTAAAAAATCAATTGGAATAAAACAAAATTAAAATCATAATATATTTTTTTTTCATTATTTTCATTATTAACCGTCGCGTTGCCATGTGGTAAATTGAGTTTCCACTGCCAATTTAAAGTTGATTTTCTTAAAACCTATGGACCCTAATATTATAAAAAAATTGTAATCCTCCATTGAAGTGTTCTCAATATTTCGTAATAAAAAGCAAAAAATTACTTCCTTCATCCCAAAAAAAAATATTTTCTAAGACTGCCCTCACCTTCATTCGTGTTAAGGTAGAATTTGTTTTGCTAATATTTACAACTTTATCAAAAGTGACAAATACTTACTCGCTGTTTTGAACGTATTATAAATTATATCTTTGACCTTTTCAATATGTACGTAATAATTCCACTGTGGACGGAAACGCAGGACGCAACTTAATAATATCAGAACTGTGAAAATATTAACACTTTACCAAAAGGGACAAATATTAATACGTACTCGTTGTCTTGAACGTACTATACATTTTGCCTAGGTGCCTTTATCGTCGCCCCGCCGGCCGAGGCGCGCAGACAAGTATATACCCGATGTCCAGTCGCCCGTATGCTATGACGCATTACATATCAGAAATCGCATGGTTCCAGAAAAAAATTAATAATGATATGTTTTTCAAATAACCCATGTATGTTATAGATATCGATCTATTCCTAATGAAATTCCCTACAAGATGACATAAATTAAATTTTGATTCATCTAGTCATATGCTTGATATTTAGATAAAGTTAGCGGTAAACTGAACTTACCACATGGGAGCGAGCGTTTTGTTTTGAACACGGTACGTTAAGGGTTAAATATGAACTTCTTCAAGAAATTAAAATCAACATTTTATAAACAGGCGTTTTTATCAATATGGTTATGAATTGAAACGCTGTTTTTCTAGACTTATTTCAAAGTTTTTACATCTCTTTTATCAAAGAATGATATAAATTTATTAATATACAATTTTATACGGTACTTTCGATGATGAAGGTATAAAACCTTCAAACATGTCGAGCAAAATAAACTGAAAATTGGAAAAAAAGTATTTAAATTTATAATTTACTTGTCATTATGGAATACCACAGTGTTGACGTATATAGTTTATGAAAAAAAATATATGTATTGTAAAGTTTTATATGAAATAAAATAAAATAAAAACACTACACTTTGTTTTTCACCACTAAGCGGCTATTTTAATTGCCGACTAGTTTCGCTTGTACCCAAGCTTCCTCAAGGCTTCATAATAACATACAAACAAAGTAATGTGTTTTTATTTTATTTTAAATACAAATAATAACAAAAAATGTAATGTCTAACCACAAAGTGAATGAAACTTCATACGAAAATTTTATATTAATGTTCGTTAAAATACTTTGGGGCTGATTTCATCTCTCATAGTAAGAGTTAGAACGAATGTGCTATTGTTTCGAAACAAAATAATTTAGACAAATGTAAAAAATATATAAAGATTTCGGTACTTACACGGTTACACCCAGATTACAGAAATTTCATTAAACAAAATTGATATTATCTTCCATTCGACGGAGCTGGCCGCCTGGTCGCTATTACGACGCTTAGATCAAACAGTTTGCCTATAAATAGCCTCTGGAAAAATGGGTGAAGAGAAAGATGGAAATGCTTTGAAAAAACACCAGAAAACGCAGGTTTATATCGTCTGTAATAATATTTCACAATATCACAAGAACGCTATGTACGCTGATGGAAATGTTTGAAATTTGCATGCATAAACACGATGCAATGAAATTAAGTATTGTTTATAAAAAGGTAAATGTATTTTTGAATTACTTTAACGATTACCACATTTTAACTATACGTACAGAGTCATCCTCCATCTTGCAGATCTGCAGATATTAAACAACAATGAAAATATAAATTTGTAATTTAGAAAAACACATACTCGTACATTTGAAAAGACATAATTTATATAGTAATTAATAAATGATTAATTTGCATATGATTGGGAATAGGAGCTTAGGAGACTAAAAGTAGACAAAGAATTTAAGGAGAAAGGAGTAAAAGGAGGAATCTTATTATTAATTATGTTTTCACCGAATTTCACCGACTTGAGGATTTCTAAAGTTTCAAGATTGTTTAATTTATTGCTATTGTTAATAGTGTGTAGAAATATTATGTCATTTTTATCGAAACTATGGTCAAAATCAATACAATAGTTAGCCATCTAAGAAAAAATAATATGTTTGGTGAAAGCTTGTTTTTGTTTGTTAATACGTGTTTTAAATGTTCTTCCTGTTTTGAAGAATGGTTAAAAAAGTATACGTTAATTCATGGGTTAATTTGGAAATTTAAATTAACGTTTTTTATATTAGTATTTCCTTGTTTAGTTTTTATTATATATTTACTGACAACCTGAAGAGGGAGGTATCTTCCGAAACATGTCGGTTTTTTTTAATATTTTGTAGATGATAAAGAAAGTCATTTTCTAACTAACTAACTAACTTACCATCACGCAGTCTCCCCGGAGGGGTAGGCAGAAAGAATGAAACGCCACACTGTTCTGTCCTGACATACGTCTTTCGCTTCCTCTACATTCATACATCTTGTCATGCACGCACGTCGATTTTTCCGACTCCTCACGTGACCGACATTCAATATTTGATTGATTTGATCGTGCCACGTTTTCCTCGGCCTTCCTTTATTCCTAGCTCCGTTCACGCCGTTTACATATACCTTCTTTACCATTCCGTCTTCACTCATTCTTTCCATGTGTCCAAACCATCTTAATGACCCTTTCCTTATTTTGTTCATAACACTTTCATTCGCACCACATTCACTTCTTATACTTACATTTGTCACTCTATCATATACAGATTTGCCACACATTCGTCTTAGAGATCTCATTTCTACTGCATTTATTCTACTTTCATCCTTCTTTTGCCAGTTCCATGCTTCACATCCATACATAAGGGTCGGCACAAGAACACCATTGTGCACTGCCATCTTAGCTTTTTTGGATAGGCTGAAAGTCATTTTCAGTTTCCTAAATGTATTTTATTAAAAATATATTAAACGTTTTTAGTTATGAAATTGAAAGGGACCTACCAGTAGCCAAGATGCCAAATTCTCCAAAAGCACAACACAAATTGGAACCATATTCAAATTACTTGTGAACTTCGGATGATTATGCATGATGAAATTCCCGTGCTCCAGATTATTGCCTATCGATTGAGAGTGGGCGAATAATAATTCAATGAATAATTCGGAGAGAAATAAACTTCATCGATTGGAATACTTAATATGGCGGAGACGGGCGTTCTTCGTAATTGATTATATTTCTATATGATTCTAAAGGACACGGAACCCTATAATTCCATTTAGATTCGAGGCGTTCTCTTGCTTTTCTTCTCGCTGATATCAACTGGTGGAATTAAATACTCACTTTTCCGTTTAATTTTCAAAATCGAATTCAACATTATATTTTACTACTTATTTTAATTAAATTTTTCCATAACAACCAAAACAAGTAACCTGGTTATAGAAAATCAACCCATAGAACAAGGCAGCTACAATCTCTGGGGCTCTAAAATCCACAATATGGAAAGACAAAGACATAGCCATTAAGAGTAAGATATGAATCTATAAAGCATGCGTAAGACCAATTACATATGGCGTCGAAGCAAGGGCAGACACAGTCAGGACCAAAAAAGTTTTGAGGACTTCCGAAATGAAGACACTGACGACGATAGCAGGCAAGACACTGAGAGATCGTGCGAGGAACACCAGAATAAGATAGTTATGTGAGGTTGAGGATATTATAAGATGGAGCAGACAGCGAAAAGCAGTACGGTCATGTTTAAAGAATGGACACCACCAGACATCCCCTATATTGCATTGCATAATCATTCTCAGGGGACTCGTCCTCGTGGAAGACCTCCTAAAAGATGGAAGGACAGCTGGGAATCTATCTCAAAGGAGAAGCAACACTCTGGATAACAGACCATATAGGTCTACAATAAGGAAGAAGAATATGTTTTTTTTTTAAATCATTTGGAATTAATTGGTTAAAATTTTACACAATGTCCAATGTTTGAATAACCATGAGACAATAACGACAACAACATTCAGCCTCCTCCAGAATTCTTCGCCACTCTCCCCGGTTCATCGTCCGCATTCTCCAGTTTGTAACACCAATTGCTCTGAGGTCCCCTCCATACCATCCATCCACCTAAGTTTTGGTCTTCCCACACTTCGCTTTCTATCTGGTGGTGTACTGAGAATCTTCGAAGAGAAAGAGAAAAAAATGTTTAACCTTAACTGTACTATTAAAACGAACGAAAACATCTGTTTTGTAAAAGTTTTATTATAGTTGATTATTATAAGGCATTTTCAAATGTAGGACAATGCTTCAGAAAGACGAAACATATCAATCCTATAAACTATAATAAAACTTCTAGACCACAGACGCTTTCCTCCGTATCTATTATTTAATATGGAGTTTTAGAGCATTGTTAAAGAAATAATAATTATTTAATTGCATCATAAAATAGTTATTATGTTAATCATAATAATAATTTAATTGTATCATAAAATAGTTATTAAAATAATCATTGTTGTGGATGTAATTATTATTATTATTACTTATGTTATTATTATTTTGTTGATTCGCTCTTTAAATCATTACATAGCGAGACAAATCGATGTTAAGGGTATAAGCTTTCATATTGATTCTCGTGACATGTGATAGGTAACTAATCTATCGCCATTTTATTGTCACGTGAATTCTGCACAAGACCAAAGACAGTCTGACAATCACATTGCCATAGCCGGAAATCGAACCCGGGACCTGCGGGAGGCAGTTAAAGCACTTACCACTCGGGCACGAAGCTCATTAAGGTCAATTAAGGTTGTGATATTATGTAATTATTTTTATTATTATAAGGCTTAAAGTCAATTCATAAATTATATATTTGTATATATCCCTGTAAATGAAAACGTCCGTCTTCTAGGAGTTTTATAAAGTTTTATATGGAATGATATGTTTCACCCTTCTAAGGTATTATGAAATGTTTGATAATGCCTTAGAAGGGTGAAACATGTCTCTTCATTAAACTCAATAAAACTCCTAGAAGCCAGACGTTTTCATTAATATTAATCATTTAATTTGGAGAATTAGATTTAAAGAACTTTTAATTCTGCACTATATTTATTTCAAATTTCATATACAGAAAAGAAGAATACATCAATTGAGTCTACGCACACAGGATGGCGATTTCATTTTATATATAGAATCATTAGTCACATTGAAATATGTAAAATCATTTGTATACAATTTGTAAGAATATGTTTTTAATAGAAACACTTTATTTCGTCCTACCTCAAATAATTTATTTTTGATTTATATGATATCATTTAGTATCCCCTAACTATGTAATCATTGTCATAAAATTTCTTAACGAGTTCCAAAAAACACTTTCCAATATTTCTGGACCTACCCAAATAATTATTTGTTAAAAATGTATTAGGTTACATAAATTTTCGATAATTACCATATTCTGCTCCATTTACTAGTGTATATAAACTGCAACGAGATGAAGTTTCGTCACATTTGATAATGCCTTATGAGGGCGAAATATGTCATTCCCATAAAATATTATAGACCTTCTAGAAAACTGACGTTTTCATTACTATTAATTATTTAATTTGTAGTTTAACATATTTGATAAAGAAACAGGATAGGATTGATAAAGGACAAGGAGCATGCTCAGGACAGCCGAGATGAAAGCGCTCCGCGCTATGGCTGGCAGGACCCTACGTGATCGAGTTGGGAATACAGCAATCCAAGAAATCTGCGAGGTCGAAGATGTGGTCAGATGGGGACGTCAAAGACGGCGATACTGGCATGAACACGTAGAAAGGATGAGCTCAAGTGGAATGCCACACATAGCTCTCCATGGAGCGCCAAACGGACAACGCCGACCAGGAGGACCCCCGAAACGGTGGAGAGAGAGCTGGAGTTCAGCATCTCAAGAGGACCCGCCTGAAATAACAGACTCCTGAGTTTACAGAAAGGGAAGAAGAAGAAGAAGAATATAAAGAAACAATAAATAAACGTTAGTTTTCAGCCATTTGGTTTGTTCGTTTTCATTACGGGTGCTGTTTGTGTAAAATAACGTTTTTTTAGGCGTAACCATAATATATATTATGTAGATTCCGTTAACGACCAATTTAGGGAACACACACTATTCACTCTTATATCCATTAGACAAACAGAAATTACCAGAATTAACTGGGGAAAATATACTTCACAGAATCACTAACGATTGCCATTAACTACGAAAGCTCAATGTAACCGATCAGGAATAACATAATTCTATTTAAGTAAATAGTACGTGATATCCTTCTCTATAAAACTTTATATTCATAGTTATTATATACTGTTTTAATGGAGAGAATAAATATATTTCTTAACATTTGTTTTCAGTGTGTAATTTTACATATTTTTTCTCTTATTATAATATGTTACTGTTAAAATTTAAAACACTGTTATAATATCACAATTTCTTTTTATTTACCGAGTGTCGCGACAGCTGTTTCGCCAGCCGATGTTGGCATCATCAGGTGGCACAATAAACTAATGTTACAAATGAAAATACTTACTATTTATAGGACAAAAATTCACTAGTGTGGTTAGTTATAGTAAAAGTTAAGTTCTAAACCCAGATGTAGAGATAAAATGCAGAATCGAGGCATCAAGAGCTACGTTTAATAAAATGAAATCACTCTTCTGCAACGATAACGTAAACTTGAAACTCCGACAGAGAATGATCAAATGCTATGTGTGGTCTGTTTTATTGTACGGGTGTGAAACTTGGACCCTGAAAGCTAACCCAATGAACAGACTGGAAGCATTTGAAATGTGGCTCCATCGCCGAATGCTCAGAATTCCCTGGACAGACATGGTTACCAATACCGAAGTCCTGAGGCGAGCTAGAGTTGACAGGGAATTGTTATTAACTATCAAGGTTCGAAAGATCTCATATCTGGGTCATATACTGCGTGGGGAAAGGTACCACCTTCTCCAACTGATATTGGAGGGAAAAATTGAGGGACGCCGAGGGCCCGGAAGGAGACAAATGTCCTGGCTGCGAAACGTGAGGGAGTGGACCGGCATCCGAAGTGTTGAGGAGCTGTTCGCAGAACAGGGACAGGTTCGCCGAGGTGATCGCCAACGTTGGGGGGACCCGACAGGGCACTTGAAGAAGAAGAAGTATGCAAAATCTGTTGACAATTTTACAAACAAATATAACAAAGGTGGGAAAAAACAGTGATTAGAAAGGACAATTATATAAGATATGAAAGGGTATTATCATAGTTAAAATTAATTAGGTGAAGAAACTCCAAAAAATGTTATTATATTACTTTTAATGGGTTGGCTTATAATAGATTGAATATAGTGAGATGTAGTAGGCAGAGAAGATGATTCTGGAGGGACCACATGGAGAAAATGGATCCAGCGAAGATTCCTAAGATTAGTTTTTTATATATTTGTCCTATTGTGTATTGTGAATTAATGTGTGTTTTATATCTTTTTAATGTGTTTTTTTTTTATTTTTACTAATTTAAGGTGTGCTTTATATAATATTTACTTCTGATTTTATTTCATAATAAAGAGATGTGAGGCCACGCGGGAGATATATAAGGTTAAAAGAAGAGATTAAATGTGGTCTGTCACCCTTTTGATTGATGACAAGAAAAGGCTAAATTAAATTAACGTAAGTCCCGGATGGACAAGGAACAGGCCTAGATAGTGCAGCGAGACTGACGAAAGGGCGTCGCTGCGTCCTATAACAGTCTCGGGTGGTGGTGGGAACCTTATATATTCCTAAGATCGTGATGCACGAGACTCCAGATGGAAGAAGAAGGATAAGAATTTTCGTCGACCACCAGGACGACCACCAAAGAGACGGAGAGAAGGCTGGTAGTCTTTATCACAGGAAAAAAGTTGATATCCCGCATTAACCCTTAACGTACCGTGTTCAAAACAAAACGCTCGCTGCCATGTGGTCAATTCAGTTTACCGCTAACTTTATCTATAAATATCAAGCATATGACTCGATGAATCAAAATTTAATTTACGTCATCTTGTAGGGAATTTTATAAGGAATAGATCGAAATCTATAACATACATGGATTATTTGAAAAACATATCATTATTATTTTTTTTCTGGAACCATGCGATTTCTGATATAGAATGACGAGACAGCATATGGACAACTGACAACAAGTATGAACTTGTCTCGCCCCACCGCGGCGCTATAATTTTATGTATGATAAAGGCACCCAGGCAAAATGTATATTACGTTCAAGACAACGAGTACGTATTAATATTTGTCCCTTTTGGTAAAGTGTTATTATAATATTTTCACAGTTCTGATATTATTAAGTTGCGTGCTGCGTTTCCGTCCACAATCGGTATTACGTATGAGAAAAGGCCAAACATATAATTTATAATACGTTCAAAACAGCGAGTAAGTATTTGTCACTTTTGATAAAGTTTGTCAAAGCTGTCTCTTGTATGCGGATGACGCTGTCCTACTTGCTGACAACGAGCATGAACTACAAGTCCTGGTGAATTGTATGTATGAGGTATGCATGCGAAATGATCTGATGATGAATGTTAATAAGTCCAAGGTAATGATTTTTGAAAAGGAAGAAACCACGACAGTCTGCAACATTAGCGTGAATGGTGAAAACTTGAGCAAGTAGTTGAGTTTGTGTATTTAGGTAGTATGTTTACAAGAGATGGGAGAGTGGAGAGGGATATTGAAAGAAGGGTTGGGGCAGGCAACAAAGTGAATGGTGCACTTAAAGTTGTCATCGCAAACAAAAACCTATCCAAAAAAGCTAGAATGGCAGTGCACAATGGTGTTCTTCTACCGACCCTTATGTATGGAAGCGAAGCATGGAACTGGCAAAGGAAGGATGAAAGTAGAATAAATGCAGTAGAAATGAGATCTCTTAGACGAATGTGTGGATATTCTGTGTATGATAGAGTGTCGAATGAAAATATAAGAAGTGAATGCGGTGCGAATGATGGTGTCATGAACAAAATAATGAAAGGATCATTAAGATGGTTTGGACATATGGAAAGAATGAATGAAGAAAGAATGGTAAAAAAATTATATGTTAATGATGTAAATGGTGCCAGAAATAGAGGAAGACCGAGGAAAACGTGGCACGATCAAATAAATCAAATATTGAATGTCGGCCATGTGAGGAGTCAGAGAAATCGACGCGCGTGCATGACACGATGTATGAATGTTGAGGAAGCGAGAGAAATATGTCAGGAAAGAAAGGTGTGGCAGTCCATTCTTTCTACCTACCCCTTCGGGGAGACGGCGTGATGGTTAGTTAGTTAGTTAGTTAGTTGATAAAGTTGTAAATATTAGCAAAACAAATTCTATCTTAACACGAATGAAGGTGAGGGCAGTCTTAAAAAATATTTTTTTTTGGGATGAAGGAAGCAATTTTTTTCTTTTTTTTTCTTACGAAATATTAAGAACACTTCAATGGAGGAGAACAATTTTTTTTTATAATATTAGGGTCCATAGGTTGTAAGAAAATCAACTTTAAATTGGCAGTGGAAATTCAATTGACCACATGGCAACGCGACGGTTAAACATATCGTAAGATGTACAATGAGAAGAATAATAATAAGAAGAAGAGGTGTATAACGCTTTACTATCCAATTTTGTCTACGTAACAAAACATAAGAATAAGAAAAGGCAAACTTGCTTTTCGGCGTTCAAAGTATGTGTCATTATTAAGAATTTTCGCTGTAAACTTTCATATACTCGTATACTAAGTAAACATGATGAATTACACAGTAAAAGGGTTAAGTAAAATCGTTCCGCAAAGTGTTAGGGCCTTTTAAAATGTTTTATATACCCGACGTGGCCGCTTGCCTTACTAAAATACTTACAGTTTGTCGTACAATTTATCAACTTGCAAGAAATATTTCCATGAAATATGCCTAAGTCTTAAGTAGAACATTCATAACCTTAAAAGAAGGGTTATGAAATAACAATTTGGCCAAGTAAATTAACTGCACGCACTTAACTAAACCTTCTCTTTCCGGTCCTGTGTAGCGAATACACATTTCTTTATTCTGCTATTTATAATTCTTCGTTGCTATAGCATATTTAAATAACTAATTAACTAGCAAGTATACTTTTGAGAGAAGGGTGTGCGGAGAATTCTGGGACCTGTGAATGACAGTGAAGGCTGGAGAGTGCGGCATAATGACGAGCTGTACTATATGTACAAAGCTCTCAGTCTCTCCACACAGGTCAGAGTGAATAGACTGAGATAAGCCGGTCACGTGCAGAGGATGCCGTCGTCGCAAACCCCAAAAAGATTGCTGGAGTGGCACCTAGGTGGTAGAAGACCAATTGGACGACCAAGGCTGCGATGGGAGGATGAAGTTGGGAAAGATGGAGCAAAATTGTTACGGGTGTCAGATTGGAGGGTCGAAGCGGAGGACAGGAGGAGTTGGAAGCGAAGAATACTGGAGGCTAAAGCTCGATATGCGCTGTAGGGCCATCAAAGAAGAAAGAAGAATTAACTAACAAAGGGGTAGGCAGAAATAATGAACTGCCATACTGTTCTTTCCTGACATACTTCTCTCGATTCCTCAACATTCATACATCGTACCATGTAAGCAAGTCGATTTCTTCCACTCCTCACGGGCTCCTCACTTGGCTGACATTCTTTCTGCCTACTCCTTCGGGAAGACCGCGTGATGTTTAGTTACTTAGTTGGTTAAATAGACAAAAAAAAAATAGACCGTTACACTGTTCTTTCCTGACATACCTATCTCGCTACCTCAACATCCATATATCGTGTACCACTCCGCACAGGACATTCAATTTTTGATTTATTTGATCGTGTCACGTTTTCCTCGGTCTTCCTCAATTTATTATTCCGTTTACATTGTTAACATAATACTTTTTTTGCCATTATTTCTTCATTCATTCTTTCTATGTATCCAAACCATCTTAATGATCTTTGGATTATTTTCAACATATTCGCCTAAGAGATCTCATTTCTACCGTATTAATTATACTTTCAACCCTTTTTTGTTCATTTATTTTTATTCTACACAAATGTGATACGGTTTTGATCAGTTGCCTCCCTTCTTTGATTCTACTGAAAACCTCGTCATTCGTTATGTGATCTCTCCAGAAAATTCGTTCAATTCTTAGCCTCGTGTTTCACCTGTTGTATAATATTATCGTACTTAATAAGCTATTTCCTTTATCATTAATGCATGTATATTTTATAAACAAGACTCTGTGAAACAACCGCCTGTTCGGTGGATTTGTAAATAGAAAACAAAGTAATAAATTGTTTTGTAAGGATACTCCAACAGGTATATATACAGTAAAGTTGGTTTTCGGAACATGATATAACGCATAAGAGGATCTGAATGTTGAAGAATGAAAGCTCTCCGATGTATTATGTATGGGTAGGAACGGTAATCTCTGAGAAACGGAGCAAGACCGAACAAAAGAAAAATAAATCTGTTTACTTCGTAATTATTTAGAAAATATTCTCTGTTATACTGGAGTGAGAGAGAACAATGAAACGAAGAGTAATGAAGTAGGTTATTAAATTAATACGAATAAAAATGGTTGTTTTTTAGCAGCATTATTATAACTAATTGCAACCCGTCAAAGACCTTAAAATGAATATGACAAAGAAAAAAATATTCGCTTACACACAAATTGAAGACAATAAAATCCATAATAAAAATGTAGAAGTGGTAGATGAATTTGTGTACCTTGGTCATCTGTTGGTTTTTTTTTGTAAGAAGGGGTCAAGTCAATGAGATTGATAGGAAAATACAGCTCGGTTGGTCTGCATTTGCAAGGCTGGGCAACATCTTCAAGTCGGACATACGATAACCTATGGATGCGAGACATGGACGTTAACTAAAGAAGCAATACACAAAATCAATTTTGCACAACGGCTACGGAAAGATCTATGTTATACTCAACGTGGAGATTAGAAGACGCACCAGAGTCATCGATGTAGGGATACGCATTGCGAGGATGAAGTGTCAGTAGACTGGTATGTGTGTCAACGGGATGATAGAAGATGGAGCCAGAGGGTTACTGAATGGGGCCCAGGTTGGGCCAGATAAGTGTCGGGAGACAGTCAAACAGATGGAGCCATGATATTATGCGGACGGCGGGAAGGGCCTGGAGAATACTGGAGAGAGACCGAGAGAGATGGCGTGGGAGTGGAGAGGCTTACGTCCAGCAGTGGTTGGAGACAAGCTGACGAAGAATAAAAACAGATTGTTTTATTTGCCATTCTGCAGAACCAACCTGCCAATGATGCCTGAATCAATCATCAAGCAATCTCATTCGATTGACATATTTCGTGATAGTGTGAGTTGCCTCAGGGATGCAAAATCAATGTTATATTGTATATTTTTTCTATTTCTTTAGTTTTTTTGCTTCTCTTATAAATTATTATTATGTAATTGTCAACGATCTGGAATTATATGAACTTAAATGAAATAAATCAAATCCGTTAAAGATCAAATGGAACGAGATCATCTTAAATTTTTTTTGGGATCATTCATCATTCGTCACGACCTTCGTGGCCGAGTGGTAAGTGCTTTGAATGCCACCCCGAAGGTTCCGAGTTCGATTCCTGGCGATAGCAGTGTGATTGTCACACGGTCTTTGGTCTGGTGCAGAATTCACGCGACAATAAAATGGCGATAGATTAGCTTACCTATCAGTATGATAGCTATTACTCTTTACATCGATTTGGCTCGCGCTGTAATGATGTAAATAGCGATTAAATAAAATAATAATAAAATAAAAAGTAATAATTAAAGCTCAAAATAAAATAAAATACTTACAATTGATTGATAAATTATTTCATCTTCAAAAATGTCTTTATACGCGATGTTTTTTGTGTTGACAAGACTCGTTCAATTAAAATCGTCGAAAAAGTTTTCCTTATAATCTTGTATCAGATATATTTACTTAAAAACTTCGTTCGCAATACAATCGTAATCAGCAGAAAATTTTAAAGCAAATTCTCTCTCTTGTATTTAAAATATTCTCTGACTCTTTCTTGATGATTTCCGGGTTTTTGACTATTTATTAATTATAATTTAACTTGTATTGCTGAAGTGGTTTACCATTTTTGATTATTCCTAAACAAATATTTTTTTATTAAATCAATTCTGACAAATTATTACTATTTTTAATATAAATTTCTTGGTAGAAGTTCATTTTAAATAATAAAAACAAAAAAAAAATTGCCACAAAATTTCTGTATTATTCAATTTATTTAACGCTAAGGCACTTACACTGTGGAATTCCATAGTAATATACTTAGGAAATTGAAAATAACTTTGTTATATCCGCAAAATATTAAAAACATGTTTCGGAGAATACCTCCATCTTCCAAAAAGGTGTAAAAATTGAGGTATCCTCCGAAACATGTCGTGTGTTTTAATATTTTTTTCAATATTTTGTGGATTTAACAAAGTTATTTTCAATTTTATAAGTATATTCTTTATTATTATATATTTATTGTGCTCCCACTTGTGATTAACGTCGACCGGTTTCGGCAGCTTGCTACCAGAAGATGCCAGAAAGCTGCCGAAACCTGCCGAAACAAAACACAAGTGGAACCACACTAAATTTATAATAAGGCAAAAATTTTGCATCATTTTTTGTTTGTTTTAATTATTTTAATTCTTTCAGTTGTTTATAAAAATAATACATATACTATACAAGGAAAATTTTCAGTACAAGCAAAAGTTTGCATTCCTTCTAAGTGAATTTCAAATAAAGGCATTATCATACTTTAAAATACTTTATTGAGAAATGAATAACGCCCTTAACAGACACTTCATTAGGGATTTACCCCCCAGAAGAGAGAGAGCACGCTAACGAGAAGGAGCGAGAAAGGGGATGGAAAACGTGGCGTGGATATAAATCTAGAGATATGAAAAATGGCGAGATGTTTTGGGTTTAATGGAGGCAATTTAAGTTTATACGATCTTCCTCTTCTAATTGCAACGTAAATAAGGGTTTTATTAATCCCAGGGTGCCTAATAAGAGTAATAATAATAATACCGGCAACTGAGATTGCTTTCGGAATTTCGACGTTTGATATATACACATAATAAACCTTTTAAATAGATAAACTTATTTCTTATATATTTATTTATTTTTTGATCATTTACCAAGTACATGGTTTTAATACCTCCCAACTGGGGTAATCCGTTCTAGGGAGGCATTGCTAGTACTCTATATAATTTCAATATATAATATAATTTACAAATTTAAGGAGCAGTTAAGGGAAGCAACACATGTCGCAAAGTGTGACTTATATAAAGCAAAATTAATTGACTTATATATTATATAACACTATTTAAACCCTATATTGTCTTATATAACACTATTTAAACTATTTACTTATTTTTAAAAATTATACTACATTCAAGCCGTCCTTTTTTCAATGACTCCGTAGTTGCATGTTTTTTGTAATTGTGCATTGTCATTTTTTGTGGGTCGTTTATAGTTTTGTTAATTATGTTATAGAGTTTGGATCCAAGATAGTAGAAATGTCTTTGCGCATTAGAAGTTTTAGTTTTTGGTACAAAATCGTTATGTTTGTTGCGTGTGTTGTACGTTTGTTGTGCTCTTAAGTGTTTGTCGGTGTCCTTGTGGTAGTGCACGACTAAATTTCTTATATATAGTTGTATTATTTCCGGTACTTGAAATTCATCGTATAGTTGGTCTGAAGGGAATCGATATGGTTTTTTGTTAATGACTCTAATTATTGTCTTTTGGGCTACATATATTCGCCTTCAATTTGTGTTGTGGATTCATATATGAATAAATAAAATTATTCACTTTGGAAAGAAGCTATTACTTGGTGGTTTGACATATTTAAAATTAGAATGAAACACTTTTAAAACGGTAAATAAAACCACTTTATTTTGAGTCAGGAGCGCCAACTGGTTTCACTCTGTAACGAGCTTCGTCAAGGCTGTACACAAACTGTTAGTTTGTGTATAGTCCTGACGCATCTAGTTACAGAGTAAAACCGGTTGACGCTCCTGAATCAAAATATAGTGTTTTTAGTTAGCGTTTTCAAAGTGTTTCATTCTAATTTTAAATATAATTATACTATGTATAACCAAATGCTATGTGTGGTCTGTTTTATTGTATGGATGTGAAATGTGGACCTTAAAAATGGACTCAAAAAACATACTGGAAGCATTTGAAATGTGGCTTTATCGCCATGTACTGAATGCTCAGAATTCCCTGGACAGACATGGTTACCAATGCCGAAGTTCTGATGCAAACTAGAGTTAGCAAAGTTCGGAATATTTCAAAATCTGGGTCATGTACTGTGTGGGGAGAAGTACCAACTTCTCCAACTGATATTGGAGGGAAAAATCGAGGGACGCCAAGGGACCGGTAGGAGACAGATGTCCTGGCTGCGAAACGAGAGGGAGTGGACCGGCATCTGAAGAGTAGAGGAGCTCAGGACAGGGATAGGTTCGCCGAGGTGATCGCAAACGTTGGGGGGACCCGAAAAGACACTTGAAGAAAATATACTTTGTATTACAACACTTTTTATTTTTACTGAACTCACACATGCTTCGGTTACAAGTAACCTTCTTCAATGTATACAATTTTAAAGTGTATACAAAGAAATTAAAATTGTTTACATTGAAGAAGGTTTATTGTAACCAAAACATGATTTAGTTCAGGAAAAATAAAAAGTATTGTAACACGAAGTATAATTATATTTATTATTATTATTATTTTGTTGAATCGCTCTTTACACCATGACGGCATGAGCCAAATCGATGTAAAGGGTATTATAGCTATTATAGTTATTCTCGTGACATGTGATAGGTAGCTAATCTACGCCATTTTATTGTCACGTGAATTCTACGCCAGACCAAAGAAAGTGTGATAATCACACTGCCCTCGCCGGGAATCGAACTCGGAACCTTTGGGGTGGCAGTCAATTCACTTGCCACTCGGCCACGAAGGTCGTCGAAGATAAATTATGATGAATATTCAAATATAAATATTATATTTCTGTTTTCTATGCATATGTCCAGCAGTGGATGACATCATAAGTAAAAAAAAGTATTCACAAAATAATGTATACATATATACAAACATCCTAATGGTATGCACGCGCGACTTAGTACTTTCTCCATAATTTCTTAAACAAATGGTAATTCTCCGTGTTACACACGACAAGTTTCAAATGTGGAATTCAAATTACATACAAGTTTTATTACTCAAAGAAAGCCTTCATCAAACTTTACTCCTTACTCAGTTAGAACACATGGGAATGTAATAAAAAATGTCTCACATAGGCGTAGAAGATACGCTTACAAAAATTATTATAAAAATTACTGACTAACTAACTAACCATCATGTTTTCTTTTTTCAATTTAAGTTTATATTTTTTAACTTTAATATTATACTAAAGATTTTTTCTGATCCTGAAACAACAAAGCAGAAATAAGTAATAAATATTGTTCTATATTCGCCATACTTTGTGTTGTTATGATGCTTTATTTCTCTTTTTCTTTTTTATATAATTTGTATATACAACACTTATATTAAACTAAATAAAATTATATAGACATGTTTCGAACAATTGATCCTTCTTCAGTGATACATATTATAAAGATACATTTTCAAAATATTATAAAATTGTTTACCAATTGTTGATAATCTGACAGTTGTCATAAATATTTATTTTCCAAATAAATCTTAAGAACATCTGTCAGATCATGTAAACAATTTTATAATATTTTAAAAATGTATCACTGAAGAAGGACTGGTTGTCCAAAACATGTCTATATAATTTTATTTTTTTAATATAAATTATTTATAAACAAAGTATATAAAAAAGAAAAAGATAAATAAATATTTATTTGTTATTATTACACTATCTAACTAATCATCACGCCGTAAGTACGAGTATAAATAGGAAGAACGGACCGCCACACTGTTATCTCCTGACATATTTCTCTCGCTTCCTCGATTTGATCGTGCCACGTTTTCCTCTGTCTTCTTCTATTTCTAGTTCCGTTTACGTCGTTTATATACACTTTCTTTACCATTCTTACTTCTTCAAATGATCTTACAGAAATGTCTTCATGGAAGTTTATTTTAAACAAAAATTTAATTTAAAAAAGTTTTTTAACTGTCCACCAGCATGTTAAAGCAAGCCAGCCTGGCGAAACCATTGTCTGTCGAAATAAAGACACAAATGGAAGTAGTTAAAAAACATCGTTTTATTTAATTTTTATTTGAAGATGAATAAATGAATCTATTATATTTCAATAGAAAATAGTGGTGTGAATCTGTAAGTCTCAACGCCTACGGTGGGTTGGCCATATAGAAAGAATCCCAGAGGGTAGAGTATCGAAAATTAAGCCCAGATGGGTGCCGAAAAGACACCAAGAGGCATACCAACAATTAATTAAAATAAACTTCCATTAAAAGATTTCGTTAAAATCATTTGATTACCTTATTCATTATCTGTAAAAACACAATAATCAAATAATATTTTTTTGTATATTTTATTGTGTATACAACAGGTCGGTTGAATCCAATTACTGTAAACATTTTTTTTAGCTATTATATTGATTCTAATGGCATGTAATAGGTGGCTAATTTATCGTTCTTTTATTGTCCCGTGAATTCTACACCAGACCAAAGACAGTGTGACAAGCACACTGCCATTGTCGTAAATCGAACCAGGAACCTTTGATAGTACAATCAGAGCTCTTACCATTCTGCCACGAAGGTCATCATGCATATATGAAGAAACATAAATTTTAATTTAATTTATCGAAGTGTCAAAATATTGTTAGTCATTGAAACAGCTGCCACTGGTGAACAAATGACGTTACCTCATGGAAAACAAAAAGTTTCGTTCAGAAATAGCGACAAAGAAAAAAGTTTTAGGCATTCGCATTTCGCAAACTCTTAACTTAATCTGAACGTTATTTCCCTTGAACACAGAAGAGTCCTCCTCTCCACGACATCACCAGGCGAACTTCCAAAAATTAGGGAGCAAATAATCACTTTTCTTGGATCAGCATTGTAAGACACACAATGTATACAACCCATTAGCTCGGAGCAGACACAAAAACTGGTACTGTGATATCAAATTATATCAAATCAAATCAGTTTATTTCATCAATAGACATTACATTATTAAGCTTTAAGGCATCTATTGAGAACAAGTAAAATAATACAATATATTGTATATAGCATACAACCAGAAAGGCATGAGAGATGGTTCGACATTAGAAAGACAAGATACTCTCCAAAATCAAGAGTATTTGCCTTCTGAATGTACTTTTGTAAATATGAAATACATCGACCTTCGAGGAGACCGCGTATAGAAAATTAATTGTTCTTCCCACCAGTGTCACCAGAGACAGGGTTGTTTTGGCGGCCGATAGTTAAAACAATCTATACTGTCGCTGTCGAAGATATCTATCAGGGACAAAAAACCGAAACCCTCCAGAACGGCCGAGTTGACTATGAGACTAGATATTCCATTATAAAGCATCAGAGGATTCAGAAAAACTTTCTGACGTATATCTACATGAGGGTAAGGACCAACGCTCTGAAGGTTTGAAGATATGGGCATCTCGTAACCCATTTCATTAGATTAATCAGCAGATATTTTTGTATTCCCTATAGAGAATATCTCTAGGGTTTGGTTATATGGAACCCATGGATGAATAAATAATGGTAAATAGAGATAAGTTAACGGTGTGAATGGAATACGGGTTCGCGGGAGACCAAAGACAAAGTTTTCATTTGAGTAATTTACAATGAAAATGTTTTCTTTTTATACGTCTTAACATTTGCACATACCATTTTGGAAAGTTGCCCCAGCGAAGAAATAGTTTTAAAATTTGCAACAGTTAAACATTCTAGATTATTCTCGGCGTCTGAAGAATAAGTCAAGTAATGGAATTTCTAATTTCAACATTTTTGTGATTAAATTAGGTCTTACTAAAAAAAAAAGAAACTAACATTACTGTTACGAATTTCAACAATTTACTTAATATAAATACTTCAAATTTGAAATGCTTCATTCTATTGTTTCTTTTTTTAAATGATTTTGGAGGAAAACATATAAACATGCATTAGAAATGAGATCCCTTAGAGGTCTCTCCATTTCTTCGGCGGCCTTCCTGGTAATCTCTTGCTGTTTGGGTTTTCATCTTTAATATTTTTTTCAATTCTTGTATTCTCCATGCGGTCCACGTGGTCTTTCCAAAAGTGCCTTCTGCTTCTTTTCCATATCACTATGTCTTCAACACCACAGACAGACCTTATCGTTTCATTTCTGATCCGATCTTGTCTGCGATGAAGCATAGGGTTTGCATTTTTGCTACTCTAAGAAGATTCTTAGTTCTATTGGTATCGTCTCTGACCTCTATTTCGAACGTCATGATGGGGCGAACGCATGCCTTGTGTATATTGATTTAATTTTTAGTTAGCATGTGTTTGTTCCTCCATATGGTGTCGCGCAAGCAGCCAGCCACGGCTGTCGCTTTGTTGGTTTGTGCTCGCATCTCATCATATAGGTCACTGTAGCTACCTATCTCTATGCCTAGGTAAGTGAATCGCATGACTTGCTCAATAGGTGTGTTATCGATGATCAGCGTACATCTGAGAGGCTCTTTTGATATTGTTAAGCAATTATTTGACAATCATGCTTATTTCCATATTAAATATTTTTAACGAGATTTGATTGTCACACATGACGATGATAACATCGGTTAGCGAAGTAGCTATCGCGACGATTTCGAAAGAAATATAATCAATTATGATATTCTATAACAGTGTTTTTTGTTTAAACAGTTTTTGATGTTTTTTTACATAAACAATATAAATGTTAAGAAAGCGAGAGAAGTAAAGCAGGTAAGAACAGGGTGAGAATCCATTTTTTCTGGCTAATCTTTCGGGTAGACGGTCTGATGGTAAGTTAATTATAAAATATGTAAAATAATATTTATAAACGCGCTTAAACGGTATTGTTGATTTTATTTCAAACCTTGTGTAAATTTATTCCAATTATAAGTTTTTGTTATTGTTTGTCGGGCAAAGTAAAAATATCGTTGAAATATTCGTAACACTATGTATCACGATAGCGAATTTGTTAAAATAATGCTTTGTAGACGTACGAATTATTTACATTTAACTATTTGAACAATTTTCCAGATAATTATCAATTATTCTATAATACATTATCAAATCATAAAGTAAAAAATCTTGATAATCAAGAAAATAAACTAGTGAAGCTTATAAAGGTTTTAGCAATATTATTCCAACAAAAAACTTTTGTCTTTTTTTATTGAATTAAAATTTTGAGTAAGGATCCATCCTCTGCACGTGGCCATTCCAGTATCTTCTGCGTTGTCTACCCATCTTATGATATCTTCCACCTTGCCGATTTTGCGGATAGCCATGTTCTTCACACTATCTCGAAGAGTCTTTCCTGCTATCGTCCTTAGGGTCCGCATCTATGCCACCCGCACTTAATCCTTCCTTCTTGTGGTATCGTCTTCTTTGCCTACTCCATCTCACTATATCATCAATTTTGGAGGATCTGCGAATCTCTTTGTTGGGTATCCTATCTCTAAGGGTAGGTACGGTACCCACGATAGGTCGCAATGTTTTAATTTCTGCTACTCTTAGGAGATATTTGGTTCTGAAAGTGTCTGCTCCTTGATTCGATTCCGTAAGTCATTATGGGCCTGATGCATGTTTTATAAGTCCTCACTATGCTTTCCACTAGCGGCATCTGGAGATAACTGCTGCTATATTTGTATGTTTATTTTAATTTCATTATACAGATCGCTGCAACTCGATTTGTCAACACCCAGATATCTGAACTTCATGATCTGTCATATGAGTCTATCATCTACAACCAGTTTGCATCTGAGAGTCTACCTGGACATTGTAAGACATTTTCTATTATTTTATATCTACGGATATCATCATAATATTTCTCAGACGCAAATTTCGTTTAAGCATTCGTTGTAGATCATCTTCACTTTCTGCCAGTATCGTTGTATCGTCAGCATAACAAACCAAATTGATGAGCTTTTTTTCGAGAGAGATGGGACCTCCTTTATGATCTTGTCCATGATGATATTGAAAAGGATCAAAATGAGAATCATTATTTTTTCCTATGGCCATACAACTCTTGAAGAGTTTTAGCCTCCTTGATGATTTTTCGCCAAGCTCCTGGATCCTGCGCCTTTTGCTCCCAGCAGTCCGATTCGCCCAACCTAGCCAGATCAGCCAGAACATTGTCCATTAGGCGCTGTCTAGGCCTTCATATAGGTCTTACTCAAGTCGGTCTTGACGCGTACAGGGTCTTGATTGCTCTGGTCTCTTCGGCTCGGAATACGTGCCCAATCCATGCTAGGCGACCGGCTCTCACGGTGCTCGTTATAAGGGGCTGTTGGGTCATCGTAAGGATCTCTTGGTTGGTCCTATGCCTCCAAGTTCCCGCTGCAACACCGAGTCTGGGTCTCAGGATATTACAAATAATCATTATTGAAAATATTAAATATTTTTATATTTTATCATTATTTTCTATGTAAGCATACATTCATACAAGTATGGTATATATATTTTCTTTACAAAAATATTAATTTGAACCGTGCTATAAAAATTCAAATCCAATATCTATTATCTACGATGCTCGAAGAAAAATCACAAGCATTTTCTTTTGTTTTCCGCGTACCTTGTTTTCATCTTATGCAAATATAATTTTTCAGGAGAAAAAATCTACACGTAATTGTGTTTCCAGCCTCACGCCTCCATTATTTTAATTATCTTTCATTTTCCATGCTGCCGCAGGAATTTAAATTAAGCGAGGATATTCTATTTTTAAAATGTTAAGAAAATAAGATTATAGGGGTTAAGTCGATGAAAAGCAGTTGTGAAAGAATTTTATTTATTTTACCCCTCTTGGTGCAAACGTTGATCCTGTCAACGTTTTTCCGGAGATCATAAAATGCCCTTTTCTTAATAAAAAAATATTAGATCATGGTAATATTGCTTTTATAAAATTATGTCTTATTCTTCCTTCTTTCCTATTAGACTCTTGAATATTATTATTATTATTATGACTTATATTTTAAGTGCGCCGTTTTGTAAAATCAATCACTCAAAAATTTTACTTTTTATTTTACTATTACTCCCGTTTCTTAAATTTAACGTCACTATCCTCATACTTAATACTAACATGGAGACTATTCCACGCCAACGGACCCGCAACGCTGAAAGCACGATCATAGAAACTTGCTTTACTGGCTCTGACTGGAATTGTTATGTTGTTTGCACTTATTTCTACTGATCGGAGTGAATATCGCCTCTCCGTTGGCATGGATGTCACGCAAAGGTCACTGGTGCTCTCTGGCGTCGAACCATAAACACTGTCAAACACCTATCGAATACCTGTCGTTCAGGCTGGTTTCCCTTGAGAAGTCAACTCCCAGCTATCCTTCCATCTCTTCGGCAGTCTTCCATAAAAATAATATATTATTCATAAAAAATATATATACACATCTAAAATTTAAAATCTTGATGCCTTGAGATTAAATTAAAACATTACGAACATTATTTTGTTTCCAATTCAAAACATTGGTTTGTAAATATATTTTAAAAATAGAGTGGCACTATATTTAGATTCGCTGTAAACTTAAAAGCTTGCATATAAAATAAAGTTTTCCGTTTCCAATAAAACGAAAGCTGGCGATGATTGATTGCTGAGCGAACATCGAACAGAGTCGGCTTAGAACTTTATTCATTAAAAATCATTAGAGTTTTTTTAAATCGTATTTTATATATACAATTTTAGTAAGTCTACTTTATTGGACAGAAATGAGCAATTTTCAGAAGTTTTAACAAAGAAAACAAATGAAGAAAAAAGATTCTCCTATAACTGTTTTTACTGTAATTTTTTCGACACCTTCTGAATAGGACGCATTGCTGTTGAATTTAATATTTGTTTTTTTTTGTCTTTATTCTTAAACTTTAATGTGTGATTATACATCAAGATACTCCATACAGAGGTCTCGATGAGGAATATTCTCAGTTTTAGGTCTATATTATATTATTTTCGGCCTTTTATTATATGCAAGCCTAACCTGATGTGTACGGCTGTTGACCTCGCTCTTATACAGACCGTTCCATGTTATTTTGCTCTCGAGGTAGACAAACTCCTCGGTGTTCTTTAGTGGAACTCCTGACATCACTACTTTCATCTGATGTTGCGTTCGGCCTACAGAAAGAGACAAACGGAGACTAGAGGCTTTTGAGATGTGGTCCTATAGAAGACTATTAGGAATTTCCTGGAGAGACCACATTACAAACGAGGAGGTTCTCCAAAGAATCGAAGGAGGAAGACACCTGCTCAGGACCTTATCCGAAAGGCGTGCAAGATGGATCGGCCATAAGAAGGCCTCTTGCATGCCATAATGGAGGGTATGACCGAGGGGACAAACTCTAGGGGACGCCCACGCCGAGAGTACCTGGAGGACCTGTTGGTGGACATGCGCTGCTCATCATATACAGATTTCAAAAGAGCCTCACAAGACAGGGAAGAATGGAAGAGAATAATAGAGGAAATTGCTGCAAACCAATCCCAGGATTGAAACCAGAGAGAGAGATTTTCATAGTGTTTTTTATTTTACCCAAATTGGAAGAATAATTTGAGAGATATAATTATTTTATAAAAGATACTCGTAAGTCGCAAGTCGCGCGAATATTTCACAAAAAAATGGTCGGGCAGTGAGCAATCTTTATTGCACGCGGCGCACGGGCGCTAAAAGGTTCTTCTCCGTCTTCCTCAGTCTATTCCCATGCGTTTTTATTTCTGAGGGTACTCTTAAAGTAAATTTCTCACGTAAATGGCTCTTTACAAATAATTATCAATATCATCATATACATATATGTGCATTTGATTCTCTTCACATTTAAAACCGGTGGGTTTTACCCTTCTCCAGGAAACATCTCCATCCCGTCCTGTCTCGGGCCGCCACCTTCCAGTCTTTCTGCTCCAGAACTCAACAGTCTGCCACGGCAACATCCAACCATCGCAGTCTCGGCCTGCCGACGCTTCTTTGCCCTACTGGATTGTCATACAATGGAGCTCCAGATCCCCCATGCGGTGCAAGTACCCTAGCCAGCGCAGTCTATTAACCTTTATAAAATTGACCACGCTGACGTCCTGGTATAGACTGTAGAGCTTTGTGTTGTATCTCCTTCTCCACGTCTGACTATCCTTAATGGGTCCGAATATTCTGCAGAGAAACTTCTCTTCGGAAACTGCCTTAGCCAAGTGATATATGACACTCTTATGAAATATATAATAAGTAAACAAAAATGAAATCTTTTAACTAACTAACCAACTAACCATCACGCCATTTCGAGGAGGGGTAGGCAGAGAGGATGGATCGCCACAATGCTCTATCCTGACATAACTCTCGGGCTTCCTCTACATTCATACATCGTACCATACACGCACGTCGATTATTCCGAATTCGAATGTGACCGCCTTTTAGCAATTGATTAATTTGGTCATGCCATGTTTTCCTCGGTCATCCCTGGCTTCTTTTTCCACTCACGCTGCTTGTGTACAACTTTTTAACCATTCATCTTCCATCCATTCGTTCCATATGTCCAAACCATCTCAGGGATCCTTCTTTTAATTTTATCCATGATGCAGTCATCTGCCTTACAAATCTTTTCATAAGTATAACACATCTGGTACTCGAAGAAATTATTATACGGTTTGTTCGTACATAGGGAATGACGAAAGACATTTTTTAATAACTTCAGATGAATCAATCAAGCTTAATCCTTTGCCCTTTAAGCCGAAGTCATTAGTAATTCAGTATTATCCTTTTTTTATTCCGGGCCGTTTCAATTTTCCCGTCACTTCCCTTCAGTCACTGAAGTAATAAAAACTTTACTCGGATTAAAAATTGGAGCTGAAAATCTGTCTATTTTCACTCTCCAAATACAGGCCCGTACCATTTTATTTAAACTGAATATATAAGCATTCATAAAATACGTTTTATAAAGCGTGTTTTTAATTCATTATTATATTCAACTTTATATAAAATAAAAACGATTTGAATCTTGTATTTTTGGGTGTACACAAGCTTCATGGGGGCAATAAAAAAAAACAATTTTCCAATTTGAGCTTGGGTACAAGTGAAACTAGTTGGCCTCAAATATAATTATCATTCCGTGGTTAAAATACAATTTGTTATTTCATTTATTTAATTATATTAACTAAATAACTAACTTACCATCACGCCGTCTCCCGTATGGGTAGGCAAAAATAATGGACTGTTGCACTTTAACCGATGCGGCACTCCATCCTTCTCTTTTCGCCTCCGCGGAGACGCGGTATGATGGGTTGCGAACCTCATCAGCACCAATAGCATCTCCCACATTTAAAATTACTCCCGCATTTACAATTACTTACAAAAAAGCGAATTTTTAGTAGCAAACCGCAAAGTGAATGATTCATATGGAAAAAAAAACTAAGGAGTAAGCAGAGAGGATGAACCGCAATGCTGCTCTGTCTTAACATATCCCTCGAGCTTCTTCTACATTCATTTATTGTAACATGCACGCTCGTCGATTTTTAATTTTTAATTATGTCTGCCTACCCCTTCGAAGAAACGGCGTAATGGTTAGTTAGTTCGTTAGTAAATACCATACTGTTAGTAATCTAAGCAGGTAAACTGTCAAACAAATTTCAATGAAAAACATTTTTTTAGTACGGCACAACAAGAATATGTATGAATTGTATCTCAATAGAGACGAAGGTGTAATTTTTTTTTTGGAAACAGAATATGGTAGTAGAGGTGTTTACAGGACTTACGACCTGTCATTGGTTGGGTTAAGCGATCACTTTAAGTTTACAACATTCCCCATTCCGCCTTCTTACGACCACCACGTCTGACAAATTTTTGGAACTTGTATATATGCTACTATTTTTAAATAACTTCACATTTAAGTCAATCTACACTAGAGTTATATATTAATAAAGTGATCGCTTAATCCAACCAATGACAGGTTATAAGTTCTGTAAACGCCTCGACTACCATATTCTGTTTCCAAAAAAAAAGTTACATCTTCGTCTCTTTTGAGATACAATTAATCCTTAAAAAAATTATTAACCCGCAATGGGTTAAATCCAGTATTTGTCTACAAGTATTTGTAGACATTAAAAAAAAGAATATATTATGTATGTATTAAATTTAAATATTTTAGATTTTTCGATTTGTAGCAAATTTGCTACACCACTCAATGAAAGGTTAATGTCAACCTAAATTGATAACCATGCCATAAATGTATCAATATTATACGTAAAGATTAAAATATATTCAGTATTCGATTTGATCAAACTATTTTTTTATATGCCGAGAACAAAATTGTCGGTTCTTTCACACTTTTTATATCAATAAAGTGATTTTATCGTTATAAATATTACTTTCAAAGCAATACTTTACACAAAACGAATATTTCAACTAATTTTATATGTGATAACTACCATGTTTTATCACAATTTATTTTTTTATCACATTATTTATGAATTATTTTTTTTTTTTTCTAAATAGCGGACCTTTCCATTTGTATTTACTGTTAAATGAACAGTGATATAAAACTCCATTTTAATATTATAAATTAATACGATTTAAAATGTATGTTTCCAAAATGTTACATTATATTTTATTTATAAGAACAGTGGATACGTGGAAAATAAATTAATTTAACACAGAAGTCCGGATCCTCCAACCTACATGAGCACAATCTAAAATACCATTATGTGTTATATTATTTTTATTTTATATTATTTGTTTAAGATTTACTTTGTGGACGTTGGATGATCGAAGTGTGTGCGGGAGATGCCTATTGGTGGCGATGGCATCACACCGCGTCTCCCGCGGGGGCGAAAAGAGAAGGGTGGAGTGCCGTATCGGTTAAAGTGTGGCAGTCCAATCTTTCTGCCTGCCCCTTCGGTGAGATGGTGTGATGGTTAGTTAGTTAGATTTTTTAATTAATTAATTTGGTATACCAAAGAATGAAAGCAGATTTATTTCAATAGATACCTTAAAAAAAACTTAAAAAATCAATACAGCAAAAAATCTAAATAAATATTGACGAAGTTTTTTCCACTTTTGTGTTTATTTATATCGTTTTCCCGATGATGAAGGTGTAAGTCTTCGAAATATGTCGAGAAAAATAAACTCAAAAGTGGAAAATACAGTGTTTTAATTCATAAAAATTCGTCATTATGGAATTCCATAGTATTATCGCTTTAAATTTATCTAATAAAAAACAATAAAAATACTAAAAAAATATCCATTTCGTGAATTTTGAATTTCACTTAAATTATTATTATGTCTATGGTTTTAGCCGAAGCAATATGATATTTACTATTAAAAATTATAACACTGTTAGTTTCTCACAATTTTTATTATTCACTGTTTGAGTGTAGCGACAGCTGTTTCGCCAACCGATGTAGGCATCATCAGGTGTTACAGACAACTAAAAACTCACTCAGATATTCAAAAAAATATTCATTGAAGAAAACATTTTAAATAACTAAAAATCTATCACGCTGTCTCTTTAAATAGGTAGTCACAAATAATGGACCACCAAATCTTATTTCCTGACATACTTCTCTCGATTCCTCAATATTCAAACATCGTGTCATGCACGACTAAATACCTACCATGGCCTTGAAAAAGTTTCGTGGCACTATATTAATTCACATTTTTCTAATGTGACGCGTACACGTACTGCAGATATAATGAAACTTCGATAGTTAAAGTAAAAAAAAACAAGTCTTAATTACGGTGTTCTTCGACGCCGATCAATTTGCCCAGATCGTAAAAGCTTTCACGGGCTTTAGCGTAGCTTTCATGTTTACTGCTGCTCGTGGAGCTTTCTATTTAACTGTATTTAAGAATAGTCTCCAATCTCCTAGCCTCAACCATGTATAAGTGCAAAAACGTGGGTATCATGTATGATATCAAAGTATTGGTTTGATGTAAGGATGTGTATTGAATAAAAATAAAATCGATTTGAAAACTCACTCGAAGACCCAAAAATAAATTTTTATTTTTAACATTCGTGCAGTTTTCAGCGGTATTTTACAAACATACATATTTCACATAATTTCACCGATATCCATTTACTTTTCACCAAAGTTTTGAATATACTATTTAATAATTTAAAAAATCTAATAACTTATACGTATAGAGTATTTTCGAGAGGTTTTATTTTATCACGTGGGAATGAAATGTTTCGCCTTTCTAAGTCTAATGTTAAATATTGCTTCAGAAAGGCGAAACATCTCATTCCCATAAAACATAATAAAACTTCTAAAAAACTGTAGTGTTCATTCAATGAATATACCATTGTTCGAGTTACAAGAAATAAATAAGCTGTACGATATTTTGGATATGTACAAAATATCAATTGAGCCTGTATCTAAAATAAATACTTTAATTATTATATAAAATAGTTAACGTTAAAAAATATTGATTTTTGTATTTTTAATGACAAAAAATTAAATATAAAATATATGCTTCTGAGATGTGCTCAATCTTCAGGTACCATATAATTATAACTGTTATAGTGACATTACCTGAAAATATATTGTATTTCCGAAGCATGTGGTGTTAATTCAATGACTTTTTGAAAATTTAAAAGGTTTTCCGATGAGAAATTTTGTAATACATTTTAAAAAGATACTTGTTTAAAATATTTAAAAAAAATTTTTTTTTGTATACAAATACTTGTAGAAAAATACTGGATTTTTACCCATTGCGGGTTAATCATTTTTTTTTTTCATATTCTGTTTCCAAATAATTTACATCTTCGTCTCTTTTGAGATACAATTAATCCTTAAAAAAATTGATAAAATTGTTTCGAAATATTATCAGCTTAGACAGATGTTATAAAGATTTATTTTGGAACATGTCTGATATAAAAGTAAGGCTACATACAAAGTATATAAAAAAGAAAAAAAGAAATAGTCTTTCATTGTTTAGTTTTTATTATATATTTACGACTGAAGATCGAGGTATCCTCCGAAACATGTCGTATTTTTTATATTATTTTGTGGATTATAAACAAAGTTATTTTCAATTTTCAAAGTGTATTACTATAGAATTCCATAGTGTTAATGCCTTAGCTTTCAATAAAAAGTATCACTTAGTAACTTACCATCACGCCGTCTCTCCGGAGGGGTAGGCAGAAAGAATGGAACGCCACACTGTTCTGTCCTGACATACTACTCTCGATTCCTCTACATTCATACATCTTGTCATGCACGCACGTCGATTTCTCCGACTCCTCACGTGCCCGACGTTCAATATTTGATTGATTTGATCTTGCCACGTTTTCCTCGGCCTTCCTCTATTTCTAGCTCCGTTCACGCCGTTTACATATACCTTCTTTACCATTTTGTCTTCACTCATTCTTTTTTGTCTTCACCATGTGTCCAAATCATCTTAATGACCCTTTCCTTATTTTGTTCACAACACTTTCATTCGCACCACATTCACTTCTTATACTTGCATTTGTCACTCTATCATATACAGATTTGCCACACATTCGTCTTAGAGATCTCATTTCTACTGCATTTATTCTACTTTCATCCTTCTTTTGCCAGTTCCATGCTTCACTTCAATACATTAGGGTCGGCATAAGAACATCATTGTGCACTGCCATCTTAGCTTTTTGTATCACTTAGATTCACAGGAAAAGTAAGCTTCATGTTGAGTCATGGCAATGTCTGAATCGATTTTTGCTAAGCCGAATTTTATGTTTAACCTCTTCTCTATTTTAAACTTTAATCCACTGAAAGGCTATTCAGATATATCCAACAGTAAAATTTAAGCAGTCTCGATTTACGGACATAATAATTCGTTTCGCAAAAACTCGTAACTGTATCACTCGTAGGCATACCACCAAATTGTGGCTAGAAACTTTTATAAAAAAAACAGGCAAAAAAAGGCACTGTGGAATTTTATAGTAATTAATATATGTAGGATATTGAAAATAACTTTGTTTAATCCACTAATTATTTAAAAAAAATCTATTGAAAACATATTTAATAATCAGATTCCTCCTTATACTCCTTTCTCCTTAGATACTTTGCCTTCACGAGGTTCGCAACCCATCACACCGCGTCTCCCGCGGGGCGAAAAGAGAAGGATGGAGTGCCGCATCGGTTAAAATGTGGCAGTCCATTCTTTCTGCCTACCCTTTCGGGAGACGGCGTGATGGTTAGTTAGTTAGTTAGTTACTTTGTCTTCATTGAATCTCCCATGCTCCCATTCCCACTCAAATGCAAATTAATCATTTATTAATTTCTATATAAATTATCTCGTTTCAAATGTGTGTTTTTTTAAATTACATTTTTTTATATTTTTTTTATTTTATTATCATCATGTATTATTATTATTAAATAGTATTTATTAGTTATAACTGTTAAAATTTTACATATTGGTGCTTATAACAAACAGCCCAAGTTAATTTTAAAATTTGAATTATTGTATCGAATTTTAAATGCGTTTTTATATTAGTCTTTCTTTGTTTAGTTTTTATTATATTTTTACATCTGAAGATGGAGGTATCCTCCGAAACTTGTCGTATTTTGTAATATTTTTTAATAGTGGATTAAACAAAGTTTTTTTCAATTTCCGAAGTATAAACAGACTTAACTCTAAAAATCGAACGAGAACGGTATTTTTTAAAATTAATTATTCGTTTTTATCACAGAAGACGTTAATTTTTAAATGTTTTGAGTATTTTTGCGACATAGATTGGATGCGTATACAGAGTCGAAGAAACCAGATCATTCGAGATCCTGAACGCGTCAGATCAGCCGGAGTAAGACTTCTAGGAACGACTAAACATTGCCTAATAGATGATGTTCTTGCTTGTCTAGCTAGGTAAGGCAAAACGAACTGCTGGGATTAGCAAGTTAGTTAGTGTAGTCATACTGTTTTCTAACTTCATATTACCGTACAACTCTTGAAGAAAACGTCATTACTGAATTTAAAAAAATTCAGAGCGTTGTTACAGATTTTTACGGAAAAAACGTTCATCGATTTTAAAAACTATTATACTTATATGTTATACAAGCTGCATTTAATAAAATGAGATCAATATTTCGCAACGATCATCTTAACTTGAAACTCCGACAAAGAATGATTTAATATAAATGGTCTGTTTTACTATATGGCTGCGAAACCTGGACTCTGAAAGTGAATGTAATGAACCGGTTGGAAGCGTTCGAGACGTGGATATACCACAGAATGCTCCGTATACCGTGGACCGATAGGGTCAGTAATGCTGACGTAGTACAGAGAGCCAGAGCCAAAAGAGAGCTGTTGTCGAGTTTGAAAATTAGAAAGGTCTTATATTTGGGTCATGTGCTAAGGGGAGAAAAATACCACCTCTTTCGATTGATATTAATGGGTAAAGTGGAGGGACGTCGGGGAGTTGGTAGAAGGCAGCTATCCTGGCTGCGGAATATCAAAGAGTGGACAGGAATAACAAGAGTTCAGAACGTTGTATGGACCTGACACGGCACCGAAAGAAGAATACTTTTATATGACACTGTAAAATAAGTTCTTTGACACACTTTCGTAATAAGTATCTACTCGTTTTCTCTGGGCTAATGATAAATTATGGACATAAGAACTCGGGTCTTCGTTCTTTTGAAAATAATATTAAAAAACTTGTTCGTCTAGACTCGGCAGATCCAAGTATTAACCCAAAAGTTTTAATTATCCATACTAAGCAAGAAAGTTGACTGTAAGTAATAAATTAATTGGCTGTTTACGAACTCCTGATTTTTTCTGCCTTGTCTATAAATTACTATCATCCAACTTTTAATACACAGGATTTATACACTATTTTATTTATCTAGTTAATTGTTTTTTTATTAAATTAATAAATGTAATTTTATTAACTTCGTCCACTTTTTGTATTTATTTCGACAGCGACCGGTTTCGACAGGCCAACTTGCTGGCATCGACAGACTTGTGACACGTTTATAAAATTACTCCTTTATATATTATACATTAGCGTGGACCTTAAAAATATAATTTAATATTTTTATACCAGAAAAAAAATATTTTAATGTTGTTGTCTCATATAAAATCTTATTATTGTTGTTGAGGATTTCCAGTAATTTTTTTTTAGTTATTTGAATTCTTAATATTTGTTTTAATTTTGAAACAAAATTAATAAAATAGTTTTTGCGAATATTTAAGAATTTACCAAGATTTTGGTAAATTTTCACCCCCTTCGAGGCACGTGTTATTAATAAATAAAAATTATCAGTTATTTACTAGCCCTAGAGGAAAATAATAGAGTGGTGAGACGTTTTAAATTAGAAAAACTTTTTTGTTTTGTTCTTTTTCAAAAAACGTTGTGTTCTTTTTCACACTATTTGGGGCACGTGTTATTAATTAAAAATAAAATTATAAAAATGACCAGTTACTTACTACCCCTAAAGGAAAATTAGGAATAAGGGGGTAAGACTTATAAAAAAAAAATCTTTAAGGACCACCCTAATCATAAATACAGATAAGGGGGAGCAAACAAGATTCTATACAATATGAACCTTGTTTGCTACCTTTGATCTGTATGTACGAATATACATATTATATAAGCAAGTAAGCTTATAGCAGTGTTACTAGTCGATGCCAGCTAGCCTGGCGAAACCGGCCTCTGGCAAAATTAAGACAATATGTGGAAGAAGTTAATGAAAAAACATAGTTTTATTTTTTAATATTTTTAAATGAACTTCCATCAAGAGATTTTAGTAAAAACATTACAAAATATGTATATCTGGCTAGGTCTTTTGCACTGCATGAGGCATCTGAAACTTCCTAAAAACGTATTGTTTAATAATTCGGTAGGGAGAAGAAGAGAGCACTAAGACTGGAAGGTGACTGCCAGAGATATGACCAGATGGAGACGTTTCTCGGACTAAGGCAAGACCCCCCAAGGTTTGTTACGCTGAATATGCTTATTTTACAGATGTTTAATTAATTTTAATGTTTCCTTTTGCAAGGAATTTATAAAATGTGATTACTTTTTAATGCCTTAGCATGGTGAAACGTGTTACCCTCTTGAAATATATTAAAATTTCAAGAAAATAGACGGTAGTAAATATTTTGTCTACTTAAACATTATAATTTAAGTTTTTTTCATGTTTTTATTCAAGCTGTAAAAAACACACAAAGATTCACGCGTTTATCGATTTTTGAAAAAAAATTCACTCGTAATTTATTTGAAAATTTATAAAGAGTTGACAATCTTAAATATTCTGAAAGATACTTACCACAACGCTATTTAAACGTGGATGGCGACGTTAAATTGTTTGTATCTGCCATATTATCTGAAACAAAAAAATGTATTTATTCATATTGTATACATATATGGAACATACGAGTATAACAAATGTCATTTACAGTCAAGCTTCAACATGGGAATATAAGAATTTAAATTGCCCTGATGAGGCTTGGGTACTGGCTAATTTGGCAAGTAAAAAGTGTGATTTAATCATCCTTATGTAATTAAATATCTAATCAAAATCACTCAAGTTGACAAATGTTATGCTTTCGTGTTAAATTTAAAAATCCCTAGCAAGACAAAACATGTTGATCTTTATTATAAAATTAAAAATTAAATCAATTAAAACACAGCATTTCAAAATTTTTGATTTTATTTTTCTCATCATATTTCAAAACTTTCACAACTTCATCATCAAAAGAAGAATAAAAACTTATGATATTAATTCGTTGTTATTGAATTCCTA
The DNA here is from genome assembly GCA_022606425.2 of Lepidostoma basale. Lineage (NCBI taxonomy): Eukaryota > Metazoa > Arthropoda > Insecta > Trichoptera > Lepidostomatidae > Lepidostoma > Lepidostoma basale. The sequence goes on along the minus strand of JAHDVF020001106.1, from coordinate 2,767,774 downwards.
CAATTATCACAACTTTTATAAAAAAGACGTTTTCATCAGTATTCATCATCATCATGAGCCGTCTGTCATCCACTGCTGAACGTAGGCCTCTCCCAAAGTACGCCACCACCCCCTATCCGTTGCCGCTCCCACCCATACATGTCCAGCAATCCTCTTCAGATCGTCGGTCTAGCGAACAGGGGACGGCCAACTCTGCAGAATCCTGTACGCGTTCTCCACTACAGAATTCGTCTCCCCCATCGGCCGTCGATTTTCTGACAGATATAGCCAGCCCATCGCCACTTCAGCCCACCTATCCTCAGAGCCACCTCAGTCACCTTGGTTTGTTGTCGAATAAATTCGTTTCTTAATCTGTCCCGCAAGCTTATTCCAAGCATGGCTCTTTCCATGGCGCATTGGGTGACCTTGAATCTGTAGACTAGACTTTTGTCAGTGTCCACGTCTCGGCATCTGTACGTCATGACTGGCAAGTATTAGACACAGTTTTCTATACTATTGTTTAACTAACTAACTAACTAACCATCACACCGTTTCTCCGGAGGGGTAGGCAGAGAGGATGGATCGCCACATTGTTCTATCCTGACTTAACTTTCGCGCCTTTTCTACATTCACACATCGTGACATGCACGCTTGTCGATTTATCATACTTCGAACATGGCCGCCTTTTAGTAATTGATTAATTTGGTCATACCATGTCTTCCTTAGCCTTCCTCGACTTCTTTTTCCATTCACACTACTTGTATATATCTTTTTAACCATTCTTCCCTCATCCATTCGTTCCAAATGTCCTAACCATCTTAGTGACCCTTTCTTGTTTTTATTTATCACGCATTCATCCGATTTACATTCCTTTCTAACTTCATCATTAGATATTCTATCATACATTGTTTTTCCGCACATCCTTCTTAGTGACCTTATTTCTAAGGTATTTATCTTACTTTCATCCTTCCTCTGCCAACTCCAAGCTTCATTTCCATACATAAGGGTCGTTGTTGTCATATTGTCATATCGTTTAATAAATAACTAATAATGCAATTCCACAATTATTTGTTAACAACTTTACGTTTTTAAAAAATAATATTTCAACAAAGAATTTTCGTGAATCTGTGACTGTATTAAAATAATCGAAATATTTAATATTTTTTTACATATGGTTGTTCATGTTAACGAATATCGATTTTCACATTAAAGGTTAACAAGTACACTTCAACCCTTAGAGTTTATGACGAACGTAATAAAAATCATGATTTATTTATTAAGTAAGCTACCCTTTGTTTTAAGAACGTAGGGGGTGTAACGCGAGGTAACCGTAATAATACGCGGGTTGAGTAATTTACCCAGGTTTTAGTTTAACCAATAAAAAAATAATGGCGAAATTAAATAGGTTATAACTTTATTGATATGAGAAATGGTAATAATACCATTTTTAAATCACGCTGCTACAATTTTTTGCGGTTTTAGTTTAACTTTAACAGAGTCTAATATAATCTAAGAGATTACGAGGTAATCTGTTTTACAAATTATTATTATTATTATTATTATTTATTATTATTATTTTTTTTTATGTATACAACAGGTTGCTTGAACCCAATTACTGTATACAATTTATTTTTTCAGCTATTATATCGATTCTCGTGACATGTTATAGGTAGCCAATCTATCGCCATTTTATTGTCACTTGAATTCTACACAAGACCAAGGACAGTGTGACAATCACACTGCCATCGCCGGGAATCGAACCCGGGACCTTCGGTATGGAAGTCAGAGCTCTTACCACTCTGCCACGAAGGTTGTTAACAAAGGAACATAGAAGTTTCCGCCACATACCCGAAGCTATTATATGGCGTAGCGGCGCCCTTTTGTCAGCTTCGCTCGTACACTTCCTGGGCCTGTCCCAGGTCCATCCGAGAATTACATTTTAATACGGCAACAACAAGGGGATGCCAGACCACATTTAATCTACCCCCCCCCCCCTCACAAAGAGATAACCATATAAAATGGATTGTAGACAGATGTCCTGGCTGCGAAACGTAAGGGAGTGGACCGGCATCCGAAGTGTGGAGGAGCTGTTCCGAGCGGCGCAGAACAGGGACAGGTTCACCGAGGTGATTATCAACGTTGGGAGGACTCAACAAGGCACTTGAAGAAGAAGAATAAGGGTCACCAAGATAGTTTAGACATATAGAACGAATGGATGAGGTTAAAAATATATAAACAAGTAGTGTGAATGGAAAAAGAAGTCGAGGAAGGCCAAGGAAGAAATGGCATGACCAAATTAATCAATTACTGAAAGGTGGCCGAGCGTGCATGTCACGATGTGTGAATGTAGAAGAGGCGTGAGAGTTATGCCAGGATATAACAATGTGGCGATCCAACTTCTCTGCTTAGCCCTCTCCGGGGAAACGGAGTGATGGTTAGTTATTTATCATTCTTTCTTTGTTTTTTTCTTTCCGTGTGTCTAAGCCATCTTAATGATCCTTTCATTATTTTGTTCATAACATTTTTATTGGCACCGCATTCACTTCTTACATTTTCATTCGACATTCTATCATACAAAGCTTTTTAACACATTCATCTAAGAGATTACATTTCTACTGTACTTATTCTACTATTCTACTTTCTTCATTATTTTGCAAGTTCCATGCTTCGCTTCCATACATAAGGGTCGGTCATGAATAGGCATGTGTTTGCGATGGCAACTTTAAGTGCACCATTCACTTTTTTGCCTGCCCCAACCCTTTTTTCAATATCCCATAATATATGGTATTGTATAATTATATAGTCATAAATAAAATTATTTGTTTAAAAATTAAGAATTACAAACAAAATATTCAATTTTATAAGGATTAATTGTATCTCAATAGAGACGACGATGTAAATTGTTTTCTGGGAACAGAAGGTGGTAGCCGAGGCGCCTACAGGACTTACGACCTGTCATTGATTGGGTTGAGCGATCGCTTCACGTTTAACAACATTCATCATTTCGCCCTATGACCACCACGTCTGACAAATTTTTGAAACTTGTATATATGGTAGGTTTCTACGCCTATCTTTACATTTTTATGTTCACTCTACACTAGCGTCATCTATTAAGATTAGAAAGCATTAAGCAGAAAACCTTTATTCATGTACTGTGAAAGTCTCTGCAAATCATACAATCTCTCCAGTTTTATTTATTCAACAACATTTTGAATGTATACCAATTCTTGTAGACAAATACTGATATCTTGTAGACAAATACTCTATTGAGATACAATTAATCCTTATAAAATGAAAATAAATTATCCGCAATGGGTGAAATCCAGTATTTGTCTACAAGAATTTGTATACGTTCAAAATGTTGTTGTAAAAATATTAAATTGATTATTTCTTTCAATGTTTGAAAATGTTTTCTTTTTAAGAGTTTTAATAATAAAAAAATGTAACATAAACCAAAGAAAGAAATAAAACAGGCTAGCAAACTTAGCAATCAAACATTGCCGTCTCCGCAAAGCATACCCCTGGGGTTGGACGTAAATTTTTATTTGGTAGCAAATTTGGGCAACACCATGTCATCAAATACAAACGCCGCCCTCGTGGTTTTCAGCAAACAAAGAACAAAAACAAAAACTTCGGTCAGCGTTAAAATACTTAATAAAATTGACAGAATATTGAAGCTCAAATATAAATCACATTTATTATAAATTTTAAGAGGGCAGATGGCAGGCTCTCTAGCTCCAACTAAAATATTTATCTACTTTGGGAATTAAAAAAACATAGTTAAGACCACTTTTTTAATATAAAAATATTAAAATACACGACATGTTTCAGAGGATACCTCCATCTTCAGGTGTAAAAAAATATAACAAAAACTAAACCATTCGATCCAAAAATTAATAATTAAAAATTAAGTTGGGCTATTTGTTATAAGTAGGTACTGAAAATTATTTTTTTAACAGTAAAATAATAAATAACATTAAATAATAATAATACATGATGATAATATAATTTAGAAAAAACATACATTTGAAAAGATATAATTTATATAGAAATTAATAAATAAATGATTAATTTGCAATTGGTTGGGAATGGTTTGGTTCATTTTTGTATCTGATTTCAAATGCGTTTTTTATTAGTCTTTCTTTGTTTAGTTTTTATTACATTTTTTACGCCTGAGAAACATGTCGTGTATTTTAATAATTTTTTATTAAAAAGGTGGTCTAAACAATGTTTTTTCATTCCCAAAGTAGATTACTATGGAATTCTACAGTGTTAATGCCTAAACTTTCAATAAGTTTAAGATATTTATTATCATTTGCATTATTAATGTAATATATAATATATATCAGATATAATAATAGTAATATGCCAACTTTTTAAACGCCGTTTTTGTGATGTAATCACCTCAAGGGCGCATTAAGACGTGTTTATCTAAAAGTGATCGCTGCATCTGATTGATATTCGCGATCTATTAGAAAGTATAATAGAACAAAATTTGCAAGTTTTAAATTGGATATGAAATATGAAAAAGATGGGGTTTCAGTTTAGATCTGAAATCTGTCGGATCATTTATAAATCTGAGGTGTGAAGAAAGATTGTTCCAAGCTGATAGACCGGCTACCGCAAACGCTCGATCCCCGAAATTTGTACTAGGGCAACGCTTTGTGGTGTGGATTTTCTTGTATTTAGGCTGTCCGTTACAGAGTTCGGATATATAACTTGAAGCCATTCCATGTAGCGCTTTGAAGACTGTCCAGCAGAGTTTATACTGGATACTTTCTGAATTCTTTAACCAGTGAAGTTTTTTGAGATGTTGTGTTACATGGGACTTTTGAGTTCCTTTAATGAGTCTTGCTGCTGCAATGAACGCAGTTGTTTAGTTGTTGATTTGGAAAGTTTGCAAAATTCCATTACAATAGTCAAGTCGTGACAGTCGAGCTGTTGATTCCGGTCGAAGCTATAAACCTAAGTGGAATTTAACTTAATATACTCGTATACTCTGAAATAATCTCTTGATGAAAGTTAAATTCAAAAAATAATTCAATAAAACGATGTGATTAATTTAACTACATCCATTTATTGTCTTTATTTCTGTCTGTCGATGTAAGCAAATCTGGCTTAACCGGTCGCTGTCGAAACAAATACAATAGTGGAATTAGTTTAAAAAACATCGTTTTTCTTTTATTTCCGCCATCACTTTGTGTTGTGGATTCACATTTGAATAACTTTTTGGAAACATTGTATTATCACAATACTTTTTGGCGCTTTTCACATACATGTTTCGGGACACAAACTTCCCTTCTTCAATTTATGAATTTTAACAGTTTAATGATATGAGTTATTACTCATATACTAAATGACGAGTGAAAAAGTGGAGGGGGGACAAATTCAATTTAGTGGCAGGGATATTTTTTTTTACTTTGAATTATGAGACAGGGGAAAGGGAAATAAATCAATTAAGGGACTAGAAGTTAAATTTAGTTGATTGATTATAATATCTTCAATGTTTTTAATTGCCTTTTTTCCTTCACTTGTTTACTTGTCATTTAGTGTATAAGTAATAACTCAACATCACTTTGTTTAACTGTTAAAACTCATACACTGAATAAGGGAAATTTGTGTTTCGAAATATGTTTGTGAAATGTGCAAAAACGTATTTTGATAATACAATGTTTCAAAAAAGTTATCCAAACATCGTTATATTTAATTATTATGTTTTTAAGATAATCAAATTATTTTACTGAAATCTCTTGATGGAAGTTCATTTTAAATAATAAAACGATGTTTTTTTTTAACTATTTCCACTTTTGTCTTTATTTTGACCGCGACCGGTTTCGCCAGGCTCGCTGGTATCGACAGATCACCATTGTGTCGATGCTAGCGAGCCTGGTGAAACTGGTCACTGTCGAATTAAATACAAAAGTGGAAGTAGTTAAAAAAAACGTTTTATTTAATTATTATGTATTATAAGGATTTTTTATATATTTTTTTTATTTTCATTATTAACAATGAACTTCTACCTAGATATTTCAAAAGCCAACGTTCATATTTAGAAAGATAAATAATTGAGAACAATACAAAAAATATAGATTTAAATTTAAGAGTAATCGAAGCGGAATAAAAATGCATGCTCTTTAATAATCATTGGGTTACCAATAGAGATGTCCACCTTACCCTAACTACCAATCTAGGTTAGTAAAAGAGACCATATAATTCGTACGAATTTGATCTCTAATACTAGTGGGTACGGTGCAGGTGAAGACAGGACAAACAGTATACAAAAGTAACAACCTTTTTTATAGTCTTAGTTAAATAGAGCTATTTACGATTGTGTAAAATGGGGAAATGCGGGGCGGTTCGAAACATCCCTAGTTTAGTTTGCAGAGTCTCAGATTGTAAGGATGTCACCTTATACTTTCAAACCGGTTCAATTAACGTCAAAGATTTTTAAATGATTTTTTTGTGATTCGACTCAACGTTTTAGCATGCTCCAAAATTATTGTCAGTATTTGGTCTTTGAACAGATTCGCATTAACGTAATTTTATTAAAAACGGAAAGGGTGGTATTTCTTACCAAGATGACGAAAGACATAAATTAAAAATAATTCCATTGTTTCTTAGTAACTAACCGTGATGGAAGTTCTCAATATACATATTTATAAATACATTGTAAAATTTATGATTTACTGCTAAAATTTATAATACTGTTATAATATCACAATTTGTTTTTATTCACTGAGATTGTCGCAACAGCTGTTTCGCCAACCGATGTTGGCATCATCAGGTGTTTTTATTTATTTGTTTATTTATACATTTAGGCGACTCATTTGGACACAAAACAGTGTTACAAAGATAAGATAAAACAACATGAGACCAAAAAATCATATATATCAGAAGAAATCCAAATATGTCGACGTCAGTGAGGTAGTACTCTTTCCAGAATTTGTAATATTTTTTTAATGAATACTGCCTCACTGTGTTACAATAAACAATAAAATAGTAGATGCAATGTAATATTCATTTGAAACTTTTTAGTACGTTAGTTTATAAATAAATCTGGGTCTGTGATGTTTATTAATAATTTTAACATGGAATAAAATATAAACGTGTAATTAAGCACTTTTTAAAAAATGAGAATGTATTAATTATATCCGTTAATTATGGCAGAAATATTTGAGAATAAAAGAGCATAAAACATGGATATGAAATCTGTTGTCTGAGAACCGGCTGTTCATCGCTCCGCACATCCCTAGAGAACCGAGACTATCACACACCTGCCACCAGCCATAAAACTTTTCGCATGGGGTGATCACTCCCCTTTCTTTATGTTTGGAACGGAAACTTACTTCGGATGACAATCTGTCAGGATCGTAAAATAAGAACATCTCTTGCTGCCGGTTCAATAGAGGTACAACTCTCATTTCAAACAACAAACGTGTCTCTAGAGAGACATTGAAGAGTTTCAAGGCAAGTATGTGGCGGTTGGATGGACTCATATCGGATCGCCACATCTTGGGTCATATTGAAATAAAATAGTCAAAATACAGATATGCTGGTATATAAATTTTATATTAGACAGTTTATGTATCCTTTGTCATCATGCTTAAGATTGAGATGATGACAAAATATCATATTTTTCACATTTTACTTTTTAAAGAGTTCTCAAGTTTTGTGGAACTACAAAACTTATTGAAGAGAAATATCAAATCAAATCAAATCAAATCAAATCAGTTTATTAACTCAATAGACATTACAAACAGGAAAATCTTAAAGGCATCTATTAAGTACAGGTAAAATATCATAAAAATACAACAAAGTACCAGGAACGCATTAGAGATGGTTTGACATTAGGAAGACAAGATACTTTCCAAAGTCAATAGTATTTGCCCCCTGAACGTACTTTCACTAACATGAAAGACGTCGATCTCCGAGGAGACCGCGTTCAGCAGACTAATAACTCTTCCCACCGGTGTCACCAGAGGCAGATTGGTTCTCAGATGGATACTCCTATGCTATGTAGGCAGACATAGATCTTATTTATTTATTGTTTCTTCAAAAATCAACGTGCGTGTATGACTCGTATGAATGTGAAGGAAGCTAGAGAGGTGTGTCACGATAGAGTATTGTGACGGTGCATTCTCTTTGTCTACTTCTGCGGGTAAACAGTGTGAAGCTGTGTTGTTGTTGTTTCTTGAACAATGATGTAAAACTCCACATTAAATTATTAATTCGAAAGAAAACGTCTGTTTTTTAGAAGCTTTATTATTCTTTATGAGAATGACGTATTTCGCCTGTCTAAGACACTATCACTTGATAACGTGATAGTGACTTAGACAGGCGAAATATGTCATTCTTTTATTTTATATTACAAGAAAACTTCTAAAAAACAGATGTTTTCAATTGTTTATTGTTTCTTGAACAATGTAGTAAAACTCCATATTAAGTAATTCATATGAATGAAAACGTCAGGTTTCTAGACGTTTTATTATATTTTATGGGAATTACATGTTTCGCACTTCTAAGGCATTATCAAAGACTTTTGATTATTAATTGTTTTTATTTGTATTGTATTGTATAAGCTGTGTATATTGATATCCTATTATAAATATTAGAACAAAATAAAAATGTTTACAATTTTTTATTTAATTCGCGAGAGGTACCTAAATCGAAACGACATTTTTATGCACACGAATTTCCGATTTAGGTTCCATTCATAAATCTACATTAAACACATGTTTTAGAGTTTGTCACAATCGACGCAGTGGTGCGATATCCAGTACGCTAAGCACACAGGGGGGTAATAAAATCGATCACATTTCCCTTTTTAGGTTCCATAGGATCGTAGCTCTAAACCTGTTACATCCGTGACGTATAACTTCATTACGTGGCCCTCTCTTGTGATTTAATTGAACTATATAAAAGTCTACTGTAATTTCGTATATTTTTAATCTAACGAACCCCAATGAAACTTTGGTATGGTTGTTTTAGGCTTAGAGATGTTTTTTTTATCTGAGGGTATTTTTTATTGCTATTATCCACGATAATTGATCTGTCGTACCCTATATAACTACATCTTAACAAAGCAAGAGCCAATAAATTACTTTTTGATACAAATTACCACACGTTAGCACTTCCAAACATTCCGGTCCAAGACTTGACATCTAATGTATCATAGATTTCGTTATAACGCAAACATACGATCACTGTTATGATTAGAATAAGAATACATTATTATTATTATAATTATTATTATTATTTTGTTGAAAAAACTCCTTATAACATTAGAGCGCGAGCCAAATCGATGTAAAGAGTGAAAAAATATTATCAAAGGAAATATACAATACATATATAGAACCTTATGAATAGGAATATGCCAGTTATTTCCTTGCTGCCTTTATCGTAAGGTTATTCATGAATTTGCCATAATTGCATCCAAAGAGGTCTATCTCTTTTGCAACCTCATTTAAAAGACGAATCGCTTTCAATACAGGAGAACTTCGAAGGGTCTGTGCGGCAAATTGGGGCATAAAATAATATATGCCCACTTGCTCTGCTATAACTATGGGGAACGTATAGATTTAGTTCCCTCAGTATTCCTGGATTGTAAATACCTCCGGATAATAGTTTAAAAAATGCTTACCTAGAAAGATCATTCGACCATTTTTAAGAGTGTCGAACTCCAACATTCTTGTGAGAAATAGTGAGGGGTACAAAAAAGGATAATAGTTATACTCCGTGAGGTATAAATATCTTAAAAATCTTTTCTGGATTCTTTCTAGTTCCAAGATGATTGTTCTTTTTTGGGGTCCCAATTGATAGAGCAGTACTCCAAGTTACTACGAACCAGCGTTTCATACAGTCGACGAATCGGCGTTGTGTTGGAAAAAGATCTTGCGTTCCATAGAACAAAACCAAGCATTTTGCTGGCCATGTTAATATCCTGGTTGTATTTGTGTTAGGGAATACAAACGCCATTTTTTTTCAATATTTATATTGATTTGACCATTCTATATACTGATGTAATGATTTTTTCAACTCAATAATATTAACATAATAACCACAAAGCAAGAAATATTCCTCAATCTCAATTTTAATAAATAAAAATATTGTTATCCTAGTATGGATTTCATGTTTTTCGCCATGTTTCGAATGTTTTATACGTTCACCATAGAAGTACGATATAAATCTGTTTTTTAGAAAATTTGCAGGAATGACATGTTTCGTCATTCTAAGGGCTTGTTACCTTTGAGAATGCCTTAGAAATGTGAAACATGTCATAAACATAAATTTTAATAAAACTTTCCGAAAACAGACGTTTTCTTTCTTATTATTATAATTATTTAATATTGAGATTTGTATCAATGTTCAAAAAACAATAAATAAAGAAATATTGATAGTATGGCTCACCTAAGGGAAGGCTAAAATTGTAAATCTATTTTATTATTTTTTCATGACTCTTTTTTTTTCTCGCTTTCTGTATTATTTTATTATTTATATTTCGTTTCTTGTATCTTGAATGTATTATAATATCCAATTCTGCTAATGCTTTTATAATTTTAAATAAATAAATAAGTAAATAAAATAAAATGAAAAGAGTTATTGTCGTTCTAGCAAGATGTTTCTAAGTTGTATATATTCAATTTTAAATTATATTTTCTACTGACTGACAAATGTCACTTTTATAAAAAGCATTATTAAAATGGCTTTGAAAGTTGGAAGTTAATTATTGAGTTTATTTAGCTCTTAGATTGAACTTATACTCTTTTATTTTGGACCATTTTGCTATCTCTAAGAAGCATTCACGTTCTTCTGGATTCCTATAAGATAATAACAAAGGCTCCAGAATAAAGTCTTCCATTCTTAATGTTGGAAGTTAATTATTGAGTCCATTAGCTATTTGCTTGAAATAATTTTATATCATTTTGGACCATTTTGTTTTCGTGTTTATTTTCAAGAAATCTTTCAAGTTATTGTATGATTCTTTTAAGATATTTGCAAGATCTCCAGAATGTGATCTTCCATTCCTAATGTTGGAAATTTATTATTGAGTTAATTAAGCTATTTGTTTGAAATTATATTCTATTATTTTGGACCATTTCGTTTTCCCGTTTATCTCTAGGAAGTCTTTCGTTTTCTTTTGGATTCCTAAGGGCTCCAGAATGTGGTCTTCCATTCCTAATGTTGAAAATGATTGACCTAATTTAGCTATTTGCTTTAACTTATCGTATGTTATTTTGGACCATTTCAATTTCGCATTTATTTCTAAGAAATCTTTTATGTTATTTTGGCTTCCTATAATAAGTATATTCGCAACCCATATGTGGTCTTCCATTCTTAAATTTTATTTTTGAGTTCATTTAGCTATTTGCTTGTACTTGTCGTATATTCTTATCATAAATCATTCAACTAGATAGAAACAATTTCGAGAAAGAAGCCGACCGAAGAATTCATTTGGGTTGGGCGGCCTTTGGAAAATTACGTCATGTTCTCACCTCTTAAATACCACAATGTCTCAAGACTAAATTCTTCAAACAGTGCGTCTTACCAGTCATGACGTACGGAGCCGACACGTGGACACTGACAAAAGGCCTAGTCTACAGATTCAAAGTCGCCCAACGCGCCATGGAAAGAGCCATGTTTGGAATAACCTTGAGGGACAGATTTAGAAACGAATTTATTCGTCAACAAACCAAGGCGACTGAGGTGGCTCTGAGGATGGGCGGGCTGAAGTGACGATGGGCTGGCAATATCTGTCGGAGAACCGACGGCCGATGGGCGAGACCGCGTACAGTATTCCGCAGAGTTGGACGTCCCCCTGCCCGATGAACCGACGATCTAAAGAGGATTGCTGGACATGGATGGATGGGAGCGGCAATGGATAGGGAGCGGTGGCGTGCTTTGAGAGAGGCATACATTCAGCAGTGGATGACAGACGGCTGATGATGATGATGATCGTATATTATTTTGGATCATTATATTTTTTCGTTTATTTCCTGTTCTTTTAGATTCCTATAAAATATTTTCAAGGGCTCCAGAAAGTGTTCTTCCGTTTCTAAAATAAAAAGTTTATTTTTGAGTTCATTAAGCTGTTTGCTTAAACTTATTGTAAATTATTTTAGACCATTTTGTTCTCGCGTTTATCCCTAAGAAATCCTTAACAAAGGCTCCAGAATGTGGTCATTCATTGAAGTTTATTTCATTAAGACTTTTATTATTCGAATGAACGTTTCATGTCTTGTCTTTTTTTATTGGTGGTAAATTAATTTTGCAATGCTGGCACGAGCCCATCAACCAAGTAGTGGTAGTACTGAGAAAACAAAAACAATTACTGTTGGCCCTGTCTCGCTGTTGGGAAGTTCTTGATGTAAGTTTCTGAATTAAAAAGTTACCGACAAAATAATCAAATTTAAATTTTGGAACAGTGCTACGGACAGACATCTGGCACCAGACGGGCGGGTGGTACTATATCAGTTTGAAAATTTAAATATGGAATTTTAGAATCATTACGTATGCAGATGTAAGCATTTGTGTTTCATAATACTGCAACGATCTCTTTTCTGCCAAATATTATGTACATAACCCATACATCATATCGTAACTAATTAACTAACCATCACGCCGTCTCCCCGAACTGGTTGGCATAAATAATGCTTCTTTCGATTCCTCAACGTCCGTACATCGTGCCATTCACGCACGTCGATTTCTCTGACTCCTCGCATGACCGGCATTTAACATTTGATTTATTTGATCGTGCTGCGTTTTCCTCGGTCATATCATATCGTTCTTAATGTTAACGTAAACCGAAATAGAAATAGACAAAGACTTAAGAAAACTTGGGACGATCAAATCAATAAAATATTAAATTTCGGCCACGTAAGAAGACGGTGAAATTGACGTGCGTGCATGATACTATCAATGAATGTAGATTAATTGAGGGTAGTATGTTAGGACAGTACAATGTGGCGGTCTATTCTTTCTGCCTATCCCTCCAGGAGACGACGTGATGTTGAGTTAGTTAGTTCTCAATGTAACAAAACTTAATTTCTTTCTATTCAACCTTACAAACTATAATTAAGTATTTTCTAATTTGCTCGTTAAATTTTCTTTTCTCTTCTAATTCTTTTCTCTTCTTATTTTATGTGTTTTTGTTATCTCTGGGGCTACTGCTCCTGATCCGGGTTTATTATTTACTGTTATTATTATTACTGTTATCAATTGCTTATTCTTTTTTTGCTTATTTTATTTAATTATTGTAATTATTATTTTTTTTTTTTAACCTCGGCCAATCGTCTCGACCGGACGTTGCCGTTTTGTGAAGTCACTTGCCCCTTTGAGGGGGTGCCGATTATCTTGCTGGGGGGAGGGGACACTGATCCGCAATGCCGGACCTCGTCCTCCTCCTGCTTAGTTCAATTGCATTATTTTTCCTCTCTTCAATATATATAGAATAAACTTCCTATGTTACCTTCCTTTGTCCACACATTAAATAAATTTCCTTATTTCCCCCATCCTGCATTTTGTCTCTCCCCTCCCTCCTGTGCCTCCTGCTGTGCATTATTATTATTTTTTTTTATTCTTTCTCTAACATATGTTATTTATGTATCAATTGTGTATTTGCTTTTGCTGTTGTATTGCTATGTGTGTACGGCGGGACATCGAGGGAGGGTAGCGTAGCTTAAATGTGGTCTGGGTCCCCCTTGGTTTCAAATATATATATATTTTTTAACGTAAGTCCCGCATGGACGGGGGACGGGCCTAGGGAGTGCACGAGTGAAGCTGACGAAAGGCGCCGCTGCGCCTATAACAGCTTCGGGTAAGCGGAGGGAGCCCTCTATGGCTCGGCCATTATTATTCAACCTTACTTTATTTATAAAGGGTAACAAATAGCGATACAATCGCTATTTGTACATACATAAAAACACAATAAAACTAGTTACATCCCACCACAAATATAATTGATACAGAGAGTTAACAGTACTGTCCAAGGAATATAAATCGAAGTTTAACTAAATTCAAATAAAATAATAGTAATTATGCTATTAAAATAAACAAAAGTTGTTTAAAAAAGAAGATCTAAAAATTCTATAAGTGATATGAAATATTCACGACACGTGTTTCGTCTTATGAGGACATCTTCAAGTGACACCATCCATCCACACACGAAGATGTCCTCATAAGACGAAACACGTGTCGTGAATATTTCATATCACTTATAGAATTTTTAGATCTTCTATTTTAAACAACTTTTGTTTATTTTAATAGCATCATTATGGAATTATATACACTTAATCATACATCGATTAATAATAGTAATAATTTATATCAACCAAACTTAACGCTCTTGCTTGATTATATAATGGCATTATCTAAAAATAGTATTGATAAAATTACAAAGAATCCAACGTGTTTTTTTGGCTCTAGATTATTAGTCAATTAGAGATCAGATCTAGGATTTTGCAAATAATCCTTACATACTCGTAGATGTGTGTATATATAAAATGGGTATTAAGATCTAATCACCATCAAATGGCAACCCGTATTCTCAAGTATTTTATCAGTCTTCATATAAAAAAAACTCATATGAGTATATGTGATTCGTCTTAATTATGTTGTCAGCTTTTATACATCTTTTTAAAACTGATCCATTATTATAATCAAATGATTTTACTGAAATCTCTTGATGGAAGTTCATTTTTAATATTCAATAAATAAAACGATTTTTTTTAACTACTTCCATTTTTGTCTTTATTTAGACAACGACCAGTTTCGCCAGGCTCGCTGGCATCGACAGGCTGGTCTATGCCAGTCTGTCGATGCCAGCGAGCCTGGCGAAACCGGTCGCAGTCGAAATAAAGACAAAAGTGGAAGTAGTTAAAAAACATCGTTTGATTTAATTATTATTATACATTAATCTCTGGAAAACATTGTTTTTATTAGGTATTGTTTCTTGAAAAATTTCACATTCAATAATTAATAAATATCAATAAAAATATCTGTTTTGGGGGCATTTCGAAATGTCAAAATTTTTAAATACCAAAGCAAGGCGAAACATGTCATAATCATGTCCATAATGATATTTGAGTCTTATTTTCATTTTTAATTCCTGATGTTCAAATCCAGTTATGATCATTAATATTAAATAATAAAAACAGGATGACGGGATATGTCAAGGTAAGACCCTATTGGAAGGTATGTACCATAAAATGCCGTGAAAAACCACCTTACATGACAATAGCAAGACTTCCAGTATGTTCGAATCCCTTCGTCCTAGAAGGGCCCTCGTGATCCCGCTAGTCCCGGGCAGTGTGACCTTACCATCAGGGTCATATCATACAGGGAGAGGGCGTATGGCGTATCTTCAGCGCCACAAAACCGAGACCATCAGCTAAGGGATGGTAACCCCTACAGAATATCTCTGGAAAAGGCCACGAAAAACCAATTCAGATTTTTTTCCCAGGAAATCACAGCTGTGAGAAAACGCTTACCACAGTGATCAGGAGTTGATGGAGAAGAAATGAAAAATAATGAATAACTCTTCACAGAGATGCAGTTTTAATTTAAAATGGGATCGTTTTTATGGTATTTTTTTACCATTTTATATCACGGTGTCTAAAATTAGAATCGCCTTGTTTCTTTATTGAATAGGGCGGGCAATTTGTTGAGGATTTTTCATTTCCTTCGTTTTCAATTCCACTCTTCGGGGTGTTCTTTCCAAGTTCCTTTATTACCTTCTTTTTGTCTTTTTTCTTGTTTAATTACACAGTCGTTGCACAATCCAATTGTCGGGAAATCAGGGCTGCCTTATGTCTGATTTTTCAATATTTTTTTAGAAGTATTCAGCATCTACGAAATGGATTCATACTGGCTTATATTGTGTTTTAAATTCTATCTTTTAGAATGATGTTCACCTGGTACAAAGGAATATTTGGAAGTCTTTTAGCAATTACTTCAAGGTGAGGAAGGTTTACTCGAAGTGAAAACAAAATAAAAACTTACAATCAAATCAAAACAACTAACTGTACCATACACTTTTGTTTTTTTTTTCGACAGCGACCGGTTTCGCTAGGCTGGCTGGTATCGACAGGCTGAAATCTAGTCGAAATAAAGACAAAAGTCGAAGAAGTAATTAAAAACTATCGTTTATTTATGACTAAAAATAATTTAAAACACACATAAAGTGCTTTGTACGAAAGAAGAAGAAAAATCTTCTACATTGCTGTAAGCCTGCTCCTGTGCGATGGATTCCTAGCTATCCTTCCAATTTTCAGGAGGTCTTCTACGAGGACGAGTTCCGTGAGACTGATTATGTAGTGCAATATAGGGGTGTCTGTAAATGTCCATTCTTTAGGCATGAGCATACCAGACCATCCTTTACTGTCTACTCCATCTAATAATATCCTCAGCTTCTCATATCTATCTTATTCGGGTGTTCTTAACGCGATCTTTTAGTGCTTTGCCTGCTATCATCCTCAGTGTATTCATCTTGGAAGACCTCAGAACTTGTTTGATCCTGACTGTCTGCTTTTGATTTAATGCCATGTGTAAAATGCAACTTTCTATAAAATCTCATTTACTCCCTATTGAAAAATACTATAATAACTATCTAACTAACTAGCATCATGCCATTTCCCTAGAGCCGTAGGCAGAGAGGATAGACAGTTAAGTACTATTTTCTGACATACCAATCTAAATTCCTCTACATTAATACACCGTATTATGCAGGCTCGTCTATTTTTCCGACTTGGAAAATTACCTTTAAGTATTTGATTAATTTGGTCATGCCATGCTATCCTTGGTCTTCCACGGCTTCTCTTTCCACTAACACTGCTTGTATATAACATTTTAACCATTCTTCCATTTGTTCCAAACGTCTTAACCATCACAGGAATCCTTTTTTTATTTTACTTGTGTTGCAATTATCTGTCTTACATATCTTCCTTATTTCGTCGTTCAGTATTATATCATGACATATAACATTTCCAGCACATTCTTCTCAGTAATCTCCGAATAATTTAATCCGACTTTAATCTTTTTTCCGATTCCAAGCTTCACTTCCATGCATAAGGGTTGGCACTAGAACTCCATTATTAATAAAAACAATTTTATTGAATAATTGGTTTTGTTTGATTCTCTTTTATAATTTTTGACAGCCCTTTGCCAGAATTCCCGAGCGACAGGGTGATCTTTTTACTTAAACACTTTTCAGTTTTATGGCAGCCGTGAGAATTTCGCGGAGGGAACATTGAAGGGAGGCCACCCAGCGGTAGGCCCATCACTCACCATCGTAAATTTGCTCCGCTAAGATTAAGTATCATGTTTTCACTATATTTCTCACCTTTTCTTCCCATCTCTCGCAGGGGAACTATGAAAGTATTTTAAATAAAGAACTGAACAAATTTGAACGCACTATGTCTTTAATTAATGGTTATTTTATTCGCTATTTTGTAGCGTTTTAAGTGTTATTTATTTTGAACGTATTTTAATTTTATGAAGTAAACTGTAATAATAATAATAATAAGGCTAATTTGTATAGAGCTGTTTTCGTGAATAGCTCACCTCAAGGGCGCTTATGTAATATTAAGGATTTAAGACTTTATTTATACTATTATTATTTTTCTTCTTCTTACATAAAAGTTTAGTGCACCATCGAAAATAAATATATTGTGTTTTAAATAGTCCATTGTTTGAGCCGAAACACTATGATATTTTAACATTTTATAACTGCAAAAAAACTAAATTCAAAAAGTTTGTTTTATTTCACAATTGTATTTGTTTTACTTTACGATAGCTGTTTCATCAACCAATGTTGACATCATCAGGTGTTACAAAAATATATATCAAATGTCAAATTTTCGTAATTTTTTTATATAATTATTCTATATTGTTTTATTTAATATCATTGAATTTCATATAATTTATTTTAGATTTATTTTGTGGACATTCTAGTAACTTTAAGTTACGTTTTATTCGCGTGAAATGCCTATTTGTGGCGATGAGGTTCGCAACCCATAACACCGCGTCTCTCACGGGGGCAAAAAGTGAAGGATAGAGTGCCGCATCATTGCATTGATGTTTATGACATGTGATAGATAGGTAATCTATCGCCAATTTATTTTCACGTGAATTCTACACTAGATTAAAGACTAACCCGGGACCTTCAGTGTGTCGGTTATAGCTCTTGCCACTCATACACGACGGTCGTATTGCCCTTGGACTCAACATAATCAGACATAGAGATATCCAAGGTCATATAAGAAAATACGAGTTTATAAAAATATTCGAACTAATGAATAATAGATATCAGAATCCCATTTGTACCTATTGTGTATCCACAATACAATTCTTGAAATAACATGTTTTCTTTGCTTTTCATTTCGTTTCTATTTTTCACAAGTTTCGAGTGCATTAACCGAATTCGTTTTTATTAGAAACCGACTTAGAAAACATTCAAATAAATCACGTTTCAGACAAATTCCTAAAACTATTTTTCCCGCAAATGCCTGAAATATGGAAATTCGTAGCCTAGATTCCGTAAAAAGTACACGAATACCGCCAATGCCGTATTATTCCTAATAACTTTCGATATTCAGAAACCTAGTCATAAATAAAACTGCAACTCATAGAGCGAGCCGCTTCCGACACTCCGTTCTCAAAAACGACATGCAAAATGTATGATGGACATAAAAAGGATATAAATATCTTCAACGAGCTTTTGAATGCGACGATACGTAACGGGCATTTTGAGTCGGTGCCAAATGACTTTTCTTAATGCTCGATCGTCTGGGAACTATCCTTCAAATACAGAAACCGGCGTGGATAATTTCGCCGGGACAAAAAATTGGACATGGTTTTGACTTTCAGTTTGCGGTGTAATAACTTCCAGCATGTGGGTGGTTCGAATAATTGGGGGGTGACTGTTCAGAGGGGAATAAGTGCTAAATTACTCGGTTTATTCCGGTTTGTTGGCGGGAGTGTCCGGGGTGACAATGGAACCATTATTCCTAATGTGGGATTCAATAATTATCCCCTAAATGATAAGGGCTTTTTTTGTTTCATACTGAATAAGATAAAAGTTATTTATTGCTTCAAGAAAAATTATGTTAAAATACTTAAATTATTAATGTGAACGTACCACGTTTTAGGAAATACCACATAATCACAGTAATAGGAAACTACCACATTTAAAAAGCCCAAGTTGTGTCCCAAGAAACAGCAAAGATATCAACTTATTGAACGTAAAGGCATATACACTGTGGAATTCCATAGTAATATACTTAGAAAAATGAAAAACCTTGTCTAATCCACTATTTATTAAAAATATTAAATAACAAGACATGTTTCGGAGGATACCTCCATCTTCAGGTGTAAAAATATAATAAAAATAAGCCGGAATGGGGAATGTTGTTAAACATAAAGCGATCGCTTAACTCAACCAATGACAGGTCATAAGTCCTGTAAGCGTCTCGACTAGCATATTCTGTTCCCAGAAAACAATTTACGTTTTCTTCTCTATTGATATACAATTAATCCTTATAAAAAAAATGAAATTTAATTAAAGGTGTCATGTGGATAACATGGTGAGGAGAGAACATTTCCACATCTTTTGGTAAATAATCACGGGCAAGATAGAGCGACGGCAAGCAGTTGGCAGAAGGTAGTTGACCTGGCTGAAGAGATAAGACAGGCATCTGATGGAATCTGATGCTTCTAAATATAAAGTCAATTCATAAGTTAGAAAAATAACAACATTTTGAACGTATACAAATACTTGTAGACGAATACTGGATTTTATTTACCCATTGCGGGTTATCAATTCAAGGATTAATATTATCTCAATAAAGACGAAGATGCAAACTGGAAACTGAATATGGTGATCGAGGTGTTTACAGGACTTATGACATGTCATTGGTTTGGTTAAGCGCACGCTTTATGTAATTACAACATTCCCCATTTTACCTTTCTTATGACCACCATGTCTGACAAATTTGTGGAAGGTAACTATTGTAAACTGACACTATTGTAAACTTAGTCCTTTATATACATACAGATCAGGGGTGGTAAACATGATTCTATACAAATATAATCTTCAAATATTTATGTAAAATTTTCTGAAATTAAATATTGGTATTACAGGTATTCTTGGAGGTTCGTATTTAATACAATAGATTTTCAATCCATTGTATTAAAAATCCATTGTCAAATCAATGCCAGCGAGCCTGGCGAAACCGGTCGCTGTCTAAATAAAGACAAAATTGGAATTAGTTAAAAAAAACATCGTTTTTTTAATTATTATAGTGTTTAATACTTGTTCTCTTTTGTATTTTCGGCCCCCAATCGTAGAAAACCCCGAATTAGACTACGGTTTAAAAGTTTTTTTGAATCGCGTGACCGGAAAAGTAGAAGTGATGTCGCCGTATTAGTTCTGAGAACTTCCAACTTTCCCACAGAACAACCCCCTACGTACACGTACGCGTATAGTACGGACCGCGTACTCTGCACTGGTATTTCCGCCCAAATGTGGTGTAAATAATGATTGCGGAGTTTGAAAAATTCAACCAAAGTGGGGGAGTTAATCCAAAACTTTAGTCATCAGTTTTTTTAAGTCTGTATTATATTACGTAATTTACATTCTGTTTTTTTTAAACACAAAAATACGTACGCAAATATTCATGGATATTAAAAAATATACGTTTTTAATAGAATAACGTCAGATAATGTAAAATAACTTACTAACTAACTAACTAACCATCACGCCGTCTCCCCGAAGGGGTAGGCAGAAATAATGGACTGCCACACTTTTCTTTCCTGACATATTTCTCTCGCTTCCTCAATATTCATACATCGTGTCATGCACGCGCGTCGATTTCTCTGACTCCTCACATGGCCGACATTCAATTTGATTTATTTGATCTTGCCAGGTTTTCCTCGGTCTTCCTCTATTTCTGGTTCCATTTAAATCAAATCAAATCAAATCAAATCAATTTATTATCTCTAAAGACATTACAAACAGCATAAATGTTTAAGGCATCTATTGAGTACGTGAGAGCATAATTACATCATTAACATATAATTTTTTTACCATTCTTTCTTCATTCATTCTTTCCATATGTCCAAACCATCTTAATTATCCTTTCATTATTTTGTTCATGACACCATCATTCGCACCGCATTCACTTCTTATATTTTCATTCGACACTATCATACACAGAGTATCCACACATTCGTCTTAGAGATCTAATTTCTACGACATTTATTCTACTTTCATCCTTTTTTTGCCAATTCCATGCTTCGCTTCCATACATAAGGGTCGGTAGTGAACACTATTGTGCACTACCATTCTAGCATTTTCGGATTGGTTAGATATGTAAAATAATAATTAAATAAAACCATGTTTTTAACTACTTCCACTTTTATGTTTATTTAGACAGCGACCGGTTTCGCCAGGCTCGCTGGCATCGACAGACTGGTCAGACGCACAGACATCGACAGACAAAAAACATCGTTTTATTTAATTATTATTTAAAATGAACTAAGTTTGAAATAAAGAGATTTCAGTAAAATCATTTGATTATCTCAGATAATGTAATTTATACCTACGTACCATAACAATATGAAAACGGAAAATTTATAAATGAGATATTATAACATATTTTTATTTTTATTTTAATAATTGTAATAGGTAAAAAACCGAATGTCATCAAGAAAGAACCCGAGAATATTTTGAATAAAACAGAGCGAGATACATAGGTATTCATTTGAATTCGGTTCTAATTCTGAATCTCATTTAGAATTTTATTTTGATTATGGTATAAATAAACAAAAGGAGAATAATTTGGTATTGTTAATTGTGAAATGTTGACATGTGTGGAAAAAACAATTGACATTAAAAGTACTTTAGTTCTTTAAGCAAATAGCCCAGGTTAATTTTTAAATTTGAATTATTGTAGCGAATTTTAAATGTGTTTTTATGTAAGTCTTTATTTGTTTAGTTTTTATTATATTTTAACACCTTGATAATGGAGGTATCCTCCGAAACATGTCGTGTTTTTAATATGTTTTTAATAATTTGTGGATTAAACAAAGTTATTTTCAATTACCTAAGTGTAAAACAATCTATGCTGTCGCTGTCGGAGATATCTATCAGGGACGAAAAGCCGAACAACATCCAGCACGGCCGAGTTCTCGAAATATCCCTAAGTAATCTTAGGAATTGGGTAATGAGACGCCCATAACCCCAAAAGAGATGCCGTGGGATAGTTCATACGTGTGATATAATAAACATCAATTTCCATAATGGAAGTGATAAATTTCAGTGCGAGTGTAAGCGCATATGGTTTACACGAGAGGTCGGATGCTCAGAGCCAGTTTGAATGGAATATTTACAAGGACAAGCGTGATTTATTACTACACTTTGATTTATGGCCCTATCGGAGGTAGCGGGAACAATTTTAGGGAGCAAAAGCATTAAAAATGATTGATTCTGGTTAAGTACAAAGGCAAACAAAGTATTGGCAAATTTTTGGAGTGTGTTGCCGTACGAAAGATTTTTATTCCATTTGCATCCCACTATGCAAACACTGGCACACATTAAAAACTTTAACGCTGCCTCCAACAAACCATCTCTCCGTTTTGCCGGAGGGGTACGCAGATCAATGGACTGCCACACTACTCGATCCTAACTGGTGATGCAACGGAGCTATGCGTCTGGTTCCGCACGTTTTTCGGCATCCGTTTCTGTTAATGTTTTCGCAACTTTTAGAACGGAAATTTGAACGGAACTTTGAAGAATCCATGTTAAGTATGAATAAAGAACAGCAAGACTCGATTAGAAATAACGAGAATGACAATCTATTTTTGGAAACACAGTCACAGCTTCATCGTCATCATTATTATCATCATCAGCCGTCTGTCATCCACTACTGAATGTAGGCCACTCCCAAAGCCCACCACCGCCCTCAATCCATTGCCGCTCCCATCCGTCTATGACCAGCAATCCTCTTCAGGTCGTCAGTCCAGCGGGCGGGGGGACGTCCAACTCTACGGAATCTTGTACGCAGTCTCCACTCCAGAACCCGTCTTCCCCTTCGGCTGTCGGTTGTCCTACAGATATGACCAGGCCACCGCCACTTCAGCCCGCCTATCAGTAGAGCCACCTCAGTCACCTTGGTTTGTTGTCGAATAAATTCGTTTCTAAATCTGTCCCTCGAGGTTATTCCAAGCATGGCTCTTTCCATGGCGCGCTGGGCAACCTTGAATCTGTAGACTAGACCTTTTGTCAATGTCCACGTCTCGGCTCCGTACTTCACGACTGGCAAAACGCACTGGTTGAAGACTTTACTCTTGAGGCATTGTGGTATTTTGGAAGTGAAAAGATGACGTAATTTCCCAAAAGCCGCCCAACCCAACTGAATTCTTCGGTCGGCTTCATTCTTGAAATTGTTTCGTCCTAATTGTATGATTTGGCCAAGATATGTGTATTCTTGTACCACTTCGAGAGCCGACCCATCGACGGTTACTGATCTCGGGATAATATGTTCATTATACATGACTTTCGTCTTGTCCAAATTCATCCCGAGACCCACTGGCCTGGATGCAGTGTTCAGTCACAGCTTCAGGAGTACAAAAAATAAAAACGATTGCCTTATGTGGTTCATACAAATCACCTTTTGCCATTAGTAAGCCAATATTTATCAGCTCCTCCCAGCAGCGTCGTATTTAGCGGAGCTGGTCATATATATGAAGAACTCATTTTTATAAAGCTAACCACTACTTAATTTTGTAATATTAATTTTATTAAAAATTGTATTTGTAAAAAAGTGCACTTTTTCCATAGTATTTACACTCCCGCTTCCGAACCCGTTTTACGTTTCTGTTTCCACTAAAATTAACTTTTTACATCTGTTTCCATTTTTGCTTCCGTTATGACACTTTAGTTGCATCACTAATCCTGACTCACCTCTCTAGCTTCTTCCACAATTCATACAACGAGTCATACACGCACATTGATTCTTTCGCCTTCTAATATAGCTGACTTTTAAAATTTGATTAATTTGATCATCTTAATGAAAGTGATTTGAAATAAATGGTTGGATCAACCCTTCGGGGCGAATGAAACTAGTGACTCTACTTTTTCTTTTTTTGTCTTTTCCTTTATTACATTTGTTAATTGTATTTCATCTTTAATTATTCATTATTACTAGTACTACTAGTTTTCTCTCTAACTTATCAAAGTGTTACTTTATTATTATTATATATTTAACCTTATGTCAGTTGTTATATAATATTTGTGGTAGCATGTAATAGGCCTTGTTTTGTTGTCTCTGTATGTTTATATTTATATACTGTATTTGGTGTTTGTTACCCTCAATAATAATAACAATAAAATTAAAATAAATAAAATGCCTAGTTTTCTCCGGTTTCCAACAACGTCGTAATATACACATCGTTAACGTATCTGTTCTAAAGCATTGATTTTATTTTACGTGAAAAGCATGTTTTGCCTACCTAAGACATTATCAAATATTATTTCGACGACCTTCGTGGCAGAGTGGTTACGAGCTCTGACATCCATGCCGAAGGTCCTGGGTTCGATTCCCGGCGATGGCAGTGTGATTGTCACACTGTCTTTGGTCTGGTGTAGAATTCACGTGACAATAAAATGGCGATAGATTGGCTACCTATCACATGTCACGAGAATCAATATAATAGCTAAAAATAAAAATTGTATACAGTAATTGGGTCCAAACGTATGGGTATAAAGTAATTGGGACCTGTTGTGTATATATAAAAAAAAAAAAAATTATGCATTATTACCTGCATGCAAATACGTTTTCCTCGTCCGTCTTCGGCGCCTTTTTCCATTAATGCTAATTGTATAAAATGTTTAAAAAAAAACTTGTTACAAATATCACAATTGATTATATTTTGTCGCGACAAAAAACAAATTCAAATTAGAAAATCTAGAAATAAAATATCATCAACAATCAAATTCCTACATATTCCCTTTTACTATATAATACATTAAAAACATTTTCGTATTGTAATAGCTAAAATGGCAGTGCACAGTGGTGTTCTTCTACCGACCCTTATGTATGGAAGCAAAGCATGAAACTGGCAAAAGAGAAATTATTTTCTCATTCATTCCTTTTAGGTAGCATGTTCACAGCAGATGCCCGAACGGATAGTGACGTCGAAAGAAGGATTGGTGCGGGTAACAAAGTGAATGGAGCTTTAAAAATAGTTATTGGAAATAAGAATTTATCAATGAAAGCGAAAACGGCCGTTCACAATGGAGTTCTGGTCCCAACACTAATGTATGGAAGCGAAGCATGGAACTGGCAGAAGAAGGATGAGAGTAGAATAAACGCGGTAGAGATGAGGTCCCTAAGACGTATGTGTGGTAGAACGATATACGACAGAATCTAAAATGCTGATATAATAAAGGAATGTAGAGCGGAAGAAGGTATTATGAACAAAATTATGAAAGGATCGCTGCGTTGGTTCGGACATATGGAACGCATGGATGGAGAAAGAATGGTTAAGAAAGTATACGTTAATGATATAAATGGGGTACGAAGTCGAGGCAGACCGAGGAAAACATGGCATGACCAAATTAATCAAATTTTAAAGGTTGGTCATGTTAGAAGTCGGAGGAATCGACGTGCGTGTATGACTCGTTGTATGAACGTGGAGAAAGCTAGAGAGGTTTGCCAGGATAGAGTAGTGTGGCGGTCCATTTCTCTCTGCCTATCCCTGCGGGAAAACGGCGTGATGTTTTTTTTGTTTGTTTGTTTATTCCTTTTATTTGACCAAACCATCAAAGTGATATATTTTTTACGTGTAGTAGTTTTATGAAATATTAAAATGTGTCAAAATGAAATATGTCACGTTATCCAAAAAATCTTGCTTATTTACTGGCTCCCCTGCATTATTTATGAAAAGAAATTCAGAATTTCAGCTAGGCGTATATGTGTGTAGAACATTTTTGCGTAATAGTATTATCGTGTAACCTGAGGGTGAATTTTAGCATATAACAGTACCGGCTCCTCTCATTACAGAGTTCCGAGATTTACTTCAAAGAATTTTGATTAAAAATTCCCTTTAAAAATACTCGTCTCTATGCAGGATGGATTCAAAAATAACGACGTGCCTTGTATTATACAAGTACTGTGCGTTCAGATTAACCTAACAAAATCTTATCTACTGTTATTTAACATAACATATTTTTATATTAATGAAAAAAGACATATATATTTCTTCCAAGTACGTATTTTATTAATTAATATAACGTTGTTATCAACCTAATGGATTTTGTTATATTCATAACTAATACATAATGAGTATAATTGAAAACGTCGGTTTTACTAGAAGTTTTATTATATCTTCTCTTTATATCTGTCTAAGACATTGTAAAAAAAAACATATTTTTTCTAATCACTTAAACAACCTATCAATCATTATGTTATTTTCTAATATAACATAACCTTACCTAACCTAACCTAACGGACTTTGTTATAATCATTATAGATACATAATTAATACGAATAAAAACGAGTGTTTCCTAGAATTTTTATTATTTCTAATGTCAATGACATGTTTCGCCTGTCTAAGGCATTTTCAAATGTGATAAAAGGACACATAAATATTTTTTATAATCATGGACATAATAAACTAACCGATCATAAAGTTTTTTTCTGACATAACCTAACCTAACTAAGCGAAGCGAAGCGAAAGAAGTATGTAAGAAAAGAACATATGTTGGTTAATTAGTTATTTTGTTATTATTTTTTAGCCTTATTTGCATGTAAACTTGAAACTTGAAAAACTTGTTTTATTTTCTAATTTTCTTTATAGCCGTGCTGAGAATATTTCGTTTAAATGTGTTAACAACATTTGAAGTGCGTTAATATCAACACGGCACGATACAGCTCAACAATTTCTTAGTACTGTAATAATAGTTATATACTATAATAATATAAAAAATATATATATTAACTCAAGACCTAGACTGTTGTCCATGGCTCGGCGTTCGGAATTCAAACGATGCATTAAAGTTTACGACAATATTACCGGTCTGTGTTTTGGTGGGGTTATTACCGCTCGCTCCAATTGGAACGGTAGTTAAAAATTTGGCCAACAGATGTAGTTTGAATGCCGTCACATAAAAACTACGAGATATCTGTTACATGCGGCACTTTTGACAATGGTTATTTTGACCGGGCGATGAAAATAAATTGGACGTTCGCACACACATAAATCTTCTCTAAACCACCACACTGTTTTAGCTGCAATAATGGAATCATTTTCAGTTTAAGAACTCTTTTTGTAAATAGAACACTTTTCCAATTTACTATTTTACTACATAAACGTTGTTGGAAAGAACGAGAGAAGAAATAATTGTAAAAATAGTATATGTTAAAGATGTAAATGGAACTAGAAATAGAGGAAGACCGAGGAAAATGTGGTATGATCTCAAATAAAGCAAATGTTGAATGTCGGCCACGTGAGGAGTCGGAGAAATCGACGTGCGTGCATGACACAATGTATGAATGTTGAGGAACCGAGAGAAGTATGTAAGGAAGGAAAAATGTGCCGGTCCATTCCTTCTGCCTTCCCCTTCGGAGAGTCGGCGTGATAGTTAGTTTGTTGTTAATGTTGCCAATTGAAATATCTTCTTCTATGGATGAGCGAATGGATGAGAGAAGAATGGTTAAAAAGTTTTTCCACTTACGCTGCTTGTGTACAGCAGCGTGAGTGGAAAAATAAGCCGAGGACAACCGAGGAAAACATGGCATGACCAAATTAATCAATTACTAAAAGGCGGTCACATTCGAAGTCGGAATAATCGAGGTGCGTGCATGGTACGATGTATGAATGTAGAGGAAGCCCGAGAGGTATGCCAGGACAGAGTATTGTGGCGATCCATCATCTCTGCCTACCCCTCTGGGGAAATGGTGTGATGGTTAGTTAGTTTGTTAGTTAGTTAGTTTGAAATATCTTAGTAGAAGTTCATTTTATTTAATTAATAAAATATATGTACATATTATTATTATTTATTTAACGTAAGCGTCAATTAAAACTAAATATATTATATTATACAATGCATAAAAGAGCATTTATTTTAAATGCACTAAAATTATTCACATTTCTATCTCAAGGTTGTTAATAAAAATCATATTTTTTTCCTAAAAGCGAATGTAAATCATCGTATTTTTTAAAAATATATCCTATGTTAATTTCTGGATTTTAATTTTAATTTATATATTTTTCAATGAAAATCTCGTGCTTTATTTTTTCCGATTTTTTTGTTACTATATACAACAACAACAACAACAAACCATCACGCCGTTTCCCCGCAGGGGCAGGCAAAATAATGGACCGCCACACTACTCTATCCTGGCAAACCTCTCTAGCTTCCTCCACATTCATACAACGAGTCATACACGCACGTCGATTCCTCCGACTTCTAACATGACCAACCTTTGAAATTTATTTAATTAGGTCGTGCCACGTTTTCCTCGGTCTGCCTCGACTTCGTACCCCATTTACATCATTAACGTATACTTTCTTAACCATTCTTTCTCCATCCATGCGTTCCATATGTCCGAACCAACGCAGCGATCCTTTAATAATTTTGTTCATAATACCTTCTTCCTTCCTCTTGTTACTGTATATTAAAATAAATGATTGTTTAATTTTAAAAAGTATGTCATTAAAAAATAAAGTATAGTTGTGAATTCCTAGATACATTTTGAGTACATACTACAACGTCCCTTTCATAACAAATGTGAAAATTAACGTTAGAAATGAACGTTGTTTTAATTCTGTTATTTTATAAATATTCGCATGATTGTTTACAATGCTGACGTGAATGAAATTAAACAGGCGATGACTGCTAAAATTACGACAAGATTTGTGAAGAAACAATTTGAGAGAGTTTCATAATATGATGTAACAAAACAACAGAACGTCGAGAAACAAAAAAACTGCGCTTAATTATAATATAATACATTTGATAAAAAATAAAAGAAAGTCATAAATCCTCGTTGTTATTATCCACAGGAAAATTATTAAAACATTGCTTATGTATAAGAAATTTCAATGCTGGTTACTTTTTTTATATGTCAAAACCAAGTGTTTTCCTTTGATTGAATTAAGGCGTTAGATGCTTCAATCGTTTAATATTAGGTCCTTACATATGAAATTGGCGTTTTGCCGTACTGGCAACTTTGATCTCAAATATCTTCTCTTTGGTTAGGAATTCCAAATTCAAATTTATGCAGCTATTTACTCAAGTATTTGTGTTTCGAAAATTCTAATTCATTTGTTTTTTCCTCAATTGTATTTTTTCTTTGCGTCACTCAGTTTACAAAATGGAAAACATGAAATATCGCGTTATTTACGAGTACGAGTTCCACCGTGGTACCAGTGCTGCATAAACGGCTCGAAGGATTAATGATGCGTATGGCGACGGTGCCGCAAAAGAAAACACAGTGCGTTTTTGGTTCCAACATTTTCGTTCTGGAAATTTCGACCTGCAGAACAAGCCCCGTGGACGGCCGGAGAACAAAGTTGATAATGAAGAATTGAAGGCTATTGTGGAAGCGGATCCATCTCAAACCACGTCCGATTTAACTGCAGGCTGCGGTGTTAGTGATAAAACTGTTTTAATCCACTTGAAGCAAATTGGGAAGGTGAAAAAGCTTGAATGGTGGGTACCTCACGAATTGAGTGAAGCAAATGAACAAACGTGCGTTGACTGCTGCGTTGCATTACTCAACCGGCACAATAATGAAGGGATTTTGAATCAAATCATTACCTGTGGTGAAAAGTGGATCCTGTATGATAATCGGAAGCGCTCATCGCAATGGCTGAACCCTGCCGAACCAGCCAAACCATGCCCCAAGCGAAAATTGACTCCAAAAAAGCTACTTGTGAACGTTTGGTGGACTAGTGCTGGTGTCGTTAACTACAGCTTTCTTAAATCTGGCCAGACGATTACGGCAGATGTCTATTGTCAGCATCTGCAAACCATGATGGAAAAGCTTGCTGCTAAACAACCGAGGCTGGTAAATCGCTCTAGGCCACTGCTGCTTCATGATAACGCTAGACCAAACACTGCACAACAGACGGCTACCAAATTAGAAGAGCTTCAATTGGAATGTCTAGGACATCCACCGTACTCTGCGGACCTTGCCCCAACAGATCGCTATTTTACGAAATTTGGATAACTTCGAAAAAATTCAACTACGATGGGGCAGTCCAAACCGACTTCAAAGATTTTATTGATTCCCGTTCGAATGTTTTTTTTAGTAAAGGAATCGATGAACTACCTATGAGATGGCAAAAGTGCATTGATAGTAATGGTACATACTTTGATTAAATAAATATATTATATTAAAAAAAAAATCAACTTTATGTTCCTCCCATACAAAACGCCAATTTCATATGTAAGGACCTAATATTTAATCGGTTAATCGAAATATAATTACGCACATTCCTCTAGTTATAATGTATGGATTTACCAAAAATAAAATAATATCCGAAATAGACGCAGCAATCAAATAGTAAGGAATAAATTATTGTGTAAGTAGGAATCAAATAAAGCTTTTCTTTCAACGTTATACGGACTTTTATTCTTCAGTGGCGTTGTGTTAAAATATATGACTTTTCAAATTTTTAAATTGTTTTAAAATTAGTGTCCATATTTTATGGGATTCAACAACGTGATTTCATCAATATCAGCATGATCATGTTACTGATTTCACATATTTAAAAGTTATTTTATACTTGATTGACATTTCATATTTGATTATCTCGACATTTGATAAAGCCTTAGAAGGGCGAAACATGTCATTCCCTTTAAATAAATTAAAACTTCTAGAAAACTGAAGTTTTCATTCGTATTAATTAATAACTTCGAAAGTAATTTTGAAAATCAAATGGAAACACAAAGTTATTAGCAACTTCCAGACAAATAAAATTGCTTATTATATTAATTTTAGATAAACTTAAGGCGTTGACACTTTGGAATTTCATAAATAAAGATTTTTAATAAATTAAAACACTGTTTTTTCTACTCTAGAGATTATTTTTCTCGACAGGTAGCGAATGCTTATACCTTCATTATTGGGAGAGCGAGTTTATATCGTTCTTCCGATGATGAAGGTGTAAGCATTCGAAACATGTCGAGAAAAATAAACTCGGAAGTGATAAAAACAATGTTTGAATTCATAAACAAATCGTCTTTATATTATTGATAAAGAAGGGTTTGATTGCGCTCACTTAGGTAACGTTAGAATTTTTCTTAAAGAAGATCTTTGTAAAATATGTTCAATTGATTTAATTATTCCTATTTAATTTAATATTTTAAATACATATTCCCTTAGGATCTTTACAATTTAAAATGCTTTTTGAAGGCCTACGCCGGAGTAACAGCCGACGTCAGGGGGACCAGACATGACACTCTATGAAAAATAAGAATTGAAAAAAACCTTTGCAAGGATGTCTACTTTTGTTTCATGTAATAAAAAATGTAGAAAATGGGTATTCTTTAATCAATACTAAATATTTTTAAAACCAATCAATGTTTTTTAGTAGGTATATTTTTATAAATAAATATAATTCGCAAACATAAATCTATCCAAAAAAGTTAAAATGAAGTGCACAATGGTGTTCTTGTATTGACCCTTATATGTGTAATCGAAGCATGGAACTGGCAAAAGAAGGATAAAAGTAGAATAAATGCAGTAGAAATGAGATCTCTTAGACGAATGTGTGAATACTCTGTGTATTATAGAGTGTCGAATGAATATATGAGAAGTGAATGCGGTTCAAATGATGGTGTTACGATCAAAATAATGAAAGGATCATTAAGATGGTTTGGACACATGGAAGGAATGAATGAAAAAAGACTGTTTATAAAAATATAATAATTTTATATTTCAAAAAAATATATTATTTCATCATCAGCCGTCTGTCATCCACTGCTGAACGTAGGCCTCTCCCAAAGCACGCCATCACCCCTATCCATTGCCGCTCCCATCCATCTATGTCCAGCAATCCTCATCAGATCGTCGGTCCAGCGGGCAAGGGACGACCAATTCTGCGAAATCCTGTACGCGGTCTTAAATATTTTTTGTTTATTATTTGATTGGCAAAATATATTAACAAACGATTTCACTGAAATCTCTTGGTGGAAGTTCATTTTAAATAATAATTTTACAACTAAACTTTATTATTATTTATAAATAATTACAAATGCCTGATGTAAAGATTTTCTTACAGACAAAATACTTTTTGAGATTAAATCCAACGTCCTGCACTGTAATGGTGAATCTAACTAATAGTATATATTTTAACATATATATGTAAGATTTTTCTTTGATCAAACACAATAGTAAATCGATTTACCTATTCTTTTGTAAGGGTTTTCTCAATGAAGGGTTCTTTAGGTAACCATATCTTATACACACACAGTCACGGTAATGATATTCACACGTATAAGTACATAAAAGGTTATTCACCGATACCTTTTCTAGGATTAAATAGGGTGAAAGTTTATGTTCTTTTAACAAATAAAAACCCTTTAAAAAAATAAACACAAGTGACTTACTCACAACCACGTAAATATACGTGTATTGCCATATTTCTCTTGCTAACTCACTAACTAACTAACAATCACGCCGTTTTCCTAGATGGGTAGGCAGAGTGGATGGATCGCCACATTGTTCTATCCTGACATAGCTCTCATGACTCTTCTACAAACACACATCGTGACATGCACTCTCGTCGATTGGTCATTCTTTGAACATGGCCATCTTTCAGTATTTGATTTATTTGATCATGCCGTGTCTTCCTTGATCTTCCTCAACTTTTTTTTCCATTCACACTACTTGTATATATATTTTTAACCATTCTTCCCTTATCCATTCGTTCTATATGTCCAAACCATCTTAGTTACCCTTTCTTAATTTTATTTATCGCGCATTTATCCGCCTTACATTCCTTTCTTACTTCATTATCAGATATTCTAACATACATTGTTATATCACACAACGTTTTTCATAACTTTAGACTTTGACACGTTCATCACAAGGTCATGGTGCACTTAAAGATGTCATCGCAAACGAAAACCTGTCCAAAAAAGCTAAAAAGGGCAGTGCGCCATCGTGTTCTTGTACCGACCCTTATGAATGCAAGCGAAACATGGAACTGGCAAAAAAAGAGTGAAAGTAGATGAAATGCTACTGCATGAGAAATGAGATCTCTTAGAAGAATGGATAGATACTCTGTGTATGATAGAGTGTCGAATGAAAATATAAGAAGTGAATGGGGTGCAATTGATGGTGTTATGAACAAAATAATGAAAGGATCATTAAGATGGTTTGGACACGTGGAAAGAATGAATGAAGGAAGAATGGTAAAACAATAAATGTAAATGATGTAAATGGAACTAAAAAAAGAGGAAGAATGAGACAAACTGGCACGATTAATTAATCGAATATTGAATGTCGGCCTCGTGAGAAGTCAGAGAAATCGACGCGCGTGCATGATACGATGTATGGATGTTGAAGAATCCAGAGAAATATGTCAGGAAAGAAAAGTGTGTGAGTCCATTCTTTCTGCCTGCCCCTTCGGCGTGACGGCGTGATGGTAAGTTAGTAATGATTCGTTAGAAAGCCAAATAAAATGTACGCAGATGAAATGCCGACCGATATTTTCGCGAAACGTATTGTTCATTTATTCAATTATTCTCTCTCCTTGTGTTCGTTCCATATTTAAATATCCGCGGGCTTTTGTTTTTCCAGAAAATTCTACATTAATTTGGTACTTCTACGAATCCATATTAATATCTATCGGTTCCCATGCCCGAAAATCATTTACTTTAGAAATCAAATTACATACGAAATATTTCCTTATAGATATTATACGTTTAATGTGCTTTTTGAAATATCATTTTACTTCCTGTTTTATGCTAGAGTTCTAATAACAACAATAACAAAAAGCCATCACGCTGTTTGTAGGAAGAGAAAATGTTCCACCACACTAATCTATCCTGACACACCTCTCTAGCTTCTAACACATTCATACAACGAGTCATACACGAATGTCGATTATTCCGACTTCTAACATAACCAACATTTTAAAAATGATTAATTTGGTCGTGTCATGTTTTCCTCGGTCTGCCTCGACTCCGTACTCCATTTACATTATTAAAGTATACTTTCTTAACCATTATTTTTCCATCCATGCCCTCCATACGTCAGAACCAACGCAGCGATCCTTTCTTATTTTTGTTCATAATACCTTCTTCCGCTCTACATCCCTTTCTTATATCGGCATTTGAGATTCTGTCGTCTATCGTTCTATTACACATTCGTCTTAGGGACCTCATCTCTACCACATTAATTCTGCTCTCATCTTTCTTCTGCCAGTTCCATGCTTCTCTTCCAAACATTAGGGTTTTGACCAGAACTCCATTGTGAACGGCCATTTTCGCTTTCATTGATAAATTCTTGTTTCCAATAACTATTTTTAAAACTCCATTCACTTTGTTACCCGCACCAACCCTTCTTTCGACGTCACTATCTGTTCGGCCATCCGCTGTGAAGATGCTACCTAAATACACAAATTCACTCACCTGCTCTAAATTCTCTTCGTTCACACTTATGTTAAAAGTTGTCATTTGCTCTTCCCTTTCAAAAACCATCACCTTTGACTTTCCGACATTCATCATTAAATCATTTGACTTGTAAATCTCGTGCATTCTCGACACTAAGACTAAATTATTTTTTATTTCATATTTTTTGGTAGATTGTATAAAGAGGAAAAGTTTTTAATGTACTATATTCAAAGGGGAATTAAGCTGGAATTTGGTTACTTATAACATTCAATTCACATTTATTTGATTTTAAAATTTATAATTTTTCTAATTTCTCTTTTATATGTAAATTATATAAATTATCTATTACATAAAAATTATATGTTAACGATGTAAATGGAACCAGAAATAGAGGAAGACCGAGGAAAACGTGGCACGATCAAATAAATCAAACATTGAATGTCGGCCATGTGAGGAGTCAGAAAAATCGACGCGCGTGCATGACACGATGTAAATGTGGCAGTACATTCTTTCTGCCTACCCCTTCGGGGAGACGGCGTGATGGATAGTTAGTTTTCTAATTTCTCTCATTTAACCCTTAACGTACCGTGGTCAATTCAGTTTACCGCTAACTTTATCTAAATATCAAGCATATGACTCGATGAATCAAAATTTAATTTATGTAATCTTGTAGGGAATTTCATTAGGAATAGATCGATATCTATAACATACACGGATTATTTGAAAAACATATCATTATTAGTTTTTTTCTGGAACCATGCGATTTCTGATATAGAATGCGACACAGCATATGAGCAACTGACACCAAGTATGAACTTGTCTGGCCCCGCCGCGCCGTGGCGCTATAATTTTACGTATGATAAAGGCACCTAGGCAAAATATATAGTACGTTCAAGACAACGAGTACGTATTAATATTTGTCCCTTTTGGTAAAGTGTTAATATTTTCACAGTTCTGATATTATTAAGTTGCGTGCTGCGTTTCCGTCCACAGTCGGTATTATTACGTATGAGAAAAGGCCAAACATATAATATATAATACGTTCAAAACAGCGAGTAAGTATTTGTCACTTTTGATAAAGTTGTAAATATTAGCAAAACAAATTCTACCTTAACACGAATGAAGGTGAGGGCAGTCTTAAAAAATATATTTTTTTGGGATGAAGGAAGTAATTTTTTGCTTTTTTTTATTAGGAAATATTGAGAACACTTCAATGGAGGATTACAATTTTTTTTATAATATTAGGGTCCATAGGTTTTAAGAAAATCAACTTTAAATTGGCAGTGGAAACTCAATTGACCACATGGCAACGCGACGGTTAATTGTCATAGGAAGAAATACACGTAAAGGTTCGAAAACTCACGAAAATGTGACAGTGGACTATTTAATAATAACACTATAAAACTTTTTATTTTCTATGAATCCTTATTTATCCACCCGTATGAGCATTGTATACAAAAGGACCACCGTTAATGGTTTCATGAGCATGAAAAAGAGAAGTTCCCGAACTGCGAGTGGGTATGAAAAGTTATATTTGGGAGTGAATAAAACGCGCTTCTGATTGCTAAAAAAACTCCTGTTTTATGGGGCCGCGAGCCGTAAATGTCAAGTGTGGCCAAATAGAAGAAGAATGGGAGGAAAATAATGACGGAAGAGTGGGAGTCACTCCCGCCGGTGGTCGAAGTGAACTTGACTGAAATCTTTGATAATTGTCATTGTAAAATTATTTTTATTTATTGCTACTTAAACTGTAGTGTAACAATCAATGTTTAGTGATAAATTTGATTTTTTTTTTGGTGATCGAGTGATATTATTTACCGTATTTTTTAATAATATTACTAATTATTAGCCCTTTTTCTTCTATATTCGCCATTACTTTGTGTTGCGGATTCATATTTGAATTACTTTTTGATAACTTTGTATCATAATACTTTATTACACTTTTTACAGACATGTTTCGGGACACAGAAGCCCCTTCTTCAGTGTGTACAAATTTTAACAGCTAAATGAGAAAAAATCGTTACTTATATACTAAATAAAATTAAAATGGTAAAGGAGGAGTGGGGGTGGTTCCAAGAAGTAGTGTTAATTATATTTTAGCCGGAATAATGGGACAGGTGAAATAAATCTAGTATCGGACTGGAAGTTAAATTAATTTGATTATTTATAATTTCTTCTTTATTTTTTATCGACTTTTTTATTTCTAGGATTTCAAGGTTATTTAATGTTACTTTTCTATTGCTGATATGCAAAACTTCAACGCCGTTATTTTTATCGAAGGAGTGATCTTTTTCTATGAGATGATTCGCGAATTCGGAAAAAATATTATTTGAGAGACACCTAATGTGCTCCTTCATTCTTAAATTAATGTTACGCGTTGTTTTTCCTATATAATAAGATGGGCAATCGTCGCATTTAAGATTGTATACTCCCGATTGGGTTAGTTTGTCTTCTTTGTCTTTATTATTTATTAACAATTTACCTAGATTATTATTGGTATAGAACGCGGGTCTAATGTCTAACGGAAGATCTTTAGAAACTTTATTTGTTAGATTATTAATATATAAAATTCTACGCCATTGATTATTTTTCTGATTATAGTTAGGTGGAGTATACAAAATTGTTTTAGTAAACTTATTTTTGTTTTTTTTATTTAAAATATTATCGATTAGATTATCACTGTAACCATTATTTTTAGCAATATGTTTTATTGTAGTTAGTTCTTTATTATAATTTTCTAGTGAAAGAGGTATATTAATTAAACGAGTCAACATGGCATGGAAAGCTGAATGTTTATGTGACCTCGGATGATTGGACATGTTATGAATTACATTATCTGTATACGTGGGTTTTCGAAATATGTTAAATTTGATTTTGTTGTCTATTATATTTAAGGTTAAATCTAGGAAGTTAAGTTTATTATTATGTCCGATTTCTAATATGAATTTGATATGTTCATGGAAGGAGTTGATAAGGGTGAGGAAAGAAGTTAACTGCCTATCCGTGCCTGTCCAAATACAAAAAATATCGTCTACGTATCTTTTCCAAATGAAAACATTTTTAATTAAATTGGAATCACATTTAAATTTTTTTTTTAAATGTGATTCCAATTTGAAAGAGTGATAAATAAAGCCGCAAATAAAGTACCAACAGGAAATCGACCTGCAGGAAGACCACCTTAATAATGGCGAGACAGTTGGATATCTGCATCCCAGGAACAAGCTCCGAGAAATAACAGGACACAGTCCTAAATAAAGCAAAAAAAGAAGAGAAGAAAAAGATCTATCGTATTACAAAACAACCTTAAAATTCAAGGTGTTATATGTTTAAATATGTAGTATTTTAAGATTTATATTCTTGAAAATATCTCAAATGTTTCATTTGACCTAAACATTTTTCAAAGGCGTCGCGAAGTGGCATAGCTGATTTCAACGAGCGTGTAAATTGACAACTAATGTGGCCATTTATTTTAACTGTTTTAATGTATTGCAAAGCAAAACTGCGTCATTTGGATGCATTTAAAGATATTTTTAAACTTTGGATCTCTGCATAGATACTACAATATTGTTGAAATTAGAATATTTATGTAACACTTCTTCTTCGCAGTCATATTCTTCATGATTGAGGGTCGTATCAATCTGGTTAACTATTGACCACGGCACGCCAACCGCTCCTGTCACCCGTCAGTCTCCAGGCTGCAGCTAATGAGATCCCTGATTTGATCGGACCAGCG
The DNA here is from genome assembly GCA_022606425.2 of Lepidostoma basale. Classification (NCBI taxonomy): domain Eukaryota; kingdom Metazoa; phylum Arthropoda; class Insecta; order Trichoptera; family Lepidostomatidae; genus Lepidostoma; species Lepidostoma basale. The sequence continues at coordinate 2,729,438 of JAHDVF020001106.1, read as the reverse complement.
GCTCGGTGGTCGTCTTTGTGGTCACCTTTCATAAGCCTTTCAAGGTTGTCATTATCTCTCCTGGACATGTGTCCAAAATATTTCAACACTCTCTGAGAGCAAATCCGCGAGATTCTTGCCTTGATACCCAGCTGGTCAATGATTGAATGGTTTGTTCTTCTAGCCATCCAGGATATACGCAGCATTCGTCGCCAGCACCGCATCTCGAAAGCTTCAATTATGGACCTCTCCGATGTTCGCCTAGTCCCAGACTTGCAACCATAGAGGAATATAGAGAAAACAAGGGTTTGAACCAGTCTCATGTTGGTCTTGTTGGAGACACAAAAATGTCACATCTCACAATTTCTAAAATAATTTCATAAAAAATGTATTTATTATTTACAGAGAAGTAATATATTTTTATGAGACTATTTTGCAAGCTGCGTCCGCAACTTTGATCCTTTCTCTGATCCATTTATTTCACTTCCTGTCTCGCAGTCTGATGTTTAACATCCTCCTTTCCTTTGCCCGCTTCATTACTTGGAGTTTCTGTATTGTTATTCTTGTGAACAAAATTGTTTCAAGTCCGTATGTCAGTACTAGGAAGATGCACATGTCAAATATATTTTTCTTCAGGTGGTTCGCGAATCTTTTGGACTTGAGGATATAGGACAAAATATCCTCGTTGAAGTGGAATTGGGCTGGCTATGTAGCAAAGACAACGGATGATTGGTGGACATGACCCACTCTGTAATGGCGAATGAGAACCGGCCATAGAAATGTGGCATGTAGCAGACCACAAGCCAGATAGTCTGATGACATCAAGAAAGTGTCAGGAGGTTGTGGAAGTAGGGAAGGGAGGCCTATGTCCAGCACTGGACGATTAAAGACTGATGATGATGATGAATATTTTTTTAGAAGAATAATTATATTTGTATTTGTTGACTTTATCAAATGTTAATTAATAATCCGAAATATGTTTGTTTAATTTTTTTTTAAATAAAGTTGGTGTTGTGTACAAAGCAAAAAAAAGATAAATTGTTAATAATTATATTCTGTTTTTTCTAATACCCTTAAGGGGTTATCCAAGGGTTATACCCTAAATAAGGCAATATATGATTGTTTCAGGAACAATATTTTCAAATCTGGTAATATTTGGAGAATATTATATATTCCACACAAATAATATCAGTTATATAATATAAAATTCAAAAATATTTCATAAATATTTCAGCCGTTTCGTGATATAATAATAATGTTTAAAATTGACTTGATAAATTTAAAAATATGTTACTCGTATATATTTTTTAAATAAAAAAATAATCATCCATTGAAGTAAGATATATAAGTAAAGAAAAACATATATAGTCGCACATCTTCTTCTCTGGTTTCAATCCTGGGATTGGTTTGCAGCAATTTCCTCCATTATTCTCTTCCATTTTTCCCTGTCTTGTGCGGCTCTTTTGAGATCTGCATATGATGAGCAGCGTACGTCCACCAACAGGTCCTCCAGGTACTCTCAGCGTGGGCGTCCCCTAGAGTTTGTCCCCTCGATCATACCCTCCATTATGGCATGCAAGAGACCTTCTTGACGTATTACATGGCCGATCCATCTTGCACGCCTTTCGGACAAGGTCCCGAGCAGGTGCCTTCCTCCTTTGATTCCTTGAAGAACTTCCTCATTCGTGATGTGGTCTCTCCAGGAAATTCCAAAGAGTCTTCTATAGGACCACATCTCAAAAGCCTCTAGTCTCCGCTTATCCCTTTCGGATAGGCACCATGTCTCGCAGCCGTACATCAAGACACTCCATACATAGGTCTTGATGAGGAGTATTCTCAGCCGCAAATAAATGTAGATATTTTATAGATAATGTGATACACCACTTCAATGTCGCATGTGGGTCGAAATTAAAATAATGTGAAATTAAAATATTCATGTTTTCGGTGATATTTAAAACTATATATAATTACTATTACTAAGAATTTAGAATTACTACTACTTATATTACTAAGAAACAAAAAAATGTACCCGAGACTTTTAGTCAAGTCAAATTACCCACTATATGAGAGTGGAGTACTATAAAAGGTATATTCGCATTGTGTGTGTGCTTCAGGAAAACACTTTGGAGTTTTTTTGTGACGGTCATATTACGGTACCATATCCAGTCAAAGATGAGAAGGGCCGAGATGACTTAGCTCGTGTTATTGTGTTTCAATAACAACGACATCCAGTGTTATGTACCTATATATTGCTATGCATGAATAAATAAATATATAAATAAGTAGAAATGAGATCTCTTAGACAAATGTGTGATAAATCATGGAAGAGTGTCAAATGGAAATATAAGAATTCCTTCTATATTCGCCTTCACTTTGTGTTGTGGATTCATAGTTGAATAAATATAATTTTACTTTGTATTACACTTTTTATCTTCACTGAATTCAGACATGTTTCGGTTACAAGTAACATTTATCAATTTATATAATTTTAACAAACAAATAAAACAGAACTGCAACTCATATACTAAATGGAGATCGAGTTATGTATTATATAAAAGTGGAAGGGGTATAATTAGGATTGAGGAGAGGGGAGATATAACGGGAACTTATCGAGTGGAAGGAGTATAATTAGGATTGAGAAGAGGGTAGATGTAACGGGAACATATTGAGGGTGGGAATTGAATTTAAATTTAAATGGATATTTATTATATTTTTATTATTTTTGATGACTTCTATAATTTCTAAATTTTCTAAATTGTTTAAAATTAGGTTTTTATTATTATTATGAAAATTTCCGTATAACGAATTCTAAATTCGGATATATTAGAATTAAATGCGGGGCGAATAAAAGTATTATGAACAAAATATTGAAAGGAGCATTAAGAAGTTTTGACACATGGAAATAATAAATGAAGATAGAATAGTAATAAAAGTTTTTGGCAGTTTCATGTATATATTATAGTATTGAAGCATAGAACTGATATGTGAGGGAAAAAATAGAATCAATCTAGTAGGAATAAGATCTCTTAGATGATTATATATTGTAAATCTGTATGTGTTCAAATGCAAATATAAGAAGATTCATGTTGTTTATGGTTTCTTGAACAATTACGTAAAACTCCACAATAAATAGTAAAAACGAATGAACACGCTTATTTTATAGAAGTTTGACTATAGTTGAACGTCTAGAAAACAGGCGTTTCCATTGTATTATTATAATTATATAATATGATTGAAAAATTGACGACCTTCTTGACCGAGTGGTAAGTGCATTGACTGCCACCCCGAATGTTCCGGGTTTGATTTCCCGCGATGGAAGCTCGATTGTCACACTGTCTTTGGTCTAGTGTAGAATTTAGGTGACAATAAAATGTCGATAGATTAGCTACCTATCACAAGTCACGAGAATCACCATGATAGCTGTAATACCCTTTACATCGATTTGGCTCATGCTGTCATGATGTAAATAGCAATTCAACAAAATAATAATAATAATATGAAGTTTCACATCATTATTCATATAACAATAAATAACTAAAACATAACTAACTAACTAACAATCACGCCGTCTTCCTAAAAAGGTAGACAGAAAGAATGGACGGCTACATTTTTCTTCGTCAAGCACACACATCGATTTCTCACATGGCCGACATTCAATATTTTATTTATTTGATCTAGTCATGTTTTCCTCTATCTCTCGTTCCGTTAACATCCATTTTTTTTACTTTCATTCTTTCAATGTGTCCAAACCATCTTAATGATCCATTTATTATTTTGTTCATAATACTTTCATTCGACACTCTATCATACACAAATATTCCACACGTTCGTCTAAGAGATCTCATTTCTACTGCATTTATACTTTGTTGTATGTTGTCGAATCTACTGCTGAGTTTTCTGCGTGTCTATATTGTCTTCTGCCGGCTGATGAGCCAAAGGTAATCGTCTCTATACATTATAACAGCTATCGGAAGTAATAGCTTAGGAGTACTTACTGCCATATTGGTACTGCCAAAGACAATATAAGGCCAGTCCAATTCGTGTCAAGAATCACATTAACCTATTCACTTTTAGATGCGAGTATACTCGCAAAAGTTTTTAATCTACAATATAAAAAATATAATGAAAAGTGTGGTCTACTTTAACACTAACCTTTATATCTTTATATCCGAGTATGCTTGCAAACATCTGAATATCGCAAAAGCCAATTATGTAATAAATATGCAATATTTTGGATTTACATTAACCTCTAGACGTCTAGATGCGAGTATTCTCGCATAACCGAATATCTCAAAATACAAGTCTTAATACGCAAAAATATGTTTTTAACCTAGTATCACGAGGTTTCATTCTTTTACATCTATAACTAACTAACAAACTAACCATCACTCCGTCTCCCCGAAAGGGTAGGCAGAAAGAATGGAGTGTCACACTTTTACTGATGCAGCACTCCATCCTTCTCTTTTCGCCCCGCGGGAGACGCGGTGTGATGGGTTGCGAACCTCATCGCCACCAATAGGCATATCCCGCGCACACTTCGATCGTCCAACACCCACAAAATAAATCTAAAACAAATAATATAAAATACATTGATGTAATTAGGCCTCACGTAATATTAATTTCCGCAACCAGCTGAATAGGACCACACTAAGTGGACCGCCTTAATGGTCCGGAAACGTTATTTTTACATATTTAATAATAAAATCTAATTACCCGCGGGAAAGATTATGAACCGGTTAATTTATAAAGCAAATCCAGATGAACCTGGAACCTTTTAAATTCGCGTAAAGGCATCTTACCGCCCCTGAATATTTCAGCAGGCGGAGAACGGAAGTACTTGGGACGGAAACTTGGGATTTCCCGCGCGAAACAACCGAACCGGAAGTACCTTTGCTTCCGGGAGGATAACTTATTAGGAAATACATTTTTGCTGGTAATTTCATAATGTAAACGATACAAAAATTTGTTTGGCGGCCCGCAATCATATCCATAATATAATAACATGATATATTTTTTTAATATAGGCCAGTATACTAAACTAAAAGGAAAAATATGCCAGACTTTTGTCAGACCCTGTCATCCTCAACTTGATGATAAGGAAATTAACGTAACGTAAGTCCCGGATGGACGGGATCAGGCCTAGGCAGTGCAGCGAGACTGACGAAAGGGCGTCGCTGCGTCTTTTAACAGTCTCGGGTGGCGGTGGGAACCTTCTATCTATTGTCAGACCTGCAATTGTGTACGGCTCAAAGTGTTGGATGTACAGCGGCTTCAATAGGCAAATGAGAATGGCAGAAATGCGAATGCTTTGGTGGTCCGCTGGGGTATCGCTGAGAGATAAAATAAAAAGTTCACGCATTCGGGGTAGTCTGGGAGTTAATGATAAAAATAGTTAGCTTGAATGAATGCAGATGAAATGGTACGGGCATATAAAACAGAGACAACCAGACCACATAGTAAAAAGAGCTTTGTCTGTAAATCTTCCTCGTCAACCACCCAGAGAAATACCTAGGAACACGTAGATGATTCAGTGCAAAAGCGTCTTTCACAGAAATGGCTTCAGTCAAGGTGATACTCAGAACCGTAAGAAGTACAGCTTGAGATTGAGAAGAGCCGACTCCAATAGTCAACACAGACAACGAATTAGGATAGCGCCAGGAAGAAGAATAAGGCTTATGGTATACTTGACGACCTTCGTGGTCGAGTGGTAAGTGCTTTGATAGGGGACGGGTTAAGGGAGTGCATGATCATTTTGTTGTATAACTCATTGGTCCGGAGCCGGCTTGAGGGGGACTCGGTGATATGGAGTTCCCACGAGGCGAGATACTCGCTCACGTTAGAGAGGGTTCAGAAAATATTTCTGAGATATCTCTACATGAGGGAATTTGGTAGCTATCCGTGACTTTATCCCACTGCATTCCTCTTGGGCATGCTAGGGACCAATAGTTTGCAGATAAGAAGGGATAGGTGCACACTTACCCATTTCTTCAGACTTATCAGGGGATTCTTTGAGAATTCCGTCATCTTGGAGGCTATCCATCTTTATGTTCCGGATGGTTATCTTCGACAACGTCAGCACAGACTGTTTTATCTCCCAGCATGCAGAACCAACCTGCCTCGGGTGATGTTGGTGGGAAGAGCAATCAAATTGCTGAACATGATCGCTTCGGAGATCGTTGTCTTTCATATTCGTGAAAGTACGTTCAGAAGACAAATACTCTTGACTTTGGAGAGTATCTTGTATTCCTAATGTCGAACCATCTCTCATGCGTTCCTGGTATTATAGATTTGCTATATTTTACCTGTCCTCAATAGATGTCTTAAACTATAAAAATTGTTTGCAGTATCTTTTGAGAAAATAAACTGATTTGATTTGATGATCAAAGCTGACGAAAGGGGGCCGCTGCGCCTTAATAGCTTCAGGTAAGTGGAGGGAGCTCTGTATAGCTCGGCCTTTATAAATGTCTATTACGCTTTCCTACTTTGACTTTAGTCGAATTTTAGGGGGTACTATAATCCAGCAAAATCCTATCCGGAAGTCAATTTCAATAAAATTGTACATATAATACATTTAAATAAAAGATTTATAATATAAGAACAAATTCCTGAATCATATTTTATACGATTTTACGATTACATTTTTGTTGTTTTTGACACATACATTTTTGAAGAAATCCATGTTACTTTGGAATACATACTCCGAATAATAAAGGCACATTAAAAAAAATTACTTTGTAAATATTTTACCAATAAATTTTCATATTGATAATTTTCTCTCTAATTAGAGATCTCATTTTTTTTGCATGTGTTCGGCCTTCCATGTACGAATGTTGATGAATCGAGAAAAGTATTCCAGGAAAGAACAAATCAAATCAAATCAGTTCAACAAACAGAAAAATGTTTAAGACATCTATTGAGTACAGGTAAAATATTATAAAAATACAACATAGTACCAGGAACGCATTAGAGATGGTTCAACATTAGGAAGACAAGATGCTTTCTAAAGTTAAGAGTATTTGTCCCCTGAACATACCTTCACTAATATGAAAGACGTCGATCTCCGAGGAGACCACGTTCAGCAACTGTGTGGCTGTTTATTATTTCAGCCCACCCGTTCAGAGAGACAGCGTGATGATAATTTATAATAGTTAATTTAGAAAATTTAAAATTTAAAATTTAAAAACTAAAAATAAAAAATTTGGAATTTTTCAAATTTTAATTTAAAATCTAAAATATATATTTTTTTAATTTTTAATTTTAATTTAAATTTTAAAATTAAAAAAAAAAAAAAAAAAACATTAAAATTTTAAAAATTCAAAATTTCTAATCGGGAAAATTTTAAATTCAAAATTTGGAGAAAGTAGTTGAGTTCGTGTATTTAGGAAGTATGTTGACAAGAGATGAGCGAGTGGAGAGGGATATTGAAAGAAGGGCTGGGGCAGGCAACAAAGTAAATGGTGCACTTAGGGCTGTCATCGCTAACAAAAATTATCCAAAAAAGCTAGAATGGCAGTGCACAATGGTGTTCTTCTACCGACCCTTATGTTTGGAAGCGAAGCATGGAACTGGCAAAAGGAGGATAAAAGTAGAATAAATGCAGTAGAAATAAGATCTCTTAGACGAATGTGTGGATACTCTGTGTATGATAGAGTGTCGAATGATAATATAAGAAGTGAATGCGGTGCGAATGATGGTGTCATGAACAAAATAATGAAAGGATCATTAAGATGGTTTGGATATATGGAAAGAATGAATGAAGAAAGAATGGTAAAAAAATAATGTTAATGATGTAAATCGAACCAGAAATAGAGGAAGACAGAGGAAAACGTGGCACGATCAAATAAATCAAATATTGAATGTCAGCCATGTGAGAAGTCGACGAGAAATCGACGACGTGACACGACATATGAACGTTGAGGAAGCGAGAGAAATATGTCAGGAAAGAAAAGTGTGGCAGTCCATTCTTTCTGCCTACCCCTTCGGGGAGACGGCGTGATGGTTAGTTAGTTAGTTAGTTGGTTAGTTAATTTAGAACATGTAAAGTGTAATTCTATTTATTCGAATAAACAAGTATTTGTGTATATGTTTAATTTGAATATTTTTATTTGGAGAGCTTATTATTCCAAACATGATTTAACGCCTGCGTATTTGCATTTAACCAAGTCAATACAATTAAAACTTATGAAAACAAGAAGATTAAACAGTCATTACCAGTGCAAATATTTTTAAGTGCAGTCAAATTAAGAACTGCCTTTGATCAAGAAAAGTGACCAAGACGTTTTATGGTAAATAAAACGTCAATTAAAACCAACCCAAGATATGATTATGTATCATTTCTTTTACACATAAATATTTATCGTTTTTAACATGACCATGAACATTAATGTTTTTTAACACGAACATGAACATTAATGTTTTTTTAAAATGAAAATCGAACATGTTTATTTGTTTAACATTAAAATGAACATAAAATCGTTTTTAACATGAACATGAACATAATGAAAAATAAAAAAATATTTTGTACAAATTTTCTTTGTTATTATATATTTAGTGGGCTTCCACTTGTGTTTAACGTCGACCGGTTTCGGCAGCTTGCTGACATCTTCTGGTATAACCAAATTTATAATAAAAAAATAAAATTACACAGACATGTTTCGGACAACCAGTTCTTCTTCAGTGATACATATTAATATTTTATATAAAATATTATAAAATTGTTGACATGATCTGACAGATGTTATAAAGATTTATTTTGGAACGTTTATGCTTTTGTTATAACAAATATTACCATTACCGAAGGACCAATTATTGAATTGATCACACCTGAAAATCATTAATGATATGTAAAATCGTCAAAATTAAAAGTCACTAATTTTGATTCATTTTTCTTGGAATAACGTAAATATTATAATTAACTTTAAAAACTTTTATTCTATATTCGCCATACTTTGTGTTGTGATGCTGTTTTATTTCTCTTTTTCTTTTTTTGTATATTTTGTATATACAACACTTATATTAAAAAAATAAAATTACATATACATATTTCGGACAACCAGTCCTTCTTCAGTGATACATTTTATAAATATACATATTTAAAATATTATAAAATTGTTTAAATGATCTGACAGATGTTGTAAAGATAATTTTTCTCTAATAATGTTTTTCTGAATTTGATAACCACCTCATTGAAAAAGATCATTCATTTAATAAAGATATTGGCGTTGAAATTTTGCAAGTCAACAATAGAAATATAGCTTTATGCAATCTCGATGTTTAGGAAATTCAAAAAGCAATTAAAAACAAAGAATATATTATAAATAATCAAATAAATTTAACGTCAAGTCCAATCTTTAATTTATTTCCTTTGTTATAAGTAATTACCTGAACCCTAATAAGAACTTTAAATTATTATTGAAGAAGGACTATTTGTCCGAAACATGTCTATATATTTTTATTTTGCTTAATATAAGTGTTGTATATACAAAGTATATAAAAAAGAGAAATAGAAATAAACCATCATAGCTACACAAAGTATGGTGAATATAGAAGAAAAGAGAAGAGATATTATTTTAAAATTTAATTTGAATCATAATAATTGTAATAACAAAAGCATCTACGTTCCAAAATAAATCTTTATAACATCTGTCGGATCATGTAAACAATTTTATAATATTTTAAATATGTAACTAACTAACTAACTAACTAACCATTACGCCGTCTCCCCGAAGGGGTAAGCAGAAATAATGGACTGCCACACTTTTCTTTCCTGACATATTTCTCTCGCTTCCTCAACATTCATACATCGTGTCATGCACGCGCGTCGATTTCTCCGACTCCCCACATGGCCGACATTCAATATTTGATTTATTTTATCATGCCATGTTTTCCTCGGTCTTCCTCTATTTCTGTTTCCATTTACATCATTAACATATAATTTTTTTAACCATTATTTATTAATTCATTCTTTCCATATGTCCAAACCATCTTAATGATCCTTTCATTATTTTGTTCATGACACAATCATTCGCACCGCATTCACTTATTTTATTTTCATTCGACACTCTATCATATACAGAGTATCCACACATTCGTCTAAGAGATCATTTCTACTGCATCACTTCCATATCGCTCTCATACATGCATTTTTTTATATGTATCTTTATAATATGTACTCGTATCACTGAAGAAAGACTGGTTGTCCGAAACATGTCTATGTAATCTTATTTTTTTTAATTTAAGTGTTGTATATACAAAGTATGAAAAAAAGGAAAAAGGGAAATTAAAAACTTTTATTTGTTTTGTGTTTGTTTTTAATGCAGTTTATTCATTTTTTGATATTGTTAAATATTAAGTGATTATTCTATAATTATACACATTATTTTAATCGAACATACCTTTATGACGCCCTTAAAGGCAATTAAAAAAACCCACTTGGCTACGACATGACCTTAACAAGGTATAACATCACAAGGGTAATCCATACGGTCCTCGAATATTTTACAGCGTACTCTTGAACCCCGCTTTTGAACACACACATCAAGTGTTCGCTCTTCGTACGTCACAATGACTTCCTGCCAAAACCTCTCATACTTTTTCTATGGTTTATCCCCTCCCTTTCATACGCCGAGGACTTGACCCGATACGAAACCAGAGTGGCAATCTCGTAACCCATTTTATTATTTCGGTGTTGCCAAGCGAGAAAATAAAAAAAACATTTTTATTAAGTATGTATACCTATGTATCTATAATGAAAAAAATAAAATGGAGAGACTGAAGAATCTTATAAAATAAAATAAAAAGCGTATCTTAAAATCGTTTACCCCGTACTTTTTTCCTTTCTTCTTCCTCAGCCTATTCCCGTCCACTCATGGACAAAGGCCTCCTCCATTCGCTTCCATGTCACTCTGTTCTGTGCAGACTGCATCTAGGTTGTTCCGACGTGTCTATTCAGGTTATCCTTCTACCGTAGTTGCGGTCGCCCTACACTTCTCTTTGCCGTCCACGGTCTTCAAGGCAGCAGTCTTTTTGTCCACTTTTCATCTGAGCTTCTGATTACGTGACCTGCGCATTGCCATTTTAGAGTTGCCACCCGGTGGATGATGTCAGTGACCTTTGTTTTTTCTCTCACCGCATCGTTTCTGACTCTGTCTCTTAGGCTTATTCCTAACATGGCTCTTTCCATGGATCTTTGAGTCACTCGCAGTTTCTCGGCTCTTTGTTTGGATAATGTTACAGTTTCAAGACCATAAGTACCAACTGGCTTCATAGACTTTTCATTTCAGGTTGATCGGTATTTTCCGTTTTTTTTTCCTTTATTGGTTTCAAAACATATTTTTATGATCCTTGCTGGTAATTATCTATGGGCTATCTATATACTCATATATTCCGAAATTCACCTTTCAACTAAGGAAACCAATGCCGTCTTGAATGTATTTACCAGGCCGTAAGCACATAGACAATATTTGCAACATGAAGCTTTTCTGGACCATTAGTAAGTGTCCTGTGCCGTGATCTCGTATTTTATTTAGATTTTAAATCTGAAATTAATGTAAACTATGACTGCGATCGTATTATTACTCCTTATATACATGATGGGCAAAGTGGAGGGAAGGTGACCACAAGGCCGACCATCGCAGGTCCAATCAAATCAGGGATCTGACTGGTGTCTCATTAGCTGCAGCCTGGAGACTGACGGGTGACAGGAGCGCATGGCGTTCCATGCTCAATAGTTAGCAGGATGGACATGACCCTCAATCATGAGGAATTCGACTGAGATGATATACGTGATACAAACATTTTAAAATAATACATTTGATAATTGATATAATTCATTTGACATTTGATAATACCTTAGAAGGGCGAAATATGTCTTTCCCATAAAATAAAAATAAAACTTCTAGAAAACTGACGTTTTCATTCTTATTAATTATATAATAAGGAGTTTTACATCATTGTTCAAGAAACAATAAATAAAACATTTGCATTTCCGCAGTGCCGGTATGTCAATTTTAGGCTGTCTTACCTCTCTTCTCGTGTTGGACCATTTGTAAAGTATTTATATGCATTTCTTCAGTTTGTTTACTTTATAAAAGTACTAGTAATATACTGAACGCACGTTGAATTGTATAATATAGTTTTGTACACAATTTTGGTATTTAAAACTAACTAACTAACCATCACGCCATCTATCCGAAGGGGTAGGCAGAAATAATGGACTGCCACACTTTTTTTACTGACATATTTCTCTCGTTTTCTCAGTATTCATATATTACGTTTTGCACGCACGTCAATTTCTGCGACTCCTTACTAAAACAGGAAGTAAATTATTTAATAAGGTATATCCGCTCAACTCTTTATTCGCCGAAGACTAGCAATGTTTGTGGAAGCGAAATCTGTTGTGTTCTTGGATTCTTAGTTTTATTGCTCCAAGATTGTGCCATAAATTCGCGAAATTATAACGGAATTTCGCCAATTTGCAAAAATCACAGTCGCAGAAGAAAAATTAAAATTATTTATTATGGACTATTAAACTAATCGCAACAAGAACCACGTTCGGCATATTTCATTTTTAATTTTATTTTAAAAATAATTCAAAGCATTTTACGAGAATTTTCTTCAGTTTTCTCTTCCGTTGAAGTAATTAAGGGCAAAACGACTGTGAAATTTCTTTAACAATAAACTCGGTAAGGTTTTATATCGACTATATCATAATATAAATACCAAAAATCCGGACGTCATCAATAAACTTCTTAGGTATTATCAACTGATAATGAATGCCTTAGAAGGCAAAACGTGTCATTCCATTTAAAATATAATAAAACTCCTAGAAGTTAGACGTTTTAATAAATACTAATTATTTAGGGAGTTTTATATTGTTCAATAAACAATAAATAACATTAGATAGATGTTATATGGTGAGTTCAAGAAAGCATTCATAGTCTTCTACTTCTTCTCTTCTTTTTGTACTGTCACACCTCTGTGGTGCAAAGGGCCTCAAGGAACATTCTCCACCCGACTCTATCGCATGCCTGATGCTTAGCATCATCCTAAGTTAGGCCTGCTGCTTCAACCTCGTCCTGCAGGGCTCTTCTTCAGGTGGCTCTAGCTCTGCCTCGCATCCTCTTTCTCTCCATAGGGGACCAGTCTAGTATGCCCTGAGCGATGCAGGCTGGGTTCCGTCTCAGGTTGTGATCGATCCACAGCCATTTGTGTCTAGCGACCTGTTTACTTAATAAATAAACCAGTTTACTTGGTTTCGAGTATTTTCATCTAAAACCATCAGTTACTGATGCCTGTGTCCTGCCAGTGTTCACTTATGGTATTGAGACAGTCACAATGTCACAAAAAAGTGCCAACAAGCTAAGAGTCACTCAGATAGCAATGGAGAGAGCCATGTTGGGTATCAGTTTACGGGACAGACTCAGAAATGAGGACATAAGAGTCAGGACAAAGGTTTCAGATGTTATCAAGATGGCCGCAACCCTCAAGTGGCGACATGTCGCTCGCGATCCAGATGAAAAGTGGACAAGACGACTGCTGTGCTGGTGACCAAGGACGGCAAAGCGTGGAGTTGGGCGCCCACAGTTGCGATGGCGCGACGATATCCGGAGAAGTGCGGGAAGTACCTGGATGCGGATCGCTCAGAATAGAAGAGAATGGAAAATGCGAGAGGAGGCCTACGTCCAGGAGTGGACGGTCAATACAGGCTGAAGAAGAAGGAGAAGAAGAAGTAACTGATGCTTGTACCCCATATTATGTATTTTGTTATCACGCAGATACGTATTAACTTTAATCCTAATACAAATTCATTTTGCCTGTAAAGTAATCCTGAGTTTAATTTTTACCCGGCCTCTTAGCACTAAACTCACGAAGGATTATACAGGCTGAACGCTCGCCACTGGTAAGGCAAGCGGTAACTAATCCAAATGGAAAACGGTCGGCTTAGCTTTTTAACCCTAGAGACCTCTGACAAAATACCTAAGGCCTGGGACCCGCTACGAGCATGTTGAAGTAAGGGATGTGCATCGGACACTGATCGATACTTTCATATTATCGGTATCGAATATTAAAACAAGATTATTCAGAATAAGGTATCAATTACTGTCTTAAAAGTTTGGGAAAAACTGCCTGCCTGCCAATCTGCCTCCGGCGCACCGGTGGGAAATGTAGATAAATTAACATTAAATGTAGATAAAACCAGGTGTATGATTGGGGGAAATAAAGTAAGACTTCAAAATTACCATATATATTAAAAATTGACGATGAACTGATAGAAATGGTAAATAATATCAAGTATCTGGGTATTATATTCGACGAAAAAGTGAACTTTCAATTAAATTTTAAGCAAGTTTAAAAAAAATGGAAAAATGATCGGTTTCTAATTCAGAATCAGAAATAAATTGGATATAAATAGTAGAAAGCTGGTGCTTTAATATTGCCTCACTTTAATTATTATTCTTCTGTATTGTTTTAAGCAAATACTAAATGTTGGTCATGTCAGAAGCCGGAAGAACCGACGTGCGTGTATGACGCAATGTATGAATGTGGAGGAAGCTAGAGATGCATCAAATATTTTTTTTATGTGCAAACCAATATAAATTAGATTCAAACCTGTCCTAACATAACCGAAGTAACTATTAACTAACCATCTCGCCATTTCTCCGGAGGGGTAGGCAGAGAGGATGGATCGCCACAACGCTCTGTCCTGGCATACCTCTCGGGATTCCTCTACATTCATACATCGTACCATGCACGCACGTCGATTATTCCGACTTCGAATGTGGCCACCTTTTAGTAATTGATTAATTTGGTCATGCCATGTTTTCCTCGGTCGTCCTCGGCTTCTTTTTCCACTCATGCTGCTTGTGTACAACTTTTTAACCGTTCTACTCTCATCCATTCGTTCCATATGTCCAAACCATCTCAGGTATCCTTTTTTAATTTTATCCATGATGCAGTCATCATGCTTCCTCGATGCATCAGTCGGGATAGAGTAGTGTGGCGGTCCATTCTCTCTACCTACCCCTGCGGGGAGACGGCGTGATGGTTTGTTGTTGTGTGTTGTTGATAAACTACAGGTTTTACATAATAAAGGAATGAGGGATATACTTGGTTGGGGTAGATATAGTAGGATTTCAACAATGTTAAGCAAATTAAAAATATTAAATTCAAGAAAACTAGTTCTTTACAACACTTTGATATTTGATTATAAAATTAAGAATAATATGGTGCCTGCATATTTAACTAAAGATGTAGCATATAGTTATGAAATACATGACTACTTGACGAGAGGTCCTGATTTGGTCCAGACTTGAAAGTACAGAGAAAGATGATTATTATCGGATTTAAATTATATAACGAATTGTCAAATGAGGTAAGAGATGTCGGATCTCTTGTGATCTTTCGTCGAAAATGCTTTCAATATGTTCTGGGTACCGATATTTAATGTTGTTGTTGTTTTTCTCCTTTTCGTATTTTATATTATTAATTGATTGTTTAAAAAAGATTATTTTATAAGTTGTAAAATGTTGCTGTAATTTTTTATAACTTTATTAAATAAATAAATAAAAATAAATTAGTCTGCTTAACGCGGTCTCCTCGGAGATCGACGTTTTTCATATTAGTCAAAGTACGTTCAAAAGCCAAATACTCTTGACTTTAGATAGTATCGTGTCATCCTAATGTCGAACCATCTCTCATGCTTTTATGGTATTATGTTGTACGTTTATAATATTTTACCTGTACTCAATAGATTCCTTAACCATTAATACTGTTTGTAACACTTGACTTATTCGTTTTTTTTCAAGATGAGGTGCACCAAACCGTATTTTTCGTTGCAGAGAGTTTGTGAAACACACAATTGGCAATAATAGTCAAAAATTATTTATTAATCGATACAATTGAAGCAGCGATGCTTTTCTCAACCCTGTTTGAATCAAGTGAGGCATTATGCTAAAGACTTTAGGCATGTTTGGAAATAAGCCACGACATATTTGGGAGACCCCAAAAAAGGTTACACTGGTATAAAACGGTAACTCCGAGTAAACGTATATTGTATGCAAAGACATTATTATTTCCGATGGGTGAAATTTTTTTTTCATAAGATTATCTGTTATCGATGACCTTAACCAATTGGAAAATAATTTTACAATATTTTAAAACATAATCTTCTTTTTCTTCTTCCTTATTGTAAACCTATGTGGTCTGTTCTCCAGAGTGTTGCTCCTCCTGTGAGGTTGATTTCCAGCTATCCTTCCATCTTTTAGGAGGTCTTCCACGAGGATAAGTCCCATGAGAATGATTATGCAATGCAATATCTGCAAAGTCTGGTGGTGTCCATTCTTGGAACATAACAGCACCAGTCCCTTTTTCGCTGTCTGCTCCATCTTATAATATCATCAACCTCACATATCTCTCTTATTCTGGTGTTCCTCACGCGATCCCTCAGTGTATTGCCTGCTATCGTCCTCAGTGTCTTCATTTCGGAAGTCCTCAAAACTGTTTTGGTCCTTACTGTGTCTGCCCTTGCTTCGACGCCATATGTTATTATTGGTCTTACACATGCTTTATAGATTCTTATCTTACTCAATGGCCATGTCTTTGTTTTTCCATATTGTGGCTTAGCCTTGTATTTCTTCCCGCAGATCAGCTCCCCCCACCAGGTCTATACCTAGATACTTAAAGGTCATGACCTGTTCTATGGGTTGATTTTCTATAACCAGGTTACATGTTTTGGGTGTTTTGGAAAAGGTCCTACATTTTGTTTTTTCGAGAGAACAACAGAATATTGCCAACAAATCATTGCAATTTTTGGGAATGCTATAACATTATTCTTATTATTTTGTTGTTAACCTCTCTTAACATTATAAGAGCGCAAGCCAAATCGATGTAAATTGTAAAGCTATATCGTATTGATTCTCGTGACATTTGATAGGTAATTAATCTATCGGCATTTTATTATCACGTAAATTTTTCACCAGTGTGATAATCACACTGCCATCGCCGGAAATCTTACGCGGTTCCTTCGGTGTGGCAGTCAAAGAACTTACCACTCACCCAAGAAGGTCGCCATTATAACACTATTACGAAGGGTGGTTATTAAAAAGATAATCGCTCGAGTAATTGAGGGTTCAAAAAATATATCTGAGATATCTCTACACGAGAGAATTTGGTAGCTATCCGTAGCTTTACCCTACTGCATTCCTCTTGGGCATTCTGGGGACCAATAGGCTACAGATAAGGAGGGATGGGTTCACACTTACCCATTTCTTCAGACTTATCAGGGGATTCTTTGTGAATTCCGTCATTTTGGAGGGTATCCATCTTTATGATCCTGTTGGTTATCTTCGATAGCATCAGCACAGACTGCTTAATATCACAACATGTAAAATCAACCTACCTGTGGTGATGCTAGTGGGGAGAGAAATCAAACTGCTGAATATAATCGATTCGGAGTTCGACGTCTTTCATATTAGTGAAAGTACGTTCAGAAGACAAATACTCTTGACTTTAGAGAGTATCTTGTATTATAATATGTATGTAATAACTGTTAGTTTATTACTCTGGTGAATCTTGAGTTCAAGCGTAACTAGTTGGCATCAATTATAATCATTTGAAATTTAAAATTTCATGGTAAAAGTTCATTGTAAAAAATTAAAATAAATGAAAAAATTAAAAATGTATATTATGTTCAAATCCACACACAATTGTGCCTTAGGCTGGTTTCGGCAGCACGCTGTTATATTCTCAGATGAACTGCCGAAACCGGTCGAAGACACAAACATCTGTGGTTTTTAACTAAATATACATAAAAAAAAATTGTTCCTTATTTACTTATTATAATTGCCATCAACCAGCTTAAAGGCAAGGTGTTTTATTATGTTATATCTATAAGTTTTATAAAGCCTTAACGAACCGCACGTTTTCATCTAATTTAAAAATCATTAGCTTTTGACCCATTTTACGATATTAAAAACTGATTAAAAAAGTGCTACTTGTTTTACCCTGAACAACTTTATTTTTAAGCTTGAAAAGATGTAACGAAAGATAAAATCCAAATTATTAATAAAGTCTTGATAATTTCCTTCCTTGAATCAATAAAAAGTTAAGAATTTGTAGGAAATCTTAATTACTTTAATCTAGGGAGAAGAGATCCACATCAATTTATTCGGCCGAAGATTAATATAAGAACTCGGTCAAACTTCCCCATACAAAGTCACTCATAAAAAGAGAAATTAGTGACACGTACACGAACACAAACTAGAAAATATCTAATTAATACGAATAAAAATATCTATTTTATAATGCCTTAGGAGAAACATGTCATTAACTAATAATCTTATTTTTACTATCATGCGTGTCAGGTTCTCTCGACGCTGGCGATCACTATGGTGAATGCTTTTCTGAAGTGGTTTCCCGTTTACTTCTCTTAAGATTTTCTGAGGGGTAACCTCCCTTTAACTGATGAGTTTTGGTTTTGTGGCACCAAAGACACACCACGTGCCCTTTCTCTGTCTGGTATGACTCTGGTGGTAAGGTCAGTAATCTTGATTTGAGGCAACTTACTCTCTCACCCTGACGAAGCTCCGGCGGGAGCGAAACCGGTTGGTGTTACCAAATAAAGTGGTGTTAATACATGATTTAATTGTATCTCAATAGAGACAAAGATGCAAATTGGAAACTGAATATGGTTGATCAAGGTGTTTACAGGACTTATGACCTGTCATTGGTTGGGTTAAGCGCACGCTTTATGTAATTACAACATTCCCCATTCCACCTTTGTTTATGACCATGTACGAGTATGACAAATTTTTGAAAATTGTATATATGTTAAAGTCCTGTCAGATTTCACATGTCAGTTTCAATGTGCCATCTATGAAGATTTTGATTACATATGTTAATCTTTTTAAGATTACTCTATATATAATCTACATGCTAACGCCATCTATGGAGATTTATGTTTATTAAGCATTAAGCAGGACATCTTTTTTTAACTCAATGTGAATGGCTACCCCGCCATTAGCGCATTGTTAGAAGCCGCCTGCAGATGTCACACTCCTATCTATAGATAGGAGTGTTAATACAAATTACTAAAAGTATATTAATATTTAATTTAATAATGTCGCACCACAAATTAAGTGCTTCATACGAATTTGACTAATTATCATATCCATGTCACACAAAAAAAAAATCAACAAACAAATCATTTTAATTTTCGTGGTGAACAAAAAATAACATTTGTGTATGGGACACTAGTATAAAATTTCACTCTCCATTTCGGGATAAATTGGTAAGATTAGGGGTTGCTGGATTTATTTCTGGATTTTAAGGACTCAACGTTCAATTGATAAAGTTTTCCCTTTGTGTGCACACGTAATTTTTTTTTAGGGCTGGTGATTTGACAAAGCCATCCCCTATCATTGCCTAATCTTTTTAATAAAAATAATTCCAAAAGGTACGACATTTTCCCTAAATTGTAAGGTACGAGTAGCATTTTAAATGAAGGTTTTTATATTTGATTTATATCTATTTAGTAGAGCCTTGGACATACAAATTGAAATAGATTTGTAATTTCCTCAATTTTCACCAAAACTTTGTTTTGCGGATTCATTGAATTCAACAATTTAATAAAAAATATTATTAAATTAACACAAAGATATTTCAGACACAGAAGCCCTTCATCACTGTAGTTAATTAAAATAAAACTAAAGAAGAACTTTAAAATTTCATTTTAATATCTGTCAAAACTGAAAAAAATAATTTAAATATTTATTTGGTACATTTAATAATTAAATACACTAATGAAGGGATTTCGTGTCCGAAATATGTTTGTGTTAATTTAATTATTTTTTAAAAATAAAGTTTTGTAATTCAGGCGTATAGAAACAATGACGGCAATGTCAAGCAAAATACGAAAATGAGTTAAATATTCCGTTTGATAAAGAAAAGTTATTACAATCTGAGTGTACATTTGGTTTGAAACAATACCGCCATTAAAACATACATTTTCGACTTTTTAAAATCAGATATCAAATCAAATCAGTATATTAACTCAAAAGAGATTACAAACAGCAAAATGTTTAAGGCATCTATTGAGTACAGGTAAAATATTATAAAAATACAACATAGTACCAGGAACGCATTAGATATGGTTCAACATTACGAAGACAAGATACTTTCTAAAGTCAAGAGTATATGTCTCCTGAACGTACCTTCACTAATATGAAAGACGTCGATCTCCGAGGAGATCGCGTTCAGCAGACTAATTGCTCTTCCCACCGGTGTTACCAGAGGCAGATTGGTTCTGGTGGCCGGTAGGTAAAACAATCTGTGCTATCGCTGTCGGAGAAATCTATCAGGGACAAAAAGACTAACACCCTCTAGCAGGGCCGAAAAATGAAACGAACCCGGTAGTGTCAACAAAATTTCATAACAAAAGCGGCAGTTACTAAATGAACCAATCAGAATGCGAGAAATGGCATCTTTACAAGATGGCGTCCCATACAAATATCATTCGTATGAAAAGGTGTTGATAATAAATATGGCAATGTCAGAAATTTTTTAACAAAAACGGCAAAGTGTATATTATAAAATAGCAGATATTTTGAAAAAGATACCACGGGTATAAATATAATTGACTCAAATTAAAACTGCACGCTATGTTATAATATTTAAAAATTGTTGCATCATATAACCTTAAACAGGTTAAAAAAAAAAATTTTCATTGTTCACCAACAATTTGATGATGCTGACATTGCCGTTTTTGTTTATATACGCCCCAATTCATTAATTATTTATGGGAGTGAAGCACGGAACTGACAAAAAAAGAATAAAAGTATAATAAATGCAGTCGAAATGAGATCTCTTGGACGATGTGTGAAAAATCTGTGCATTTACGAGTGTAGAATGAAAATACAAGAATTGAATGCAGTGTGAGAGATATGAACAAAATAATGAATGGATGATTAAGATGTTAAAAAATAACGTATGATAAAAACGTTGAAATAGAGTAAAACCGAGAAAAACGTGGCACGATCAAATAAATCAAATATTGAACATCGTGGATGACACGGTGTATGAATGTTGAGGAAGCGGCAGAAGTATGTGAGGAAAGAAGAGTGTGGCCGTCCGTTATTTCTGTCTACATGTTATGGGAATCGATATAATATCATTTACATCGATTTAGTTCGCCCTGTAATGATCTAACCCTTGTTTTTCATCTACTAAAATAAACACGAGACACATGGAAAGAATAAATTAACAAAGAATGGTAAAACACATAAATATTAACGATATAAATGGATCTAAAAATAGTGGAAGACCGAGGAAAACGTGTCAAGATCAAGAAAATCTAATATTTAATGTTGGCCACGCGAGGAGTCGACGTAAGTGTATGACACGGTGTATGAATGTTGAGGAATCAAGAGATGTTCATTATTTCTGCCTACCTCTTTTGGGAGGCGACGTGATGTGAAAAACTAACTAACTAACTAACCATCACTCCATTTCCCGGGAGAGGTAGGTAGAAAGGATGGATCGCCACAATGCTCTGTCCTGGCATATCTCTCGGGCTCCTCTACATTCATACATTCATACGCACGTCGATTATTCTGACTTCGAATGTGACCGCCTTTTATCAATTGATTAATTTGATCATGCCATGTTTTCCTCGGTCGTCCTCAGCTTCTTTTTCCACTCACGCTGCATTTGTAAAATTTTTTAATCATTCTACTCTCATCCATTCGTTCCATATGTCCAAACCATCTCAGGGATCCTTTTTTAATTTTATCCATGATGCAGTCATCTGCCTTACATTTCTTTCTTATTTCATCGTTCGGTATTCTATCACACAACGTTTTTCCACGAATACTTCTTAGTGATCTCATTTCTACGGCGTTTATCCTGCTTTCATCCTTTTTTTGCCAGCTCCAAGCTTCACTTCCATTCATGAGGGTTGGCTCTAGAACTCCATTGTGTACTGTCATATTTGCTTCTGTGGATATATTTCTATTGTTTAGTTTTTAAAATAAATACGATGAAGATGAATAATTTTTCGGGAAGTATAATTTATAGAAGAATATTAAATAATATTGATTATGTTGGAATCATTACAAGCCACAATATACAGTAATTTGTTTCACTTAATCTTGCATTGTATTCTATTTGTTTATAACAAAAAGGCAGGAGTCTAGTAATAAATCTCCCTTAACCCCGCCCCCGAATGGAATTTATTTCAAATTTGGAAGAGATTTCCCGGGGATTCTCTCGGACCTAAGATGGCCGCCTTCCGAAGCTTTCCTCCCTAATGGATGACCACAGTTTCCTGTAAATACGTTCCGCACACATTTTCATTAGTCTGTATGACACCAGGGACAGAAGCCATTTGTATAGTGCAGTGGAACTTGCCGGGAGACTCTAGAGATATTAATATAAAAAAAGTGTTAAGTGACAACGGACACAGTGCTATATGGGCTGCATTATGTAGATCAGTCATTCTCAAAGTGATCTATTTCAACCCCCAGGGATCGATTGGGGTCTATGAGATGTAAATTGGGGCACAGGAGAATGAATTCCATTTAAGTAGGCCGTCATCAAAATGTCGGTTTCTCGCAAATGTAATAATCCACCTCAAAGATAATAATATTAATAAATTGGATGATTTATAGAACGCCATTATTATGAATTAATCATCTCAAGGGCTTAATTTTATGAACAAGTTAAAGATAAACATTTTATATAGTCCATTGTTTTGGCCGAAACACTATGATAATTTAACATTTTAAACTGTTAAATTAAATAACTTATCTTAATAGATGGCGCTAGTGTAGATGGACCTATCAACAGTGAAGTTATTAAAAAGTATTAACATATAATATATAAAAGTTCCAAAAATTTGTCAGACGTGGTGTCGTTAGGAGGGTGGAATGGTGAATGTTGTTAAACTTAAAATGATCGCTTAACCCAAACAATGACAGGTCATAAGTCCTGTAAACGCCTTGACTACCATATTATGTTTCCAAATAATTTACATCTTCGTCTCTATTGAGATACAATTAATCCTTAATAAATAACTTTGTTTTATGTACAATATTAAAAGAGTATTTTATTTTACGCAACAGCTGTTTCGATAACGTATGTTGACATCATCGGGTGTTACAATAATATATCAAATGTCAAATTTTCGTGAATTTTCGAACCTTTTTTTGATGTCATCATAGGTTGACGAAACTGCTGTCCCGTAAAATAAAATACAATTGTGATACATAAAAGAAAGTTATTCAATAAACATTTTTGCTTAAAATAAACATTTAGTTAAAAATAAACATTTAATACAAATAAACATACTACCCAAATTTACGAACTCCCCATCCTTGCAAATGTTGCAGACTATCAGGATTTCTACTTTTTTTGTAAAATATATTTTATTTCTAATATTTATTTTCTACAGTAAACCCTATCAAAGTAAGTAGCTCTAAAAACAAATTTTAGTTTGAATAAAAAAAAACAATGTTAAGAACAACACAGAAAAGGTCTGTGGGACCAAAAAGTTTGGGTACCTTTGATGTATATTATACCCGTACTTCATGATGGAGAAAAACTCCCTTTTGTTTTGTTTAAATGTTGAATTATTTTTTGTACAAACAATGGCAGTGTAGTTAACTAAAAAAATAACTATTTCACCTCTCGAATAGTAAGATATTATTGACATTCACGAAACACAATTTTTTCAGTTTGTGAAACATGTAACTAACCGATAAATTATTTAATTTTATGTACACCAATGGAAGTCGCTGGTAATCCAAATTTTTGCATAATCTCAGAATATCTCAGAAATTATAAATGAGCCACAAGCATGGGCGCAAATGCTATCTGTCCATATATTCAATGATCCCACGGTTGGGACGGTACGCATGGTGAGCATCAGAAGGCAAAATAGTATTTTTTATTAATATTCAATAATGGTACTCATATTTAAGGCGTTCAATTTGTGGTCTCACATTACCAGTTTGTTTTATAAATATACTTTAGTAATATTAGGGAATTGAAAAAAATAAAGCTTATTAACTAACTAACTTTAAATGCTTCCAGTCAATGAACAGACTGGAAGCATTTGAAATGTGGCTCCATTGCCAGAGTGCTCAGAGTTTCCTGGACAGACATGGTTACCAATACCGAAGTCCTGAGGCGAGCTAGAGTTGACAGGGAATTGTTATCAACTATCAAGGTTCGAAAGATCTCATATCTGGGTCATATACTGCGTGGGGAAAAGTACCACCTTCTCCAACTGATATTGGAGGGAAAAATCGAGGGACGCCGAGGGCTCGGAAGGAGACAAATGTCCTGGCTGCGAAACGTGAGGGAGTTGACCGGCATCCGAAGTGTGGAGGAGCTGTTCCGAGCGGCGCAGGACATGGACAGGTTCGCCGAGGTGATCGCAAACGTTTGGGGGGACCCGACAGGGCACTTGAAGAAGTAGAAGAACTAACTAACTAACCATCATGCCATATTCTGAAGAGGTAAGCAGAAAGAATGACATTCATACATCGTGTCTTGCACGCACGTCGAATTATCCAACTCCTCATGTAGCTGACATTTATTTTGATCGTGCCACGTTTTCTCGGTATTCCTCTATTTCTACTTCCATTAACATCTTTCTTCATTCATTCTTTCCATGTGTCCAAACCATCTTAATTATACTTTCAATATTTTGGTTGTAACACTTAACGCATTAAAGGTTCTTAATAATATCGATAATTAATACGTCTGTTTTCTATAATTTTGATTTCTATAAACATGTCATTCCCATAGAATGTGATGGAACTTTTAGAAAAAAGACGATTCTATTGGTTTTAATTTAAAAGATAAATTAAGCTTCGGTATTAAAAGTAGGGAGTTTTTAAAACCATGTACTTGGTAAATGATCAGTGAAATAAAAAATATTAAAATATAAATAAACACAAAAGTCCGGATCGTCCATGTCAACATGTGCAACATCGAAAAAACACTATGTTATTACATTATGTGCTAAATTAAAAAAAACGGTGGATACGTGGAACATAAATTAAATAGACAATATGTGCACCATCTAAAAAGAACATTTTGTGTTAAATTATTATTATTTTGTTTTTTTATTTTATATCATTGTATTTTATATTATTTGATTTAAATTTACTTTGTGGGTGTTGGACGATCGAAGTGTGCGCGAGAGATGCCTATTGGTGGCGATGAGGTTCGCAACCCAGGCGAAAAGAGAAGGATGGAGTGCCGCATCATGTGACAGTCCATTGTTTCTGCCTACCCTTTCGGGGAGACGGCGTGATGGTTAGTTAGTTAGTTAGTTAATATTTAATGAATAATAGCATAAATGATGTCAGGAAATGAAGTTCTAAATATGCTGTAAATAAAAAGGGAATAACCATAACAAAAGCTTGCCCTAGAAATGTCCCTAATCCATTAAATTTAATAGCGAATCAAAAATATGAACATAACTAGACAATATACTCCTATTACTCAATTATTTTATTGTACCTTAATTTCATATAATAACGTGATTACATATAAAAATTCATGTCAGTAACCTAGAAAGATATTTTCTCGTAAGTACTAATAAATCTTTTTTTATCGTGGTTCAAAGTCCGTAAAATATGTGGAATATTTAAGGGCGAATTAATAAAAAAATAATATTATTGCATACTTATGAATATCTCCATAACTCACACCTACAGCATATGTCACACGAAAAAAAGGACTTCAAAGATGTTTATGCGCTAAATGAAATATGGGTTTCTTAACTCCAAGGTTCCGGGGTATGTACCCTATATTTTTACAACCCCGAATAAAGAGGGGATGCCGGAAACAGGAAGTGCGGTCTGCGGGAAGAATGTAGGTAGTGATAATGCGAAAGGGTTCACCATATGCCACTTTTATTCCAAAAATACATCACAACCGAAAGTTTATTTTATAAAAGATAACGTTAGAATCCCTCCATTCAAATAGACCAAGGAATCTACTGAAAAGGGTGCAAATTTATAGCTAAGGATTGTAACTGAGAAGGCTTACAATAATCTCAAAGCCTGGATCATTTTTATATTCAATTTGAATCCACAAGAAATAAATACTGATACGATAACAAATAAAACATTTATTTTAGTTACAAAACGTCTTGTACACTTTTTTGTATAGAATATTTGAATTTCATAAACATTGTAATTAAATTTTTATATGAAGTACTCACTTTGTGGCTAGACATTAAAAAAAACGATTTTCCACACATGCGTCATTTGTACTGAATTTATTCTACTTTCATCCTTCTTTTGTAAGTTCCATGCTTCGCTTCCATACACGGTCGGTATAAGAACACCATAGCATATGACCATTTAGCATATGATATGAATATCTCCTTCTCCCTCAAACCAAATACACAGGAGACTCTAATTATATATATTGACGATTATTCTCAATCGAACTGCTATTAAATTTTTATAGAGTACCTACAAGAAGGGTAGAAAAATTAGGGTTTGCCTGCCTGAAACCACCCCGAAGATGCTCGAAACAAGACAGGGTGGCATCAATCATAATTCCGGAGCCGTCCGAGACCATCCCTTAAGCAAATTTCATTAAAATAATGCCAAGGTAAAGAAAAACCCAAAATGGATTACGTTAGCGAAGTCAATTTATGAGGCGGAGAGGATTTCTTTTGAGAACTCAATAGAAAAAACAGCAGCTCGAAATTTACATTCTAAATCTCTTCACAGGGCTGGTACACGTAACGCAATTGTGAATATTAAAACAATAATAAATAAAATAATTTATTTTCATTCTTTCACAACACTACATTTTTCTTTCGACAGCCGTTTGTCAGTTGTAAGAATATATTTTTCGATGCACGCTTTTTAATTATAAAACAAAAGGATAATTTTTTTTTATGTATTAAAGTTTTTTATTATTTCTTCTTCGATGGCCCTACAGCCTTAACCTCTAGTATTCTTCGCCTCCAACTCCTCCTGTTCCCGCTTCGACCATCCAATCTGACACTCGGAACAATTTCGCCCCATCTCTCCCAACTTCATCCTCCCATCGCAGCCTTGGTCATCCAATTTGTCTTCTACCACCTGGGTGCTACTCCAGCAATCTTTTTGGGGTTCGTGATGACAGCATCCTCTGCACGTGACCGGCACATCTCAGTCTATTCAGTCTGACCTATGTGGAGAGACTGGGAGCTTTGTAAATATAGTAAAGCTCGTCATTATGCCGCACTCTCCAGCCTTCACCGTCATTCACAGGTCCCAGAATTCTGCGCAGCACCCTTCTCTCATAAGTATCCAGTCGCTCTACGGATTTCGCTGTCATTGTCCACGCCTCACATCCATAGGTCACTACTGTTCGGAATGATTGTTTTATACAGGGTGATTTTGGTTTTCCAGTGTACGTTTCTTGATTTGAGCGCTGGTAGTAGAGAGAGAGTTGGTAGCGCCATGTTCGAAGTAGGAACAATCGACGAGCATGCATGTCACGATGAGTGAATGTAGAAGATGCGCGAGAATTATGCCAGGATAGAATAATATAGCAATCCATCCTCTCTGCCTACCCCTCCGGAGAAACGGCGTTAGTTAGATAGTTATTAAATGGTAACGTTTGTTTGCAAAAAATATGTATTGGTACTTATCCAAAATGTTTATACCATTACAACATAATCAAAATGATGTATGTATTAAAAAAAACACTCAGATAGCATGAAATTATATAAACAATGCGATTGAAAACAGTTTGGGTTAATCAGAAAAGTATTTTTTTTATGAAGTAAATTGACAACCCTAATATACTTTTCGCGAATTTTATTATATTGTATGATTCAATTCCCAAATTTGAGCTTTTTCGTGAAATCTGATTCCTGTTTTTTTACAATAAATTCATTATCCGTTGGTGCGGGGCGCAAACGTAAACAGTGTTAATTTATTTCAATTTTCACCCCACAATAAATTTAAATTCCAAATTCGAATGTTGTTCCAATATCAAATTAATCACTCACTCTTTTTTTTACTACAAATTCTATTAACTGTTTAAATAAAAACACTGTTATAGAAAAGTACAATTGATTATATTTCTTTTGAAATTGTCGCGACAGCTGTTTCGCTAACCGATGTCAGCATAATCAGTTGTAACATTCAGCTTTCAACAATTTCAAAAGAAATATAATCAATTGTGATGTTCCATATCAGTGTTTTTATTTAAATAGTTAATATTGTTAAAATATCAAATTGTTTCTGCCGAAACAATGGATTAACAAATTATATTATTTCATTATATTTATTTGAAAATTTTCTACTACATTGATCTATGTTTTAATCCTTTCATGATATGTTTTGGATTTAGAGAAAAAAATATTAGTCTTTGTTGTAATAAGAAGTCATCATTTTTACTTTATACTTTTACGAAATTGACATGATTTTTAAAAAGGTAATTCTTCTTCTTCTTATTTTTGTCCTGTCACACCTCCGTGGTGCATAGGGCCTCAAGGAACCTTCTCCACCCAACTCTATCGCATGCTGATGCCTAACATCATCCCAAGTGAGGCCTGCCGCCTTAACCTCGTCCTACAGGGCTCTTCTCCAGGTGGCTCTAGGTCTGCCTCGCTTTCTCTTTCCCCCCACAGGGGACCAGTCTGGCGCATCCTGAGCGATTCAGGCTGGGTTCCGTCTCAGAGTGTGATAGTGAAAAATGTGTTTTTTTTCCGTTTACTGAGATTTTTTATGTACATATAAAAATATACTTTTTCAATATTTTTTTCGACTTTAAAAGGCATTCTTAAACAGTTTGAGAGTGGTCGCTTATATGAATTATGATAATTTGTGGTAGTCGTTAGTTTATATTAGTAATTAGTAGTAGTCGGTATTAGTTGGTGGCAGTTGTAGAAGTTATTATTTGTAGTTAATTGCAGCTGGTAGTAGTTCGTAATATTTGGAAAAATAAAAACAAAACATGTGAAAAATGACATAAACTTGTAATTATTTGAGCTCTGGACAAAGTCAAAAATAAGATTTTGATCACAATTACTGTTTTACATAAGGGCCAATAAATGTGCAAATATGCAAAATGATTTAATAATAAAGTGTAGTTTAAACATCACCCTAAAGATGCCACCCGTGGTAATTAGCAATTGTAACAATAAAAGTTTTTTTTTCTCATTTTCTTTATTTTATGTTTAAACCACTTAGCACCTTTGTGATTCGATTTTTTTTTAATAAATTGAGTGCTTCTTATGAAAATGATGTGTATTCGTTGGCAGATAATTTTTTTTTTTTTTTTATGTACACAACAGGTCGTTTGGACCCAATTACTGTGTACAATTTTTATTTTTTAGCTATTATATTGATTCTCGTGACATGTGATAGGTAGCCAATCTATCGCCATTTTATTGTCACGTGAATTCTACACCAGACCAAAGACAGTGTAACAATCACACTGCCGTCGCCGGGAATCGAACCCAGGACCTTCAACATGGAAGTCAGAGCTCGTAACCACTCTGCCACGAAGGTCGTCTATGGTAAAAACCATTTCGAAAATTCACGTCTGTGGTAAAAACCATTTCGAAAATTCAAAAAATGTTAGATTGTCAAAGTCTTAGAAATATGTAAATCTTTTGAAAAAATATCAAGAGATGTGTGAATGCGAACGAGTTCTGAATACGAATCATGTAACAAGCCTACTCTTGTACCTGAAATCTGAACTATTCACTTATTTATATCAAGTTCCCTATCGATTTCGAGTATTCCGACGGTGTTTCACTCGGAGTTCAACCATTCAAAAAACAAAAGGAATCAAATGTTCTTAAATAAAATAGAAGAAAAATCAGGCACCCAAAATCTCAACCCATAAAACTCTTCTATTGAAAAAGATCCTTTCTTTATATTTTACTGCAGTGCCGGTCAGACCATTGGTTCAAAAACGATAGTAATCCCAGGCGCCGACTTATTTGTTAGATTTTTTTCTTCGTAGGTACTACTTTTTTTAATTACAGCTGCCTTATATTGTTTATTGATACAGCACGTGCAGATATAACTAACTAACTATCTGTCAAACCGTTTCTACGAAGGGGTAGGCAGAAATAATGCACCGCTTCACTGTTCTTTCCTGACACACTTCTCGCGATTCCTCAACATTCATACATCATATCACGCACAATTTCGCCTCCTAATGTGTTCCACATTTAATATTTTCTTCCTCTGTTTCTTGATCCGATAACATTAATAACAT
The DNA here is from genome assembly GCA_022606425.2 of Lepidostoma basale. Classification (NCBI taxonomy): domain Eukaryota; kingdom Metazoa; phylum Arthropoda; class Insecta; order Trichoptera; family Lepidostomatidae; genus Lepidostoma; species Lepidostoma basale. The sequence continues at coordinate 2,699,207 of JAHDVF020001106.1, read as the reverse complement.
ATACTTTTTTCCAATTTTTCAATATGTTTTTCCATATATCAAAAACAATGTAATTTAATTACAGTTAATAACAAAAAAACAGCAGATGAAGTGGAAATAAAAATTAAATAAACACAAACGTCCGGATCGTCTAGCTGACGACAAGTGATCTAAAAGAACATTATGTGTTTAGTTATATTTCTTTGTTATTTTATTTTATATCATTGTATTTCATATTATTTGTTTTAGATTTATTTTGTGGATGTTGGACGATCGAAATATACGCAAGAGACGCTTATTGGTGGCGATGAGGTTCGCAACCCATCACACCGCGTCTCTCGCGGGGACGAAAAGAAAAGAATGGAGTCCCGCACCGGTTTAAGTGTGGCAGTCCATTCTTTCTGTCTACCCTTTCGGAGAGACGGCGAGATGGTTAGTCATATAATTTGTTCATAACATTTTCATTTGTACTGCAATCATTTCTTATATTTGCCTTTGTCAGTTTTAAATAAAGAGATTAAGATCTAAGTATTATATTTAACATACATTCATTCTACGAGTACTTTTATCCTAATTTTTCAGTCCCATATCTTATTTTCTTATAAATATCGGTACAAAAACACCATTGTGCAGTTATTTTATTCAAATATTTGAAAATAATGGTACAATCTAGATTATACATAAAATAGGGGTCGGAAAATTCGGAAGGCGGTAAATCCGACACTGCACCGGGGTATACTAGAGAATTAAAGGCTTTCCTTAAAAATTCATCCCTTAGAAGAATTGTTCTTGAGTTTGTAAGATATTCTGCCCACCCAGTTGTGTATTGTTCGCACACTTATATTTTGTTATATCTTGTGGAGATTTGAAACAATCCTTCAAGGGATATTAATATAAAACGGAAACAGACCGAATTTTTTCCCTTCTTTTGTTGAGATGATCCCGTTTTTCAAGATTTTGTTTCTTACCGAATGTTTAAGTTAATTCTTTTATTATACCTTAGAATAGCTACTTAGTTTGATTTTTCATTTCGTTTAATTTATTTTGATAATAATCACAAACATTACAGACATACAATTCCAAATCGTTTGCAATTACATTATATAGAGAGAAGCATTAAAAAAATAAAAATTAAGCTTAAGAATAAGAAAAAAATCATAACATTGATATTGCATCCCTGAGGCAACTCACACTATCACGAAATATGTCGACCTCCGATGCGATCCGATTAAGCAATAATATTGCCCTACCCACAGACAAACCATTGGCAGGTTGGTTCTGCAGCGTGGCAAATAAAACACTTGACGACCTTCGTGGCAGAGTGGTAAGAGCTCTGATTCCCATTCCGAAGGTTCTGGGTTCGATTCCCGGCGATGGCAGTGTGATTGTCACACTGTCTTTGGTCTGGTGTAGAATTCTCGTGACAATAAAATGGCGATAGATTGGCTACCTGTCACATGTCACGAGAATCAATATATCAGCTTAAAACAATCGTATACTGTAATTGGGTTCAAGCGACCTGTTGTATACGTAAAAAAAAAAAAAAAAAAAAAAAAAAAATCTGTGCTGTCTTTGACGAAGGTAATTATCAGGGAGAAATAGACCTACATCACTCAGGACATCCGAGTTCTGTATACGGCCGCCAATCAGCTGAAAGAAGTGAACTCCCAAGTGAATGTTCTTCCGTCTCTCCAATGATACAATATTTGAAACTTTTGTGACTTTGTTTGGAAACCACATTTATGAAGATGTCGAGCAATTTCGTTGGTGAGTTGTTGTCAAAATAAGAACGTTTTTTGAAAATAATTTAAATAATCGATTGTTTTGGCGAACACTTTGATATTTCAACTTTATTAACTGTTTAAATAAAAATAAGAACTCTGTTATAAATATCCCAATTGATTATATTTTTTGCGATAGCTGTTTTGCTAACTGATGTAAGCATCGTCAGGTCTTATAATAAACTAAACTCAGTTTATATTTATGACATATTATTATTTTTTATTTCAACAGATGAAAAATATTTTAGCCGTTAAAATAAACATTGTTTATGGTATAACTATTTTCAATTTTTATTTTATTTTTCCGAACAGCCGTTTCGTCAACCGATGTTGAAATCATCAGATGTTAATTTTAACAGTTGGAAAAAAATGTAACAACTGTTAAGAATTAGCCGGTCATAAGTCAAATTTCAAAATCGATGTTAAAAATACCAAAAAAATCCTAGATCCAAAGAAATGTCCCAGTAACAATAATTGACCATCCCCAACCACGAACCTTTGACCGTGTGCGCGCGCAGGTGGTTGAAACTTGTCCGCCTAACGAAGTGCACGTCGTCATTGTTCTTAGCGCTCTCAGTGTAAACATTAAACAAAGAGAATTTTGCCTTGTCCACCTAATATTTCGAAGTTATCGTTATGGATTCGAATAATTAAGGTAATAATCAATATTTGTTGATGTGTTTAACATACTTTAAAAGTTATTTTATATTATTTGTAGAACCTCAAAAAAAGGTAGTCTAGTAATGAAATTTTTACTTAATTTTCAAGTTTACAAGACATTTTGTTATATTATCGCGTCCTATCGCGTAACGTTTGTTCCTGTACTGTATATTTCTTATATTTGACTAATTAATGACATAAAATTTGGCTGCGGATAGCTGCGGTTGACCAAATGACAGTTATTTTTTTTAAAAGGATGAAATCACTTTTTTTTAACAACTTTTTCTTAAAATGTAATAAAGTGTGATTTTCTCAATTTCAGGTATATCTGGTACATCGGGTACAAAAACCGTAAGCCGTAAATATCTTTACGTTCAAATGCAGCAGCAAAATTTACCTAATTTAGATGAAAAAAATAAATATCTAAAAAATCACCTATTGTCCTGTTGTGGTGACACTCCAAATAATCTAAGCAGTTTCAAACAAAGATTTGCATATTTTAAAACATCAATGAAAGAAAAATGGTCGAAAGCCCATAGAAAAGAAGCAAAGTTTCTTAAAACTAATGAAAAGTGGTTAGGAGGAACATTTGAACTTTCAGCAAACAAGCAAAGTCGACCAGGTTGGCCTTCTAAAGCATTTGAAGATTATAGTGAGAAGACTAAAAGAAAAAAAAAACGGAGGAAATACCTTATTCGCTTAATAAAGAAGTTATCGTTCATGTAGCGCAAACAACATTACAGGCTCGAGGAAAAGGGGATGCTTCGAAAATACTACGGGAAATATAACGATTTGATGAATATGCCATGGCAACTGCGAAATTGTATGTCGAGTTATATAGTTGGCACCCAATGTCTCCGACCTTGCATAAAATATTGATTCATGATGCAGCTGTAATTGAAAATGCCTTATTACCCATAGGACAGTTGTCGGAAGAGGCAGCAGAAGCCAGAAATAAGCACTTTCGATTATACCGCGAAAACTACGCAAGAAAGTTCTCGAGAGAGGAATGCAACTTTGATATATATAATAGATTATTATCGAGTTCAGATCCACTATTAAGTAGCAAGAAACAAACAAAAAAAAAAACGATCAAAACAGGTTAATTTTGCCCTGAAACAATGAATATGTTACTACCAGCTGTACCGAATACCGAATCCGATATTTCAGACATGGATTAAAATTTGTCCATAGATGTATAAACATATTTAAAATACTTATTTGCACCAAAATTATTAATCTGTAACTAGATTTTTTTTTGTTTGTAAAATTTGTAATAAAAAAAAAATTTCCTCGAAATTTAGTATTTTTTTATATTTTTGGCTGGGAAAATTTTTTTTTTTTACTAAGAACAATTTTTTACGATAATATTTATGATTTGAAGTCAAAATACACCGTAAAATAATTTTGACCGCCTAAATCATTCAAATCCACCTATGTGCGTCGGTTCTTCCGGCTGCTGATATGACCAATCATTAAAATTTGATAAATTTGGTCATGCCATGTTTTCCTCGATCTACCTCGACTCCGTACTCCATTCACATCGTTAGTGTATACTTTTTTAACCATTATTTTTTCACCCTTTCATAATTTTGTTCATAATACCTTCTTTCGCTCTACATTCCTTCCTAATATCAGCATAATTGTAAATAACAGTATTGTATATCGCATGCAAGTTATAAGTTATGTATGTTTGATAATTGATTATTTAAAAAAATATATTTGTTGTATCTTAAAGTCACGAAAATCAAGAAATTAAAAACGACATATACGAGTATGATGGTCATTTTGAAGGAAAATAACTCTATAGAAAGTTCATCTAGGGTTTATTACGTCTGAACAAAATCAAAGCAGACACTTCAATCTTACTAAACTAATTACACAAATACAGGCTTATTAACAGTAATTACCTAAAAGCTCTGCCTAATTAGCTTTGGTACTCATTTAATATTAGCCTTATTGAATGTGGCACCAAACCCTTACCAAAATCGGAAAAATTTACCAAGAATTATACGGATACAGGTCTACAGTTAATAATTGGCAGAAAAAATAGACCGTAAAACTGTTCTTTACCTACGTACTTCTTATACTTCCTCGACATTCATACATTGTGTCATGCACGCTCGTTGATTTTTCCGACTCCTTACGTGTCATTTACATAGTATTTTTTTTTAATTACCAAGTATCTTACTAACCATCACGTCGACTCCCTGAGAGGATAGCCAAAATAACGGATATACTCATTTAACTTCCTCAACATTCATACATCCTGATATGCCCGCTCATCGATTTCTTTCAACCCTCACGTAACCAGCATTTTATATTTGATTTATTTATTTATTTATTTATTGAACATTTACCAAGTACATGGTTTTAATACCTCCCAACTGGGGTAACCCGTTCTAGGGATATTTAATAGTGCCACATTTTCCTCGGTCCTTCTCTATTTCTTGTTCCGTTTATAACATCAATACATATGTACATTATTTACCAATATTTGTTTTCATGTGTTCAAACTATATAATTGACACTTTCATTATTTTGTTCATAACACTTTCATTTGCACAGCATTCACTTCTTATATATTTTCATTTGGCACCTCATCATACACCGACTTAACATACATTCGTCTAAGAGATAAATTAATCAAACATTTGAACAAACAATATTTTTGACGGAAGACACAAGAATGCGCACGTGCAAACGATGGATCCAGTATAATAATAGGAAGAAACCAAGGGTCTTAAAGTAAAAGAAGATGTCTGAATAAATATAATTACACTTCGTATTACAACACTTTATTTCACTTAACACAGATATGTTTCGGTTATAACCTAACTTTCATCAATGTACACAATTTTAACAATAAAATAAAACAGAGTGGTCAGTTATTTACTAAAAGGGGGTAGATATTCGATACCGTTTTCTTTATTATGTATGATGTATCGAAATTTTGCATGTTAATAATAAAAACCCAAGATTAAGTTATTAAGAAATTTTAGAAATTAAAAAAGCCAACAAATATAAAAACAACAAACATGTTTCGGTTATAACCTAACTTTCATCAATGTACACAATTTTAACAATAAAATAAAACAGAGTGGTCAGTTATTTACTAAAAGGGGGTAGATATTCGATACCGTTTTCTTTATTATGTATGATGTATCGAAATTTTGCATGTTAATAATAAAAACCCAAGATTAAGTTATTAAGAAATTTTAGAAATTAAAAAAGCCAACAAATATAAAAACAACCAATTAAATTTAAATTGAATTCCCAAGATTGAAATGTTCCCGTTACACTCCCCTCTCCTCAGTCCTAATTATACCCCCTTCACCTTTATACATAACTCCACGCCTTTTAGTATATAATGGACCATTCTGTTATATTTTATTGTTAAAATTGTGTACATTGATAAATGTTGGGTTATTACAGATACATGTCTGTGATAAGTGAAATAAAGCGTTGTAATACCAAGTGTAATTATGTTTATTCAAATATGAATCCACGAGACAAAGAGATGGCGAATATAGAAGAATATATTTTATGCATACCCCGTCAAATGTATTATGTACAGTTAAAGACAGCCCTAGAGGATAAAATGCTATTTTTTGTATTTACGACTCAACTTTGGAAAGAATTAAAGTTTGGAGATTGTTTTAAATTCAATTTCCGAAGTACCGGGCTCTATTTTGATTCGTCCTACTTATATTTTATTGAGTTTCGTTCTCAAACATTGGAATCCCACAGGGGCTCCCCCACGCTTTTGAGAACTTGGCGTATAAAATTATTTATTATAGCCCAAAGACAACAAAAGATTTTTCTCGATATTATTTCTAAGGAACTTAAAAAGCCATTACGAATGTCTCTCTGAATCCAATTTCCCTTTTTTAAATACACTGTTATCTTTTGTGACAATTTTGGTACATTTGATGCAATCTAGGAAGAGCATTGAATGAGTAATATATTGGCTGATTTGGCTAAGTTGAGCGAAAGATGTTGCTAAAATCAAAAGGTGAAAGATTTTAGTAAAATATCGATACAGTTTATAACAACATTATTAAGAAGGCAAAAAACTTTTGTATAGATGTAAGGTATTCAGAAGTATGTCATTATCATCGGAAGAAGACTGTATTTCATTAATATTACAGGACAGTCTGGACAGTATTGGATCTAGATCACCGTATAATGTCCACTTGACATCATCACTTATATTAAATTGTGTAAATGAAACCGAAGTATTCGGATATCATCAGCCTGTCTCCATTCACTGCTGGACGCTCCACGCTATATCTCTCGGTCTTTCGGTAATATTCTCCAGGTCCTTTCCACCGTCCGCACAAAAAGCTTAACCTTGGCCTCCATTCAGTAACCCTCTGGTTTTATTTTCCATCATCCCACAGACACATTTCCAGCACATTGCCACTTCATCCTTGCTATGCGTACGAGTATTCCTACGTATCAAATATTTCTGCTAATTGGCGGCCGTATTTATAAATCGAGTGTCCTGGGTGATGTAGGTCTATTTGTCCCTGATTGAAGACAGCACAATTTTTTCTATTTGCCACGCTGCAGAACCAACCTACCAATGGTTACGCCTATGGGTAGAGCAAACTCATTGCTCAATCGGGTCGCTTCGAAGGTCTGCATATTTCGTGATAGTGTGAATTGCCTCAGGGATGCAATATAAATATTGTGATTGTTATTTCTAATGCATAGTTTTTATGTATTCTTTAACGTCATTTTAAAAAAATAATTCTTATTGTGTAATTGTGAGGTTGCAGATGACTTGAATTCTGTTTGGATGTTTACAGAAGAATCCGCAATGTTGATAATACATGTTCGTGTAAATAAATTATGAGTAAAATTTGTTGGCATTTTTAAAACTCAATAGAATACTGTGTAAATCATTTTAATTTATTTATTTTGTTTTCTTAAGAAAATAATATCTTATTTATTGAACAGATTAAAAAAAAAATACTAAGCATTTTAATAATTTTGTACATATTGTAAATACTAAAGTTATAAAAACGTCCACAAATCATATATGAATAACTTATTCCATACAAAGTATCAAATAATTCAAAGTAATTTGTGTTTAAACATTTGAATTGTAAATTGACGAATTTGAATTTTAAATTTAGAACCGAAATAACGGAATAATTCCAGATGTGTGTTATTAATAATGTTGAGCACACAATCTCAAAACACACATTCGTTCGTACCGCCCGAATTAATCAAATTGTACAGAGCGACCAAATTTTATTATAACATAAATGATTAATGGTATTTATTTCATAGATTCATAAGTCAAATTTGTTATCATGCTTTCGTGTTTACTTATAATTTATAAAATTAGGGTAAGAAGTACTAATGTTGGCACTCCCCCAATGATTGGCACTCTTCGTTTCAATTGCACGTAGGAGCTGTAAAATTGTCGAAATAATAAATTTCCGCACTGTTTTAAAATCCTAAATTAATATATTTTGCATTTTAGGAATTTATTTTTTCATGCCTGGTAAAATTAAAATTTGTCAATGCGATTTGTAGAGCAGGAATTCTTCGGTGTGTTTTTTATTCATATTCTAGTTTTTTTCACAAGGTTAGTCATCGTCTACAGATTTTTTTATTACAGTCAGGTAAGCCTTTTACTTTCGGATTTGTTAATTATTTGGTGGAAAAGGATTGATGTACATTATAAAACCCCTTTTTGAGGTTATATTTTAGAAAAATGGGTTATATTGGTGTGCCAACAATTGTATATTTCAGTTGTATGATCATTCAGTGATTGGCATACATGCCAATCTCTGTACTTTTTGATAATATATTTTAATGTAATTTTTTCTTGACAAAACTCAATGTATAATGATATTCAAATAGTTTTAGCATGCATAACTTGACAAACAAGCTAAAAATATATTATTGGCAGTGCCAATGTTTATACTTTTTAATGGTGCCAATCTTTATGCTAATCGGGTCTTTTGGGATATTGTAATGGAATTATCTTAATTATTTTCAGAAAATGCCTAAAGTACCATCAAGTCAGGGAAAATATATGAAGAAATATTCAGAGATAGAAATACAACTTGCATTGGAAGCTGTGAGAAATGGGATGCCGAAAAAACTGCGGCTAAAAAATTCAATGTTCCTAGGGCAACAATCCAATTTAGATTAAGCTCAAATTTTACAAAATCTCGACATGGACCATGTACAGTTTTGAATGAAGCTGAAGAATCCATTCTGATGGAGTGGATTTGTACTAGCAGTAGGAAAGGATTTCCCAAAAGGAAAGAAGTTGTTCTGAATAGTGTGGAGTATTTTTTGAAGAACAATCCTAGGACTAATACGTTTATAAACAATACACCAGGAGAAGGGTGCTGTAAATTGTTTTTGAAACGTCACCCGGAGATTTTAATAAGAACCTCAGAAGGAGTGACAGCTGCAAGTTCTACTGTTTCTGAAAATAATATAAGAGGCTGGTTTAGCCAAGCTGAAAAATATTTAGCGGTGAGTCCTTAACGGTGACGAGACAAATTTTCAATTATGCCCAAAAAATACAAAAGTTTTGGCACAAAAAGGAGCAATAAATGTTTATGAAGTTGAACATGCACCGGGGAAGATATGTTTGACAGTTATGTTTACCTTCTTAGCTAACGGTGAAACGACTCCGCCAATGGTATTTTTTCCATTAAAAAGAATGCAAAATTACATTCATCAATCTATTCATCCTGACTGGAGAATCGCTTTGTCAGACAATGGATGGATGAAAGGAGACATTTTCATTGACTATATAAAAAATGTACTTCATCCACAATTATGCAAAATTAAAACTAAATTCCCAGTTATTCTTTTTGTAGATGGTCATAAAAGTCATACGACTTATGAACTTAGTAAAATGTGTACGGAATTAGGCATAATTTTAATAGCATTGTACCCAAATGCAACCAGAGTTCTTCAACCAGCAGACGTAGCTGCATTCAAGCCAATTAAATCAGCATGGAAAAGAGGAGTGTTAGATTGGAGATGAAACAACATAAGCAAGGTGTTGACAAAAGCAGATTTCGGTCCAATTCTACAAATTGTTTTACAAAAGCATGTAAACAATAATATAATCAGAAATGGTTTTAGAGCATGTGGACTTTTCCCATGGAATGCATCGGCAATTGATTTTTCTAAATGTCTTGGTGGATCTACACTTCCAAGGCAAAATTTCGAACCCCCCAAGAACATAACAATAAACTATCAAGACTTTGAAAAAATTGTTGGAAATGAAAAAAATTGAGAATTGGAAATGGAAAAAAACGTTAACAAGTCACCTGATTTCAATGCATTATTTAATATTTACAAAAAAACTTAAACCTACTTGGGTTAGTACAGAAACAACCAATTTAGAAGTAGATAATGAGAATGATCCCTCTGAATAAATATATTTACTGTGCCAATAATTATACATTTACGTTATGCCAATCATTATACTCGAGGTGCCAATGATTATGTTTTTAGGATATTTTTTTTGAAAAAAAATCTACGACTAATGGTTATTTCAGAAGGATTGCTGTGTGTGTTTTTTATTATCTAAATAGTTCATAAAATATGAATTTAAAAAGAAAAAAATCATAAACATAATAAGTGAGACGCACAGACTTGAAACATGAAAAGTTTTTCTTAGAGTGCCAATCATCCCTATGTATTAATGGTTCATGTAATATTATTTTTATTTTAAATTTACCGGTAACGCTCACTCGTTAACTGTTATAAACTCATATCTTTATATACAACTGTAAGAGTGTCACCAGTTTGTCGATGCCAGCTAGCCTGGAGAAACATATCGTGTAGAAATAAAAACAGTAAGTGCAAGTAATTAATTTATAATAGTAAACACGATTGTTTAGTGGTTTTACTTTGGATCGTTTTGAACTAATGAACTAATCGACGACATTCGTGGCCGAGTGGAAATTGTATAGGCTGCCACGCCGAAGACTTCGGGTTCGATTCCCGGCGAGGACAGTGTGATTGTCACACTGTCTTTGGTCTGGTGTAGAATTCACGTGACAAAAAAGGACGATAGATTAGCTACCTATCACATGTGACCAGAATCACTATGAAAGCTATAATACCCTTTACATCGATTTGCCTGATGCTGTCATGATGTAAAGAGCGATTCAGCAAAATAGTGATAATAATAATAATAATTATTATTATTATTATAAAATTAATAATAACAATATTATTAAAAATAATAATAATAATAAAAATAATCATAATAATAATAATAATAATAATTTACCTATCACTCATCATTAGTTCTAAGAAAAACCCTAAAATTGTTTTATTTAACAACTAAAAAAATTCATTATATACTTTCTTCACTACCCTTAAGATTTCTTTATTCAAATAAGGACATACTGTTTAGCGATTAGGTTAAAAAATATATATAATTTAGATAAATTAAATCCAAGTAAAACCACTAAACAATCGTGTTTACTTTTATGGAGTTTTACAAAACTTGTGCCAGTATTTTATTAAATAGTTTCCTCATTTCTATACTTAGCTCATCACCCGCATATGTCATCAGTTCATTGGAGATATTATCTATTTCAGGAAATTTTCTATATTTTTAATTTTTTAATAGCACAAGACATTGCTGTTTCTTTGACGATTTCTCGTATTGTTATAGCCAGATTACAGGTTCTACGTGGCTCGTCATTTCTGTATAATTCTTAAAAATATTTCTCGCATGTTTCGGCACTTATTTTGTTGGACTGCGAGTACTATTTGACAGGCCTCTTTTGAATAATTAATGTTTTTAATTAAAATTTCCTGGTAGAAGTTCATTTTAAACAATGAAAACAAAAAAAATGTACAAACAAAATTTCTTTATTATTATGTATTAATGTGCTTCCACTTGTGTTTATGTTCGACCGATTTCGGCAGCTTGTTGCTCGCTGCTAGAAGATGGCAGCAAGTTGCCGAAACCGGTCGAACTTAAACACAAGTGGAAGGACACTAAATACATAGGGCTTTCCAGACTTTTTTCTGTGCTCCGTATAGGTCACTTTCCATATTATGATTTATAATCTTGCATAGCACGATAACCCAGAGTTTTGACAACTTTTCAGGGAAATATCTCCAACACGTTTTATCGATGAGGTTACTTTAGCGTTTTGGTATAGACCATATGACCCATTTTTTTATTTATATTATATTTTTATTAAGTACCGCACACGTACGCATTAAATCCGACTATAGTTAGACTATTACGAAGGCCCAAAGAGCATTACATGGAAAACGCGTTGGCGCTTTATCTGGATTACTCTGGCAAAAAAAACTCAAGGAGCAAACGAACAATTTTTAAAGTAAAATCGTCAAAGAAGCTAAGTACTTGCAGCGTTTATATATGTATGTTATATCTATATATAAATAAAACTTAATGTGTGTTATTGTGAAGACCTTTTACTCAGTTATTCCTGAACAGATTAAGTGGAATACGGCGGTGGTTATAGGCATATTTTTGTTACTAATCGAGCTCTAATTAACTTCATAAATTAATTGATAATTTTCGTAGTACAGGCGAATATAGACTTTAATAATCGAGCTTTGAGTCTAATCTTTAGAGTTCATATTTGCTTGGCATTTTATATAAAAAAGAAGATGTTTTATAACTAACAAACTAACTAACCATCACGCGGTCTCCCCGAAGGGATAGGCAGAAATAATGGACTACCACACTTGGTAGAACCAATCTGCCTCTGGTGACACCGGTGGGAAGAGCAATTCGTCTGCTGAACGCGGTCTCCTCGAAGATCGACGTCTTTCATATTAGTGAAGGTACGTTCAGGGGACAAATACTCTTGACTTTAGAAAGTGTCAATAGTTTAGAAAGTTGTCTTCCTAATGTCGAACCATCTTTAATGCGTTCCTGGTACTATGTTGTATTTTTATAATATTTTACCTGTACTCAATAGATGCCTTAAAAATGTTCCTGTTTGTAATGTCCTTTGAGTTAATAAACTGATTTGATTTGATTTGATTTAACCGATGCGGAACTCCATTTTTCTCTTTTCCCCCCGCGGGAGACGCGGTGTGATAGGTTGTAAACCTCATCGCCACCAATAAGTATCTCCCGCGTACATTTCGATCGTCTAGCCACAAAATAAATATTAAACAAATAGTATTAAATACAATGATATAAAATAAAATAACAATATAAAAATACCATAATGTTATTTTTTATGGTGCACATTCAGCTGGACGATCCGGACTTTTGTGTTTATTTAATTAAGATTCCACTATTAAGCTTTTTTAATTAACTGTATAATTACAAATAATTATTGTAATATTTTCAATTGCAATTTCTTGGCAGAACTTCATTTTAATAACAGTTAATTAAAAAGGGTGGATACGTACCTAATGGTACTTAAAACAATCCAACTCCAGCAAGAATATCCAAATGTTATTAAAGAAATTATTTAAATTGACATTGGAACAAATGCACATAAAGGAATATAGGAACATGGATAATATCAAGTAGGAAATTTTTTCGTCGGTTGTATTAATGGATAAATACACAAATACAAAATTAAATCACAAAAGACTTACCAATCTGTGCACTTCCAAAATGAATCTGAAACAATGTAAAACTCAATTAATATATGGATTTTTAATTATATACATATGTTCTGTGTAGTCACGCCTTAATGAAACGGACAACCAAACGACACGGATTTGACATGCAATGGCGAAATGTTACAAAAATAGGTTTAATTAGATTTGATTAAAACGTAAAAATAATAACGTCATTAGATAATTTTACCTCCTATTATAATTATTACACAGGCAACCAGTGGCGGCACGTGAATATACTCGTATTCAATTGTCCGCAGAGGCGTATACTAAAATATTCTACTCGTATTATAAGACTAACTAATTAACAAACTTACTAACCATCACGCCGTCTCCCCGAAGGGGTAGGTAGAAAGAATGGACTGCCACGCTTTTCTTTCCTGGCATATTTCTCTCGATTCCTCAACATTCATACATCGTGTCATGCACGCGCGTCGATTTCTCAGACTCCTCACATGGCCGACATTCAATATTTGATTTATTTGATCGTGCCACGTTTTCCTCGGTCTTTCTCTATTTCTGGTTCCATTTACATCGTTAACATATATATTTTTACCATTCTTTCATCATACATTCTTTCCATATGTCCAAACCATCTTAATGATCCTTTCATTATTTTGTTCATAACACCATCATTCGCACCGCATTCACTTCTAATATTTTCATTCGCCACTCTATTATACACAGAGTATCCACACATTCGTCTAAGAGATCTCATTTCTACTGCATTTATTCTACTTTCATCCTTCTTTTGCCAGTTCCATGCTTCATTCACATTATAAAAAATTATATAATAATAACTTGTTTTGGTCGAAACTCTATAACACTTCAACATCTATAATTGTTCTAATTTAAAATTAACTAACTAACTCATACTGCTCTGTCTTGACTTACCTCTCTGGCTTCCTTCGCATGTATACATTGTAACATATTTATGCACTCGGTGATTTCGAATATCTTTTTAAGCACTATTATTAACTGTTTAAATAAAAAAAACTTAATTAGAAATATCACAATTGATTATATTTTGTCGTGACAGCTGTTTCGCTAACCGATGATAGCACTGTCAGTTCTAACAACCAACTAAAAAATAAATCAGAAAGACATAGTTAATATACAAAATTGTTAGGAAGTAAAGAAACTACAAACAATTTTGAAAACAATTATAATAAAGATGGGAAAAAACAGTAATTAGGTTCAGTAACAGATATTGTTAATAATAATAAATAAATTCGCAAACTGGATTTATGGATTGGAGAAACAAAGCAACTGCAATCTCTGGGGCTTTAAAATCCACAATATGGAAAAACAAAGACATGGCCATTAAGAGTAAGATGAAAATCTATAAAGCATGCGTAAGACCAATCATAACATATGGCGTCGAAGCAAGGGCAGACACAGTAAGGACCAAATAAGTTTTGAGGACTTCCGAAATGAAGACACTGAGGACGATAGCAGGCAAGCCACTGAGAGATCGCGTGAGGAACAACAGAATAAGAGAGTGAGAATGTAAGGTTGAGGATATTATAAGATGGAGCGGACAGCAAAAAAGGGACTGGTACGGGCATGTTCAAAGAATGGACACCACCAGACTCCCCTATATTGCATTGTATAATAAGCCTCATGGGACTCGTCCTCGTGGAAGACCTCCTAAAAGATGGAAAGACAGCTGGGAATCTACCTCACAGGAGGAGCAACACTCTGGAGAACAGACCACATAGGTCTACAACAAGGAAGAAGAAGAAGAAGGTTTATGGATTTGCAAAAGATTTATATTTATGCCGATTATTGAAGTATAATAAATAAATCTAAGTATAAATGGTTAAAATTTCTACAGTGATGAAGGGTGTCTGTGTCTCGAAATATGTTAGTAAAACGTGTTCAAAAGTGTTGTTAGAATACAATGTTTAATAAATTTATTTTAATCAACAATAAATAGTGATAGCGAATGTAGAAGACATTTATGAATCGTCGTAATTCTAGCTGAAATTAATCAATCATGTGTTTAATTTACAGGGAATTGAATACAAATTCTCGTGATTTGAATCACCTCTGTTAACCCACTGAATTAACTAACGAGAGCTTACATTAATAATGCTTAACTTAAAAAAATCAAAGCTATCGAGCTACACGACATTTTGTTTCAGTCTTGTAAATGTCGGAATTACAACACCACATAGAACAGGCAATGACGTCACGTAAAGCTAAGTCATGACACAATTCCCCAAACTTTCACGTTCAGTGTACATTTATTCTATCCATACAAGCGTTTCGTAGTTAATATATAGCATCACGCTATGTCTAGACGGGTCGCTAATAACTTAATCATTGCTTCCCCCAGACTCATTAGGGGTAGTTTTTTCCCCACCCGATGTATCGGCTTTTCCGGATAAATTATCACTTTCGTTTTTCTTTCAACCCACTGGTATGGAAATTAAGCATGGTACCGACGAAATAAGGATTGACGTAATAAACAAACCATAACGCCATTTCTCCGAAGGGGTAGGCAGGGATAATGGATTACTAGACTACTCTATCCTGGCACACCACTCTAGATTCCTCCACATTCATACTGCGAGTCATACACGCACGTCGATTCTTCCGACTTCTGACATGACCAACCCTTAAAATTTTATTATTGGGTCATGCCATGTTCTTCTCGATCTGCCTCGACTCCGTACTCAATTTAAATCATTAACGTATATTTTCTTAACCATTCTTTCTCCATCTATGCGCTCCATATTTCCGAATTAACGCAGCAATCCTTTCATAATTTTGTTCATAATACCTTCTTCCGCTCTACATTCCTTTCTTATATCAGCATTTGAGATTCTGTCGTACACCGTTCTATCACACATTCGTCTTAGGGACCTCATCTCTACCGCATTTATACTGCTTTTATCTTCGCTTTCAAATATTTGGGTTGGGACCAGAACTCCATTCTGAACGCCCATTTTCGCTTTCATGGATAAATATTTTTTTCAGTAACTATTTTTAATAGTAATATATATAGGAAATTGAAAATAACATTGTTTGTTCCACTATGTATTAAAAAAATATTAAATGACACGACATGTTTCCGAGAATATCTCCATCTTCAGGTGTAAAAATATATTAAAAACTAATCAAAGAAAGACTAATTAAAAACGCAATTAAAATTCGATACAATAATTCAAATTTAAAAATTAACCTGGGCTTTGTAATAATTATTTTTTTAATAATTTTTTTTTGAATTTTTTCTAGTACTTATAACAAATAGCCCAGGTTAATTTTTACTTTTGAATTATTCTATCGAATTTTGAATGCGTTTTTTATTAGTCTTTCTTTGTTTAGTTTTTATTATATTTTTACACCTGAAGATGGAGCTGTCCTCCGAAACATGTCGTGTTATTTAATATTTTTTAATGAATATTGGATTAAACAAAGTCATTTTCCATTTCCTAAGTATATTACTATGGAATCTCGCAGTGTTAATGCCTTAGTTTTCAATAAGTTCATTTTAAATTGTCAATAGTTAATTTAATTTGATAGTCTTTCAATATTAGCGAAAAAACAATATATTACACCAAGCGAGAAAAGGATGTGAATATCAAATCTCAATTATGTATCATTTATATATTCTGGCGCCAGGGGAGATAGAGCACTAGGCGGGTTTTTCAAAACAACTTCATTACGTTCAATCTGATAAAGCTTTTGACTAATGTTGCTATTTGTAATCGTTCCCTTAGTATTAGAGAATATCTAACTCAACACCATAAGGGCCACAATTTTTCTCAAATTTAAATTTAGAATGTTATAATGAAATTATAAGATTCTAAATTTAAATTTGAAAAAAAAATGTGGCCCTTGTGGTGTTGAATTAGAAAAGAATGGTAGATGGTAGAACACCACAAATTATATCCAGATGGGTGCCCCGCGAAAAGAGACCAAGAGGCAGACCGAGGAAAAAACGGGCGAATTGCGTGGAAGAAGATTGGGAGAAAATGGAACGAGCTGGGGAATGGAGAGAGATGGCTAGAGACAGAAGTCAGTGGAGGACCGTTATGGAGGAGGCCAAGTCCCACCCCGGGATGTAGCGCCGAAAAATGATGAATGAAGGAATGAATGGTGTTATAATTTCATTTCAAACGCCACCTTTTCAAGCGTAACGGTTTTGATGATTTGAATCATTATCAGAGCTATCACTCAATTTTTTTTTCTTCTTCTTCTTCTTTCTCAGCCTATTTTCGTCCTCTCCTGGACAAAGGCTTCCTCCATTCGATTTCATGTCAATCTGTCTTGTGCATCTGCATTCAGGTTTTTCGACATGTCTGTTCAGATCATCCTTCCACAGTAGTTGCGGTCACCCTGCATTATCTTTGCCGTCCACGGTCTCCAAGTCAGCAGTCTTCTTGTCCATTTTTCTTCTGATCATATTTTCTTAAATTGTTAAAATTTAAAACATTGTTATGATATCGCAATTTTTATTATTTGTGCGACAGCTATTTCACCAATCAATGTTGGCATCAACAGGTGTTAAAAAAAACTAAAGATAGAAATTGAAAGACTAACTATTTCTAAAAAAAATACGTTTGAGCTGTTAAGGGTGCATGGCACACTGTTTAAATGTAAAGGAAGCGAGATAAATATAACTTCTCCGGGAAAACAGCAAGTTGCTTAGTTTGTTTTCCTTTTAAGCATTTATGATTCTACCAAATATTTTTGCATCTAACTTCACGTTCTGATCACTCGTCTGGTAAAAGTTGGACTAAAAATACAATTCTACTTTAAAATACCATTCAGAAATGTTTCTATTTCTCAGATATTTGCTAACTAAGCCGTTTAGTTTACATGAATATTTCTGGCATCTAAGTTCGCGTTCTCAGCACTTGTCTGGTAAAAGTTGGACTAGAATACAGATGGAATTAAAAACAATATTCAAAAGGGTTTACAATTTCTAATAGATTTGCTTACTAAGCCGTTTAGATAATATGAACGTCTGGTAAAAGTTGGACTAAAATACAATTGGAATTATAAACACCCTTCAAAAGTGTTTACTATATCTAAGATATTTGCTAAATAAGCCGTTTAGATAACGTGAATATTTTTTGGCATCCAAGTTTGCGTTCAAAATACTCGTCTGGTAAAAGTTGGACTAGAATACAGTTGGACTTAAAAACAACTTTCAGAAGTGTTTACTATTTCTAAGAGATTTGCTTACTAAGCCGTTTAGATAACACGAACGTCTGGTAAAAGTTGGACTAAATACAGTTGGAATTAAAAACACCCTTCAAAAGTGTTTAGTATTTCTAAGAGATTTGCTGACTAAGCTGTTAAGATAACATGTATCATTTTTCAGTGTACCGAATTTCCATTTTTAGTGGATTTATATACCTTATCTGGAATACTTATCCATCACCCGACTAGATTATGGTGTCTACGCCAACATCCCCAAACAGCAAATAAATAAACTCCAGTCTGCATTCAATGCAGCAGCAAGACTGATAAGGGGTGTGCCAAAGAGTTGTCACATAACACAGCATCTTAAGGAGCTCCACTGGCTGAAATGTCCAGAAAGGATACAATACAAGCTCTGCTGGACGGTCTATAAGGCGTTGCATGGAATGGCACCAGCTTATATATCTGAACTCTGCATCAACGAGAACCTGAATGCTAGACAGTCTACATTGCGATCAGCCAAGTCTTCTGCGATCGGTAGATTGACTGTGCCAAAACGCTGTCCAAGCACAAACTTTGGCGACCGAGCCTTCGCGGTAGCCGGCCCTTCAGCCTGGAACAGTCTTCCAGCAGACCTTAAGTGCATTGAGAATCAATCAGAGTTTAGATCGAGACTCAAAACGCACCTTTTCAAATTATCATTTCCTGACAGGAAGGGCTGATCGATTTCGTCGGGTGCAGCCCTCATACAAAATATGTTTATATATATTTTTTATCATTATTATTATTATTATTATCTAGTTGATAAAACGGAGCATCTTCTACAGCGCCCTTGAGATGAGCAATTCATAAAAATGGCGCTTTATAAATTATCCAATTTATTATTATTATTAGTATTATCACCTCAAACATCCCTTTTTTAATTCAGATTTTGTAAAAGCGTTACAGCTTTTGAAATTTCCGTATTATTTTATCCAACTTTTACCAATATTTTATAAAAACTTTTTTCCGAACTTCTGTAATATTTTTTCATTCAAAATGTTCACTCGAATTGTGGTTTCCGAGTTTTCAAATAAAGAATGATGTTTTTCAGGCGTTAATTAAATGGCTACTACGTTCAATCTAGAACAACAAAAAATCAATTAATCAACATTTGATGTAATGTTTTCTTGAATGAAGGACATTTGTTTTAATGAAGAAAAAAAAAGTGGACAAAATGGATCTAGATATATTTAATTTTTGAAGTTGGCAATAACAATAAATGAAATAAAATAAAAATACACAGTTTAACCATATAATTTTTATAGGTTCATTTTTATAGGTTTCAGTGCTATATTCTAGTGCGATAAAATAATCTCTTCCGCGAACCCTTGGAAAATATAATGTTAAGACAGATATCCTTTTAAAATAATAATTTTTATTTCATTTGTACATATTTTAAAAACATTATATTTATGACTCTTTTTTTAATTATTCAAACGTTAATCCACAACACAAAGTGATATACGAGGATATAACAATGGATTATCTAAGATATAAATTCCCTGTATAAGTGATATATAGAAGGAATTTTATATCTTAGTTGATCCATTGTTCTGGTAGAAACACTTTGATATTTCAACATAATTAAATGTTCAAATAAAAAAAACTGTGTTATGAATATCAAAATCGAATATAATAAGTCGCGACAGTTTCGCTAACCGATGTTAGTTAGGTCAGCTCTTACAATCAACTAGTTTATTGTAAGACCTGACGATGCTAACATCGGTTAGAGAAACAGCTGTCGCGACTAATTATATTCAATTTTGACATTCATAACAAAGTTTTTTTTTTTAAACATTTAATAATATCATTTCTGTTCAAAAACTAGAAATAAATCTCTTTCGTAGGTTTTCAATTTATTATTAATTTATATAATCGTATAGGATTTTTAAAAAGCTCCTTAAAACGTTAACTTTGTAGTGTTAACTAAAACTGACTACGATGTTTAAAAAGCTCTTAGTATTAAGGTATATTTGAAAATATCAACATTTTGTGAACCATGAAAAAGCGCCGTTATTGTAGAGTTAACTACAACTTATCGACTTACATTATATTAAAAACTCTTAGATTATGTTATATTTAAAAACACCAGAGTATCATGAAAAAGCGCCATCACTGTCGCGTTAACTACAACTACACAAATTCGATTTTTAAAAAGTTCTTTGTAAATATCATATATTGAAAAAATCAATGTTTGGTGAACCATGAAAAAAGCGCCGTCATTAGAGTGTTAACTACACAAAACGGTACTTTTATAAACTACGTTTTCGCTGCTATAGAACATGGATCCGCACCATTTTTTCAACCCCTGCCAACAACGAAGGATTAATTACAGCCTAATTTTCTTATCCCGTACCTTCGGCGAGTGATTTATATTGCTAGTGTGTCTGATTAATGCAAATAAATAGCGTGCTAACTGATTAACCCCCTCAAGACTGACACATTGTTAATTAATTAAAATTAGTGACTGAGCGGCAATAAATAAGTTAAATAAGACATAAAGAATATATTTTTTGTAATAGCCTTTCTAATCGTTGTTAAGAATTGTACATTTATTTATTTATACACACATGAGACATTACAAACGAAAAACATTTTGATGACTCATTTGGACACAAAAAAGTGTAACAAAAATAAAATAACTATAGTTATTTGGCGGTAATAAATCAGTTAATTAAATATGAAATTTGAAATAGATTTTTTGTAATAACCTATGTAATAAAGTTTCCTTATCATTATAAAGGGGTTCAAAAGGGTTGTAGGGCTACGATGGGGTATGTTTTGCAGGTAAGCATGCCTCTACAAAATGTCGTAAGGCGCCATGTTGCATTTACAACAGCAACACAACTATCAAGTCCAAGTCTCTAGCGTCCACGAGAGGTCTTTTAAAGACCCCGAGAAACCCTTGGCAATGTGACACATATAACTTAGTGCCATAGTAGATAGAGAGAGGACGAATGGCGAGCTTCCAGCGCCATGAAACTGGATACACCCAGATAAGGAAAGGTAACCCCGACAGAAATTCCTCCAGAGAAGGCAAGGGGATACCACTCTGGATATTTTTCCCCGGGTCATCACTTGGTGATAGTCAACGTTAGGAAGACCTGACAGTGCACAGAGAGAAGAATAAGAATCATTATAAAAAAATATATATGTAATTTGTCAAAAATTACATATAAATAAATAAGACGTTAATATATATTTTTTTACAACTTATAAAATAACCTTTGTAATGATTGTACTTGTAATTATTGTAGTTATTTGGTTGCAATAAATAAATAAATCATTATCAAGAATTTTACGCGTATTTTTTTTTTGGAATCAATAAATAATACATTAATCGTAGAATTTTTTTAACAACTTATGTAATGATTAAATTTGGAATTAGTTATTGGTGGCAATAAATAGGATCTCAGGAGGCCAATTCCTTTTAAGAAATATGCCACAAGGCCTACTCTTATAAGAATAAGAAGTTATTTTATAATTCGTAAATAAATAACTTTACGCGTGTCATGTATTTTTCATCATGCATCGTGGAATTTCAGTGTTTTGAAGAAAAAATCTTTAAAAAAATTTTTTTTTTTACCACAAAATGTTAAGACAGACAGTATTCCACTTATGAAAATAATTAAGATTTTCTCTAACGCACAACATCAAAAGAAAGCCGAGAATAGTGCGCAAGTGCAAGAATTTCTAATGTTATTCTTTGGTCTTCTATTATTAACCAAATGTAAATTTGCATAGATCGATAAAAAGCATCGTAAACTGTATATGTTTGACTTGTCTGCTTATCCAAAACCACAGATAAGACGTCTGGTTTTTATAGTACACTTTTGGTGTATTTGCCTAGTAAAATTATCACAAATAACGATCTAGACTTAGGGGTGTGTATTTTTGGTATCTTAGTTATAATAATGAAAGTATTATCTAATAATTTGTTAAACTGTTCAATTAAATGACTTTTTTTTTTATATCACAATTGTATTTTATTTTACGCGACAGCTGTTTTAACAACCTATGTTGACATACTCAGGTGTTACAATAATATAACAAATGACAAATTTTCTTGATTTTTCGAATCTTTATGTGTATTTGTTCCTATGTTAATTTGAATAATTTCTTCGATATAATTTTGAAGTTCTTGCTGAAATTGAGTTAGGTACCTAAATATTTTAATTAAAAGAACGGTTTGTTACTATTTTTAGGAGAAAAATCGATCACACCGCGTCTCCCGCGGGGCGAAAAGAGAAGGATGGAGTGCCGCATCAGTAAATGTGTGACAGTCCATTCTTTCTGCCTACCCTTTCGGGGAGACGGCGTGATGGTTAGTTAGTTAGTTAGTTAGTTAGTTTAGGAGAAAATAATAAAGGTGGAAGATATTATAATAAAATAATAATAATTATAATAAGTATAAATAAGCACAAATAACTTAGTTAACACCACTTTATTATGAGTATATTTATTTGTCTACATGTTTCGAAAGCAATGCTTTCATCTTCAGGAACAACAGTATACTAAAGTTAAATACAATAAAGAAATTAGCACTAGAGTTTAAAAATGTAGAGGGAGGAGTGGGGATATGCAATTAGGATGGTACAATGTCATTAGCTGGGAGAAACCGTGTAAGTGGGAAAATATTTAATATGGGGTTGTCAAAAATTCTTAAGTTATTTGTGCTTATTTATACTTATTGAATATGTCACCACAAAGTTTAAAACATATAGAAGATTCTTTCTTCACAAAATTAATTATAATAAAACAATAATTAGAAGGAACAATAACACATAGTATAGAGTCAAAAACGATGAAACATAATAAATTAAAAACGATAAACAATAAAAATAAGTAGATAACATTAATAGGAAAGATGACAAAAATTTTAGGTTTTATTATTTTTTAGGTATAATAGATTGTACAAGGGAAAAGTTTTTAATGTACTATATACTAATGGGGAATAAGCTGGAATTTGGAATTGATTAATAACATTCGATTGTTGACGAAACAGCTGTCAGATGTCTAAAAATACAATTTTGATACATAAAACAAAGTCTTTTAATTAGTGTCAAAGTATCATAGTGTTTCAGCCAAAACAATGCACTGACAATATTACGTTTAACAAATATGAACAAATGTTTTGTTACGTAAATCACATATTGCGGTTTATATTTAGAATAAAAATTGTTGCATAGTGTGTT
Organism: Lepidostoma basale; assembly: GCA_022606425.2. Lineage (NCBI taxonomy): Eukaryota > Metazoa > Arthropoda > Insecta > Trichoptera > Lepidostomatidae > Lepidostoma > Lepidostoma basale. The sequence goes on along the minus strand of JAHDVF020001106.1, from coordinate 2,675,770 downwards.
GATAGTCTGACTTTAATGGTAGCAATAAATATCTGTTTCTTTTATTTTAGTTTGTGATTGAACCAATAAGCACATTTATAATAAATTCATGTAGAAGAAATTGTTATGCTGAATATGGAAAAGGAAAAAGAGAAACTTCTTATCATTCAGTTAAATTTGAATCTTATTAACCTAACCTAACCTTATAAACATTTTTTGAAAAATTGAGTTACTGGTCTAAGTACCTATTTGTGACCTACTATTAAAGAAAAATTAATCCAACGACCATTTCCAAGTGGAAACATAGATATCGCCATAAATACTTCTTTTGCTCTGACAAAAAATCAAAATATATGGAGTCAAATGTAGTCTATTATAAGTAACCATCATAAAATATCCATAAACTTTATATTTCCTAATATTTTAAAATACTGTTTTAAAGACATTCACCAAACAAACAAGGTTTATCACTAAAGAAGACCCTAACCCATATAGTTTTAAAAAAAAATGGGGAAAAAACTTCAAATTTTCAATCGCATTTATCTCCATTGTCTAAATTTGGGGTTAGACCACTCTTGCCCTGGCGGTCTCATATGTAACAACATTTGTTATCATTGTTAGTGGTAGTAAAATTATAACTAGTCATTGTGTAATTCTACAGTGTTAATGCCTAAAGTTTGTAAAAAATAATTAATTTAGTTGTTTGTTCACTTAAACTGTTTAATTTAATTATTATAATGCATTTTTTCTTATAAGATAATGAAACATATATCTTGCGTCGGAATTCAGGAAATTTCCCTGATCAGAACATGTCGAATATCGGGCCGTATTTTATCATTATGCCATTCCGTGGGGCCGAAAAATCGTAGTGAAATAAATGTGTCAGTAATTGTTTGAGAATAACGTTCGTTATTTATGGTGTCTGCATAAAACATTTTTCTAGGAATTCTGGATTTTCTCAGCAAATGCTTTATGACCGATGTTTTTTCTCCATGACATTTTCCTTTATCAAGCAATTTTCGCAAAAACTTATTCGGTGGGAATTCCACTTGAGTAAGGGAAACCAACGGAAGAAGATTTTTAACGGAGAGAGCATTGAATTTTTTTAAATTTAAATGATATTATTCTTATTTGTCACTACCCTATTTGTCACTACTCACTACCCTGTCACACCCCCGAGCTTATTTCAGAGGGTGTGACAGAAAAATGAATTCATTGAAGCCTTACAGCTTCACGAAATAAAAAATCAAGTGTAATAAAACTAAATATAAAACAAAAAAAACATCACGCCGTTCAGAAGTACGCGAAGAGAATGGACCGCCACACTACTCTATACTGGCATCCCTCCCTATCTTTCTCCACATTCATACATCGAGTCATACACGCACGTCGATTCTTCCGACTTCTAGATGACCAACCTTTAAAATGTTATTAATTTGGTCATGCTATATTTTCCTCGGTCTGCCTCGACTTCGTACCCCATTTACATCATTAACGTATACTTTCTTAATCATTCTTTCTCCATCCATGCGCTCCATTTGTCCAAACCAACACAGCGATCCTTTTATAATTTTGTTCATAATACCTACTTCCGCTCTACAATCCTTTCTTATATCAGCATTTGAGATTCTATCGTATATCGTTCTATCACATACGTCTTAGGGACCTCATCTTACCGCATTTATTCTACCAATTCCATGCTTCGCTTCCATGCGAGTACATCAGGGTTGTGACCAGAACTCCATTGTGAACAGCCGTTTTCGTTTTCATTGATAAATTCTTGTTTCCAACAATTATTTTTAAAGCTCCATTCACTTTGTTACCTGCACCTAACTAAATACATGTTATAGAATATTTTTTTATTCAAAATTTAAAGGGTTTTGCTTTAAAATAATAATTTAACGAATTTTACTACATATATATTCAGTCAGATTCCACTTAGGTTTATAGATTCGACCGGTTTCACCAGCTCCCTACCGTCTTCTGGTTTTAATTTTGTTTATTTAAAAATTAATCAAATTTTAAATGTTGGTCATGTTAGAAGTCGGAAGAATCAACATGTGTGTATGACTCATTGTATGGATGTGGAGGAATCTAGATAAGTGTGTCTCCGAAAATAAATATTATATAATAGGTACTCCTTTATGGTTGTTATATTTTCATATAGAATTATGACAGCTGTTAAAATTAATTTTTGTGATTTTTTCGAACCTTTATGTGCCTTTACCTTTATGTTTCAATGTAATTTCTCTTTGGTAACATTTCTTTGATAACAATATATCACTCAAAACAACTTATGTAAATTTTCTTTGATAACATTTTGAAGTTATTGCTGGGGTTGGATTGTTTTAAGTGCCTAATTACAGTTAATTAAAATAACGGTGGAAGCGTGGATTATAAATTAAATAAACACAAAAGTCCGGATCGTCCAGTCGACATGTCCACCATAAAAAATAACATAATTCGTTTTGTTATATTTATTTTGTTGTTTTATTTTATTATATATATTTATTTTTATAATTTTTGTTTTAGTTTTATTGTGGACGTTGGACGATCAAAATGTGCGTGGGAGATGCCTATTGGTGGTGATGAGGTTCGCAACCCATCACACCGCGTCTCCCGCTAGGAAGAAAAGAGAAGGATGGAGTGCCACATCAGTTAAAGTGTGACAGTGCATTGTTTCTGTCTACCCCTTTGGGGAGACGGCGTGATGGTTAGTTAATTAGTTAGTATAATATATTTTCTTATATTCCATTATTAATTATATAAATATATCTAACATTTGTAAGGTGATCAGTTTAACCTTCTAATCTACTTCAATTTTTATCGTCAATGTTTCTTTACAGTGAATGTTTTGTTCACTAGGATAAACTGACTTGGAAATTTGCCTACAAACGAAAAATTCATATAAATTCACTAGTTGTAAGGGGTACGATTCACGGTTTAATGCGGCCTGTGAACTTGTAGTTAAGGTTCTTTACGACGACAAATGCCCCCTTGGTTCAATATACTCAGGTACTGTAGAGACTGAGCTTTTTAAGGGTGAAATAAAAAATAAATTGTTTTATACCTCGTCTAAGTGGAAGTCGAAAAAATAATGATACCTTGATTTTAAAACATGTTTAACATTTTGTTTTCTTAGATGTTACCAATACTTGATTTTACCCATTGTGGGTTAATAATTTAAGGATTGATTATATTTCAATAGAGACGAAGATGTATATTGTTTTATGGAAACAGAATATTGTGGTCGAGGAAAACTTAAATGATTAACCCACAATGGATAAAATCCAGTATTTGTCTACAAGTATTGGTAACATTCAAGAAAAACAAAATGTTGTATAAAAACTGGTCCAAGTTTAAAAAATCATAATAAAAAAATGGAGAAGTATTCTCCTGGCGTTGTCTAGCAATGTTTGAAACCTTTCACATTGCATTAATAAAGATTTTCTGCTTAGTGCTTACACCTTATCTTAATAGATGGCGCTAGTGTAGATGGAACTAAAAAATGTGAAGTGTTTCCCAACATTGTAGCAAATATAAAGGGGTCAACCTTAGACGTAGAAAACACCTTTTAGATTTAGTAATTTTAATTATATCTTCATATTGTGATTACCAATGTTAGCATAAGATTACTAACAACCGCCATTTTACAAACAAACCGCCATTTTACTAACAATGCTACCAACATCCTATTTTATGTAGTTCTCACGATACAGGCCATGCCTAGTGTGACAACTACAGTCCATAAACTTTTTTTGGCAAATTATTGTTATAAAATGTAAAATAAATAAAATTAAAAATTAAAAAATAAAATATACATCTTCCAAAAAAATAATTGTCAGACCTGGTGGTCGTAAGAAAGGAGAAATGGGGTATATTGTTAACATAAAGCGATCGCTTAACCCAACCAATGACATGTTTAACATGTCGATTCATTTTACAAAAAAATAATTGAAGGCTTGTTAAAGTGAACATAAATAGAAATCAAAAAGAAAAAACTAACTAACTAGCTAACCATCACGCCGTATCCTCGAAAGGGTAGGCAGAAAGAATAGATTACCAGACATATTTCAATTGATTCCTCAACATTCATACATCGTGTCATGCACGTTCGTCTATTTCTCCGACTCCTCACGTGGCCGACATTAAATATTTGATTTATTTGAATGTGTCACGTTTTTCTCAGTCAGCCTCTATTCCTAGTTTCATTTACATCGTTAACATATACTTTTTTTCTATTCTTTCTTCATGTATTCTTTCACATGTCCAGACTTATGTTATTGTTAAATGTAAACTACACTTTATTTTTCAATCACTTTGCATCTTTGCAAGTTATTGGTCTTTATATTTGACACCAATTGGGATTAAAAACTCATTTTTAATACTTGACACATTTGTAATTATCAGCACTCAATTATTTTAACGAATATATAATTTTAGATATCTACTAGAATACAAAATACGTTACTGTTAATACTAGAATACGTAATAGAGTTGAGGATTTAGAAACCTCTATACGTTTTGATTTGAAACGAAAAATATGAGGATGAGTCGTGTTGTATTTTATAAAACCAAAACAAATTCTACAATTAAACTTTACAATAATTATGAAAACGTGCATTCAATGCTATTTATTGTTTCTTGAACAATGATGTAAAACTCTACATTAAATAATTTATACGAATGAAAACGTCAGTTTTATCGAAGTTTTATTATATTTTATGCGAATGACATGTTTCGCCCAAGACATTATCAAATGTTATCATATCATTTGATAATGCCTAAGAAAGGCGAAACATGTCATTCCCATAGTATATAATAAAACTTCTAGAAAACTGACGTTTTCATTCGTATTCATTATGCATTCAATATGAGTTTTACATCTATATTCTAGATTTTATAAATAGTGTGAAAATCTGGAAATCAGTCGAATTCATAGATGTTTGGATTTTAAAAGTTTCATTATATTTTGTGAAATATTTCGCCACGCTAAGACTTTATCTGACGGACAGTCACTCCCATAAAATGTATTAAAAAATCTGGAAAACTATAAAATTAATATTTAAATGGAGTTTTATACCAAAGGTCTATAAGGAGAAGAAGAAGAAGAAGAGTTTTATACGATTTTTACCATTATAAATAATAAACATATGTCATAAGAGTTTAAAGTATAATTATAATAATACGGTAATTAATACGAATGAAAACGTCAAATTTCTAGACGTTTAAATTTTTTTGAGAATGAGGTGTTTTGTCTTGCAAGGGAATTTATAAATGTTTTACAATCCACTTTGTTATTGACATAGCAAGGCGAAACATGTTATTTCAATGAAATACGAAATGTAGCTTCTATTAGAGAAAACAGACGTTTTAATTATTTAATATGGAGTTTTACGTCATTGTTGAAGATAAGATATATAATTATATTAGTTAAGAGCCTAGTGAAACCCGTAGAAAGCAAATGCCAAGAATCACCTGAGACCTTCCTCAAGGGAGACGAATATTTCAATTTTATTGCATGAACGTAGATAAACTACATTCAATATAATTTATATTACTTGAGCATTGAGATATTCAAGACGTAATCATAAAAAATATTCAAGCACCACGAGAAACTAACGTAGATCTAGTGATGTCTTCATGTTCGGAGAACAACTGTTTTTTTTATATATAATATATTGACAAGGATCAATGCGGGTGACCATTGAAACGAACGTTCCCTGTGACACAGTTTATTTAATTATGAAGTTCCAACAAGCAGTCGGCAAGGTATACGCAGTATAAGATCCTTATATCTATCGCCCTGTCTGGCGGCGAGGTACCGGCAGAAGTTCCTCCGGGTGATGGGGTAGTCAGTAGTGTAGGGGCGCGATACGGGCAGCGTGCAGACAGCGTAGTATTTCCGGAGGGATGTAGCTCAATCTGTGTTCCTTTCGAGTTTCCTCGCCAAGCTCACATGCCAAATGACGAAGGCATCCGCCGTTATATAGGCGTACCCATCTATCCTTGGGGTTCCGATCTGTGCCCCCATTAGTGCATGGCGCTCGTCAGCCGATAGTGGAGGTGCCTCTTCGCTCTGTGGTTGATTGATTCGGCCGTCCGTGGCCCGGCCGGAGCGGCTAAGTTCGGAGCTCTTTTTTTATTTATTAAAATTGCGTGGCACGCGCGGAGCTCCGAGCCTTTACCGTGTGACGGTTCTATCTATTCAAAGCGCTGAAAATGTTTTACATTTTACGTGGGTACTGTTAAAACATAATAAAAAATAAACATAATTGAAAATTTGTACCAGAAATTTCATTATTTTTATACGTAGTAGATACCGTTGGATACCTTATTTAATGTAATAATAAAAGTAATAATGGAAAACCAGTAAAGCGAAAATGTATATATATATATATAAACAGCGACACGTATACAAAATATATGATAGGAAGTTTATTTTTAATGTCATCTCAGTTATAATAGTAATATAAATTACTTTGTATTTTTAGGTTTTCTCATTATTTTTTTACTGCTGAAATACCGAATAAGTTCAGCTACACCCCCGTTTGGAGGCTTACTCTTTGGGAACAGATTGCGGTAGTAAAAATGAGGCATAAAGCAATGTTTGAAGTAGATCATCGCCGTTAAAATAAGTTTGATGAGGCAAATTTTATGCTGGAGTCATAAAGGAGGAAGACAGGCGCTTAATGAAACTTTATAACCATCGCATCAAAGTGTTTTTATGATGTGAGATGAACTTTTACGTGATTTATTGAAGCCGAATAAATTGGTAAAAAAACATCGTTTTGGCTGAAACACTAAAAAAACTAACTAAATAACCATTAAGCCGTCTCCTTGAAGGGGTAGTCGGGATGAATGGACTGCCATTCTTTTCTTTCCTGGCATATTTCTTCTGGCTTCCTCAACATCATACATCGTGTCATACACGCGCGTCGGTTTCCCTGACTTCTCATGTGGTCGGCTTTCAATTTTGCTTTATTTGATCGTGCCACGTTTTCTTTGATCTTCCTCTATTTTTAGTTCCATTTATATCGTTAACATATATTTTTATTTACCATTCTTTCTCCATTCATTCTTTCCATGTGTCCAAACCATCGTAACGATCCTTTTATTATTTTGTTAATAACACCATCATTCGCGCCGCATACACTTCTTAAATTTTCACTTCACACATTCATCCTTCTTTTGCCAGTTCCATGCTTCGCTACCATACATAAGGGTCGATACATGAACACCATTATACACTATGATAATATAATAATTAAATTAGCTGAAAGACTACGATAATATATAATTAAATAAAACAATGTTTTTTTAATTACTTCCACTTTTGTATTTATTTCGATAGCAGCTGATTTCGCTAGGCTCGCTGGTGATAATTCAGATAATTCAAGATCTATTTTATTTGGACTGTTATAATATCACACCTTCTTCTTTTTTTTCTTCTTCAGCCTTTTTCTTTCCACTGCTGAATATATGGGGTGTTTTTTTAGAGGTTTGGTTTTTAAACTGGCATCATTTTTTTTACAGATTGTTTATTTGACAGTTGACAAATGATCTGTAGTCATTACGTTTTGCCATCAGAACAGCGCTTGCAAATTATGCAAATTTATTTTGAAAATCATGGTCGGTTCGCCAAACTTATCGTGCACTACGTCCATTTTACGGTCGACATAATCTTCCATCTGAGCAAATTATTTGGAAGACCATGGATCGTTTTCGCACCACATACACTCTAATGAATAATACGCATCCAAAAAGATGACAATTATCGAAAATTTGATTTTATGATTGCGCTTCATTCGAGCTAGCCGTGGCGCTCATATTCCCGAAATCATGTTTAAATAATAATGGCATAAAATCATTTATTAAATAAAGCAAACATTATTTTTAAGTGTTTTATTTTTTCATTTTGAATATGTATTGTAGACCCTTTCGCATCCAGGCAATAAAGTCTGTCCAACTTTTAGATTGCCTCCATTGAAGTATTCTGGATGTCCATTGGTTACTGCCCTGTCTTGCTATATATCGAGCCTATTGCCACTTTAATTAAGCTGTACTATCCATGTTGTCGGCATCTGTGATTCGGCGTCTTATTTCTTCATCGTATTTTGTTTCGGAGACTCACGCCGAGCATTTTCCTGTCCATGGATCTTTGTATATGTTTTATTTTGTGGTCACTTTATGCTGTGAGAATGGTGTCAAACAAAACCTTACTTACTTACTTCCTATGGCCATACAACTTTTGAAGAGTTTTAGCCTCCTTGATGATTTTTCGCCAAGCTCCTCGATCCTGCGCCTTTTGCTCCCAGCAAAATGTCTATTAAGCGTTGTCTAGGCCTTCCTAGAGGTCTTACTCCAGTCAGTCTAGATGCGTACAGGGTCTTGATTGCTCTGGTCTCATTGGCTCGGCATACGTGCCCAATCCATGCTAGGCGACCGGCTCTCCCGGTGCTCGTTATTAGGGGCTGCTGGGTCATCGTACGGATCTCTTGGTTGGTCCTATGCCTCCAAGTTCCCGCTGCAACACCGGGTCTGGGTCCCAGGATAATTCTAACCAGTAGATTTTTTGTTGTTCTTTTAGAGTCATTGTCCATGAATCAGAACCATATGTCACCACTGGCTTAATGATGGTGTTATAAATACGCAGCTTGATGTTTCTGGATAGAAGCTTTGACTTTAGGAACGTTCGCAAGGACGCTGCAGCTCGTAGGCCTTTTTGAACTCTGTGTTCCAACTGCGCGTACATATCGTTGGCTTGTTACGTAAATAAACAGAGAAATGTCATATTTGTAACAAATTTCTTCTTAATTGATAACGCCACAATTTATTTTGCATATATTTCGTTCATCATAGTCTCATGCTCCGTAAATCAATATCTTTCCTCCATATGCCATTCTAAATTTCTAGTCACACAGAGTACTCAGAGGTGAATTTGATGTACTCTAATCAAAAAGAGATTGATAACCTCGTAAAGTTGCAGATAGTAACAATAATAGTGTCGCCATACCAAAAGAATTATTTGGGTGATTGCGCTTTATTTTCAGAATTTTCTGGGAGAAAAAGGTATTATGAACAAATTTATGAAAGACTCGCTACGTTAGTTCGGACATATGGAATGCATGGATGGAGACATAATGGTTAAGATGGTATACGTTAATGATGTAAATGGAGTACGGAGTCGAGGCAGACCGAGGAAAACATGGCATGACCAAATTAATAAAATGTTAAAGGTTGGTCATGTTTGAAGTCGGATGAATCGACGTGCGTGTATGACTCGTTGTATAAATGTGGAGGAATCTAGAAAGGTGTGCCAGAATAGAGTAGTGTGGTAGTCCATTCTCTCTGCCTACCCCTGTGGAGAAACGGCGTGATGGTTTGTTTGTTGGTTCTCTTTTATGAGATTTTATGATAGATAAATTACATTATTTGATGTTTTAAGGATATCATGATAAAAAATACAGATGTATGGTTTAAGTCATTCAAATTCCTTAAACATTTTCAGTTTTTTAGTTTATTTCCAAAAACGTTTTTTTTAATATATTATACATTTATAATAAGGTGATCAAAAATAAAATTGTAAGTTTTAGTACAGATATTTTAGTATTAAAGTCTGTTTTTTTATATTCCCCGAATATTTTTATAATTTATATGTTATTGTATCAAAACTAAAATAATCATTTTTGTCCCATAATGAGCTATCATCTCATGAATAAAATTTATCAAATATCTAAATAAAATTACTATCAAAAAAATATCGTTGCAATCACTTATTTTTTATCAATTTTTACAACTAATGTTTCTCAATTTTAACGATGAATTGCAGTATTATTCATATTATTTTATATTTTTCGTAATATTTATTGTATTTAAAAAATAATTGCAGCCCATATTTTAATGTTTCTTGTAAATCTTTGATTGTTCCTCACTATTAAATTGTATGTAATATGATGATGAACTGGGACTATCTATCTGAGCTATGAATGCAGCCAACTCCAGTTCATGACCAATCCTTCTTACTACAAATGAAGGCAATCGCACAATGTTGGTTAATACAATAATGAACTAAATTGACATTCTTTGAATTATAAAAACCATTCATTATTTTACTTATATGAGTTTATTAATCAGAAAAAATGGTTTTTATTAATTCAATTTAAAATTCTAATTCACTTATTAAACCAAAAAAAACTGTAAAAAATATATATAAAAAAAACAATTTAGTCGCCGATTTGGAAGATTGCATTCACATCGTAACACATGAACAAGTACGACAATTGCTTTCCCCACCGGCATCACTAGAGGCAAATTAATATTGAATGTCGGCCATGTGAGGAGTCGGAGAAATCGACGTGCGTGCATGACACGGCGTATGAATGTTGAGGAATCGATAGAAGAATATCAGGAAAGAACAGTGTGGCGGTCCATTATTTCTGCATACCCCTTTTTTCCTTCCTTCCCTTCCTACCCTCGGCGGCGTGATGGTTATTTTATAATATCTGCGTATACTTATACACGACACTCAATGAATTAAAACATATCTTCGACATATGTTTACATAAATACCATGATATCAGTGTGACAAACGATGTTTGACTTTAAACAACTAATATTTAAGAATACCACATCCATTCGAATATTTTTTTTGTTCGCATAACATACAGAATCAAATAAACACTCAGATACTCGCTCATGTTAGAGAGGGTTCAGAAAAGATTTCTGAGATATCTCTACATGAGAGAGTTTGGTAGCTATCCGTGGCTTTATCCCACTGCATTCCTCTTGGGCATGCTGGGGACCAATAGTTTACAGATAAGGAGGGATGGGTGTACACTTACCCATTTCTTCAGACTTATCAGGGGATTCTTTGAGAATTCCGTCGTCTTGGAGGCTAACCATCGTTATGTTCTAGACTGTTTTATATCCCAGCATGCAGAACAAACCTGCCTCTGGTAATGCCGGTTGGGAGAGCAATCAAACTGCTGAACATGATCGCTTCGGAGATCGATGTCTTTCATATTCGTGAAAGTACATTTGGAAGACAAATACTCTTGACTTTGGAGAGTATATTGTATTCCTAATGTCGAACCATCTCTCATGCGTTCCTGGTATTATATAATATCTTTATTATATTTTACCTGTTCTCAAAATATGTCTTAAACTATAGATATTGTTTGTAATATCTTTTGAAAAAATAAACTGATTTAATTTGATTTGATTTGATAATATTAATAAACTGTTAAATTAACAACAATGTTGTATCACAATTTTTTATTCTACACTTTTTAAGAATATCGCTACAGCTATTTTGCCAACCCATGTTGGCATCATCGTGTGTTGTAATAACACAATGTCCGTTTTAGTTTAATAAAATGTGAATGAACAACACAAATTGAAGGCGAATCTAGAAGAAATATTTAATATTAAATAGTAGGGCGAATCGGAAGAAGACAGCTGTCCTGTCTGCAGAACATAAAAGAGTGGGCAGGAATTTTTTATTAATGGCCGAGCCATAGAGGGCTCCCTCCGCTTACCCGAAGCTGTTATAGGCGCAGCAGCGCCTTTCGTCAGCTTCACTCGTGCACTCCCTAGGCCCGTCCCCCGTCCATGCGGGACTTACGTTAAAAAATATATATATACTCGTATATATATAGACAGGAATAACAAAAGTTCAGAACCTGTTCCAAGTGGCGTAGGACAGAGTTGCGTTTGCTGCAGTGATAGCCAACGTTGGGGGGATCTGACACGCCACCGAAAGAAGAAGAAGATGTTATTTAAATAGTAGTAACAAATTAGTAAAATTTGTTTATATAAAAAAATCCGAGTAAAACCATTGAGCAATCGTGTTTATTATAAATTAATAATAGAGATTTTTTTTTTATTCTCGTGACATGTTAATGGGTAGCTAATATGTAGCCATTCTCCACCAGACCAAAGACAGGGTGACCAATCACACTGCCATCGCCGGGAATTGAACCCGGGACCTTAGGTATGGAAGTCAAAGCCGACAAAACTAATACCTCAACCATCAATAGAAACTAACTAACTTACTAACCATCACGCCATATCCCCGAAAGGGTAGGCAGAAAGAATTTTTACTGATGCTGCACTCCATCCTTCTCTTTTCGCCCCGCGGGAGACGCGATGTGATGGGTCGCGAACCTCATCGCCACCAATAGGCATCTTCCGCGCACACTTCGATCGTCCAACACCCACAAAATAAATCTAAAATAACTAACTAACTAACTAACCATCACGCCATTTCCCCGGAGGGGTAGGCAGAGAGGATGGATCGCCACACTGGCCTGTCCTGGCACACAACTCGGGCTTCCTCCACATTCATACATCGCACCATGCACGCACGTCGATTATTCCGACTTCGAATGTGGCCGCCTTTTAGTAATTGGTTAATTTGGTCATGCCATGTTTTCCTCGGTCGTCCTTGGCTTCTTTTCCCACTCACGCTGCTTGTGTACAACTTTTTAACCATTCTACTCTCATCCATTCGTTCAATATGTCCGAACCATCTCAGGGATCCTTTTTTAATTTTATTCATGATGCAGTCATCTGTCTTACATTTCTTTCTTATTTCATCGTTTGGTATTCTATCATACAACGTTTTCCCGCACATTCTTCTTAGTGATCTAATTTCTACGGCGTTCATCCTGCTTTCATCCTTCTTTTGCCAGCTCCAAGCTTCACTTCCATACATGAGGGTTGGCACTAGAACTCTATTGTGTACTGCCATCTTTGCTTCTGTGGATATATTTCTATTTGCAGTAATGACTTTGTAATTCTAAAACAAATAATATAAAATACAATGATATAAAATAAAATAACAAAATAAAAATAATTTAACACAAAATGTTCTTTTTAGATGGTGCATATATTGACTATTAAATTTATGTTCCACAAATCCACCGTTTTTTAATTTAGCACATAATGTAATAACACATAATGTTTTTTTCTATGTTGCACATGTTCACCATCAATAGTATAAACATATTTTGTCTTAAGTTTTTCTGCGTAAATTATGATTATATCAATTATTTTAGTATTAATTATCATAATATTTACAGCTACAAATTCAAGCAATTATCAAGTAATGAATCCTTTAATTATAAGTAATAATAGGCAGGTATAAACCTCATTATTTTGCTTATTAACATACTAATGACAAGGATTCCCTTACACCGTAAATACGCAATGAAATATTTGCCTAAGATAATAAGCCGATAATTTATTACTCAGTAAGACGAAAGTTGCTCTAATGTATTCACAATTATTCGTCTTATGTGATTTACTGTTCGCGATTAATAGCTGTTTGAAAAATTTATGTGTAAATATTTATCTGGCTTCTAAAAATATATATAAACTGGTACTGGGATGGTGAATGTAAGCCAAATTAAACGTAAATATGAAGAGATTCAGATTTTGTTAATCCTAAGCTCAGCGCAATAACGCTATGCACACATTTGATATCATTTTTTTATAAAAATCTTGTCATATATAAAAAAAACTTAATTTAAAAATCTAGTTATGAATGAAAGCGAAAACGGCCATTCACAATGGAGTTCTCGTCCAGACCCCAATGTTTGGAAGCGAAGCATGGAACTGGCAGAAGAATGATGAGAGCAGAATAAATGCGGTAGAGACGAGGTCCCTAAGGCGTATGTGTGATAGAACAATATACGACAGAATCTCAAATGCTGTTATAAGAAAGGAATGTAGAGCGAAAGAAGGTATTATGAACAAAATTGTGAAAGGATCGCTGCGTTGGTTCGGACATATGGAGCGCATGGATGGAGAAATAATGATTAAGAAAGTATACGTTAATGATGTAAATAGAGTACTGAGTCGAAGCAGACTGAGGAAAACATGGCATGACCAAATTAATCAAATTTTATAAGTTGGTCATGTTAGAAGTCGGAAAAATCGACGAGCCTGTATACCTCGTTGTATGAATGTGGAGGAAGCTAGAGGGGTGTTACAGGATAGAGTAGTGTGGCGGTCCATTCTCTCTAGTTACCCCTACGGAGAAACGGCGTGATGGTTTGTTGTTGTTGTTGTTAGTTACTTTTAATATTAGATTTGGTAGTACGAATGTCTTTGCATTGAGGTATTTTTTTCTACAGTTCGTTGACTAATCACACCGGTGGTGGAAAGAGCAATAAGTCTGCTGAACGTGATCTCCTCAGAGATTGACGTCTTTCATTTATTATAATATTAGTGCAAGTGCGTTCAGAAGACTCATACTCTTGACTGAAGAGTATCTTGTCTTCTTAATGTCGAACCATCTCTAATGCGTTCCTGGTATTATGTTGTATTTATTTAATATTTTACATGTACTCAATGATACCTTAAACATTTATGATGTTAATTAATATGAATCAAAATGTCAGTTTTCTAAAAGTTATATTATATTTAATGGGAATGACATGTTTCGCCCTTCTAAGGCATTATCAAATGTGACAAAACTTCAACTCGTTGTAGTTTATATACACTAGTAAATGGAGCAGAATATGGTTATTAACGAAAATTGGTGTGACTTTATACATTTGTAACAAAGAATCAATTGGATAGGTCCAGAAATATTTATATAAAATGATAAGTCACCTTAAAATATATAAAATCATTTGTAAACAATTTGTAAGAAGATGTTTTTCTTAGAAACACTTTATATAGTTCTATCTAAAATAACTTAAATAAGAATCCCCTCACTATGTAATCATTGTAACAAAATTTCTTAACGAATTCCAAGAAACACTTCCCAATATTTCTGGACCTACCCAAATAATTCTTTATAAAAATGTATAAAGTCACACCAATTTTCGTTAATAACCATTTTCTGCTCTACTTACTAGTGTATATAAACTGCAACGAGTTGAAGTTTCGTCACATTTGACAATGCCTTAGAAGGGCGAAACATGTCATTCCCATAAAATATAATTAAGGGTATTATTTGCGAACCCGGCAAACTCCACCAACAATCAAAAGTCAAATATGAATTGGGTATTATTCATAATACATTTGCACACAATTTTTATTGATTTTCAGTTTCAAATTCGGCTTCATTCTGAACAAAATTTTGCTATTAAAATATAGGGTTTGTTGCAAACATGGCCACCTCCACTTGAGTATTGCAAAGCTGGCAAACTCCAAAATAAAATTCATTATTTTACTTTAATTATCAACATAATGATGATTATTTCATGGCTGATTACTTTTAAAATACTAACTGGTTGAGATGAAAAAAATAAATATCGTAAAAAAGCGCATTTTATTAGCTTATCAGTTTTTTGCGATTTACTCAAAACATCTAATGATGGAGTTTGCCAGGTTTGCAAATAATACCCTCAATTAAACTTTTAGAAAACTGACGTTTTCATTCGTATTAATTATTTAATATGGAGTTTTACATCATTGATCAAGAAACAATAAATTTAAAATAAACTGATTTGATTTGATCAGTTACAGAATCAAAACATTCGGGAAATATTTTTTTTTAATATCATTGATTGAATGCTTTGATTTATAAAATCGCTTGCCAAGTGAACTGGTATTTTATATAACTTCCACTAATAGCAGTACAATCATTGCATGCTACATCCGTATGATATGTTATTACGGCGTCGGACATACGTTCATGTGTACGGCAAATGCAAAGCAACGATCGGAAATGACACTGCAGAATGCAATGCATGAGAATGCATTTGCCGCTACTGTGAGTATGCCGGCTGTAGGTTATGCCATAATGATTCTGTTTTGATTTAACTGTTTACTAATCCTGGTTGAACAACAAACAATGTTTAGCCAACATGAATTGTGTACAGTTGGCGTGCGGTTAAAGTTTAACCGATATTCAAACACGTTGTATGGTTATTGATTTGTAGACCTTTTTGGAAAAAGCCTATTAAAGATATCAGCTGTTGAAATAATACAATATAAAATGATTAACTAAGGAAGTCGAAAATAACTTTGTTTAATCCACAAAATATTTAAAATATATATATATTAAAAAACACGACATATTTCGGAGGATACTTTCAATGGATGTCACCTCCGAAACATGTCGTGATTAATATTTTTATTATATAAGGACATTTAGTACATTGAATTGGAACATAAACAGCTTTATTTTTTAATTCCTTGGTTACCACTCTTATTTTCTCATAAATTTAAAGCATTCATATTGTGCGATCCCATAATGACGATTGTTTTCATAATTAAACTATAAAATCAGTTTTATCCACTTTAAAGTAATTTATCTCGCCAATTTTTCAAACCGAGAAAAATATGGTATGGCCAAATTTTTTAAGTCTTAAAAGTAGCACATGAAGTCGTAATAATCGACGAGCATGTATGATTCGCTGTGGAGGAAGCTAAAGAGATATGTAAGGATAGAGTATTGTGGCGGTCCATTCTCTCTGCAATCCTTGTATTGAAACGGCATAGTGGTTTGTAATTGTTGTATTCGTTCCAAATCTATATATGTATCTATATAGATATAGAACGAATACAATATATCTACCTATAAATTTTTTTTATGACGAAGCTTTCATATGCTTACATTTCATCCTTAGAGCACCAAAAATTATATCCAGAAAATAGACCAAGAGGCAGAACATTAATATAAGGAGTAACTGCTTGGAGGAGGACTGGGATAAACTAGAAAGAGATGACCAGGGACAGAAACCAGTAACGAACTATTGTGTAGGAGCCCAAGTCTCACAACAGGATGTTGTACCAATCAGAAAAAGAATACCACAACTTCCTTTGCTTGGTATTAATTGAATATCTCTTTTTAAGACATACATCTTAGTGATCTAATTTCTACTGTGATTCATCAATTTTTTTTTTATATCTTACCAGCTACAAGCTAAGCTTAAAAAATGCAAATATTTTAAATTTGACAGTTTTCTAAGTTTATTATAAAAAGCTGTTTCTAAGGCCTCGGCATTTAAAACTGCGAGTGTTGAGGTTCTTACCCGAATTTCGCAACGCAGCCCCCAATTTCGCCACGATTATTTGCAGATGCCGTAAATTTAATTTGCACCCATAAATTATAAAAGGTGCCGACATCGCCCGCGCGGGGGGAAGTATTGCGCGATTAGTAGGACAGCCGAAAATCGAAAACTTTCAGTCATTCCGTGAGGAAAGTAAAACTTTCTTACCAAAGGATATTCAACTCTTTGCAGAATTGTTCATAAAAACAGTACTGACAAGATGTTGGCAAATTACTTAACAATCAATTAGTTAATAATTTGATAAAAATGTCTATTTTCTAGATATTTGATTATATTTTATAAGAGTGACAGTTGGTACACAGATTAATACTTTCAAAATAGTAGTTTTTGAGTGATAAATATATTTTATAACTGTTAATGTAAAAACTTTGTTTTTATATCACAATTGTATTTTAATTTACGGCAGCTGTTTTATCAACCAATGTTGACATCATCAGGTGTTACAATAATATATCAAATGTCAAATTTTCGTGATTTTTCGAATCTTTATTTGTATTTGGTCCTATGTCAATTTGAATAATTTCTTTGATATAATTTTGAAGTTCTTGCTGAAATTGAGTTAGGTACCTAAATATTTTAATAATCAGAACGGTTTGTTACTGTTTATAGGAGAAAATATTAAAGTTGGAAAATATAATAATAAAATAATAATAATAATAAAACAATAATTAGAAGGAACAATTACACATTGTATAGAGTCAAAAACGATGAAACATAATAAATTAAAAAACGATAAACAATAACAGGAAGTACATAGATTACGTTAATAGGAAAAGTGACAGAAGTTAGGGGTAATATTTTTTATTTTTAGCAAGATTGTACAGGGTAAAAGTGTGTATATACTAATGGGGAATAAGAAGGAATTTGGAAAATGTTTAAGTAACATAGTGTTTCGGCCAAAACAATGGACTATAAAAATATTTGTTAAAAAGAAAATGTTTTTTTAATAAAGAAGAAAGCATTTACATTATAAAGAGGGAGCACAAGTATAATAGTTCACCCGCTGTGGTAATACCGCGATTATTTTCCTTCTCATTGTTTTCCATCTTCATTTCTCGAAACGCGTTGACTACCAATAAATAGTATCATTTAAAAAATACCACTCCGCCTAACCCAACAAGGGTATTATTGCGAAATTAAATTTAATAAATTATTCATAAATGAAAATAAAATCATTTAAGCCTCGGAAAATTGATACGTAAGTACTTTTGTAGGTACATAAATTAACCAGTTTGGTAATTTAAAGGGGGCAAATCGGGTATTTAACGTCGTGGTGAAAATTCCATTTTGGAAAACTCGTCGGCGAAATTTTTCCATGTGAAAAGGTTAAACGGAGTAAACTATGTTTTTATAAAAAAATATATTAATAGTTGAAAAAATATTCAATATTTTTCTTCTCTCTTTAAAAATTTCAATCTCGTATTTATGAGAACAAAACCTATTTGCGCAAATTCCACTATTTTGCCTAACAAGACTTCGCCTTACTAATTCAACAAACCGTTTTTAAACAAACAAACCATCACGCCGTTTCCCCGCAGGGGTACACTACTCTATCCTGGCACACTTCTCTAGCTTCCTCAATATTAATACAACGAGTCATACACGCACGTCGATTCCTGCGACTTCTAGCATGACCAACCTTTAAAATTTGATTAATTTGGTCATGTCATGTTTTCCTCGATCTGCCTCGACCCGTACTCCATTTACATCATTAACGTATACTTTCTTAACCATTATTTCTCCATCCATGCGTTCCATATGTCCGAACCATCGCAACGATCCTTTCATAATTTTGTTCATAAAACCTCCTTCCACTCTACATTCCTTTCATATACCAACCACTATTAACATTCCTCATATAGACCTGACAAGCTTTGATATAGGTATGAGAAACGAGAAGATGGCAGCAAGCTGCCGAAACCAGTCAAAACAACAAAATATGGAATAAAACAAAATACGTATTATTATTTCTTCTATATTCGCCATAACTTTATGTTGTAAATGTTTAATGTTTATTTTTTATATACACTCGTACTTAATATACAAAAATCACATCATTAAAATAAATTCTTCTTATTTTTCTGCTTTATTTAGGACTGTGTCTTGGTATTTCTCAAACCTGTTCCTGGGATGCAGATATCCAACTGTCTCGCCATCTTTTGGGTGGTCTTTGGAAGACCACCTAAAATAAATAAATAAAATAAATCTTTCATTCTCTTTTTCATTTTTATATACTTTGTATATAAAACACTTCTGTTAAAAAAATAAAATTACATAGACATGTTTCGGAAAACCAGTCTTTCTTGAGTGATACATATAAATATACATTTAAAAAATATTTATGGTACATGATCTGACAGATGTTATAAAGATTTATTTTGGAACGTTTATGCTTTTGTTATAACAAATATTATGATTTAATTTAAAAAATAATAATAATAATTTTAGGTTCTTATTGGGGTTCAGGTAATTACTTACAACAAAGGAAATAAATCAAAGATTAGAATTGACGTTAAATAAATCGTTTTTATGTCTGTCAAAACTGACCACATTTGTGAAAAATATTTATAATATTTCTAATATTTATATTTATATAATATCACTGATGAAAGGCTTGTGTGTCCGACACATGCTTGGTTTTTAATTTTTTTTTTAATATTGTGAGTGTTGTATACTTAATATATAATAAAAGAATAATTAAACATAGTATATAACTTTCTATTAAACTATCTGCCTACCTTTTCAGAAAAATGGCGTGATGGTAAGTTTTTAGTTTTAATATTGTATGCAACAGATAATTAAATTAATTGTAGGGTGACATTAATACACATAGAAATAAATAAAAATACAGTCAAATTAAGATATAGAAGGTTACCCACAATGCTATCATTATATTTTATATTTCATACAACTTTCCTATATGAGAAAGTCTTCATCACTTAGCTATATAAAAATGTTATTGAAAATTGTCCATAAATGAATGAAAATATCAAAAATTCTAAATTCAAAAAGTTTGTCCACGAATGAGAGTAAAAAATCAATCATTTTCAATGGCGAAACACGAATTTCTTTTATATGTCCGAACTTAGGGAAGACGGATAAGAGGAAAGACTCGAGTGGGTCTGTCAGACTTGAGTGGTCTTTTTTGAATCCCCATACGGATATTAGAAGCACCACCTCACCGCAGTTTTCATCTCAGACCCTTCAAAGTATTCTTAGCTAAGTACGGTGAGCGAAAAGTGATCAATCCACGTCATACCTTATACTTATGTAAGGGTTGATATCATTTTAGCATTTTCATATTCTTCTACTACCACTATCTTATCTTACTATCTTGTGACTACCATCTTTGGCAGCTTGCTACTGTCATTATTTATATATTCAGATATTTATCAGACGATGGCAGCGACTTGCAGAAACTAGTTAGAACTGGGAGAAGAACAAATGAAATTAAACTAAATAGTCCATTGTTTTGGCCGAAACACTATGATACCTTTACATTTTAAACTGTTAAATTAGTTAACTTTTTTTTTGTATCACAATTGTATTTTATTTTACGCGACCTATGTTGTAATGTCTATTGAGTTAATAAACTGATTTGATTTGATTTGATTTGACAGCATCAGGTGTTACAAATGTAAATTTAAAATAAAATACAATTGTGATACAAAAACAAAGTTATTTAATTTAACAGTTTAAAATTAAACTAATTATTTTAATTTCTGTTGAAGCGCTCAAACCGTAAACAATTATGGCATTATACATCGTACGCAAATTATTTTATTATTCAAATAATGCTTATTTCATACAGAATACTTCCAATGCTAACTGTATGATATATCGTAATTAAAAAATAAAAATATAAATGACAAAAACACAAAATACTCATCAAAATGTTTTTATTAATAAGCAAATAAAACCATTTTTTCTAAGTAGAGTAACATTGGTGGAAACAAAACCGGTTGGTTCGAAAAAACAAATTAAATGCTTTAAAAACAAAGTTAAAGTATTGTTAGTTATTTTGACTTAACGTTCTAGAAAATCCTTTTTTTTTTCTATATAAATTTCCAAAAAAAATTACACACAATTATTAAGAAAATACAAGGAACCCAGAAAAAATGAGCTGACAAAATTATTAAAGGGGTTATAATTAATGATTTGGATATATAATATTCAGACGGCATATCTTAATCTGATTTAAATTTAATGGAATAATTTCATAATTTAAAAATAGAACACTGCACCACTGTTCAAAAACAAGTTATAGAGAACAGCGCTCCCGCGCAATTTTTTACTTCTCGAAATTCGAAATGAAATGTGCCGTGCAGAGATAAGCGAAACCCGCCCTTAAGAGGCGAAATAATTTTATCTGCGAACCATTGTCGCGCGAGCAAAAAGTGAAATCCGTTTAGGTCGCTTTTCGCAAAACACCCTTTGTTGCCAAAAACAGGGGGTAATTGTAGTCGTTCCGAGTAATGGATGCTAATGTTGTTATCTGTTATGATATGTATCGCAAAACATAAGTTTCGCCCGTTTTCGTGATTTACAGTATATCTTATAGTTTATTTAATTGTTTCAGTAAATTTGCATAAAAGCACGATATCAAAAACCACTGAACAAACCATTATATTATATAATTCTCTCGAATAAACTAATAAAAGTCGGCACTACAACCTCATGGTGCACTGCCATCTTTGCTTCAGTCGATATATTTATATTTGCAGTGATGACCCTTATGTATTGAGTACAGGTAAAATATTATACACATACAACATAATACCAGGAACGCATTAGTTATGGTTCGACATTAGGACGAGAAACTTTCTAAAGTCAGGAGTATTCATCCCCTGAACGTACTTTCACTAATATGAAAGACGTAGATCTCCGAGGAGACCGCGTTCAGCAGATTAATTGCTCTTCCCATCGGTGTCACCAGAGGCAGATTGGTTCTACACAACAATATAAAATGGTGTACAAGTATTTTTTATATATCTATTAATTCAAATAGATTCACCTTAATTTATATTCAAAAGAACTAAGTTTAAACTGACTATCTGAACTTTTCATTCAAGGTTTTATCAATTCATATTTCAAATATCTTCTATACAATCCAATGTTTACACAGGTTCTAAAAATGAATCACAAACCGAGTTTTAAACGAACCCCGTGAATTATTAAATTGAACGAACAAACACCAAAATGCAAAAAAATCGTTTATATTACGTCAAATTTGACACTTGTTTGTTCGAAATTTGATTTTAAAATTAGAGTTTTCAACGCCGTTTTGGTTGTCAGATTTAAGGCCGATGTCTTCCTGATTTTGACGCAATTCAACTGGTTCTAAATTTATTATTCCAATCTACGTTTGTTTGTGAATCTTGTAAACAAAGTAATTAAAAATATTAACGAATTTATATTGTTTATTTGGTATTAATGAATGGTGGTAAATGTAAAATTTCTGATGTGGATACGAAATGTTTATTAAATATCGATGAGATAAACCAAATCATTTTCGTGATGGTAATGATGTGTTTCGCCTTGATAAAGCATTATCAAATGTGTCGATAATAAAACCCGTAGCTGTTTATATAGCCATGGTTATGATGCCAAAGTTGATGTGGTTTAGCACTTAGTTAGCAATATTTTATGAGCAAGAGAAAAATACAAATACATGGTTGGTACATATGAGTATATCTAGATATTTTTAAATATGACATATTTATTCCGTACAAAATAAGTATTGAATATATATTATTTAGTAGGATACGTGATACCCAGGATCGGAGGACATAGAAAAAGGGATAGAGGAAGGACATAGAGCAAATGAAGGAAGCCTACGTCAAGGAGTGGACGGATATAGGATGATGAAGCTGATTAATTCCAAATATAATCATAAGGATTAATATAGTATTTTTTTATTTCAATCATAAGTGTTAATTTAGGAAATTTTATTACACTTTCAAAAAATAAAAAACTAACTAACTAACCATCACGCCGTCTCCCCGAAAGGGTAGGCAGAATTAATGGACTGCCACACTTTTCTTTCCTGACATATTTCTCTCGCTGCCTCAACATTTATACATCGTGTCATGTACGCACGTCGATTTCTCTGACTCCTCACGTGGCCGACATTCAATATTTGATTTATTTGATCGTGCCACGATTTTGTCGGTCTTTCTCTATTCAAGTTATAAAAATAAAAGTATACTAGTAACACATCTACGACAAGAGAAGGTTAAGGTATTTTTCCATACAACATGTCGTTTGAACCCAATTACTCTATAAAAATTGTTTTTAGCTATTATATTGATTCTAATGACATATAATAGTACCTAATCTATTGGCATTTTGTCACCTGACTTATACACCAGACCATAGACAGTGTGACAATCTCACTGCCGTCACTGGGAATCGAACTCGAGACTTCGGTATGGTAGTCAAAGCTCTTGCTATTCTGCCACAAAGGTCGTTTGATGAATATAAGTGGCCAAACCAAAGCTTTAAAATAAGAGTCTTCACACTGCTAAATGGTTATTTATACATAAACTAGCTTAATTTAATTTTTCCATATTTTTGTGGTCACTAACATCTTAGATAAGATTTACATAAATAATAATGGTTAAATTAATATACTGTAAGAAGCTAGTATTACAGAGATATACGAAGCAATTTATAACATTTTAAGCTTATTGCAATCATATTTCAACGCCACAAGAATACATCGGAATATTTTTACAAATTAAGTTAAGTGGAGGTTTTTAAGGTTTCCCAAGATCTTTTAAAGTTATATTTTAAAATATGGGTTTCAAAAATTTCTACAAAGTAATTTATCCTTAGTATCATAAATCTTAATGTGATATAATTAATCATTGAATTTTCATAGCAGGAACAAAAATTATGTAACTTTAAGTCGTCAATGTATATCTTTATATACTCGTATATTATAAATATAATTCTTCTGTACGGGCGTAGTTGAACTCCTCCTAAACGGCTGGACCCATTTTGATGATTTTTTTGTATGGGTTTAAGCGAGTCCCTGGATGGTTTAGATTCACAATTGAGCCCATTAGGTGACTGTTAAAACCTTTTGGGAAGTTCATTCCATGTATGGCATGTATCACAATTTCGTGGGTATTGAGTACCTATATAGTTTATTGAAAATATGTCTGTCGGGTCCGCTAGTATAAGTATACGAGTATATACTCAAACGTGGCAAAATCAAATAAATCAAATATTAAATGTCGGCCACGTGAAGAGTCGAAGAAATCGAACGACATGCGTGCATGACACTATGTATGAATGTTGAGGAATCGAGGGAAGTATGTCAGCAGGAAAAAACAGTGTGGCGGTCCATTATATTTACCTACGGCTTTGGGGAGAAGCGTGATGGTTAGTTACCTAAAGAATGGCTTAAAATGGCGGACTCCTCAGAGATCAACGTCTTTCATATTAGTGAAAGTACATTCAGAAAGCCAAGACTCTTGATTTTGGAGAGTATTTTGTCTTAATGTTAATGTCGAACCATCTCTCATGCGTTTCGGTAGCATACTATATACAATATATTATTTTACCTGTTCTCAATAGATGCCTTAAACTTAAATTTGGTAATGTACGAGTATATTGATGTAATAAACTGTTTGATTTGATTTGCTTTAAAAAATAAATTACTGTTCTTCATTAAAGGTAACTTCAAGAATATATAGAAACACATTTCACTGTTGTATTATTTTTAACATGAATAATAACCCTATATTTATAGATTAATTGCAAAAAAATTAATTAAATATAATTTTATCCAATAATCCACTAGAAGATTATTCATCGACTAATAAACTAGAATCAGTTTTACTGTTAAAATTTAAATGTTATAATATCACAATTTATTTTACTGTTATAATATCACAATTTCTTTTTATTCACTGAGAGGATCGCGACAGCTGTTTCGCCAACCGATGTTGGTATCATCAGGTGTTACAATTAACCAGTTCTTATCGATAAGTATCTTAATGTTTCGGCCAAAACAATTGACTATTTAAAACTAGTTTTCATTCGTATTAATTATCTTATGGTTTCAATGTTATTAGAATCGATGGAGACAATGTTATTGGTTGAATCAATAAAAATAAAATATAAAAACATTTGCTTTCGCCCAGTAACGCATGCAAGCTTATCTTCAACATATATATGTACGAGTTCATTTCTAACATCCTTTATATTCAAACGGTATGTCAAGCCATATGAATATAAGATATACATTGATTGTTCTGACATCAAAATTGATTGAATTTGTCGCGCTTCGTTTACCTATGTCTTCCTCTATCTCATTCGTATCTTTCTTTATTATTTTCTTCGCTATTCTGTACGTTTTCTTTCGATTTACAATTTTTTCTCTTTTCTCGAATTCAACTATCATTTTAATAAAAAAAAACATTTAATGAATATATTTATTCATTTTTGTATAAAGATCCTCAATAAAAATTTAAAACTGCTCCTTTCTCCTTAAATGCTTTGTCAACATTTAATCTTCCAAGCAAGTGGTTTTATTATACTTATTTTATTAACTCATGTAAATACTTATAGTAGAGTAAACAATTAAATTTGGATTAATTTGTTATAAAAACTGAGTAACTAACCCTCTCGATAGACAGAGAAGATATACTGTCTTACTGATATATCCTGACGACCTTCGTGGCCGAGTAGTAAGTGATTTAACTGACACCACGAAGGTCCCTGGTTCGATTCATCCTTTTTTATCCAATTACATTATTCACTTCTAAGCTAATTGCGTCGGTACAAGAACACCACTGTATACTACATATAAGCTTTTTGGTAGACTTTTCTTTGCGATAATAACTTTAATTACTTTACTTTGTTGCATGCCACAATCATTTTGTTATGTACGTATGTTCATTAAAACTAAAATATATTTTTTAATTTTTATATGAGGCACTCACTTTGTGATTAGACATTTGAAACTAACAGATGTAATATAATAAAACAATTTTTATTTAACCACAGAACTAACTTACTAACCATCGTTTCCCCGAAAGGGTAGGCAGAAAGAATGAACTGCCACAATTTTCTTTCCTGACATATTTATCTCCCTTCTGCAACATTCATACATCGTGTCATGCACGCTCGTCGATTTCTCTGACTCCTCACGTGGGACATTCAATATTTGATTTATTTGATCGTGCCACGTTTTCCTCTGTATTTCTATATTTCCAGCTCCATTTAAATCGTTAACATATAATTTTTTTACCATTCTATCTTCATTCACTCTTTTCATATGTCCAAACCATCTTAATGATGCTTTGAATGTGAGTAAGTCCAAGGTAATGATTTTTGAAAAAGAAGATATCATGACAGTCTGCAACATAGCGTGAATGTTGAAAATGTGGTGCAAGTAGTTGAGTTCGTGTATTTGGGTAGTATGTTTACAAAAGATGGGTAAGTGGACCACAGTATTGTAATTTTAATTAATGCTAACTAGTTTTGCAAGATGCAATATATTTATACTGCCCTGATGAAGCTTGGGTCTAAGCGAAACTAGCGGGCATCAATTAAAATAAACATTCACTGGTTAAATACGAAGTTTTTTTTTATTTTAAATACGTTTTTTGTCTGAATAAAACAAATTGAATATTTCCTCACCATTTCCGTTTTCGAACATCATCGTTCAAAATATTTTCCGAGGCTTTGATTTCGATATTAAGATTTCAGTTTAGTAAATTGTAAGATGAAAAACATTATATTTGAAAAAAAATCAATCAGAATGGAATAATCGTAAGAAACGAGTGCTGGATTCGCATTTTAAAGATCAAAGAAGACGTAGTTAACTTTGAAGCAGAAAATAAACATTATTTCTTCAGATAATGTGGGAAATGGGAAGACTTATGCTTCGTCAGTTGGAGTTAGTAATTTTGCGGTTTATTTTCGTTTTTCCCAGCAGACTGAAATCATAATAAATAATGCTGTGGATGGATCAAATTTACGCACAAAAATGGAACATAAAAACAATTGTATGTTATGTTTGTTTCTCGTACATTAACACATTTCTCGTATTACAAAATAACATTTGAATGAACTCAACCCTTCATTTCATGATTTTTTTTTAAATTTCAACCTACACAGATTGTAAGGTGTACCGTACAAATAGAAAATTAAAAAAATAATCAAATCTTTACTAACTAACTAACTAACCATCACGCCGTCTCCCCGAAAGGGTAGGCAGAAAGAATGGACTATCACACTTTTACTGATGCGGCACTCCATTCTTCTCTTTTCGCCCGCGGGAGACGCGGTGTGATCCTCCTCGCCACCAATAGGCATCTCCCGCGCACACTTCGATCGTCCAACACCCACAAAATAAATCTAAAACAAATAATACAAAATACAATGATATAAAATAAAATAACAAAATAATAATAATTTAACCCAAAATGTTCTTTTTGGATGGTGCACATATTGTCTATTTAATTTATGTTCCACGAATTTAGCAAATAATGTAATAAATGCAAATAATGTTTTTTTTTAATTTAGCAAATAATGTAATAACACATAATGTTTTTTTCGATGTTGCACATGTTGACATGGACGATTCGGACTTTTGTGTTTATTTAATTTATGGTACACGTATCCACCGTATTTTTAATTAGCTGTAATTAGGCACTTTACCAGCAAGAACTTAAAAATAATATTGAAGAAATTATTCCAATTCTCATTGGAACAAATGAAAAATTAATTTTTACGCCTGTCAAAATTCTTTATATAATTCTTCTTTACGGGCGTATTTACGAGCTGCATTTAATAAAATGAGAACATTATTTTGCAACGATAATCTTAACTTGAAACTCCGACAAAGAATGATTAAATATTATGTAAAAATAAATTTAAAATAAATCATTATAACATCTGCCAAAACTGACCATATTTATTATTATTATTATTATTTTGTTGAATCGCTCTTTACATCATGACAGCATGAGCCAAATCGATGTAAAGGGTATTTATAGTTATCATAGTGATTATCGTGACATGTGATAGGTAGCTAATCTATCGCCATTTTATTGTCACGTGAATTCTACACCAGACCAAAGGCAGTGTGACAATCACGAAATCGAACTCGGAACCTTCCGGGTGGCAGTCAATGCACTTACCACTCGGCCACGAAGGTCATACTATATGGCTGCAAAACCTGGACTCTGAAAGTGAATGTAATGAACCGGTTAGAAGCGTTCGAGATGTGGACAGTCAATCGATAGGGTCAGTAATGCAGACGTACTACAGAGAGCCAGAGCCAATAGAGAGCTGTTGTCGAATTTGAAAATTAGAAAGGACTCATATTTGGTTCATGTGCTAAGGGGAGAAAAATACCACCGCCTTCGACTGATACTAATGGGTAAAATGGAGGGACGCTGGGAAGTTGGTAGAAGGCAGCTGTCCTGGCTGCGGAACATGAAAAGAGTGGACAGGAATAACAAGAGTTCAGAACCTGTTCCAAGTGGCGCAGGATAGAGATGCCTTTGCTGCAGTGATCGCCAAAGTTGGGGGGACCTGACACGGCACCGAAAGAAGATGATACGGGTGCATGTACTTGAACTCCTCCTAAACGACTGGACCGATTTTTTTGTATGTGTTTGAGTGGGTCCCTGGATGGTTTAGATCATAGATGCGCAACCGCCGGCCCGCGGGCCGGATCCGGCCCGCGGAGCTATTTTGTCCGGCCCTGATACATCTCGGTGAAGTAATAGAGAAATAAAATTATAGGCAGCACATATACATGTGAACAGTTTTTTTCGAGGATCTTCTTCTTCTTCAAGTGCCCTGTCGGGTCCCCCCAACGTTGGCGATCACCTCGGCGAACCTGTACCTGTCCTGCGCCGCTCGGAACAGCTCCTCAACACTTCGGATGCCGGTCCACTCTCTCACGTTTCGCAGCCAGGACATTTGTCTCCTTCCGGGCCCTCGGCGTCCCTCAATTTTTCCCTCCAATATCAGTTGGAGAAGGTGGTACTTTTCCCCACGCAGTATATGACCCAGATATGAGATCTTTCGAACCTTGATAGTTGATAACAATTCCCTGTCAACTCTAGCTCGCCTCAGGACTTCGGTATTGGTAACCATGTCTGTCCAGGGAACTCTGAGCATTCGGCGATGGAGCCACATTTCAAATGCTTCCAGTCTGTTCGTTGAGTTAACTTTCAGGGTCCAAGTTTCACACCCGTATAATAAAACAGACCACACATAGCATTTGATCATTCTCTGGCGGAGTTTCGAGTTTACGTTATTATTGCAGAAGAGTGATTTCATTTTATTAAACGTAGCTCTTGCTGCCTCGATTCTGCATTTTATCTCTACATCTGGGTCAAGAGATTGTGTTAGTATGCTGCCGAGGTATTTAAATTTTTCCACCCTTTCAACGTTACGGCCGTTCAAATGCAATACTGATCCACTGTAGTCAAGCCGTCCGAATGTCATCCATTTGGTTTTGCTGATATTTATTGTTAGCCCCAATCTTTCACCGGACTCGTCAACAAGATTAAGGAGGTTCTGAAGATCGCTGACACTTTCAGCTAATAAAACAGTGTCGTCGGCATATCTTATATTGTTTATCACAACGCCATTAATTTTCAGTCCTTTCTCGGTGTTGATGAGGGCTCGTTTAAAAACATAGTCGGAGTAGAGATTAAATAACAATGGTGAAAGGATACAACCCTGTCTCATACCTCGCTGGATGGTAATTGCGTTAGACTTCTCGTATCCGTGTCTTATTTCGGCTGTTTGGAACCAGTACAAGTTTTTAATAAAATTTAAATCCTTGGTATCAATATTGCACCTGACAAGCATTTTTATTAGGTCACTATGTTTTACCCTGTCAAATGCTTTTTCGTAGTCAATAAAGCATGCGACTACCTCTTTTCTTTGGTCCCGGCACTTTTGTAGCAGTACGTTGATAGCTAATAGTGCTTCGCGTGTTCCAAACGCGTTCCTGAAACCAAACTGAGTATCGTCGAAGTCTTGCTCACATTTACTACGTATTCTGGCATGTATTATTTAAATAAATAGTTTCAGGACGTGACTCATGAGACTAATTAATCTGTAGTCTCCACATATTTTAGGATGTTGTTTTTTAGGTAACGTCACAAAGGTGGATTTCAGCCAGTCGTGGGGTTTATTCCCTGTGTCATATATTGCATTAAAAAGTCTCAATAGGTAGTCAATATTGTCATTGTCAATGAGCTTCAACACCTCGACAGGGATGTCGTCTGGGCCGCATGCTTTACGATTGTCTGAAGTCTGTATTGCGTGAAGAACTTCCGATTTTATTATTTTAGGTCCGTACAAATTGGTAGAAACATCAGTATCAGGTCTATTGTCTTTAAATACATCATAGATATATTTTTCCCATGTTTGCAAAATATATTTTTCATCCAAAATCAGTTTATTCGAATCGTCAACTAAACATGAATAACATTCGTAACATAACATTCGAGGATGAAACATACTAAATCAAAAATTCGAACGAGGATAACACATGAAAATCTCGAAAATTCTATGCGATTATCATTAAGCAATCCCAACGCCAATATTGATAGTCTCGTAATTCAAGTACAAGGCCAATCTTCACACTAAATTTTGTAATCAGTACATAATATTATGTCGTTCATTATATAAATAAAAAAAACATATAAGAAGTAGCAACGTGTTTTATTTAATTAAATATTACCTTATTATGATTAATAATTTGGTCCGGCCCTTGACAGGGAGACAGAATGATTATTTAGCTCCAGACATAGGAAAGGTTGCCCATGCCTGGTTTAGATTCACAATTAGATCCGGTAGGTGACCGTTAAAACTTTCTGGGAAGTAAATGAATAATCGTCTTTCTGACTATAATTCATAGTTAGGTTTGTTTACCATAGATGGCGCTGATGTCGAATCACGTGGTTAAGCATGCGCAAATTACTTGCATTGTAGGATGGCGTAGATTTAACATTATAACAACAACAATTAGGCTCATTTGTATAGCGCCGTTTTCGTAAATAGCTCACCTCAAGGGCGATTATGTTGGCTATGTTTTGATATTACATGTATGGCATGTAACACAATATCAAACTCAATGTCAAAAACGTTTACTGAAAAAGCAGGCAGGCCAACGTTCAAACAAGACAATGTCTGTCGAGACCGGTAGTAATATGTACAATTATAAGTATAATGTATATTTTGGTTTATTGTAAATTCACTACGACTTGAATTAAGGGGAAGCTTATAATATAATATACTATACGGTAATAATATAATATTTCAATATAATAATATAATAAATGGCGCACGCAAAGTCATTACTGCAAATTGAAATAAATCCACAGAAGCAAAAAATGGCAGTACACAATGGAGTTCTAGTGCCAACCCTCATGAATTTAAGTGAAGCTTGGAGTTGGCAAAAGAAGGATGAAAGCAGGATAAACGCCGTAGAAATGAGATCACTTAGAAGAATGTGCGGGAAAACGTTGTATGATAGAATACCGAACGATGAAATAAGAGAGAAATGTAAGGCAGATGACTGCATAATGGATAAAATTAATAAAGGATCCTTGAGATGGTTTGGACATATGGAACGAATGGATGAGAGAAGAATGGTTAAAAAGTTGTACACAAGCAGCGCGAGTGGAAAAAGAAGCCGAGGACGACCGAGGAAAACATGGCATGACCAAATTAATCAATTACTAAAAGGCGGCCACATTCGAAGTCGGAGTAATCGACGTGCGTGCATGGTACGATGTATGAATGTAGAGGAAGCCCGAGAGGTATGCCAGGACAGAGCATTGTGGCGATCCATCCTCTCTGCCTACCCCTCCGGGGAAATGGCGTGATGGTTAGTTAGTTAGTTAGTTAGTATATAATTATATAAGGTTACAATCCAAGGGGTTAGTTTGAAGCACATATACCTATGTAATTTCAGATTCTCGTTAGTTTATTCAAGTCAAAATACAGAAAGCCGAGAGAATTCCCAGAAAAGTAACAATTTATTCATATAAACTATAAAGAGCTTTCAAAGTATAAAGCAGAATGATAATGCTAAGCTTTTTTTGACGCCGTAAGCTTTAAGCTTCGCACTTCGTAATAATATAATTATGACAAAGACATTAATACGATGCTTTCGCTTGAATTACGTTCATAGGTTAACGTTAACGAGATATAAATGTTATTTCTTACCTTGAATGTATTATATATCACGAAATTCAGAATAACGTATTATTGCGTTAAAATATGTTATTTGTTATAATGATAATTTCTAAACTTATTATTGAAAACGCAACTCATTTATATTTATTTACTATACAAACAAATGAATCTTATACTTTGTTTATAAACTAAAATCTAACTGACTAACCATTTTTTTTTTTTTTTAAAAAGACTAATACCAAGGATTTAAATCAATGATATTAGAATTTATTATAACAATCTTCAATGTGAGCAGAAAATAGCTCATTATTAGGAAGAAGGAATCTGGTCGCGTCCAGGCTTGAACCCATGTCCCCTGGATCAGGAGCCAAGCGTTCTATCCCCTAGACCACCACCCGATTACAGGCAGAAATAATGGACTGCCACACTCTTCTTTCCTGGCATATTTCTCTAGCTTCCTCAACACCAATTTGCTCATGCCATGTTTTCCTCGGTCTTCCTCTACAGCATACTCCATTTACATCGTTAACGTAAACTTTCTTAATCATTATTTCCCCATCCATGTGATGCATATGTCCGAACCAACGCAGCGATGCTTTCATAATTTTGTTCAAAATACTTTATTCCGTTCTACATTTCTTTCTTATAACAGCATTTGAAAATCTATCGTAAATCATTCTACCACACATACGTCTTAAGAACGTTATCTCTACCGTATTTATTCTGCTCTCATCCTCTTTCTGCCAGTTCCATGCATCGCTTAAACTCCATTGTGAACGGCCATTTTCGTTATAATTATTATCAATGTAAACGTCTGTGTTCTAGGAATGTTTTCTGGAGGATGGAATGACATGTTTCGCCCTTCTAATGCATTTTCAAATTTCAATTGTCATGTCGAAGGGCGAAATATTATATTTTACTCCATCTAAAATATGGAATATTTAAACTCCTAAAAGACAGACTTTCATTCATATTAATTATTTAATATGGAGTTCAAGTAACAATAAATCGATGAAAAATGTTAAATTAAACTTTTTTTTTAACATTTAATTGTATCTCAATAGAGACGAAGACGCAAACTGAATATGGATGATCAAAGTGTTTACAGGACTTATGACCTGTCATTGGTTGGGTTAAGCGCACGCTTTATGTAATTACAACATTCCCCATTCCACCTTTGTTATGATCATGCATGACAAATTTTTGGAAGATGTATATATACTCCAAAATCCATACCTATCTTCACGTGTCAGTTTCAATTATCCATCTATGTAGATTTGGTTGCACTTGTGAATCTATTCAAGATTAACTTATACAACCGACCCACTAACGCCATCTATGGAGAATGATTTTCAGCATTTAGCAAACTACCTTATTAACACAATGCGAAGGAGTATATATACATCTTCCAAAATTTTTTCATGCATGATCATAACAAAGGTGGAATGGGGAATGTTGTAATTACATAAAGCGTGCGCTCAACGCAACCAATGACAGGTCATAAGTCCTGTAAACACCTTGATCATCCATATTCAGTTTGCGTCTTCGTCTCTATTGAGATACAATTAAATTTGAATTGACCAACCTTTGGTGAAAATCCAGAATTTCGTATACAAGTATAAGTATACATTCACAAACATATTTAAATTTAACTAATTAATTTTTTTTTCTCTTAACTAAATCAATTTACCATCGTTACAGCAGGTGTTCAAATTTGTAATCAGTTGTTTTTTTATAGAATTACAATTTAGTTAAGCTAAAATTCTATCAAAAGTTTATATAATATATCAAATAATAACATATTTTCTTACTTCGACTAGCTGGGACTTAAAAGACAACCTGATATGACGCATAGAAGGAAATCCCATCTCAAATTTTAAAATAGACAGTCTTGGAAATAAATAATGTGCATGTATGAAAATTCTATAGGTTTGATTTCGTTTGAGAATTTATTCATGTGCTAAGTGAATGTATGTTATATCGATCACGTAAGTTAAATTGAGTTTTACTTTACATTATGATATTAATTGGTTTATGTTTGGAAACTATTCCTATCTGTATATTAATTTAAACTAATGTACGTTTTCAATAAATGATTTAAATTCGTTAAATAAATTTATTATTAAATTCGTATCATTTAATGAAATCGAAAATTTAAACAATGCTTTAACATTAAACTCAAGTCATTCATTTCAATCAAATAATATTTCATATTAAAGTATATTGAACGGTATACGATATATTTATATCATTAAATTAAAAACTGAATTACATAATCTTGCTCAAGAACAGGGGCTCGAGACAAGCGAATGAGAGAACGAAGAGTCAGATATATTTGATTATATTCATAGAAGATAAAAATAAAAAATAAAAAAATACCCTAATTTAAAAAGTATTGTTTTTTATCACTTTAAGGGCACTGCAGAACATGCTCCATTTAAGGGCACTGCAGAACATGCTCCATGTAACTAATTAGAAGAATATTAACAGTTTAAATTAAAAAAACTTTGTTATGAATATCACAATTGATTATAGTTCGTCGCGACAGCTTCTTCCCCTGATAATTTTGGATATAAACTAAGTCTTTCTGATGTTTCTTTTAGTTAATTGTAAGACCTGACGATGCTAACATCGGTAAGCGAAATAGTTAATAATGTTGAATATCAAAGTGTTTCCGCCAAAAAAACGGATTATCTAATATTAGGTCCTTACATATGAAATTGGCGTTTTGTATGGGAGGAACATAAAGTTGATTTTTTTTATATATAATATATTTATTTAATCAAAGTATGTACCATTGCTATCTATGCACTTTTGCCATCTCATAGGTAGTTCATCGATCCCTTTATTAAAAAAAACATTCGGACGGGAATCAATAAAATCTTTGAAGTCGGTTTGGACTGCCCCATCGGAGTTGAATTTTTTCCCTTGCAAGAAGTTATCCAAATTTCGAAAAAATAGTTATCTGTTGGGGCAAGGTCCGGAGAGTACGGTGGATGTCTTAGACATTCCAATTGAAGTTCTTCTAATTTGGTAGCCGTCTGTTGTGCAGTGTGTGGTATAGCGTTATCATGAAGCAGCAGTGGCCTAGAGCGATTAACCAGCCTCGGTTGTTTAACAGCTAGCTTTTCCATCATGGCTTGCAGTTGCTGACAATAGACATCTGCCGTAATCGTCTGGCCAGATTTAGTGCTGTAGTGAACGACACCAGCACTAGTCCACCAAACGCTCACAAGTAACTTTTTTGGAGTCAATTTTCGCTTGGGGCATGGTTTGGCTGGTTCGGCAGGGTTCACTTTTCATCACAGGTAATGATTCGATTCAAAATTCCTTCATTATTGTGCCGGTTGAGTAATGCAACGCAGCAGTCAACGCGCGTTTGTTGATTTGCTTCACTTAACTCGTGAGGTACCCACTATTCAAGCTTTTTCACCTTCCAAATTTGCTTCAAGTGGATTAAAACAGTTTTATCACTAACACCGCAGCCTGCAGGTAACTCGGACGTGGTTTGCGATGGATCCGCTTCCACAATAGCCTTCAATTCTTCATTATCAACTTTGGTCTCCAGCCGTCCACGGGGCTTGTTCTGCAGGTCGAAATTTCCAGAACAAAAACGTTGGAACCAAAAACGCACCGTGTTTTCTTTTGCGGCACCGTCGCCATACACATCATTAATCCTTCGACCCGTTTCCTCAGTACTGGTGCCACGGTGGAACTCGTACTCGTAAATAACGCGATATTTCAAGTTTTCCATTTTGTAAACTGAGTGACGCAATGAAAAAAAAACAATTGAGGAAAAAACAAATGAATTATAATTTTCGAAACACAAATACTTGAGTAAATAGCTGTATAAATTTGAATTTGGAATTCCTAACCAAAGAGAAGATATTTGAGATCAAAGTTGCCAGTACGGCAAAACGCCAATTTCATATGTAAGGACCTAATACTCGTATATACACATATTTAGTATGAGGGACTACTGAGAATATAGGAGATGAAGGTGCTAAGATCAATTACTGGAAAAATTCTCCGAGATCGTGTCCGCAACTTAGACATAAGAAAAACTTGTGAAATAGAGGATATCGTTCAGTGAAGTAAATCCAGAAGAAGATACTGGAAGAATTATGTAGCCCGAATGGATGGTGACAGACTTGCATATACGAGTACATCCGCTTATGAAATCCCCTCCAGACACCACCCACCTGGAAGACCGCCTAAGAGATGGAGGGACAGCTGGATCTCATCACCCGACGAGACACGATCTCTGTGTCACAGATCGTCAGATCTATTAAAAGAAGAAGGTTACATCTCATTGAAACGAATTCACGCACCAGCACTTCGTTAAGATTGTGTAATATCAATGTTATTTTGTTATCTACGTGTAAAAGTCAAGTACAACTTGAATACAAGTAGAGTTTTGTAAGTCAGTCTTTAGATTTGTAATCAGTTTGTACTTGTTTATAAATAATTTAATTTGTGATTATACATAACGAATGCTTAATAATAGATCCGTAATGACCTCTCGCGTATTATTCGTCTTAAATATTCAAGTAATTTAAACTTCAATATCAATGATTAATTGATGAAGTTATTAATGATCGAATATAATTTTTTTGAATCGCGTCAAAACAACTCGAGACTGTAAGTTCTTGACTACAGGCCTGAAGTAGGTACCTACTTTCGGCAATATAAAGTACCTACTTACTTTTTGAGTCAATGACCCTTATTATATTTAGTTTTATGGTTGAATGGTTATGACGTATTGAATTGGTCATTTATATTATTTTACACAAAAAACATCGTCCAAATACATGTAATTAAAAAAAAAAAAAGAATTCTCATATTTATTTCATTGTTATTCCGGTATTCCAATAAAATGGCCCTTCACAGTGGAGTTCTGGTCCCAACCCTTATGTATGGAAGCGAATAATGGAACTGGCAGAAGAAATATGAGATGTGTGATAGAACGATGTACAACAGAATCTCTAATGCTGATATAAGAAAGGAATGTAGAGCGAAAGAAAGTATTAAGAACAAAATTATGAAAGGATCGCTGCGTTAGTTCGGACATATGGAGCGCATGGGTGAAGAAAGAATGGTTAAAAAAGTATACGTTAACGATGTAAATCCAATACGGAGTCGAGGTAGACCGAGGAAAACATGGCATGAACAAATTAATAAAATTTGAAAGGTTGGTCATGTCAGAAGCCGGAAAAATCGACGTGCGTGTATGACTCGCTGTATGAATGTGGAGGAAGCTAGAGAAGTATTTCAGGATAGAATAGTGTGGCGGTCTATTCTCTTTGCCTACCCCTGCGGGGAAACAGCGTGATGGTTTGTTGTTGTTGTACTGTAAATGGTTTTCATACCCTTTCAGCCATCCACTACTAATCTAACAATTGGGTATTAATACGCTTCGAGCTGAATACATTTTAAAAAACCGATTCATGAGTAAATATTAATA
The DNA here is from genome assembly GCA_022606425.2 of Lepidostoma basale. NCBI lineage: Eukaryota > Metazoa > Arthropoda > Insecta > Trichoptera > Lepidostomatidae > Lepidostoma > Lepidostoma basale. The sequence goes on along the minus strand of JAHDVF020001106.1, from coordinate 2,638,105 downwards.
TAATATTTTTACTAACTAACTAACCATCACGCCGTCTCTCCAAAGGGGTAGGCAGAAAGAATGGAGAGCCACACTTTTATTTCCTGACATATTACTCTCGCTTCCTCAACATTCATGTGTCATGCACGCGCGTCGATTTCTCTGACTCCTCACATGGCCGACATTCAATATTTGATTTATTTGATCGTGCCACATTTTCCTCGGTCTTCCTCTATTTCTGGTTCCATTTACATCATTAACATATATTTTTTTACCATTCATTCTTTCCATATGTCCAAACCATCTTAATGATCCTTTCATTATTTTGTTCATGACACCATCATTCACTTCTTATATTTTCATTCGACACTCTATCATACGAGTATCCACACATTCGTCTAAGAGATCTCATTTCTACTGCATTTATTCTACTTTCATCCTTCTTTTGCCAGTTCCATGCTTCGCTTCCATACATAAGGATTCCATATATAATTCCATATAATATTTTTACATTTCCATAATCAAATTGATTCCTCAATTTCGCTTATTTACGCGTAATGCTCGTTCTTAGAATTTATTTTTTATTTTTTATAAATTTATTATGTTTAGTAAACAAAAATACACGATGATGAAAGATTGCGGGTTTCATGTAAAATCGCCATTAAGATTAATTTTAGCACTGCATCAATATTCTGATCTGTATCTGATTTTCTTTTAGCCGACCACATTGGGAACGTTTTAATAGTCATATGAAATACAGTGTTACTCTTATAGCTTTGTACATGAATGAAATAAATCAATTTTGTGGTAATAAACATTGAAAGCAAAAATACGTTTTTTTTATAGTATCGAAAGCTTGTTTGGTGCGAATGTTCACCTAGTAATATCGCGTTTTTATCATTATGGAAAGTTATCAAGTTATATAATCGTCGTTAAAAATAGCTTTGAAATATTATGTGTAATAATAGAATCCAAATAAATTATTTATGAACGTATGGGTGTTTTTTTAGAGGTTTGGTTTTTAAACAAGCAACATTGTTTTTACAGACTGTCAATTTGACAATCAATAGTTTATTTGTAGTCAATACGCTTTGTCATTTTACCAATAATAGAATAAAGTCAGAACAGTGCTTGTAAATTGTGCAAATTTATTTTGAAAATCATAGTTAGGTTCAGGTTAGGTTGCTGGTTAAGTGCCTAATTACAGTTAATTTAAAAAACGGTGGATACGTATAACATAAATTAAATAAACACAAAAGTCCGGATCGTCCATGTCAACATGTACAACATCGAAAAAAACATTATGTGTTATTACATTATGTGCTAAATTAAAAAAACGGCGGATTCGTGGAACATAAATTAAATAGACAATATGTGCACCATCTAAAAATAACATTTTGTGTTAAATTATTTTTATTTTGTTATTTTATTTTATATCATTGTATTTTATATTATTTGTTTTAGATTTATTTTGTCGGTGTTGGACGATCGAAGTGTGCGCGGGAGATGCCTATTGGTGGCGATGAGGTTTGCAACCCATCACACCGCGTCACCCGCGGAGCGAAAAGAGAAGGATGGAGTGCCGCATCAGTAAAAGTGTGACAGTCCATTATTTCTGCCTACCCTTTCGGGGAGATGGCGTGATGGTTAGTTAGTTAGTTAGGTTCACCAAACTTATCGACATGATCGTCTATCCGAGCAAGTTACTCGGAAGACTATGGATCGTTTTCGCACCACGTACACTCTAGTGGATAATACGCATCCACATTGACGACAATTGTCGAAAATTGGACTTGCGCTTCATTCGAGCTAGCCGTGGCGCTCATAACCCCGAAATCATAATTAAACATTAATGGCATAAAATTATCTATTAAATAAAGCCTATATCATAGACATTGCGATGGAGCCACATTTCAGATGCTTCTATACGGTTTTATTCACTTGAGGATCCAGGTCTTCATTCCGTAAAGTAATATGGACCAAATATAACACTTGACAATTCTCTGTCTGAATTTAACCGCTATATCGAAGATGTGTATGAATTGGTAAAGCCTTTAAAAATGTCTGTTTAAAGCTACCCGCGCTTCTTTAGTTCTTATTATAAAAGTTACTTTGTCCAATTTCCATATCTCCTTATACAAATTGTTAGCCGTCGGATCAAAGCATGAAACAAAATTAATACGAAAAATACCGCTGCTTTCAGAATATTTCAAAGAATAACTTAACAATGATAACCCGATAAGTAGTAAAAGGGCACGTTATGTAAAATGCCAGACACCGCTGTCGTGGCATTAGTCCTCGCCTATTAATACATTTAACCTTTTGACAGACATTTAACCGCCAGTTGAATTTTTAAAATAGAAAAAATTCTTTTCATGTTTAGATTGTGGTGGAATTAGGGATGGGCAAAATCGAAATTAGGATGATTTTTTAATTTCTGAATTTTTTATTTTCAAATTAAACAAAATAATCTATTCCATTTATATAACAATTTGACCGATGCGCTTGTATTTGAATATATGTTAACACCTCGTTTTAGGATTTATGATACAATCACTAAGTTATGTAAAAAAAATTTAAACACTTTTTCACTTAGTATAAACCATTTTATTTGAGTAATAGCGCCAGCCGGTTTCACTCTGTAACGAGTTTCTTCAGAGCTATACATAAACTGTTGTGTCAGTTTGTGTAAAGCCCTGACGAAGCTCGCTATAGAGTGAAACCGGTTGGCGCTACTTTCTCAAATAAAGTGGTTTTTACTAAGTGAAAAAGTGTTTAATTTTTCTTTTAAATATGCCAAACCACAATATAATGGCTTTGTATCAACGACTTAGTAACATTCTATACGATTTACAATATTTTTATAATTATTGGTTTAACATTAATGTATAACATACATCGGTCGCGCGAGGAGTCGAATAAAATAACGAGCATGCATGCCACGATGTATTCATGTTGAGGAATCGAGAAAAATGTGTAAGAAAATAACAGTCTGGTACTCCATGCTTACTCTCATCCCCCCTTTGGGGTGACGGCGTGATTGTTAGTTAGTATATTTATGAAATATTAAATGAAGTAAAATAATAAATTGAAAAGGTCAAAAACAGTTATTAAACTCTATCGATTCTATTGTTGGTTTTATCCCACAAAATACAATATAATTATATTTCCGGCTTCTTTTGGAGGTTCACAGCTATCGACAAATGCCAGCAAACTGCCGAAGCCGGTCAAAAATATCTAGAAAAATAACTGGAATAAAACTTACAGCGATAAAATTTTCTATATTATTACAGAAAAATAAATATATTCTTTAGTATTTAAATACAATCTAAGAAACTTAGTTTTGCTTGCTAACACTTTAAATAGATTTTAATTCTTAGCGTAAACCCCTTACAAATGATATAGATTGGTTCACCCCTATTTCTCTGATACAATCAAATACAGCCGTTCGTACTGTCTCCATATAACGGTATTCCCGTTACCTGGTACCGATTGCACATGAAATGGTTGCCACCCTATTATTCCACGCATTAATCAAATTTCTGTATATGGAAAGGCATGTCATTACGAGGGTGTCCACATTTCACGAATAAATAACACGTTTGCGACGTGGTACGTCAGAAAGAGTTATTGTTATAGTTGGTAACCCGAAAATGGTATTAAATAAGAAATATTACCACATATCGCAACATTTGAAAGAAAGGATAAACATGTCGCAAATTAATTAATTGTTTAATATGAAACACTGTTATAAGATCACAATTTATATTTCGACATCTATTTCGGCATTCGATGTTGGCATTATCAGGTATTACATTCGAATTCAAACAGCTATCGCGACAATATAATGTAAATTAAATCAATAATTCTATAATTAATACGAATGAAAACGTCAGTTTTCTAGATGTTTTATTATATTTTATGGAAATGACATGTTTCGCCCTTCTAAGGCATTATCAAATGTAATGTAACATTTGATAATGACTTAGAATGGCGAAACATGTCATTTCCATAAAATATAATAAAACTTTTAGAAAACTGGCGTTTTCGTTCGTATTAATTATTTAATATGGAGTTTTACATCATTGTTCAAGAAACAATAAATAAATAATTCTCAGTGTTCTTATTTAAATAGTTAATAAAATAATGTTGAAGTATCATAGTGTTACCGTCAAAAAAGTGAATTATCTAATCGTAAATGTGTATTTGATAAAATTTATGTTTATCACCTTAACTAGAACATTAAAAATATCAGACAGTTGAAGATTGTTTAAAATATAAAACTTAAAAAAACAATATTTTGTTTAAGCATATTTAGAAAAAAAAGATTGTGGCGATGAGGTTCGCAACCTATCAAACCGTATCTCTCGCGGGGCGAAAAGAGAAGGATGGAGTACTGCATCGGTTAAAGTGTGGCAGTCCATTTTTTCTGCCTACCCTTTCGGAGAGGCGGCGTGATGGTTAGTTAGTTAGTTAGTTAGAAAAAAAGATTCGGAGTACTTAATTTTTCTAAATTATCATCCTCCATCATCTGCTTCCGTGTCTGTCGATCAATGTCGTACTGGTGGTCTCTCTCGTCGCTCCATCCAAGTTGGGTACGTCCTGGGTTTCGGGTCACAGTTCTAGGACATATGCAAATGAGACCATTTTAGCGCTGCCACTCTTCCGATTATGTCCAAGACTCTGGTTCTGGTTTTATAATGGTGTTCAGGGTGAGCCCTGTCCGTTAAACTAATTTCTTACTCTTTCCATGGCTCAATTTTTTCAAAATAACTAATAAATATTTAAAATATGAAAAACAAAAGAAACGATTTTTTTATGAATTAAAACATTGTTCTTTCCAATTTTAAGTTTATTTTTCTCGACATGTTTAGAAAACTTTACATCTTCATCATCGGGATAACGATATTGTCTGAGGAAAATCAAAACAGTATACATCGTTCTCCCGGTGATGAAGACGTAAATAAGGCCTTTAAAACATTTCAAGAAAAATAAACTTAAACTGGAATAAACAGTGTTTTAATTTTTTTTTAATGTACATATACAAATATTTGTAGACAAATACTGGAAATTACCCATTACGGGTTAATCATTAAGAATAAATTGTATCTCAATAGAGACGAAGATGTAAATTATTTGGAAACAGAATATTGTGGTCGAGGCGTTTACAGGACTTATGATCTGTCATTGATTGGGTTAAGCGATCGCTTTATGTAATACAACATTCCCCATTGCGCCCTTCTTACGAGCACCACGTCTGACAATTATTTTTGAAAGTTGTATATAATCTACCATGTTGAGAAACATTTATCATATTTTAGTTCAATCTACACTAGCGCCAATCATTGAGACTAAATGTAAGCATTAAGCAGAAAATCTTTATTGATGTAATATGAAAGACTATCAACCCAATTATCACACATTACTAGACAACGCCTGGAGAAAACTCTCCAACTTTTATATGCTTTTAACTTTGACCAGTTTTTATACAACATTTTTTTTAATGTATACTCGTACAAGTACTTGTAGATAAATACTGGATATTACCCATTGCGGTTTAATCATTAAGAATTAATTCTTAGTGTTTTAATTCATTAAAAAATCATCATAGTTATTCCACAGCGTTAATGCCTTAAGTTTATGAAAAAAAAAATACAAAATTGGGTATTTTTTACCCAAAGAATCTACTAGACGGTTAAAATCAAACAAACTGTGACAAGTACAAAACACAGTCATTTTACAGTCGATTTTAAAAGCTGTTATTACCCGATTACGATAATTCTAGACTGATGGGCTATTCGTCATTAAAGTACAAAATAACCGCCCAAACAATAAATTATGAATCTAGATAAAATAAACTTAAATTCAGGAGGTGTTGAAATGAAAGCTTCCCTTTAATTATACTTGGAAAGTTTTCTTTAGATTTCGTGATTATACATATTATTAGTTTAACCTTGTATGAATAATACGGAAATACCTGCGTTTAGCAGATTCGATGATAGAAGAAAGACTTAAGTATAGGTAATGTGTTTTTATCTGAAATTAAAAATCTTAAATGTTTTTCAGTTCCTAAATATACACAGTTTACAATTTTTAATTATTTAATATGAGTTAAATTACAGCTATAGGGCGAAAAACATTACTATTGTAAGCCACTTTTTCTATTATTATTGTTAAATGTTTAATACAACATTATTTCAATTTTCGGTTTTCAGGGCTCCCTCCGCTTGCCCGAAGCTATTGCCCTAGGCCCGTCCCCCGTCTATGCGGGACTTCCGTTAAAAAAATAAACAAACAATAATATACGTAAATTTGCAACCAAGGAGGACCCAGACCACATTTAAGCTACGCTACAAAGGTATTACAATCATACCATTTACTATCTAAATAACTTATTTACTTACCATCACGCCGTTTCTCTAGAGAGGAGGCCGAGAGGATATACCGCCATACTACCCATATACCTCTCTAGATTTCCCTACATTCATACATCGTAACAAATACGCTCGTCAATTATTCCGACTGCGAATGTGGCCACCTTTAAATATGTAATTAATTTGGTCTTGCAATGCCTTCTATCGTCGTCCACGGCTTTTCTTTCTACTTACACTGCTTGTATACAACATTTTAAACATTCTTATCTTATCCATTCGTTCTATATGTCTAAACCATCTCAGGAATCATGTTTTAATTTTATTTATGGAGCAGTCACCTTCTTACATTTTTTCTTTTTTTTTTCGTTAGGTATTCTATCATATATCGATTCAAAACAATAATTTTGTTACTTGAAAATTCTTTGAAAGTATTATACAGAATCAATAAACTTAACCCCCCCCCCCCATTTTCATTTCATATATAAACCTAGAAAAAAATTATATAGGTACCAGAAGATGGCAGCAAGCTGCCAAATTCGGTCGAAGACACAAACATTAGTGGATTTTAACTAAATATATACTTGAAAAAGATTTTTACAATATGCTTTAGTTTTCATCATTATATACCGTTTTGTCTCATATTATTCTCAGTGATCTAATTTTTACTGCATTTATCATTATTTTATCCTTCTTTTGCCAGATCTAAACTTCACTTCCAAAACATGGGTCATTAAATCAAATTCACATATTTTAAAAGTCATCAACAGCGAAATAATTGCATTTCATAAATCTAAATTAAATTGAATTGTATAAATAAATTAACACTTCAAGTACTGTCGACAAAATGGCTGACAATACCTTGATTATTGTACCACTCTTCCACAGAGTTATTTTTATCGCTTTGTAAACTGTGTTGCGCGACCTTCGCTGACATACATTCTACCATCATAATATTATTGTGTCTTCTTCGCGATTCTAAAGGTCTGATGTTATTAATTCATAAGCGTGCATGTACTCAAAGGAAATGAATATACATACAAATTCATACATATTATATCATAATGATGTCAACTATTCATCACTCTTACGTTAGTTTCTTTGATGCGAATATTGAAAATCGATATCCAATTTTATATTATTCAAAGCAACATATTTCCTCACAACACTCTCTCACCCTGACGAAGCTCGGGCGGGAGCGAAACCGGTTGATGTTAACAAATTAAATATAAATTACGAAAAGTGTATTTTTATTTTATTCCACATATTTCCAATTAACCCGATTTTTCACAAAATACTTACAGATATTTATTGTTTCTTGAACAATGATGCAGAACTCTATATTAAATAATTAATACGAATGAAAACGCCTGTTTTCTAGAAATTATATTATAATTAATGGGAATAACATTTTTTGCTTTTCTAAGACATATGGCTAAGGCGTTAATACTGTGGATTTCAATAATAACGATTTTTTTATGAATTAAAACATTGTTTTTCCTCTATTTAATTTACTGTCTCGACATGTTTCGAAGGCTTTACACTTTTGTCATCGGAAGAACGATATAAACTGTTTAAATTTGATTGAGTTTATATCGTTCTCCCGATGATGAAAGTGTAATGCCTTTGAAACATGTCGAGAAAAATAAATTCAGAAGTGGAAAAAACGATGTTTTAATTCTTAAAAAATTGGATATCTTGTATTTAAAATTTTAAATATTTTTATGAATTATTATTTTAGCAATGTTGGGAATCAGTATAGTTTATGGAAAAGTGGAGAGAACAGTGTTTAAATTTATGGAAGATTTTGTTGTCCCATAGGAAATCTAAACAATTTAAAATATTTTACAAAATTTAAATCTAAACATATTTGTAAACACTGAAAAAAAGGGTGAAACATATCAATCTTAATGGATGGCGCTAGTGTAGATTGAACTAAAAAATGTGAAGTGCTGCGCAGCATTCTAGCATATGTACATCTTCCAAAAAATTGTCAGACGTGGTGGTCATAAGAAGGGCGGAATGGGGAATGTTGTTAAACATAAAGCGATTGCTTCACCCAACCAATGACAGATCATAAGTCTTGTAAGCGCCACGACCACCATATTCTGTTCCCAGAAAACAATTTACAACTTCGTCTCTATTGAGATACAATTAATCCTTATAAAAACAAAAATTGAAGTCTAATATTGAAATAAAGGGTAAAACATAGTAATTTATTGAAAATAAAGGGTAAATCATAGTAAAATACATTATTGTTTTTCGAAAAATATTGTAAAAATCCATACTTAATAACTAATACGTATGAAAACGTATGTTTTTCATAAGTTTAATTATGTTGTTTCAAAGAAATATTTTTGACATTTGACAAAGCCTTACAATAATTATAACGTTAAAAATACTAGGAATACGAAGATTATTCTGTCATTTTACCGTCAGACTCATTTGTTCCTGGTATGATGTGTCAGGACAAATTAACTGCGTGAATGGGTTTGCAAGTTCTTAACCCCATTATGTCACCCATTAGAAGATAATGGAATAACTAACACCATCCTTCTTATATCAAAGTCTCCCTACTGCGGTGACCTCTCAGATTTTTAGATAAACTTACCTTTGCAAGTTAGTATTCTTTTTGATTATTATTATTAGCACCAAAACAACTTTTTCTTTATGTCATCTAATACCCGTAAAGAAAAATGTGAAATATAAAGTAATGATTCTTAATTAATACGAATAAAAACGTCTGCCTTCAAGGGGTTTAATTATATTTCAGATGGAATGTCATTTTTCGCCCTTCTAAGGTATTATCAAATTTTTAATTTGATAATGCCTGAGAAGGGCGAAACATATTATTCCATCTTAAATATAATAAAACTCCTAGAAGACGGAGGTTTTCACACTCAATTTGTGGTGGGGCATTAATACTCGTATTAATACACTTGTAAATTTGTATTTGTACCACTTAATTATTTGCAAAAAACCAACCGGTTTCGCTCCCTACGGAGTTTCGTCAGAGTTACAAAAGGGGGTCTGAAAAAATAGGTTCTGTTTAATAAAAACGTATGTTATCTCGAAGTTTTATTATATTGAAGTTTGTTGAAATGACATATTTTGATGAATTGAATGAATTTGCCTTCCTAGAAATAATTAAATGTCATAATTATACAATATCATTATAAAACTGTAATAAAATGAAAAAAATAGTATTATTAGTATCAATAATTTAGTATCAGTTTTACATCATAATTCAACAAACAATAAATAAATTTAAGAAGCACTTAATTTGTGGTATGACATTATAAAAAAGAAATACAAAACACTTTAACTTGTTATTACACCACTTTATTTTTGTCAAACCAACCGGTTTCGCTCCTGGTTTCAAAACAAAAAAATATTGTTTTGTAACCCTGACAAATCTTCGTCGGGGATGAAATCGGTTGGTTTGATAAAAAACAAAGTGGTGTAAAAATAAGTTAAAGTTTTTTTTAATTCATTTGAATGAATAAATTGTTTTAAGGTATTAAAAATACGCAGTAACAACGCAACAAAACAAAGAAAGCTTTAGTTTAAGAATCAAACAAGCATGATGTGCAGATCCTAGTATCTCAACCATAAACCGGGTGTATTTTGTGGCTGTAAAACATCTGCTATGTCTGAGTCAGGCCACCCCCGTCACCCCTACCCCGATTCCCGCGTGCGTGTGAGCAACCCCGAGATTTGTTACCCCGGCGTAGATACGTGAGGTTGTATGCTAAATAGTAAAAGAGGCCGCGATGAAATGGGCTACATCGTTAAGCATTTTTTATCATAGAAAAAAAGTTTAATTTTGTATAACTCTCCGTGCATACCGCCCCAATCGTGGGGCCAATAAATATATATGGTCAGATAGCGTATTACCCCATGCTTTTGGCTCATTTATAATTTCTGTATAATTCCCAGATTTCGCCTACATTTCGACTATAAGCGACAATTATTGGTGTCTTCTTCTTCTTCTACTTTTGGTCCTGTCACACCTCCGTGGTGCATAGGGCCTCAAAGATTCTTCTCCACCCGACTCTATCGCATGCCTGATTCTTAACATCATCCCAAGTGAGGCCTGCTGCCTTAACCTCGTCCTGCAGGGTTCTTCTCCAGGTGGCTTTAGGTCTGCCTCGCTTTCTCTTTCCCCCCATAGGGGACCAGTCTAGTGCGCCCTGAGCGATGCAGGCTGGGTTCCGTCTCAGAGTGTGACCGATCCACTGCCATTTGCGCCTAGCGACTTGTTCTCTAATTGGCTTTTCGCCTGCCATAGTCCAGATTGGTGTACACAAGATTAATTAATTCATGTGCTATTTACATGTTTTTCAAACTGTAAAAAATTATGTTTCAAAAATGTCATTAAAATATTATTACTCGAGATGTTAAAATGTTTGGGATACAATTTTTTGCCACAATTTTTATTTATATTTTTTTATTTATTTAGACATACAATAGTAAAACTGTATTCCCATGAGTATAATACTCATTATGGGACAGAGTGACAATTTACGTATCGCACGCTTAATATAACACTGGCTTAACCCAAAAAAGCAAGTTTTGTTCAATCCGACATGAGTCGGTGTTTTAACACAAACAGTCGAAAAACACGTACGAATGGATAGCGTTAACATTGTGAACGATTATCGTACGTACAAATGGACAGCGTTAAAATTGTGAAAAATAGATGGATTGCGTTAACACAAGCCTCTGTCTTATGTGAACTCAGTTATGACCTAAACCACAATCGGTCAGTTTACTATTAAGCGTGCGATATTTAATAATTAAAAACAGATACACAACAATTGTAATACTTTCAGGAAATATCGAAATACAGACATAGAAATTAAAGCATCTTACAAAATTAACAGAAATACAAAAACATTAAGGAAATATCAGACACATACATAAAAACTTAGACATCTTACACATTTTATGGAATTACAAAAACATTCAAGAAATATCAAAACACACACATATAAACTTAACATAATACAAGATTTACAAAATTACAGAAACATTCAGGAAATATCAAAAGCACAGACTTAGAAACTAAAACATCTTACATAATTAACAAAATTACAAAACCATTCAGGAAATATCAAAACTCAGACATAGAAACTAAAATAACACGTAATTCCAAACGATCAGTAACATTACATTGTCCCATTCGTTTTGTCTAATACATAAAGACCCGTATCAGAAAATATACTATCAACCTATTTACTGAAAATTATCGTCCTGTTATCAACAGGCATACACTTATTTATTAAGTGACTAATTTGGACAAAAAAATTATACATTTAATGAAAAAATAATCAAATAATAATCACCAACCTATGTTGTCCTCTAAATCACCAAAAATAAATTTGTCACGGGATGGCTATTTTGAGGGAACACTTCCCAGAGCGCCTCATCTCAATTAGGGGCGATTTGGAGTGGCCGGCCCGCTCTCCCGATTTGTACCCTTATTATTTTTTTCTATAGGTTTTTTTGAAATCCCGTGTTTATATGAACTGTTCAGGGACCTTAAAAGATATGAATACCAACATCCAGGAAGAAATTGCAAAGATAACGCCTGATATGCTGGCAAGAGTCATGACAAACGCCAGAAATCGGTTAACTTAATGTATGGAGAATGGGGGACGTCACCTACCTGATGTGATGAAAAACTTAAGGTTTGGGCCTATATCATAAAAAACAAATACAAAATTTTGGATTTATAAAACGGGTTTTATTAAGTTTTGAAAAAAGGAAGTTAAGCTGTCGCATCCTGTATATACAAATGTGTATATACATATGTATATATATATATATATATATATATATATATATATATATATATATATATATATATATATATATATATATATATATATATATATATATATATATATATATATAGTATATATATATATATATATATATATATATATATATATATATATATATATAGTTATATATATATATATATATATATATATATATATATATATATATATATATATATATATATATATATATATATATATATATATATATTTTTGTGTGAACATGGGTGTATTTGTTTTTATATATATATATGTATGTGTAACTCTAAAACATTACCGTACTTTTGATTGAATATGTTATGACATCATTTTGTTCAATTATTGTACTTCACTTGTTTGAATCTAGTTTTTTTCTAACTTTAATTTCGATTCACAAGTATGTACTGTTATTTCTTATTATCGTTAATAGTTTTAGTAGCATGTATTGTCATTGGCCTTATTTTATTGTTTTTTTGTGTTTTATTTATGTACTGTTATCGCTGTTTGTTACCCCAAATAAATAAATAAAATTAATTATTTTAGGTTAAAACGATTCAACAATAAAATAAACTACGCATCTTGGAAAAGGATCGTATTAGAAAAACAATTCAACTTTAAGAGAACGAAACGATATGATGAGTACCACTTTCTTTGGAATATGAAACTCTTATGAATTATTCCAACGCAGGGAAAATGTATGTCGTAATTCACTTTATGTTAGGCGTGAATACAGAGTAGTGTATAAGCGACTATTGACAACCATAAAACGTTGTTACCAAAAAGTATCCCTTTGAATGTTCACATTATGTTATACAGGGCTATGTTATGAAAAATTTCTAAATTTCAATGGAGTCGTGGGAAACCAAAGAAACTTGGCATGTTTATCAAATTTGAAAGATCGAAAGAAAGTCGTATGCACCAGGCTAAACTTGCCTTTAACAAGAAAGCTAAAATATTCAAGTCCAAAAACATAGACCTAAACCTCCGAAAACAACTGATAACAACATTGGTGTGGAGTGTTTTACTATACGACTGCGAGACACCAAGCCTGGGCGAAAGAGAGTGCAAAAGACTGAAGGCGTTTGAAATGTGAACCTATCAACGAATTGCCCATGTTTCATGGAGGTACCACGTTACAAATGAGGAGGTTCTCAACAAAGTTCAAGATAATAGGCACATGTTGAACACCATAGCGGAGAGGCGCGCAAGATAGATTGGTCACGTGTTGCGACACGAATGTTTCCTGCATGATGTATTGGAAGGAAGGGTTGAGGGATTGATTGGCAGAAGACGACCTCGGCAGGAGTACCTAGACCAGATTTGCCGAGATATGGTCTGCACCTCTTATGCGAAGTTGAAGAGAGTTGCCGAGGACCGAGCAGAGTGGAAGAGGAGATGCGTCGCCTTGCTGTAGACCAATCTTTAGATTGAGACCGGAAAAGAAGAAAGAACGCTCATGTGTGAAGTCGGAGAAATCGTAGTGCGTGTATGACTTGATGCATGAATACGGAGGAAGCTAGAGACGTGTGTCAGGATCGAGTAGTATGGCGGTTCATTTTCTCTGGCTACTCCTACAGCAAAACTGCGTCGTTGTTTGTTGTTTTTCTCTATATTATCAAATATAAACGAGGAAAAAATCAGCAAAAGAAGAAATAAAAATATCCTTTTATATATATTTTTTTTTAAATGTCCACACGGAGACCATTATTTTCAGCCTTCTATTTTCAAATAACTATTTATTATGGCAGATGGGGTTTTGAATATAATTCAAATTCAAACCGAGCATAATTTGTACGTTTGACGGTTGATTTGATAAATATTTTTAAATAGGTTTATTTCAAATCAGATAAAAAAAAATATTTAAAAGTTGTTCCTATTGAATTAACATTAGCAAATGCTTTATAAATATAAAATTAAATGAAAATGTTCTTTCAAATAATTGTCACAATAAGGGTTTTTAAATCATTTTTTAAATTAAAAATACAACAAAATGGATAGCAGTCTGTGTATGATAGAGTGTCGAATGAAAATATAAGAAGTGAATGCAGTGCGAATGAAAGTGTTGATGATTTTTTTTCCAAGCTCCTGTATCCTACGCCTTTTGCTTCCAATAGTTCGATTTGACTAACAGAGCCAAATCAGTTAGAACGTTGTCCATTAGGCGCTGTCTAGGCCTTTCTAGAGGTTTTACTCCGGTCGGACTTGATCCTTACAGGGTATTTAAAAATTAAATCAAATCAAATCAGTTTATTATATCAATAGACATTACAAAATTATTTTTTAATGCGTGTATTGAGAACAGGTAAAATAATTTATTGTATATAGTACAGGTACTACCAGAAACGCATGAAAGATGCTTCGACATTAGGAAGACAAGATACTCTCCAGAATTAAGAGTATTTGCCTTCTGAACGTCTTGATTGCTCTGGTGCCTAATCCATGCTTGGCGACCGGTTCTGACGTTGCGTGTTAAATATTTTATTACATATCTACTTCTTCTAGTGCTCTGTCGGATCCCCCTAACGTTGGCGATCTTCTCGGCGAACCTGTACCTGTCCTGCGCCGCTTGGAACAGCTTCTCCACACTTCGGATGCTGGTCCACTCCCTCACGTTTCGCAGCCAGGACATTTGTATCCTTCCGGGCCCTCGGCGTCCCTCAATTTTCCCCTCCAATATCAGTTGAAGAAGGTGGCACTTTTCCCCAAGCAGGTTACCCAGATGTGAAATCTTTCAAACCTTGATAGTTGATAACAGTTCCCTGTCAACTCTAGCTCGCCTTAGGACTTCGGTATTGGTAACCATGTCTGTCCAGGGAACTCTGAGCATTCGGCGATGGAGCCACATTTCAAATGCTTCCAGTCTGTTCATTGAGTTAACTTTCAAGGTCCACGTTTCACATCCGTACAATAAAACAGACCACACATAGCATTTGATCATTCTCTGGCGGAGTTTCAAGTTTACGTTATCATTGCAGAAAAATGATTTCATTTTATTAAGCGTAGCTCTTGCTGCCTCAATTCTGCATTTTATCTCTACATCTGGGTCAAGAGATTGTGTTAGAATGCTGCCGAGGTATTTAAAATTTTACACCCGTTTTGGATTATAACATATACGTATTTTAATTAATTAAATTTGATAAGAGCACTTTTTCTCAAGATGTACAGAATATTTTTAATTTTAAATTCCTCTTGAAGTTGTTCCCAGGGATTTTTCAAGAGCAGGAGCGAGATGGAAGAACGCAATTAAGCTCTAAATTATTTCAGGGTAGCCGGCAATTAGTCGGACAAGATTATTTGCGAGAAGTATTGTGCAAAGAACAGGGAGTAAAAAAACAGTATTAATCACAAGGGTTGAGTCAGGACGGCGAACAATTAATATAAGCATGTACCAGCTACGCTGTTTGTGAATTTGTATTAGATTTTTATCTTGCGCTTGCTCTGTGTGATTTACGAAGGGTATCGCTATCTTAAATTATATTCTAACCTAAAACTTGCGGGGAATCCAATCAGATAATACACAATGGTACCTATCCTACATTTTGTCGAAACACGCCACGAGCTGCTCGATACGTCGTTCGCAGTATAACCTTTCCCTTACGGTGCTCATATAAAAACGCGCAAACTGGAAACTGAATATGGATAATCAAGGTGTTTACAGGACTTATGACATGTCATTGGTAGGGTTAAGCGCACGCTTTATGTAATTACAACATTCCCCATTCCACCTTTGTTTTTATGATCATGCATGATAAACTTTTGGAAGTTGTATATTTACTCCAAATCTATACTTATCTTCACGTGTCAGTTTCAATTGGTCATCTATGTAGATTTAATTACACATATCAATCTTTTTAAGATTAACCTATGATAATTGTTAACTATTAACCTATTTTAAGATTAATTATTAACTTATTTTAAGATTAATCCACCCACTCTATGGAGAATGATTTTTAGCATCTAGCAAACTACTTTATTAACACAATGCGAAGGCTATCGCCTATTAGCGTATTGTTTAAGAAGCCGCCTGGAGTATTATTCTTATCTATATGCCAAAGAATTGACCAGAATGATTACAAATATTTTTGTGAATGTATACTTATACTTGTATACGAATCCTGGATTTTCACCCATGGTGGGTGGTTAATTCTAATTCATCATTCATCATTCTCCATAGATGGCGTTAGTGGGTGGATTATATAGGTTAATCTTAAAAAGATTGACATGTGTAATCAAATCTACATAGATGGCCAATTGAAATTGACACGTGAAGATAAGTATAGATTTGGAATATATATACAACTCCCAAAAGTTTATCATGCATGATCATAAAAACAAAGGTGGAATGGGGAATGTTGTAATTGCATAAAGCGTGCGCTTAACCCAACCAATGACAGGTCATAAGTCCTGTAAACACCTTGATCATCCATATTCAGTTTCCAGTTTGCGTCTTCGTCTCTATTGAGATACAATTAAATTTGAATTAACCACCCACCATGGGTGAAAATCCAGGATTCGTATACAAGTATAAGTATACATTCACAAAAATAAAAACGCGCGTTTCTGTGTTGGGTAGTCAGTACCCAATCAAAAATTAGCGATTTTAAATCGTAAAAATAAGAACATAACTAACTAACTAACTAACCATCACGCCGTCTCCCCGAAAGGGTAGGCAGAAAGAATGTACAAACGTATTACGTGTCACAATTAACTATTATAAACAACAATTAAATTGACCAAAACAATTCACTTATACACGAAATATCTCCAAATTTACAGGAGCACCACAAGAACCGAACCAAATTTTCAAAATCAGAAATCGAAGAAATCGAACATTCATAGCTAATACCCTTAACTAATTATAATTGAAGTCAAAAAGTATAATAATTAAGACTTATTAGCTAAAAACATTAAAAAACCAACGCTCGCGGGACAGGCATTATTAGCTAAAAACATTAAAAAACCAACGCTCGCGGGACAGGCATAGGTCCACCCTGGTTGCAAGCCCGAGAGCTTCTGCCGGGCAGTGAGAACATTGAGCTCCTCGCGCATCCACAGTGAAGTATGCAAGAGTGAGTTGCGAATATAATATCACGCACTCAGCGCTACGAAATTTGTTTCCGATGTTCACAAAATACCTCCGATGTACCGGATAAATTCTGATTATTATTAATATTATTTTTTAAATCAATGCGTAAATAAATTATGGAGGAATAACTAAAATCTTAACCTTATATTTATTATATAATATTTATAGAGATATTGATGGTTTTTAGAAGCAACGTGTAGGAGACACCCATCATAGGGAAGGGAGAGTTAAATCCGGCAACACACCAAATCTAGCTTTGTACCATAATGAAACAACTGATTACTTATAATATAGGCAACAACGTATCGTCATACGTAATAAATCATAATAAAATGCAACCTGCAATATACCTTTATTCAACTACAAATTACTGTTCACAAATCTGCGATCAATATTTCATGTTACTTCATAACAAAAATGTAATATATACTATCATACAGCTTTAACATAGCAATTTGCTATGATTAATTTTATGCTCTAAATTGTAACACGGAAGTACTTCATAACCCATGTATACCTTTACCACCTCTTGTCTCTTTCCTATCGAAGGTTGAACCATATTATTGCTATTTTAACTCTGATAAAGAAGGGTGATAAACAAATAATCACTAAAGCGCTTGACCCGGACATTGAAATAAATTTCAGAATTGATGTTACACGAGCTCCATTTAATAAAATGCGAACCATATTTTGCAACGATAATCTTAATTTGAAACTCCAGCAAAGAATGAATAAATGTTATATGGTCTGTTCTACTATATGGCTGCGAAACCTGGACTCTAAAAGTGAATGTAATGAACCAGTTGGAGGCGTTTGAGATGTGGATATACCGCAGAATGCTCTGTATACCGCGGACCGATAGGGTTAGTAATGCAAACGTACTACAGTGAGCCAGAGCCAATAGAGAGCTGTTGTCGACTGTGAAAATTAGAAAGGTCTCATATTTGGGTCATGTGCTGAGGGGAGAAAAATACCACCTCCTTCGACTAATATTTATGGGTAAAGTGGAGGTACATCGGGGAGTTGATAGAAGGCAGCTCTCCTGACTATGGAACATTAAAGAGTGGACAAGAATTACAAGAGTTCAAAACCTGTTCCAAGTGGCGCAGGAGATTGATGCCTTTGCTGCAGTGTAAGCCAACGTTGGGGGAACCTGAAATCGCACCGAAAGAAGAATAAGAAATAAGGGCATTGTATCTGACCCACGCTTGTAGGTTTTTTTATACAAGGATTTTCTTTTTACCCTGACATTTCGTTTTCCTCCAATTTTACCTTGGATAATCAATTGTAGCACTTAATATTTCTCGGTTTTTATAACGCGTTTGAAGTAGTCAAGTTTCCTGCGTTTTATGGACACATAAATTTCTCTCTCTTTTTTTATTAGCTGCAGCACTTTTTCGTTTGTGATACACTCTGTCTATGATATTTTCAATATTCTATGATATATTCAAATTTCAAAAGCTTCCCAAAAAAGTTTTGTCAGATTCACGTTGAAATACCGTATTTGTACTTTCAAAATCTACAATATTATTTATTTTTTTGTTAAATATTTAAACAAAAATTTAAAAAGTGGGTCTGGTTTTACCAGAAGATGGCAGCGAGCTGCCGAAACCGGTTGGAGACACAAACATAAGTGGATTATATCTAGATACATTTTGAAAATATGTGTCATAAATAAATTATATGTTAACGATGTAAATGGAGCTAGAAATAGAGGTAGACCGAGGAAAACGTGGCACGATCAAATAAATCAAATATTGAATGTTGGCCACGTGAGAAGTCAGAGAAATCGACGCGCGTGCATGACACGATGTATGAATGTTGAGGAAGCGAGAGAAATATGTCAGGAAAGAAAAGTGTGGCCGTCCATTCTATCTTCTTACCCTTGCTTGTTAGTTAGTCAGTTAATTACACTTTGAAAAAAAAAATTAAAAACAAAAATCATTATTTACAATGAACTTCTACCATCAAATTTCCAATTACAAAATGATTTTTTTTATATAAATACGAGTAGGGAAGGGATGAGGGATAAGGGAAACTCTAGGTTATCGAACAAAAATATTTCATTTATTTTATATCTTTATGAATAATACTTTATGAATACGAGAACGTGGGCGTTACGTAGTATAGAAAAAGTTTAAAATGCGTAAATAAGAACAGCTGTCAAAGTAACATGTCGTCTATTATTAGCCTGAAAGACATTTAGTATATGCCCGCTGTAATATAGCATTGTAATACATTTCAGGCATTCCAAAAATTGTGGAAACCCCATCAATCAACGGCACAAAGAGAGCTCGCTCACACCCGCGAAACGAGGAAAAGTATTCCTCGAAGGAGCATTTGATTTGGTTTTGAATGAAATATTTTGAAGCAATATTCGATACTGAAATAAAAATTTCGAGAAAGAAGCCGACCGAAAAATTCAGTTGGGTTGGGTGGCTTTTGGAAAATTACGTCATTTTCCCACCTCTAAAATACCACAATGCCTTAAGATTTAAGTCTTCAACCAGTGCGTCTGGCCAGTCATGACGTACGGAGCCAAGACGTGGACACTGACAAAAGGTCTGGTCTACAGATTCAAGGTCGCCCAACGCGCCATGGAAAGAGCCATGCTCGGAATAACCTTGAGGGATAGATTTAGAAACGAATTTATTCGACAATAAACCAAGGTGACTGAGGTGACTCTGAGGATGGGCGGGCTGAAGTGGCGATGATATCTGTCGGAGAACCGACGACCGGTAAAATTTTACATAAATATTTGAAGATTATTTTTGTAAAGAATCATATTTACCATGTTTACCCTGATCTGTATGTATATAAAGGACTAAGTTTACTATAGTGTCATGAGTCTGTCGATGCCAGCAAGGCAAAACCGGTCGCTGTCAAAATAAAGACAAAAGTGGAAGTAGTTAAAAAACATCGTTTTATTTTATTATTATTTAAAATGAACTGCCATCAAGAGATTTCGGTAAAATCATTTGATTATCTTCGACATAATACTTTCTTCCACATTTTTATTAATTATAAATCATTTTAAAATCAAGAAATAAAAAAAAACAAATACATTTTCTTTTGTATGTATAAAAATCACTTACCAAGGTTATTTCTACTTACGAAATTACATATTTTGATTGCAATTTTAACCTTAAAGTGTGCTTCAATTTTACAATTAAAAGCTCTCTATTTTACTAGAAAACGTCTAGGCTCACACCTCATTTTACATGTAAGGAGAAAAATATTTCTATAACTTCATACGTCGAGAAAGTAGAAATTTATTCGTTTTTTTGTATGTTGAAGTGTAATGTATATAAAATTTAATGAAGGCGCCTACAAGTAGCTTATGATACAATAAGGCCTTTATCTTGGAAAACATATTTTTCTAAGGAGGGTTAGTATGTGAAATCGATTTAGGAGTATTTTTAGACAATGCGCTAGGAAAAGGTTCAAAAGTATTTTATTTCGCTTTAAGGAAAATCCAATAAAACAAGAGTGTAAGAATTATTCAACATACTCAATGAAAACTCCATCTTATACGTATATTTCGTTCTTATTCCAAATTTTCGTATAAATCTGAAAGTAATGATTTTATATCGTCGGATTTTTTCAGGAATTAAACAAAACACCGTGTTATCACTTTGTTTCTGAAGCTTCTAAGCGTTAAAGCTTTGAGTTTATACAAAAAAAATATAGCACTATAAAATTAATTAGCCAAAAAAGGGTTTAAGAGTTTAATAAAGCGTAACAACCTTTCAAAGGTCGACCATGTTAAAAGTCAGAAGAGTCAACGAGCGTGTATGACTTGCTGTACGAATGTGGAGGAAGCTAGAGAGGTATGTCAGGATCGAGTAGTGCGGCAGTCTATTCTCTCTGCCTACCCATTCACAGAAACGGCTTGATGGTTGGTTGTTGTTGTTATTACATTAAAATATGTATGAAGTATTTTTTATAAGGAGGCTATTTCTCTTGAATAACTTTTGTTAATAATTAATACGAATGAAAAAATTTATGTTTTTTTAGAAGTTTTATTATATTGTATAAATTGTATAAAGCCACATCATTGTTAATTTGCATACTATGCTCCTCTCAATAGAGTATATAAAGAGTAACACGCCCAAGTAAAGCCACATTTGATAATGCCTTAGAAGGGCGAAACATGTCATAATTTATAATAAAAGAATATAATAAAACTTCTAGAAAAACATAAGTTTTTTCATTCGTATTAATTATTTAATATGGAGTTTTACATCATTGTTCAAAAAACAATAAATAAACTTTTGTAAACATTGAATTTCAATTCATACACTAAAAGGGAAAGTTTGTGTGAATTTCAGTGGTTGAAATTCATAGACTGAAGAAGAGAAGTTTGTGTCCCAAAACATGTTTATGAAAAGTGTTGTGATAATACAATGTTTCCAAAAAGTTATTCAAATGTGAATCCAAAACACAAAGTGATGGCGAATATACAATAGAAGGTTAAATCTCTTCAAGAGTTGTATGGAAATCGACTGTATATGTAAACTAAGTTAGTTAGCCATATTGACGAAGTTTATAAAGTGTTTATATCATTCTTTAATGATGAAGGTGTAAATCCTTCGAATTGTGTAGAAAAATAAACTCAAAAGTGGAAAAAACAGTGCTTTAATTCATAACAAAAATCTTCAGTAAGTTATATATGAATGAGAGAATGTGAAAGTCCACTAATCCAAAGAAAATAACTCTTATTGGTTCGTCGGATAAGTTATTAATAGAAAAAAACTAACTAACTAACTAACCATCACGCCATCTCCCTGAAAGGGTAGGCAGAAAGAATGGACTGTCACACTTTTACTGATGCGGCACTCCAGCCTTCTCTTTTCGCTCCGCGGGAGACGCGGTGTGATGGGTTGCGAACCTCATCGCCACCAATAGGCATCTCCCGCGCACACTTTGATCGTGCAACACCCACAATATAAATCTGAAATAAATAATATAAAATAAAATAACAAAATAAAAATAATTTAACACAAAATGTTCTTTTTAGATGGTGCGCATATTGTCTATTTAATTTATGTTCCACGAATCCGTCGTTTTTTTAATTTAGCAAATAATTTAATAACACATAATATTTTTTTTCGATGTTGCACATGTTGACATGGACGATCCGGACTTTTGACTTTTTCCGGACGGAATGCAATTAATAGAAACACTATTATATTGCAGTGTTATTTTTAATGTTTGTGTTTAAGTTTAAATAGTAAATAACCCGTAATTGGGCATAATTGAAAGCTTGTTTACGAATCCCCTCGATACAATTTAAGAGCTTACATCGATCTTATGAGAAATTAAATGTTTTTTCCATTTAACGAGTTTCCGCGCCTTTTGCTTCGGTTCGATATTTGCGGCTTTAATTAAAACGTGAAACTTTGTAAACGTAACACGAAGGTGTTTAATCGCTTACATTGACTAGTGTTTCGTTAATTAGATTTAGGGGTAGATTTACATAATGTAGTTTAACAAATTTGAAATCCGCAGATAGTACGCTACCAAAAATTTCTCATACATTAACATACATATTGAGTCATACATAAAAAAACACATTATGATGATGCAAACATCTGTTTTCTAGAAGTTTTAAAAATGACATTTGATAATACTTTAGAAAGGGAAAACATGCCATTCGTATGAATTACAATAAAGTTATTGGAAAACTATTTATTATTAGTATGAATTATTTTATATGGAGTTTTTCAACATGTTCAAGAGGCAATAGATAAATGCATTTATATTTTTATGCATATTTATGCATCAAACATTCTTCAAAATAACTACAACATGAAGATAATTAAAGACAAAACAAAGCTGCTGACTGTAGGCCGAACGCAACATCAGATGAGAGTAGTGATGTCAGGAGTTCCACTAAAGAACAGCAAGGAGTTTGTCGACCTCGGGAGCAAAATAACATGGGACGGTCGGTCTAAGAACGAGTTCGATATCCATATACATCAAATACATCAAGTTAGGCTTGCATTTAATAAAAGTTCGAAAATAGTAGAATCGAATAATATAGACCTAAAACTGAGAATACTCCTCATCAAGACCGATGTACGGAGTATCTTGATTTACGGCTGTGAGATATGGTCCCTATCTGAAAGTGATAAACGGAGACTAGAGGCTTTTGAGATGTGGTCCTATAGAAGACTATTAGGAATTTCCTAGAAAGACCACATTACAAATGAGGAGGTTTTCCAAATAATCGAAGGAGGAAGTCACCTGCTCAGGACCTTGTCCGAAAGGCGTGCAAGATGAATCGGCCATGTAATACGTCAAGAAGGTCTCTTGCATGCCATAATGGAGGGTATGACCGAGGGGACAAACTCTAGGGGACGCCCACGCCGAGAGTACCTGGAAGACCTGTTGGTGGACGTGCGCTGCTCATCATATGCAGATTTTAAAAAAGCCGCACAAGACAGGGAAGAATGGAGAAGAAGAATAGAGAAAATTGCTGCAAACCAATCCCAGGATTGAAACCAGAGAGAGAGAGATTTTTATGAGACTCAAGCTTGAAGCTTTGGCTTTTGGTACCCTGATGTAGTTCCGGCCGGAGCAAAACCGATTGGTTTGATCAAATAAGAAAAAATCGTATAAAAGGAAGTACTCACGTGTTATAAATTACCTTATTTTCACTTACACTTTGTTACAGCTAAATATCTTATCGATATCAAACCATATAACATCACAATTTCATTTGTAAATTGAGAGTCATCTTCTCTTGGTTCGTTTGCGTGGGTAGAGTTTTGCTAAAGGAATAGTGATTTCGCGATGAAAAGGTTTGAATTATTTGTAAATAGGTCTTCGATTTATGTTCCCTGTATTCTAGACATGTAGCAGATACGAACTAAACGAGGATATATTCTGTGAAAATTCGATCTCATTTCGAATCTTTCAATACGCATTACGTATGAAACTAACATAAAATATTAGTTAAATGTATGTTTATAAATAAAAATATATTAATGTTCGTGTAAAATTTAATTCTTTGAAAGTTACGCACCGATTGCTTAGATATTTTGACACAACTTTATGACAACTTTAAGTGCATCATTCATTTTGTTGCCGGTCCCAACCCTTTTTCAATATCCCTCTCCACTCTTGTAAACATACTACCTAAATACACGAACTCATATACTTGCTCCAAATTTTCACCATTCACGCTAATGTTGCAGACTGTCCTGATTTCTTCTTTTTCAAAAATCATAACCTTGGACTTATTAACATTCATCATCAGATCATTTAGCATGCATACCTCATACATACAATTTACCAAGACTTGTAGTTCATGTTTCAAATAAAATATAATAAAACTTATGGAAAACAGACGTTTCCATCCGCATTAAAAAAAAACACCGATAACCACAGTGAAAAACCACAGATAAATAGCTAACCTTTCTTGTCTTCTACCCTGGCACAAATAAATTAAGCGTATTCGTTTATGATCCGACAGTAGTTTATTTTAAATAATTAAATAAATAAGTGTCCGTTAATTTAGCAGACGCGACACGAAAACGCCATAAAATCTACATTTCCCTAGATTAATCACCCAAAAATAATCTTCTTTTAAAGTAGTTAATCAGTCTTAAATATGAAAACAGTCGTGGTCCGACCGTCCAAGATACACGGGACTTAATACAAGTTTTTGCGGGTAATAAGCGTTAAGAAAGTTTGAGCATTAAGGGTAGGCAGTTAATAACGACTTATCATGACTGACCTACTAACTTCTACCCCCATGAATCACCCTTTGTGTGATGGGTGAAAAAGAACCGTTGAATTCTTAATTCAAGTCGTGAAATTTTTAGCGAACTTTTTGCATGGCTTATTTGGAATTTAGACCCATTTCCTCGATATAATTTTTTTCTTAACCCGCAAAATATCGGGTGGTAGTCTAGGGGGTAGAACGCTTGTGTCCTGATCTAGGGGACATGGGTTCGAGCCTGGACACTACCAGATTCCTTCTTCATAATAATGAGCTATTTTCTACTTATATTAAGGATTGTAAAATAAATTCTAATATCATTGATTTAAATTTTTGGTGTAAGTCTATTTAAAAAAAAAATTGGAGATGCTAGAAATTAAAAAATATAATTTCGCTATGATAAAAAAATATTTATAAAAACAAACAAAATATGGCATAAAAGAACGACACACTGACCGTATACTCGTATGTATATTTTTTTATTATACAAAAAAATAATTAATTTAAACAACAAAAACTCATGTAGCACGTAGCACAACCAAATAGTAACATGTAGCACAACCAATGTGCGTGTCAGCTACGTTAGGAGTTGCATAAATCGACGTGCAAACATGACATGATATAAGGTTGTTAAAGAGACCAGAAAATTATTTCAGGAAAAAGCGGTTTGGTGTTCCATCCTTTCTGCTTACCTTATCGGAGAAACAGGGGGTGATGGTTAATAAATTAATAAGTTTCATAACAATATGTTCTTTTTGTATATTTATGTTTGCTTCACTAAAAAATATTTCAGTTTTTCATCACATTAATAGGTTGTTAATCGTTAATTGATATATTTTTCTAATTTTCTTACATCATCGAACGTGATTTGATTTGTAATGTCTCAAAAATGTGATTATTATTCCGCCCCAAACGTGGGGCTATACGAACTTTGTCGATATTTTAAGTACACGGAGGAGTTAAAATCATTTTAAGAACATGAAAATATTTTGAACACGATCTTCTTCTTCTTCAAGTGCCCTGTCGGATCCTCCCAACGTTGGCGATCACCTCGGTGAACCTGTCCCTGTCTTGCACCGCTAGGAACACTTCCTCCACACTTCGGATTTCGGTCCACTCCCTCACGTTTCGCAGCTAGGACATTTGTCTACTTTCAGGCCCTCGGCGTCTCTCAATTATCAGTTGGAGAAGGTGGTACTTTTCCCCACGCAGTATATGACCCAGATGCGAGATCTTTCGGACCTTGATAGTTGATAACAGTTCCCCGTCAACTCTAGCTCGCCTCAGGACTTCAGTATTGGTAACCATGTCTGTCTAAGGAAGCATTTGGCGATGGAGCCACATTTTAAATGCTTCAAATGCTTTCATTGAATACGATCAACTTACATCAATTACCATCACGTTTTTTCTGTTATTCGCGGGTTTAAAATACTAAATATTTAATCGGTAATATAAAACGACTGTTTGTTTAATGGTATTGCAAATTAGCAGCTTATTAACCTGTATTCACGTCAGTGGAATGCACATTAAAAGTCGTTTTTTTATCATTTTCATTATTTTGAACGTGATCTTTGTACATGTTTTTAGACTAAGTACTATTATAAATTAAAAGATTTCCATTACAAATCTTTAAAAAAATACTTTAATTAATTGACTTTTTTTTATTTCAATTCTTAAATGTTCCAATTGAAAATATTAATTAAAATTTTAAAGGATTAATTGTATCTCAAAAGAGACGAATATGTAAATTGTTTTTCTTTTTGGAAACAGAATATGGTGGTCGAGGCGTTTACAGGACTTATGACCTGTCATTGGTTGGGTTAAGCTATCGCTTTATGTTAACAACATTCCCCATTCCGCCCTTCTTACAACCACTACGTCTGACAAATTTTTGAAAGATGTATATATGCTACTATATTGAGCAAAACTTCACATTTTTAGTACAATCTACACTAGCGCCATCTATTTAGATTAGGTGTAAGCATTCAGCAAAAAATCTTATTAATGCAATGTGATAGGCTATGCAATTATCATACAGTGCTAGACAAATGACGAATGGTTTACATACAAACTTAAAATACCACTTCAAAATGATAAATTAATATGTTTTCGTGTTTCATGGCTATAGGTACCTTATGTATGTTCCTACTATTTTATGGCAGGGTTTATTAAACAAAACCTATAAAATTATTTGAATTATTAAAATTCATTGAACTAAAAAAAAAACTAAGTAACCATCACGCCGTCTTCCCGAAGGGGTAGGCAGAAAGAATGGACAGCCACACTTTTCTTTCCTGACATATTTCTCTCGCTTCCTCAACATTCCATACATCGTATCATGCACGCGCGTCGGTTTCTCTAACTCCTCACATGGCCGACATTTAATATTTGATTTATTTGATCGTGCCACGATTCCCTCGGTCTTCCTCTTTTTCTGGTTCCATTTACATCATTAACATATAATTTTTTTACCATTCTTTCTTCATTCATTCTTTCCATATGTCCAAACCATCTTAAAGATCCTTTCATTATTTTGTTCATGACACCATCATTCGCACCGCATTCACTTCTTATATTTTTATTCGACACTCTATCATACACTGAGTATCCACACATTTGTCTAAGAGATCTCATTTATATTTCATTTATTCTACTTTCATCCCTCTTTTGCCAGTTCCATGCTAAATTCATGGGTTAAATTCATTGAAGTGTTTTATAATCATAATTTTGCACCTTCAATTGTTTTGGTACTTGAAATCAAATTGAAAATAGAATATTCTCTGGCGGTTAAAAATAGCCTAACCAAAAAATCGTACGGCAAGTCCAATAAATTTCTCTTGAAATAGATCCCATAAATTAGTCGGGATAAAACTATTGTATTCGAGACGAGAGAAACCACATGTGGCTTTGGTGCAGCGTAGAAGAACTAGAGAAGGGTTAATAGCTTTTTAACGAGTTATTTTAACGTTTTTTTAGATAGTTATTTAATTTTAGTAACCACTTATATTTTGTTTATTGTTTCTTGAATAATGATGTAAAACTCTATATTAATACGAATGAAGACGTCAGTGTTCTAGAAGTTTTATTTTATTTTATGGAAATGACATGTTTCGTCCTTCTAAGGCATTATCAAATGTGACGAAACTTCAACTCGTTGCAGCTTATACGAGTATACACTAGTAAAGGAGCAATTTGTAAAAATATGTTTTTCTTAGAAACACTTTATTTCGTCGCACCTCAAATAACTTATTTTTGATTTATAAAATATCATTTAGTATCCCCTAACTATGTAACCATTGTCATAAAATTTCTTAACGACTTCCAAAAAACACTTTCCATTATTTCTGGACCTACCCAAATAATTTTCTTGTTAAAAATGTAAAAGGTCACACCAATTTTCGGTAATTACCATATTCTGCTTCATTTACTGGTGTATATAAACTGCAACGAGTTGAAGTTTCATCACATTTGATAATGCCTTAGAAGGGCAAAACACGTCATTCCTTATTAAAATATAATAACACTTCTAGAAAACTGACGTTTTCATCCGTATTAATTACTTATATTTTGAATATATAGTATGTTTTTGTAACACATTCACAGACACATATTTGTCACTTGCGAAAACTATTTTATTTTATGACAGTCATAATGACCTTCGTGGTCAAAAAATACGACAGAAAAGGTAAAGTTAAAAATTTCATAATTTATGAAAACCATTTAGGCGTTACGGTTTTTACAAAATGAAAATGCACGATCGAATGGATCTCGATGATTTATTATAAATATACAGTATGTATGTTACAAGCTTCGTGTCGTATCTTCTACACGTTTTTTCTAATAACCATCAATATCTCTATAAATATAATAAATACAAGCTTAAGATTTTAGGTATTTCTCCATAAAATATTTACGCGTTGATTTAAAAAATAATATAATTAATAATCAGAATTTATCGGGTACTTCGGAGGTATTTTGTGAAAATCGAAAACAATGTCGCGTATAAACAGCGCTTTCAGTGCCCCACACTATATTCGCATCTCACTCAATGTTCTCACTCTCGCCGTCCCGCCGCACCGGCAGTGGCGGCAGTCGCTTTCGGGCTTGCAACCAGAGTGGACCTATGCCCGTTCCGTGAGCGTTACCAGATGTTTTTTTAATGTTTTTAGCAATTAAATCTCAATTATTATAATTTTTTACTTCTATTATAATTATATAAGGGGATTAGCTATGAATGTTCCTATTTTTCCGATTTAAAATCACTACCCTACACCGGAACCCACGTTTTTATTTTAACACGGTAAGAGAAAGGTAATTGTGTGTCACAAATACAGCAAATGCCGTATTTATAAGCAGGAGTAAAAAAATACATTAAGATAATATCCTGGACTTTACTGCATTCAAAGTGCATAAGTTCCGTTAAGATTTCAAAGTACAAATTCACAGCATGTTTACATAATACTGTTTTCCGATAGATTAGGGGGACAGGAAGTCCACACCAAATAAAGATATACTTAATTACACTTTTCTTGTTGCGTTCCAGTAGGTATATAACATAGGGTCTCGTTCAAAAAGAGCAGGGAAGATAGTTTAAATATCCCTCTATTCGCCAACTTTAGCAGTTTTTCGCATCTCTATAATAAATACATGCCAGCAGAATGGGATTAATGCTGAATGTCTGTTTGTTAGTAGATATGTAGCGTTTACAAATGACCTACGCCCCGAGTCGAGAAGTGAGAAATAGCTGGAGTTAGAAACAAACGTACACAGACGTGCGCTCTTCGCTACACTATGTCGTAGGTATATACGACAGCGGATGGCATACAAAATGCCGTAGTGCATCTGTTTATTCCCCGGAAACTTAATCTCACGGATGTTAGGAACAGATGGGAACGGAAGAATGGTATTTGAAAAATTGGCTAGTATTGAAATATACACCATATGTTTGAAGTTTTATTTGTAATATTATAATAGCTTTATCGCGAAGAAATAATATTATACATATAATCAAATGATTTTACTGAAATCTCTTGATGGAAGTTCATTTTAAATAATAATTAAATAAAACGATGTTTTTTTAACTATTTCCACTTTTGTCTTTATTTAGACAGCGAGCCTGGCGAAACCGGTCGCTGTTTAAATAAAGACAAAAGTGGAAGTAGTTAAAAAACATCGTTTTATTTAATTATTATATTATACATATTTCAGTGAATTATACAAATATTATACAAATTGTTAATATTGGTCATGTTAGAAGTCGGAGGAATCGACGTGCGTGTATGACTCGTTGTATGAATGTGGAGAAAGCTAGAGAGGTTTACCAGAATAGAGTAGTGTGGCGGTCCATTCTTTCTGCCTACCCCTGTGGGGAAATGATGGTTTGTTTGTTTGTTTATTTAAGTGAAATAATTTTATCATATTCGTTTAGTTTATAAATGTCAGTGCATAATGGTTTTCTTGTGCCGACCTTTATGCATGGAAGTGAAGCATGGAACTGGGAAAAAAAGGAAGAAAGTAAAATAAATGCAGTAGAAATGAGATTTCTAAGACGAATGTGTGGTAAATCTGTAAACGATAGATTGTCAAATGCAAGTGTAAGAAGTGAATGTGGTACTAATGAAAGTGTTATAAACAAAATAAAGAAAGGGTCGTTAAGATGGCTTGGACCCATAGAAAGAATGAGTGAAGAGAGAATGGTGAAGAAGGTATATCTATACGACGTGAACGGAGCTAGAAATAGAGGAAGGACGAGGAAAACGTGACACAGTCAAATCAATCAAATATTGAATGTCGGTCACGTGAGGAGTCGGAGAAATCGACGTGCGTGCATGACAAGATGTATGAATGTAGAGGAATCGAGAGAAGTATGTCAGGACAGAACAGTGTGGCCATCCATTCTTTCTGCCTACCCCTTGGTTAGTTAGTTGGTTACATTTGTTTTAAAGATTTAAACCTAAGGATCGGTTTGCAGCAAATTGTAGGATTTTTCCTCGTTCTTGAGATACAACTTTCTCTTTTTTAATGTGGTAGTTTCCCGTTGATTTCCACATTTTTGTATAAAACAGGTTATTTAAAAAAAACTACTGTATATAATTGTCTATCTATTGATTCTCATGACATGTGATAGGTAGCTAATCTATCACAATTTTTATTGTCACACGAATTCTACCAGACCAAAAATTAACGTTATCGACGATAAAAACGTAAAATAATTCAGTCAATATATATAATAATAACTCAAAATATTTTATCTGTAGCATTGCAACTCCAGTGACAACATCCATGGCTTTTCTTTTACCTTTATTAATTATTTTTATTTATTAAAAAAATTTTTTTAAAAACCCAATTGGGTTATATGGGTACATTTTTAGATCTTACTAATAATTATGTATTGTTTCAGATATTTTTTATATTAAGTTGTAGTAAGATTCCTTGTGTCTTTTGGTAGTTTATTGCAAAGTTTCAGTCCATTGTTCAATATCCTTGATTGTCCTGTCTTAGTTCGTGCATTCGGTAAGTGATATCTGTCACAGTTCCTGGTCCAGTGTCTTTGTATGTCTGAATTTTTAGTTAATTTGTAGCTGCTGTCTGTTGTCTTTTCCATGGTCACTCTGTATTCAA
This sequence comes from Lepidostoma basale, assembly GCA_022606425.2. Lineage (NCBI taxonomy): Eukaryota > Metazoa > Arthropoda > Insecta > Trichoptera > Lepidostomatidae > Lepidostoma > Lepidostoma basale. Next base: position 2,606,494 of record JAHDVF020001106.1, on the reverse strand, counting down.
TATAAAGTTTTATATCAATGGTCAAGAACTAATTTATTTTTCATTATATAATATTTTAAATATTTCATTATATTGTATAATAAATATGTGAAAAGAGAAGGGTCGAGTGCCCAATCGGTTTTAGTGTGGCAGTCCATTCTTTCTGCCTACCCCTTCGGGGAGACGGCGTGATGGTTAGTGAGTAAGTTTTAATATTCTTAAAAATATTTATTTCGTTTTAATAATATATGGAATTCGTGGCAGAGTGGTAAAAGTTCTGATTACCATACCGAAACTCCTGGGTTCGAATTCCGACGATGGCATTGTAATTGTTACACTATTTTTGGTCTGGTGTAGAATTCACGTGACAACAAAATGGCGGTATATTTTCTACCTATCACACGTCATGAGAATCAATATAATAGCTAAAAAAATATGTATACAGTAATTGGGTTTAAACGACCTGTTGTATATAAAAAATTGAATTAATGATAATTAACGCAGAAGCATTACAATTGATTACATGTTTTTATTGTATAGGATTAAAGCAAAATTTGAATTAAATAGAAAACACAGTTTTAAGTCTTTAGATTGTTTTTTTTTATTGAATCATAAAGTACATAGTATCAGTGGCAGTACTCCCATAGAAGCCCAGAAGCCCGGCTTGCGTAAGAAATTTTAAATCAAAACCTCTTCTGGCTTACAGAGATTCAGCTCTTGTGGCCAATTCCTCTTACTTCTGATGGGAATATTTTTGGAAGGTGATATGGTGGGTTGTTGGTTTATGCGGAGGCGCGATTACTTAGATTTTTGCGTTTTGACTCAAAATTTCTTACGCAAGGCGGGACTTCTGAGCTTCTATGGGAGTACCGCCACTGCATAGTATAGGGTTATTTATGAAATAACACATCGGGCAAATGGCCTCCACGGCTTTGCTGGTACATAGGCACTCTTTTGTCGATAATTTTCATTACCATTTTGCATAAATGTGGCTGAATTTCGTTGATGCAGGGTTTAATTTCCTTCTGTAATGCACGGATGGTTGTGAGCTTGTCGATATAGACCTTTGATTTCAAATTAAGAAATCTAATGGTGTTAAATCACACGATCTAGGGGGCCAATTCTGATCACCGAAACGAGAGAGTACAGACAAACTGATTTTCACCAACACTCTCAAACAATGCTTCGACATTGATATTTGAACGGCTTGTTTTTGGCCGACCAGTGCGTTTAGCGTCTCCAACTGGTCTAGTTTTCTGAGTTTTTCAATTAATCTCTTCACAGTTGACGAGATTCCGCACTATTTGGACTTGGATTTGGATCTTCTGGCTTACAGAGGTTCAGCTCATATGGCTATTCCTCTTACGTCTGATGGGAACATTGTTGGAAGGTGATTTGGTGGGTTGTTAGATTATGCGAGGGCATGATTTGTGTGGCCCAGGGTGTTCCTTTGAAAGAGGATTGATTTTGGGCGCTTGTGTGCTTGGGTTGTAATTTGAGAGATCGGCTGGAGGTGCTTGGGTTGTAATTTGAGAGCTATTTTATTGTGGGGTTGGGATGTGAAGAGAGTCCTTTATAAAAACGTTCGTCAAGTTTCAGAATGAATTCATCTATCATCGGGATTCCCGATTCTAGGTGCAGTTGTGTGATCCTGGTCCATGAAGGTGCACCAAGCGATAAACGGATAGCCTTATTTTGCAGGATTTGGTATGCGACTTGAAGCTGCATAGGCCCAGATTGGGGCTGCATAAGTGAATATCGGCCTTATGACCGTTTTGTATATCAGGAGTTTATTGTCGGTGCTTAGTTAACTGTTTCTAGCTAACATTGGTTCCGATCATATTTTGTATGAAATTTCCACCAAAATTTCAATATTTTTGAGATATTGTTCAATTATGAAAACACGTTGTTGAATCGTGTAACGCTCCATTTTTACTAACCCTAAACTGTCAGCTACCAAATTGTTTATTTTTCGTTGTTGCCAACAAATTACTGCACAAAAGGCGGCAATATCAAATCTTGCTAAAATTTTGGGACACCCTATATATAGTATACAGAAAAAATATTTCAAATATATAATTCCCCACGCTTATTAGATAACAACAAAGCTATGGCCTTGTCGGTCGCCTCATCGTTGTACAAATTCAATATTTACATCAACTAATGACTTCACACACTCGTTCCCATTGATATTGATTATTAAATATAATGAATTGCATTCAACGACAGGTAAACACCAATTGAGTTATATAATTTAGTATTTGGATAGACCTACGTGTGCTTTGTAATTTGTGATTAATCAAAAAGTTAATACAATAATTGCTTCCGCAGGGCACACACAATATAGCTGACTTCATATGGTTATATACAGCATGAACCAAGTATAATCTATGAACATATTTATAACTAACTAACTAACTAACCATCACGCCGTCTCCCCAAAGGGGTAGGCAGAAATAATGGACTGCCACACTTTTCTTTCCTGACATATTTCTCTCGCTTCCTCAACATTCATACATCGTGTCATGCACGCGAGTCGATTTCTCTGACTTCTCACATGGCCGACATTCAATATTTGATGTATTTGATCGTGCCACGTTTTCCTCGGCCTCTATTTCTGGTTCCATTTACATCGTTAACATATATTTTTACCATTCTTTCTTCATTTATTCTTTCCATATGTCCAAAGCATCTCAACGATCCTTTCATTATTTTGTTTATAACACCATCTTTCGCACCGCGTTGACTTCTTATATTTTCATTTGACACTCTATCATACCCAGAGTATCACACATTCATCTAAGAGATCTCATTTCTATTGCATTTATTCTACTTTCATCCTTTTTTTCCAGTTCCATGCTTCGCTTCCATACATAAGGGTTGGTAGAATAACTCCATTGGGCAGTGCCATTCTAGCTTTTTTGGATAGGTTTTTGTTTGCGATGACAACTTTAAGTGCACCATTCACTTTGTTGCCTGCCCCAACCCTTCTTTCTACAACTTTATGCTTCATTATTTATGCAACTTCAATAAAATTAAGGTTTTATGTAAACATAAAACCAATTAAGACATTTTAACAGAAACAAATAAAAAGTATTTAAAATATGCTTGCCTGTACAAAGTATTTAATTTTGCTTTTTAAAATCCTATTGAATATCCCTATATAGGAAGGCAAAACATGGAAATCCTACAAAATTATGATAAACCTTATATAATATATTAATAAAATTGCTCTACATACCTGCAAAATATTTAGCAATTTACTCTTGATTTTAACGGCTTAAATGTTATTGACTTTATATATAATACATAATTCTGTTGTGCGGGCGTATGTAGTTGAACTCCTCCAAAGCGGCTGGACCGATTTTAAATAATTTTTTCATGTGTATTTGAGTAGGTCCCTGGGAAGTATATTATATATATGACATGAATCACAATTACTTGCGTATTGTGTATACGAGTATAGTAAATTATTTAGTTTATAGTATGAAAATAAAAAAAAATTCGAAAGAAAGTTTGCTGAACCAGCTAATAGCAGGCAAGCCAACGTTCGGACAGGATAACATCTGTCGGGTTCTCTAATAATTTTATAAAAATCCACACGATGTTACAATATTATAATCTTAGATAGCGAAACAGTTCGAAATATTAGAAATAATTTACCTTAAATCACAAATCAAAATAAAATAACATTTGTGACTGTGAAACAGATGTTTCATTATAGAAAAAAAAATATTGAATTACTTGTATCTCAATAGAGACGAAGATGTAAATTATTTGGAAACAGAATATGGTGGTCGAGGGGTTTACAGGACTAAAGACCTGTCATTGGTTGGGTTAAGCGATCGCTTTATGTAATACAACATTCCCCATTCCGCCCTTCTTACGAATACCACGTCTGACATTTATTTTTGAAAGTTGTATATATGCTACATTTCACATATTTTAGTTCTATCTACACTAGCGCCATCTATTGAGATTCGATGTAAGCATACCCGTAATGGGTAAAATCCAGTATTTGTCTACAAGTATTTGTATACATTAAAAAGGTAATTATTTTATAAGGATTAATTGTATCTCAATAGATATGAATATGTAAATTGTTTTCTGGGAACAGAATGTGGTGGCCGAGGCGCTTACAGGACTTATGACCTGTCCTTGGTTAGGTTGAGCGATCGCTTTATGTTTAACAACATCCCCATTCCGCATTTTTTTTTCTTATGACCACCACGTCTGACAAATTTTTGGAACTTGTATATATGGTAGGATTCCAAACCTATCTTTACATATTTAAGTTCACTCTACAGTAGCGTCATCTATTAAGATTATTTTTATTTCTGTTATTATTTCTGATTATTTCTGTTATTTCTGATTATTTCTGATTTCTATTATTTCTGTTCCCAGAAAACAATTTACATCTTCGTCTCTATTGAGATACAATTAATCCTTATAAAATAAAAATAATTTATCCGCAATGGGTGAAATGCAGTATTTGTCTACAAGAATTTGCATACATTCAAAATGTTGTATAAAATATTTATTGATTTAAATCTTAATGTATGTTTTTTAAGGGAATGTTCTAGGATGATCAAACAAAAGACAACTGATTGACATACGGGAGACCTGTATATCTCACGTGTAGTTATAAATAAAACGAGATGGAACTAATCAACGTATGTGTTAATGGTATCCAACATATTTCAACAAAATGACGGGTAAATCGAATGAAGAATAACACCCATGATTAATACGCGATTAAATAAACACACAAAGCGAACGGTGAGTAATAATGTAATAACATATTGTATTGAATCGCGCCATTGTATTGCGCCATTAAGCCCGGTGTATTCAAACGGAAAAACCGCCCGTCAATAATGGGAAATGTATTATATGTATTGAATCCTTATCTCCTGAAGCTTCATTATAGAAACGAGATTTATTATTATTATTTAATAAGCAGATATTCAGGGTTCCTTTTAAATTTTACATCGCTTTTTGTTGTTGAGGATTCATATTCTAATAACTTATTGAAAACGTTGTGTTTTCACAACACATATCAAATAAATCAAATCAGTTTATAAACTCAATAGACATTACAAACAGGAAAATGTTTAAGGCATCTATTAAGTAAGGTAAAATATCATAAAAATACAACAAAGTACCAGGAACGCATTAGAGATGGTTCGACATTAGGAAGGCAAGATACTTTCTAAAGTCAATAGTATTTGCCCCCTGAACGTACTTTCACTAACATGAAAGACGTCGATCTCCGAGGAGACCGCGTTCAGCAGACTAATTGCTCTTCCCACCGGTGTTACCAGAGGCAGATTGGTTCTGGCGGCCGGGCCGGTAGGTAAAACAATCTGTGCTGTCGCTGTCGGAGATATCTATCGGGGACAAAAGGACCAACTTCCTCCAGTACGGCCGAGTTCTCGAAGTATCCCCTAATTAATCTGAAGAAATGGGTTATTAGATGTCCATCTCTTCGAAGCTGTAAAGAATTGGTTCCGAGCATTCCCAGTAGAAATGCCGAAAAAATACATGAGGAAGGGATATAAACGCCCTTCCTCAATGCACGCTGAAATTAAATAGAAAACATTGGGTTTTTTGTTATATGGAAAACCATACCTTGTATATGTCTCATTATATTTGGTAAATGGATTGGATTTTGTGCGGATTTTATATGCAGTGGAAACCATGTATAGGAATATACGAGGGTTGAGGGATGTATTGCTCGTTGTAAATAAAAATGGTTTTCATTGTGAAAAAAAATAGGGAGACTTATTTTACGGCCAACTCTCGTAGCATTAACATATGTATTTAAAGCATGGATCTTGGAAAAAAAGGATATTAAACGCAGTGGAAAACAAAAATTGATTTTTGTCAAAGCATGATCCGGGTATCTTTTGACGAAATGCAAGATGTTTGGCAAATTATATAATTTGCAAAAAATACAGGATCTGTAATGCAGTGGAAAATATATCTTGTAGACGAAAGTTTGGCAAAGTATGGAACTTACAAAAAGAATGCAGTCGAAATCATATATTGTAAACGAATGTTTGGCAAATGTGGCAATAACATAAAAATACAAAAACTCGAATATCATTAAAAGAGAGGTTGAGAATAATTTGAATACAATATAATGAGACAGAAATACTTCTAGGGTTCATTTACACATTTCTGGGCACAAGCGAGAGAGAAATTCTTTTTCTTTTTTTGGGAACGTTAATTTGAAATGTGTTTATTTTATCACAGTCTGAAAACAAGTTAATTGTCAAATTTTAAATGTGTGGATTAAAATATTACCATTGTAAAGTGAACCTAATTTTAATAGTAAAAAATAGTAAAAGTACAAGATTTTAATATGTAGAAAAACAAAGACATGGCCATTAAGAGTAAGATGAGAATCTATGAAGCATGCGTAAGACCAATAATAACATATAACGTCGAAGCAAAGGCAGACACGGTAAGGACCAAACAAGTTTTGAGAAATTCCGAAATGAAGACACTGAGGACGATCGCAGGTAAGACACTGAGGGATCGCGTCAGGAACACCAGAATAAGAGAGATATGTGAGTTTACAAGCGAAAAAAAACAGACAGCGAAAAAGGGACTGGTACGGTCATATTCAGAGAATGGACACCACCAGACTTTCCTATATTGCATTACATAATCAACCTCATGAGACTCGTAATCGTGGAAGACCTACTAAAAGATGGAAGGACAGCTGGGAATCTACCTCACAGGAGGAGCAACACTCTGGAGAACAGACCACGTTGGTCTACAGTTAGGAAGAAGAAGATTTAAATACAGATCAGGTGTTGCATAAACGTTTTAATATGCGGATTTAATAGATGTGGTCTTCCCTCTTAACCGTGTTTACAGTTCAGAATCGCATAACGACGTGTCCGCTCAATTGGAAGTGATTGATATTCATTATCCAATTGGCATGTTCCATGAAGGATGTGATTTTAAATACATCACAGCCATAGCTGATCGCTTTCAAATTGACATATACGACACGCGGCGCACACCGTCATTTTTGGTCAATGAGCCACTGATCCAGAAACGAGGTTACTGTGACAAGTAGCAATTCAATTCATTCAGCAGCCACGGTCACCTTAATATCCAGATAATCCTGACATGTAAAGGATGAGTTCAGAGGTTGGACAAACTGTACAACTAACAAAAAGTTGTCCAGTTTATATCACTTAGGTGCTTAGTACGAACTATACAACCAACTGGACGTTGTCAAGTTTATATCACCTAGGGGTTTTGTATGATACTTAGGAAATTGAAAAACTTTGTTTTATCCACTATTTAATAAAAAATATTTAAAAACACGACATGTTTCGGTCATGTCCTCATGTATTATTATTATTTAATATTATTTATTAGTTCTTACTGTTGAAAAATAATTGTTGATACCTACTTATAACAAATAGCACAGGTTAATTTTTAAATTTCAATTATTGCATCGAATTATAAATGCGTTTTTATTAGTCTTTCTTTGTTCAGTTTTTATTTTATTTTTACACCTGAAGATCATCGAAAGGAGGGTTGGTGCTGGGAATAAAATAAATGGCGCACTCAAAGTCATTACTGCAAATAGAAATATATCCACAGAAGCAAAGATGGCAGTACACAATGGAGTTCTAGTGCCGACCCTCATGTATGGAAGTGAAGCTTGGAGCTGGCAAAAGAAGGATGAAAGCAGGATAAACGCCGTATAAATGAGATCACTGAGAAGAATGTGCGGGAAAACGTTGTATGATAGAATACCGAACGATGAAATAAGAAAGAAATGTAAGGCAGATGACTGCATCATTAATAAAATTAAAAAAGGATCCCTGAGGTGGTTCGGACATATGGAACGAATGGATGAGAGTAAAATGGTTAAAAAGTTGTACACAAGCAGCGTGAATGGGAAAAGAAGCCGAGGATGACCGAAGAAAACATGGCATGACCAAATTAATCAATTACTAAAAGGCGGCCACATTCGAAGTCGGAACAATCGACGTGCGTGCATGGTAAGATGTATGGATGTAGAGGAAGCTCGAGAGGTATGCCAGGACAGGCCAGTTTGGCGATCCATCCTCTCTGCCTACCCCTCCGGGGAAATGGCGTGATGGTTAGTTAGTTAGTTAGTTAGTTAAGATGGGGGTATCCTCCGAAACATGTCGTGATCTTTAATATTTTATATTAAATAGTGGATTAAACAAAGTTATCAATTTCCTATGTATAATACTATGGAATTCCACAGTGTAAATGCCTTAGCGTTCAATGGGTTTTTTTTTTTTGAACTATAACACCAACCATACGTTGTCAAGTAAATGTAACTTAGATATTATCTACTAACTATACCGGACGTTGTCAAGTTTATATAACGTGTCTGTTTTGTAAGAACTATACAACAAACTGGACGTTGTCAAGTTTATATAACCTAGGTGTTTTGTATGAACTATAAAATCAAGCATATGTTGTCAAGTATATGTAACTTAGATGTTACGTATGAACTATTCAACCAACCGGACATTGTCAAGTTTATATAACTTTTGTGTTTTGTACGAACTATACAGCCAACTAGGCGTTGTCAAGTTTATATAACCTAGGTGTTTTGTATGAACTATAAAACCAACCATACGTTGTCAAGTCTATGTAACTTAGATGTTATGTATGAACTATACAACCAACCGGACATTGTCAAGTTTATAAAACTTGTGTGTTTTGTACCAACTATACAGCCAACTGGGCGTTGTCAAGTTTATATAACCTAGGTGTTTTGTATGAACTATAAAACCAACCATACGTTGTCAAGTCTATGTAACTTAGATGTTTTGTATGAACTATAAAACCAACCATACGTTGTCAAGTCTATGTAACTTAGATGCTATGTATGAACTATACAATTAACCGGACATTGTCAAGTTTATATAACTTGTGTGTTTTGTACAAACTATACAGCCAACTGGGCGTTGTCAAGTTTATATAACCTAGGTGTTTTGTATGAACTATAAAACCAACCATACGTTGTCAAGTCTATATAACTTAGATGTTATGTATGAACTATACAACCAACCGGACATTGTCAAGTTTATAAAACTTGTGTGTTTTGTACCAACTATACAGCCAACTGGGCGTTGTCAAGTTTATATAACCTAGGTGTTTTGTATGAACTATAAAACCAACCATACGTTGTCAAGTCTATGTAACTTAGATGTTATGTATGAACTATACAACCAACCGGACATTGTCAAGTTTATATAACTTGTGTGTTTTGTACCAACTATACAGCCAACTGGGCGTTGTCAAGTTTATATAACCTAGGTGTTTTGTATAAACTATAAAACCAACCATACGTTGTCAAGTTTATGTAACATAACGTAGATGTTATGTACGAACAATACACACATCCAAACGTTGTCAAGTTTTTATAACGTGTGTGTTTTATACGAACTGTACAACCAACTGGACGTTGTCAAGTATAGGGTGTTTTTTTTAGAGGTTTGGTTTTTAAACTGGCAACATTTTTTCTATAGACTATCAATTTGACAGTTGACAGTTGATTTGTAGTCAGTAAGTTTTACTATTTTACCCAGTTGCTCAATAAAGTTGTCGAAAATTGGACTTCACGATTGCGCTTCTTCGAGCTAGCCATGGCGCTCATATGCCCGAAATCACATTTAAACAATAGTGGCATAAGAAAAATAATGTTTTTATTCCCAAAGAATCAAAATAAAATTGAATTCAAAATGAAAATTATACAATTATCCCATATCGCAATCTGGGCAAGCGCGAATTGTTAATCTGTATTGCGGGATTAATCTTCTAACAAATAGATTAATTTATATGGTTTTTAGTTACAAAATGTCTTATTTACATTAATTATTATAATATGGGAACATTATATTATTTACCATATACGTGAAATTAGTTAAAGTAAACTTCACATATGAAAATTAATAGTGGAAGGGGGGGAGGGGAATCATTTCCTAAATTCTTTGATCTTGCTGTACTCGACCTTTTCGCATACAAGTAATTTAAAAACATTTCTCCACACAGAAATGTGCCATATTACCCCAAAAAGGGCTTGAAATTTTACACTTTACTAGAAAACCCCAAACTGTATGCGATTCAGAGGTAAAACAAACTAAGTTTTTTTTAATTGAAAAATTGAAAAACGCATTATAATGAATAGTTTAAAATTAGAGAAATTTTATAAATACACTTTTTGTTATACACATATGTATTTGTAATATTTTATTAGAGATAACATGGCTGTCGTTCAATGCTGTGATTAAAAAAATAGCTCTCCAAACATTTTGAGTATTCAAGTTTCAAAAAATGCTTCTTAATATTGCATTACATAGCAAATTTAGCTAGAAATAAGAATTAGAATTTCCTGATACAAAATATTTTTAATGGCGTTTGATAAAAATGTAATCTCATAAAAAACTGTTAAATATTTATTTTATTAAAAAACAAAAACTTAACGTCATAATTTATTTAAGACCAAACTGATTTATTATTATTTATAAACATAAGTTTTCTTAACCCTCCCTTCCCTATGATGGGTATCTTCTACACGTAGCTTCTAATAACCATTAATATCTCTATAAATATTATAAAAAACAAGGTTCAGATTTTAGGTATTCCTCCATAATATATTTACGCATTGATTTAAAAAATAATATGATAATAATAAGAATTTATCGGGTGCATCGGAGGTATTTTGTGAACATCGGAAACCAATTCGCGTATAAACAGCGCTGTGAGTGCGCGACACCATATTCGCATCTCACTCTTGCATACTTCACTGTGGAAGCGCGAGGAGCTCAATGTTCTCACTGCCGCCAACAGTAGCTCTTGGGCTTGCAACCAGAGTGGACCTATGCCTGTTCCGTAAGCGTTGCCAGATGGTTTTTTAATGTTTTCAGCAAATAAATCTCAATTATTATAAATTTTGACTTCAATTATAATAAATTAAGGGGATTAGGTAGGAATGTTCTTATTTTTCCGATTTAAAATCGCTAATTTTTGATTGGGAACTGACTACCCAACACCGAAACGGGCAGTTTTATTTTAGCACTGTAAGGGAAAAGTAAAAAAAAACTTAAAATATAATTGAAAAGAATTAAATAAAAATGAAAAATCAAATAAGATGTAAGGTTGTTTACCTCCGAAGCACTGAACTAATAGGTCCATTACATGAAATTTCTGCCGTTTTTCAGGGTGCTAAAATAATCCCGGCAAAAACGAACAAATTCCAAAACCTTACAACTCGGAATAGCCTAAACGGGCAGAAAATAAGAACTGAAATTGGCGCTTGTTTCAAATATAGCAATTACTTTAAATGTTGCCTAATTTATTGTTCTGGAAATGTTTTAATCTGCAATTGACTTTCAACATTTGTTTTTTTATTCACATTATTTATTTATAACACCATTGTCGACCTTCGTGGCAGAGTGGTTACGAGCTCTGACTTCCATACAGAAGGCCCCGGGTTCGATTCCCGGCGATGGTAGTGTGATTGGCTCACTGTCTTTGGTCTGGTGTAGAATTCACATGACAATAAAATGGCGATAGATTGGCTACCTATCACATGTCATAAGAATCAATAAAGTCGCTAAAATACATTGTATGGAGTAATTGGGTCCAAACGACCTGTTGTATACAAGAAAAAAAACGCTATTCTTCCCTCAAATTTAATTGTCCGTATGTCCAAACTTACTTACAGAATCACTTTTTATTTTTAAAACACATATTCAGCTTTACAAGAGATTCATGTTTACAAGAGATGGAAAAATGGAGAAAGACATTGAAAGAAGGGTTGGTGCTGGAAACAAGAAAAATGGTGCACTCAAAACCATAACTGCAAAAAGAAATATATCGACTGAAGCCAAGTTGGCAGTGCACGATGGGGTTCTAATGCCAACCTTTATATATGAAAGTGAAACTAGTAGTTAGCAAAAGAAGGATGAGAGTAGAATAAATGCCGAAGAAATGAGATTACTTAGAAGAATGTGCGAAATAACAATATATGACAGAATATCCGATAAAGAAGTTAGAAAGAAAAATCAGACGGATAATGCGTCCCAAATAATATATAGAAAGGGACTAAGATGATTTGGACATATGGTAGGAATAGTTAAATGTTGTAGTCAAGTTGTGTGAGATTAAAAAGAAGCCGTGGAAGACCAAGGATAGCATGGCATGAACAAAATAATTAAATACTAAAAGGCGGCCCCTTTTAAAGTCGGAAAAATCGACGAGCGTGCATATTACGATGTATGAATGTAGAGGAATCTAGAGAGTAATGTCAGTATAGACAAGTATGGCGGTCCATCCTATCCGTCTATTCTTCCGGGGAAACGGCGTAATAGTTAGTAAGGTAGTATGTTAGCATTATAAAACGATGAACCTCCCTTCGTTTCTATAATAAATACGTTCCGCTATGCCCTTCATATGTCCTAACGATAAAGCTTATAAAATGCTTCTAAAAATAATTTTAAATTTGGAATCGGGAAATAAAATCACGAATATGATTTTATAACAGTTAGACAGGTGAATTTTGTAATTCTCTGAAGGAACAAAGGAAAATTGAAAATGCGTCTTATATTACATCAACAGAATTTTCTCATCAATAGAATATTTTGTTTTTTACAGAGAATATTATATTACGAAAATAATAAACGTACAATGTTTCAAGATATTTTCATGTTCCATCTTCTTATTTATCTTGCTCAAGATCGTCGGTCTGTTCATGTATCGATCTTGTTAAGCAGTTTGTCTGTTCTTCCTAGCATCATCAGATGCAAGTTGATACTGTATGTTGAAATATAACTTTTTACCATCCTTTCTTCATTCATTCAAACCATCTTAATTAGCTTACATTATTTTGTTCAAAACGCTTTCATTCGCACTCTTATCATCATACACAGATTTTCTACACATTCGTCTAGAGATCTCATTCCTATTGCATTCAGTTATTCTACTTTTATTCTTATTTTTCCAATTCCGATGTCGGTACGAGAACATCATTGCGCTTTATTTTATCTTTTTTGAATAGGCTTTTGTTTTAAGTGCACCATTCACTTTGTTACCAGTCCCAATCCTTCTTTGAATAGCCCCATTCACTCGCCCATCCCTTGTTAACAAACTAACAAAATATATATAGTCATCTACTTGTTCCAAATTTTCACCTTTCACGCTGATGTTGCAGACTGTCATGATTTCTTTATTTTTCTAAATCACGACCTTTGACTTATTCACATTCATCATTAGATCATTTCACATGCATACCTCATACATACTTATTTTTTTCTACGTGTCGTCTCCTCTGCAAAGGTTGGCGATCATCAAGGATATTTCCACCTTGACTGCGGTCCTGAACAAAGATGTGGCACTTCTTCTGAACTATTGTCTTAAATTGTGCATCCAAGAGATTCGAAGTCCGAATAGATTAAATGTGGTCTGTCATCCTTTTGATTGATGACAAGAAAAGGCTAAATTAAATTTACGTAAGTCCCGGATGGACAAGGAACAGGCCTAGATAGTGCAGCGAGACTGACGAAAGGGCGTCGCTGCGTCCTATAACAGTCTCGGGTGGTGGTGGGAACCTTATATATCCAAGGGATTCGACGATGGTGAAACGTACATTTCGACGACCTTCTCCGTCTACCGCTGCCAGGGACCAGCATAGTGGTTGCCTACGCGGACGACGCGCGCCTTATAGTATGTGGTAAGAGTCAGCGTGAATTGGAAGCGATACCTATCGAATGAATGTCCGAGAATGATTGCTGCGTGGGGAAAAAGAAAAAAGCTTTCCTTTTCTTACACAAAGACGTCTGCCATGCTCTTCCACGGGAGTTTGAATCACGCAAGAAATCCGACATTAAGATTAAATAATACTGGCATCAGGTTCGAGAATTCACTTCGTTACCTTGGTGTACAGGTGGATATGTCCCAATCATTTCTGGAGCACGTGAAAATTGTGTCGGAGAGGTCTGCGAACCTGTTTTTTTTCTGGAATGGTGCATTCTCCAGCTAATGTAAGTCCTGTGTGGATGGGGGGCGGAACTAGAGTTTGTTTGAGTGAAACTGACAAAGCGCCGCTGCGTCCTATAATAGCTTCGGGTATGCGGCGGGTAACATTCTATGTCTTTATTTAACTATAATTTATGTTTGTTAATTTGTTTGTGCATTATTATAACAATCACTGTATGTTACCCTACAATAAATAAATCCAAGAGATTCTTCAGCCACCCGGTCCTCTTCTTCTTGGTATTTTCCCCTGAATTATTAGTTGCAGGAGTTGTTTTTTTTTCTCTTCTAAATACGTGACCAAGGTATTGCAGTTCCTTTGTTACTATACACTCATAAATATTAGAAAGTAGAAGAAATTCACAAGGATGAAAAAAGGCGTATTAGAATTCTACGTTACAAAGCGTAAGTGTGAGTCATTCGTGTAAAAATAACAATGGAACTGCAAAACAAAATGGATACTCGTTGCTTTTCAAATTTGGAGCTTCCACTTGACTTCCGAATGTGGATCCTCGAGATTTACGTCAGTCTTGTATGATGGATCCCCACCTTATTGAGTCACGTCTCCAGTCCTTGCCGTCCTATGGTCCGCGCCTGACTTTAATAAATCTCTGAACTTTATTTTCCTTTATATCGGCTGGGGGATAACTACAGTCCTCGCCGATAAAAATTTAACACAAAAATATACATTTTTAAATTTCATAACAATTCCAAAAGTATAACTGCTTAATTAAATTCGCCAATAACAAGTCGTCAAGTCGCCGTCTTGAGTAGTACATTCCCCCCTTTAACCTTTCCCTTACGGTGCCAAAATAAAAACGTGCGTTCGGGTGTAGGGTAGTCAGTACGCGTTAAAAAATTAGCGATTTTAAATCGGAAAAAATAGGAACATTCATAGCTAATCCCCATGTATATAATTATAATTGAAGTAAAAAATTATAATAATTGAGATTTAATTGCTAAAAACATTTAAAAAAAAACACCGGGCAACGCTCACGGAACGGGCATAGATCCGCTCTGGTCGCAAGCCCGAAAGCGATTGTCGGCACGGTGGGACGGCAAAAGTGAGAACATTGAGCTAGAACATTTGCAAGAGTGAGATGCGAATATAGTGTAGCGCACTGAAAGCGCTGTTCATACGCGACATTGTTTTCGATTTTCACAAAATGCCTCCGATGTACCCGATAAATTCTGATTATTAATAATATTATTTTTTAAATCATTGCGAAAATATATTATGGAAGAATACGTAAAATCTTAACCTTGTATTTATTATATTTATTATATTTATAGAGATATTGATGGTTTTTATAAGCAACGTGAAGAAGATACCCATCACAGTTAAGGGAGTGTTGGACTCCTCGCCCGTGGTGATACTCCTATTGAAGCCCAGAAGCCCGGCTTGCAAAAGAAATTTTAAATCAAAACCTCTTCTGGCTTACAGAAGTTCAGCTCTTGTGTCTATTTCTCTTACGTCTTATGGGAGCATTGTTAGAAAGTGATTTGGTGGGTTGTTGGTTTATGCGGGGGCATAATTGCTTAGATTTGGGGATTTTGATTCAAAATTTCTTGCGCAAGCCGGGCTTCTGGGCTTCTATGGGAGTACCGCCACTGATCCTTGCTAAATGAGAGTGAGTTTAAAAATAACAAATATGAGTTAGTTGGTCATTGAAAATAATTTTAAATCCATTAAAAACAGATGATTATACAAATTAAAAATTACGTCAATTCTTCGGACGGGTAGGCAAAGATAAGGAACCTCCACACTACTATATCCTAAGACACTTGTCAAGTTTCTTCCACATTCATACAGCGAAGCATACTCGCACGTCAATTAATCCGACTTCTAACATGGTCAACCTTTAAATTAATTGGATCAAGCCATGTTATCCTTGGATGGTGATACTGTGAGCAAAGTTATATTTTACTATCTAACTAACAAACCATCATGCCGTCTCTCCGAAAGAGTAGGCAGAAAGAATAGACCACCATACTGTTCTATCCTGATTCACTTCTGTCGCTTCCTCAAGATTCATACATCGTGTCATGCACGCACGTCGATTTCTCCGACTCCTCGTGTGGCTGATATTTTACCTTAATTAGGCTCGAGCTATGCATAATAGTTTTCATCATCTTTTTTTAATAGATTTGATGATCTGTGACACAGAAATCATGTCTCCTCGGATGATGAGAACCAGCTGTCAGCTCCATCTCTTAGGTGGTCTTCCAGGTGGACGGTGTCTGGAGGGGATTGCATAAGCGGCTGTCTCTATCCATTCTATCCATTCTGGCTACGTGGTCCTTCTAGTATTTTCTTCTGGATCTACTTCACCCAACGATATCATCTATTTCGCAAGTTTTTCTTATGACTGCTTTACGGTCACGATCTCAATGAGTTTTTCCCGCAATGGATCTTAGAACCTTCATCTCAAATGTTCTTAGAAGACCCTTGGTTCGTTCTGATCGTTGTCGTATATTTTATTTTACAATAAATTCTTCCTTTTTATATTTTTATGCGAACCCGTTATTTTGGTACGTACTGTACATTTCAAACACGAGGCTTAAGGATAGAATATAAAAGGTAACTTCGAACACGACATTCTCGGCATTTATAATACACAATGATACTTCGGAAAATAATGTTGCCATCATTCAGAATGTGGCGAGAGTGTGGGGGAGAGATACGGAGACTTTTTCTGCTCCCTCCAATCAACCCCTTCCTTAGGGCCAATCGGAACAAACAATAGTTCGTAAATTTTCGACGTTTTCATATTTTTAACAAAAAACTTTGTTTTTTCCCAATTTTCTTTTTGTTTCGCAGAAGCAACAAATCTGATTTAATTTCTCATTTTATCGTTCTGGACCAGAGCTTCCAATATTGATTATTTATTTTTTATAATGGGGTGTAAGAAAAAATATAAAGAAAGCATGATATTCTACCACAATAATGTAAATGAAGAAAATCTGGAACAATTGGATCAATTTTTATATTTTGAAAGTATGTTTACAAAATTACTGAATGGCGACGGATGTTTAAGAAGGAATGGGGCAGGCAACAAAGTGAAAAGCGCACTCAAAGTTGTCATCATTTACAAAAGTATTGCCAAAAAATATAAGATGTGAATTCATAATGGTGTTCTTGAACTTAACCTTATTTATGGATGTGAAGCATAGAACAGGCAAAAAACGATGAAAGTAAATTAAATTCAGTAAAAATGACTTTTCCTAGAAGAATTTAAGATAAATCTGTGTATGATAAATTATTTAATGCAAATAACAAAACACTGAAAGGTTCGTTAAGATGGCTTGGACGCAGGAAAATAATATATGAAGTATACGTTAACGATATGAAAGGAATAGGAAATAGGGAAAGGTAGGTTGATATAATGAACCACCTCACTTATTTTTCCTGACATACTGATTTCGCTTCCTCAATATTCATACATCGTGTCATGCACGCACGTCGATTTCTTTGATTTCTCACGTGCATGACAATATATCATTAGTAATTTGATTTGTATCTGATTCTAACTGGATTTTAATATCAATATTATTTTTATTTTTAGACACATTAATAATAAAAAATAACTTAATACTTACATTGTGGAAGCCAATTTTTCGTTCAGAAGAGCCGATCGGTAATATCTAGAATCAAAAGAAAATTAAAGGTTAACAACAACAACAACAAACCATCACGCCGTTTCTCCGCAGGGGTAGGCAGATAGAATGGACCGCCACCCTACTCTATCCTGACATACCTCTAAGAAGAAGAAGAATTTAATTGAATTTAATTTCAACATTTTATGCAATATTATATTCTCACTTTCCTAAAATAATATATAACTTATATTTAAAAAAATTAAGACACCTTAAAATAATCTACGTTTATAATAAAATAAGTATTCATTTTATCTCATTGGAGACGAAGATGCAAACTGGAAACTGAATATGGTGATCGAGGTGCTTACAGGACTCATGACCTGTCATTATTTGGGTTAGGCTCACGCTTTATGTAATTACAACATTCCCCATTCCACATTTTCTTATGACCACCATGTATGACAAAATTTTGGAAGTTGTATATATGTTAATATCCAACACCACAATTCACATGTCAGTTTCAATGCGCCATCTATGAATTGTATATTATAATAAGTGATATTCGTTTTTTTACAGATTTTCAAAAACTTTTATTTTACTAACTTTTATATATTTTGAAACCATTTTATTTACTAGACATATTTAAACACCCCAACTGGGGTCTAGCAGTCTGGGAGAGAAGGAGAACACTTTATAACTATTAAACTTATTTAAAATTTAAAACACCAAATTTTTATGAGTGATGCCTCGGAAAACAAAACCTAATTTAAACGAACTGCACACCATTCGTAAAGCAAAGCAAGATATATTTATTTCGAAATGACTTTAAAACGAGAAAAATACAAAAAAAATAAACGGCACACCTGATCTTCGCATTTATCACGCGATAACAAAACCGCTGGTACTATTTTCCTGAGAAAATGACCCGGGAATGTGCCATGAAAATTGTTTTTCTCTATCTCCCCAGCAATCAGCCGTTTGTCAGTGTAGACTTTTCAGTTTTACAGCTCAAATCTAGGGCAGCCAACATAAGGGGAATACAATGGAATACGTTGATCGAACAATGAAAACGTTTTTTAAAGGTTTTATGATATTTTTAGACTGAAATACCTTTTTTTCAAATCAAATCAAATCAATTTACTATCTCAATAGACATTACAAACAATATTAATGTTTAAAACATCTTTTTAGTACAGGTAAAATATAATTTGTATACAATATAATACCAGGAACGCATGAGAGTTAGTTCGACATTAGAAATATAAGATACTCTCTAAAGTCAAGAGTATTTGTCTCTGAGGAGATCGCTTTCAGCAGACTAATTGTTCTTTCCACCGGTGTCACCAGAGTACCATACCAGAGTACCGCAAGAAGGATGGACATCATACGAAATTTTTTAAGCAATGCAATTGATTTAACTTTGTTAGCATCCAGATATTGGAAACACTATTTATTTAAAACGCTCTTTTGACTTAAATTTTTTTTCGAAAAGAAATGGGAATACGATTAAGATGTCTTCAACATTCACTTAAAGCAAGCGTACGATAACATCCACCGGGATGATTTATGGAATTTTATGAATAAATACGGAATCCCGGAAAACCTGGTCCGAGTCACAAAAGCTTGGGTTCAAGAGCTGCGATGAGAGTCAGAGGGGAAATGACCAAGGGATTTGAAGTCATCACCGGCCGCCTGAGACAAGGTGACCTCATTTTTCCATGCTTGCAAATTGCAATAAATATAATGCTAAAGCAATATTGCATGCAATATTGCTTTAGAGAATGTCGTAAGAAGTGTTAAACAAATTGAATTGGCCGCTACTCTTGGTGGCACTCACTATGTCTTTGGATATGCAGACGGTTTGGTGCTGACAGGTGATAGTATAGATAATTTAATAGTTATGTACAATCAATTAAAGGATACAGCGCCTAATAGATAATGTTCTGGCTGATCTGGTGAGGTTGGGTGAAAGCTGGGAGCAAAAGGCGCAGGATCGAGGAGCTTTGAGGAAATTCATCGAGGAGGTTAACACTCTTCAAGAGGTATATGGCCATAAGAAGTAAGTAAGTAAGAATTTAAATCAATAGTTTTGGAATTTATTATACAATACAACTTCCAATAGGAGCAGGAAATGCTAATTATTATTAAAAACCTCTCAAGGCTTAAACTCAAGTCCCCTGGATCAAGAGGCGAGGGTCAGTCATCGAGACCATCGCCCGATTGTCACTTAATACTCTGAATCCGGCACTAAGAGTATAGGATGAGTTTAGACCCGTAAAGCGAGTGTTAAAAGAATAAAATGGTTTTGGCAACCCTGTTTTCAGAGTTCCTTGGCGGACTGAAATCGCTGGATCTAAATATTCGTAGGTTTTAAATTAATGACCGGATAGTTTGCGAATCGTGTTCAAGGCCACTATAAATTTATTTATTAATTACGTACAGACCCGAACTCCTCGTTGGCGGTTTTCGGACTTTATTTATTTTCAAGTTAGACATTTTTGTGGGATAACCAATTACTAAGTTGCTGATTATAAAATATATAAAATTGTACAATTCTTGATAGAATTTCTAGTTCCAACCCTTGGCACAAAAAGGATGAGAGCAGAATAAATGCGGTATATATGAGATCTCATAGACGCATGTATGGTTAAACGATGTACGACAGAGTTTAAAATGCTGATATTAGGAAGAATTGTAGAGCGGAAGAAAGTATTATGAACAAAATTAGGAAAGATCGTCGGGGCGACCGTAACTACGGTGGAAAGTTGACCTGAACAGACATGTCGGAATACTTTGATGCAGTGTCTACACAAGGTAGAATGACGTGAAAGCGAGTGGAAGAGGCATTTTTCCAAGAGAAGGCGGGAATAGGCTGAAGAAGAATAATATTTAATTATTTTTCAATTGTTTTTGTTAGATTTTTCATCAATTTTTCAATTCATTCTCGCTCATATCATTTATAACTAACTAACTAACCAACCATCACGCCATTTCCCCGGAGGGGTAGGCAGAGAGGATGGATCGCCACAATGGCCTGTCCTGGCATACCTCTCGGACTTCCTCTACATTCATACATCGTACCATGCACGCACGTCGATTGTTCCGACTTCGAATGTGGCCGCATTTTAGTAATTGATTAATTTGGTCATGCCATGTTTTCCTCGGTCGTCCTCGGCTTCTTTTCACGCTGCTTGTGTACAACTTTTTAACCATTCTACTCTCATCCATTCGTTACATATGTCCGAACCATCTCAGGGATCCTTTTTTAATTTTATTCATGATGCAGTCATCTGCCTTACATTTTTTTTTATTTCATCGTTCGGTATTCTATCATGCAACGTTTTCCCGCACATTCTTCTTAGTGATCTCATTTCTACGGCATTTATCCTGTTTTCATCCTTCTTTTGCCAGCTCCACATCATTTATATATTGACTGAATGCTTAATATATAAAAAAAAAACTATCAATAATCAAGTGTATTGTCGACCAAATATGAACCTATCGTAAACTGATCTTCGAAACTCTTCTTTACCTTCACCAACATTGAAATTGTATATTTTCCGATGACACCTATGCGTAATTCTTGCTACTAGTTCACTTGATTCTGCGTATAATATCAAACATCGTGTCGTATTTTACACTTAGTTTATGGTCATTTCCGTTCATAATTTCTGTGCTAAGCTTTTCATTATACATGAAACTAACTTGTAAGGTAACCCCGGGTAACTTTGGCCCGAAGTTTAACATTCCACCAAGGGTAAACTTTGATCCGGTTCTGCGATTGGTTGAGCTAGCTTCAAGTTAGAATAAAAGGGAAATACACCAATTAGGCATGAGAATGTGAGTTAAGCGAGCATTATTTATTTACCTTAGGCCATATTTCGTACTAACAACTTTTCAGACAACTTTTGGAACACTGTTTTCCTGGAAATATTAAAAATTTCAGTTTTTAAATATTAAGTTAATGTGATTTATTAATACTTTTAAACAAAGCGCAATAGACAACAATTTGTATTCATTTTTAACAGTCCATTGTTTTAGCCGAAACACTATTACCCTAACATTTTAAACTAGTAATGAATAAACTTTGTTTTTTGCATCACAATTCTATTTTATTTTACGCGACAGCTGTTTCATCAACTTATGTTCATATCATCAGGTGTTACAATCCTGATGATGTCAACATAGGTTGATGAAACAGCTGTCGATGAAAACTTAACTCGTTAATAGTTTAAAATATGTTTAACAGTTTCAAACATCGGGAGTCTTATCTTTGCTGCTTCTTGGTATGCCACTTAAGGCTGTTGAATGTGGTAGTTTCCCGTCACTTTTCACATATTTTTTACGACATAAAAATATAATATATTTTCTTAGTACTATGAAGAAAAAAAACATACAGTAATTAAGAGAGTGATTTTTTTTTAATAATTATAATTAAATCTTCAGCGAAGCATGAAACTGGCCAAAAAAGGATAAAAGAAGAATAAATGCTGTAGAAATAAGATCTCATGGACTCATTTCTAAGAGGAATGTATGGAAAATCTGTGTATCATAGAGTGGCGAATAAAAATATTAGAATCAAAATTATGAAAGGAATATTAAGATCTATTATTTCTTATGAAGCACTTAGTTTGTGTTGTGACATCATAAAATTTAAATTAATGCACTTGTAAATGAACTCAAATTAATCAAACTTTAAAAGTTGGTCATGTTAGTAGAAGTCAAAGAATCAACGTGCGCGTATTACTCGTTGAATGTGGAGTAAGCTTGAGAGGTGTGTCATGATAGAGTAGTGTGGCGGTCCATTCTCTCTGCCCACTCCTGCGGATAAAAGGCGTGATGGTTTGTTTTTTGTTTATTTGTTTGTTTGTGAATTTGTATTTACACCACTTTATTCTTTTCAACAACCAACCAGTTTCACTCCCGCCGAAGCTTCGTCACAAAAGACACACAGTTTCTTAAACAAATAAAGTGTTGTGCGAAAAACGATAAGATTTTACTATTAACTCTACAACAAGTTCTTATTTTGGTCCTAGTTTAAACATAATTTTTTTTTTTAATGTATACATATACTTGTATACAAATACTGGATTTCACCCATTGCGGGTTATCGATTTATGATTTAATTGTATCTCAATAGAGACGAAGATGCAAATTGGACTTTAACATATCTACAACTTCCAAAAATTTGTCACACATGGTCATAAGAAAGGTGGAATGGGGAATGTTGTAATTACATAAAGCGTGCGCTTAACCCAACCAATGAGAAGTCATAAGTCCTGTAAACACCTTGATCAACCATAATTAGTTTCCAATTTGCATCTTCGTGTCTATTGAGATACAATTAAAAATATTATTTTAGATTTATTCAAAATACTAACAGTAATATTAAATGTATATAAACCTTTGAAAAAAAATTTTTAAGACCTATCAAAACTGACCACTTTCATGTTTTTTTAAACAAATACTTAACTAACTAACTAACTAACCATCACGCCACATAATTATTTCTGCCTACCCGTTCAGAGAGAAGGCGTGATGATTAGTTAGTTTGTTAGTTTTGAACACTAAGTAATGGTAAATATAAACGAAAAAAATACGACCTTATTTTTATTACGTAATCATAAACAAGACACGTAACATAATTGTCGGATACATAGTTAGGCCTCACACGGACGCACCCTCACAAAGCATGCCCTAAAACACTACTGCCTCTACCCTCATTCTGTTTCTAACTTATAAGTTTACCTTTGTATATTCAGGACGGCAAACTTTTAACTGAAAACAGTGTATTTTCTGGTTGACCAATCAGGGACGGCTGTGGAGAGCTTTTGAAAACGGAGCAGATTTTCTAGAGCGCAACTCAAACACGGGACTTTTATTTGTGTATCAAAATTAGTTAGAAGGGTTGTAATTTAACTCAAAAAATGTGTTTTTAATGTTATGAAAATGTTTGCGGACGTCCGTGATGATTTGTTTTCTATTTTAATTAAAACACAATGTATGGAATATTATGATAATTTCATAACTTGTATTTATTTTAACAAAATTTTAAAAGTTATACACTTAACTGTTAAAATATAAATTATTGTTTATGATTTCACATTTATTTTTTAATTTTCGCGAGTGCTGTTTCGTCTACCTACGTTTACATCATCAGGTGTTACAATTTGTTTTAACAGTTTACAATATTGAAGTACCAAAGTGTTTCGCCCAAAATAATGGACTATTATTAACTGTTTTAATATAATTTCATGAACTGTTTTCATTTTGAACAACAACAACAACAAACCATCACGCCGTTTTTCCTCATAGATAGGCAGAGAGAATGGACCGCCACACTACTCTATCCTGGCAAACCTCTCTAGCTTTCTCCACATTCATACAGCAAGTCATACGAGCACGTTGATTCTTCCGGCTTCTGACATGACCAACCTTTAAAATTTGATAAATTTGGTCATGCCATCTTTTCCTTGGTCTACCTCGACTCCGTACTCTATTTACATCGTTAACGTATACTTTTTAACCATTCTTTCTTCACCCATGCGCTGCATATGTCCGAACCAACGCAGCGATCCTTTCATAATTTTGTTCATAATACCTTCTTTCGCCCTACATTTCTTTTCGCTTGAATTAAATATAATACGATAAAAAAGGGTCATTTTTGTAAAGATCAGTAAAGTCAGCAAAATGTATCTCAAAGCTTTATTTAATTAAGATGTAACTAGTTGTTGTTTTGTTGCCTTGGCGAGGTCAAGTTACTCACCTTTCGACTCTTAAGTACACAATTGTGGTAAAAACAAATTTCATGATTCAAGGGCATCAACAACTTAAGAACAACACTCCCGCAAATAAAAGAGCTTCTAAAAATTCACCGAAGAAAACGTGACTCGGTCAAATCAATCGAAAATTAAATGCAGGCCACTTGAAGGGTCAAAGAAGTTCTCATCCTGTCTTTGATCTAGTAATATTTAGGTGCAATAAAATGGCGATTGACTAGCTACTTATACGAGTATATAGAACACAAATACTCTTTACTTTAGAGAGTATCTTATCTTTTTTATAATAAAAATACAATTGTAAAAATCTTTTTAAAATTTATATTTAGTTAAAATTCACTAATGTTGGTGTCTTCTGATCTATCGCCAGAAGATGGAAACGAACTGGTGAAACTGATCGAAGACATAGATATTTGTGGAATTTAACTAAATATTCATTTTAAAAAGATTTTTTAATTTGAATTTTTTATTTTCCTTATATACGACGAACTTCTACCATGTAATTTCAAATAAGAAAATAAATTCTAATACACATTTATTGTTATTTGAACAATGACGCAAAAATCTATATTAAATAACTAATACGAATGTAAACATTTGTTTTCTAGAAATGTAATTATATTTTATGGAAATGACATTTTTTGGAAATGACTTCAAAGGAACAATTAAATGATATTTTGATTTAATAATGCCTTCTCTCCGAAAGCGCCTTCTGCATTTTTCCCATCTCACTATGTCCTCAACACCAAAGACATACCTTATCGTTTAAGAACTTCTACTTAGAAATTTCAAACTTACAAATGATATTTTTCATAGCTAATTATTCAGTATTTCTACGCATTTGTTCTCAAGTACCTAATAACTTCAGTTAGAATAATGACCAAATATTAGTCTGCCACAACAAACAGTTATCAAAGTACCGAAGTAACTCGGGGTCAACTCGGATTTGACATCTCGGTTAAGTTGAGCGTGAAACTGAAATCGGGTCGGTTACTTAACAATGATAGTGGTGCCCGATCCAACTTCCAAGTTCTCGTCGCCACCCCCACCCCGGGTGAACCTGGGGGCGAATCGGAACAACTTCCCAAACACTTTTATTGTTTACTTAAGTGGAGGGCGACTCTTGATTTGCGGAGACTGTGACTGAATGGTGTATAAATGGACGTCTGTGAATATTTAAAGGAATAATTTGAACTTTGCCATTTCCTGCGATTACACGAAACTCGTATTATTTTTTCATGAACCGAAAACTTTGGCATAAAGCACTTAATTTGCGTTGTGATATTATCAAATATAATATTAACTTACTAAGGAAATTGAAAATAACTTTGTTTAATCCACAAAATATTTAAAAAATATACTAAAAACACTACATGTTTCGAAGGATACCTTCATCTTCATGAGTCAAAATATAATAAAAACTAAACAAAGAAAGACTCATATAAAACGAACTTAAAATTGGATACTATAATTAAAATTGTAAAATTAACCTGGGCTATTTGTTATTAGTAATATAAAACTAAAAATTATTTTTTTAACAGTAAGAACTAATAAATAATAATGATTATATAAATGTATTAAAAATGTATTATTTAGAAAAAACGTACATTTGAAAAGACGTAATTTATATAGAAATTAATAAATGATTAATTCGCATTTGATTGGGAATGGGAGCTTGGGAGATTAAATGTAGACAAAGTATTTAAGGAGAAAGGAGTAGAAGGAAGAATCTGGTTTTTAATTATAATTAATCTAGTCTTTCTTTGTTTAGTTTTTATTGTATTTTTACGCCTGAAGATCAAGGAATTCTCTGAAACATGTCGTATTTAAAAATATTTTTTTTAATAATTAGTGGATTAAACAAAGTAATTTTCAATTTTCTTAGTATATTACTATGGAATTCCACAGTGTTACTGCCTTAGCGTTCAATCATGCTGTCTTTCCGAAGGGGTAGGCAGAAAGAATGGACTGCCACACTTTAACCGATGCGAACTATTTTGCCCCCGCGTGAGACGCGGTGTGATGGGTGATAACCAATAGGCATCTCCCCCACACATTTCGATCATCCAACGTCCACAAAATAAATCTAAAAATAAAAAATAAAATAACAAAATAAAAATAACATAACATCTTATTTTTTATAGTGCACATGTCAGCTGAACGATCCGGGAGTTTTTGTTTATTTAATTTATATTCCACACATCCACCGTTCTTTTAATTAACTGTTATAAGGCACTTTAAACAATCCAACTCCAGAAAGAACTTCATAATATTATCAAAGAAATTATTTAAATTGAACAATAGTTTAATCCAATGTTGCCAGATAGAGAAAGGTTTCCCTTGGCATCAAATATATGGCCACTGAACATTTTTTATATTAATTTCGAGTATAAGTCGAACCTGAATTTTGGAGTCAATTTTTTGAAGAAAAAAGTAATGTCCGTAAAATACAGTAGGAAGCTTATTTATCTTTTACCACTCTATCACAAAAATCTTCAATAAGAATAAGATATACGCGTTTACATTAACCCTTAACGTACCGTGTTCAAAACAAAACGCTTGCTCCCATGTGGTAAGTTCAGTTTACCGCTAACTTTATCTAAATATCAAGCATATGACTAGATGAATCAAAATTTAATTTATGTCATCTTGTAGGGAATTTCATTAGGAATAGATCGATATCTATAACATACATGGATTATTTGAAAAACATATCATTATTAATTTTTTTCTGGAACCATGCGATTTCTGATATGTAATGCGTCATAACATACGGGCGACTAAAAATCGACTAAAAGTCGGGTCGAAACTTGTCTGCACGCGGGGCGAAGATAAAGGCACCTAGGCAAAATGTATAGTACGTTCAAGACAACGAGTACGTATTAATATTTGTCCCTTTTGGTAAAGTGTTAATATTTTCACAGTTCTGATATTATTAAGTTACGTGGTGCGTTTTCATCCAGTCGGTATTATTACGTACCTATTGAAAAGGTCAAAGTATAATTTATAATATGTTCAAAACAGCTAGTAAGTATTTGTCACTTTTGATAAAGTTGTAAATATTAGCAAAACAAATTCTACCTTAACACGAATGAAGGTGAGGGCAGTCTTAGAAAATATTTTTTTTTGGGATGAAGGAAGTAATTTTTGCTTTTTTTTTATTACGAAATATTGAGAACACTTCAATGGAGGATTACAATTTTTTTTATAATATTAGGGTCCATAGGTTTTAAGAAAATCAACTTTAAATTGGCAGTGGAAACTCAATTGACCACATGGCAACGCGACGGTTAAAAAACAGCAACAGCATTTTTTGATTCTTAAATTCATAAGGTTACCTCATCCCAATAACCCAAAACGTAAAATCTGAAATTGGTTTCTCATTACATTATATTTAGATACAGTATATTATATTTTTACGAGTAGTCAATTTACCTATAATATATAATGTCGTAAAAGCGCTTTATTCTTTCAAAGAATTGGATTCCCAAGGGTCGACTTAGAGAACAACAAACCGTTCCCAGAATCCATTAAATTTGAAATAACTTATAAATGACAAATGGCACCACGGTATTGGGTATACCCCATAAAGTGGATGTACCTATCCCCAAAATATGTTTTTCAAATTACAGTTATATACTCTTATATAGAGTGAAATCCCTTCTTCCATATTTTTTTAACACGATTTCGAAATAACACGGTTCAAAAAAAAAAAAGAAATCATTTAACAATGCGCAACAATAATTTGGAACTTCCTATATCCCTCACATGAACACTCAGTATTACTCTTTGATCTTAGCCAACAGGCCGAGAAGCGACTTACATGTTGTTACTCAGTCGTATGCGCAGAGAGGGATACGTTCGTCTTATTCTTCTTCTTCTTCTTCCTCAGCCTCTTCCCGTCCACTCCTGGACAAAGGCCTCCTCCATTTGCTTCCATGTCATTCTGTCCTGCGCAGACTGCATCCAGGTTATTCCGACGTGTCAGTTTAGATCATCCTTCCACCGTAGTTGCGGTTGCCCTGCACTTCTCTTCGCCGTCCACGGTCTCCAAGTCAGCAGTCTTCTTGTCCATTTTTCATCTGATACGTTTGTCTTAGATGGTACTATTGTTACAAATTGATATTTTTCTTCTCGGCGTTGCATCCCGGTGTGGGACTTAGCCTCCTCCACTGGTTCCTGTGCCTGGCCATCTCTCTCCATTCTCCAGATATTTCTAATTTCTTCCAGTATTCTTCCACGCAGTTTGCCCATCTTTTTCTTGGTCTGCCTCTTGGTCACCTTTCGCAAAGCACCCATCTGGACATAACTTTCGATACTCTACTCTCTGGTATTCTTTCTATATTGCCAGCCTACCGTAAGGAATGAAACCAATCTCTCCACTGTTTATTGCTTGATCGATACATCAAGCTCAAGATTTCTTTTGATTCCGTAAGTCCCATACTTCAGCGTGGCTGAAAATTTTTTCCTCAGATTCTTCCTCTCAAAAACTGCCAGCCTGCGTCTCTGCGTTTGGATCTTATTGGTGTCTTAAAGTGATAATGAATATTTTTATGTGTAATCTTTGATTTTTAAATAAAATTAAAATACAATAAACAATAATGAATTTTATTTTAAGACGTCTTTAATAAATATATTTAATTGAAGGATTCTAATAAAAAAATTAAACAAGGTATTCTGATTTTTGGTTCTGCTAGGAACATCTGAGGTTTTAAGATCCATTACGGGAAAAACTCTCCGAGATCACGTCAGTAACAAAGATAAAAGACAAACTTGCAAAATAGAGGATGTCGTTCGGTGGAGTAGATCCAGAAGAAGATACTGACAGACTCCAATATACAACCACTTACGAAATCCCCTCCGGATACTGTCCACCTGGAAAACCATCTAAGATATTGAGGGATTGCTGGTCCTCATCATCCGAGAAGACATGATTTCTGTGTCACAAATCTATTAAAGGAAGATGAATAAGATAAGGAATCATTCTATCATGATATGATATTAATTATTTTATTTTAGTATACTTTTTTAACACGGTATCGCGTGGAACGTATTTACCGTGTAAATTGGGAGTTCAGTGTACGATAAATCAAAATTCTATTTTTCTGTGGGAACTGATGATTTTAACGGCTTTTGAACATTGAACACTAATAGCTTTCTTTGAAGAAAACTTTGAAGATTTGTCTTTTTAACTAGTAGATAAAAATAGTACTTAAGTATTATACAAAAATCTTTACAATGTTTCATTTTATTATCATAATGTCTATATTGATTTCATTTAAGTGGAGAAAATTGTATAGATATAATAAGATTTAATTGAACATATTGAATTAAAAACGAAAAAAATATAATTTTATTATTTTTGTGTGCCGACGGGATGATGGTAGATGGAGCCAAAAGGTTACTGAATGAAGGCCAAGGTTGAGCCGGAGAGAAGTCAGGAGATAGCCTACCAGGTGGAGCGATGGTCGATACCAGGAGGAGCGATAAGAGCGCGGTTATTACCCGTGGCTCTTTCCGACTGAATTCTTGCCAGGTATGCTAAGCTGCCAATCATTGGAGAGAAGGAGGAATATTGACTTTGGAGTTCACTTCTTTTAGCTGATTGGCGGCCGTATACAAAACTCGGATGTCCTGAGTGATGTAGGTCTATTTGTCCCTGAATTACCTTCTTCAAAGACAGTACAGATTGTTTTATTTGCCGCACTGCAGGACCAACCTGTCAATGGTTATGCCTTTATGTAGGGCAATCTTCTTGCTTAATCGGGTCGCCTCGGAGGTCAACATATTTCGTGATAGTGTGAGTTGCCTCAGGGATGCAATATCAATATTGTGATAGTTATCTCTGATGCCGTAGTATCAATGATTTTTTTTAAAGTTATTTAGAAAATATGTATATATAATTATGTAATTTTGAGGTTGCAGATGACTTGGACGCATCTGTAATGTTTGTAATCTGTAACGGCGGAAAGGGCCTGGAAAAAACTGGCGAGAGACCGAGAGGGATGGCGTGGGGTGAAGAGGCTTACGTCCAGCAGTGGATGGAAACAAGCTGACGAAGATCAGGCTTTATTCCTGCTCATCAATTCAATACGTGATTTGAAATTTGATTTGTTTCGCGTAAAACTATCCCAAAGACCTTAATTTTGTATTAAATTATTATTATATTAAAATTTAAGGAAACGAATGTTTTGAAATATTTTGTTTTAAGATGGCTTTCCCCCAAATAATAATTGAAGGCTTATATTTTAAAAGATACAGAAAGAAGCAGAGAAAACATAATTTTTATTTCACACAAGTATGGAGAAAGTACAGGAACATTTTGAAATATGTTATGTTATTTTGCAAACAATAAATTATTTCATTTACTTTCTGTTAATTATTAAATTTCAATTCATCTGTCAAAAATTATAATTAGAAGATTTTCTAAGTGTTCAAACCATTTATATAATTCTTTTAATATTTTTTTAATAACATTTTTATTCGCATTGCATTATTTTCTTATATTTGCATTCGACAAGGTCATACACAGATTTTCCATATATTCGTCTAAGATATTTCACTTCTACTGGATTTATTCTACATTCATTCTTCTTTTGCCAGTTTCATGCTTCACTGTCATACGGGTAGGTACCAAAACACCATTTTGCATTACCACTCAGGCTTTTTATTATAGTATTTTGTTTGCGAAGATAAATTATACAATTTGTTGATTTTATTTTATATATTCCTTAATTTAAAATGTTAAACCTAAGTCTAGAACCTGTTCCAATTGGCGCAGGATAAAGATGCCTTTGTTGCAGTGATCACCAAGGTTGAGGGGACCTGACGCGGTATCGGGAGAAGAAACAACAAATTTAGTTCATAATATGAAAAAAAAATTACATGTTTTTTTTTTAACACAACAGGTTCTTTGCACCTAATTACTGTATAATTTTTTTATTTTTTACCTATTATATTGATTCTCGTGACATGTGATAGGTAGCCAATCTATCGCCATTTTATTGTCACGTGAATCAAATCAGTTTATTAAATTAATAGACATTACAAACAGGAAACTGTTTAAGGCATCTATTAAGTACAGGTAAAATATCATAAAAATATTACAACAAAGTACCAGGAACGCATTAGAGATGGTTCGACATTAGAAAGACAAGATACTTTCTAAAGTCAACAGTATTTGCCCCCTGAACGTACTTTCACTAACATGAAAGATGTCGATCTCCGAGGAGACCGCGTTCAGCAGACTAATTGCTCTTCCCACCGGTGTCACCAGAGGCAGATTGGTTCTGGCGGCCGGTAGGTAAAACAATCTGTGCTGTCGCTGCCGGAGATATCTATCGGGGACAAAAAGACCAACATCCTCCAGTACGGCCGAGTTCTCGAAGTATCCCCTAATTAATCTGAAGAAATGGGTTATTAGATGTCCATCTCTTCGAAGCTGTAAAGAATTGGTTCCAAGCATTCCCAGAAGAAATGCCGGGGGATAAAGCCACGGATAGCTACCATACTCCCTCATGTAGAGATACCTCAGAAATTTTTTCTGAACCCTCTCCAGCATAACGGAATATCTCGCCTCGTGAGGACTCCATATCACAGAACCACTTTCGAGCCTGCTCCGAACCAATGCGTTGTATAGGACTCTGAGCACATTGGGATCCCTGAAAACCCTTCCGGTCCGGACGATGAACCCCAACATCCTCAGTGCAATGCCACACCTTTGCAACGCAATGCCACACCCGCAATGCCAATGAATTCTACACCAGACCAAAGACAGTGTGACAATAACATTGCCATCGCTGGGAATCGAACCCGGGACCTTCGGCATGGAAGTCAGAGCTCGTAACTACTTTGCCACGAAGTTCATATGTATTATAATATTACTTACAAAATCAATATTTAATGTAAATTTTTAAAATCTAAAATATTTGATGAAATGGAGAAGTTTATTAAGCTTCAAACTTTTTAATGAAATCTTTTCAGTGATGGAATTTAAAACGAATCTTAAAAGCGTTTCTACTCTGATACTGTAAATATATATATTATAATTATATATTTGAACTTCAGCTAAGACGAAAAAAGGTTCACTGTGGACGTCATTCACGTTTTCAGACGTCTAGTGGAGGAGTGGAAAGCCCTCGACGCGTGTGCTTGAGATGCGAGTTCAATACTTTGGAGAGTTCGCAAAAAAATATGAAGGTAGAGAAGGTCTCGAAAAAACATTCACTTACATCCGGGGATGTTTTTAATGACTCGGAACTCATTCCACCCTCCTTTGTTGAAGGGGGCATCGGCCTGAATTTAAATAAGTAAAAAACGTAAAATGAGATCATAACTTTTACGTTTAACCCTTAACGTACCGTGTTCAAAACAAAACGCTTGCTCCCATGTGGTAAGTTCAGTTTACCGCTAACTTTATCTAAATATCAAGCATATGACTAGATGAATCAAAATTTAATTTATGCCATCTTGTAGGGAATTTCATTAGGAATAGATCGATATCTATAACATTTATTATTTGAAAAACATATCATTATTAATTTTTTTCTGGAACCATGCGATTTCTGATATGTAATGCGTCATAGCATACGGGCGACTAAACATCGGGTCGGGTCGGGTCGAAACTTGTCTGCGCGCCGGGCCGGCGGGGCGATGATAAAGGCACCTAGGCAAAATGTATAGTACGTTCAAGACAACGAGTACGTATTAATATTTGTCCCTTTTGGTAAAGTGTTAATATTTTCACAGTTCTGATATTATTAACTTACGTGCTGCGTTTCATCCAGTCGGTATTATTACGTACCTATTGAAAAGGTCAAAGATATAATTTATAATACGTTCAAAACAGCGAGTAAGTATTTGTCACTATTGATAAAGTTGTAAATATTAGCAAAACAAATTCTACCTTAACACGAATGAAGGTGAGGGCAGTCTTAGAAAATATTTTTTTTTGGGATGAAGGAAGTAATTTTTTGCTTTTTTTTTTATTACGAAATATTGAAAACACTTCAATGGAGGATTACAATTTTTTTTATAATATTAGGGTCCATAGGTTTTAAGAAAATCAACTTTAAATTGGCAGTGGAAACTCAATTTACCACATGGCAACGCGACGGTTAAAAGACTATCAACAAAAAAATATTTGTTTTTTTGTATTTAAATATTATAAAACAAACAGATATTTTTTTTTTTAATAAAAAATATTATTTCTCTTAAAATTTAAAACGCTGTTATAATATCACAATTTATTTTTATTCACTGAGAGTGTCGCAACAGCTGTTTCGTCAACCGATGTTGGCATCTTCAGGTGTTACAATAAACAGTTTATTATAACACCTGATGATGCCAACATCGGTTGGCGAACAGCTGTCGCGACACTCTCAGTGAATAAAAATAAATTGTGATATTATAACAGTGTTTTAAATTTTGAGAGTAATAATGTTGAAGTATCATATTGATTCGACCAAAACAACGGACTATTTAACAAATATTAAAAAAAACTAACTAAATTACTACCACGCCGTTTCCACAAAGGGGCAGGCAGAAATAATGGATGACCAGATTGTTCTTTCCTGACATATTTTTTTTTTCGATTTTATCTTGTGTGTTGTTTTATAAATAAACTAAATGTACCGAAACGTCGCGACGCCTTGACACAGCTCAGTCTGGTTAAATGGAAAATGGTCAAAAATGGTGATTCATGGTTCCGAATCGAGACCACCGGCCTCCACTCATGGCCACTACTTGTCACCATCCCTCGGTCTCCACCGGTCTCCACCTCGTCTCAGTCTCCACCTCGATCCCTGTCCAAGCCCACCCCCGACCCCTTCATACTCCTCCCTACCCAGGTAGTCAGGTAAAAATGTCGGACGCATCCCACTACAACAATATTCAACCTCATCCATGAAAGAAATTTCCAACGTGTAGGGGAGAATAACTTATGTACTTGAATTCCCGAGAAGACGATAACCAAAGTATCGCGTATTCGAATGCAACGTTGTGTCATAATTTCAAAGCAATCGGTGAATAACTTTCGGATATTTAAAATCAGAAACAAACAAATAATTCCATTTTTTATTTATACATATAAATAAAAACACGCGTGTATTCGAATACAACGTTGTGTCAAAATTTCAGAGCGATCGGTGGATATCTTTCAGAGATTTTAGATTTTGATTACAAAAATTATCATATTTATTTACAATATATAAATAAATTTGTTCTAATATTAGGTCCTTACATATGAAATTGGCGTTTTGTATGGGAGGAACATAAAGTTGATTTTTTTTTTAATATAATATATTTATTTAATCAAAGTACGAGTATGTACCATTGCTATCTATGCACTTTTGCCATCTCATAGGTAGTTCATCGATCCCTTTACTAAAAAACCATTCGGACGGGAATCAATAAAATCTTTGAAGTCGGTTTGGACTGCCCCATCGGAGTTGAATTTTTTCCCTTGCAAGAATTTATCCAAATTTCGAAAAAAATAGTAATCTGTTGGGGCAAGGTCCGGAGAGTACGGTGGATGTCTTAGACATTCCAATTGAAGCTCTTCTAATTTTCGAGCCGTTTCTGCAGCACTGGTGCTACGGTGGAACTCGTACTCGTAAATAACGCGATATTTCAAGTTTTCCATTTTGTAAACTGAATGACGCAAAGAAAAAAACAATTGCGGAAAAAACAAATGAATTATAATTTTAGAAACACAAATACTTGAGTAAATAGCTTTATAAATTTGAATTTGGAATTCGTAACCAATGAGAAGATATTTGAGATCAAAGTTGCCAGTACGGCAAAACGCCAATTTCATATGTAAGGACCTAATATAACATTAATAATAGAAATTTCCTTAAATTGTCAATTTTTTTGGCCGAAACACTATGATACTTCAACATTATTACTGTTAATATTTAAAACACTGTTATAATATGACAATTTCGTTTAATTCACTGAGAGTGTCGCGACAGCTGTTTCGCCAACCGATGTTAATATCATCAGGTGTTACAATAAACTTATTATATTTATTGTATGTTTATTGTAACACCTGATGATGCCAACATCGGTTGGCGCAAAAGCTTTTGCGACACTCTCAGTGAATAAAAAGAAATTGTGATATTATAACAGTGTTTTCATTTTTAACAGAAATTTCATTCTTAAAATGCCAATTTAATTAAGTTTCTAATAGATGCGCAAAATTTCACATTAGATATCGAATCCCAAATGTCGAATGAGAAGGAAACAATATTGTTTTGAACTTTGAAACACTCAAATATGTAAATGTGTTTAGGGCTTATCTAAACCAGGGAATCCGTTATATACAGGGTCATCAGGGCTTAGGTTATACAGATTCTGTAGCTACATATTCTAAATTTCAAAATAGAAACGTTTTGAACTGCTTGCCAGAATTTTGTTTTTACAAGAAATTCAAAAGAATCGTTTTATATACGACAAAAAATCTTGGACACTGCTATAGACATTTTATTTTTTATTTTTTTATTATGTTTTTTACACAATCAAACGATCTTATATTATGTATTCTATCGGATTAGACATTTCAGTAAGACTTGTACACCAAGCATGAATGAGTAGCATGGAATTAGCAAAATAAGGATGAAAGTAGAATAAATGCAGTAGAAATAAGATATCTTAAACGAATGTGTGAAAAATCTGTGTACGATAGTGTCGAATGAAACTGTTATGAACAAAATAATGAAAGAAATATAACGATGGTTTGGACACAGAGAGAATGAATAAAAAAAGATTGGTAAAAATAGTAGATGTAAACGATGTAAATGGAACTAGAAATAGATAATGACCGAGGAAAACTCAATTCTCAGGTAATTGCAAATCCCATGTTCGAATGTTCCCGTTATTCCTCCCCTCTTCTTTATCTTAATTATACCCCCTCCACCTCTAAACATAACTTCACCCTTTTTAGTCAAAGTGGTCAATCTGTTTTATTTTATTATTAAAGTTTTGTGCATTGAAAAAGGTTGGGTCACAACAATACTAAGTGCAGTTTTATGTATTAAAATATGAATCCATAACACAAAGTGGTATTATGTATAAATGTTAGTCGATTATTCAGTTTGTAACAAATTTGCCACACAATGAAATGAAGGGTTTAACCCTTAACGTACCGTGTTCAAAACAAAGCGCTCGCTCCCATGTGGTCAATTCAGTTTACCGCTAACTTTATCTAAATATCAAGCATATGACTCGATGAATGAAAATTTAATTTATGTCACCTTGTAGGGAATTTCATTAAGAATAGATCGATATCTATAACATACATGGATTATTTGAAAAACATATCATTATTAATTTTTTTCTGGAACCATGCGATTTCCGATATGGAATGCAAGACAGCATATCGCACGTTGAAAACAAAAGTGACACAATACAAAAATCTCAATTTTTCAGTACGGTCATTTAAAGTTTTTGTGAGGTCATTAACTTGACTGTGAGTAGAAATACTCGTATATCTAATGTTGTTGCTTTATATATTAGTTTAGATATTATTCTATCAGAATCTAGTTGATTTTAATTAGGTTAATAAGCAGGCAAAACTTTAAATGACCGTACTGAAAAATTGAGATTTTTGTATAGTGTCACTTTTGTTTTCAACGTGCGATATGAGCAACTGACACCAAGTATGAACTTGTCTCGCCCCGCCGCGCGCGCCGGCGCCGTGGCGCTATAATTTTACGTATGATAAAGGCACCTAGGCAAAATGTATACTACGTTCAAGACAACGAGTACGTATTAATATTTGTCCCTTTTGGTAAAGTGTTAATATTTTCACAGTTCTGATATTATTAAGTTGCGTGCTGCGTTTCCGTCCACAGTCGGTATTATTACGTACCTATGAAAAGGCCAAACATATAATTTATAATACGTTCAAAACAGCGAGTAAGTATTTGTCACTTTTGATAAAGTTGTAAATATTAGCAAAACAAATTCTACCTTAACACGAATGAAGGTGAGGGCAGTCTTAAAAAATTTTTTTTTTGGGATGAAGGAAGTAATTTTTTGCTTTTTTTTTATTACGAAATATTGAGAACACTTCAATGGAGGATTACAATTTTTTTTATAATATTAGGATCCATAGGTTTTAAGAAAATCAACTTTAAATTGGCAGTGGAAACTCAATTGACCACATGGCAACGCGACGGTTAAGAAACAGACCACAAGAACAAGATAAGCTTATATTTAGAAGAAGAAAAAAAAACTGTTGAGTGAGTTAAATTTGACGTGTTTTACTATGAACATTTTATCTTTCGTATCACGGTAGCCTTTCATAATCTGTATCGTTCACGCTTCAAAATTTAAACAAACACTTCATGACATTACGTTATCTACAATCGGCGGCACGGTAATGCCACTACAACTGAAATCCAATCCGTCGTGTGCAATTAAGAGAAGCAAATTATTTAAAATAACAAAGCCAAAAGAGTTTCAACGGTTTCACCCTACCGCAATGCCAGACAGCACTCTACTCTTTATCTTGTTCGCTGCAGTAAAAATAGGCGTGGAATATTTTTTAGCACAAATTGTGTCTATACAAATAAGTATATATTTTTTTTTCAATGTCATGCCACTGTATGATGTGTGTATAGTATGTTTAACATCGTAACATTATTTCGCTAAGACTAATGAAAACATAAAAAGCAGATTTGTTTACTAACTACTTAAATAACATCATTACTAACCTCATTACTAACCAACTATAACCGTGTGTTATGACCGATTTCGATCGAAGACAAAATATATGTTTGTATGTTACACCAAAATATATTAATTGTATCTCAATAGAGACAAAGATGCAAATTGGAAACAAAATATGGTGGTCGAGGCGTTTACAGGACTTATGACCTGTTATTGGTTGGGTTAAGCGCATGCTTTATGTAATACAACATTCCGCATTCCGCCATTCTTACGACCACCACGTCTGACAAATTTTAATGGGTAAAATCCAGTATTCGTTTACAAGTATTTGTATACATTCAAAATGTTACCAAATTATATGTTTTATATTGACAAAAACTTATGTTTTATGATCTTTTAAGAAAGCAGTATGTATTGATGGTTGAGGTATTAATTTTGTAAAACTCCATTATTAATTTATTCTAATAAACACGATTGTCTAGTGATTTTACTTGGATTTAATTTATGTAAATTATATAACTAACTAACTACCCATTGCACCGGCTCTCCGGAGGGGTAGGCAGAAAAAATGGAACGCCACACTGTTCTGTCCTGACATACTTCTCTCGCTTTCTCTACATTCGACGAAATGTTACCGTTAACTCTCCCCTTTCCTCAATCTTAATTATACCCCCTCCACCTTTATACATAATTCCACCCCTTTTTATCACTCTGTTTTATTTTATTGTTAACATTTTGTTCATTGAAAAAGGTTATGTTATAACCGAAACATGTCTGTGATAAGTGAAACAAAGTGTTGTAATACTAAGTTTTGTTATATTTATTCAAATATAAATATTTTATAATGTAGAAAAAACTTATTTTTAATTTGTGAAGATGTAAATGAAAGCCAGTTTATGTTGTAAATCGGGGAGAGTGTTTATTTTTTTGTCTTATTTTAAACAGCAATTAGCGAATTCTAAATTCAGTTTTTTTGGTGTTTGTTTTATTTACAGTTCCGTTATATTGAGTTCCAGTTACAAGAATAGAACATTTAAACACGGAATCTTTCAGAACTTGTATCAATGTGTGGAATGCCGGATTTCTGCTTTCAAATTATATTCTTTCGTGGAACACTAGCGAAAGCATTTGTTTTATAAGTGTTTTTATATTAAGTAATGATTTTTTTAAATATGTACCACACTCCTTTTTCATAATAATGAAATATTTATCGCTCATTTTGAAGATTATAAAATAAATTCTAATATCATTGATTTGAATTCACAAAAAATATAAAAAAATGCAGCGCAAATGAAAGCGTTATTAACAAAATATTTAAAGGATCCATAATAAATGTTAACAATGTAAACGGAACAATTTAGAGAAAGAAGCCGACTAAAGAATTCAGTTGGGTTGGGTTTGGAAAATCACGCCATGTTCTCACATCTAAAATACCACAATGCGTTAAGACTAAAGTCTTCAACCAGTGCGTCTTGCCAGTCATGACGTACGGAGCCAAGACGTGGACGCCCAACGCGCCATGGAAAGAGCCATGCTTGGTATAGCCTTGAGGGACAGATTTAGAAACGCATTTATTCGACAACAAACAAAGGTGACTGAGGTGGCCCTGAAGATGGGCGGGCTGAAGTGGCGATGAGCAAGTCACGTCTGTCGGAGAACCGACGGCCGATGGGGGAGACGGGTTCTAGAATGGAGACCGCGTACAGGATTCCACAGAGTGGGACCTCCCTCTGCCCGCTGGACCGACGATCTGAAGAGGATTGCTGGACATGGATGAATGGAAGTAGTGATGGATAGGGGGCGGTGACGTGCTTTGGAAGAGGCCTACATTCAGCAGTGGATGACAAACGGCCGATGATGATGTAAACGGAACTAGAAATAGATTAAAACCAAGAAAACGTAGCACAATTAAATAAATCAAATATTGAATGTATTGTACGAGAGAATTATATCAGATAGGAACAGTGTGGCCATTCATTATATATGCCTATATCTTTGGAGAGAAGTTGTGATGGTTATTTTGTTAATTAAACCGCAAATTTTCTAGAAGTGTTATTATATTTTATCGGATTGACATTTTTTGCTTTGCTAGCTTTATCGAATAAAACTCATATGTATAATGCTCTGATATGACGAAACATATCAATCTAATTAA
The DNA here is from genome assembly GCA_022606425.2 of Lepidostoma basale. NCBI lineage: Eukaryota > Metazoa > Arthropoda > Insecta > Trichoptera > Lepidostomatidae > Lepidostoma > Lepidostoma basale. The sequence continues at coordinate 2,566,264 of JAHDVF020001106.1, read as the reverse complement.
ATTTTAGTAACTTCTTGAAAACTGAGGACTGTTTTTATCTTCTTCTTTCTTCTTCTTCTTTTGATAGATCTGACGATCTGTGACACAGAAATCATATCTCGTCGGATGATGAGATCCAGCTGTCCCTCCATCTCTTAGGCGGTCTTCCAGGTGGGCGGTGTCCGGAAGGGATTTCATAGGCGGCTGTATACGCGAGTCTGTCACCATCCATTCAGGCTACATGGTCCCTCCAGTATCTTCTTCTGGATCTACTCCACTGAACGATATCCTCTATTTCGCAGGTTTTCCTTATGTCTGCGTTGCGGACACGATCTCGGAGGGTTTTTCCAGTAATTTTTTTATCAATGTGATTTATTATATACTGCATGTTGCTTAATTGGTTTGAAAGCAGTGTATCCCAGGAGTAAGACTGCAATATCAAAGTATTACAAAAGAAGGCATCTAACATCTTATCTCAGTACCTAAAAAAAGGCTGGAGGAAGTATTTAAAATGTTTTAACGATTTTATTATTTGAGTATGGAACACCCAGTCGACTGCATTTGTTTTATTTATAGTCATACAATCGGGCGCCGAAAGTGCGATACAGTCAAAATAATGACACGACTCGTTTTTGAATATGGAATATGAAATAAAATCGTAATTATATGCAGAAATAACAAAGTTATAAAGTCGCTAATGTCCATTGTATCCCATTATAATAATGAAAACTGCATGTTTAATAGGAACATAAATTTTTATTGATTTCATCCGGTGTCATTCGCAATATTTGATTTGGTGACGTAATTATTTTCGTTTATAGACAAGCCGTTCTATATTTAAAATAAATATTACAACAAAAACTATACGTATTTTTAACGAATTTTTATGAATTAAAACATTGTTTTTTCCACTTTTGAGTTTATTTATCTTAACATGTTTGGAAAGCTTACACCTTCATCATCGGGAGAACGATAGTAACCAACCAAAATTATTACAAACTGAGTGCAAGAACCTAGAATTATATTTAAGATGTGTTAGTTAACTGTTTTTATTGTACGGGTGTGAAACTTGGACCCTGAAAGTTAACTCAATGAACAAACCGTAAGCATTTGAAATGTGGCTCCATCGCCGAATGCTCAGAGTTCCCTGGACAGACATGGTTACCAATACCGAAGTCCTCACCGGGAATTAACAGGGAATTGTTATCAACACCTAAACAGGGAATTGTTATCAACACCTAAACAGGGAATTGTTATCAACACTTAAACAGGGAATTGTTATCAACTATCAAAGTTCGAAAGATCTCACATCTGGGTCATATACTGCGTGGGGAAAAGTACCACCTTCTCCAACTGATATTGGAGGGGAATATTGAGGGACGCCGAGGGCCCAGAAGGAGACAAATGTCCTGGCTGCGAAACGTGAGGGAGTGGACCGGCATCCGAAGTGTGGAGGAGCTGTTCCAAGCGGCGCAGGACAGGGACAGGTTCGCCGAGGTGATCGCCAACGTTGGGGGGACCCGACATAGCACTCGAAGAAGAAGAAGAAGTTGACTTGGCTAGTACTAGGGAGATAACAATAGACATATCAATGGGTTAAATAGATTTTTAGATGGAAGTATTGAGTTGAGGGCGTTTTATTGCTCTAAGGCTCTATTGATAGGGGACAGTTTATATTTTAAGACAAAACAAATGGACATTGACACATGTTGAAAAGATAATACTTTTGCACAATCGATTTTTTAACAAAAGATCCGTCTCACGGTTTTATGATTGTACGAAAGAAATGTCAAAATACAAATTAATTGCTTGATAAAATGATAAAAGAATTTTTTTAAATAATCAAATGATTTAATTGAAATCTCTTGATGGAAGTTAATTTTTAATAACAATTAAATAAAACGAAGAATTTTAACTAAATATACCTTTCCACTGACTCGATTCAACTCGACTTCAGTCTGTCGATTCCAACGAGCCTGACAAAACTCGTGGGTGTAAAAATAAAGACAAAAGTGGAAATAGTTTAAAAACAACGTTGTATTTAATTATAGATTTGAGATGTGGACCTACCGACGAATTCCCTATGTTTCATGGAGGGACCACATTACAAATAAAGAGGTTCTCAGCAGAGTTGAAGAGAATAGGCACATGTTGGACACCATAGCGGAGAGGCGCGCAAGATGCATTGGTCTTGTGTTGCGACACGATTTTTTTCCTGCATGATGTGTTGAAGGGAATGGTCGAGGGATTGATTGACAGAGGACGACCTCGCCAAAAGTATCTAGACCAGATTTGCCGATATATGGGCTGCACCTCTTATGCGGAGTTGAAGAGAGTTGCCGAGGACCGAGCGGAGTGGAAGAGGAGATGCGTCGCCTTGCTGCAGACCAATCATTAGATTGAGACCGGAGGAGAAGAAGAACAATTTTTTTAAATTAATTATCGTATACTTTATTTGTATACTTTTTCCATAATGAATATCAAAAATACTAAAAATATTAAGGTTATAACAAATTCACCGTATATGTCCCTATTTACCCAAAAAAACCTTTGTGCCTTTAGGTACAAATAAAATTGTTACAAAAAACACGTGTTCCAGTAGTGAATACTGAGATGGCAAATCGGTTAAAATGTTGGCGTTACAATGGCTACCCAATCCGCATTGAAAATGCCGTGTCAAAGTTGACTCTATCATCCGGGAACAATAAATTGATCGTAAGTATAAATTCCGGAGTTGTCAGCTTTGCGATATTTATGTCGGCCAAGCGTCTATAAATATTTCCCCAAAACGTTCACAATATCGGGAAATATAATCAGATAACGAAAACGTCACTTAACCGTCATATCTACGTCACTATCGAGTGTTTGTCAATATAATTTAAGTTTACACTAGCCTTTGTGATTTTTTGACGATATTAAAAGTTTTTCGAGGCTTTCCTAACCGTTTATTATGTCAAATATTTATTAAATATGTGAAAAAAACTAACATTGAATATATTATATATTCTTCATCACTTTTTGTTATGGATTCACATTTGAATTACTTCTTTAAACATTTGTTGGACTTGAATAAATATTTTTCATAGACACACTTTTCATAGACATGTTTCGGTTATGACAGAACCTTTTTCAATGTACAAAATTGATAGTTATATTTATTCAAATATAATCCCAACACAAAGTGAAGGCGAATATAGTATTATATAATTTCCACTATATTCGCCATGCTTTATGTTGTAGATGCTAAATTTCTCTTTTTTATATACTTTGTATATACAACACTTATATTTAAAAAAATTAAAATTACATAGACATGTTTCGGACGACCAGTCCTTCAGTGATACATACCTATTATAAAGATACACATTAAAAATTGTTTACATGATCTGATCATGTAAACAATTTAATAATATTTTAAATATGTATCTTTATAATATGTATCACTGAAGAAGGACCGGTTGTCCAAAACATGTCTGATATGTAATTTTAATTTTTTTAATGTAAGTGTTGTATGTACAAAGTATATAAAAAAGAGAAATATAGCATCTACAGCACAAAGTATGGCGAATATAGATGAAATTTCTTCTATATTCGCCTACCATTTTATAATATTTACACCTGAGAATGGAGGTCACCTCCGAAAAATGTCGTGGTTAATATTTTAATTGTATGAAGCTATATAATAAATTAAAGTGAACAAAGCTTCATAATAAATCAAAGAACATGAGTAGCGTTATTTTTCATTTCCAATGTTTAAAATACATTAATAAAAACTAAGCTTCTGTCATTTTTTTTCTCGAAAAATGATGTAAAAATCCATATTAAATAATTATTACGAATGAAAACGTCTACTTTCCAAAAGTTTCATTTTAAGTTATATGAATGACAGGTTTTGCCTGTCTAAGGCGGTGCGCTGCAATCTTTCCTCACCTAAAAACATCAAAAGATCAAAAGCTAAAATTTGGTCTGGACGTGGGCGTTAGTCAGCTCAGGAGACGTTGGTTATTTTTTTTAGCTCATTCAGCTTTTTCCTGAAAATCGGACGGAATATTTTTTGTCGGCGACCTTTTTTTTTGCTCCATCCAAAAGATCGAAAGTCCGATTTTCACAAAGGAGCTAAACAAAAAGGTTACCAACTTCTCCTGAGCTGATTTACGAAATTCACGACACTTCGACTATAACTGAATATATTTTCATTATGTATTTGACCGCGGCATACCTGCATCCGGCTCACGGCACACCAGTGTACCGCGGCACACCGGTTGCGGAGCACTAATCGAAGGAATTATTATCAACAAGTTTTTTTTATACATCTGTGATATTCACTGCGGTAATTTGAACCGTTTGATTTTTTTTTCATTTAATAGAGTATATTTTTTTACAGGTTTGGTTTTTAAACTAGCAACATTGTTTCTACAAACTGTCAATTTGACAGTTAAAAATTGATTTGTAATCAGTACGTTTTGCCATTTTACTCATTTGTTCAATAAAAGTGTCTAAAATTGGACTTCACGATTGCGCTTCATTCGAGCTAGCCGTGGCGCTCATATGCCCGAAATCATATTTAAACAATAATGGCATAAAATTATCTATTAAATAAAGCCAATATCATAAACATTAACATTATTTTAATGTGTTTTTTTTTTTCATTTTGAAATTTTTTTCCTGTAAAAAAAACACCCTTTATGTAACAATGTGTATATGGGTGTTTTTTTAGAAGAATAAAAATTCGAAATAAAAAAAACACATTAAAATATTGTTAATGTCTATAATATTGGCTTTATTTGAAGTGCAATCGTGAGGTCCAATTTTTGACAACTTTATCGAGCAACTGGGTAAAATGGTCAAACGTACTGACTACAAATCAACTGTCAACTGTCAAATTGACAGTCTGTAGAAACAATGTTGCCAGTTAAAAAACCAAACCTCTAAAAAATACACCCTATGTACATCCATTTTTTTTCATTTATGTATTTAAACATATCAAAAGCATCACAGAACGACATTGCAATACACCAATGATACATAATATTATATTATTAACAAAAAGTTTGAGATACAATAGTAAATAACACATAATGAAATAATATGATGAACTCACAATTATAACAATGACAGAGACAGCGCCTCCCTCAGGTCAACTACACTTTCACTAAATACGTCGACCTCCGAGGTGACACAATTTAGCAAATATATTGCTCTACCTTCTGGCATAACCATTGGCAGGTTGGTTCTGCTTCGTGGGAGATAAAACAATCTATGGCCTCTTTGTCGAAGATAATAGTCGAATAGACCTATATCACTCAGGATTTCTTATACAACCGCCTATCAGTGGAAAGAAGTGAACACCCAAGTGAATGTCTCGTCTCCTCTCGAGTGGCTGGTAGCCCAGCATCCCTAGCAAGAAATCAGTCGGAAAGAGCCACGGGTAATATCCATACTTCCTAAGATAGAGGTATCCCAGAAATTTATTCTGCACCCTATTCACCATCAGGAAATATCGTCTCACATATATACTCGTATAATGATAAAACGCCATATTTTATAATTCAATCGTAGAACTAATTGATTAAATAAATTAGGTTTACAAAATATGTCATACCGTTTTTTACTATAATACAACTTTCAATTTTTTTATATCTTATCTATCATTTCCTTATCAGCACGTGTAATTATAATTGTTAATGTAATGTTTGTTTTTAGATAAAAAAAATGTTTAAAGATAAATCGGCAAACTTCTGTGCAACAAGCAACGCATATTACATAGGAAATTGATATACGAGTAATTCAGGTTCAATTGATAAAACCTATAAATAATTAGTCATTTCCTGATTATAAATTTGTATGCGGATTATATAAATAACACATTAGTATCACTTAACATACTAATCAATTAAAAGATCTTACGTTTCCCTAAAGGGTGGAACGCCACAGTGTTTTATCTAGACCGGCGAGTTCCAACAACCATTTGCTACTACGCCTTCCCGAAAAAAAAAATTGTTTTTCCGCACCTCGTTTATAAAATTAAGAGTTATATGGTGCCTGCATATCTCACTATAAATGTAGAATATAGTTATGAAATACATGACTACTTGACGAGAGGTCGTGATAGATTCCGACTCCGGAGACCCAGACTTGAAAGTACACAAAATGTGTTTTTTTATAGAGGATTTAAATAATATAACGAATCGTCAAATGAGATAAGAGATGCCGGTTCTCTCGCGATCTTTCGTCGAAAACGCTTTCAATTTGTTTTAAGTAGCGATATTTAATGTTTTTGTTGTTTTTCTCATTTTCGATTTTTATATTATTAATGAATGTCAAAGAATGATCAAATGCTATGTGTGGTCTGTTTTATTGAACGGATGTGAAACGTGGACCTTGAAAGTTAACACAATGAAGAAACTGGAGGCATTTGAAATGCGGCTCCATCGCCGAATGCTCAGAGTTCCCTGGACAGACATGTCTACCAATACCGAAGTCCTGAGGCGAGCTAGAGTTGACAGGAAACTGTTATCAACTATCAAGGTTTGAAAGATCTCATATCTGGGTCATATACTGCGTGGGGAAAAGTACCATCTTCTCTAACTGATATTGTAGGGGAAAATTAAGGGATTCCTAGGGCCCGGTTGGAGACAAATGTCCTGGCTGCGAAACGTGAGGGAGTGGACCGGCATCCGAAGTGTGGAGGAACTGTTCCGAGCGGCGCAGGACAGGGATAGGTTCGCCGAGGTGATCGCCAACGTTGGGGGGACCCGACAGGGCACTTGAAGAAGAATAAGATATTATTAATTAATTGTTTATAAAATCAGCTGATCGTATCGTCCAGCTGACGACAAGTGCACTATCTAAAATAATATTATGTGTTAAATTATTTTGATTTGTTATTTTATTTTATATCATTGTATTTATTATGTATAATTTGTTTTAGATTTATTTTGTAGACATTGGACGATCAAAGTGTGCGCGGGAGATGCCTATTGGTGGCGATAAGGTTCGCAACCCATCACATCGCGTCTCTCGCGGGGGCGAAAAGAGAAGGATGGAGTGCAGCATCGATTAATGTGTGGCAGTCCATTATTTCTGCCTACCCTCTCGGGGAAACGGCGTGATGGTTAGTTAGTAAGTTAGTTGTTTATAGAATATTGTAAGTTGAAAAATGTTCCTGTATTTTATTATAACTTTATTAAATAAATAAATAAATTTTCGTGAAATAAAATAAAACTTCTAAAAAACAGACGTTTTCATGATTCGTATTAATCATAAAATTGATCTCATTAAATTAACACAATGAATTTTCGTCGTTGTGAATAGAAGCTTACCACAGACGTTCGTGTCTCATAAAATCAAATGCCATGTAGTAGAGACGTATAGGGCGTACAAGATTATGTACGAGTATATATAAGGAGTCGCCTGCACCGATGCCAGTGACAGAGGTGGTATGATAAGCATTGTAATGTGTGACAATGTTAACGGTGTTGCTATAACGAGGTGTCGACTTGACGGGGATCGTGGTAACGAGGATTATTTATAAATCAGGGGTTTCGAGAGTATTCGTAGACATAATTTCATTTTTTATAATACCCATTTTCATCATTAGGTTTTGAATATAAAAATAATATATTTTACAAAATATAATGCGTTAACATTCCAGAATTTCATAGTTAATTTGGAAGAAGAAATGACGGGTGTATCATTGTTTTATCAACAAAAATATTTTAAGTTTAGATAAACTTAAGGCGTCAACACTGTGGAATTCCATAATGACGAATTTGCATGAATTAAAACACAGGTTTTTCCACTTTTGAGTTAATTTTTCTCGACATGTTTCGAAGACTTACACCTTCATCATCGGGGGAACGATTAAACAGTTTATATTGTTCTCCCGATGATTAAAGTGTAAAGCCTTCGAAAAATATGGAGAGAAAAAAATCAAAAGTGGAAAAAACAGTGTTAAAATGATTTTATTATATTATATAATAACACACCTTTAAATTTGTATATAAATCACTTTATTCGTTATAAACACCAACCGGTTTCGCTCCCGCCAGAGCTTCGTCAGGGTAACAGAATATACTGATTACAGTACATAAGTGTTTTATTACGAAAGTTTATAATAATTTATAATAATATTTAAAATAATCGTTATTATTGTGATATTGTGCTGTTTAAAAATATAAAATAAATATCGTGAATATATTACAGATTCACAATCCTAACCAAATAATATACTGTTTATGTTATATGACTTTATGTATTAAAAATTTCTTGAACATTGATATGAAACTCTAGATTTAATTATTAATACGAAAGAATAATGAAAGAAATATGTCAGGAAAGAAAAGTGTGGCACTCCATTATTTCTGCCTACCCCTTCAGGGAGACGGCGTGATGGTAAGTTATTTAAAAATAATGCGTTGCCTATAAGTATTATTATATTTTTGCTTATGACATGTTTTGCCTTACTGAGGCATTTGAGAATGCCTTAGCAAGGCGAAACATGTCTTTTCCATAAAATATATTTAAACATCTAAAAAACAGACGTTTTTAATCGAATTAATTATCAAAAAAGCTGTATTCGATACAGGCATTTTGAAAGTAATTACACGCTGAGATTTTTTTTTAAATATTCAAATATGTAAAAAAAATATTATAAAAAAGTTGACTCATCGCATAAATGTTGCGTTTTGCATTTAAATATTTAAGGTTTATACATAATTAAACATATGTATCATCACATTTGAATCAAAAGTGGTCATAATGCTCTATGAAAGAGCAATTGTCGAGTACATAGTAACGCATTCAATATACTAAAAAAACTTATTACAATTTGGCATACGTAATTAGTCTTCGTATTTTAATATCAAACTGATTTACTTGTTAAAATTCAACGGAAAAATTGGGAAATTTGATCAAACAATAAAAATTCGTAAAAAATACGCGACCACAAACCATTAACGTTTATTATAATGCCCCATTTTCATGACATGTTAACCAAACCACAATTGATAATTCGCCATTTTATACAAACACATTTTGTGGAAACGTTAAATATTGGTGGAACTTTTTCGAATAAAGAAATCGAAGGAAATAACACAAAATCGCTGCCATATTCTGACCAGAAGATGGCAGCGAGCTGCCGAAATCGGCCGAAGACGCGAACTTTAGTGTATTTTAACTAAACATGCATTGTAACTAAATATGCCTGTAGTGATGTCAGGAGTTCCACTGAAGAACACCAAGGAGTTTGTCTACCTCGGGAGCAAAATAACATGGGACGGTCGGTCTAAGAGCGAGGTCGACAGCCGTATACGAGTACACCAGGCTAGGCTTGCATTTAATAAAAGGTCGAAAATAATAGAGTCAAATAATATAGACCTAAAACTGAGAATACTCCTCATCAAGACCTATGTATGGAGTGTCTTGATGTACGGCTGCGAGACATGGTGCCTATCCGAAAGTGATAAGCGGAGACTAGAGGTTTTTGAGATGTGGTCCTATAGAAGACTCTTTGGAATTTCCTAGAGAGACCACATCACGAATGAGAAAGTTCTTCAAGGAATCGAAGGAGGAAGGCACCTGCTCAGGACCTTGTCCGAAAGGCGTGCGAGATGGATCGGCCATGTAATACGTCAAGAAGGTCTCTTGCATGCCATAATGGAGGGTATGATCGAGGGGACAAACTCTAGGGGACGCCCACGCCGAGAGTACCTGGAGGACCTGTTGGTGGACGTGCGCTGCTCATCATATGCCGATTTCAAAAGAGCCGCACAAGACAGGGAAGAATGGAAGAGAATAATAGAGGAAATTGCTGCAAACCAAGAGAAGAAGCATTGTAAAAAGATTTTTTACATTTCTGTTTATATTTTCATTATTTACAATGATTTTCTACCATGAAATTTCAAATATTTTTTTTTTTTTTAAATAAATTAATAATAACACACTTTTAGCATTTGCATCCGAACCACTTTATTTTGTAACATCAACCGGTTTCTTCAGGGTGAGAGAGTAAACTAAACATAAAATCGGAGAACAACATATAAATAAAGATATATAAAACGGAGGGGAGAATGAGGGATAGGAGAAAGTGTGCGCGAGGACGAATATAATGTAAGAACGGTGAGTAATGATAAAAAAAAATATTACAAACTCGTCAAAGGTTTCAATATCGATATTTTCTTTGCTTTTGAAAATTAGCTAACTAACTAACCACCACACCTTTTTACCGAGGTGTAAGCAGAGATAATGGGCCGCTATACTACTCTATCCTGACATATCTTTTGAGATTCCTCTGCATTTGTACATCGTAATATGCACGCATGTCGATTTTTGAGACTTCGAATTTTTGAGACTTTTATAATATTACTTGATTAATTCCCTCTATATCCATGCGCTCCATATGTCTGAACAAGACAAAGTATTTAAGTAGAAAGGAGCAACATGAGCAATTTGATTATTAATTTTGTAATTCATCCAATTTCAGTATAATACCCAAGGTATCCTCCGAAACGTGTCGTGTTTTTTTGGTGAATTATAAACATAGTTATTTTCAATTTCCAAAGGTTATTACTACGGAATTCCACAGTGTGAATGCCTTAGCTTTGAATAAAAATATTTTTTTAATGAAGTTCGTGGTGTATACAAAGTCTAAAAAACTTGATTAAATACTTTTTTTTATCAGTTTCATTATACTTCTTTGTTCATTCGTGGAAGCGCTGAACGTTGGCTATGCCACAAGACCTGTCATTAAACCATTACTAGGTTTAGGAACTGTCATTCTGTGCGAGAAACATACCGGCGTTTGTCAGTGTAAATATAATTTCGCTAATATGTTTGCCGTCGAACTAATGTGATTCTCGCTCCTACGCGGAAAGCCGGTTCAATCAATATGTTTCGTCGAAAATTCTATGCCGATTCGTTGAATTAATAATTCTTATTCAAATGGCGAAATAACAAAAAAGTTTTATTATCTAAAAGCTTCGAAATAAACAAATTAACGAACGTTAATTTTATTACAAAAATACCAATAGAAATTGTATTAAGCTTCCTATAAATATATTTTTTCTATAAAGATTATGTAGGCACAAGTATTTTTTCAAAACTTCAACAAAACAAATATAAAACAAACAAAACAAAAACCATCACGCCGTTTCCCCGCAGGGGTAGGCAGAGAGAATGGACCGCCACACTACTCTATCCTGGCACACCTCTCTAGCTTCCTCCACATTCATACATCGAGTCATACACGCGCGTCGATTCTTCCGGCTTCTGACATGACCAACTTTTAATATTTGATTAATTTGGTCATGCCATGTTTTCCTCAGTCTACCTCGACTCCTTACTCCATTTACATTGTTAACGTATACTTTTTTAACCATTCTTTCTTCACCCATGCGCTCCATATGTCCGAACCAACGAAGCGAATCTTTCATAATTTTGTTCATAATACCTTCTTTCGCTCTACACTCTTTCCTAATATCAGCATTTGAGATTCTGTCGTACATCGTTCTACCACACATACGTCTTAGGGACCTCATCTCTACTGCATTTATTCTGCTCTCATCTTTCTTCTGCCAGTTCCATGCTTCGCTTCCATACATAAGGGTTGGAACCAGAACTCCATTGTGAACAGCCATTTTCGCTTTCATTGATAAATTCTTGTTTCCAATAACTACTTTTAAAGCTCCATTCACTTTGTTACCCGCACCAACCCTTCTTTCAATATCACTGTCCGTTCGGCCATCCGCTGTGAACATGCTACCTAAATATACAAATTCGCTCACCTGTTCCAAGTTCTCTTCATTTACACTTATATTACAAACTGTCATTTTCTCTTCCCTTTCAAAAACTAACACCTTTGACTTTCCGACATTCATCATTAAATCGTTCGACTTGCATACCTCATACATTCTCGACACCAAGACTTGTAATTCGTCCGCACTATCCGCAACGAGAACGGCGTCGTCCGCGTAAAGCAGACAGTTTACAGACAGATCACTCATCTTAGCACCAAACAAATATTCTAATTATTTTTCTGAAATCTCTTGATGGAAGTTAAATTACTTAGGAAATTGAAAATAATATTCAAAAACACGACGTGTTTCCGAGGATACTTCCATCTTCAGGTGTAAAAATATAATATATTTTTACATTATTATATGTTTACACCTGAAGATGAAGGTATTCTCCGAAACATGTCATGTTTTTTAATATTTTGTGGAATTTACAAAGTTATTTTCAATTTCCTAAGTACTCGTATATTAGTTATAATAATAAACGTGAATGTTTAATGGTTTTACTATGTTTTTTATTCATATAATCTCTTATACAAATATCAGTTACAAATTTGTTTCGCCTTGCGAGGGCATTTTCAAACTGAACCTAGTCGCCAAACAATGTGTCCTTATATTGATTTTAGAGAAATTAGGGTGGGGGAAAGAATTTATATAATGCAAATCGAAGGGGCCATTACACTAAACAATTTGAGGTTTTTCCAGGAACTGATTAGCCATTTGAAGAATTTATATAATGTTAGTAGATGGGGTCATTAAACTAAACAATTAAGATTTTTCTAGGAACCAATGGGTTATTTGGACCTAGAGAGATTAAATTTATTAAACAGGTGTGTACTTGATTGGGGTACCAGCTCTGTAACAATCCATTTTTAATCGTTATTACAAACAATAAATTAAACACAAATAAAAACAGTTAGTAGAGAAATGCAATATGTGACAATACAGATAATTTAATTTAATATTGATTTAATTTAAATATATTTAGTAATGGTGAGGAGAGGATGTTTGTCTGTTCATTAATAAGCTGAATGTTGGGGTTATTTAAGGTTTTATTAATTTCTAATTGTTCTAAAAGATTAGAAATTAATTAGAATTAGAATTAGAAATTAATAAAACCTTAAATAACCCCAACATTCAGCTTATTAATGAACAGACAAACATCCTCTCCTCACCATTACTAAATATATTTAAATTAAATCAATATTAAATTAAATTATCTGTATTGTCACATATTGCATTTCTCTACTAACTGTTTTTATTTGTGTTTAATTTATTGTTTGTAATAACGATTAAAAATGGATTGTTACAGAGCTGGTACCCCAATCAAGTACACACCTGTTTAATAAATGTAATCTCTCTAGGTCCAAATAACCCATTGGTTCCTAGAAAAATCTTAATTGTTTAGTTTAATGACCCCATCTACTAACATTATATAAATTCTTCAAATGGCTAATCAGTTCCTGGAAAAACCTCAAATTGTTTAGTGTAATGGCCCCTTCGATTTGCATTATATAAATTCTTTCCCCCACCCTAATTTCTCTAAAATCAATATAAGGACACATTGTTTGGCGACTAGGTTCAGTTTGAAAATGCCCTCGCAAGGCGAAACAAATTTGTAACTGATATTTGTATAAGAGATTATATGAATAAAAAACATAGTAAAACCATTAAACATTCACGTTTATTATTATAACTATTATAATGGAGTTTTACATAACTAAAACCTCAACAATTAATATACTCGTATATTACTATGGAATTCCACTTAGCTTTAGCGTTCAATAAGTTGAAGTTAAATTAAATGTTTTATTGCATTAAAGTGAATGTTTTCGAAATGAAATTGTAATGAACAAAATAATAAATTTAAAGATGACTTGAACACATGGAAAGAATAAATGGTAAAAGTAATGTTAACGATGTGAACGGAACTAGAATAGAGAAAAACCGATGAAAACGTGGCACGATTAAATAATATTTAATATAATAAGTGTGCGCGAGAGACACGAGGTTCGCAACCCATCACACCGCGTCTCCCGCAGAGGCGAAAAGAGAAGGATGGAGTACCGCATCTGAAAAAGTGTGGCAGTCTATTATTTTTGCCTATCCTTTCGGGGAGACTGCGTGGTGGTAAGTAAATTATATATTTTTTTTATTTTTTCATTAATCCGTATCACTTGACGAGTATCAAGAGAGGTCTCTCATTATGATGGAGTATGGTAGCTATCCGTGGCTCTTTCCCACGGCATTTCTTTTGGGAATTCTCGGGGCCAACTCTCTGAAGCTTCAAAGAGATGGGCATCTCATAACCCATTTATTTAGATTACTCAGGGGATATTTAGAGAACTCGGCCATGCTTTTCGGCTTTTTGTCCCTGATGGCTATCTCCGACAGCAACAGCATAGATTGTTTTACCTACCGGCCGCCAGAACCAACCTGCCTCTGGTGCACCGGTGGGTAGAGCAATTAATCTGCTGAACGTGGTCTCCTTGGAGATCGACGTCTTTCATATTAGTGAAAGTACGTTTAGAAGGGAGGTACTCTTAATTCTGGAGAGTACCTTGTCTTCCTAATGTCGAACCATCTCTCATGCGTTTCTGGTAGTATACTATACACGATATATTATATTAGGTCCTTACATATGAAATTGGCGTTTTGCCGTACTGGCAACTTTGATCTCAAATATCTTCTCTTTGGTTAGGAATTCCAAATTCAAATTTATACAGCTATTTACTCAAGTATTTGTGTTTCGAAAATTATAATTCATTTGTTTTTTCCTCAATTGTTTTTTTCTTTGCGTCACTTAGTTTACAAAATGGAAAACTTGAAATATCGCGTTATTTACAGTACGAGTTCCACCGTGGCACCAGTGCTGCAGAAACGGCTCGAAGGATTAATGATGTGTATGGCGACGGTGCCGCAAAAGAAAACACAGTGGGTTTTTGGTTCCAACGTTTTCGTTCTGGAAATTTCGACCTGCAGAACAAGCCCCGTGGACGGCCGGGGACCAAAGTTGATAATGAAGAATTGAAGGCTATTGTGGAAGCGGATCCATCGCAAACCACGTCCGAGTAAGCTGCAGGCTGCGGTGTTAGTGATAAAACTGTTTTAATCTACTTGAAGCAAATTGGGAAGGTGAAAAAGCTTGAAAGGTGGGTACCTCACGAATTGAGTGAAGCAAATCAACAAACGCGCGTTGACTGCTGCGTTGCATTACTCAACCGGCACAATAATGAAGGGATTTTGAATCGAATCCACCATACTCTCCGGACCTTGCCCCAACAGATTACTATTTTTTTCGAAATTCGGATAACTTCTTGCAAGGGAAAAAATACAACTCCGATGGGGCAGTCTAAACCGACTTCAAAGATTTTATTGATTCCCGTCCGAATGGTTTTTTTAGTAAAGGGATCGATGAACTACCTATGAGATGGCAAAAGTGCATAGATAGCAATGGTACATACTTTGATGAAATAAATATATTATATTTAAAAAAAATCAACTTTATGTTCCTCCCATACAAAACGCCAATTTCATATGTAAGGACCTAATATTACCTGTTCTCAATAGATGTCTTATAAAAATTAATTTTGTAATGTCTATTGATGAAATAAACTGATTTGATTTAAGGATTAATTGTATCTTAATAAAGAAGAAGATGTAAAAAAAAATTTGGTAATAGAATATGATAGTAGAGACTTTTATAGGACTAATGACCTGTCATTGGGTGAGTTAAGCAATCGCTTTATGTAATACAACATTCTCTATTCCGCCCTTCTTACGACCACCACGTCTGACAAATTTTTGTAACTTGTATATATGCTAATATTTTTAAATAACTTCACAATTTGTAGGTCAATCTACACTAGCGCCATCTATTATGATTAGATGTAAGCATTAAGCAGAAAATTTTATTAATGCAATGTGAAAGGCTAGTATTTGTCTACAAGTATTTGTATGCATTTAAAAACAAATTTTGATTTGATTTCATTTGATTTGATTATGGATACCCCACTATTTACAAATGTAGCTATGTAATTCATGAGTTTTTAAGCTATTATAACTTTTCTTGTCTTTGCTGCTCTAAATTCCATTTGATTCAATTAAATGTTTACTTTAGAAGTGAGGGTATCCGACCTAAATACAAGCCGAGAGTACGCGTTGAGAACGTGTTCTATTAAACAAGTACTTCTCTGCTCATACACTGCACATGGAGTATACGTAATAGTGATGTGACATTTGCATATTGACAAATTGCCCTCCACGCAGCAGTTAGGTACTCGCTTCATATACAATAATTAATGCTCCGTTGTCTATGCCATAAATAATTCAAAGATGTGACAAGGTTTGCCACCTATTAATATGCCTTTCAATGATAATATTGATTTGCTATATCAAAGAGAAATAAATGTATTCGAAATATTTTACTGCGTCAAATTACAAAATTGTAACTAACTAACTATAATTCCATATCCCCAAAGGAGTGGGCAGAGATATTATTTTGTCATCGTGTCTTATATCGTGTCATGCACGCACGTCGATTTCTCTAACTTCTCGCGTTGTGACATTCAAGATTTGATTTATTTGATCGTGCTACGTTTTCCTTGGTCTTCCCCTATTTTTACAAAATTATATTAATGTTATCAGAAAGTATATGTTAAGGATGTCAAATAAATATAAGAAATAAAGCATGGAACTTGCAAAATAAAAATTAAAGAAGAATAAATGAAGATTGAGATATCTAAAATAAATGTGTTTAATCTGATATATCACAAGAAAAAAAGTGTTATTTAAAAAATAATGAAAGGGTTAATTAGATGTGTTTAACACATGTAAATCATAATTGAAGAAATAATGACTAAGAAAATTAATATTAACTAGCTAACTAAATAACCATCACGCCGTCTCCGAATGGACGAATGGACTGCCACACTTTTCTTTCCTGACATATTTCTCTAGCTTCCTGAACATTCATACATCATGTCATGCACGAGCGTCGATTTCTCTGACTCCTCACGTGGCCGAATTCAATATTTGATTTATTTGATCGTGCCACGTTTTCCTCGGTGTTCCTCTATTTCTTGTTCCGTTTACGTCGTAACATACACTTTTTTACCATTCATTATTTCCAGGTGTCCAAACCATCTTAATGATCGTTTCATTATTTTGTTCACAACACCATCATTTGCACCGCATTCACTTTTTATATTTTTATTCGACACTCAATCATACACAAAGTATCCACGCATTAGTAAATATATACTATCCACACATTGGAAAGTATAAATTTACTATGTAAATAGGAAGACCGAGGAAAACGTGGCATGATTAAATCAATCAAATATTAAATGTCAGCCACATGACTTGTCGGAGAAATCGACGTGATGGCGAATCGATGTATAAATGTTAAGGAAGCGAGAAAAGTAATGTTAGTAGTATGTCAAGAAATAAGAGTGTGGCGGTCCAATTTTCTGCCTCTATTTCGGGATGGTAGCGTAATGGAAAGTTGGTTAATTAGTTAGTCTTTATATATATATATATATATATATATATATATATATATATATATATATATATATATATATATATATATATATATATATATATATATATATATATATATATATATATATATATATATATATATATATATATATATATATATATATATATATATATCGCTTGGGGCATGGTTTGGCTGGTTCGGCAGGGTTCTGCCATTGCGATGAGCGCTTCCGATTATCATACAGGATCCACTTTTCATCACAGGTAATGATTCGATTCAAAATCCCTTCATTATTGTGCCGGTTGAGTAATGCAACGCAGCAGTCAACGCGCGTTTGTTGATTTGCTTCACTCAATTCGTGAGGTACCCACCTTTCAAGCTTTTTCACCTTCCCAATTTGCTTCAAGTGGATCAAAACAGTTTTATCACTAACACCGCAGCCTGCAGCTAACTCGGACGTGGTTTGCGATGGATCCGCTTCCACAATAGCCTTCAATTCTTCATTATCAACTTTGGTCTCCGGCCGTCCACGGGGCTTGTTCTGCAGGTCGAAATTTCCAGAACGAAAACGTTGGAACCAAAAACGCACTGTGTTTTCTTTTGCGGCACCGTCGCCATTCACATCATTAATCCTCCGAGCCGTTTCTGCAGCACTGGTGCCACGGTGGAACTCGTACTCGTAAATAACGCGATATTTCAAGTTTTCCATTTTGTAAACTGAGTGACGCAAAGGAAAAAAAACATTTGAGGAAAAAACAAATGAATTATAATTTTCAAAACACAAATACTTGAGTAAATAGCTGTATAAATTTGAAATTGGAATTCCTAACCAAAGAGAAGATATTTGAGATCAAAGTTGCCAGTACGGCAAAACGCCAATTTCATATGTAAGGACCTAATATTATAAAAATCCAATGTTTTACTTGTTCTTCCATATATATTTTTGGCAAATAGCTGTCTCAACCACTTTCTGAACATGATCAAAACTAGTTAAACAAAACTTAATACAAATATTCGTTTCCTGATTTCTTCTTTTTCAGTCTCAATCTAACTATTGGTCTGCAGCAAGGCGACGCATCACCTCCTCCACTCCGCTCGGTCTTTGGCAACTCTCTTCAACTCCGCATAAGAGGTGCAGCCCATATCTCGGTAAATCTGGTCTAGGTACTCTTGGCGAGGTCGCCCTGTGCCAATCGATCCCTCGACCATTTCCTCCAACACATTATGCAGGAAACATTCGTGTCGCAACACATGACCAATCCATCTTGCGTGCCTCTCCGCTATGGTGTTTAACACGTGCCTACTCTCTTCAACTCTGCTGAGAACTTCTTCATTTGCATTTCCTTATTTATAAATATTAAAACATATTAGTATCTTCATAAATCTTAAGCGTTCGTCGGTTTGTTCTTATTCAATAAAAATAATCGTTCGTTTTGAAAATCATTTAAGATGATTTGTTTATGGCATTTAATAATTATATAGGCACAGGAAAACATAAATTTTTATAGGTTTTAATTACAATATATGCAAGGCAATGCTTCGTTTGCATAGTCAATTATTGTTAAATTAGAGTTGATTTTACCTTGTAAATAATTGTTTCATAGGTTTTTAATTAAATATCATTCATTTTTGCCTCTTATAAGAAAACCCGCGCACCTACTTAGCTTACAATACGTGACGTCATAGTTCATGCCAAGGGTCATACTGAATAATGACGTGTTTTGTATGTGTTTGTAAATAATCTTACAAGAGCTAATGTTATTATATTTGAAGTGCACTATCATTTTGTTCTATCATAGTTTGTTTTTATCTAGAAATTTCTACTACATATTATATTTAATGTAATATTATAGTTTCTTCGTCATACTTTTCAATACATTACTTATAAAATGTATCGCGGTTCTGCAATTTTAAGTATAGGCCGAGAAAACCCAACCGCAGAGCTAAAAAGAAGTATTGGACTAAGCTGGGTAGCTTTCGGAAACATGGGTTACATCCTTAAAAACAGAAAAATACCGATCAACCTGAAACGAAAAGTCTATTAAGCCTGCGATCTGCCAGTTGGTACTTATGGTCTTGAAACTGTTACATTGTCCAAATAAAGCGCCGAGAAACTACGAGTGATCCAAAGAGCCATGTTAGGAATAAGCCTAAGAGACAGAATCAGAAACGATACGGTGAGAGAAAAAACAAAGGTCACTGACATCATCCACCGGGTGGCGACTCTAAAATGGCAATGACAGGTCACGTAGCTAGAATCTCGGATGAAAAATGGATAAAAAGACTGCTGACTTGGAGACCGTGGACGGCAAAGAGAACTGCAGGGCAACCGCAACTACTCCGGTGGAAGGATGATCTGAACAGACACGTCGGAATAACCCGGATGCAGTCTGCACAAGACAGAGTGACATGGAAGCGAATGGAGGAGGCATTTGTCCAGCAGTGGACGGGAATAGGCTGAGGGAGAAGAAGTAACATTGAACATATTCTTAAAGTTAATCTTCTTATACTTCTTCAGACTTTGATTTTCCTCGTTACTGAAAACGTTGTGATCCGTCATATTCCATAAAACATTTTGATTATTGGCTATTTCGATTCATAATATTTTCAATGCGAACATTTTCACGTTTATCCATTAGTAAACAACGGACATTTTTACATATAACGAGAACAATTTAATAATAACTTAATACATATGAGATTGATATATCTTTATTTCAGAAACAATTATTAGGCATTCGGAGTTAATTGTAATAATGATTGCATGTGAAACGGTCGGAAATTAATATATAATTATTTGCATACAATCATAAATAATATTTGAAATCAATACTCGTTATTTTAGGACATGCTACTATATGCAGTATTTTATAATTGTTCACAGTTATGAGTATAACAATATGAATAACTAATTAAGTAAAGTCCGTTCACTACAGGGAAACCGTTTGCAATAGTATGAGTGATAGTGCGTTTACAAAAAATCTAGACGCTATTTTTTTTTTGTAATAGGAAAACCAAAAAATGTTTCAATCACTGTAACTATTGTAACATTGAAACATTGAAACAACCAATATTGTAATATTGAAATAAATAAACATAGTTTTTTATTTTTATTATTTTTTAGTATTTTTTTATTAACAAAAAGTGGCTTTGCTTTTCCTTATTTCAACATGGTAAATTTGCGATTAATCAAAAATAATAAAAATATTTTAAAAACACTAATGCAAAACGAGTATTTTTCGAATCACCGAAGACATGAGCAGCCAAACGCGTATACTTCGCCCCGTGTCTCGGGACATTGTGACGTTTGACGTACCTATCCTAAAATACCTCTCGATGTTTATCTATATTAATATTTTTGCGACTTCAAATATGGCCGCCTTTTAGTAATTGATTAATTTCGTCATGCAATGTTTTCTTCGGCCATTCTCGGCTTCTTTTTCCATTTACTATGCTTGTAACTTATAAGTCATTCTTCTCTTATCAATTCGCTTTTTATACAGCATTTATTCTAATTTCATTATTATTTTAAGCTTCACTTCCATACATAAACGTTGGCATAAGATTTTTTTTATGTACTGCCATAAATATGATATTTATATATGTAAAAAACAGCAACGCCTTTGATTCACACCATATTTCATAATGCCTAAGCCGTCCTCCTGCTCCATGGTTCAATTGCATTATTTTTCTTCTTTCAAATATATAAAGTATAAACTTTTCATGCATGATTTTCATGCAAACTTTTCATGCATGCATGCATTTTGAAGTATAAACTTGTCATGCATGATCACAAATAACAAAGGTGGAATGGGGAATGTTGTAATTACATAAAGCGTGCGCTTAACCCAACCAATCACAGGTCATAAGTCCTGTAAACGCCTTGATCATCCATGTTTCCAGTTTACGTCTTCGTCTCTATTGAGATACAATTAAAATTTGAATTAACCACCCTTTGGTGTAAATCCAGGATTTGTATACAGGTATAAGTATACATTCACAAATATTTGGTCTTCAAATATTCTGGTCAAAATTCTTTGGCATATAGAATGGAATAATACTCCTAGCGGCTTCTAACAATATGTTGGTCGACAGCCTTCACATTGTGTTAATTAGGTAGTTTGCTAAATGCCGAAAATCATTCTCCATAGATGGCGTTAGTGGGTCAGTTGTATAGGTTAATTCTTGAAAAAATTCACAAGTGCAACCAAATCTACATAGATGGCTGACTGAAACTGACTCGTGAAGATAAATATGGATTTTGAAGTATATATACATCTTCCAAAAATTTGTCATGCATGATCACAAATAACAAAGGTGGAATGGGGAATGTTGTAATTACATAAAGCGTGCGCTTAACCCAACCAATGACAGGTCATAAGTCCTGTAAACGCCTTGATCATCCATGTTCAGTTTCCAGTTTACGTCTTCGTCTCTATTGAGATACAATTAAAATTAAAAAAAAAAGTTTAAACTTCCTATGTGACCTTCCCTATTGCACATATTAAATACATTTCCTTCTTTACCCCATCCTGCATTTTAGCTCTACCTCCTGTGCCTCTTTCTGTGCATTATTTATTATTATTCTTTCTCTATCATATTTATGTATCACTTGTGTATTTTCTTTTTTTGTTGTATTGCTATGTGCGGAACATCGAGGAAGAGTAGCGTAACTTAAATATGGTCTGGGTCCCCCTTGGTTGCATATATACACATATATTTTTTTTATCGAAAGTCTCGCATGGACGGGGGACGAGCCTAGTGAGTGCACGGTGAAACTGACAAAAGGCGCCGCTGTGCCTATAATAACTTCGGGTAAGTGCAAGGTATATAGAATAATATGGTAAGATATTGCGCACGTAGCATGCTATCCCTTTCTAATAATTTGCTGTCAAGTGACGTCATGTGGTGAACTCGAAATCGAAACGAAACTATAAACAAACCTAAATAACTATAAACAAGCTAAATCAAATGGAGTTGATTTGCCATATCCAGTTAAGAATCTTTTTTATCGATGTAAAATGTTTTTCAAAATAAGAACAATGAACTTAAAGCTCATTGAAGATGCTAACTCTAAAAAAAGAAAAATAAAAAAAACAATAACTTAAATAAAGAAAACGATTTGTCATAATTTATTTAATACAATTACAAAAACTTCTTTTAATTAGACGTAATAAATAAACAAAGAAAAATTCCATACCCAATGTATAAATATATACTCAACTCATACTACACAACCTAATGCTTGGGTCTCCACGTGACGTAGCTGCGCAGTAGATGTCAAAAATAAAACGCGGAATATCTTACCATATTTATTCTATATACCTTGGGGTAAGTGGAGGGAGCCCTCTATGTCTTTAATGCCTTAGCAAGGTGATACCTGCTATTCCGGAGCCCAAAGAATATTAGTTATCGGAAAAATCGACATCAATGTGGAGGAACTAAATTTGTTTGTCAAGATGGTGTACTGTGGCGTTCTATTCTCTCTGCGCTTGTGATGGTTCGTTTGTTAGTTAGCATTATTATAAAATAATATTATAGAAATCAAAGGTTATCAGTTGAGTGGAAAACTACAGTCTATAAATTATATGTTGTTTAGTTCTTCTGTTTATAAATTAATATTCTTAATTATACAATTCCCGTACATAAGGTTAGATAAAGATTTGACCTGCTAAGATATGAAGGAGATTAATTTTTGTGAGTAAAAAAAGTAAGAATACAAATACATTTCTACCTCCACTCATACCTTTTAAGTAAAAAATTTAGGGATGTGTATATTATAATTTACTCGCCGATATTTTAATATTAAAACCATGCATCCAAATTAAGTGACAATAGACCCAAAGGTTCGCAAACGGTTTAAGATTCTCAACCCTTTCTAAAAAAACTGATTTTACAACGCCCCCTTTTTAGAGAAAAACTCTTCCATTTTTGAAGACAACAATATAACGATTTATTTTTATAGATCATAACCCACCTTTTGCAGTAGTAATTCAATGTCGTCCCTTTTCAGTGAAATAGCTAACTAATATATAATAAAATTATATAATTAATTGTTTTGGCGGAAGCACTATTTTGCGTCAATATTTTTAATTGCTGTTAATTTATTTATTTATATTAAATTTAATAGTCGCGACAGCTATTTCAACTACTTATGTTGGCGTCAAACAACTGACGTAGCCAATATTATTTCGCAAACAGCTGTTTACGACAACTGCTATTTCGTAGAAATCAAATTAATTAATTGTGATATTAAAACTGTTCCAAATCCAACAGTTATCATGACGAACTAACTAACTCACCATCACGCCGTTTTTCTCCGGAGGGGTAGGCGGAGAGTTTGGGCCCGACTGTTCTATCCTGACATAATTTACATTCACACACCGTGACATGCACGCTTTTTGATTTTTTCTACTTCGAACATGGCCGTCTTTCAGTATTTGATTAATCTGGTCATGGCCTTCCTTGACTTATTCTTCCATTCGCATTCTTCCCTCACCCATTCGTTCCATATGTTCAAACCATCTTTGCGAGCCTTAATTAATTTTGTTTAGTTCAGTTATAATTACAATAATATATAATATAACATATTTTGATTATAATTGGAATATTGGGCGTTTCTGCAAGTATTGCAAAGGGGGAATATATTTGGGTTTTTTTAACGCCCCCTTTGATCATTTCAACGCCTACTATTGAGTGGTACCACACTGTTTGTAACCACTACTCTTCTTCTTCTTCTTCCAGTGCCCTGCCGGGTCCCCCCAACGTTGGCGATCACCTCGGCGAAATTGTCCCTGTCCTGCGCCGCTCGGAACAGCTCCTCCACACTTCGGATGCCGGTCCACCCCCTCACGTTTCGCACCACTACTCTAGACGATTTAAAGTATTATGCTAACTCACAATGTAAAATAATATAATATTTGATATAGGTATTAAAAAATATATTATAGGATTTTTTATTAGTTATATCGTTATTATAAAGAATTTTGACAGGTGTAAAAATATTTTATTCATTTGTTCCCATGACAATTTGAATAATTTCTTCAATATTATTTCAAAGTTCTTGCTGGTTAAGTGCCTAATTACAGCTAATTTAAAAACGGTGGATATGTGCAACATAAATTAAATAAAATCAAGAGTCCGGATCGTCCATGTCAACATGTGCAACATCGAAAAAAACATTATGTGTTATTACATTATGTGCTCAATTAATAAAAACGGCGGATTCGTGGAACATAAATTAAATAGACAATATGTGCACCATCTAAAAAGAACATTTTGTGTTAAATTATTTTTATTTTGTTTATTTATTTTATATCATTGTATTTTATATTATTTATTTTAGATTTATTTTGTGGGTGTTGCACGATCGAAGTGTGCGCGGGAGATGCCTATTGGTGGCGATGAGGTTCGCAAACCATCACACCGCATCTCCCGCGGAGCGAAAAGAGAAGGATGGAGTGCCACATCAGTAAAAGTGTGACAGTCCATTATTTCTGCCTACCCTTTCAGGGAGATGGCGTTGTGGTTAGTTAGTTAGTTAGTTATTATAGGATTTTATTTAATAAGGAAGACAACTAATATTCTTAAATAAAAAAAGACAATCGACCAAGAGTCTTTGAAATGTTTGCCGAAAATAAATATTTGAATAATCTGTTATCAAGCGCGATTGGTCGATTATTCGGCACTTGAGATTCCTCCCGAAAGTCTCTTTATCTTGTCCAATGTCTCATTGCGGCAGTAAAATGTTTATCAACACAGAGAGATACCGAAATACAATAGTCCTAGAGGTAAGTTGAATCAAAAAGTGAAGCCGGGTGGAACGTTCAACTGACAAGAAAAATTAAAAAATGGAACAGAAAATTGTATGTCTTTTTTTTATTCTAATTTGATATACTGATAAATTACATTTTTATAGCTGCTAACAAATTAAAACAAACAATTTACAGGTACCTCTAAAATATTTTTAATAAATAACTAAAAATGTATTTTAATAAATTTTTCATCAAGTACCTACCTATATAATTTTAAAATAAAACTACTGATTGATTTTTATTAATGGACTTTCTGTTAAGGTAATGGTGAGAGAAGATTCCTAAGAACTCTATATTCCTAAGAACTCCTTAGTCAGAAGCAACCTCGAGGGAGTTGCCGTGATATGGAGCACTCATGAGGCTCAGTATTCTCTCATGTTGGAGAGGGTTCAAAACAAATTCTTGAGAGCCCTCTACATGAGAGAGTACAGGGGTTCTTGGTCCTTGGGGTCCCTCTACATGAGTACGGAGGTCCTTGGTCCTTAGAGTCCCTCTACACGAGAGAGTACGGGGTATATCCTTGGCTCTATTCAACGGCATTTCTCTTGGATATGGTGGGGTATAATTCTCTTGAACTGAGGAGGGAAGGATTAATGTCAACGCATTTGTTCAAACTGATTCAGGGCTCTATTGAGAACCCCTATGTTCTGGAGCAAATACGTATGTTTGTTCATGTTACCTGCGACAGCGCCGCTGGAAAGAGTACTGCCTCACTGACGTCGACATATTTGGGTTCCTTCTAATATGTATGATTTTTTGGTTTTATGTTGTTGTTTTATCTTTGTCTTATCTTTGTAACACCATTTGTGTCCAAATGAGTCGCCTTAATGTTTTTTTTTTGTTTGTTATGTCTCATTTGTGTATTATGTATATATAAATAAATGGTGATATTAACATCGATTTTAACTAAGATTTTATGTCAAAACATTGGAATTGAAAATGCTGTTCATTTTCCATGTTTTTATTTTATTTTAAGTTGTGAAATGGTCGTGTAATTAAAATGAATAAGTCAACCTGAAAATTCAATGCGTTTTTATTAAGTTATATATTAATACATATTTTTTATTTTGTTGCAAATAATTAGACTTTACAGCTTCAAATAATTTGATGAAAAACCATCAAACATTCCCTCCGTTAAAATCTTTCTTCAAAGAGAGATACCGAGCCGTTTTATTTTCGTATTGCCGACAAATTTGAAGATAATAGAAGTCTTTCTCGCTATAACGCCATGTAAAAAAAATGTTTCAAGAATAAACACGATAAGTGGCCATTTTAGCTTATTGAATGAAGAGAATCAATGTTATGCATGAATTGAATGAATAATATTTCATGTATAATAATATAAAGTTTCTGTTTGATGTTATTCTTCTTCTTCTTGTCCTGTAACACCTCCGTGGTGCATAGGGCATCAAGGAACCTTTTCCACTCGACTCTATCGCATGCCTGATGCTCAACATCATCCCAAGTGAGGCCTGCTGCTTTAACCTGGTCCTGCAAGAAGAAGAAGACTCCAGGTGGCTATAGGTCTAGGTCTGCCTCGCTTCCTCTTTCCCCCCATAGGCCCCAGTCTAGTGCACCCTGAGCGATACAGGCTGGGTTCCGTCTCAGAGTGTGACCGATCCGTCTCAGAGTGCCACTGTCCAGAGAACAGCATTTGACACTGTTTGGGGCCAATAGATCATGAATATTGAACGAAAGCACCTATTTATAAACATCTGAAGTTTTCCAATAACGTCCGCGGTAGATTTCTAAGTCTCGCATCAGTTCAACAGTACGCTTTTAATGCTACTGCTGAATATTTGTAGCTTGAGCTTTCCCAAAATGATATTGGAACTCCATACAGGGCGAAGCATTGCGAAAGCTCCCATTGTCTTTTTGAGTCTGCTGGCTACATCTTTCTCCGTACCTCCCGGGTCTGCTATCATACTACCGAGGTAGCAAAAGCTGGCCGAGCATGCGTTCGCCCCATCTTGACGTATGGAATTGAGGTCAGAGCCGATACCAATATAGATAACCAATGCGAACCCTACGCTCCATCGCAAGCAAAACCTTCAGAGATCGGTTCAGAAATGAAACGATAAGGTCTCTCTGTGGTGTTGAGGACATAGTGAGATGGGGAAGAAGCAGAATGTGCGTTTGGAGAGACCACGTGGACCGCATGGAGAATACAAGAATTGCAAAAATTGTTAAAGTTGAAAACCCAAGCAGTAAGAGATTACCAGGAAGGCCGCCGAATAGATGTAGAGATGGCTGGACGTCATCATCCCAGGACAGCTCACCGTCACAAACAGGTCATACGACCTAAACTAAGAGGAAGAAGAAAAAAAGAAGGTATATTTCGCCTAAGGTTCAAATGATTGATAATGCCTTAGACAGACAAAACATTTCTTTCATGAAAATACACGATTCGCCTGCCTGTTGAAACTTCTAGAAAACAGACTACAGAGGTTCAGCTCTAATGGCTATTCCTCTTATGTATGTAGGAAGCATTGATGGACTGTGATTTGGTAGTTGTTTTATGATGGGGCTAAATGTATGGCCCGGAGTGTCCCTCCGAAAGAGGGAAGGATTTAGGGTTTATGATAAAGTCTTACATTATTGGTATCAATTAGTTTATTTGTGTTTTTCATTGTATATTCATAAAAAGCTTTTCAAGACGTTGTAATTTTTATATTTCATTACCAGCAGTATTCTGAATAGCTAGTAAAATTTAAAAACAATGTAGTGTAAGAGATATTATTACGATAATAAATAAACCGATCGCATAAAAATGATCCAAACACGAATTGGAGAAACAAACAATCAAAAAATAATATCGTGTTTGCTGATATGAAAGTAAATATTGATATAGACGTAGAATTATGTGTATTTTCTAGGCTTTATGATAGCCGATACAGCTTAAGCTGAAAAATCTCTGATCAGCTTAATAACCCACTATTTGCAATTTAATATTTGTTCTACAAATACCTGGAGGCTTTGGGAACTTTGACTCAATATGTGTATAAAAATGATTTATGTAGTTTTTTTAAAACCTTTTTTAATTCAAAACTAATATTGATACCACATATAAAAATATTTCAATGTATTTTTATTAAAGAGTATGTTTTTAATTTACTAACAAGTAATTTTGAAGTATTAAAAATGAAGGGTTGGGGCAGGCAACAAAGTGAAAGGTGCACTTAAAGTTATCATCGTAAAAAAAACTTATCCAAAAAAGCTATAATATAATGGCAGTGCACAATGGTGTTCTTCTACTGACCCTTATGTATGGAAGCGAAGCATGGAACTATTAAAAAAAAGGATGAAAGTAGAATAAATGCAGAAGAAATGAGATCTTTTAGATAAATGTGTGGATACTCTGTGTATGATAGAGTGTCGAATGAAAATATAAGAAGCGAATGGGGTTGCGAATGATGGTGTTATGAACAAAATAATGAAAGAATCATTAAGATGGTTTGGACATATGGAAAGAATGAATGAAGAAAGAATGGTAAAAAATTTATATGTTAATGATGTAAATGGAACCAGAAATAGAAGAAGACCGAGGAAAACGTGGCACGATCAAATAAATCAAATATTGAATGTGAGGAGTCAGAGAAATCGACGCGCGTGCATGACACAATGTATGAATGTTGAAGAAGCGAGAGAATATGTCAGGAAAGAAAAGTTTGGCAGTCCATTCTTTCTGCCTACCCCTTCGGGGAGACGGCGTGATGGTTAGTTAGTTTTTATTTTTTAAATGTTATAGAAACTGGATGACTGAAAAGAATTTGCGGGAAAAGGATATTTGATAGAATACTGAACGACGAACTAAGAAAGAGATATACAAGGAAGATGAATCCATCATAAGTAAAATTTAAACAGAATCCCTGAGATAGTTTGGACATATTGAACGAACGGATTAGAGAAATATGGTTAATATTTTGTATACAAGCAGTGTGAGTGGAAAAAGAAGCCGTGGAATATCAAGGAGATCATGGCATGACCAAATTAACCAAATGCTGAAAGGCTGATACATTCGAAGTCGTCGGAAAGATCGACAAGCGTGCATGTTACGATGTATGAACGTAGATGAAGCTCAGGAGGTATGTCAGGACAGAGTCGTATTGTGGACCGCATCTCTTCCACCCGCACTTTAGCCTTCGTTCTTGTGGTATCCACTCTGGTCTCAATGCTATATGTCATCATAGGTCTTACGTTTTGTATATTCTGACCTTACTGTCAGTTCTCATATACTTGTTCTTCCATATGATCTCCTTGAGACAACCTGATACCGCCGAAGCCTTGTTGACCTGTCCCATTATATCACTGACAATATCATTTTGACTGAGCAGATCCACTCCCAGATATCTAAACTTCGTCATGGTTTGCGTTTTCTCAACTGTGATCATCATATTAAAGTTGGCGGCTGATGTCTGGAATCAATTTAAAAGTCTTTGCAGTTCATCTTCTGACTCTGATATCAGTGCAGCGTCGTCCACGTAGCATTTGACGCTCTTTACATCCTTCCCTATGCAGTATTCCAAACCATGTGATGTGAAATGTCCTATTATTTCGTCCATAATAAGGTTGAAAAGAAATGGGCTCAAACTGTCTCCTTGTCTTATCCCTGTTGAAGTTTTTATGGATTTGGAAAGTTCTCCGTCTACTCTTATTTTAGTGTTGGTATTTGTGTTGAGTTCTCGTATGGTATTTATGACGTTGTGAGCTGCATTTCTTCTCAACAGGACATCCAGTACATCATTAAGTCTCACTCGGTCGAATGCCTTAGTCAGGTCGACGAAACATACGAAAGCTGGCTTATTTTACTCTATGGCATCAGTTGTAGACCTATTTTTTCGATTTTTACGACACTGAACTGTACCTATCAGCGTACCTCGTCAGCGTAGCATATGACGCTCACTACATCCTTCCCTATGCAGTATTCCAAATCAAGTGATGTGAAATCTCTTATTATTTCGTTCATAATGAGGTTAAAAAGAAATATCCTCAAACTGTCTCCTTGTCTTGCGCCTGTTGCAGTTTTTTTTATGGACTTAGATGCAAAGTGATCGTGTATAAAGAAGGAATAATTTCAGCTTATAAAATTCTTTTTTAAAAATTTAAACAAAAAAAATTCGCTTTTTCTTCTCTTGATAACGAAAACTCTAACAGTGCATGTAAGCTGAAGCAAATTTAGAACAATAAAAATTACCTCATACTAACATCATAACGGTTATAAGGATGTTATAGGCAATAAACGGTAATATGTTAAGTAAAACCCTACGGTAAAACCTTAAGTAAACGAAGCAACACAATTCTGTTTCCCTGATAACGGCAATCTCTTTGAAGTATTTTTATTGGTTTATTGGCAAACTTTTGTCTACTATATAAAAAATCTATGGCGTATTTAAAATTGAAAATGGAATACAATATTATTAACTATTGAAATAAATGAAAAATGTTATAAATATCACAATTGATTATATTTAGTCGCGACAGCTGTTTCGCCAACCGATGTTAGCATCGTCAGGTCTTACAATCAGGCTTATATACCAAATTATTAAGAGGGGAAGAAACTACACACAATATTGCTAACGATTATAATAAATAATAATTAAATAAAACGATGTTTTTTAACTACTTCCACTTTTGTCTTTATTTAGACAGCGACCGGTTTCGCCAGGCTCGCTGGCATCGACAGACTGGTAACACTATTGTAAACTTAGTCCTTTATATACATACAGATCAGGGGTGGTAAACATGATTCTATACAAAAATAATCTTCAAATATTTATGTAAAATTTTTCTGAATTTAACTATTGGTATTACAGGTATTCTTGGAGGTTCGTGTTTAATACAATGGGTTTTAATTTTTATTATCTCTTACATATTCATATATAATTTTTGAAAAAATGGTAATTTTGTTTAAATTTTTACTGAATTTAAATATTATATGTTATAGTTCTTGGTCCGTAACATTCGCATAACATTCAGTAATAATTTAAACAAAATTACCATTTTTCAAACATTATATATGAATATGTAAGAGATAATAAAAATTAAAACCCATTGTATTAAACACGAACCTCCAAGAATACCTGTAATACCAATAGTTAAATTCAGAAAAATTTTACATAAATATTTGAAGATTATTTTTGTATAGAATCATGTTTACCACCCCTGATCTGTATGTATATAAAGGACTAAGTTTACAATAGTGTTACCAGTCTGTCGATGCCAGCGAGCCTGGCGAAACCGGTCGCTGTCTAAATAAAGACAAAAGTGGAAGTAGTTAAAAAACATCGTTTTATTTAATTATTATTTAAAATGAACTTCCATCAAGAGATTTCAGTAAAATCATTTGATTATAATAAAGATGGGAAAAAAACATTAATTAGGTTCAACAGCAACAGAAATTAAGTATTGATGAATCAACAAAATTAGGATAAATAAACAGAGAAGCAAATAACGTTATTGGAAAAGGCTTCGACAAATGAAAGAAAATTATAATAAAGGTGGAAAAAAACGTAATTAGATAAAAACCGATGAGTCATACATTGACAAATAAACAAAGAAGTGAAAACGTATGACAAATTAAAAAATAATAATAATAAAACACCAATTTAAGCCCTTAGCTTGAGTATAGCCCTGAGGAAGCTTGCTACATAGTGAAACCGGTTTGATTTATTTGATCGAGCCACGTTTTCCTCGGTCTGCCTCTATTTCTTGTTCCATTTACATCGTTAACATATAATTTTTTACCATTCTTTCTTCATTCATTCTTTCCATATGTCCAAACCATCTTAATGATCCTTTCAATATTTTGTTCATAACACCATAATTCGCACCGCATTCACTTCCTATATTTTCATTTGACAATCTATCATACACAGAGTATCCACAAATTCGTCTAAGAGATCTCATTTCTACTGCATTAATTCTTCTTTCATCCTTCTTTTGCCAGTTCCATGCTTCGCTTCCATACGCAAGGGTCGGTAGACGAACACCATTGTGCACTGCCATTTTAGCTTTTTTGGATAGGTTTTTGTTAGCGATGACAACTTAAAGTGCACCATTCACTTTATTGCCTGCCACAACCCATCTTTGAATATCCCTCTCCACTCGCTCATCTTTTGTTAACATACTACCCAAATACACGAACTCATCTACTTGCTCCAAATTTTCACCATTTACGCTGATGTTGCAGACTGTCATGATTTTTTCTTTTTCCGAAATCATTACCATGGACTCATTAACATTCATCATTAGATCATTTCGCATGCATACTATACAGAACTCGTAGTTCATGCTCGTTGTCTGCAAGTAGGACAGCGTCATCCGCATACAATAGACAGCTTACTGACACTCCACTCTTTTTGGCACCTACATCCTTTCAGCTCTTTCATACGTATAAGTGGTTTATACTATGCAAAAAGTGTTAAATTTTTTATTTTATTTTTATATGTACAATAGTATAGATTAGGTAGTGAATAAAAAATTTTGAAGATAAAAAAATACCCTTTTCACTGAGTTCACCCAACAATAAAAATATTTAACAGAATTTATATTAAAGCTGCATTTTTCAGCAAATGTGTTTTTCTGCTCTGTTACTTGTAAGAAATCGTACTATATGAGAAACCCTTCAATAAAAAGATTTCAGATACCCGTTCGTATCCATTCGCCCGACCCCTGTATGTCCTAGCGTCTCGTGTTTGTATTTACCATTATGTTTGTGTGTCCACTTATTCAATTTCTCAACCTTT
The DNA here is from genome assembly GCA_022606425.2 of Lepidostoma basale. Taxonomy (NCBI): domain Eukaryota; kingdom Metazoa; phylum Arthropoda; class Insecta; order Trichoptera; family Lepidostomatidae; genus Lepidostoma; species Lepidostoma basale. The sequence continues at coordinate 2,533,428 of JAHDVF020001106.1, read as the reverse complement.
ATACCGTATACCGGCTGGAAATTTTATCCTGAAACTCTTTCAATGCGCAATATTATATTTTCAGACCTTTTTAGACGCTTTCTTGTTGTTAAACTTAAAGAGAAAGTCTTAAATATTACTATATAACCTCTTCTTCTATTTGATTGTGTCTTAACTCATCTCTTACGGTGCTAAAATAAAAACGCGCGTTCCTGTGTTGGGTAGTCAGTACCCAATCAAAAATTAGCGATTTTAAATCGGAAAAATAATAACATTCATAGCTAATCCCCTTAATTAATTATAATTGAAGTCAAAAAATATAATAATTAAGATTTATTTGCTAAAAACCTTAAAAAAAACATCTGGCAACGCTCACGGGACGTGCGTAAGTCCACTCTGGTTGCAAGCCCGAGAGCAACCGCCGGGCGGTAAGAACATTGAGCTCCTCGCGCTTCCACAGTGAAGTATGCAAGAGTTAGATGCAAATATAGTGTCGTGCACCTCGCGCTATGAATTTTGTTTCCGATGTTCACAAAATACTTGCGATGTACCCGATAAATTTTGATTATTATTAATATTATTTTTTTAATCAATGCGTAAATATATTATGGAGGAATACCTAAAATCTAAACCTTGTATTTATTATATTTATAGAGATATTGATGGTTATTAGAAGCAACGTGTAGAAGATACCCATCACATGGGAAGGGAGGGTTAACAATGATCGAAAACTCTATCTCTTATTCTTCTTCTTTTCGTCCTTTCACACCTCCTTGGTGCATATGGCTTCAAGGAACCTTCCCCACCCGACTCTATCGCATGCCTGATGCCTAACATCATCCCAAGTGAGGTCTGCTGCCTTAACCTCGTCCTGCAGGGCCCTTCTCCGGAATCTTCTCTTGAATATTACTATAAAACCTCTTATTTTGTCTTAACAATGATCCAAAACTCCATCTCTTCTTCTTCGTCTTTTTATTCTTTCACACCTCCGTGGTGCATATGGCTTCAAGGAACCTTCTCCCTCCGATTCTATCACATGCCTGATGCCTAACATCATTCCAAGTGAGGCCTGCTGTTTAACCTCGTCCTGCAGGGCTCTTCTGCAGCTGGATCTAGGTCTGCCTCGCCTCCTATTTCCCCCCATAGGGGACTAGTCTAGTGCGCCATGAGTGATGCAGGCTGGGTTCCGTCTCAGAGTGTGACCATTTGCGACCATTTGCGACCATTTGCGTCTAGCGACATGTTCTCTAATTGGTTTTTCGCCTGCCTGAGTCCAGAGAACGGCTCTAAAACTCCATATTAAATAAATTATACGAATGAAAACGTCTATGATAGCCGAATAAAACTAGTTGGCATCAATTGTAAAAACCTTACTATGTTTAAATAAATACGTTTTAATTCATATTTTAAAAAATAGTGACACATTGAATATGATTTATCTTAGTGACGCATTGAATCTATATGTGAAAGTAGAGTTTCTATAACAAAAGTAGCTATTTTGATTCAACTCACGGTACTCAGTGATGCTTACTATGATATTTTGATACAAAAGTTTTTATTTAAAAAAAAAAGGTTTATTCGTCCAGATGTCTCGTTTTATTCAACAACCCTTGAGATATAGTTTAGTATTTATTTTACCAAACTGACTCACAATCACGACGTTTCCCTGAAGAGTTAAGCAGAGAGGATGGACCGCCATACTGCTCCGTCCTGTCATACCTTTCTAGCTTACTCTGCATTCATACACCGTAACATGCTCGCTTTTTGTATTTGATTACTTTGGTCATACCATGCTTTCCTTGGTCTTACACGGCTTCTCTCTTCACTCACACTGCTTTTATACAACATTTTAACTTATTAATGGTTGAGGTATTAGTTTTGTAAAACTCCATTCTTAATTTATAATAGTAAAGACGATTGTTTAGTGGCTTAACTTGGATTTAATTTATTTAAGTCATATAAATAATAACAAACTTATTTCGCCTTGTGAGGACATTCTCAAACGAGTTTGAGAATGCCCTCGCAATTCGAAACAAACTTGTCAAACAATCGTGTTTCTTCTTCTTCTTTCCGTGTCTTGTCAGGTCTCCCTAACGTTGACCCTTGAGTAGGCCTCATGGTGATGACTTGGGGTAAAATATCCAGAGTGGTATCCCCGTTGCCTTCTATCTGGAGGATGTATCCAGTTTTATGGCGCTGGAAGCTCGCCATTCGTCCTCTCTCTATCTGCTATGGCACTAAGTAATATGTGCCACATTACCAGGGGTTCGCGGGTAATGTGTTTACTATCATAAATTAAATTTTTAACTATTCTTCTATCGTCCATTCGTTTCAGATGTCTAAACCATCTAAGGGATCAATTTTAAACTTTACTTATGATGCAATCATCTGTCTTAGATTCCTTTCTTATCGTTATATCGGTATTCTATCATATATCGTTTTCCAGCAAATTCTTCTTAGTGATCTCATTTCTATGACATTAATCTTATTAATGCCAAAACAACCCTATGTATTGTCATTAAAATTTTGTTGTGAATGTTTTGATAACTGATACTTTTAAAAATAATATTCAAACAAATTTCAAGCCAATTCTTATGATATTATGTCTACATTGACAGCAAACATGGATAGCTTGATTGCAATCTGTTTTAATTGGATTTTACTTCAATAACAAAATCGAAAACATTGTTTGTTTAATGTTTTGTTACAAGTAAAATTAAACTAACTGTCACGCTATTTATCCGAAGAGGTATGCATATACGATTTACTGCCACAAGTTTATGCTAGAACACGTTATTAATTTATTTTTATAAAAAGATTTTGATGAGATTATAAATTGTTTGATTTATTGTTTTCGTTTTCAGTTTCTTTCACATCTTGGCATTTGGCACTGTTTGAGGCCAATAGATCTTGAATATTGAACAAAGGCACCTATTTATAAACACCTGGAGTTTTCCAATAATGTCCGTGATAGATTTCCTCTAGAAGTCTCACATCCGTACAGCAGTACGCTTTTAACGGTACTGCTGAATATTTGGAGCTTGAGCTTTCTCGAAATGATACTGGAACGTCAAACAGGGCGAAGCATAACAAAAGCTCCCCTGCCTTGTTGAGTCTGCTGGCTACATCTTCCTCCGTACCTCCAGAGCCTGTTATCATACCAACGAGGCAAAAGCTGGTCGTGGTCACAAGGGGGACACCAAAATATGTATATGTATTTGGTTGAATTCCACTTAGGTTTATGGCTTCGGCTGTTCGGCTCGCTGCCATATTCTAGGAAGAATATCGAGAATCTTCAAAAGATACCAGCGAACTGCCGAAACCGATCGTAGGTGTAAACTTATGCGGAATTTAACTAAGTATAAAGACTAATTGTATCTCAATAGAGACGAAGATGGAAATTGTTTTCTGGGAACAGAACATGGTGGAACAGAGGACTTATGACCTTACTTACAATACTATCGAGGTAGCAAAAGCTGGTCGTGGTCACAAGGGGGACACCGTGGAGCAACGTGGAGTCAACGTGCTAATGAATTTACATCTATTTATCTCAGTAGTATTTACATATTCGTCTCTATTGATATACCATTAATCCTTATAAAAAAAATATATCCGCAATGGGTAAAACCCATTATTTGTTTTCAAGAATTTGTATACATTCAAAATGTTAAATATAAAGTTTTTTTTCTTCATTATTTATAGTTTCAAACCATCTAAGTGGCGCTTAAAAGAGACATTAAATTGTGTTTTCATTATAAACTAATAAAAATTAATGTAATCAAGAAAACTAACTCAATAAATTTAATATTATTATCATATTTACGATTTCAGCACACGCTTATGAAGTCATAATTTCCATCATAACTGCTGGAGCCATATAAATGATCTGCTTCAAAACTATGTCTTCAAAAGGTGAAAGCTGTTAAGCCCTTATCACCCATTTTGTTTTTAAAAAAACAACAAAAACAACAGACCGTCATCCTTTACCCCGGAAAGGTAGGCAGAGGGAATGGAATTCCACACAACTGTATCCTGACACACCTCTTTAGATTCCTCCACAGTTATACAGCGAATCATACACGCACCTCGATTCTTTCGACTTCAAACAATTGGATAAATTTGGATAAATTGTTTTTCTCGACTTCATTCACATTCTTTACATTACTAAACGTTTACATTCTTTAACATTATTTTTTCATATTTGCGTTTAATGTGTCCAAACCATCGCAGTGATCCTTTTATAAATTTGTTCATAATACTTTACTTCACTATACACTCCTAACATTTGAAATTCTGTCGTACTTCGTTTTAGCAATGGATTCAATTTCAATTTTTCGATTTTCATTTCAATTTATTTTGAAAAAATCATAAACATCACAGTATAATTACCAAATCGCTTATGACTTTAGAATCCAAAAAATACTATTTTAAACACAAAAAAGATATAATTGTGAAATTTATAAAAGACAAAATACAATAAAAACGATAAACATAAACACCAAAAACGCAAGAAAATTAAATATTTAAGAAAAATTAAGTAAAAAGAAACAATAAGAAGAACAAGATAAGCAAACATCAATTTTATACATTATACTCGTATAAGAGATAGATGCTTTCTGAGGGTAGCCTCACTATCGTGGAAGATGTCCACATCCGCACCACCGCATTCATTCATTCGCACCACATTCACTTATTATACTTGCATTTGATATTCTATCATATACAGTTTTGTCACACATTCATCTTAGAGATCTTATTTCTATAGCATTTATTCTGATTATATCCTTCTTTTGCTAGGTCCATGTTTCACTTCCATACATAAGGGTCTGCACAAGAACATTATTATGCACTGCCATCTTAGTTTTTTGGATAGGCTTTTGTTTGCGATGACAACTTTAAGTGCACCATTTACACTGTTGCCTGCCCCAACCCTTCTTTCAATATCCTTCTCCACCCTCCCATTCTTTGTAAACATACTTCCTAAATTAACAAATTCATCCACTTGTTACAGATTTTCACCGTTTACACTAATTTTGCAGACTGTCATGCTTCCTTCTTTTTCGAAAATCATTACCTTGGACTTCATCATCAAATCGTATCGCTTGCATACCTCATACATACTAGACACTTATCTTAGTACCGGCATTTATTCCTTTAAGTTCTTTCGTACACTTATAATAGCAATTAATATGATAAAATCTTTATATTTGGGCTTAACGTTGTTCACTTCTCGGGTTCATAATTTCTCGCAGATTTCAATTAAGTGGTGAATAATGTATGATGTTTCGGAACCAAATGTTTACTTTGGCATTGGCTCCAGAAATTCTTGAGATCCTAAGAGATTCCAGAACTAATTGTGGCTTTGTTCCCTGGCCATACAACTACATTTCAATACAAAAACATTCACGCTTAACACATTACGTGCCGGAACTTTGTAACAATTAAGAGTTGGAGAATGTTCAATATACAATAAGTTGAAATATTTCGCTTTTCGATCAAATACATCATTTTATTTAACGTAAAATTATTTTCAATACATGAAGAATAATAGACGTAAATCGTGTAATATCGTTATCCGTATAAATGTGTTAACATTAACCTCCCACTTTTGTTGATACAACAACGTTTGCAGTGGCGTGCCTAGAGTTAGCCAGGGTAAGCCAGTTCGATTTTTTATATATGTTATATGAGGCCGCCAGAGCAAGAGTGGTATAACCCCAAATTTAGACAATGGAGAAAAATGCGATTGAAAATTTGACGTATTTTCCTTTTTTTTTTAAACTATATGGGTTAGGGTCTTCTTTAGTGATAAACCTTGTTTGTTTGGTGAATGTCTTTAGAATAGTATTTGAAATATTGGGAAATATAAAGTTTAAGGATATTTTTTGATGGTTACTTATAATAGACCACATTTGACTACATATATTTTGATTTTTTGTCAGAGAAAAATAAGTATTTATGGCGATATCTATGTTTCATATAAATAGACAGTCGTACGAAAATGTATTCCAAAGGTGCATGTTTTCCTCGCTGTAGTTAATCTACAAAACTCACAGAAGGTATATTATTACAGAATTTACAAACACATCGCAGTCATAAAACGTTTGATATTAACTTAAGAAAAGCCAAAACATATTATTTTCATAAAATATAACAATATAACAAGATACAATATTTCTTCACTCGTTTTTTCCATGTATTTAAACTATCTTAATGATCCTTTCATTATTTTGTGAATAACACTTTCATTCGCAGTGCATTCACTTCTTGTAATTTCCTTTTGACGTTCTATCATACGCAGTTTTTACACATTCATCTTAGAGATCTTATTTCTACTCTATTTATTCTACGTTCATCATTCTACAAGTCCATGTGAATAGTACGTATATGGTATGCATGTGAAATGATCTGATGATGAATGAGAATATGTTCAAGGTAATGATTATTGAAAAATAAGAAATGGTGATGCAATAGAAATGCGATATTTTAGACGAATGTATGGATACTCTGTGTATGATAGTGTCAAATAAAAATGTACGAAGTGAATGCGGTATGGATGATGGTGTTATGAATAAAATAATGAAAGGATCATTTAGTTGGTTTGGACACATGGAAAGAATAAATGAAGAAAGAATGATAAAAAAAGTATATTTCAACGATGTAAATGGAACTAGAAATAGAGGAAGACCTAGGAAAACGTGGCACGATCAAATAAATCAAATATTGAATGTCGGCCATGTGAGAAGTCGAAAAAATCGACGCGTGTGCATGACACGATGTATGAATGTTGAGGAAGCGAGAGAAATATGTCAGGAAAGAAAAGTGTGGCAGTCCATTCTTTCTGCCTACCCCTTCGGGGAGACGGCGTGATGGTTAGTTAGTTAGTTAAGATTGTTTGGACATATGGAGATAATGAATGAAGAAAGAATGATAAAAAAGTATATTTCAACGATGTAAATGGAACTAGAAATAGATGAAAACTGAGGATTAGTGGCACGATCAAATAAATCAAATATTGAATGCCAGTAAAGTGAGGAGTCAGAGAAATCTAGAGAAATATGTCAGGGAAGAAAAGTGTGGCAGTCCAGTCCTTCGAGGAGACGGCGTGATGGTAAGTTAGTTAGTTTTTTTCATCATTATATTACCAGTTCACTTCCATAGCCTTTCCAAAAACTATTGATTATTAATAAATAAATAAACAAAGCTTTTTTTCATAATACACATATGCTTTATGCATTAAACCTAAATACATATTTGCTCTGACTTCCATACCGAAGGTCCCGGGTTGGATTCCCGGCGATGGCAGTGTGATTGTCACACTGTCTTTGGTCTGGTGTGGAATTGACGTGACAATAAAGTGGCGATAGATTGGCTACCTATCATCACATGTCACGAGAATCAATATAATAGCTGAAAAATAAATTGTATACAGTAATTGGGTTCAAACGACCTGTTGTATGCATAAAAATATATATTCATACATCGTGTTATGCACGCAAGTCGAATTCTCCGACGCGATTCTAAAATATTCGATTTTTAAGCATAATTTTTTGTTAAGTAAATATACTGCATTTTGTTTTTTTTGAATGTATACAAATAATAATAATAAATTGGATAATTTATAGAGCCCAATTTTTATGAATTACTCATCTCAAGGACGCTGTATATGTGCACCATCTAAAAAGAATATTATGGTTAAATTATTTTTATTTTGTTATTATTATTTTTTTTTTATATTTATTTTGTGGATGTTGAACAATCGAAGTGTGCGTGGGAGATGCCTATTGGTGGCGATGAGGTGCGCAGCCCATCACACCGCGTCTCCCGCGGGGCGAAAAGAGGAGGATGGAGTGCCGCATCGGTTAAAGTGTGACAGTCCATTCTTTCTGCCTACCCTTTCGGGGAGACTTAGTTAGTTAGTTAGTTACATATTTGAATATTTGTTTCAATAGCGAATAAAAATAAAATTGACGTATCCAAGAAAGAAATTTATTCAGTCCATTTTGATTGTATTTTGATGTGTTCAGTGATTCCAAGGTAAGATAACAATTTTATGATGTGATTTTCTTACATAAACAAGCGTTCCTGATATAGAATTTGATAGCAATATGGTGGTAAAACAAACTGAAAGAAGATTGAACGAAAATAATGGATGACAAACAAAATGCCGTACAAAAATACATAGAATTACTTCAAATAAACTAAGCAAACATCAGTTTTTCAGGTCGACAATATATAGTCAATATTTCGTGGTTTGGTAATATAAGTCTATCATGAAATGGAAAAGGTAGGTACTTAAATAAATAAGTATTCATAATTAAATTAAAACTCTCACTAAATAATTAATTTAGATAAAGACGACCGAAAGAAGAATCGGACTTAGCTGGACAACTATAAGAAAAATGGCATACATTTGAAAACTAAGTAACTAACAATTAATACGAATGAAAACGTCAGTTTTCTAGAAGTTTTATTATATTTTATGGGAATGACATGTTTCGCCCTTCTAAGGCATTATCAAATATTTTTAATGAGACAATTGAAAATGCTAGTTAAGTAGTTGGTAAAATGCTAATCCTTCTAGGATATTTTATATTGCCTTAAAAGGGCGAAACATGTCATTCCCATTAGATATTATACAATTTCTATAAAACTGACGTTTGCATTCGTATTATTTATTTAATATGGAGTTTAACATCATTGTTCAAGAAACAGTAACTTTAGATAAACTAAGGGCGATAAAACTGTGGAATTCCATAATGACAATTTTTTTATGAATTAAAACACTGTTTTTTTCACTTATGACTTTATTTTTCTCGACATGTTTTGAAGGCTTACACGATCATTTATATCGTTCTCCCGATGATGAAGTTGTAAAGTCTTCTAAACACGTTGAGAAAAATAAACTAAAATGTTGAAAAAACAGTGTTTTAATTCATAAAAAAATCGTAACTTACTAATCAAGCCGTCTCCCTGAAAGAGTAGATAGAACAATGGACCACCACACTGTTATTTCCTGGCTAACGACCGTCGTGGCTGAGTGACAAGAGCGCAACTGCTAAAACGAAGGTCCCGGGTACGATTCCCAGCTATGGCAGTGTGATTGTCACACTGCCTTTGGTCTATGAGAATCAATAGCAAAAAAGTTGTATATAGTTATTGGGTTCAAATTACATGATATATACAAATGTGGAAATCATCCGGAAACTACCACATTAAAATGGTCCAAGTGGCATCCCAAAAACCAGCAAATGCTGCAAACCAATTTTTAGTATTGAAACATTAAAAAAAAATTATAAACGATTTATTTGTTATGTTTATATTTTTATATAAATAAATTGAATTGATTTGAAAACTGGCGTCCCAAGAACCTTTTCTACTGCCCAATTTAAACCCCATAATAATAGGAATAAAGTACAGATATAAATATATATTAATTGAAATGATAAAACATGTAATTTTTGTTAAGCTTTTAAGTATTTGAATCGTGTTTTTCAGAAGTAGCACACATCTACTACCCTCAAATTTACAGGACGGACAAAAACTGTCTGGTAAAAATATTTCCTACAATACATATTTTTTTTCAATACACATTTGTCATAGGGAGTAAAATAGACAAATGTGTATTGAAAAAATATATTGTATATATTGTAGTAAACTTTTGTACCAGACAGTTTTTTGTCCGTCCTGTAAAGTAAAGGTTACTGGATGTGTGCTACTTCTGAAAAACACGATTAATTTATGATTAGGTTCATACATCGACAAAAATGTTAATATATAATTAACAAACAAAGTAGACAGAATTCCACCATTAAAACGTTTGTTCTATTCTGTAAGCTTTTGTAAGTAAGGCTTTATCTCGCGTTTTCTTTGCGAAAAATAAGAATATCTCAGTAGCGCGCTCATGAATTATGTACTTGAAAAAAAATAGACCTTGCTCAAAGCTCAGGGATTTAATGGCTCCGTTCAAAAAATCTTTTGATTTTGTGTTCATTAGCATAGGGTTATAAGAGAGAGCTTGCCAAAACGCTTATTAGCGTATTTGAAAAGAATTTGAAGTAGTGTGTCTTACGGCGTAAATAATAAACCTTATGTGAGTTAGAAAAAAAAAGTTATAAATTTTACAATAAAAAAAGTAATATTGTTAAATATTACATGGTTTAAAAATCTGCAAATCATTTAACGTAATAAGATTTAATTCGAAGGCAATTAAGCATGGATAAGCCTATTTGATCATAATATTTTCCTATCTATCAACAACCTGAACCTCCGAAAATAACCTTTAAAAACATTGGTGTGGAGTGTTTTACTGTACGGCTGCGAGACTTAGTGCCTGGGCGAAAGAGAGCGCAAAAGGCTGGAGGCATTTGACATGTGGACCTACCGACGAAGGACCACATTACAAATGAAGAAGAAAATTATATATTATGCTCATTTTTTTATTCAATAAAGTACAGCGGAGCATAGAAGTGAAATTGAGTAGATTAAATGTGGTCTGGCACCCCCTTGTTGTTGCCGTATTTAAATGCAAGTCCCGGATGGATCGGGGACAGGCCCAGGGAGTGTACGAGCGAGGCTGATAAAAGGGCGCCGCTACGCCCTATAACAGCCTCGGGCATGTGGCGGGAACATCTCAGTTCTCATCAATTCTCAGCAGAGTTGAAGAGAGTAGGCACGTGTTGAACACCATAGCGGAGAGGCGCGCAAGATGGATTGGTCATGTGTTGCGACACGAATGTTTCCTGCATGATGTGTTGGAGGGAATGGTCGAGGGATCGATCGGCAGAGGACGACCTCGCCAAGAGTACCTAGACCAGATTTACCGAGATATGGGCTGCACCTCTTATGCGGAGTTGAAGAGAGTTGCCGAAGACCGAGGGGAGTGGAAGAGGAGATGCATCGCCTTGCTGCAGACCAATAGTTAGATTGAGACCGAAGAAGAAGATCCATCATTCAAACTAATAAATATGTAATATATGAATGTTTTGAATATTTTGAAAGAATGAACTTTTCTTCATGTAATGTATTTTTTCACGTGAAATGATTACACGAATATTAATAAATATTTTAGTTATAAAGTTACTTTTCATTTTATAAGAAACATGCTGTCAAATGATTAGGTGGTGGCTTAGGGCAGTGCTCCGAAATTGTTTTCACCTACGGCACACATAAGTTATTCCTAGAATTCCGCGTCACGCCAAATACTAAAATTCGGTCTCAGCACAAGAAACGTTGGTAATTTTTTTTTCTTTATCTCATCAGCGACTTCTGGGTAGTAAAAATCGGCGGTGATTTTTTTTTTATTGGCTAGAAAAAATTAAAAATGGAGGTCGCCAAAACAAAAAGTATGTCCTTTTCCAAAACACCTAAAACATGTAAAATCAGGTTATAGAAAATCAACCCATAGAACAGGTCGGGACCTTCAAATATCTAGGCATAGACCTGGTGGGAAGAGCTGATCTGCGGGAAGAAATACAAGCCCAAGTAAATAAGGCAGCTGCAATCTCTGGGGCTCTAAAATCCACAATACTGAAAAACAAAGACAAGGCGATTAATAGAAAGATGGGAATCTATAAAGCATGCGTAGGACCAATAATAACATATGGCGTCGAAGCAAGGGCAGACACAGTAAGGACCAAACAAGTATTGAGGACTTCCGATACTGAGGACGATAGCAGGCAAGACGCTGAGAGATCGCGTGAGGAACACCAGAATAAGAGATATATGTGAGGTTGAGGATATTATAAGATGTAGCAGAGAGCGAAAAAGGGACTGGTACGGTCATGTTCAAAGAATAGACACCACCGGACTCCCCTTATATTGCATTGCATAATCAGCCTCATGGGACTCGTCCTAGTGGAAGACCTCCTAAAATATGGAAGGACAGGGAAACTACCTCACAGGAGGAGCAACACTCTGTAGAACAGACCACAAAGGTCTACAACAAAGAAGAAGAAGGAGGTCGCCAGCAACTTCCAGCCAGTAGAAATTGGCAATGACCGATTTTTCACGAATGACCTAAAAAAAAAACAAGGTTACCAACGTCTCCTGAATTGATTTACAAAATAGAACTCCTTCGCAATTCACGAGTTCCGCCTATAACTAAATATTTTTTTCATTATGTATTTGGCCGCGGCACACCTGCATCCGGCTAACGGCACACCATTGTGCCGCGGCACACCGTTTGCGGAGCTCTGCTCTAGAGGGTAGAACGCTTGGCTCCTAATCCAGGGGACTTGGGTTCAAGCCTCGACACGACCAGATTCCTTCTTCATAATTATGATCAATTTTTTGCTCATATTGAAGATTGTTAAATAAATTCTAATACCATTTATTTGCATCTTTGGTGTTAGTCTTTAAAAAAAAAATGGTATTTTAAATAAATTAACGATGGATACGTGAAACATAAATTAAATAAACACAAAAGTCCGGATCGTCCATGTCAACATGTGCAACATCGAAAAAAATATTATGTGTTATTACATTATGGGCTAAATTAAAAAAACGATGGATACGTGGAACATTAAATAAATAGACAATATGTGCACCATCTAAAAATAACATTTTGTGTTAAATTATTTTTATTTTGTTATTTTATTTTATATCATTATATTTCATATTATTTGTTTTAGATTTGTTTTGTGGGTGTTGGACGATTGAAGTGTGCGGGGGAGATGCCTATTGGTGGCGATGAGGTTCGCAACCCATCACACCGCGTCTCCCGCGGGGCGAAAAGAGAAGAATGGAGTGCCGCATTAGTAAAAGTGTGACAGTCCATTCTAATACCATTTATTTGCATCTTTGGTGTTAGTCTTAAAAAAAAATTGGTATTTTAAATAAATTAACGATGGACACGTGAAACATAAATTAAATAAACACAAAAGTCCGGATCGTCCATGTCAACATGTGCAACATCGAAAAAAATATTATGTGTTATTACATTATGTGCTAAATTAAAAAAACGATGGATACGTGGAACATTAAATAAATAGACAATATGTGCACCATCTAAAAATAACATTTTGTGTTAAATTATTTTTATTTTGTTATTTTATTTTATATCATTGTATTTCATATTATTTGTTTTAGATTTGTTTTGTGGGTGTTGGACGATTGAAGTGTGCGGGGGAGATGCCTATTGGTGGCGATGAGGTTCGCAACCCATCACACCGCGTCTCCCGCGGGGCGAAAAGAGAAGAATGGAGTGCCGCATTAGTAAAAGTGTGACAGTCCATTCTTTCTGCCTACCCTTTCGGGGAGACGGCGTGATGGTTAGTTAGTTAGTTTTTATAAAAAAAAAATATATATTTATTGAATATTAGCTATATGTATATTTTTTTCAGTTTTAGATATAAAATATAAATATTTAACCACGGTATGGTTATTATAATTAATACCAACCAGTTTTTAATAGTCGCAAGCTTGGGTCCAAACGTAAATAACTATATATAATACATAATTTAAAGGATTTTTTAAATTAATATTGTTTATTTGTATTTTCCAGACAGTTTTTTCTGTATACAGGCAATATCAGACCAAATAGAATCACAATAAAATTGAGACTTTATTCGATTTCTAACCCCTTCGTTCCATACTAATGAAAAAGTAAGGGTGTTGAACGTGTTTTCCTACTAATAAGAAGTAATCACCCTCGGAAGCATTACACAGAATTACGAGTAGGTACTACTTACTTACGCCATTTGAGTACCTACGTGCCTTCTTTCCCCATGAAAAAATACCGTTGCCTAAACACATTATTCTCGGGTTTTATTTTGTATGGTCACTTCCCAAAAAAGTATAGTCTGAATGATGCAAATATGTAGATTCATCAAAATAACCTTATTTTACCTGAATAGAGCTCCTAATATACAAAAATATTACTATTTTAGTACTTTATAATGTATGCACTATCCACAGTCATAAATACAGGAATTTCTAAAGCTTCTCTTAAAACAGAATATTTTAAGATAGTCTGAATAATGCTTCGTTGTTCTGATTTCGGGTATTATAAGGTATACTGGTTGAGGTTTTTGTTTTGTAAAACTCCATTATAATTATTGTATATAATAATAAACGCGATTGTTTAATGGTTTTACTTGATTTAATTCATATAATTACTTATCTAAATAGTAGTTACAAATTTATTTCCCCTTGCGAGGGCATTTTCAAACTGAACCTAGTCGCCAAACAATGTGTCCTTATATTAAAGTTTTTTAAATCAATATAAGGACACATTTTTTGGCGACTAGGTTCAGTTTGAAAATGCCCTCGCAAGGCGAAACAAATTTGTAACTACTATTTATATAAGTAATTATATGAATTAAATCAAGTAAAACCATTAAACAATTATCATATACAATAATTATTATAGGGTAGCCTGTCCTGCGATGCCAAAAGCACGATCCGCAAAAATTAGAGCCCCTTCGTGCTGCAGGACATTATGTTTATTTGTTGCTTCTTATTTTGAAGATCGTAGCGTTGACTCTTGAAGGTTCATCTCGATTAACTTGCAAAGGTCTACAGGTCCATGTCTTGTTCACATAGGCTTACATGGTGCCTATCCATTTTAGGCTTTGTGAACAAGTAGACTTATTTGAATAAATAAAATTATACTTTGTATTACAACACTTTTTATTTTCACTAAACTCAGAAATGTTTCGGTTACAAGTAACCTTTATCAATTAATAAAAAAATTAACAATCAAATAAAACAGAACGGGCACCTATATACTATTATAAATGGAGATCGAATTATGTATAAAAGTGGAAAGGGTATAATTAGGATTGAGGAGAGGGTAGATGTAACGGGAACATATCGACCATGGGAATTGAATTTCAATTTAATTGGTTATTTATTATATTTTAATTTTTTTTATGGCTTTTTTAATTTCTAATATTTTGAAATTGTTTAAAGTTAGGTTTTCATTATTAATATGCAAAATTTAAATGGCGATTTTTGTAGACATAGTTTATAATCGAATCGTAACCTTAACCAGTGAAGTCAGTAAAATTTTGAGGTTACATATGTGAATATTGATACACCAACAATTAAACGTGCTGCAGCATTCATTAATTGATTATATCTGTATCTTCCTTAAATATAAATGAATCCATAAACATCTCAAAAGAAGAATAAACCCAAAAGTGGAAAACAGTGTTTAGATTCATAAAAACTCGTTAGTTGTTTATATTGGATTATATTCCTATGTGACTTTGAGTATGTTCATGTTTCGTGGACCGATCGACGTTTCAGATATCATTGCAGTCTCCATCTGCCACCCTGCGCCCTTCCGTGCCCAGATACCGCTGTTGCCTGATCAAACACACTAGCAGTATGGTTTAACGCGGCACCGCTTGACATCATTTTCTGCCCGGACGCGTTGCTGGCGGCACGGTTCGGCTCTCGGGCAGCTAAGCGCAAGTATATTGTGCTGATATCGCCGGCGGCACGGTATAGCACGGATGGAAGGCAGCATGTATTAATTGTCATACATCAACTCACGGGGGAATCTACAGCGATCTCTTGAACATAGGTCTAATTGGATACCACCAAAACTGTAAAAAAAAATTATAAACGTTTTTACTGATTATAATCAACGATTTATTCTACTCGAATGGATATTTCATTAATTTAATTAAATACCTAAATTAATTCATTGAAACGGAAAATTGTATCTTAATGAGGGAAATTCATTTAATATTTTGTTTGATCGTTCGGTTATTTCATATCAGCCAAGCCTAATGAATTAATGAATCTGTAATAAAAATATTAAAATGATTAGTTCGTTTGATTTCACGAGAAATTATAACTCTATTATTCGGTTATCGATTTTAAAATGGGAGTGTCAGAAATTGGAATTTTCGTTTGATTTTATTTCGTTTTGCAAAGAAGTATTTGTAGTTTTGTTTCGATTATATTATATAAATATCGTATTATATGAAGTATGGCTGAGATTGACAGCTAGATTATTGATACAAAACTTAATAATATACAGTAAAAATAAAATTTTAATTTCTTTACAAATACAATTTTTTTAAATGTCGATTATTATATTATACATTTTTTATCATACCATTTTATTTGAAACATAAATTAATATTTCTGTTCACTAGAATATTTATTATATGTTATCATAAAGGTATGTTTCGCCTTACCAAGGCGCATGATAATAATTATTTGATAATGTTTCAACAAGGTGAAACATGTTATTCTTTAACTTCTTCTATATTCACTACCACATTTGATAACTTTTAAAAAAACATCGTGCATATATTAAAAAACTTTTTGTATTTTTCATAAACATGTTTTGGACCGCAGACGTCCTTCATCAGAAAGTTTTTTTTTTAAATTTATTGTTTCTTGAACATTGATGTAAAACTCCATATTAAATGATTTATCCGAATGAAAACGTCAGTTTTCTAGACGTTTTATATTATTTTATGGAGATGACATTTTTCGCCCTTCTAAGGCATTATCGAATGTCACAAATTTCAATATCAAATGTGACATTTGATAATGCATTTGAAGTGCGAAACATGTCGTCCTCATAAAAAAATAAAACGTCTAGAAAACTTACGTTTTCATTCGTCCTAAACATTTTTTAATGCTGTTTTTAAGAAGAAAAAAAATAAATTAAAATAAATATTGTTAATTATTTCGTACGGAGTTCTACATCATTATTAAGAAGAAAATAAATATACATTATTAATTTACGAGCAGAACTAATCCTAAACATGCCTAAATTTTTGAACCATAACTCAAATAACAATGAATAACTCAGATGTACATAATTTGAGAACAGTGTTTGAACAATGTAGAGCGGAAGAATGTACTCGTATTATGAACGAAATTATGAAAGGATCGCTGCGTTGGTTCGGACATATGGAACGCATGGATGGAGAAAGACCGAGGAAAACATGGCACGACCAAATTAATCAAATATAAAAGGTGGGTCATGTAAGAAGTCGGCGGAATCGACGTGCGTGTATGACTCGTTGTATGAATGTGGAGGAAGCTAGAGAGGTTTGCCAGGATAGAGTAGTGTGGCGGTCCATTCTCTCTGCCTGCACCTGCGGAGAAACGGGGTGCTGGTTTGTATGTTGTATGTATGTATGTAAGTTTTTATATCTTAGGAAACCAAAAAAAAATCTATAAAAATATAAAGACATTTCAAACAGCACATTAGTATAAAACAAAAAATGTGTTTATTTTTTATACATACTTTCTTCAGACTATTCCGAGTATAATTGATGATAATATTGTGATTGATGCCTTCACATTAATTATTTCTCGAGTCAAACGAAAACGGTATTCCGCTATCTACCTACACGCGGTTTCTCTCTCTTGCTTTTAATATCGAGACTTATAATTGAAGCACTTACTTAATATTGTTGTAGGCAAAAAATATCCTCTAATGGCTGTCAAAATTATTGAGTGTTGACATAATCCACGTTTGCCATTGGTGTAGGGAAATGATATTTTCCCATTATATAATCAATTTGGATTGTTTCTTCGATTACACTTTCGTTGGATTGTTTAAAGTGCCTTATTACAACAACAACAACAACAACAAACCATCATGTCGTTTCCCCGCAGGGGTAGGCAAAGAGAATAGACCGCCACACTATTCTATCCTGAAATACTTCTCTAGCTTCCTCCACATTCATACTGCGAGTCATACACGCACGTCGATTCTTCCGGCTTCTGACATGACCAACCTTTCAAATTTTATTAATTTGTTCATGCCATGTTTTCCTCGGTCTACCTCGACTCCGTATTGGATTTACATCGTTAACGTATACTTTTTTAACCATTCTTTCTTCACCCATGCGCTCCATATGTCCGAACCAACGCAGCGATCCTTTCATAATTTTGTTCATAATACCTTATTTCGTTCTACATTCCTTCCTAATATCAGCATTTGAGATTCTGTCGTACATCGTTCTACCACACATACGTCTTAGGGACCTCATCTCTACCGAATTTATTCTGCTCTCATCTTTCTTCTGCCAGTTCCATGCTTCGCTTCCACATAAGGGTTGGGGCCAGTACTCCATTGTGAACATATGATAGTTTATATATATACTTTTAAAATTTAAAACACTGTTGTAATATCACAATTTCTTTTTATTCACCGAGAGTATCGCCACAGCTGTTTCGCCAACCGATGTTAGCATCATCAAGTGCTACAATTAAGTTTTTTATTGTAACACCTGATGATGCCAACAGTGAAGCTCTCAATGAATAAAAATAAATTGTGGTATAATAACAGTGTTATAAATTTTAGCAGTAATTATTCTTTTATTCAAATTTGACACTTTAATATATACAGATGTACAACACTTTCGTCTAAGAGATCTAACTAACTAACTAACTAACCATCACGCCGTCTCCCAGAAGGGGTAGGCAGAAAGAATGGACTGCCACACTTTTCTTTCCTGACATATTTCTCTCTCAACATTCATACATCGTGTCATGCACGCGCGTCGATTACTCTGACTCCTCACATGGCCGATTTTCAATATTTGATTTATTTGATCGTGCCAAGTTTTCCTCAGTCTTCCTCTATTTTTGGTTCCATTTACATCGTTAACATATACTTTTTTTACCATTCTTTCTTCATTCATTGTTTCTATATGCCCAAACCATCTTAATGATCCTTTCATTATTTTGTTCATAACACCATCATTCGCACCGCATTTCTTATATTTTCATTCGATACTCTATCATACACAGAGTATCACACATTCGTCTAAGAGATCTCATTTCTACTGCATTTATTCTACTTTCATCCTTCTTTTGCCAGTTCCATGCTTCGCTTCCATACATAAGGGTCGGTAGAAGAACACCATTGTGCACTGCCATTCTATCTTTTTTGGATAGGTTTTTGTTTGCGATGACAACTTAAAGTGCACCATTCACTTTATTGCCTGCCACAACCCATCTTTCAATATCCCTCTCCACTCGCCCATATCTTACACGAACTCATCTACTTGCTCCAAATTTTCACAATTCACGCTAATGTTGCATTTTATTTCTTTTTCCAAAATCTTTACCTTGGACTCATTAACATTCATCATCAGATCATTTCGTATGCATACCTCATACATACTATCATCAGAACTTGTAGTTCATGCTCATTGTCTGCAAGAAGGGCAGCGTCATCTGCAAACAATAGACAGCTTACTGACACTCGGCTCATTTTGGCACCTACATCCTACCCTTTCAGCTCTTTCATACGTATAAGTGGTTTATACTATGTGAAAAGTGTTTAATTTTTTATTTTATTTTTATTTTTATATTCACTTCTTATATTTTCATTCGACACTTTCATACACAGACTATCCACACATTCGTCTAAGAGATCTAACTAACTAACTAACTAACCATCACGCCGTTTCCCCGAAAGGGTAGACAGAAAGAATGAACTGCAACACTTTAATCGATGCTGCACTCCATTCTTCTCTTTTCGCCAACGCGAGAGACGCGGTGTGATGGGTTGCGAACCTCATCGCCACCAATAGGCATCTCCCGCGCACACTTCAATCATTCAACGTCAACATATTAAATCTAAAACAAATTATACGAAATACAATGATATAAAATAAAATAACACATAAAAATAATTTAACACATAATGTTCTTTTAGATGGTGCACTTGTCGTCAGCTGGACGATCCGGACATTTGTGTTTATTTAATTTAGTGCGGCAACACTCAAATTGACCAAAACAATTCACTTATACAAGAAATATCTCCAAATTGACAGGAGCACCACATGAATCAAACAATTTTTTTAAAATCAGAACCAGAGATCTAAGAGATCTCTTTTCTATATTCTACTTTCATTCATGAGTAGAATAATCTGCCAGTTTTATGCTTCATTTCTATAAATAATGGTCGGTAGATCACTATTTAGCACTGCCTTCTTTTGCAATAATACAAATAAAATGGAAAAAAAATCCTGCTTATGATTGATTACATTAATATTGAATTTGTTATAATTTAGAAATAACCCATTTTCTAGGAACTGTTATCTACAATATACATACAATTTGATATCGAAGGCTTAGTGCAAGGCCTTAATGGGTATAGATATTTAACCCTAAAAGCCTAATCTACGCCTGCGAGGCGTACACGTATTCGAAAATTCTTTGTCTCTTTTTAACGGTTGAAGCTAGCTCCACGTGCTTTTTAGCCAACTCAGTGGCCGATAGGAACTAGCGGAAGGTTCCTGTGTCGTTAAGGTATGTCCCGCCATTTTTGACTTATTGAGGTACTGCACGCCTGCGAGACGTATGTTTAGGCTTTGTGTAACTTTGTACAAGTTTATACGATTTAACTTTTGTTCATTTTTCGTGTATTTTATATCTTTCTTTGTCGTTTTTTTTTAGATAACAATATGTCAAGGTGTAATAACTTAGAGAGTGGCGATATTTTGCAAATTTTAAACGAGGAAGATCATTTATCTTTGGGAGATTCGGCTTCTGAAGTCGAGGATAACGAGATTATTATAGACCACAGAACCAAATAAGCCGGATAAGTACGGCATCAAATTTTCGATGATGTGTGATGCAACCTCCAAATATATTATTGACGCTGATCCATGTATAGGCAGGAGCACAAATACTGGAGGGATGCCACTTGGCGAATATTATATGAAGAAATTGTCGACGACTATTCATCGATGGAACAGAAACATAACCTGCGGCAATTGGTTTACATCTGTTCCTCTAGCCAAAAACTTATTACAACAACCTTATAATTTAACCATAGTGGGCACTTTACGATCGAAAAAACGAGAAGTCCCAGAACAATAAAAAAATTCGAGATCTCGGCCTGTTGGTAGCTCTATGTTCTGTTTTGATGGCCCCCTGACACTGGTATCGTATAAGCCCAAACCTGCAAATATGGTTTACCTCTTATCCTCCTGCGATGAAAATCCAGTAATTGATGATTCAAGTGGCAAACCTAACATGATTATGTTCTACAACCAAACCAAAGGCGGGGTAGACTCATTCGACCAAATGTGCTCCTCAATGTCGTGCAGCCGCAAGACTAATAGATGGCCTATGGCTGTATTTTATGGAATTTTAAACATGGCCTTTGTAAATTATACTCTAATTTGTGGCCAACATGATCAGGAACAATAAAAAACCGTTGAACAGAAGAGAATTTATAAAGCGACTCAGCACAGATTTGGTCACGCCTTGGATGGAGAAGAGAATTGAAGCACCGACTTTGAAACGATCTTTACGAGACAATATAAGTCAAATTCTCATAAAACCTACAAATTCAAGTAATGAACACCAAGCAGAAGAACCAGAGCCAAAAAAACGTAAATATTGCGCATTTTGTTCGTACAAAAAAAAAGAATGTCAAAATTAGTGTGCCGTAAATGTAAAAAGTCAGTATGTAGCGAGCATAAAGTTGATGTGTGTGTAGACTGCATTTAAATTATTACTAGTCACTTAAAGTCTGATTGTGTTTAATGTGTGTCCTAAGAAGAAGATTTAAAAAAAAATACTGAATAGTTTATATAAAAAAAATATATGTTTTAGTTGATTTTTCAGAAGTCATTTTTTTTGGTTGAGAATTTAACAATAATATTAAGTTTCTTTATAATAAAGATCTGTGATCGTATTTTAATTGATAACAATGATTTTATTGTTAGTTTATTTCCTAACTTACATTTCCTTAAAATAATTTACCTAAAATAGGTATATTTTTGCCTACAGAGTTTCATTTATATGTGTACGTCTCTGAGACGTATGTTTAGGCTTTGTGTACCTCTTATATAGATAATGCTTCTAGGGTTAATACATTTATAGATATTTTACTGGCAATACAATTTTGAATCATACCTATTATTAAACAAACTATCACTAAAGATAGGCAATATTTTATCTCTGCTTTGTTCTAGTGACTGAAAAATATATATAAAGGCAAAGAAAACGCCTTTGAAAATCTCAATCAAAAGTAAAAGTCGGTTATACACAGAACATTTTGATATACATATGATCATCCCCTTATGTATAGAAGCGAAGCATGAAACTGGCAAAAGAAGGATGGAAGTAGAATAAATGCAGTATAAATGAGATCTCTTAGACGAATGTGTGATACTCTGTGTATGATAGAGTGTCGAATGAAAATATAAGAAGTAATTGCGGTGCGAATGATGGTGTCATGAACAAAACAATGAAAGGATCATTTAAATGGTTTGGACATATGGAAAGAATGAATGAAGAAAGAATGGTAAGAAAATTATATGTTTATGATGTAAATGGAACCAGAAATAGAGGAAGACCGAGGAAAACGTGGCACGATCAAATAAATCAAATATTGAATGTCGGCCATGTGAGGAGTCAGAGAAATCGCCGCGCGTGCATGACACGATGTATGGATGTTGAGGAAGTGAGAGAAATATGTCAGGAAAGAAACGTGTGGCATTCCATTATTTCTGCCTACCCCTTCGGGGAGACGGCGTGATGGTTAGTTAGTTAGTTAGTTAACACATTTTGACCTGGACCTCACTTCTGATCTTGGAAAAAAAAACTTCGATTACAGATCAACTCAAATTCTGTTCTAGTGTGTTAAATTAGTTTTCCTTTTTTTATTATTTTGCATACAACACTCACATTTATTAAAAAAAAAAATTAATTAAAATTAGATTTTCTTTTCTGTTCGCCATACTTTGTGTTGTAGATGCTTTTTTCTCGTATTATTTTTTTATATACTTTGTATATATTATACAACACTAACATTAAAAAAATACATCGACATGTTTCGGACAACCAGTCCTTTTTCAGTGATACATATTATAAAGATATATATTTAAAATATTATAAAAGTGTTAACATGATCTGAGAGATGTTATCATAAATTTAATTTAATTTAATGTTAGTGTTGTATTTACAATATATATATAAAAAAGAAAAAGAGAAATAAATTTTTTACATTAACATTTATAATTTTATATATAATAGATTATAAAATCAGATATTAACATATTAACAGTTTCGGACTAACCAGGATTTCATCAGTGATATTATACAAATATTTAAAATATTATAAAATTGTTTCCAAACGACGACCTTCGTTGCTGAGTGGTAAGTGCATTGACTGCCACCCCGAAGGTTCCGGGTTCGATTCCCGGCGAGGGCAGTGTGATTGTCACACTGTATTTGGTCTGGTGTAGAATTCACGTGACAATAAAATGGCGATAGATTAGCTACCTATCACATGTTTACATCGATTTGGCTCATGCTGTCATGATGTAAAGAGCGAGTCAACAAAATAATAATAATAATAATCATAATTACGCTGTTTTCCCGAAGGGGTAGGCAGACATAATGGACTGACCCACTTTTCTTTCCTAACATACTATTATCGCTTCCTCAAGATTCGTACATCGTGTAATACACTCACGTCGATTTCTCCGACACCTCACATGGCCGACATTCAATATTTCAAAAACTGGTCTGACTAACGACCGGTCAGTGGTTGCCACCGAGCCTGCCGAAACCGTTCGCTGTCGAAATGAAGACATAAGTGGAAATACTTCTCAAAAAACTAAATTTTATTGAATACGAACAGAAACTTGAGTAGTCTAAAAGTTTTATTATAATATAATTTATGTGAACGATATGTTTCGCCTGTCTAAGCCATAATCAAATATATCCACACAATTCTTAATAATTAAAATAAATTTCCATCATAAGGTTACAGTAAAATTAAATTTTTAATTAGATTGAATTATTGTGTCAGAGACAGCCTTTTTTTTAAATAACACAAAAGAATCTTAGATAACTTTTGATTCATATATGATTCATTAATTTTATTCATGTCTACTTTGAATGAAATATCTCTTTTGTTTTTCATATCAGCTATGTTTATTTTTAAGTCGAGAATATTACTTATGACAAAATTTAATAAAACAAAAATATTTTCGTGTTCAAAGGAAAAGATAAAATATATGAATTTCTTGTCAAAAATTCTGACACACTTGACATACGATACAAGAACTCGTTAAAGGTTACGGAAAACTAATATTTTCAAAAATATTTTAATATTCGATATTTTCGAACATTCGGTTTACAAACACATAGAACGAATAAAATTGCTATATAAATTCACACCAAACTGTGACTTTTTCGCTCTTAGACGCTCTTGGATCTCAGGTGGATTGGTATCGTCCCAAATTCGACGATTTTCAATTTTATTTATTAACGTACCCAAAATCTATTGGCCCCAACAGTGTCAAATGCCGCTCTCTGGACTATGGCAGGCGAAAAGCCAATTAGAGAACAGGTCGCTAGACGCAAATGGCAGTGGATCGGTCACACTATGAGACGGAACCCAGCCTGCATCGCTCAGGGTGCACTAGACTGGTCCCCTATGGGGGGAAAGAGAAAGCGAGGCAGACCTAGAGCCACCTGGAGAAGAACCCTGCATGACGAGGTTAAGGCGGCAGACCTCACTTGGGATGATGTTAGGCATCAGGCATGCGATAGAGTCGGGTGGAGAAGGTTCATTGAGGCCCTATGCACCACGGAGGTGTGACAGGAGAAAAAGAAGAAGAAGAAGAACGTACCCATTTATCCAGAAATGGTCCTCATGGCTGAAGATGATTTTTCGATGAAAATTAGGGTCAGTTTCCAACTACTCCAGAGCCCATTTAGCGAACATACATCGTTGTCTACGGTCGTATACTTTCAGCTCCTGGGTCAGTTGTATTTTGTACGGGTGCAGACACGACACAAAGTTCGCGAAGTTGTGGTCTGTGAAAGGCCGAGTTTCATTTCATTTCATTTCATATATTTTAATAAAAATTACAAACATTACAGACATATTTCCAGATCGTTTGCAATTAAATAATGAGAATTCAAAAGAGAAGCATAAAAAAATAATAATAAAAGAAGCTTAATAATAATAATAATAATTAGGCTAATTTTTATAGCGCCGTTTTCGTGAATAGCTCACCTCAAGGGCGCTTTGACAATGTTTTTAGTCATGAGAGCTCAATGTGACACCAGCAATCAGATAACCGTTGCTTACATTTTATGCGATATTTTGAAAAGGCGGGTTTTTAGGTGAGATTTAAAGTCTGTCGGATTGTCAATGCATCTGAGGCGTGCAGGAAGCATCTTCCAGGCGGACGGACCTGGCACTACGAAAGCGAAGCGAAGCGAAATATGTCGACCTCCGACGCGATACGATTAAGCAATAAGATTGCCCTGCCCACAGGCATAACCATGTGCAGGTTGGTTCTGCAGCGCGGCAAATAAAACAATCTGTACTGTCTCCATGATGGAGCTCCGCCATGCTATATGGAGCAGAGTGCTCGACCAATAAAAAAGTTCACGAAAGTCTAGTCCACGCTGCCGAGATGAAAAGGTTGAGGTGGGTTGGAGGCGTTACAAGGCTGGACCACGTAAGGAACGAATAGCTTTAAGGTTGCCCCAATAACGGAAAAATTAAGAGATCTCGACTCCGGTGGTACGGTCATGTGATGCGAAGAGACAGCGAGCACATGGTCAATCAAGCCCTCAGCATTCCTACAAAACCAAGAAGAAGAGGTCGCCCAATGGCAACATGGTGGGCCAACATGGAAAAGGAGCTCCTACGCGAGAACCTGACAGTAGAAATGAGTCAAAATAGGAAAGTTTGGCGTTTTCGTACGAGGAGGGCCGACCCCAGATGATGGGAAATGGCAAAGGGGAAGAAGAGAGAGAAGATTCAAAATGTGCGATCTTCAACTAATTATTTTGATAAATATTCGCGCGATCTACGGTCAAAGCCACGCGATCGACGTGTGATCAATAATACGAGTATTCAAAGGCTAGATGCGTGCATTAAAACGTTTGCTTAATGTTCACTTGTGATAAGTTTTCTATTTAACTTTAACTACTACGCATTGCTTCACAGAGTATTATCCATAAAACTGTTTATATCGTTCTCCCGATAATGAAGGTGTAAAACCTCCGAAACATATCAAGAAGAATAAACTCAAATGTACAAAAAAAAATGCCAAATGATTTTACTGAAATCTCTTGATGGAAGTTAATCTTAAATAATAATTAAATGAATAAATAATAAAAATGTTTTGTAACTACTTCCTTGGACTTGGACTTGGATCTTCTGGCTTACAGAGATTCAGCTCATTTGGCTATTCCTCTTACGTCTGATGGGAACATTGTTGGAAGATGATTTCAGTCTTTATTTCGACAGCGACCGGTTTCGCTATGCTCACTGGCATCGACAGACCGGTGACACTGTTACACACTTACTCCTCTATATACATACAGATCAGGGGTGGTTTACATGATTATATACAAAATATATATAATAATTTTGTGTAATTTGCTTAAATTGATATTGGTATTAAAGTTATTTAAGAAGATTCGTATTTAATATAATGGAATTAAATTTTATTAAAGCTGACATTTTGGTATATAACGTTTGAAAAAATTTCTTTGATTTTAATACCGGTACCGTGTCAGGTCCCCCCAACGTTGGCGATCACTGCAGCAAAGGCATCTCTGTCCTGCGCCACTCGGAACAGGTTCTGGGCGTCATTCCTGTCCAATATTTTATGTTCCGCAGCCAGGACAACTGCCTTCTACCAACTCGCTGACGTCCCTCGACTTTACAAATTAATATCAGTCTAAGGAGGTTGTATTTTTCTCCCCTTAGCACATGACCCAAATATGAGAACTGAATTTAAATATAATATGTTATATATTTTGGTCCGTTTATTTGGCGTCAAATAAAGACAAAAGCAGAAATAGTTTTAAAAACTTCGTTTTATTTAGTCATTACAAAAAATGTGTTTAAATATTCATAAAAAAAATATTAATATTAATTTTTTTTTCACCACTACTTGACTACTGGGACAGAAAGGGTTAAAAGTTTTGCCTCCAAAATTTACCTGTCAGTTTGCCAATTTTCTTTAATGTAATTTCTGTTACGGTTCCGCGATTCTATTTTGGAGTAATATGTCAGTAAAGAAATGACTGATCGCTCGCAGATATTATCATGTCAGCAAAAATTATGACTCCTATAATGACGTTAGTATTTTTTCAAATGGAACAAAAAGTTTTCGAATTTCGAAATGATTCATACTTTGAAATGAACCTAGTGAATTTTTTTCAGATCGGGGTTTCCGCGAAATATGCTCTTCTGACATACAACAATAGTTTTATCTTTCTTCCTCAACCATCTCTCCACTGCTGGATATAGCCCTCCTCCATTTTCTTCCACTCCACTATATATTGGGCTTTTCTTTGCCACATTCTACCCGCGACAGGGATAATGTCATCGGCATCTTTTTTGGAGTCGGCCCACTCCTCTATCTATCCCATGGTTTCCATTTGAGGACTCTGGATGCCCATCGCTCTGTTCCCTGTCTGGCGACATGACCTGCCCACTGCCATTTCTGCTTAGCGACAAGGTCCATTATGTCTATGACTTTTTTTCGGCGTCTTATTTCTTCATTTCTTTAAGACATACGCCGAATATTTGTCTTTCCATGAACCTTTGCGCACATTTTAGTTTATGTACCGTATTGGCAGTTAGCGTAATGGTTTCCAGGCCATAGATGATCACGGGGAGGATACATGTTTCATATACTTTTCTTTTCAAATTTATGGGTATGTCATTAGTCTTTAGTATGTGTTTCATCTTTCCAAAGGCTGCCCATCCTAATCCTATTCTCCTGGGAATTTTCGCTATCTGATTTTCCTTCCCTAGTTTGATAATATGTCCAAGGTATATGTATTCCTTAACAGCTTATATTGTTTTATTTTCCATGGTGATGTTGCTGTTGGATGGGCTCATGATTTTTCTATCTTATTAATGTTCATCTCTAAACCGATCTTTAGGGAAGCGTCATGAAGTTCTTTTATCAAAGAGAGAAGCTCTTCCAAGTCTTCGTCGGCAAAGCGCAGGTTACCCAGGTACATTTCGTTGATCCTTATTCCTATCTGTTTCCATTTTAATATTTTAAACACGTTTTCTAGAACAAATGTGAATATTTTGGGTGATACACTGTCACCCTGTCTGATCCCTCTTTCTACTAGAATTTTGTTTCTTTTAACTATGTGACATTAATAAATCATATTATAAAGGGGCACCAATTTTTCTGATTCCTTTTCACAAAATAATGGCTATTTCTTGCCTTGATACCAAAGCTCTTAACAGGGATTCTGTGCTTCAACAGATCCATTTCAAATGTTTTTTAGACAGGAATTAAATAGTTTTCTTACCAGGATTTGACTCCTAGCATGAATGAATTTTATATGATATAATACTTTCAGCTGATTGGCGGCCATATACAAAACTCGGATGTCCTGAGTGATGTAGGTCTATTTGTACCTGATAAATTCCTTGATTGTTTTATTTGCCGCGCTGCAGAACAAACCTGCCAATGGTTATACCTGTGGGTAGGGCAATCTTATTGCTTAATCGGGTCACCTGGATAGTATGAATTGCCCCAGAGATGCAATATCAATGTTATGATTATTTTTAATTCATAATCTTAATGGGTGTTTTTATGCTTCTCTTATTAATTCTTATAATGCAATTGCAAACGATCTGGAATTATATGTCTGTAATGATTGTGATTTTTATTAAAATAAATGAAATGGAATGAAATAAGTGGTGGTGAGCTACGGATGTGAGGCGTGGACTATGACAGTGAAATCCCCAGAGAAACTGGGTACTTTTGATAGAGGAGTGCTGTGCAAAATCCTGGGATCTGTGAATGACAATGTGAGATCAATTGACTGAAATGGACCGGTCACTTACATAAGATACCGTCATCGTGAACCCCAAATAGAATGCCGGAGTGGCACCCAGGTGGTAGAAGATGAATTGGATGACTTAGGCTTTGATAGGAGAATGATGTTGGAAGAGTTGCAGAAATTGTTACGAGTGTCATATTGGAGGGTCGAAGCAGAGATTAGGAGGAGTTTAAGACTAGGAATTATGTAGGCTAAGACTCGATTTAGGCTATAGGGCCATCGAAGATCATTAATAAGATAATTATCTCAATAAAAAAAATACTAAATTAAATTCTAAGACTAGCAAACTGTTCAGATTCTGTTCTTTTCTAAAGAGATCGCAAGATCTATAGAAAGAAGAGGAAGAAAAAGCGTAGAAATCTCATTTTAAAGTTTTTTTAAATGTACTATTTACAGCTTTTGTTAGTATATTTCTTCTTCTTCTTCCCGTGCCGTATCAGGTCCCCCTGACGTTGGCAATCACTTCGGCGAAGGCTTCTCTATCTTGCGCAACCCGGAACAGCTCCCTCACATGTCTCATCCCGCGGGTGGGTTGCCTTTTACCAAGACCACGCTGCCCCTCAATTTTTCCCAGGAGCAAACTGTATTTATCTCTCCGCAGAATGTGACTCAGATATGAAATCTTACGGACCTTAACGTCCTTTAGCAGTTGTCTACTATAGTTGTCTACCTCAAAACCTCCAAATTGCTGGCGAAATCTGTCCACGGTATGCGAAGCATTCTCGCGTGTAACCACATCTCGAATGCTTCCAACCGGTTCATATTGTGCACTTTCAGGGTCCAAGTCTCGGCCAAATAGATTATTTGTCTTAGTTTTAGGAATAAGCGAGCTTCGATGGACGGGCTCGGGGACACATAGATACGAACATGGAATTTTGTATAAGCATATTTATTCACATGAAAATAATCTGAAAACGGTAATATGTAAAAGAGAATTTATTCAAAGTCGAAGGTCTCAGATTCACCTATTATAATATAAAGAAGATACCCAGATCCCTAAAACAGTATAACAAAATCTTAAACTAGGACCTTTCCATTGTAAGAAATGTAACATGCTTAAGGTTCTATTATTTCAATACCATTAACTTTTACAAACCCTTTAACAACTTAGATCCGAGCTCCCAGCATCAATACACAAACGATCTAATTTGTTTTTATACGTTAGACTCCCAATCCGAGAGTTAACTCCAAACTCAAGATTTTTCTTTCGATACTACACAGAATACCCAAAGGTCAGAGTTTATCCAAGTCTCACAAAGGGAACTCTCTGTGCGAACTAAGTTTAGTTAGAAACATTTCAGCGACTTTCTTACATCAACGTTAAATGATATTTGTTTTAAACTGACAATGTATTCCGTGCTTTGAATAAAATAACACGTAATTGTAGATATTTGAGACTAACTTTTACTCACCGTTACAGTAAAACGTTATTTTAAAGTTGAACAGATTTTAAAAAAACATTGCATTTTCACATCACTATACTATCTATTTGCACACATATCATATTTCAGATTCCATTTATAGTTTTCGGTTTAAAATTTGTTTCTTTATCATCAAGACATGTATTTATTGTTTCTTGAACAATGATGTAAGACTCCATATTAAATAATTAATACGAATGAAAAGGTCAGTTGTCTAGAAATTTTATTATTTTTTTACGGGAATGACATGTTTCGCCTTTCTAAGGCATTATCAAATGTCCTATACGATAATGCCTTGGAAGAGCAAATATGTCATTTCCATAAAATATAATAAAAGTTCTAGAAAGTCGACGTTTTCATTCATATTAATCAATATATGTTTTCCCCATCGCCCGTATATCCATCGATTTGCTGATCCAACCTACGTCTGATGATGCTAGTGGGAAGGTCAATCATATTGCTGGACATGATCGCTTCGTTCTTTCATATTAGTGAAAATACGTTCAGCCGACAGATACTCTTGACTT
This sequence comes from Lepidostoma basale, assembly GCA_022606425.2. Lineage (NCBI taxonomy): Eukaryota > Metazoa > Arthropoda > Insecta > Trichoptera > Lepidostomatidae > Lepidostoma > Lepidostoma basale. Next base: position 2,502,701 of record JAHDVF020001106.1, on the reverse strand, counting down.
TGGAGAGTATCTTGTATTCCTAAAGTCGAACCATCTCTCATGCGTTCTTGGTATCATATATTATATTTTAACTGTTCTCAATAGATCCCTTAAATTCTATTTTTTGTTTTTAATATATTTTAAGAAAATAAACTGATGTAATTTGATTTGATCACAAATACAACTTATAACTCAAGATCAAACTTTTATTGAGTATGTAAATAACAATGTTATTGTCATATTTTCTTGAAATAGAAAAAAAATTATGAATTAGATCCTTAGCACAAGAAAATCAAAGGAAATCAAGTATGTCAAAACTGACCACATTCACGAAAAATTTGTTTAAATATTTTGAACAAATTTTAATCTAACAAAACACAGATGAAGAGCTTCTGTGTACGAAACATATTTGTATTTTTTAATATTGAAATTAGTGTTGTTTACAATGAAATAAGCATTATTCAAAGAATCCGCAGCACAAAGTGAGTATAGAAGGAATGTATAACATTTCAATAAAATATTTAAAGTTTTCCATAAAAACGCCTGAATACATGAAAGCAGGTTATTCATCATAAAAAAATATATCTTAATATTATAACATGCGTGCATGAAATAACAGAGAAAACCCTTTGATAAAATCCACCCTGCTTTCCTAATGCATATATTTATCGTAAAATTTCGTAAGTAGATATTTAAAAAATTCCTATTCCTTTATATATAGCCAAAAAAAGAACAAGATCAAATTCGTCGTAAAAAAAATAATGTACCGTTTAAAAGCGAGGAAGGGTCTAGCGCCATTATTAAGATTTGGAAATAAGCATTGGCTGGGGTGGAGAATTACCGATAATTTCTAGGAACCATTTCGAATCGAACAAAGCCCATGGCATTGGAATACCATCGCGTGTTCGCTGGAAAATTCTTACCACAATGATAAAAGTAAACGAGAGGAATCTACAAAAAAATAAACAGTTTTAAAATATTTTTCTTTTTCTTTTTTTATATAGATACGAGTACTCTGTATATACAACACTATTAAAATTACATATCAGACATGTTTCGGACAACCAGTCCTTCTTCAGTGATACATATCATAAAGAGACATATTTAAAATATTATAAAATTGTTTACAAATATGATCAATTTTGACAGATGTTAAAAAAGATTTATTTTTGTAAACAATATTTTAATATTTGAAATATGTATCTTTATAATATGTATCACTGAAGAAGGACTGGTTGTCCGATACATGTCTGATAAGTAATTTTAATAGTATTGTATATATAAAGTACGAGTATATAAAAAAAGAAAAAGAAAAATATTTTAAAACTGTCTATTTTTTGTAAACATACATTATTTTATTAACAAAAAGATCTGATTTCACATTAAATAGGTAAAATATATTCATTTTCACATTAAATAGTGTAGGAGGAATAATACTGTTCCTTTTTGACATGCTTCTCTCAGTTCCTCAACATTCATACATCTTGAATACACGCACGTCGTTTTCTCCACTTCTCACGAAGCAGACATTTAATAAATAATTAATTTGATCGTGCCACGTTTTCCTAGGTCATCCACTATTTCTTGTTCCATTTGAATCGTATTTTGAAGCAAAAAATTGATAAAAAAAATTATGCATTTTATTTTAAACAATGCATATTTCGATGTATATAAGTGATAGCGTTATTGAGCAATTTATAATTTCCAATATTTTATATAAAAACATACATAATATATGTTTTTATATAGCAATACATTATTTACAGTCATAAAATATGTCAATATTTACAATTTAAAGATCAGCAAGTAATATGCTTATAATTTATGCAATTTTATCAATTTTATTGCAAGCGTTTAAGATTATGACGAGTTATATATATTTTTTTAAAACAGGAGTATAAAAAAACTCAACTAACCATAACGCCGTATTTTCGAAGGCAGGATTTGCTCTCTCTCTCTCAACATTCATACATCGTGTAATGCATGCACGTCGATTATTCCTACTGCACATGTGGCCGACATTTATTGTTTAATTGATTTGATCATTCCACCTTTCCTTCGATCTTCCTCTATTTCTTGTTCAATTGACATTGTTTACATAAACTTTCATTAGCATTCTATCTTAATTCATCATTTCTATGTGTTCAAATCATCTCATGACCCTTTCAGTAGTGTATTTATAACACTTTCATTCACACTGCATTTACTTCTTATATTTTAATTTGACACATTAGCATATACAAATTTACAACACATAACTCTAAAAGATATTATTTCTACAGCATTTATTCTACTCTCATCCTAATTATGGCAGTACCATGCTTACGTTAGATTGGGCGGCCTTTGGAAAATTATGTTCTCACTTCTAAAATACCACAATGCCTAAGACTAAAGTCTTCAACCAATGCGTCTTTCCAGTCATGACATACGGGGCCAAAACGTGGACACTGACAAAAGGTCTAGTCTTCAGATTCAAGGTCGCCCGACGCGCCATGGAAAGAGCCGTGCTTGGAATAACCTTGAGGGACAGATTTAGAAACGAATTTATTCGTCAACAAACCAAGGTGACTGAGGTGGCTCTGAGAATGAGTGGACTGAAGTAGCGATGGGCTGGCCATACCTGTCGGAGAACCGACGGCCGATTGGAGAGACGGATTCTGGAGTGGAGACCGCGTACATTATTCCGCTGGACCGACGATCTGAAGATTGTTTTAAGTGCTTAAACAGTTAATTAAAAGAACAATGGATGCGTGCAATATAAATGAAATAAACATAAAAGTCCAGATCGTCCAGCTGACATGTGCTGACATGTGTGGGAGATGCCTATTAGTGGCGATGAGGTTTGCAACCCATCACACCGCGTCTCCCGCGGGGGCGAAAAGAGAAGGATGGAGTGCCGCATCGGTTAAAGTGTGGTAGTTCATTCTCTCTGCCTACCCATTCGGGGAGATGGCATGATGGTTGATTAGTTACATCATTGTTCAAGAAACATTTTTTTTAAAAATGCTTATTTCGCATTTCCCTGTTATTTTACTTCTATCCGTTACAAGGACATTTCCTTACCACCTATTATGCTGAATCCGGGAGCCAAGTAATCGGAGAATGATTATTTTAATTATTTGCAATTATCACTGCGGGTTTATTTCACACGCGAATGATGTGTGATGTGTGCGCATCGTGAGTTATGCTTTGAGGATATTAAAATTTGTAGGCTAGATGTAGCTTGCGAGTTCAAAACATAAGATTTTGAATGTATAAAAATTATTTTAGACAAATACTAGATTTTACCCATTGCGGATAATTATTATTATTTTTTATAAGGATTAATATCTCAATAGATTAAAAGATTTTCTGCTTAATGCTTCCTACTCTTAATAGATGTTGCTAGTGTAGAGTGAACTAAACAATGTGAAGATGGGCGCAGCATTCCAGCATATATACTTCCAAAAAATTATCAGACGTGGTGGTCGTAAGAAAGGCGGAATGGGGAATGTTATTAAAACCGACGATTGAATGAACCCAACCAATGACAGGTCATAAGTCCTGTAAGCGCCACGATACAATCAAAACATTAGTTTAACTTTAATGAAAAATATGTATATTTTCTACGGCAATTTTTTTTTTATACAGCAGATCGATTGAACCCAATTACTGTGTACGATTTTTTTATTATATCTATTATACTAGCTGACCCGGCGAACTTCGTACCGCGGTAGCTAGCAGAAAACTGATGCGCCACAGCGTGTGGGATCCATCCTCTGCATGTATCTTCTGCGTTCTCTGCCCCATCTCATGTCATTTTCCACCTCGCAGATTTCGCGCTAGCCGTGTTCCTCACTCTTCCTCGAAGAGTCTCTCATGCTATCATCCACAGCACGTTATTCACGTGGAAGTAAGCTTCTTCTTCTTCTTCTTTTAGACCTTTAGTCTGTTCCTGTAATCAGGCTGGCCTCTCTTGGGAGGTCGATTCCCAGCTATCCCTCCATTTCTTTGATCGTATTCCGGGGGGACGGTAGCCGGCAGGAATCTGATGCGCCACAGCGTGTGGGATTCTGGTGGGATCCATCCTATGTACGTATCTTCTGCGTTGTCAGTCTCATCACACGACATTTTTCACCTTGCAGATTTTGCCGTGTTCCTCACCCTATCTCGAAGAGTATTTCCTGCTTCGTACCGCAGCGCTCTCCTTGTACAATTTCGTCTTCATCCGCAGTGGATTGATTCGCAAAATTCCGAAGTCTAATTGTTTTACGACTTCGTTGTGAAATATAAAATCTTCTAAATCAAGTAGAATTTTAATAAAAAAAAGTTGAATTTATAACATGCAGCTTATTAGGAGCCCAATTCTCAGAATAGTAGATTTTCGCTTAATTGATATCCCCAGGAGAAATTTGGATTCTTTTTTCTTTTGTGTATACAGAGACCTCTTTGGAACTCGGATTTCATTGCTTATTAATAAATCTTCCATTTTCATGTTAAACAATTATTCATCGACTGCTCAATCGATTTAAATAACAAAAGAAAACCAAAGAAAACAAAAGAAACGGAATAGAGATGGACCGCATAATTCAAACCGGATCAACCAAACGAATAAAATGTTAATCTTTGTTTGTCTGTTGGCATGATAACGAAATAAAACTATGTTTTATTTAATGTGATATAGGATAAGAGAGCAAATTGTCAATGTGGTCTGTTATGCAGACGATGCTATAATCACAGCTGAAAACAATAATGACCTACGAAAAATGCTAGACTGACTATATCACGCCTGTAAGAAATACAACAAGACGATCTCTATCGAAAAAACAAAATATATGACCTTTTCCAAAACATGTAACCTGGTTATAGAAAATCAACCCATAGAACAAGTCAGGACCTTCAAGTATCTAGGCATAGACCTAGTGGGGAGAGCTGATCTGGGGAAGAAATAAAATCCCAAGTAAATAAGACAGCTGCAATCTCTAGGCCTCTAAAATCCACAATAATAACACATGGCGTCAAAACAAAGGCAGACACAGTAAGGACCAAACAAGTTTTGAGGACTTCCGATATGAAGACTCTGAGGACTATAGCAGGCAAGACACTGATGGATCGCGTGATAAACACCAGATTTAAAAAAATATGTGAAGTTGAGGATATTATAAGATGGAGCAGACGAAATAAGGGGACTGGTACGGTCATGTTCAAAGAATGGACACCACCAGACTCCCCTATATTCCATTGCATAATCAACCTCATGGAACTCGTCTTCGTGGAAGACATCCTAAAATATGGTAGGACAGCTGGGAGTCTACCTCACAGGAAGAGCAACACTCTGGGGCACAGACCACACAGGTCTGCAATAAGAAAGAAGAAGATATTTTATTTTATAACAACTCAACCAATTGTACTTATTTCGACAACCACAGACCAGATTGTTTTATTTTCGCGCTGCAGAACCTTGGCGATAGTGATGCGAAAATGATTGCTAAAGCATTATTATTGGAGCAAGGTGAATCATGTCATTTTCATAAAATACAATAAAACTTCTAGAAAACAGAGTTTTTTTATTCTATTTCTGCTGGTTTATTTAGGACTTGAGCCTTTAGAGACAGCAGCCAAGGAGGTGGGTTTAGAGATAAACGAAGAAAAGACACAAATAATGAAACAAACCAGGAATGCAACCCATAACTCAAGGCGAACCATCAGATTCAAGGACAGATACAACTTTAAGATGGTGGAGGACTTCACTTACCTGGGTTCGTCTATAACAAAAGAAAACGAAGATCACAAGGAAATCGAAAGAAGAATCACAATTGGTAACAAAACATTCTTCTCTCTACTACCAGCGCTCAAATCAAGAAACGTACACTGGAAAACCAAAATCACCCTGTATAAACAACAGTAGTGACCTATGGGTGTGAGGCGTGGACAATGACAGCGAAATCTGCAGAGCGACTAGATACTTTTGAGAGAAGGGTGCTGCGCAGAATTCTGGGGCCTGTGAATGACGGTGAAGGCTGGAGAGTGCGGCATAATGACGAGCTGTACAATATTTACAAAGCTCCCAGTCTCTCCACACAGGTCAGACTGAATAGACTGAGATGGGCCGGTCACGTGCAGAGGATGCCGTCATCGCGAACCCCAAAAAGATTGCTGAAGTGGCACCCAGGCGGTAGAAGACCAATTGGACGACCAAGGCTGCGATGGGAGGATGAAGTTCGGAGAGATGGAACAAGATTGTTAAGAGTGTCAGATTGGAGGGTCGAAGCGGAGGACAGGAGGAGTTGGAGGCGAAGAATACTGGAGGCTAAGGCTCGATATGGGCTGTAGGGCCATCGAAGAAGAAGAAGAAGAAGTTAATTTAGGATACCTGTTCCAGGGATGAAGATGTCTAAGTGTCTCGCCATCTTTTGGATGGTCTTCCTGGAGGTCGATTGCATGTTGGTTCTTTATATGCTGCTTTACTTTTCAATCTTTCAGAACACGCTATCATCATATGATATCTCAAGCAACGTCTTTTTAGTCTTCCCATTCGCACTATTTCAAAATTCATCACAACAGCATCATTCAACGTTTTCATTCATATTAATTATGTACTTTTATAAACCATCTCTTATTCAAAAAATACCAAAACAATTGCCAAATTGCAGAAAATTACCAATTTTTATGAGAAATTTCAAATGACCGGTACCTACGGGCGCCATCTTGTTTCATTTAATATTTGTAACATATTCGAATAATGAGAAAAAAATTCTGTTTCAAAGATATTATATACGTGAAGTGCGAATGTGTTGTTCTAATTTGTTTTGAAAACATTCTAAACGGTTCGTTTCTAGAACGCATTTGAAATTCGTTAATAATAGGGCTCTACTACGCAAGTTCGCTTCCTGATAACAAAAATATTCGATGGGTTAATTATACAGCGCTGTGACTGATACGTTGGGTTTTATTTAGCGATCTATTCAAAGGGAGTGATAGATGGTTTCAAATTTGGTGAAAGAATAAGTCAAGCGGTATCGTTTCATAAAACAAAATATACATAACATTATTCTTCATTAAAAAATAATGAGAAGGTCTGTTTTCTAAATAAATATTAAATTTTCAAGAAAATTAAATGCCCGGCTGTTTATATATACAAGTTAATGAGCAAATTAATAATTAAGGTAATTGACGTATCCAAATACATTGTTGAAAACAATTAAGGGGTAAACCCTGGAATAAATTAAAGCATTACCTGGAACTAGTTAAATTAATTAATAAAATGATTATTAGTGAAAGATTATTAAATGATGTTATATAAATCTGAAAAGTATTCAAAATAAATTGTTTTCCGAAAAAACATATTTTAACAATGATTTACAAATTATGATATTAATGAAATAACACTAATAAAGTTAACTTATTTAGTCGACCTTCGTGGCAGAGTGGTAAGAGCTCTGACTTCCATACAGAAGATCCCGGGTTCGATTCCCGCCGATGTCAGTGTGATTGTCACACTGTCTTTGGTCTGGTGTAGAATTCAAGTGACAATAAAATGGCGATAGATAGGCTACCTATCACATGTCATGAGAATCAATATAATTGGGTTCAAACGACCCGTTGTATACAAAGAAAAAAGTTTCTACGATCGTTCTTTTAGCGTTGTGGGTCCGTTGGCGTGGAATAGCCTTCGTGTTAACATTAAGTATGAGGATATAACTAACTTACTTACCATCACGCCAACTCCCCGATTGCCACACTTTTCTTTCCTGACATATTTCTCTCGATTCCTCAACATTCATACATCGTGTTATGCACGCGCGTCGATTTCTCTGACTCCTCACGTGGCCGACATTCAATATTTGATTTATTTTATCGTGCCACGTTTTCCTCGGTCTTCCTCTTTTTCTAGTTCCATTCATATCGTTAACATATATTTTTTTTACCATTCTTTCTTCATTCATTCTTTTCATGTGTCCAAGCCATCTTAATGATCCTTTCATTATTTTGTTCATATTCGCACCGCATTCACTTCTTAAATTTATTTATTTATTAATCATTTACCAAGTACATGGTTTTAATACCTCCCAACTCATTTTCATTCTCTCTTTTTTTTCTTCTCATTATAAAAAAGACTAATATCAAGGATTTATATCAATGATATTAGAATTTATTTTACAATCTTCAATGTGAGCAGAAAATAGCTCATTATTATGAAGAAGGAACTTGGTCGTGTCCAGGCTTGAACCCATGTCCCCTGGATCAGGAGATAAGTGTTCTATCCCCTAGACCACCACGCGGTTCGACACTCTATCATACACAGAGTATCACACCTTTGTCTAAGAGATCTTATTTCTACTGCATTTATTCTGCTTTTTTTATTCTTTTGTCAGTTCCATGCTTCGCTTCCAAACATAAGGGTCTGTATAAGAACGGCATTGTGCACTGCCATTTTAGCTTTTTCGGATAGGTTTTTATTTGCGATGACAACCATGTATAACAGTATAAGGATATTGACGTTAAGTTTAAGAAACCACTAAAGACTGCACATTTCGATCAATTTTTTTTTGAAAAATTGGTTTTACAAAACGGGGCCCTTAAAATATAAATCATCATATATAATAATAATGGTGTTGATTATAAATTACATAAACATGTACATAACATAACATGAAGATGTTGGGCTTTAAATTTAATATCACAACACCTCAAGAAGTGATTAAACTTATCTTAAACGCACCTAATAAACAGTGTTCGCTTGATCCGATTCCGACATGGCTTCTCAAGAGATGCTGTCACCATGTTGCTCCATTTTTAGTCAAAATTTTTAACAAATCTCTTCTAACAGGACAAGTCCCCTTTTTGCTCAAGAAAGCTATTGTTTCTCCCATATTAAAAAAACCTCAACTAGATTCCGAAAATCTTAGTAACTTCCGGCCCGTCTCAAATCTACCTTTCATCTCTAAAGTTCTTGAAAAAATTGTAGCCTCCCAAATTTCTAATCACCTTTCGACAAATAATATTTTGTCTAAATTACAATCCGCCTACAGACGTTTCCATTCAACGGAGACGGGATTGCTTAGAGTCATGTCAGATTTAGTACTGGCAAACGAATCGGGCAAATTGGCACTGCTCTCCCTTCTGGACATGAGCGCTGCGTTTGACACAATTGATCACTTATATCTTATCCAACGATTAGCGATCACGTATGGTTTTAGAGGTAATGCCATAGACTGGCTAAATTCATATCTGTCGGATCGTTCACAAGCTGTGCAGCTAGCAGGTAAAAAATCCTCATTTACTAATATCCAATCTGGTGTGCCACAAGGCTCTGTTTTAGGACCCCTTTTATTTATCATGTTTACAAATGACGTTGCCAAAATAATAGAATCCTTTGGCCTCCTCTCACATTGCTATGCTGATGATCAGCAACTTTATTTTTTCTGCAACCCCGATGACACCAAACATCTTACGTCAACAACTGTCAACTGCATTGATGCCATATCCAGATGGATGGCATCAAACAAACTTAAACTAAATCCATCCAAAACGGAATTTCTCTGGACTTCTTCCGCAAAACGTCAACATCTTATCGATCATTCCTCAATTTCAACAGCTGAAAATGATATCGTTCACAAAAACTCCACAAAGCTTCTTGGTGTTTATCTTGACGCAAATCTGTCTCTAAAATCCCAAATTAATAACACGGTCAGCGCTAGTTTCTTCCACCTAAGACGATTAAAATCCGTCAAAAGGAGTATTCCCCATGACACTTTCAAAACTCTTGTAAATTCCTTCGTTGTGTCACGACTTGATTATTGTAATGGAATTTATGCAAACATTCCAAAACAACAAATAAACAAACTTCAATCTGCGTTCAATGCAGCAGCAAGGCTCATTAAAGGCATTCCAAAAAAGTCTCATATAACACAACATCTCAAAGAACTTCACTGGCTTAAAAGTCCAGAAAGAATCCAGTATAAACTCTGCTGGACAGTCTTCAAAGCGCTACATGGAATGGCACCAAGTTATATATCTGAACTCTGTATAACGGACAGCCTAAATTCACGGAAATCCACACTTCGCTCGGCGAACTCCTCAGCAATAGGAAGATTAGTTGAGCCGAAGCGTTGCCCCAGTACAAATTTCGGGGATCGAGCGTTCGCGGTAGCCGGTCCATCAGCTTGGAACAATCTCCCTTCACACCTTAGATGCATAAATGATCCGACAGATTTCAGATCCAAATTGAAAACCCATCTTTTTCATATTTCATACCCAATTTAAACATTTATACTTTGTTCTACTATACTTTCAAACCGATCGTTTTTTAAGCGGTTACATTTAGATTTTTAAGATTTAAAACACGTCTTAATGCGCTCTTGAGGTGATTACATCACAAAAACGGCGCTTTAAAAGTTAGCATATTATTATTATTATTATTTCATCATTCGGACCGGAAGAGTTTTCAGAAATCCCAACGTGCTCAGAGTCCTATACAACGCGTTGGTTCGGAGCAGACTCGAAAGTGGTTCTGTGATATGGAGTCCTCACGAGGCGAGATATTCCGTTATGCTGGAGAGAGTTCAGAAAAAATTTCTGAGGTATCTCTACATGAGGGAGTATGGTAGTTATCCGTGGCTCTATCCCACGGCATTTCTTTTAGGAATGCTCGGAACCAATTCTTTACAGCTTTGAAGAGATGGGCATCTCATAACCCATTTCTTTAAATTAATCAGGGGATATTTCGAGAACTCGGCCGTGCTAGAGGGTGTTGGTCTTTTTGTCCCTGATAGATTTCTCCGACAGCGACAGCACAGATTGTTTTACCAACCGGCCACCAGAACCAATCTGCCTCTGGTGACACCGGTGGGAAGAGCAATTAGTCTGCTGAACGCGGTCTCCTCGGAGATCGACGTCTTTTATATTAGTGAAGGTACGTTCAAGGGACAAATACTCTTGACTTTAGAAAGTATGTTGTCTTCCTAATGTCTAACCATCTCTAATGCGTTCCTGGTACTTTGTTGTAATTTTATAATATTTTAACTGTACTCAATAGATGCCTTAAACATTTTCCTGTTTGTAATGTCTTTTGAGTTAATAAACTGATTTGATTTGATTTGATTTGATTTGATAACATCATATTTGTCTCTATATGATCGATTCATACGTCATAAACAAGGTGTCAATTCAATTTTCAGCGGTTAAAAACTTCTTAACGTGTTGAGCAGATATACGAAAAGTACACAAATTAATCAAAACGTCTTCTCATTTTCATGTTTATCTCAGTATAATGAACACTTTTAACCAATTAACTTGAACGTGCTTATTTAGAAGCACTAAAAGATTTGCGAATTAGCAACAATTAATTTTATAATATCAAGTTTTTATGGATAAACTTTACACTTAAGCATTTTGGAATAATACATAATATTTTGAACAATGGTGAAAAATTAAATATTTAAGAATTACTATGAATATAAACGTAAGTTTTCTCGAAGTTCCTAGAAACTCAAATGTTATTTAAAAATGAATAAATAATCTACATTCTTACAGCCAGTCATACTATTCTAATATACCCGATATTTTACATTTGAATAATTTGGTCATGCCAAATTTTACTTGGTCTTCCTTGACTGCGTACTTCATTTACATTGTTACACTTTCTGAAATTATTAGCATTATTTTTTATCCATGGGTTTTATATTTCCAAATTAATGAATAAAGACAAAAGTGGAACTAGTGAAAAAACATGGTTTTATTTAATTATTACTGTCAATCCTTGTGTATAGAAACGAAGCATGGAACTGGCAGAAGAAGGATAAAAGTAGAATAAATGCAGTAGAAATGTAAATCTGTATATGATAGATTGTCAAATGCAAATACACGAAGTCAATGCGGTGCGAATGAAAATGTTATGAACAAAATAATGAAAGGGTCGTTAAGATGGTTTAGATACATGGAAAGAGTTAAAACAGAATGGTGAAGAATGTATATGTAAACGACGTGAACGGAGATAGAAATTGAGGAAGGCCGAGGAAAACTTACCACGATCAAATCAAGTAGTAAGCGAAAAATGTATGTCAGGACAAAACAGTGTGGCGGTCTATTCTTTCTGCCTACTCCTTCGGGGAGACGGCGTTATGGTTGGTTAGTTAGTTAACAATGCAGTGTATCAGAGTTCTTAATTATCTTTAACCTTCTACTTCTTCTTCTTCTCCTTATAGACCTTTGGTATGTTCCTGAAATCAGATTGGCCTCTCTTGGGAGGTTGACTCCCAACTATCTCTCCATCTCTTCGGCGGTCTTCCGGGGGGACAGCAGCCGACAGAAATCTGATGCGCCACAGCATGTGGGATTCTGGTGGGGTGCATCCCCTGAACGTGCGCATTCCAGTATATTCTGCGTTTTCTGCCCCATCTCATGACATCCTCCACCTTGCAGATCTCGCGGATGGCCGTGTTCCTCACCATATCTCGAATAGTCTTTCCTGCTACTATCCTCAACGTCCTCATCAACTTTAGCCTTCGTTCTTGTGATATCCGCTCTGGTCTCAATGCTATATGTCAGTATAGGCCTTACGCAGGTTTTACGATTATATGACCTTACTGTCAGTTCTCATATACTTGTTTTTCCATATTATATTATATCTTTACCCAAATTGTATATCTGAGTACTTCAGTATCTTTAACAAAACAATATATCTGAGTACAATAAAACAACCTTTATTTAATACGACTGGCTGCAGCGCTGTTGATGACACGCAAACATTTTTTCATGATAATGTATTTGGGGCATTTCATACACTCTGCGTTTAAATAATTCAGACATAACAGATTTTGCTTCCAACAAGTAAATATTTGCAAGAATAATATTTAAAAAGTACAAATTATTGTTATGCTCCTCGACAAATGTAAACATACCAAATGGAAAATCACGACGTATTAATTTTTATGTAAATGTTGTTTTCTTTTTCATTTGGCCTTTGATTGTTTTCATAATAAAAATGTTTTTATATTCTGGCCAAATCTGATAGAATTTAAATAGATTTAACTTACACTTGTACATATTTGAAATCGCAAATTAATATATAGACTATCTGTAAAATAACGACTGATATGTTATTTATAATAAATAAAAATACGATATTTTTTTACACCATATCTGAAGGCACAACAGTTTCATTTATAATTCCCTTACGAAGCACACTTTCATAAAAATAACGCCAAAGAAGGTTTATCCTTGGAATTTTAAAGTATATATTAAAAATCTTTATTGAACAGATTAATCTAAATTGTCCAATACAAAAAAATGTCACAAAGGAGATATATTTTTTATTATTATTTTATATTCTTTTCTTTTTTTACCTTGTATACAACAGGTCGTTTGAACCAATTGTATACAATTTATTTTAGCTATTATATTGATTCTCATGACATGTGATAGGTAGCCAATCTATCCCCATTTTATTGTCACGTGAATTCTACAACATACCAAAGACTGTGTGAGAATCACACTGCCATCGCCGGGACTCGAACCCGGTACCTTTGGTATGGAAGTCAGAGTACTTACCACTCTGCCATGAAGATCGTCTTGCGTGCATGCATTACACGATGTGTGAATGTTAAGGAAGAGAGAGCCAATGTCAGAAAATACCAGTGTGGCGGTCCATTCTTCCTGCATATACACTAAAACGATTTAGTTCAGAAGAATTAACGCCCTATCCACAGTATATAGTTATTTATTATGACTTACAAAAATAAGTCTCCTAAGACCAAAAATAAAAATTTTTGGCGTTAAAGCAAGGGCAGATACAGTCAGAAAAACAAGTTTTGAGGGCTTCCGAGATGAAGACACTGAAAACGATATCAGGCAAGACACGGAGAGATCGCGACAGGAACACAGGAATAAGATAGATATGTGAGGTTGGGGGTATTATAAGTTGGAGTAGACAGCGAAGAAGGAACTGGTATGGTCACGTCCAAAGATTAGATCCCACCAGAATCCCTTATATTGCACTATAAAATTAGCCTCACGAGACTCTTCCTCTTGGAAGACACCCGAAAAAATAAAAGGACAGCTGAGTCTCCCTATGGAGGAAGAGGAGCAATCTTTTGGAGAATAGACCACATAGTTCTACAACAACGAAGAAGATAAAGATTAAATTCTTCTAAATAAATAGATATTCTTATTCTTTCCCGTTGTCATTTCCCGTTGTCATCCCATCCCTTTCTTATACTAACACGCCAAACATTTCTATCACGGCTCATTTTTCATTTCATTTATTTTAATAAAAATCACAAACATTCCAGATATACAATTACATTATAACAATTATGGTGTCCATTCTTTAAACATGGCCATACCAGTCCCTTTTTCGCTGTCTGCTCCATCTTATAATATCCTCAACCTCACATATCTCTCTTATTCTGGTGTACCTCGCGCAATCTCTCAGTGTCTTGTCTGCTTTCGTCCTGCTATTTTATAAACATTTTTCTTTAATATTTTATTATACTAGAATATTTTTTGACCTTTGGTTGTCTTTTAAACACTTTTAAATCTATATCATTACGACAGCACAGAGAAGAGAGAGTTTTTCCTTCACTTGGTCACCTGCGCCTCGTTCACATGTGTGCATTTTCATTTATGGCCAAACTTTCCTGCAAAGTTTCGGTGGTTGAAAATTCCAGAGGTAACGTGGTTTTATAGGATTTTCCATGGATTCTCAACCATTAAATCACCAAAATAATTTAAAAAATTACATTTAAATAACTTTATAAAAACAATAAATCATCACGCCGTTTTAACGGAAGGGAGGTTACTAACACTAAGTTAGTAAATAACATAAATATCCAAATTATATTTCGTTAGCTTTGATATATTGTACATCATAATCGGCTATCTGTTTTATTATTGCCAGATCAATATAATACTGGTGATGCCGGTAGGGAGAATCAAACTGCTGAACATCATCGCTTTGGAGATCGACGTCTTTCTTATTCGTGAAAGTACGTTCAGAAGACAAATAATCTTGACTTTCTTGTATTCCTAATGTCGAACCATCTCTCATGGTATTATATATTTATTATATTTTACCTGTTCTCAATAGATGTCTTAAACTATAAAAATTGTTTGTAATATCTTTTGAGAAAATAAACTGATTTGATTTAATTTGATTTGATTTGATTTGAATACTTACTTAGCAAGGTAAAAGTGTCACATTTATATAGTATAATATATGATAAACTTTTATAAAATCAACGATTTAATTAACATACATTATATCGCATGTCATGAGAATATCAATGGCTAATAAATGTTTTTTCCACTTTTGAGTTTATTTTTCTCGACATTTTTCAAAAACTTACACCTTCATCATCGAGAGAACGATATAAACTAACCAAAATTATTACAAACTGAGTGCAAGAGCCTAGAATTATATCTTTGGTTAGATCTAGGGAGATAACATTATAGATATCAATGGGTTAAATTTTGAAGGATTTTTAGATGGAAGTATTGCTTGAGGGTGTTGCTAAAGTCGTAATTCAATCGATTAAGTAAGGGGACAGTCTATATTTTAAGACAAAACAAATGGATATTGACACAATATGAAAAAAAATTCTAACACAATTGAATTCTTAACAAAAGATCCGTCTTACGGTGTTATGATTGTACGAAAAAAATGGCAAAATTATTTAAAAAGTAACACATTATCTTTGTGCCCCTATACAGAATAGCAGGCCAAAATAGTTACAAATATAAATTTTAATTTATGACGGATGAAGATCTTTACAAAGAGAGAAATTTTGATCATATAATAGGGCAAGTACCTAAATAAATTTAAATAACTAAAAAACACTATTAATGAATTAATCTCTGTTAAATTAAAAACATTGTTTTAGTATCAAAAATCGAGTTTTTTTTTTATAAAATCGTCGCTACAGCTGTTTCGGTAACCGATGTTACCATCATCAGGTGTTACAATAAACTGTTTATTGTAATACTTGACGATGGTGACATCGGTTACCGAAACAGCTGTCCCGAAGATTTTATAAAAATAAACTCAATTTATGATATTAAAACAGTGTTTTTAATTTAACAGTGAATTATGTTAAAATATCAAAGTGTTTCCGCCAAAACAATGGTTTAACTATTAATTAACACAACTATTATTATTAACGGTATAAATTTGAGTTGGTTTGCAAAAATTATGGGTTTAGTTGAGGTCAATATTTTTTTTTTATTTAGTTTGGACAGAAAATATTTTAACAAACTAAATAACTAACTAACTAACTAACCATCATGCCGTCTCCCCGAAGGGGTAGGCAGAAAGAATGGACTGCCACACTTTTCTTTCCTGACATATTTCTCTAGATTCCTCAACATTCATACATAGTGTCATGCACGAGCGTCGATTTCTCTGACTCCTCACATGGCCAACATTCAATATTTTATTTATTTGATCGTGCCACGTTTTATTCGGTCTTCCTCTATTTCTGGTTCCATTTACATCATTAAAATATAATTTTTTTACCATTCTTTCTTCATTCATTCTTTCCATATGTCCAAACCATCTTAATGATCCTTTCATTATTTTGTTCATGACACCATCATTTACACCGCATTCACTTCTTATATTTTCATTCGACACTCTATCATACACAGAGTATCTACGCATTCGTCTAAGCTATCTCATTTCTACTGCATGTATTCTACTGTCATCCTTCTTTTGCCAGTTCCACGCTTCGCTTCCACACATAAGGGTCGGTAGAAGAACACCATTGTGCACTGCCATTCTAGCTTTTTTGGATAGGTTTTTGTTTGCGATGACAAATTTAAGTGCACCATTCACTTTGTTGCCTGCCCCAACCCTTCTTTCAATAAAAGATTTTTAATTTATTTTAAAAAATCGAAGTCTTGACAAGAGTTTGTTAATTAAAACGTTTTATTGATGGATCGGTAATATGTTTATCGCTTATATCGCTTTAACATTTCAAACGTAAATTTTTTGAAATTCAATTTTTGGTAGCCATAAAGTTTACCGCTTCTAGTTTACGGTGGGGTAATTTCGCCGCACCGTTGCTAATGTAAAATTTCAGTGGAAAACTTCATGGGTTAGAAGATAACTAACTATAAAGTTTGATGGCCGTGTTTGAAGAAGATATCAAATGAAAGAATACAATATAATGGCTGTGGAGATACATTTTGCAACACCTTTCAAGATTAAGTGTTAGAATGAACGATAACTCTATAAAATCGTCGCAAAAAGTAAACACGGATAAGAGATAAGAAAGTCGTAATTCAATTCTGGGCAAAAAAAAATTGCTTAGAAGTGAAAAAAACGAGACATATATGTTTTACTGACAGATTGGAATATGTTTTGCCAGTCTGTTAGCGGTGCTGACGAAACCCATTAAATATAAAAATAAAAATAAAACTAACTAACTAACCATCACGCCATTTCCCCGGAGGGGTAGACAGAGAGAATGGATCGCCACAATGCTCTATTCTGGCATACTTCTCGGGCTTCCTCTACATTCATATATTGTACCATGCACGCACATCGATTATTCCGACTTCGAATGTGACCGCCTTTTAGTAATTGATTAATTTGGTCATGCCATGTTTTCCTCGGTCATCCTCGGTTTTTGTCCAGTCCCTAAGACGTATGTGTAGTAGAACGATATACGACATAATCTCAAATGCTGATATAAGAAAGGAATGTAGAGCAGAAGAAGGTATTATGAACAAAATTATGAAAGGATCGCTGCGTTGGTTCGGACATATGGACCACATGGATGGAGAAAGAATGGTTAAGAAAGTATACGTTAATGATGTAAATGGGTACGGAGTCGAGGCAGACCGAGGAAAACATAACATGACTAAATTAATCAAATTTTAAAGGTTGGTCATGTTAGAAGTCGGAGGAATCGACGTGCATGTATGACTCGTTGTTGAATGTGGAGGAACCTAGAGAGGTTTGCCAGGATTGAGTAGTGTGGCGGTCCATTCTCTCTGCCTACCCCTGCGGGGAAACGGCGTGATGGTTTGTGTGTTTGTTTGTAATATATTTAATGAGAGTGGTATATTTCACCTTGCAAAGGCATTATCAAATGTCATTGGTACTGTCCCAAAAAGGCGGAAAATGCTATCATGTTTTTTTTTTTCCATTCCACCTTAAATGTTATTGTACTTCCCGCAATAGTGCGTTATCATAAAGATTTAATATTTTAAACATTAAATTCTAAAATATGAAAACTATTAAAAAACGTATTCACACAACAAGAACTCGCACTGAAAATGACTATTATATTTGAAAATAGATTCACTAAATTGCTTACGACACAATTCCGTACATTTTACGTATGAATAATTGATTTAAAATGATAGAAAGTGAAATAAATGGATACCCGTTGGCATGGTACGAAAAACTCGGACACCTGTTAGGCGAAAACAAACTAGGGGAAGACGGACAGGTGATATTATAAAAGTGACAGTTAGCAGATGGACGCATGAAAAATGGAAAATTCAAGAAAATAGCTTTTTTTTCCCTCTATTCAAAAAAGTTTTATTCTTATAATAACAAACGTATATACGAGTATACACTATATATGTCATATACAATTTTGATAAAGTAATATCATTAATATTATGTTTTCGTTAATTAAGTGCATTGATTTTCAACTGTAAACATCGATGTATTTTTGGAAACCAACCATCACGCCGCTGTCCCGTAGGGGTAGGCAGAGAGGATGGATCCCCCAAATAAAGTTTTCTTCTTATAATGACAAATGTATATGTATATACACTCTGTATGTAATATAAAATTTTGATTTATGATATCATTAATACTATGTTTTCGTTAATTAAGTGCATAGATTTTCAACTGTAAATATCGATGTATTTTTGGAAACTAACCATCACGCCGCTGCCCGGAGGGGTAGGCAGAGAGGATGGATAGCCAAAAAAGTTTTCTTCTCATAATAACAAATGTATACACTATATATGTCATATAAAATTTTGATTAAGTAATATCATTAATACTATGTTTCCGTTAAAAGTGCATAGATTTTCAAGGTTGGTAGCATTGTGTTTTTATCGTGTAAATATCGATGTATATTTGAAAACCAACCATCACGCCGCTGCCCCGGAGGTGTAGGCAAAGAGGATGGATCGCCAAAGAAAGTTTTATTCTTATAATGACAAATGTGTATGTATATACACTATATATGTTATATAAGATTTCGATTAATAATATCATTAATACTATGTTTTCGTTAAATAAGTGCATAGATTTTCAAGGTTGATAGCAGTGTGTTTTTGATCGTGTAAATATTGATGTATTTTTGGAAACTAACCATCACGTCGTTGCCCCGGAGGAGTAGGCAGAGAGGATGGATCGCTAAAGAAAGTTTTCTTCTTACAATGACAAATGTATATGTATATACACTATATATGTCATATAAGATTTCGATTAATTATATCATTAATACTATGTTTTCGTTAAAAAAGTGCATAGATTTTCAAGGTTAGTAGCATTGTGTTTTTGATGGTGTAAATATCCATGTATTTTTGTAAACTAACCATTAGGTAGGCAGAGAGGATGGATCGCCACATTCTTCTAACCTGAAATGCATGCTCATCGTTTGTTCGTTCTACGATCATGGCCGCCTTTCAGTAATTGATTTATTCAATCATGCCATGTCTTCCTTGGCCTTCTTTGACTTGTTTTTCGATTCACACTAATTGTATATATATTTTTATACATCACACCATCACACCACGTCTTCCGCAGGGGCGAAAATAAATGGATAGAGTGGCTCATCGGTTAAAGTGTGGCTGTCTATTATTTCTGCCACTTCTGGGAGACGGCGTGATGGTTAATTTTTTTTCTTAGTGACTTCATTTCTACGGCATTTATCCTACTTTATTCTATACATTCATTCACCCTTCTTCTGCCAACTCTAAGTTTCACTTCCATACACAATGGTTGTTACTAAAACTCCACTGTGCACTACCAGCTTTGCTTCAATCGATATATTTCTGTTTGCGGTAATGAATTTGAGTCCACCATTTAGTTTATTTTTAGCTTCAACCCTTCTTCCGATATCTTCGTCCATCTCTTGTAAACATGCTTCCTAGATAAATGAATTGTATTTTTGTATTTTCTTCTATATCTTGTTACTACAATATTGCTCAAAATATACGTAATTACACTACTTGAATATCATATGACAATTTTTTGGCACTGTATTACATTTTGTACGACTAATTTCATTCAATTTTCGTTTCATCACATGTTTTTGCAATGTGTGATTTATCACGCGTACAGCCTTTATTTATCATTGATGGCTGACACATGTCGCGCATCCGTAACAGGGTGCGCGCGCAGCTCTCAATTTTACCCTTTACTTGAGTAAGTCATTATGCGCCAAAGAGTATACCTTCAAAAATGATTTGTTTAATTAATCACTTTTAGATATGTTTGAATTTCATGATAATCAATTAATCTATTTCCTTTAGCTTAACATATGTTTTATTGGCATTTATTTATTAATGCTAATTAAATTTTAATAACATTGTGCGCAAGTTACAAAGTTCTAGAGATTTGATTAAAGCCATACTTAAAAAATCCCCAATGTTAAACTAAGTATTTTATCGTTTTGGCGAAAAAGGTAAATAATTATCAACTTAAAACGAATTTATCTGGATCAAATGAGATCAATAGAAAATCTTGTGTATATAACACAGCAATAAATAATATTACATAGTAACATTCTTATCTATTTGATTGATCGAGAAATATATTGAGGATATCCTGGAGAATATTGAATACAATATATTACATATAAGCCCATAATAATAATATTAACTAACTAACTAAGCATCACGCGGCATCTCCGAAGGAGTAGACAGAAAGAATGGACTATCCCACTTTAACCGATACGTACTCCACCCTACTCTTTTCGCCCATGCAAGAGACGCGTTGTGATGGGTTGCGAACGTCATCGCCACCAATCGGCATCTCCAGCGCACACTTCGATAGTATAGCGTCCACAAAATAAATATAAAACACATAATGTTATTAAGCAAGATCAGAATCTATAAAACATGCATGCGACCTATCATGACGTACGCTGTAGAGACGCGGGCTGACACTGTGCGAACCAAGGGACTACTAAGAACATCGGAGATGAAGGTCCTAAGATCAATTACTGGAAAAACCCTCCAAAATCGTGTCCGCAACGCAGAGATAAGAAAAACCTGCGAAATAGAGGATATCGTTCAGTGGAGTAGATCCAGAAGAAGATACTGGAGGGACCATGTAGCCCGAATGAATGGTGACAGACTCGCATATACAGCCGCTTATGAAATCCCTTCCGGACACCGCCCACCTGGAAGACCGCCTAAGAGATGGAGGGACAGCTGGATCTCATCATCCGACGAGATATGATTTCTGTGTCACAGATCGTCAGATCTATTAAAAGAAGAAGAAGAATAATAATGTTATTTTAAATGGTGCACATGTTGTCAGCTGGACGATCCGGACATTTGTGATTATTTAATTTATATTCCACGTATCCATCATTATTTAATATAGCTGTAATTATGCACTCAAAACAATCCAAAATCTTTTCAAAATTCGAATTTGAGTTTAATTTAATATAATTTATTACTCCACGTATCCACCGTTTTTTTAAATAAACATACTGTATTTTGGCGCCTAAAACCATTCAACACCAGCGACTACTTTAAAATATTATTAAAGTAATTATTCAAATTGTCATTGGAACAAATTAGTAATTTATTTGAACACCTGTCAAAATTCTTTATACAAACGAAAAAAATTATATAATTTTAACATCAAAATAGTACAAACGTACTTACGTGTCACAATTAACTATTATATAGTGCGGCAACAATCAAACTGGCCAAAATACTCGTAATTCACTTATTCACGAAACATATCAAAATTTACGAGAGCACCACATGAACCAAACCAAGTTTTCAAAATCGGAATACTGAAATAAGAATAGTTTTGGAATTAATTAACTTATTAAGTACTTATCACTTATTTTATCTCGTATTAATATTTTTATTATTCTATTGAATCGATCTTTACATTATTGCAGAGCGAGGAAAATCGATGTAAAGGGTATAGCTCTTATGTTGATGATCGTGACATGTGATAGGTAGCTAATTTATCTCCATTTTATTGTCGCGGGAATTCTGGACCAGACCAAAAATAGCGTGAATCGAACCTGCCATCATCGTGAATTGAACCTGGAACCTGGGATAGCCTAAAATATTAATGGTTACACAAATATATTTGTCCAGACAAAAAAACTAATGGCGTTTTTGTACCAACCCCTAATAAATGGAATGGAATAGAAGTGAAGCACTGCAAAATAAGGATGAACATATAATAAATGCAGTAGAAATGAGATATCTTAGAATAATGAATAGAGAGTACTAAAAGCAAATATAAAAAATAAATGCAGGGCTAATAAAAGTGTTATGAACAAAATAAAATGTGTTTTTTTAATGACATAATGTATGTTTTACTTGTCTTAAAACTTCATCAGAGTAATTAAAACAGATTTTTTATATATTTAACTAATACGAATGAAATCGTCTGTTCTTAAGAGGTTTCATTATAACTAACTAAGTAACTAACCATCACGCCGTCTCCCCGAAGGGGTAGGCAGAAAGAATGGACTGCCACACCTTTCTTTCCTGACATATTTCTCTCGCTTCCTCAACATTCATACATCGTGTCATGCACGCGCGTCGATTTCTCTGACTCCTCACATTGCCGACATTCAATATTTGATTTATTTGATCGTGCCACGTTTTCCTCGGTCGTCCTCTATTTCTGGTACCATTTACATCATTAACATATAATTTTTTACCATTCTTTCTTCATTCATTCTTTCCATATGTCCAAACCATCTTAGTGATCCTTTCATTTTTTTGTTCATGACACCATCATTCGCACCGCATTCACTTCTTATATTTTCATTCGACACTCTATCATACACATAATATTTACACATTCGCCTAAGAGATCTCATTTCTATGCTGCATTTCTACTGAGATTTCATTTCTAAATGCTCTTTGAAGTTTCATTATATTATACGAGAAATACACGTGTCACTAATTTATAATTGTAAACACGATTGTTTAATGGTTTTACTTGAATTTAATTTGTGTAAATTGTGACAAAATTGTTTCGCCTTGCGAGAGCATTTTCAAACTTAGGTGAAACAAAATTGTCTTAATTTTCATAAATGTAAAACCAAGTAAAACCACTAAACAATCGTGTTTCCTATTATAAATTAATATTGAAGTTTTACAAAATTAACACATCAACCATCAATACACATGTCACCTTACTAAGGCATTATCAAATGTCATAATGCCTTAGCAAGGCGAAACGTGTTATTCCCATAAAACATGGTAAAATCAACTTATTGATCGCTAAGGCATTTACACTGTAGAATTCCAAAGTATTATTCTTAGGAATTAATTTGTTTAATCCACAAAATATTTTTAAAAATATTAAAAAACACGACATGTTTCAGAGGATACCTCCATCTTCAGGTGTAAAAATATAACAAATAATATATTATTATAATAAATAATTATTATATTTTTACACCTGAAGATGGAGGTATCCTCCGAAACGTGGATTAAACAAAATTATTTTCAATTTCCTTAACATAAATAAACATCTAGAAAGTAAACGTTTTTAACAGAATGAATTGTGTGTTATAAAGAGTATTTTTTTTAGAATATATAATACTAGATTCACATAAATTCAGTAGACCGTTATCTATATGTAAAAAATATCTAAAAGGCGAACTGATAAGTCGTTGACTTCATAGATACTACGATGGCCTATTGCATATTTTAAATTTAAGATATTATAGTTCGACTTTTCGACCTTCCGTAGGAATCATGTAGAGATTATTTTTATCCTATTGCATTCACACTACAGATCCACGCTACCACAGGCGCTTCGTAATTGTTTCTCCAAAATATAATAGTTTTTTCTTATTTGCTGTTGGCAAATGTGGTATTTTTTCTAAAGAGTCTCTTCTCCTGTGAGGTGTATTTCTAGCGGTCCTTTCTTTATAATATTTAATGACGTACGGAGCCGAGACGTTGACACTGACAAAAGGTCTAGTCTACAGATTCAAGGTCGCTCAACGCGCAATGGAAAGAGCCATGCTTGGAATAACCTTGAGGGACAGCTTTAGAAACGAATTTGTACGTCAACAAACCATGGTGACTGAGATGGCTCTGAGGATGGACGGGCTGAAGTGGCGATGGGCTGGCCACATCTGTCGGAGGACCGACGGCCGATGGGGAAGACGGGTTCTGGAGTGGAGACCGCGTACAGTAATCCGCAGAGTTGGACGTTCTTCTGCCCGCTGGACCGACGATCTGAAGAAGCTTGCTGGATATGGGAGCGGCAATGGATAGGGGGAGGTGGCGTGCTTTGGGAGAGGCCTACATTACGGCTGATGAAGGTGAGGATGATCCATGAGTCCTGTGAAGCTGATTTTGTAGTGCAATATAGTGGAGTCTGGCGGTTTCCATTATTTGGACATTATTGGAATCTCTACATGATGAAATATAGTAGATATCTATGGATCTCTCTCAGTATTTCTTTTTGTAATGCTCAGAACCAACTCTGTAAAGCTTCGAAGAGATGGGCATCTCATAACCCATTTCTTTATATTAAACAGTGGATATTTCAAGAACCCAGCCGTGCTGGAGGATTTTGGTATTTTTGTCCCTGATAGATTCTTTGATAGCGACAGCAATTATTGCTTTACCTACCGGCTACCAGAACTAACCTGCCTCGAATGTTGGTATTATTTACAAAATTAAAAAAAGAAACATTGTTCAATGAATCCGCAACACAAAGTTATGGCGAATATAGAAGAAATGATATATTAAGTTTTATGTGGTGTCTACATCAGTGTACTTTTTTTTTAACAGCGGTTGCATAATAACTAAGACTTTTGAATTAGTAAAATACTTCCCACTCCTTAAACAAATTAGAAAATCTTAAGAAAGCTATTATACGCTGATTATAGCTTTATTGTCGTAATAATAGCATACAATTGTTTGTAAATAATGAATTATTTTAAAATACGTATAATTATTTAATATTTCCTGTCCATGTGACTTCAGCACAAAATGGAATTTGCATTAAAAATACACATATTCATATTCATATAATTTATATTTACTCTCATATTGACATCGTGTAACATAACATAAGTAAGTTTCTTGTTAAATATTTAAATATATATTTTCTCTTTCATACCAACTCAGACTTTTTGCATAAAAAAAGATGTCTCTATATACAACAGTATTTTTTTTACTGCACTATGTAATTCTTTAGACCACAAATTTGTTTACTCAACAAACCATCACGCCGTTTCCCCGTAGGGGTAGGCAGAGAGAATGAACCGCCACACTACTCTATCCTGGGACACCTCTCAAGCTTCCTCCACATTCATACAGCGAGTCATACACGCACGTCGATTCATCCGACTTCTAACATGACCAGCTTTTAAAATTTGATTTATTTGGTCTTGCCATGTTTTCCTCGGTCTGGCTTGACTCTGTACTCCATTTACATCATTAACGTATGCTTTCTTAATAATTATTACTCTATCCATGCGCTCCATATGTCCGAACATTTTTAACCAAGAGATATAAAAAATGACAATCACACTGCCATCGCCGGGAATCGAACACGAAACCTTAGGTGTGGCAGTCAAAGCTCATACCACTCGGCCACAAAGGTCATCATTATAATTACCACACCGTGGTTAAATACAAAGTGTTTTATTATTTTATATCTATAAGTTTTAACTAACTAACTAATTAACCATCACGCCGTCTCCCCGAAGGGGTAGGCAGAAAGAATGGACTGCCACACTTTTCTGTTCTGACATATTTTTCTCGCTTCATCAACATTCAAACATCGTGTCATTCACGCGCGTCGATTTCTCTGACTCCTCACATGGCCGACATTCAATATTTGATTTATTTGATCGTGCCACGTTTTCCTCGGCCTTCCTCTATTTCTAGTTCCATTTACATCGTTAACAATTTTTTTTAACCATTCTTACTTAATTCATTATTCCATGTGTCCAAATCATCTTAACAATCCTTTAATTTTTTTGTTCATAACACCATCATTCGCACCGCATTCACTTCTTATATTTTTTTATTCGACACTATCATATACAGAGTATCCGCACATTCGTCTAAGAGATCTCATTTCTACTGCATTTATTCTACTATCATCCTCCTTTTGCCAGTTCCAAGCTTCGCATCCATACATAAGGGTCGGTAGAAGAACACCATTGTGCACTGCCATTCTTGCCTTTTTGGATATTATATATATTTTATTTGATGATAACTTAAAAAGCCGAAACATGTTAGTTTCTTATATTTTCATTCGACACTATAATATGCAGAGTATCCACACATTCGTCTAAGAGATCTCATTTCTACTGCATTTATTCTATTTTCATCCTTCTTTTCCAGTTCCATACATTTTTTTGTATTATTTGTATTATTTTATGTCGATAAATTCTTGATTTATAAAAAATATCACCGAACGCCACTGATGCACAGATTACACTAACACCAGATCAGTCGGATCGTTTGAAATGAGATTTTTAATTACACAGTTAGCTAAATAAATATATTGTGAACGTGGATGAAAAAATAGACGGTCTGAAGTATGGTTAGTGTTTGCCAACGAACTAGACAACCTTGGTATTGGGATTTAAGCATCGGTCCATTCATGCCATAATTCCTTCGTCGTTGAATGAACCGTTTACATAAAAAAGTATTATGCAAAACTTAAAGGCAATTCAGAGTTCTTGACTTGTACACAAATAATGTTGTTGGACAACAACAACAACAAAACCATCACGCCGTTTTACCGGATGGGTAGGCAAAGAGAATGGACCGCCACACTACACTATCCCAACCAACTAATTTATTTATTTCTATTCTTCTTTTTAAGACACTTTGTATATATGTCGCCGCCACCTAGTTAAATACGCCGCTCAATTGAACGGCTAGGTTGATAATGAAATGGCGGCATTCAATTACATGGCTTAGCCAACTTGCTGAACGCAACGTTCAACCAAAAGGCTAAACGTCGCCAGTACGATAATAAAATGCCGGAATTCAATGACATGGCTAACGGACGCTTAGCCGACATGTTGAAAGCTGCGTTATTGTGACGTTATTGTGAATTTATTTGAACACAAATAAAATAGGGATTTTGTTTAACAAGTTTTTAGCGTTTGCGTCTAAATTTGATGAGTAGGGGTAGTAATAGGGGATGTGGAATGTATTATTTTTTTAAAAAACTAACTCTAACCTAAGGGGTTCAATTCTCGGTGAAATCAATAATAATTAAAAAGTGTTTTTTTCTGAAGCCTGGGTGATTGTGATCTATATCCTCTATGTAATTGGGTCTTCCGGTCTGTTGAGGTGGTTAAAGTAAAATACAATAAAATAGAAATAAAAATAAAGTTATGTTTTTATAAACACGCTATGCGTCAATATGAACATTATAACCGTACAAGCGCTAAGCCAATGTCAAAACTCGTACGGTAGTAAAGAAGAACAGTACGTTTAGGTTTTTTAATTAAAAGTAACGTAGACTCTATAAAAACAAAAAAAAAAAAAACGTTTAGGTTAGAGTTAGTTTTTTATTTAAATAATACATCCCACATCCCCTATACGCATGCTCTATCTCTTTTTTGTTTGAAAATTGTGTTACTTTTTACAAAAACACATATTATCAAATGCCGACTGACAGTTGAACATTGTTAGATGACTGCTAGCGCTGCAGCAGTAAAATTTAGAACTAAAACGTTGAGCTATCTTAATTTATTCAACTACCGGCCTAGTCACTTCATTGAATGCCGCCATTTCATTATCAGCCTAGCTGTTCAATTGAGCGGTATATTCAACTAGATGGCGGCGGCATATACAACACTTTTTAAAAAAAATAAAATTATATTGACGTGTTTCGGACAAACAGTCCTTCTTCGGTAAATATACATATTTATATATAATAAATATTATAAAATTGTTGTTGTTTACATGATCTGACAGATGTTATGCTCTCACAGATGCAAGGCGTATAAAGAAGTAAAACTAATTAAATATTACTTTTTTTTTTATTAAATATAATACTGTATTTTTCACTTTTGAGTTTATTTTCTTCGGCATGTTTTGAAGACTACACCTTCATAATCGGGAGATTACGCATTAAGTTTATCTAAAATTAATTAATTGTTTCATAAACAATGGTGTTCCCTATATAAAATAAATAATATAATACAAATGAAAATATATGTTATCTAGAAGTAATAGTATATCTTATGGGAATGACGTGTTTCGCCTGTCTAGGTCATTATCAAATGTACATATCCTTGCTTTGGTTTCATACATAAAGGTTAGGTTGATTCTGATAACTTTTAGTTTATCTATGAAACATTGAAAAAACACTATTTTGATTAATTTTCTCTTGGTAAAAATAAAGTATTTTTTATTCATATACAATATTAAGATTCTTTTAAATATTATCCAATGATTTCAGTGAAGTCTTTTGTTGGAAGTTAATTTAAAAAAATTGTTTAATAAAACAATGTTTTTTTTAATTAATTCAACTTTTGTCTTTATTTCGACAGCGAACGGTTTCGCCAGGCTGGGTGGCATCGACCGACTGCTTCAGTATAATGTATTCTCAACATACATGGAGGTAGAAAAAAACTTTGTACAGTATAAAACTGTTTTTTATTTATATTTAAACATTAATTACTTGTTATCTGTTAAGATTAATATGTTTTTGTAGCACAGTTACACGCTAATTTGCAAGAAAAATATGTAATACTTTGTTCTTTAATTAAACCAAGCAAAAATCTCCAGATGCATTTATTTTTTCCTTAGAACTGGTATTTCGTATTCATCCCTTTACGTGCAGATGAATATTACAGACCCTTTTAAAGGTAAAAAGGAACCCGCTTGACGTCAATTGCGGGGTGAAAATACTGAACCTACTCCGAGGTAAACAACTTCAAAGTTACCAATTGTAAGATTACATAATTCAAAGTTTAATGAAAAATACATTTTTTAAATATTTATTTAATTTAGTTTGTTAGATATGTTTTGAAAATTATTTCGTTAGATTAGATAAATTAATTAATTTTATCATGTTTTAATTTTAAAAAATCGAAATCTAGTAAAATCGATTTTCTTTTCAACGATGATGTTAAACTCCATATCAAATAATTGATTACAATGAAAAAATTTGTTTTTCTATAAGTTAAATTATATTGCATGTGAATGACATGTTTCCACTGTCTAAGGCATGATCAAATGTCAAATGTTAATAATTACTATTTAATATAAATGAAAACGCCTGTCTTATGGGAGTTTTTTTATGGAATAACATGTTTCTCCCTTCTTAAACATTATCAAATGTCTAAGTATGACAATGTATAATACTAGAAGGGCAAAATACGGCATTCCATAAAAAAAAAACTTAATAAAGCTCCTAGAAGACAGACGTTTTCATTTATATTCATTATTCAATATGGAGTTTAAAATCATTATTCAAGAAATATTTAAAAATAACATTTGATAATGCCTCAGACAGGCATATCATATGATTTACAATAAATTTTAACTTCTAGAAAACAGACGTTTTAATTCGTATTAATCATCGTGTTTTGATAACTTTGATGTCTCGCTAAAATGAAATACTATGTATTTTTCAAATAATGTGAATAGTAAAAAATTGAGGGCTAACGACTTTTACATTTGTCGAGTGTAGTAAAAAGACACATACCTGTCGCTTCCTTCCTTGAAAAATCGGTCGAAATTTTCCGGAAGTGAAGAATTAAGAAGATTCAACTGATTTGTGGTCCACCCATAATCCACTGAAAGGAATTCCTTTCATCTGGTTTCTTTTTTCAGGGATATCACTATCTTCTTTCGGATTCACTTTTAATCTTTTTCGCTACACTTTAATTCTTTTCGGTTCACTTACACTGCCATTCACTTAGTACCAAATGAATCTATTGACTAAACCATTGAATAAAAAGCTTCGAATTTAAGCTTTTCGGGGAATCTCGATTTAAAATATCGTTTTGAAGCACACTTATTTTTTAAAAATAAATACACTTATTATATTAAAAAAATTCTATTAATAAATAGGCCTAAGTATGTTAATTACCGTGAAGCTATATATTTTATGTAAATATTAAATTAAATTATCAATTAATTCCTATTTATTTTAAATGTATTTTTATATCACTATTTATAAAATTATTGCTTTAGTTAATCGAGAGTAAATTTTAGTATTATAAACACTGTTTTATTGTTTGTTTTTTTTTCAACGAAGAAACCTGCAACAAAATAAGTGATTAATGGCACAGTAAATAAATAAATGATTAAGAAGTGAAATACAATAAAAAATCTATGTTTTCTAATGGAAACATTTTATTTATTGATGGTTGAGGTTGAGGTTGCCAATGGTTATGCCGGTAGCTTGAGCATTATCTTTGCTTAATCGTATCACCTCGGAGTTTGACGTATTTTGTGATAATTTGGCTAATCTGAGGGAAGTAGTATCTTTATTATAATTGTATGGTATATTCATCTTATTAATTTGTAAAGCATCTTATGTTTCTCGCTCTTTTTATTGTTTTATTGTGTATTACTTATTATTATGTATCTCTAACTTGTATCTTAAGTGTATTGGAAAATAATTCTGTAATGCTTTAGATTTATTGAAAGTAAATAAACGAAACAATTTTATTAAACCCCATTATTAATTTATAATGACGAATGAACACGATTGTTTAGTGGTTTTACTTGGATTAAATTTAAATAAATTATGACAAATTTGTTTCGCCTTTGCGAGAGCATTCTCAAACTAAACCTAATCGCAAAACAGTGTGTCCTTATATTGAATTTAGAAATCTTAAGGGCGGGGAAGAAAGTATATAGTGCAAATTTTTGAGTTGTTCAAAAATATATTTTAAAGTTTTCCTTAGAACTAATGATGACTCATGATTTTTACTCTTAAAACGTTATTGCTCTCAGATACAGGTATAGAAATTAATGTTATAAGAAGCAATTTGTGCTAGACACACTGCATCTGTAAGGCTAAGCCACACTTCTTCTTCGCTAAGTGCTAAGCTGAATTATAAGTTTATTCAACATTTTGAATGTATACTTATACTTGTATACGAATACTGGATTTCACCCACCGTGGGTTATCAATTCATGATTTAATTGTATCTCAATAGAGACTGTGATGGTATTGAACCATCGTAGAGAGAGATACGTGAATTCAGATGTACGAAAATAAATTCAAATGGCTAGAAAATATAACACCTAACCAAGTGGGATGGGTGTAGGGGTGCGGGAAGCAGAGGGGGACGAGGGGGAAGATTTGGGGATGGGTTTGGGGCGCGGGGAGCGGGGAAGGGTAGTGGGCCAGGGAGAGAGGTAGCTCGGGGCAGTTGACTTCTGACCTGACGGGAAGCGGTCGCTTTGGTATTAAATTCAGTGGGTGTTTGTTGTTCTGATTATCAAGGACTTCATTTTATTTTGTATACAAGTATAGTGGTACGAGGGGTGCGGCATTTGCAGATTTAAAAATACTATAGAATCAGTTTTCCTGAGCTGTTACGACTGAAAAGCTAAGTCTAGAATTAAGAATTTATATTTCAGGAAATTGGAACGTATGCGTTCGGCTTACTCCATGATTATACTATGCTTACGTTTATATATTACATACATGTACCTAATATATATATATATGATATATCGATACCTTTCCTATACTGCACGTAATATAGTTCACTAACACTCGGGCTAACGCCTCGCGCCCGAACAAGGTACTCACTAACTCATCGAATACTGAAATCTTAGTTATGGACATGTAGCGTTCTAACAAAATTTGCCATCTTCTATATAAATAAACATATAAACTACGACCCATGCAAATTATGCTACATAAATATGGTTAACTGTTGATGAATGAAGACAGTTAGGAGAGGTTGGGATCGCGCGCTTCGGGACCCCACCGAAAGACGAAATATAAGGTAGTATGGTGAAAGACCCTGCTATCTGTCTATTGGTGGAGGTTGTCTCGAGGGTGAGTGGACCGACTGCTGATGAATGAAGACAGCTAGGAGAGGTTGGGATCGCGCACTTCGGGACCCCATCGAAAGACGAAATATAAGATAGTATGGTGAAAGACCCTGCTATCTGTCTATTGGTGGAGGTTGTCTCGAAGGTGAGTGGACCGAACTTCGAAAACCCCTAATAGGGTGATGGCCAGGTTCATGGGTTTGAATCCCCAGGTCCACTGATTAAGGGTTGGGAAGTAGGTCGTCTGGTTACCAGACGATCCTGCTGTGGAGCAGTGGAGAAAAATCATCAGTCTGACGAAAAGACTGGTTCAACGCGATACTAACACTATTATATCCCAGTTATCCCCCACAACTCCTTATATACTTAATATATTATATTTTGACACTGAATTGTTATATAACCTGTGCCTTTCAGGAAGCTGTTCTTTATTGCATCATTATTACATTACGCTCTGATTTAAATTACTGTACATCGTATTTGTTCCAAATTATTTGTGAATGTTTCTTCCAGGGCTGCCACATTTTCTAGAGATAATATTCTGAATTATATTCTGTAAACTTAGAGATATTTTAGGTTGTTTGGTTTAGATGTTCCTAGGAAATATTGAGTGACATATAGTTTGATTACACGCGGGTTTGTCAGGATTGCTTAGAATATTCGGAAGGGTTAGGAACGATTAGCTTTAGAATGAAATTATCAGTAATCGCCAAATAAAAGGACTTGGATTACATCGGTCATAACGAAGGGTCATACGGTATTATTTCTAGACGATCACGAAGGCCAACTCGCGTAAGGTAAAACACCTGTAAGCTCCGTACAGGTGGATGAAGAGGGAATGACTGGAGGAAGCTCCACCATTCGCGGAGGAAGGTTAGGAGGAATTCTGCCTAGGTTCCTCGCGGATAGGGCATTTCATCACATTGGTGTTGTGACCAGGATGGATTAATTCTACGTAGGTAGCTCGTTTCACCACATTTGGTGCCGTGACCAGGAGGGATTAATTCCCCACGGACTAGGACAGTTCACCACATTGGTGACGTGACGCAGGAGAGGACTGGAGAAGGAGAGGAATCCTCCACACCGGGTTCCTCATGAACAGATCAATTTCACCACATTTGGTCCCGTGACCAGGAGGGGACTGGAAGAAGGGTAGGTGAGGAATCCTCCACACCGGGTCCTCGTGGACAGGAGATACCACCACATTTGGTGCCGTGTCCAGGATGGATCATCACAGTGATGATGATCAGGAAGGATGAAGGCTAGGGTTCCGAGCGGGGACCAGCTCATATCATCACATTTGGTGCCGTGACCAGGATGTTTCACCACATTTGCTGCGCGTGACCAGGATTTTGGTTTAAAGCATTACTTGATAATTTCATTATTATGCATATTTATTTAATTAGTTTAAAAATTTAAATTGTTTTAAAAAATTATTCATCGCTAGATATTTATGCCAACCCTAGCTAGGATTCGTAGACAGCAGGCGGGTTTTCTAGGAAGGTATTCTAGGATGCTCTATGCAGGGGTCGCGTATCGTTTCGAAAATAATTATCGGCGTGGTATTTAGTTTATGATTTGAATATTTAAAGAGAACTCCGAACATATTATAGAAAGTTTAGTATTTTAACACAACTTTAGTTCACTTTTCGGTAGGTTTAATAGGAATAAATATATTATTATCATAATTTTGTTATTGTAGAAGAATATTTCGAGAATTTAGAAAAGGGTGAATGTAAATATTATTATTCATAAGTAACGCTGTTCTATTAAATTATTGTCAGCTTGAAATTATATTTGAGACCAATTAGAGTAATCTTTAAATTATATTAAATTATTGACAGGTTAATCGTATATTTGAGATCAACTTAAGTAATCATTAAAACATTCACTGCATTATAGACTCATGTATATTCTAATCACACTTTTAAGAGTACGCTCAATAAATAAATAAATATTGTGATTTTGTACCGAATTAGCATATTTGCCAAAAAAATTTTAAGGGCCCCGCTATTATTAGTATGCTTAGAGTAGAATATAGTATTTAAGTTAGTTTAGATGTATGATCGTGACGAGATTGAATTCATGCTTAAAATATTGGGAATTAGTAATATCGAGAGTTATATTTATTTCGTAAATGTAGTGTGTAAAAAGGTTTGTTACCACCTACGTTTTTTCCATACTTC
This sequence comes from Lepidostoma basale, assembly GCA_022606425.2. Classification (NCBI taxonomy): domain Eukaryota; kingdom Metazoa; phylum Arthropoda; class Insecta; order Trichoptera; family Lepidostomatidae; genus Lepidostoma; species Lepidostoma basale. Next base: position 2,468,355 of record JAHDVF020001106.1, on the reverse strand, counting down.
TAAAAACTGCAGCGAGAGATCTGAAATGGTAAACATGTGTCTTGAGTCAATAACATTCTTCTTGGTTTGTATTTTTCCATAATCCTGGATAGGTACACATTAATTTCTTTCACACCAAAATAACCATAAATTAGTTCGAGTCAAGTGTTTACATCAGGATACTTCTAGGGATCGCGGTCGGTTAGGTCGCCGTAGCAATTTTGCTTGTTAGGGGGATGTAAATAATATTATTTATAACGAAAGTGACAAATAAATGGGTCGTTTCTAAAATATTTAATCATTTATTGGCCATGTATAATAATACGTACTTGGATTTCGACTGTCCCAGTAAAAGAAGGACGTAGCTCGGTAATTTTAGTTAAATATATAATTATAATAGTTTATGAATACGGAATAGGATAGGATATATATTTTATAATGGCTAGTTTACAAAATTTATATTTAATGTCTTTATGTTCTACGTATGAGCAATAGGTCATCGATAATAATTTTAAGTTATGTACATTGCGAAGTTGAAATACAGACGTGTTAATTATATAAAATAGAATTGCGAGTAATGATTAAATCAGTAATAATAAGAGTTTAGGTTACTTCCATCGTAAATTAAAATACAGATGTGTCAATTATGCGAAATAAATATTATTGATTTGGGAGATGCCTATTGGTGGCGATGAGGTTCGCAACCCATCATTCCGCGTCTCCCGCGGAGCGAAAAGAGAAGGATTGAGTGCCGCATCGGTTAGAGTGTGTCGGACCACTCTTTCTGCCTGCCCTTTCGGGGAGACGGCGTGATGGTTAGTTAGTTAGTTGATCATTATTAATTGCAGCAAGTTAGAATTTAGGTGAATATCTACGAAGCGGAAAATAAAATATTATATTTTAAATGAATCGAATTGCAGTCGGATATTAGGACGTTGCGGTCTGAGATACCCTAGAGATACCGAGGAGACCACTTAAAGATGTCGTTAAATTTTGTGAATTTTAAAGTGTCGACAATTTTAGCCGTTAAATAATTTCGGATGGAAAAAAAAAAGTTCTTAAGTTTCTAGGCTATGTGTCGGGCTTAAATCTTAAGGAGATAGAGTTATTTATGGCGGATGTTGGGACTTGTTAAAATAATGAAGCGGAGGATGAAATTCTGAACGGTTTGTTAATAGGTGATAATTTTTCAATAGTGTCAAGTTGGTATTCCGTAGGCTGGCATTTCATGGAATTCTCCCTATGGATCAAGTATCTCGCCAAGCTGGTGTTGTTTTAGGTCGCCATGGGTTGGGTTCACGATAACAAATACTAGGAAATGAACGGCGATGTGACATGCATTTGTGAAATTATTACAGGTTCGAGGACGATACTAAAATTGTACAAAAAAAATTTACGATACTTTATGATACTTTAGAATAATATTTAACAAAATGGAGCGGCATACCCATAGGTTAGTTCGTATATTGCGAAATACATAAATACAAATACATGTTATTTCAAAAGGAATATAGGATAGTGCTTATAATTGTCGAATAAACAATTACGGTGATCAACAGAAGTAGTATAATATGTTAGCATTTAAAGATGATTTTGTTTAAATCTGAATTTATCGTTGAACTGTATATTTTCATAAAGTATTGTAACTTAATCGTAGTTTTAACATAAGTCTAAGACTAGGTGTGGGAACCCGGATGAGTAGGTATTTTAATACATAAACATATAATAGGAATTGACAAATATATGACTAAGATAATTATAAGAAAATAAATAAAAATATCGATAAAAGGCTATGATGCTTAGGTATAGGTATTTCAGGTTTCAGTTGCAGATGCAGCCGGTTATACGTCACTTACATATATCCCAACATAATTAGGTGTATCAAAAAAAAAAAAAAATAATAATAATAATAATAAATCGGAATTTATAAAATTAATAAATACTTCCGCAGTCATCAAAAATAAGGGCCAAATATCATCGATATATATAATAGATTTCTTCTGAAATTCAGTAAATTATTAGATTACTTAACAACAGATAGTCGCAACATTCTACAGGTATGTTTTGCGAAGCTTCTACGTTCATACTTCGTGGAGCGGACGCTCGTCGATGGCTCCGACTCCTAATGGAACTCCTTTTGGGTTTTAATGATTTGATCGTGTCACGTTTTTTTCCGACCTTCTCGACTTTCTTTAATTAACACTGTGCGTGTATATATCTTCAAAAAAATAATCTACGTAATTTATTTATTCTTAGGAGCTCGATGTTATTCTTTTAGGGAGCGTTCAATCGATCGAGACGTGTTATCAAATTGTAAAAAAAAAAATGTTAAAGCAGCAGGACTTATTATCAATCGTGGTGAGGAGAAAATTCTTAGGGGGGTACGCTTAGAACCATGAGGGTAGATTTAAATTAGAATAAGAACTATTTTAAGTTGTCAATTTTATAAAGCGAATTTACGTTGCGCAATTAGGAAATGAAAAGGTGATGTGTCAACATTAGCTAACTGGTGATTGAGGTTCTTTAATATTCGAGTAACATATTATTTTAATGAGCAAATATCAAGTATTTGAAAAACGTGCAGGACCGAGTAACCAGATGCGTTATTCATCATTCATTATTATTATTTTTCCTATCTAGGTAATAGGGTCACTAAATAAAGATAGGTACAACGACAATAGTGATTATGATTATTATAAGGAATAGATTATAATTTATTTTATTTATGATAAGTTATATTTTAAGTGCGTTGGTTGTAAAATCAATTACCACAAGGGTTCACTAGGAAAAGGCTGACTGGTCAATGCAGTCTTTAGAAGTTTAGATTATAGTTATTATAGCATAAGTTTAGTCGTAAGTAGCTATAAATAGGTAATAATTGCGTTGAAATTCGACCTTGATCTAGGTAGTAAATTTATGCTCGTATTAAAAAAAATAATAATAATAATAATAATAAATAAATAAAATAAAATGATGTACACATAATGATAATAAAATGAAATACAAATAAATAGATAAAATAAGTAAATAAATAACGGTGTGTGAGTACATGTGCACGTGAGAGTAAAAATATGTAACGAAATATGTGCTTTGGATTTGAGGGGCTGGAGTTTTAGGGGGGAGATGAGGAAAGTTGTATTTGATTTGATTTTGTGGAGCGGAAGAATTTCTTTTGTAGGGACATGGCGATATAATTTTAGTTATAATATTGTGTTCAAAATTTACCAGATTAGATTCCAATTGGAAACAATAAAAATGAAATGAAGTAAATGAGTAATGGTTGTGATTTCACCAATACGAGGTTGATAAAGTCTTCGGATTCTAGGGGGGAGGTTTATTGATAAAAGCGTTGTCGCTTATATATTTTGCGGTGACTTAGGATAATAAAAGGAGCGAAACGAAGAAAAATATTTTACTCGTCAGATTCTTGCTAGAATCTAGGGAATAGAAGTGGCGGCAAAATTATTAGTTCGAATTGAAGGGGTTGGTATATCAAGGCGTAGGTACGCTAGTAGTTAAGACAGCAGAATAATGTACTGTCAAAGGACAATTATCACAGGTTAAATAACATAATAAGGTAACTTACTAGGAAAATTAACAAGGGTGGAACGAATTACCTGGAATTGAGGAAGCAACGGAAAACTTTCTGCCGAGTTTTCCTGGTTTCCTCTAGGGGGGAACTGTGATGGTATTGAACCATCGTAGAGAGAGATACGTGAATTCAGATGTACGAAAATAAATTCAAATGGCTAGAAAATATAACACCTAACCAAGTGGGATGGGTGTAGGGGTGCGGGAAGCAGAGGGGGACGAGGGGGAAGATTTGGGGATGGGTTTGGGGCGCGGGGAGCGGGGAAGGGTAGTGGGCCAGGGAGAGAGGTAGCTCGGGGCAGTTGACTTCTGACCTGACGGGAAGCGGTCGCTTTGGTATTAAATTCAGTGGGTGTTTGTTGTTCTGATTATCAAGGACTTCATTTTATTTTGTATACAAGTATAGTGGTACGAGGGGTGCGGCATTTGCAGATTTAAAAATACTATAGAATCAGTTTTCCTGAGCTGTTACGACTGAAAAGCTAAGTCTAGAATTAAGAATTTATATTTCAGGAAATTGGAACGTATGCGTTCGGCTTACTCCATGATTATACTATGCTTACGTTTATATATTACATACATGTACCTAAATATATATATATATGATATATCGATACCTTTCCTATACTGCACGTAATATAGTTCACTAACACTCGGGCTAACGCCTCGCGCCCGAACAAGGTACTCACTAACTCATCGAATACTGAAATCTTAGTTATGGACATGTAGCGTTCTAACAAAATTTGCCATCTTCTATATAAATAAACATATAAACTACGACCCATGCAAATTATGCTACATAAATATGGTTAACTGTTGATGAATGAAGACAGTTAGGAGAGGTTGGGATCGCGCGCTTCGGGACCCCACCGAAAGACGAAATATAAGGTAGTATGGTGAAAGACCCTGCTATCTGTCTATTGGTGGAGGTTGTCTCGAGGGTGAGTGGACCGACTGCTGATGAATGAAGACAGCTAGGAGAGGTTGGGATCGCGCACTTCGGGACCCCATCGAAAGACGAAATATAAGATAGTATGGTGAAAGACCCTGCTATCTGTCTATTGGTGGAGGTTGTCTCGAAGGTGAGTGGACCGAACTTCGAAAACCCCTAATAGGGTGATGGCCAGGTTCATGGGTTTGAATCCCCAGGTCCACTGATTAAGGGTTGGGAAGTAGGTCGTCTGGTTACCAGACGATCCTGCTGTGGAGCAGTGGAGAAAAATCATCAGTCTGACGAAAAGACTGGTTCAACGCGATACTAACACTATTATATCCCAGTTATCCCCCACAACTCCTTATATACTTAATATATTATATTTTGACACTGAATTGTTATATAACCTGTGCCTTTCAGGAAGCTGTTCTTTATTGCATCATTATTACATTACGCTCTGATTTAAATTACTGTACATCGTATTTGTTCCAAATTATTTGTGAATGTTTCTTCCAGGGCTGCCACATTTTCTAGAGATAATATTCTGAATTATATTCTGTAAACTTAGAGATATTTTAGGTTGTTTGGTTTAGATGTTCCTAGGAAATATTGAGTGACATATAGTTTGATTACACGTGGGTTTGTCAGGATTGCTTAGAATATTCGGAAGGGTTAGGAACGATTAGCTTTAGAATGAAATTATCAGTAATCGCCAAATAAAAGGACTTGGATTACATCGGTCATAACGAAGGGTCATACGGTATTATTTCTAGACGATCACGAAGGCCAACTCGCGTAAGGTAAAACACCTGTAAGCTCCGTACAGGTGGATGAAGAGGGAATGACTGGAGGAAGCTCCACCATTCGCGGAGGAAGGTTAGGAGGAATTCTGCCTAGGTTCCTCGCGGATAGGGCATTTCATCACATTGGTGTTGTGACCAGGATGGATTAATTCTACGTAGGTAGCTCGTTTCACCACATTTGGTGCCGTGACCAGGAGGGATTAATTCCCCACGGACTAGGACAGTTCACCACATTGGTGACGTGACGCAGGAGAGGACTGGAGAAGGAGAGGAATCCTCCACACCGGGTTCCTCATGAACAGATCAATTTCACCACATTTGGTCCCGTGACCAGGAGGGGACTGGAAGAAGGGTAGGTGAGGAATCCTCCACACCGGGTCCTCGTGGACAGGAGATACCACCACATTTGGTGCCGTGTCCAGGATGGATCATCACAGTGATGATGATCAGGAAGGATGAAGGCTAGGGTTCCGAGCGGGGACCAGCTCATATCATCACATTTGGTGCCGTGACCAGGATGTTTCACCACAAGACGAAGATGCAAATAGGAAACTGAATATAGTTGATCAAGGTTTTTACAGGACTTATGACCTGTCATTGGTTGGGTTAAGCGCACGCTTTATGTAATTACGACATTCCCCATTCCAACTTTCTTTATGACCATGTATGACAAATTTTTGGAAGTTGTATATGAATCGTGTTTTTCAGAAGTAGCACACATCCAGTAACCTCAACTTTACAGGACGGACAAAAAACTGTCTGGTACAAAATTTTCCTACAATACATATCTTTTTTTCAATACACATTTGTCATAGGGAGTAAAATAGACAAATGTGTATTGAAAAAAATATATACATTGTAGGAAAATTTTGTATCAGACAGTTTGTGGTCCGTCCTGTAAAGTTGAGGTTACTGGATGTGTACTACTTCTGAAAAACACGATTCATATATGTTAAAGTCCTATGCCAGATTTCACATGTCAGTTTCAATGTGCCCTCTATGAAGATTTTGATTACATATGTTAATTTTTTTAAGATTACTGTATATATAATCTACACGCTAACGCCATCTATGGAGATTTATGTTTATTAAGCATTAAGCAGAACATTGATAAGTAAGCACAGAAATAAGTTTACTTTTTATGGAGTCGCGTAGCGCAGTATGAAGCGTGCAGTGTGGACCTCAGCGATAGTAACGATTCGTTGGGCTGCTTGCAGCATAGTTGTGAGCATCAAGAAAGACTAATGGAAAAACTTTTCGGGAAATTCGAGCTCTAGGAAATGTGAACCCAACATTACTCGACAGTATCTATAGATAATGTTCATGCTTGGACGATAAAAAATACAAATTTAAATTGCCAGATTACACATGTCTGTAAAACAGTCATGACAAGACCCGGCAATATGTTCATAACATCATGCAATCAGTAAATAAACGAGATTGCAATCACACTGTAATGAGTTGTGAAATCATTTTAAATTATCTCAGATAACACGAAATTGTCCAGAATTGTCCTTTCATTCAAACTATAAACTGTTTAAATCATATTTTACATTACGAAAAATTTTATTTTTATATATGACATGTTATATTTTAAGTGTGTGACATGTTTTGTCTTGCTAGAGCATTTTTCAAATTAATATTAATCAGGGCACATTATCTAGTATATTATTCCCTATTTCAATCGTTCAATATTATATCATGCTTAGTATTTTTTTCTCATCCTAGTAATGTACAACATCAACAACAAACCATCTAACAAACCATCATAAACTAAGGGTAGGCAGAGAAAATGGACCCTACTCTATCCTACTATCCTCTAGTCACTGGCCACGTTACTCCTATGTGAAGGAGTGGGAGAACAGAGTGAGGGCGCCGCGGCTTCCTACTGTCGGAAATAACTGACTAGGCCTAGCGCGTACTCCTTCTGTCTCTCGCGCTTTTTCGCTAAAATGTTTATATCAGAATACACGGGGCCTAAACAGTAAATGTTCTATGTTTTATAACGAAGTAGCTACCTGTGATTTTGATATAATATGTTTGACGGAGACGTGGATTAGTGAAAGCGTTCTCAACTCGGAACTCTTCACTAATGACTTTTCGGTTTATAGAAGAGATCGTGAATCCTCTGCAATTGCGCATAAACGAGGCGGAGGGTGTTTATTGGCGGTGCGAAACAGACAATATTTGAACATTCAAAGATTGTCTGCTTTAGAAACCATTAATGAAGACCTTTGGCTGAAGTTATCGTATAGAGACATTACGATCTTTTTATGTGTGGTGTATTTTCCTCCACACAGTAGTCCGGAGAGTTATAACATATTCTTTAATAATATTTATTCGAATGCGCATTTATTTGCAAACAAGCGTGTTATTATATTGGGAGATTTTAACATGCACTCGGTTCAGGACGGAGTTACAATCGAACTCAATTTCTTGTGCTCAGTTTTGGGGCTCACTCAGTATAATGACATTCTTAATTCTAAAGATCGCGTCTTAGATTTAATATTGTCAACTACTCCGATATCCGTTTCTCGAAGCGAATCTCCCCTTACATCTGAAGATCCGTACCATCCCGCATTACAATTTGAATACACTTACCAGTCGCTGCGGACTCGTACGGATGTACCATCCGTGAATACAGTGTCATGGAGAGGGTGGAATTTTGCCAATGGAGACTTTGTTCACTTTTATGAAACACTGAGCCAAATCAACTGGGAGTGTATTGGGATGGCAACGGATGTGAATGATGCTGTTAACTCTTTTTATGATTTACTGTACTCGTGTTTCGATAGATGTTTTCCGAGGAAAGCCCAGGCTGTTAGTGGAAGGCGATATCCGAAGTGGTTTACTCGAGAGATCGTCGGTGATATCAAAACAAAGCATCGGTACCATAAAAAATGGAAGTCTTCGGGTAGTTCGAATGATTACAATTCTTTTAGTCAGTATCGAGCTATTGTGAAACGTAATGTACAGTCTGCATACAAGTCGTATATCGCCGAAATGGAATCGAATATTCTTCACAATCCTGAATACTTTTGGAAATATATAAAGTCCAAACGTCAGGATGGTGGAATCATTGATTCTATGACATGGCGAGGACAGACTGTGCAAAATTCTGAAGTTGCAAATGCTTTCGCAGACAATTTTCGTTCTGTTTATAACGTTTCCTCTTCGCAAAATGTCGTTGATAGTTATTGTGATATCTCACACCAAGGAGCCCAGGATATTTCCATTTCTCATATTGACGAAAATGACGTGTTTATGTCAATTTCAAGACTTAAAAATACTACATCTCAGGGTCCGGATTACGTTCCCACATTTATTCTCAAAGGTTGTAATCACATACTTAAAAATCCATTATCGGTAATTTTTAATATGTCGCTGAAAAAATGTGTATTTCCTGAACTCTGGAAAACTTCGAAAATTTCCCCAGTTTTCAAAAAAGGTGTCAAATCATCTGTGGAAAACTACAGACCAGTTGCAATATTGTCAGCTCCTGCTAAGGCATTCGAATCATTAATCCATTCACTTATTAATCCAAAAATTGAACCCTTCGTGATTAATGAGCAACATGGTTTTAGACCGGCACGTTCAACCAATACAAATCTTATGGTGTTCACAAACTACGTCTCAAAATCCCTGGATAAAGGTTTTCAAGTTGACTCTGCATACAGTGATTTTTCAAAAGCTTTTGACAAAGTTGATCATTCGATTCTTTTAGTAAAACTTCGTAAAATTGGTCTAAGTGACACCTTAGTCCAATTTTTTAATAGCTATCTTTCCAAAAGACAACAGTTCGTAACTTATGGACTCTTCCAATCCAGTAAGTTCTTCACACCATCTGGAGTTCCTCAGGGTTCCATCCTAGGGCCGTTATTATTTACAATTTTTATAAATGATATTACTAAAAATATCAAATATTCCAATAGTCTCTTGTTTGCCGACGATTTGAAAATTTTTCGAGAAATTAAATCTGTCGCCGATTGTTTAAAACTCCAAGATGACATACACAGTGTCTTGGAATGGAGTAAAATAAATAAATTGCATTTTAATATATCGAAGTGTTTCATCATGTCCTTTACTAGGGCTCGCACAACGATCTATCACAGTTATACAATGGATGATATACTACTGGATAGAACTGTTTCTTCGAAAGATTTGGGAGTTACATTCGATCCCAAATTATCTTTCAGTCTTCATATTACATCAGTATGTAATAGCTCCCAAAAGATTTTGGGATTTGTTCTTAGGAATGGAAAGGATTTTAAAAATTCAAAAGTCCTGAAGTTATTGTATAATTCCTTGGTAAGAAGTCGGTTGGAATTTAGTACACTGGTGTGGGCACCGCATGAAACAAAATATTGTCTATTAATCGAGAAGGTACAGAAAAAATTCTTACGATTTCTGTACCTTAAAGAGAACGGTTACTATCCCTGGCTGTACCCAACTGATTTCTTGCTGGGTATGCTGGACTACCAATCATTGGAAATTAGACGAACCATCCACCTGGGTGTTCATTTTTTTCAACTGATTCGTGGTCGAATACATAACTCTGATATTTTGAATGACTTGACTTTGTTTGTCCCCGACAATTATCTGCGACAAAGGCAACATAGATTATTTCACCTGCCACTGTGTAGAACCAATCTACCTAAGGTAATGCCCGTGGGCAGGGCAATAATCCTATTAAACCGCATCTCTTCGGATGTGGATATTTTTCACGATAGTGAGGCTACCCTCAGAAAGCATCTATCTCTTATGTATTAAATTACTATTTGCTTCTCTACTTATTGTACAAAAATGTTAATCTTTACCAAACTGTTCTCGAATATTTTTTTTTAAATTGTCTTCTGTTTTTCTTTTTTCTGACTTACTCTTATTTGTTTTCTTGTTATATTATTTGTAAATATGTTTTTTTAAATTGTTAATTTTATTTTTGTGGTTATAAACGATTTGGATGTGTTTCTGTAATGTTTATAATTTTTTTTAATAAATTGAAATTGAAATTGAAATTGAATCCTGACATACATGTTTAGCTTTCTCTACATTCATACAGCGAGTCATACATGCACGTTGATTCTTCCGGCTTCTGACATGACCAACCTTTAAAATTTTATTAATTTGGTCATGCCATGTTTTCCTCGGTCTACCTCGACTCCGTACTCCAATTACATCGTTAATGTATACTTTTTTGACCATTCTCTCTTCACCCACGCGCTCCATATGTCCGAACTAATGCTGTCGGGATGCTAATTAGATAGCCCATGGAACCACAAGACAGGCACACTTACACACACTTAGTTAAACTCGCACACAGAATCACTAAAAATACAGATCACAACACCTTGCATAGGTACTTTAAAACCAAGGTATAAAATAGAAAAACACAATACAAGTAAAAAAAAATATGTCCTAGCCAACGCAGCGATCCTTTCATAATTTTGTTCAAAATACCTACTTTCGCTCCACATTCCTTTCTAATATCAGCATTTGAGATTCTGTCGTACATCGTTCTACCGCACATACGTCTTAGGGACCTCATTACTACCGCATTAATTCTGATCTCCTCTTTCTTCTGCCAGTTCAATGCTTCGCTTCCATACATAAGGGTTGGGACCAGAACTCTACTCTAGAACTCCTAGTAATGTAATTCTTAATATAGTAATATTTTTTAAAAATATTTAATAGCATTAATTAATTTTAAACATTGTCGCAAACGCCTGTTTTCTAGAAGTTTATTATTTTATATGGGAGAAGTTTATTATTTTATTTTATATTTTATATAACAGCACATTTAAATATTTTAATTTTGTAAGTACATTGCATTTTTTATTAATAAAGATAATTAACTTAAATCTAAAAACATTTTAACGTATTAAAATTAAAAATGTTTAAGACTAGTTAAGACGATGATCGGTATTAAACATTAAAATATTTAGATCATTACAGAAGGAAGGATTAATAAATAAATGTACTGAAGATAAGCAACGTGAAATCGGCTGAAAATTAGCTAACGACATATTTGACATGATTGTGGTTAGGTTACAAGGTAGAAGTAACAACAAATATAATAAACTATTAACTATTAAGGATTGTAGTACCTACCCCCTAATGGAAAGAATAAATTAAGAAACATTCGTAAAAAAGTTCATGCTAACGCGTTAGCATAAACTTTAACGATGTAAATGTTACTATAAATAGAGGAATACCGAGGAAAACGTGGCACGATCAAATAAACCAAATATTAAATAAAAACGTGGCACGATCAAATAAATCATAATACAACTATATATAAGAAATTTAATCGTGCACTACCACAAGGACACCGACAGACACTTAAAAGCACAACAAACGTACAACACACGCAACAAACATAACCACTTTGTACCAAAAACTAAAACTTCTTATGCGCAAAGACATTTCTACTATCTTGGACCCAAACTCTATAACATAATTAACAAAACTATAAACGACCCACAAAAAATGACAATGCACAATTACAAAAAACATATAACTACGGAGACATTCAAAAATTGACAGCTTGAATGAAGTATAATTTTTAAAAATAAGTAAATAGTTTAAATAGTGTAATATAAGACAATATAGTGTTTAAATAGTGTTATATAATAAATAAGTCAATTAATTTTAAGTTATACACTTTAGGATATGTGTTGCTACCCTAACTGCTCCCTAAATTTGTAAATTATATTATATATTGAAATTATATAGAGTACTAGGAATGCCTCCCTAGAACGGGTTACCCCAGTTGGGAGGTATTAAAACCATGTAGTTGGTAAATGATCAATAAATAAATAAATAAATAAATATCGGCCACGTGAGGAGTCAGAGAAATCGACGCGCGTGCATAACACGATGTATGAATGTTGAGGAATCGAGAAAAATATGTCAGGAAAGAAATGTGTGGCAGTCCATTATTTCTGCCTACCCCTTCGGGGAGACGGCATGATAATAATAATAATAAATTGGATAATTTATAGAGCGCCATTAATATGCATTCCTCTTCTCAAGGGCGCTGTGATGGTTAGTAAGAGGAGTCAGAGAAATCGACGCGCGTGCATGACACGATGTATGAACGTTGAGGAAGCGAGAGAAATATATCAGGAAAGAAAAGTGTGACAGTCCATTCTTACTGCCTACTTAGTTAGTTATTTAGTTAATTAGAGGGTTTGGCTGTAAATGTAAGTCAAGATAGAACATTGTAACACTTTGGTTTCTATTCTTTATATAAAATCGTGATGGTTCGTTAGTGTTTTATTCTATTTGTCCTATAATTTGGCGTGTTGAACAAACATTTTTTACAGCAGAGCGGAAATATTAATGCCGTCTGTGTGTGAACACGGCAAACAGATTCCGACGCACTGCTGGGCTGTTTGATTTTTGACCGGTACACTCATAAAGACCAAATGGCATCACGTGCCGTGATAACTATCACACATGTTATATAACGCTGAAGCCACTAGTCACTAAGTCAATCTTCAGTTATCGTCTAATACTTGAAATATTATTTTTTAAATTATTATTTTTCTATTTTGAAATTTTGGTTTGGTTCATGTGGTGCGGTGCTCCTGTAAATTTGGAGATATTTCGTGTATAAGTGAATTGTTTTGGTCAATTTAACTGTTGCCACACTTTACAATAGTTAATTATGACACGTAATACGTTTGTACTATTTTGCTGTTAAAATTATATTAGTTTTATCGTTTTTATAAAGAATTTTGACAGGTATAAAAATAAATTTTTCATTTGTTCCAATGACAATTTGAATAATTTCTTCGAATCTGTTTTATTGTACGGGTGTGAAACTTGGACCCTGAAAGTTAACTCAATTAACAGACTGGAAGCATTTGAAATGTGGCTCCATCGCCGAATGCTCAGAATTCCCTGGACAGACATGGTTACCAATACCGAAGTCCTGAGGCGAGCTACAGTTGACAGGGAATTGTTATCAACTATCAAGGTGGTTCAAATATGGAAAGAATGAATGGTAAAAAAATTATATGTTAATGATGTAAATGGAATCAGAAATAGAGGAAGACCGCGGAAAACGTGGCACGATCAAATAAATCAAATATTGAATGTCGGCCATGTGAGGAGTCAGAGAAATCGACGCGCGTGCATGACACGATGTATGAATGTTGAGGAAGCGAGAGAAATATGTCAGGAAAGAAAAGTGTGGCAGTCCATTCTTTCTGCCTACCCCTTCTAGGAGACGGCGTGATAGTTAGTTAGTTAGTTAGTTACATCTTTTAGTGCGTTTAGTACAGGGAAAACATGTAAACTGCGCGCGCACCCTATTGTGGAAGTGCGACATGATGAAGTCAATGATAAAAAACAAAAAAGGCTACTTGCGGTCGTGTCATTTGCGGTCAGAACAATAATCGTCCTACTTGCGGTCAATCGATAATATTAAAAGAAAATAATGTTAGGAGTTACGCCACTTGCGATCAGAAAAATTATCGTCCCACTTGCGGTCAATAGATATTTTTAAAATAAAATAATGTTAAGAGTGACTCCACTTGCGGTCAAAGAAAATTAGATATTTTCTTCTTATTTAAAATACACATAAAGTTTATTCAGGTTTAATTATTCAAGTTATAACGTTTTACCTACATATCTAATTATTTATTCAAGTTTTTGAATATAAGCCAGGAAATGTAGACGTTTATTTAAATCTCTTGTGACATTGTAATTTTCCAGGATATTTGTATTTCGTTATAACCTAACCTAGCCTAACCTAAACTAGCCCTCTGTTGATAAACGGCACAAATTCTAGTCGGTAAATGATTTGATCCGCACTTGTGCATATATAGACTATAAAAATTACGGAGATATTACGCAACCATCTTTGAAATCTTTATTGATATCAATCCAGTCTGTAAGATTCCACATATTTCATTAGTTATTAATATTTCATTGGTTATTATTAATTTGTAAAGAATATTAAAACAAAATATAAACTAAACGAAATTTCGAAATTTGTATGCTCGCTTGGCATGTATTGTGTGCGTTTACGTCAAAGAAAAACGTAATTGAAAATAGTTACTCTATGAAGTTAGGTTTTATGCGACCCGAGTATTATTACCACATCCGATGATGTTAGCCATTAATCTAATTACGGAAGACAAAGACTATACAAACAATATGTCGTGCCATATTATACATTGTCATAGATTACCTTCCCTTCATTAATACGTTTTTTACCAACTAACATTTTTTTAAATATATTTGTTACATCAAACAATGAGTTTTGTTTTATTTATTGTTACTCGATATATTTAATGACACTCCATATTAACCTTTCCCTTACGGTGCTAAAATGAAAACGCGCGTTCCAGTGTTGTGTAGTCAGTACCCAATAAAAAATTAGCGATTTTAAACCGGAACCTTCATAGCTAATCCCCTTAAATAATTATAATTGAAGTCAAAAATTATAATAATTGAGAATTATTTTCTAAAAACACTTTTAAAAAAACATCTGGCAACACTCACGGGACGTGCATAAGTCCACTCTGGTTGCAAGCCCGAGAGCTACTGCCAAGCGGTGAAAACATTGAGCTCCTCGTGCTTCCACAGTGAAGTATGCAAGAGTGAGATGCGAATATATAATAGTATCGCGCACTCAGCGCTACGAATTTCGTTTTCGATGTTCACAAAATACCTCCGATGTACCCGATAAATTTTGATTATTATTATTATTTTTTTTAATTAATGCGTAAATATTTTATGGGGGAATACTTAAAATCTGAACCTTGTATTTATTATATTTATAGAGATATTAATGGTTATTAGAAGCAACGTGTAGAAGATACCCATCACAGGGAAGGGAGGGTTAAGAAGAACGTACGTTTTTTAGAAGTTTTTATACATGCAGTTACACGCAATGTCCTATCAGTACAATGTAATTATATTTTCGCTTTAAATATAGTAAATGCTGTGCCAAAACGAGTAGGGCATAAATATTATACAAAGGTATTGCGAAAGAAAGGTTGTTCCACCCCAAGCGCTACGACCAGAAACCTGACCCACTAGTATACGGTGTGACTAATTGCGGTAACTCCGTAAACATTTTTTTTTTTTTTTTTTCATTCCGATATTCTCACAATATGTTATACTTTCGAAATTCTTTTTCGAAAATTTGTCTTCTGAACGTACTATCAACGAATATGAAAGACGCCGATCTCCGAAGCGATCATGTTCAGCAGTTTGATTGCTCTCCCCGCGGGCATCACCAGAAGCAGGTTGGTTCTGCAAGCTGGGAGATAAAACAGTCTGTGCTGACGCTGTCGAAGATAACCATCTGGAAAATAAAGATGGATAGCCTCCAAGATAACGGAGTTCTCAAAGAATCCCCTGATAAGTCTGAATAAATGGGTAATTATGCACCCATCTCTTCTTATCTGCAAACTATTGGTCCCCAGCATGTCCAAGAGGAAAGTAAGTTAATAAGTAACAATATATACGTATGTTTCAAATTAATAAAAAATATACATATATCTTAACTAACAAACTAACAATCATGCGGAGGCGTAGGCAGAAAGAATGGACCGCCATATTTTTATATCTTGATATACTTATCTCGATTATTCTACAAATATACATCGTGTCATACACGCTCGTCGATTTATGCGACTGTTTGCATGACTGACATGAAATATGTGATCGATTTGATCGTGCTACGTTTTACTCGGCCTTCCTCTATTTCTAGCTCCGTTCACGTCATTACCATATACATTCGTCACCATTGTCCTGTGTCCAACTGAACGACACTTTAATTATTTTGTCTAAACAAATCGCAGATCTATATTATGGAGAAGAAGAAGAAGAGTATTTTGAATATTATATTATGATATGATGTCCTCGTATAGCGAAACAAACAAAGCAATTTATTTGTATGAAATTAAGTATCGTTTACCCTATCATATAGGTATAATATCTTCCAAACACGTAGAAAAAAACTCAAAATTGTATAAAATAAAATTATAATTAAATTATAAAATCGTTAGTATGAATATGACATTGAACAATAATGGTTTAACCAAAGGGATTTCCGCATATGCGTGTCTATCAAGATGTAAGCAGACATTAGCTTGATGCAATGCGATTGAGATTACAGATGTAATACTTTTAAATTAGTCTTGTAATAAGAAAAAAATGATGGAACAACATAACAAGGAAAATCACAAAATTATGTACGTACTTATAAAGTGCTTACTGATGTATTAACAATTAGATATTTTTATTCACGAAAACAAACTTTGGGTTTGGTATAAAAAACAAAATGCGTATTGCTACCAGCATTCATATGTTTTTATCAACTTTTTTTGCGTACATTAACAATAGCTTTATAAATTTACTGTTTAATTTCTAGAAACTTCTTTGTTGATATTCGAACGAGGGTATAGACAGAATTTAGCATATATTATATGTAAATTTACAAGGAAGCAAAAAAATACGTATACACAATAGTAAAAAGATGTTATTGATTCGTTTTTACTAGTAACTAATTGATACTACATCCAATGCCAGGAATACGGTCATTCTAAGTCTTATGATATGAAAAATCACAATCACAAACCATCACGCCTTTTCACCGTGGGTAGGCAGAGAGAATGGATCGCCATACTAATCTACCCTGACGCTGACTAACTAACTAACTAACCATCACGCGTTCACTCCGTTTCCCCGGAGAGGTAGGCAGAGAGGATAGACCGCCACAATCCTCTGTCCTAGCATACTATCTCGGGTTTCCTCTACATTCATACATCGAACCATGCACGCACGTCGATTATTTCGAATGTGGCCCCCTTTTAGTAATTGATTAATTTGGTCATGCCATGTTTTTCTCAGTCGTCCTCGGTTTATTTTTCCACTCACGCTACTTGTGTACAAGTTTTTAACCATTCTTTTCTTATCCATTTATTTCATATGTCTTAACCGTCTCAGGGATCCTTTTTTAATTTTATCCATGATGCAGTCATCTGCCTTACATTTTTCTCTTATTTCATCGTTCGGTATTCTATCATACAACGTTTTGACCTCTTTTCTACGGCGTTTATCCTGCTTTCATCCTTCTTTTGCCAGCTCCAAGTTTCACTTCCATACATGAAGGTTGGCACTCCATTGTGTACTGCCATAAAAAAAATACTGTACTGCCTGCCAAAAAAAATGTCAGTTTATTAAAAACACAGTACGTTTTTTGATCGTCCCTATCAAATGTTTTTAAGAAAACAAATGTGTATCGAATAATATTAACTGTTAAAATTTATGAAACTGTTATAATATTTTATCAAAATTTTATTTTTCACTTTTTGAGAATGTCGCGACAGATGTTTAGCTGTTTCGCCAACCGATGTTAGCATCATCGGGTGTTACAAACAAACGGACATCATCAGTTGTTTATATCATGTGGTGGCCTAGGGGATAGAACGCTTGTCTCCTGATGTAGGGGACTTGGGTTAGAGCCTGGACACGACCAGATTCCTTCTTCATAATTATGAGCTATTTTCTGCTCATATTGAAGATTGTAAAATAAACTCTAATATAACTGATTTATATCTCTGGTTTTAGTATTTAAAAAAACATATGATGATGCCAACATCGGTTGGCGAAACAGCTGTTACGACATTTTAAAAAAGTTTATAATAAAAATTGTGATATTATTACTGTGTTATAAATTAAACAAATAATAATGTTGAATTATCGTTGTGTTGTAGCAATAACAATAGACTATTTGAGAATTGTTTAGTTTGGTTAGTTTTAAGTAATTTTTTATATTTTTTTTCCCAAACTTCAAAAAATAAGTATATTTTCTGGCTTTAATAGTGTTTAAAAGAGCCACTAGTTGGCGAAACATCTGTCGCGACACTCTCAAAAAGTGAATTATAAATATTGTGATATTATAACTGTGTCGTATATTAAAGAATTAATAATGTTGATATATCGTGTTGTGGCCAAAACAATAGACTATTTAAGAATTGTTTTGTTTAGTTAGTTTTAAGTAATTTAATGTAATTTTTTTCACAAACTTCAAAAAATTATATTTACTGGCTTTAATAATGTTTAACAGAGCCACTCATGTCATAAATAGTGAAGTATCAATAATAAGAGTCTACGATTTCTGACTCCTCACATGGCCGACATTCAATATTTGATTTGGATCGTGCCACGTTTTCCTCGGTCTTCCCTACTTTGGTTCCATTTACATCATTAACATAATTTTTATACCATTCTTTTTTCATTCATTCTTTCAATATGTCCAAACTATCTTAATGATCCTTTCATTATTTTAACCATGCACACCACGCATCATTCGCAACTGCATTCACTTCTTATATTTTCATTCGGCACCCCATCATACACAGAGGATCCACACATTATTCTAAGAGATCTCATTTCAACTGCATTTATTCTACTCTTTCATCCTTTCTCTTTGCCAGTTCCATGCTTCGCTTCCATACATAAGGGTTTGTAGAAGAACACCAGTCATCTTTATATAGGTTTTTGTTTGGTGATGACAACTTTAAGTGCACCATTCACTTTGTTGCCTGTCTAACCCTTCTTCAATATCCCCTCCACTCGCCCATCTCTTTGCAAAACATACTACCTAAATAAACGAACTCAACTACTTGTAGACTTTGATATAGCAAACCCATAATAAAAATTATAGGTTTGTTATATCTCGTTTACTTTTTAAACATAATAGTGAAAAAATCTATCCATCAATTATATATCATTCATCATTCATTCATTTCTTCGGCGCTACATCCCGGTGGGACTTGGTCTCCTCCACAACGGTCCTCCACTGACTTCTGTCTTTCTGGCCATCTCTCTCCATTCCCAGCTCCTTCCATTTTCTCCCAATCTTGTTCCACGCAATCCGCTCATTTTTTCCTCGGTCTGCCTCTCTGGTCTCATTTCCTCATGGGCACCCATCAAATATACTTGTGGTGTTCTACCCTCTGGCATTGTTTCCACATGGCCAGCCCACCGTAGGCGTTCAGACTAACAGAGTCTCTGCTACTGTTTCTGGTTAATTAGTTCTTTAAGTTCAAGGTGTCAGTAAGCTGTCTCTTGTATGCGGATGACGCTGTCTTACTTGCTGACAACGAGCATGAACCACAAGTCCTGGTGAATTGTATGTATGAGGTATGCATGCGAAATGATCTGATGATGAATGTTAATAAGTCCAAGGTAATGATTTTTGAAAAGGAAGAAACCATGACAGTCTGCAACATTAGCGTCAATGGTGAAAACTTGGAGCAAGTAGTTGAGTTTGTGTATTTAGGTAGTATGTTCACAAGAGATGGGAGAGTGGAGAGGGATATTGAAAGAAGGGTTGGGGCAGGCAACAAAGTGAATGGTGCACTTAAAGTTGTCATCGCAAACAAAAACCTATCCAAAAAGCTAGAATGGCAGTGCACAATGGTGTTCTTCTACCGACCCTTATGTATGGAAGCGAAGCATGGAACTGGCAAAAGAAGGAAGAAAGTAGAATAAATGCAGTAGAAATGAGATCTCTTAGACGAATGTGTAGATACTCTGTGTATGATAGAGTGTCGAATGAAATATAAGAAGTGAATGCGGTGCGAATGATGGTGTCATGAACAAAATAATGAAAGGATCATTAAGATGGTTTGGACATATGGAAAGAATGAATGAAGAAAGAATGGTAAAAAAATTATATGTTAATGATGTAAATGGTACCAGAAAAAGAGGAAGACCGCGGAAAACGTGGCACGATCAAATAAATCAAATATTGAATGTCGGCCATGTGAGGAGTCAGAGAAATCGACGCGTGCATGACACGATGTATGAATGTTGAGGAAGCGAGAGAAATATGTCAGGAAAGAAAGGTGTGGCAGTCCATTCTTTCTGCCTACCCCTTCGGGGAGACGGCGTGATGGTTAGTTAGTTAGTTAGTTAAGTTCAAGGTTTATTTTAATTCTGTAAGTCCCATCCTCCAGCGTGGGTCCAAAAATATTTCTCAGTAAATCCATCCAGTCCATCAATTATATAACCTTTTTTATATTTTAATTTTACTAATCGCAATTTTTTCAATCTCCGATTTTCATACTGATTCTTTGACATTGAATTTTATTTCCGAATTACGTTTTTGTAATTGATCAATACGGTAATCTATTCAAAATTAATTTAAATATTTCACGATCCGCTCTACACACTAGTTCAAGTCCTTTTCTGTATGCTAAACAAAATTACTTTATAAATAGATTAACAATAAAATTACGTATGGACCAAATCAACTTTCTATATGAGGACAGCGTATATAAATATTTTAATATGGTAATGCACATATTTGACAAGTATCCAGTTGTCTTTTTATTAGAAAAAAAAAATGTTAAAAATTTTTACCCATTATTTTTAACATAAATTCAAAAAAACACATATTAATAAAAAAAGACATATTAATTTATGTATGGAAGCGAAGCATGGAACTGGAAAAAGAAGGATGAAAGTAGAATAAATGCAGTAGAAATGAGATCTCTTAGACAAATGTGTGGATACTCTGTATATGATAGAATGTCGAATGAAAATATAAGAAGTGAATGCGTTGCGAATGATGGTGTTATGAATAAAATAATGAAAGGATTATTTAGATTGTTTGGACACATGGAAAGAATGAATGAAGAAAGAATGGTAAAAAATTATATGTTAACGATGTAAATGGAACCAGAAATAGAGTAAGACCGAGGAAAACGTGGCACGATCAAATAAATCAAATATTGAATGTCGGCCATGTGAGGAGTCAGAGAAATCGACGCGCGTGCATGACACGATGTATGAATGTTGAGGAAGCGAGAAAAATATGTCAGGGAAGAACAGTGTGGCGGTCCATTATTTCTGCGTACTCCTTCGTGGAGACGGCGTGATGGTTAGTTAGTTAGTTTTCATATTTATCAAATAAGTATTACGAATGAAAACGTATGTTTTCTAGATGTTTTATTATATTATATTAGAATCGTATGCTATTCACCTTTCTAAGGTTTATCAAATGTTTGATAATACCGTAGATAGTATTTGATATTATAAACTTGGGATAATTTCTTAGAAATTCCTAACATGTCATATCCATAAATATAATAAAACTTCTAGAAAACAGACATAAAAAAATACGATTGTTTTATTGCAAAATAAAAACTTAAATGTTGTTATGAAATACTGTGTAATCTATATTGTTTGGTACATTGCGAAAAAATCTGCATTTCAAGAAAGTAATTAAAAATTAAAGGCTAATTATTACAAAGCAAAATAAGTATGGACATAAATAAAAATAAATAAAAACTATATATTTTTTTTTGTATACAACAGGTCGCTTGAACCCAATAACTGTTTACAATATATTTAGCTGATATATTGATTCTCGTGACATGTGATAGGTAGCTAATCTATCGCCATTTTATTGTCACGAGAATTCCACACCAAACCAAAGACAGTGTGACAATCACACTGCCAGCGCCGGGAATCGAACCCGGAACCTTCTGTATGGTAGTCAGAGCTCTTACTTTATTTATTATTTTAACATGAGTTTCCTCCACATTCATACATCGTTACATGCATGTTCGTCGTTTTTTTTTCAATTTCGAATGTGGCTACCTTTCAGTATTTGAATAATTTGGTCATGCCATGCTTTCCTTGGTTTTCCACGGCTTCTCTTTCCATTCACACTGATTGTATTCAATATTTTAACAAATTTTCTCTCGTCCATTCTTTTCATATGTCCCAACCATCTCATTGATCCTTTTTTACATATGAGGCCTTGCATTTCTTCCTTGTTTCGTCGTTCGATATTCTTTCATATATCGTTTTCTCGCTCATTCTTATCAGTGATCTCATTTCAACATTCATGAGAGAATTTTCTTGAAATAATAAGGATATTTTAAATCATTTAATTTCACTTTTGAACAAAAAAATCATGTATATAGCTTTGTTTCGTGATTTCACATTTGATTTTTTTATTTACACCGAAAAAGAAAGTCGGCGATCAGATAAATAGTTATGAAAATGTGCAAAAATATGAAAATATTATGTTTTTCTAAAATATTAAAATCTAATTTAATATTTAAGATGTTTTAATAATAAAGTTTAATTTAAAGTAAAATATGTATCCCATAAACAAGATTTTATTATTGTACACAACAAAAAAAACTCTGGCACACGGTCAAATTAAATTCATAATGAAAAAATTAACAAAATTACAAACTAAATTATTAATACTCGTATTATATAAGCATTTTTGTATAACATTTTTTTTTAAAACGTTTTTTTAAACTTTCTTACACTATATTTTAACTTATTGCGAAAATTTCGAAAATGTACCTTTTAACTGTTAGAAAAGCCGCAGAAAAATCAATCAAATTTGTAACTGCATTGTAAATAAGTCATAACCCAAAAATATTTATATTACTCTAAATAACTAACAAACTAACAATCACGCCGTCTCCCTGAAGAGGTAGGTAGTAATAATGGACCGCCACAATTTTCTTTCCTGGCATACTTCATGAAGATTATTGTTTTTATTTTTACCTTTATTATTTCACGTGGACGCAAATATAACTTAAATTGATTAAAAATAACTTATGCAGGTAAATTATAATATATAAAAAAAAAACAATACGTTTAAATGAAAAGCTTGTATATGTCAAACTAAGCCTTGGCAACAGACAACATTAATAATTTGTATCATTTAGCATATGACTCATATGAAATATTCGAAACAGCTGATGCCAAATTGTTATATCAATGCATAAACTAATGAACAAATACTTTTTTCCGTGGACTTATAAATTATGATTGTCCAAAAGAGGTACAAGGAAAGATTACTAATTAGGAAAGCCTTGTCAACGCCTAATGGATAATGTTCTGGTTGATATAATTATGTTGGGCGAATCGGACTGCTGGGAAAAAAATGCGCAGGATCGAGGAGCTTGGAAAAAATCATCAAGGAGGCTAAAACTCGTTAAGATTTTTATGGCCATAGAAGTAAGTAAATAAGCAAAGAGGGTACTCGTAACAATGAAGCAAAATGATGAGCTTGTATTCGTTTGGGCCACCTTATAATATCAAAATACTTTTCTGGCTCTGTTTTAAATCTTTATCGGTTTAAACATATGAAACACGTTGATGGAAAAATAATGGTTAAGTAGGCATGCATTAATGATGTGAATGGAGTACGGAGTCGAGAGAGACCAAGAACTTGGCATGATCAAAATACATTTAAAGATCGGCTGTGCTAGAAGTCGAGAGAATCGAGGTGCGTAGGTATATTACTCACAATATGAATATGAAGGAAGGTAGAGAGGTATGTCAAGATGGAAAAGTATGGGGATCCATACTCTCTGCTTACCCTTTCTGCAATATTCCGGGATGTTTGCGATTGTTATAATATAAACGGAATCATTTAAAATATGACGTTATTTTTTAAATCAGCAAATAGTATGAACGAGAAGCGGCTATAGGAAAATCTATACTGAATATTATATGTGTTATATAATATGTGTTAAATGTTTTAATTCTGTAACCTGTAATTATACGTATCTCAACTTATTTATTCTAGATTGTCACGACCGCTCTTTCACCAAAATAAGTTGGCATTATCAGGTATTACAAACAACTGCTGTCAGCTGTTTGTAACACCTGATGACTTATCAAACAAAGGTTGGTAAAACAGCTGCCGCGGCAATTTCGTGAAAAATAAATTGTAATATGCATTATAACAGTGTTTCGAAACTAAAACATTTAATAATGTTGAAGGATCATACTTTTTCGGCAAAAATAATGAATTATCTAAAATAAATCTAAATAACTGAATAAATATCACGCTGTCTTTCCAAAGGGGTAAACAGAAATAATTGACTGCCACACTTTAACCGAGGCAGCACTCCATCCTTCTCTTTTCGCACCCGTGGGAGACGCGGTATGATAGGTTGCAAACCTCATTGCCACCAATAGGCATCTCCCGTAATGTTTTTTTAATGAACTACAAAACCAGTCCCATTGATGAAAACCTTGCTTAAAATCATAAACAGTATAGAAAACACGATTTACCAAACTTTCGAGGAAACGTGAGGCCATTGATCAGAAACGAAACGACGATAGAAAAAAAAATGTCACTGACATCATCCACCAGGTAGCGACTCTAAAATGGCAATGAGCAGGTCACATAGCCAGAAGCTCAGATGAAAAATGGACAAGAATACTGACTTGAAGACTTGAAGACCGCAGACGGCAAAGAGATATGCAGGGCGACCGCAACTACGGTGGAAAGATGATCTGAACAGACATGTCGGAATAACCTGGATGCAGTCTGCATAATACAGAGTGACGTGGAAGCGAATGGAGTGGCTTTGTCAAGGAGTAGACGGGATTTGTCAAACTAGGCCTTGAAAATACACCCTTTAAATAGGTTATGGAATTTAAATATCTTGGTGTGAATGTTTTGAGCGATAGTAATGTTTATGAAAATATGAAAAGTCAGGCGACGAAAGCTTTAATTGTATCAAGATGCTTGAATAAAACAATATTGAAATATTAAGGGGATATGAATGGTTGGGTGGGAACCCAAAGGAGTGGTTTTGAGGAATGTCTGGGCAAGTTCGGTGATCCTAAGACGAATGATAATGGGATGAGATTGCTTGACGTATGCCTGGAATGGAACCTCTTTGTGGCGAATACTATTTTCGACCACAAAAGGATCCATATGTATACATGGCAAAGAGGGAATGAGAGAACGATGATTGATTATGTTGCAATTGACTCTAGACTGAGAGGCGACATGGTGGATACCAGAGTGTACAGGGGAGCCGAACTCGAGACGGACCACTTCTTGGTGGTTGCTAGAGTGATCTTGTTTCGAGGATGGCGATCCAAGACCCGCAAAACAGTGTCTGCCCTGTCTAGAGTCAAAACCGAAAAACTGCAAAATAACGAAGTGAAAGAGAAGTATGTTAATACAGTTAATACGAGAATGAGCAACTATGAGATGGATGATTTAAGTGTAGATGAAAAGTGGAATCATCTGAAAGAAAGTTTATATGAAGGAGCAAAAGAAGTATGCGGGACGTGTAAGACAGGGAGAATGAATGGTGACGCTTGGTGGAACGAGGACGTAAAAAACAGCGTTATAGAAAAAAAGGATGCGTGGAAGATTTTGCTTGCAGTGGATAGGGGCGATAGTGAAAAATATATGAGAGCGAAAGAAATATATAAGGTTTGTAAGAATAATGTGAAAGTGAGAGTAAAAGAGTGCAAAGAAAAGATGAAAATAGAAGAGGGAGAAAAAATCACCCACCACTTCCAGGAGAATATAAAAATGTTCTGGAAGGAGGTTAAAAAATCTCAGAACTCCTCGGAAAGCGGATGTGTGAAAGCAATTCTGGGAGAAGACGGAAGAATGCTGACAGATGATAAGAGTGTACAAGAAAGATGGATGAACTATTTTAAAGAAATGTATGGCAGTAACGTAGCAGCTGATATGGATGCCAGAGAAAATGTAAGTGCTGTGAACACAAATGAAGTAAGTAGTACAGAAGAGATAAGCATGAATGAGATGAAGAATGCATTGAAAATGATGAAAGGTGGAAAAGCAGTTGGATATGATTGCGTTGCAATAGAGTTTGTCAAGAGTGGTGGCCAGGTGGTTCTTGCATGGCTTTGCGGACTCCTTAACCAATGTTTGGAGGAGGGGTATACTCCGCTGGACTGGAGAAGAGCAGTTATCATGCCTCTTTACAAGGGTAAGGGAGCCCGTGTAGACTGTGGGAGCCACAGGGCCATCAGTCTGCTGAGCTCCGTTGGTAAACTATACGGCAGGATACTGATAGAAAGAGTGAGGAAAGTGACATCTGGAAAGATTTGGGATGTACAAGGAGCCTTTATGAGTGGACGTGGATGCATGGACCAGATTTTTGCACTCCGCAGTCTAACAGAGAAGGTATTGGCCAAGGACCGAAAACTTTTCTGTGCGTTTGTGGATCTGCAGAAAGCGTATGACCGAGTTGATAGGAAAAAACTTTGGAAGGTCTTGGCCGAGTATGGAGTGGGCACAAAACTGATACGCGCGGTCGCATCCCTCTATGAGGGAAGCACCGCTTGTGTCAGGGTTAATGGGGCTGTCACATCTTGGTTTGACATCACCAAAGGTGTCAAACAGGGTTGTGTGATGTCCCCGTGGTTGTTCAATCTATACTTGGACAAGTGTATGAAAGAACTTGAAGGCATAGACGCTGGTGCTAAGATGAATTGTTTGTCAGTCAGCTGTTTGTTATATGCAGACGATGCTGTGTTAATCGCTGACAGTAAAGACAATTTGCAAGTCTTAGTGGCAAGGATGTATGAGGCATGCAAAAAGAGTGACTTGGTGATGAATGTGTCTAAATCTAAAGTGATGGTTTTCGAGAAAGAAGAATGTATGACGATTTGTGATATAAGTGCGATGGGCGAGAAATTGGAGCAAGTTACTGAATTTACGTATCTGGGAAGCATGTTTACAAGAGACGGAAAAATGGAGAAAGACATCGAAAGGAGGGTTGGTGCTGGGAATAAAATAAATGGCGCACTCAAAGTTATTACTGCAAATAGAAATATATCCACAGAAGCAAAGATGGCAGTACACAATGGAGTTCTAGTGCCAACCTCATGTATGGAAGTGAAGCTTGGAGCTGGCAAAAGAAGGATGAAAGCAGGATAAACGCCGTAGAAATGAGATCACTAAGAAGAATGTGCGGGAAAACATTGTATGATAGAATACCGAACGATGAAATAAGAAAGAAATGTAAGACAGATGACTGCATCATGAATAAAATTAAGAAAGGATCCCTGAGATGGTTCGGACATATGGAACGAATGGATGAGAGTAGAATGGTTAAAAAGTTGTACACAAGCAGTGTGAGTGGGAAAAGAAGCCGAGGACGACCGAGGAAAACATGGCATGACCAAATTAACCAATTACTAAAAGGCGGCCAAATTCGAAGTCGGAATAATCGACGTGCGTGCATGGTGCGATGTATGAATGTGGAGGAAGCCCGAGAGGTGTGCCAGGACAGGCCAGTGTGGCGATCCATCCTCTCTGCCTACCCCTCCGGGGAAATGGCGTGATGGTTAGTTAGTTTTTAGTTAGTTAAGACTTGTAATTGAAGAGTAAAATCAAAATCTACAAAACTTGTGTCAGGCAGAAAATGGCGTATGGCATCGAAACAAGAGCTGACGCAATTCGCACTTAATCACTTCTCAGAATCTTCTTCTTCTTCTTCTTCCTTATTGTAGACCTATGTGGTCTGTTTTCCAGAGAGTTGCTCCTCCTGTGAGGTAGATACCCAGCTGTCCTTCCATCTTTAAGGAGGTCTTCCACGAGGACGAGTCCCATGAGGTTGATAATGCAATGCAATATAGAGGAGTTCGCCGATGTCGGTCCCAAGCCCGGATGAGAAAGGAGGAGGGTTGGCGTGCAAGGTTAGCAGTCTATATACCATAAAAAACAACCTCAAGCTCACAGAACAGAGAAAAAAGCCTCGGACTTCTCAGAATCAAAGGTATAAAAACCCTAAAAAATATCAGACAGGACTCTATAGAATAAGAAACACCACGATCAGAGAAATATGTGATATCCAGGATATTGTAGATGGAAGAGACAAATAAGAAGATATTGAAGAGACTTTATGAAAATAATGAAAACCCAAAGACTACACCTTGCATAACATGGGAAACTAGAGGGAAGAAGAATGCCTAAGAGACGCCCCTAAATATGGTAAGGCTGCTGGGGGTCCACATCGCAAGAGAGAGAAATCTTTACACAAACAGCCTTTAGCTACCTTCGACCAGTATAAAAAGAAGAAGAAGAAGGCGTATTATTTTTAGGCCGTGCTAAAACGAAATGAGCATGATTTTTTTTTCGAATAACAGCGCATGTTTTTCTGGGTACTTACACGTATAAAATAATAAATATGAAACTTTTATCTTTACGCCCCACAATACATTCCAACGTTTTGACTTACCTCATTCGAGAAATTGACGTGTTAGCTCTTTGTATGATTAAGTCGAAAACTTTTATTATGGTTTTGTATAAGACTAGTACATTTTTATTTAAAACGCCAAGATTTTTATTAGTATAAAAAGCAATTTCGTTTGTTTTATTGAAATATAAAAAAATATAATCCAAATAATACGCCGAAATCATGATTTTTCTAACAACTAAAGTTGCCAACAGAAATACATTTTATTTATTCTTACTAACTAATCAACTCGCCGTTTCCCCGGAGGGGTATACAGAGAGGATAGGCTGCCATACAACTCTATCCTTACATACATATCAAGCTTTCAATAATTTTATACATCGTAACATGCACGCTCGTCGATTTATCCAACGACTTTTCAAATGAAATCAAATCAAATCAGTTTATTTTCTCAAAAAATTTTACAAATATTTTTTATAGTTTGAAACATCTATTGAGAATAGGTAAAATATAATAAATATATAATACCAGGAACACATTAGAGATGGTTCGACATTAGGAATACAAGATACTCTCCAAAGTCAAGAGTATTTGTCTTCTAAACGTACTTTCACGAATATTAAAGACATCGATCTCCGAAGCGATCATGTTCAGCAGTTTGATTACTCTCCCCACCGGCATCACAAGAGGCAAGTTGGTTCTGCATGCTGGGAGATAAAACAGTCTGTGCTAACCCTGTCGAAGATAACCATCCGGAACATAAAGATGGATAGCCTCCAAGATGACTTAAGTGGCAGACAAAACTAAAGATAAATCTAACGAATTAATCATTCCCTAGAGGGGTACGGAAAGAGGATGGACCGCCATACTGCTCTATCATGACAAGCATCTCAACCTTCCTATATATTTATACATCGTTAGGTGCACGCTCGTATATTTTTCCGATTCAAATGTGGTCGCCTTTTAGTTATAAATTAATGTGGTCATGCCATGTTTTCTTCAGCCGTCCTCGTTACTGTTTTCCACTCACACTGATTTTTAAATTATTTCTTATTTACCATTACTTTGTTATTCATCATTAACGAACACTCTTACACAATTATTATTGAATTATTTTAACAACTTTCGTCTGGAAAATCTAATGACTAAGATTTTGTAATTTTTCGTTCTTCGTTTTAATACATATTTATCATACATTGTGTGTTTTGTATGCGTAAAATAATCCAATGATTTTACTGAAGTTTCTTGATAAAATTTTGTTTTAAACTTATTAATTCTTAATTAAATAATGATATAAAACTCTATATTAAATAATTGATACGAATGACTTTTACTTGGACTTACAGAGGTTTAGCTCATTCATTCCTCTTACGTCTGATGGGAACATTGTTGGAAGGTGATTTGGTGGGTTGTTGGTTTATACGGGGGCATGATTTGTGTGTCCTGGAGTGTTCCTCTGAATTAGGATCGATTTTGGGTGCTTGTGGCGGCTGGAGGTGTTTGGGTCCTAATTTGAGAGATATTTTATTGTGGGGTTAGGATGTGAAGGGAGTCCTTTGTAAAAACATTCGGCAAGTTTCAGAATGAATTCATCTATCATCGGAATTCCTAATTCTAGGTGCAGTTGTGTGATCCTGGTCCATGAAGGCGCACCAAGCGATAAACGGATAGCCTTATTTTGCAGAAAACGTCTGTTTTATAGAAGTTTTAATGTGTTGTATGTGAATGACATGGTTCGCCTGTTAAAGGCATTCATTTGACAGACTGGTCTGTTGATGCCAGCTAGCCTGGTGATAGTTATTTTAAAAAATATGTTTTTTTTTAATTATTATTGAATATGTGATATTGTGATAAGATAATCTGATGATTTTACTGAAACCTCTTGATGAAAAAGAACATAAAAAAAACAATTAAATATAACGATGAAATTTAATTGCATCTCAATAGAGACGAAGATGCAAACTGGAAATTGAATATGGTTGATCAAGGTGTTTACAGGACTTATGACCTGTCATTGGTTGGGTTAAGCGCACGCTTTATGTAAATACAACATTCCCCAATTCAACCATTTTTTTATGACCATGTAAGAAAAATTTTTGGAGGTTGTATATATGTTACAAATCTATTCTTATCTTCACATGTCAGTTTCAATACACTATCTATGTAGATTTGATTACATATGTTAATCTTTTTAAGATTAATCTATATAATCCACACTTTCCAGTTTGCATCTTCGTCTCTATTGAGATACAATTAAATTTCATGAATTAATCACCCACCATGGGTGAAATCCAGTATTCGTATACAAGTATTAGTATACATTCACAAAAAAAAATATACAACGATGTTTTATTTAATAACTACTTCGATTTATTGTATTTATTTCGACATCGACAGACCAGTCTGTTGATGCCAACTAGCCTGGCGATAGTGATGCAAAAATGCATCGTTTTTATAATTATTATTGAATATGTAATGTAATGATAAGAGTTTAAAAATTGTGATAAGATATGTTAATCATCATTATTTGAAAATATGACCTAATTATTACGATTTTTGATCTCATATCATTAATTAATCATCATATTGTAACCAATTTACTACTGTATCTTGTTATTAAAAAAATGCTTTTTGTTTTATATAAAATATGAGGTTCGCAACCCATCACACCGCATCTCCCGCGGGGGGAAAAGAGAAGGATGGAGTGCCGCATCGGTTAAAGTATGGCAGTCCATTCTTTCTGCCTACCCTTTCGATGGACCCTGAGACGGCGTGATGGTTAGTTTTTTTTTTTTTAATAGACTAATACCAAGGATTTTAATCAATGATATTAGAATTGATTTTACAATCTTCAATGTGACCAGAAAATAGCTCATTATTAGGGGATAGAACGCTTGATAGCGGGGACTTGGGTTCAAGCCTAGACATGACCGGATTCCTTCTTCATAATAATGAGCTATTTTATGCTCACATTGAAGATTGTAAACATAAATTCTAATATCATTGATTGAAATCCTTGCTTTTAGTCTTTTTTTTAAAACAAAAAAAAAATGAAGAAGGAATCTGGTCGTGTCCAGGCTTGAACCCATGTCCCCTGGATCAGAAACCGTTCTATCCCCTATTGAGTTTAAAATGCGTACGTATAATCCTTTTACATTACTAACAACGTGAACTTTAACACAATTTTTTTAGGTTTGTTTGAAGATATTTTCTATAATCTGAAAATGGCATAAGACAAAATACTTGTATCCTGAAATATTATTATTTTACTTTAATATTCAAAAAAGAAGAATGATTCATTCCAATCATAAAATAAAAAATTCTTATAATTCTATTGAAAAATAATTCATTAAGAAAGATTAAAAAAAATGTGTACTTAAATTTTAATTTCTGTATACTTCAGTCTAATAACAAATATAAATTTACCAAATGTGAAGTTAAAAAGCTTCATTTTAATTAAAATAATACTTCATATAAAAATATGTTTCTCATAAAATTCAAGTGGGTATGAACCAAATCATTAAAATGCCTATTTTAAAAAAAAAATATCTCTTATACATATTTAAGAATTTTTAAATTAGTTACTTCTAAGAAAAAAATTAACTGAAACTTTGGGTTTTTATATAAATTAATAAAAATCATATTTTTTCCATAAAAAAATATAATTACCTCGTAATAAGAAATTCACTCAATTTTTTTACAGTGTACGAAAACAACAAAAACTAACACAATAAAAAAATCACGTTAAAAAAAGAATTAACACCTTGTTCGCCCCAATATTAGGCGTCCATAGAATAAATAAACTCGTCATATATTTCCACTATTAATTATTAACAAACACTTTTCTATAAGCGCAGTTTGGAGGGAAATACGCGACGCACGACCGTCCAGTTCGGCCGCTGCCGATAAACTGTTGTGAAAATTCGTATAACCGAGCGCTAGAGGCTACAGCACGCTAGGAAAACTCGCCGGCTAGGATGAAAAATTTTGCCACTTTATAAAAGTGTAGACAGCATCACACGGGATTCAAACTTTTAACAGTATTATGTATGTTTCTCCTTTTGTTCAAAACGTTTTTGGATTTCAGCGAGCTGTTCTCTTGCAGGTTATGAAAACGAGAATATTTACCGACAATACATAATTTGCTACCGATTTGAAGTTTAAAAATGGAAGTTTTCTTCCTTCTATCTTTTGTTTGAAATATTGGACACATAAAATTGAACGAATTTTATATTCGTTGCTATTAAAGTGAGTCATATAGTGTACCTTTAAATATTCTTATTTAAATATTGATGGTGTCATGAACAAAATAATGAAAGGATCATTAAGATGGTTTGGACATATTGAAAGAATGAATGAAGAAAGAATGGTAAAAAAAATATATGTTTGATGTAAATGGAACCAGAAATAGAGACAGACCGAGAAAAACGTGGCACGATCAAATAAATCAAATATTGAATGTCGGCCATGTGAGGAGTCCCCAAGTAAACTGGTTTGATTTGATGAGCCACAGCTCATTAGATCTATTGAAATAATAAGAAGAAGACGAGAAAAACGTGGCGCTTTTGCCACAATTTAAAATAATCGTACAACATATAATATGACAAGCTGACGTACATCGTATTCCTGCAAGGGACCCTCGTTAATTTAAAAATTAAACTTACATACTGCTTAAACAATTTTGAAAATTTGATAAGGGTCGCGTGGGGATAGCTCTGGAGATATTTCACTAAAAAAGAGCCCAGGGATTTTGGATGTCGTTTAGAAGATCGATAAATCACTTTCTGGTTAGGACCAACCAGACCTCTTATCGGCACTACACAGGTTCTGACACTTCACTAGATTAATCATTTTTCTTTTAATGCCTTACTTGGTGTTTCTTTTGTGTGAAGCATACTCATAAAAAATTGAAACTACATATTTTTTTACAAAATGTATAATACAGTACATAATGGAGTTCTAGTACCAACCCTTTATATGAAGCTTGGATCTAGCAAAATAAAGATGAAAATAGTGTAAACAACCACGAAAATAGTAAGATCTTTGACTGCCACACCGAAGTTCCTGGTATCGATTCAGCTGTAGACACACTCTCAGTGAATAAAAATAAATCGTGATATTATAAGTGTTTTAAACTTTCACACTAATTATGTTGAAGTATCATAGTGTTTCGGCCAAAACAATGGACTATAAAACTATTTATTAACTGTCTCCTTCTTCTTCTTCGTCTCCTTATAGACCTATGGTCTGTTCCTGAAATCAGGCTGGCCTCTCTTGGGAGGTTGACTCCCAACTATCTCTCCATCTCTTCGGCGGTCTTCCGGGAAGACGGCAGCCGGCATGAATCTGATACGCCACAGCGTGTGGGATTCTGGTGGGATCCATCCTCTGCACGTGCGCATTCCAGTATCTTTTGCGTTGTCTGCCCCATCTCACGACATCCTCCACCTTGCAGATCTCGCGGATAACCATGTTCCTCAACCTATCTCGAGAAGGCTTCCTGCTATCATCCTCAGCGTCCTCATCTCTGCCACCCGTACTTTAGCCTTCGTTCTTGTGGTATCAGCTCTGGTCTCAATGTTATATGTCAGTATAGGCCTTACGCAGGTTTAACCTTACTGTTAGTTCTCATATACTTGTTTTTCCATATTATATCCTTGAGACAACCTGATACCGCTGAAGCCTTGTTGACTTGTCCTATTGTTTCACTGACAAGATCATTTTGACTGAGCAGATCCACTCCCAGATACCTAAACTTTGCAACCTGTTCCAGCAGTCTGTCATTTAAGAATAACCTGCAACTTAAGGGTTCTTTCGAGAATGTCATGGTTTTTGTTTTTTCAACTGAGATCATCATATTGAAGTTGGCAACCGATGTCTGAAATCTATTTAAAAGTCTTTGCAGTTCGTCTTCCGACTCGTTAACTTAACTATTAACTGTCCTTTTTTTTTAAACAAACTAAACATCACGCCGTCTCCCCGATGGAATAGGCAGAAGTTATGGACTTCCATTTTGTTTTTTCCTCATATACTTCTCTCTAATCCTAAACATTAATACACCGTATCATTCAAGTACGTGGATATTTTTTAACAAGCATAAATCTATGTTTTTATGATTTAAAACGATTCCAACATCTGTCACACTCGCCCCGTTCCTCCATAAGGCACAGATTATTTAAGGGACGCCGGCTAATGAGAGTTGTATGAAATAAGGGATGTTGTAAAAGCCGCAGGGCTGTAAACTGTCCAATTTAAGTCGTGATTTGGGTACGAAGAAGTCTTGAGAAATTCAAAAACATTTTTGCCCATTTGCCCTAGATTCGGAGCGATACGCGATCGTGTAAATTAATTTTGTTACCAACTTCTATTTGATGACCTCAAAAATAAGGAAGTCGTATTAAAAACTTTGGATGTATTTTAAGTACATATTATATAAAGTTGGACACTTAACATCTAACTAAATAAATAATAATATTTGAAACAACTTATTTATGGTGTTCTTGTACCAACCCTTATGCAAAGCATGGAACTGGCAAAAGAATGATGAAAGTACAATAAATGCAATAGAATTGAGATCTCTAAGACGAATGTGTGACAATTCTGTATATGATAGGATGTCAAATGCAAGTATTAGAAGTGAATGCGGTGCGAATGAATGTGTTATAAACAAAATAATGAAAGGATTATGATGGTTAGGACACATGCAAAGAATGAATGAAGCAAAAAGAGTAAAAAATATATATTCACTAACGATGTTAATGGATATATAAATAGAGGAAGACCGAGAAAAACGTGGTACGATCAAATAAATCAAATATTGAATGTCGTCCATGTTAGGAGTCGGAAAAAATTACGTGCGATCATGACACAATGTATGAATGTTGAGGATCGAGAGAAGTATGTCAGGAAATAAATATATATATATTTTTATTT
The DNA here is from genome assembly GCA_022606425.2 of Lepidostoma basale. Taxonomy (NCBI): domain Eukaryota; kingdom Metazoa; phylum Arthropoda; class Insecta; order Trichoptera; family Lepidostomatidae; genus Lepidostoma; species Lepidostoma basale. The sequence continues at coordinate 2,433,127 of JAHDVF020001106.1, read as the reverse complement.
AATTTATTAAAAAAAAAACAATTGGGTTATATGGTTACATTTTTTAACCTTACTATTAATTATGTATTGTTTCAGATATTTTTTATATTGAGTTGTAGTGAGATTCTTTGTGTCTTTTGGTAGTTCATTGTAAAGTTTCAGTCCATTGTGCAATATCCTTGATTGTCCTGTCTTAGTTCGTGCAATCGGTAAGCGATATCTGTCACAGTTCCTGGTCCAGTGTCTGTGTATGTCTGAATTTTTAGTTAATTTGTAGCTGCTGTCTGTTGTCTTTTCCATGGTCACTCTGTGTACGATTTTTAAGGTCTCATATTTGGTCAGGTCTGATATGTTCATTTGTTTTGTTTGTCTGTAAACTTGTATGTTTGGGGTTAGGTAGTCGATGTTTTGTGCTAATTTTATTATTTTATTTTGTTGTCTTTGGAGTCTGGAGATGTCCTTGCGGTTTCCTGTCTCCCAGAAGGGAATCGATTATTTCTGCTTAAGGCGGTTCGTTAGTTAATTGTAGTTGAATTGTGGGACAAGAAATATTAATATTAAATAAAGATATTAATATAACTAACTAACTAACTAACCATCACGCCGTCTCCCCGAAAGGGTAGGCAGAAAGAATGGACTGCCACACTTTAATCGATGCGGTACTCCATCCTTCTCTTTTCGCCATCACGAGAGACGCGGTGTGATGGGTTGCGAACCTCATCGCTACCAAAAGGCATCTCCCGCGCACACTTCGATCGTTCAACGTCTACATAATAAATCTCAAACAAATTATCTGAAATACAATCATATAAAATAAAATAACAAAGAAAAATAATTTAACACATAATGTTATTTTAGATGGAGCACTTGTCGTCAGCTGGACGATCCTGACATTTGTGTTTATTTAATTTTTATTCCCTGTTATCCACTGTTTTTTTAATTTACTGTAACAATCCAACACCAGCAAGAACTTTAAAATATTATTGAAGAATTTATTCAAATTGTCATTGGAACAAATGAAAATTTTATTTTTACACCTGTCAAATTTCTTTTTATAAACGAAAAAACTTCTATAGTTTTAACACCAAAACAGTAAAAACGTATTTTTTGTCACAAATAACTATCATAAAGAGCAGCAATAATCAAATTTACCAAAACAATTCACATATACACGAAATATCTCCAAATTGACGGGAGCACCATATGAACCAAACCAAATTTTCAAAATCAGAACCAAGAAATCCATAAAAATAAAATTAAATATTATATAAAAATATTAAATAAAGATAAGAAATATATAATATAACAAAAACGCAAATGAATTTACTTTCTTCGGTCGTATTTTAAATACAACCTCGACATTCAGTAACGAATAGTAGAGCAATTCCACCGCCACCGCTCATGTTTGAAACATTTACCTCGCAAAATGATCGCAAGTTGGTAACTGCGCCATAAAACCTTTCCTTTGGCATTTCACGTTGGTAACACTGATCCTCATTAATCCCTCATTGTCGTTTCAAATTTTCAGCACATTTCGCGCGTTTATTTGTGTTCCTACCTTGGAATAATCTAATCTAGGGGAATGATCAAATTTGTTTTCCTATCTAACGTGAGGTAACTACCTATTTTAAATACACGCGTATAACGGATTGCGCGTTTGAATTTGAATTTTGTTACTAGAATAACAATTACGATTTTTTTCTAGTTTAAACGCTTATTCTTCTTCTCTGGTTTCAATCCTGGGATTGGTTTGCAGCAATTTCCTCCATTATCCTCTTCCATTTTTCCCTGTCTTGTGCGACTCTTTTGAGATCTGCATATGATGAGCAGCGTACGTCCACCAACAGGTCCTCCAGGTACTCTCGGCGTGGGCGTCCCCTAGAGTTTGTCCCCTCGATCATTAACAGGGATGAAAACGACTGTTTTCTAAATGTTTAAATATATTTTTATGGGAATTAATTGGAACGTTATCGCAAACATTTGATAAAGCCTATTCCAAGGCATTATCAAATATCCAAAACAATTGATAATATTTTAATAACTTTTTGGAGATATTGTACTATCACAACATTTTTTGCACTTTTCACAAACATGTTTTGGGACACAGACTTCCCTCCTTCTACATATTAATTTTTAAATGTATACACTGAAGAAAGGACATTTTTGTCCCAAAACACATCTGTGAAAAGTGCAAAAAAGTGTTCTGATAATACCATGTTTCCAAAAAGTTATTCAAATTTGAATTCACAATACAAAGTGATTTAGTAGCAATTAATAATGCCTTAGAAAGGCGAAACATATTTTTCCCATAAAATATTAAATAGTAACTAACAAACCAACTTACCATCACGCCGTCTCCCCGGAGGGGTAGGCAGAAAAAATGGAACGCCACACTGTTCTGTCCTGACGTACGCCTCTCGCTTCCTCTACATTCATACATCTTGTCATGCACGCACGTCGATTTTTCCGACTCCTCACGTGACCGACATTCAATATTTGATTGATTTGATCGTGCCACGTTTTCCTCGGCCTTCCTCTATTTCTAGCTCCGTTCACGCCGTTTACATATACTTTCTTTACCATTCTGTCTTCACTCATTCTTTCCATGTGTCCAAACCATCTTAATGACCCTTTCCTTATTTTGTTCATAACACTTTCATTCGCACCACATTCACTTCTTATACTTGCATTTGTCACTCTATCATATACAGATTTGCCACACATTCGTCTTAGAGATCTCATTTCTACTGCATTTATTCTACTTTCATCCTTCTTTTGCCAGTTCCATGCTTCACTTCCATACATAAGGGTCGGCACAAGAATACCATTGTGCACTGCCATCTAAGCTTTTAAATAGTAAAAATTATAAAATAAACAAATGTTTTCATTCTCATTATTTTTTTAATATGGAGTTTTACATTATTGTTCAAGAAACAAGCAATAAATTTAAACACTTTTCTTCCACTCAAAACCAAAAAAAAATCGACATGTTTCGAAGATTTCACACCCTCCTCATGGGATTTTCAGTTAATATAGTCCTCCCAGTGATGAAGGTGTAAAACCTTCGAAACATATTGAGAAAAATAAATATAGAAAGTGAATAAATTTATAAAACCATCGAATTGCAGTGCAAATAGTCAGGTTTTACAGAACTTCTGTCGAAACTGTCCACATTCATGAAGAATTTTAATAAAATATTTATTTTGTGTATATAATATTAAACCCTACTGATAATGGCTGGTGTGTCCCTAAACAAGTTAGTGCTAATGTTTAATTTTTAATTAAATAGTCCATTGTTTTGGCCGAAGCACTATGCTACTTCAACATTATTACTCTTAAAATTTAAAACACTTATATTATAATATAACAATTTATTTGTATTCACTGAGAGTGTCGCAACAGCTGTTTCACCCATCGATGTTGGCTTCATCGTAAAAAGCTTATTGTAACACCTGATGATGCCAACATCGGTTGGCGAAACAGCTGTATATACACTCTCAGTGAATAAAAAGTTAAATTTGGTATATTTAAAAAAAAAATAAAGTGTAATAAAGTTTTAAAAATCTTGTTTATTTATAAATCCCCCACACAAATTTATGATGAATACAGAAAAAAAAAACTGGTTATTTAAAAAAATAATATTAGTCAGATAGTTATTTATTAAAGGATTCCATGTAAAAACTGGGTAAAAATATTTCAAGGAAATTCACTTGTAGGAGTTATTGTAGCGAGTAAATACGTGAAGTAAATGACATATTTTCGTTATAATACTTTACAGTTCCATAGTGCAAAAATGCAATTCCTTCCGTGGGCCATGCTTGGCTTCCGCCTTTACCTCATCGGAATTTCCGATGTGGAATTCCGCCCTCAAGTGGAACCGTATTATGAATGGAGTTCCATTCAACTTTGCGCTTTTATTGGCCTGGGTGAGACGAATACAAATCTTAGACTAAATTAATTATTCGATTGCTGCCGAATACCAAATACATGGATATTCGTGAAAAACGAGAAACATAAATTATGAGGGGAAAGGGAACCAATGGAAGACCAAGGAAAGCATGGCATGACAAAATTAATCAAATACTATTTTTTCTCAAAAGACATTACAAACATTTTTTATATAATAGTTTAAGGCACTATAATATAAGGAGGCAGAAGTCGAAAAAATCGACTAGCGTACATTTTATATCAATTATTAACTACATTACCATGGTCATTTTTAAGATATTTCATTAGAAAGAAAATGTGAATTTTGAAATCACTCGCTTAAGCATCACATGTGTGTTATTTTTTAGTCTTTAACCACCCTACCGATTTGAACGTACGTGATACGTTAATTGTGACTGTACCATTCTGCGCTATCCCGTATCACGTACGCGCTTGAGAAAAAGTAATGAATCTAAAATGTACCAACTGTCAGGGATACGTGCGTGTGCCAACAACATTCGAGTGCAAGTCTTCATAAGTATGATAGTTTTACAAGGGGCAGGCGAAGTGTGCGGCCGAGTATTTGACGTTTTGTAATTTAAAAAATCTATCATAAATTAATATATTATTCAATTTCATTATTTATTAAAAAAGCCTTTTTTTGCACGTTTCTCGGAAAATAACCCAAAGGTAGGGCGGCTAAAAAAATGTAATGTTTATATTTTAAAAATGATCTTTATAAATTGTTGAATGTTGTGAAATAATTAACTTTTCATTTATTTTATTGAACCTTCAACAATTATTTTAAACTAAGTATAAAGGTTGTATAAACTTGAAGGTAAGTTATATTGTTTGGTAAGACAAAATCAAATGATATTAATAATATTCAAATTCATTTGATAATTTCTTTTCAAGGCGAAACATGCCATTCCATTTATAAACTGTAGAAAACGAACGATTTCTTACATTTTAATGATTAAATAAAACATTAAAAACAATATCATTTACTTATTTAGATTATCAAATGTAATATTCTTCTTCTTCTTCTTTAGATTTATTTAGGACTGTGTCCTGTTATTTCTCGGAGCCTGTTCCTGGGATGCAGATGTCCAACTGTCTCGCCATTTTCTAGGTGGTCTTCCTGCAGATCAATTTCCTGTTGATACTTTATTTGCGACCATATTTATCACTCTTTCAGAACATGCTCTTTCCACATGATCTCTCCAGTAGCGTCTTCTCAGTCTTCTTATAATCTAATATTAATATCACATAATTTTCCATCAATTTTACATGATTTCACTAGCTCTTTCTGCTTTGTATTATAAATTAGGTTAAATTCTTTACCCCATTTTAAATGTACATTATTTTGTGTTTTTATATTAATTATACAGTTTGTGGTTGTAACTTTATGAAACTTCGACGGGAGCGAAACTGGTTTATTCGATTTAGCAAAATAAAGTGGTGTTAAAAATATTTTTTTATTTATATTTCAATTAATAATTGGCGCCATATTACATAAAATAATTGCATCATTCAATATTCAGTACATGTAATAGTATTTATTTTATTTCCATCTCCAGTACAGACGTGAAGTTAGCTGAAACAAGATATACTCGCCTATCCTAAAGATTCCGTTCCGAAGCCATCCAATACCTTGGAGAAATGCCATCAATTCGTTCTGGAGTGTTGGAATTTTTTGCGATGGAATCAGATATTCCAAATGGTGAATGCATCTTAACACTCAAATGGATAACTAAAAATTCATAATAAAAAAATAAACCGATTATTATTATACCAAAACATGGATGAATAAAATTACAGTGATTTTATTCTTAAAAAGTCCGTTATTTTGGCCGAAACATTTGTAATTTCATCAACCTATGTTGGCATCATCAAGTGTTTCAATAATACTGTATGTAATATTAATACGTTATAATACGTAATAATATTACTCTGTAATATTAATACGATTATTACGCGTCAATGCTGCTTCCCGATTAATTATGGGGCACCAAAAATACTGTCATATCACTTCCCGCTCCTGAAATAACTTCACTGGCTTAAAATCCGAGAGCGATTAAAATATAATACAAACAGTGTTTAAGGCTCGACAGCAGAGACCGCCAGCGTATATATCGGACCTCTGCGTGATACCCATGCCGACAGAAAGGCAACGTTCATTCCGATCAGTAGAAATAAGTGCAAACGACATAACAATTCCAGTTAGAGACAATAAAGCAAGTTTCTATGATCGTGCTTTCAGCGTTGAGGGTCCGTTGACGTGGAATAGCCTCCATGTATCGGACGTATGCGAATAGTTTATAATTTTTTTTTATTTTTTATTTAATGAATGTTAGTTATTTTATATTAATTTAAGTTTAATTTGTTTCTGTTTTGTTAAAATAAATAAGGCGGTCGGTAAGGAGTGAAAGCGCATAGTAACGAAGTTTTGCAGTGGCTAAATCGAATTATTCTCGGAATTCATTGGCCGTTAGTCGCGCCATTGGTAACAGCCAATCATAAACGCCGTGGTAATAGCAGCTGCGAAGAGAATACTGTAATTCTCAGAACCAAAAAAAACGTTGGTAACCGTTATCGCTAGTTGTCGCGGAGGCTATATAAGCTGGTCTTGTTTGGACTCGGCGCTCACTTTCTTCACTTTCACACACGCGGTCGCACGCTGCGCGTCAGGAGGCTCGGCGCTCCTACCTACGTGAAAACCAGTCCTTGTAAGGGATTTGAGCTACTGCACGCTTATTTTTGCTTCAAATCTTGCACCGATTGCTGCAATATAATAAAACTTGGTTTTATTACCCACAATTATCATCACGCCGTATTCTCCGCTTTTCCATCTACATTACATCGGAGACGAGCAGTAGTCAGCGGCCTAAATAAATATGAATAGTACGGGGGGAGCAATCTATCCCGTACACTCCATGTTAGTATTAAGTATGAGGATAGTGACGTAAATTTAAGAAACTTGTAAAGACTGCACTGTTCGGTCGGTCATTTCCTTTACAATACAGCGCACATAAAATATAAGTCATCAAAATAATAATAATAATAATGTGAGAATACAATCTCGCGCCTTAGATCGACAGTTTGCGTGTACAAATATTTTCTTACGGTTACCCGGGTCCAATTTATACAAGCCGTCATTTGAGTGTTAAAATCCTACCTATATTAAAGTAAGTAGGTAGGTTCCCAGGGGTGCGGTAGTGAAATTCAAATGAACTAAAGCAGACCGTTATGGCGAAGGAAGACGACTCCATTATTAAATAAAATTGCCAATTTTGCAACTATAACCACGGCTGCACTATTTCATATCCGGCGAGGAAGCAACATTTGAATTTCATGAAAATAGAATCGCAAGAACTTGTTTATTCGGAAATTGCTTTAAATTTCTTCCAACTAGATTCGCAGTGAATGGGTATTTTTATTTGTATCGGACGGTTTCACATCCAAAATTATTTTATTGCTCTCCATGAAGTCGAGTATTATGACGCAATGAGCACATATTAAATTCTAGCACTTCCTGAAATAATAAATAAATCTTGAAAATGTTAACATTTTTTTCGTAAGTCAAAAGTGGGAAAACAACAGCGATTTATTTCTTAAAAAAAAAAACGTCATTATGGAAATCCAAAGTGTTGAAACGCCTTAAAATTATCAAAAGAAACTTATTATAATGAGTGGTGAGATTAAGGTTATTAGCTGTATTTGAACATTCAGAATTAAATTGTGCTGTTTATACCTTGGACGGCAAGAAGAACAAATAGTCCATCACTGACCAGCTGGGTATCAGAGTAAGACTCTCGCGGATATGCTCTCAGAGATTGTTAAAATATTTTGGACCCATCAAATATATATGGACAACATTGAAAAGCTCATCATCGTGGACAAAGTACAGGGTAGGCCGACACGAGGACGACCATCAAGCCGCTGATCCGATCAAATCAAAGAACTGATTGGTCATTGGCATTAGCTGCAGCCTGGAGACCAACGGATGAAAGGAGCATGGTCAATGGTTTACAGGACGGACACGACCCTGAATCATGAGGAATATGACTGAGAAAAAGAAATTTTTTCGTCATCATCGACTGTCTGTTGTATCCAAGGAAGACTGTCCTTCACGGTTGTGGGTCCTCGTGTGTCTAAAGAGACCAATCTTGGACCCAAATACTCTGAGGCATCTAGAACAGCGGAGCCTCAACCGTCTCCCGATTGTCTCGCCTTTCTTTTTCTTCTCCTCTCTGCGGCATCGTCTTTGTACTATGCTTCAAAGTCCTCCGTGCCTTTGTGTATTTTTATTCTACCTAATGCAGTAATTTCCCAGTATTTACTCTCGATATTAGCTCTTTAGAGATTCGTTTTTAGAGAGTTTGAAAGTTTCCCTCGTTTTACATTAGACTACAGAATTTTCCTTGAGAGTCTAGCCAGTCCAGCGCACTTGTCTCTGAATAGTGGCAGCCTCAACACTCGTCATTTTGACACCAGCAAGTATGCTGTCATTTGTCGGTTTGTCCTGCCATTTCACATTTAGAATGAAAACTTTGACACATTCCTTAGACAACCCTGGTGGTATCGTACAAGGGTTTTTATTTGTCCAAAGTACAATACATCAGAAAGGTAAATTACTCGTGTTGTGGTATAATTAAGACATGGGTATATTAATTTGATTTAAAACAATTTTATTTTTTGAACATACATATATATTGTAGTTTTATTAATGTTTTGCCGTATTATATAAGTTATCACAACTTACGAAAAAAACAGAATTCCACTTATTTTTATTATACGACATGCGAATCAAAATCAAAGCCATTCTTAGAAAAAGAAATTAAATAAATTTAGAGAATAAAATGGTTTTACCATTATTTTCTGCAAAGAACGCAAAAAACAAAACAAATCACGTTGAAAAATATTTTGTTACTTACTGTTTCACCGAAATACGAGAAACAATGTAATTTGTGTTTACCTTTTGAAATACGATCCAAGATTGCAAAATATCGCAATTATATCAATATTGTTTACAGCCGCAGAACGGTATCTTAAAAAAATAATCATTCTGAAAAACACGTTTAAATATAGAAATACAATTTATCTTGAATTGATAACCGGACAAAAGCAACGCGGGGGTCATAGATAATAAACTCCAAATACATAAATAGGGACTGTTTTAATCAGTGGCGTTTCGTAAAAATTACAAAACAAACAAAACAAACCAACCATCACGCCATTTTCCCACAAGGGTAAGCAGATAGAATAGACCGCCATACTACTCTATCCTGGCACACCTCATCAGCTTCCTACACATTCATACAGCGAGTCATATACGCACGTCGAGTCTTCCGACTTCTAACACGATCAACCTTTAAAATTTGATTAATCTGGTCATGCCATGTTTCCCTCGGTGTACCTCGACTACGTACTCCATTATTTCTCCATCCATGCGCTATTTATGTCCAAACCATCGCAGCGATCCTTTCATAATTTTGTTCATAATACCTTCTTCCTTTCTCATATCATCATTTGAGATTCTATCGTACATCATTCTACCACACATACGTCTTAGGGACCTCATCTTAACCGCATTTATTCTGCTCTTCTGCCAATTCCATGCTCGCTTTAATACATTAGGGTTGGACTCCATTGTGAACGGCCATTTTCGCTTTCATTGATAAATTCTTGTTTTCATGCGTAAGACCAAAAATAAAATATGGCGTCGAAGCAAGGGCAGACACAGTAAGGACCAAACATTTGACTTCCGAAATGAAGACACTGAGGACGAAAGCAGACAAGACAATAAGAGATCGCGTGAATAACACCAGAATAAGAGAGATATGTGAGGTTGAAGATATTATAAGATGGAGCAGACAGTGAAAAAAGAACTGGTACGGACATGTTCAAAGAATGAACACCACCAGACTCCCCTATATTGCATTGCATAATCAGCCTCATGGGACTCGTCCTGGTGAAAGACCTCCTAAAAGACGGAAGGACAGCTCGGAGTCTACCTCACAGAAGGAGCAACACTCTGGAGAACAGACCACATAGTTCTACAACAAGGAAGAATAATAATATTTCTGGCTGTATACCGTACCCTTATACATAAGCTGTATACGTGACGTTCCCTTATATTTATTTTTCAATCATATTTAGATTTCTTTGTTTTTAAACATCACGTATTTAATATGCAATCCCCAATATGAGCAAAAAATTGCTTATTATTATTAAGAAGGAATCTGGTTGTATTCAGGCTTGAACCCAAGTCACCTGGATCAGAAATCAAGAGTTCTATCCTCTGGATCACCGTCGGATTTTTTTAATACATTATTTGAAGAAACAATGCGAAATCTCATTTTGTGCTAGTTTTTTAATACAAAATTAAATGAAAACCCTTAATGACGCAAGGATTTCAACGTTGGTGAGTGCCAGATAAAATTTTAAGTGACTAAAGAATAGAGAAATTATAGTAAGTATTCCACCAAGTAGAATAGCAGTATTTTTGAATTATTTATTGTTTCCAGATGAATAAAAACTCTATATTAAATAATTCATGTGAATGAAAACGTCTTGAATCTTGAAGTCATATTATATGTTTTGAGGATGACAATATTCACTTTGCTGTGGCCCATTTGATAAAATATCAGCAATTCAAATTCTATCATTCCCATATAATCTTATTATACGAGTATAACTTATAAAGAACAGATTTTTCATTCGTATTAATTTCAGTTATTTATTTGATTGATTAAACTTTGTAACCATGATAAAGTTTTATACAATTGTTACGGTTCAATACATCCACAAAAAATAATCATGTGATACTATTTAACTCGATCTGGTTTTAATCAAAATACCCTTTCATTACTCTCATCCCAATCCAGATGTCGAATTGTATTTTTCGGACACAAAACGCAATTACGATCATCATAAACTCTTTATTTCTAAAAGTCTATCAAACGTGCGTCTTGAATAACAAAAACGTCTTAGTTAGTAATATTTCATTTGTGAAAGAATGTAATTTTCGTTCATTTTTCTTCCCTTAAAAGTACACAGAAAATAATTTTTACGAATGAAATCGTCAGTTTTCTAGAACTTTTATTGATTTTATGGGAATGACATGTTTCGCCCTTCTAATGCATTATCGAATGGTTTTGCTTCTAAGGCATTATAAAATTCTTTGATAATGCCTTAGAAGAACGAAACATGTCATTCCCATAAAATATAATAAAACTTCTGTAAAATTTACGTTTTCATTCGAAGATTTCAAATGAACTTTAGACATTTCCTGATATCTAAAATTTTCTTTTATATTGTGTGAGCAACATGTTGTGTCTTGTTAGAACGATGCCGATACAGCCCTAGTAAGGCATAACATGCAACATTAAAAATAGTAAAAACATTAAAGAAACATACGTTATATAATATAAATATTAGGTCCTTACATATAAAATTGGCGTTTTGTATGGGAGGAACACAAAGTTGATTTTTTTTAAATATAATATATTTATTTAATCAGGGTATATACCATTGCTATCTATGCACTTTTGCCATCTCATAGGTAGTTCATCGATCCCTTTACTAAAAAAACCATTCGGACGGGAATCAATAAAATCTTTCAAGTCGGTTTGGACTGCCCCATCGGAGTTGAATTTTTTCCCTTGCAAGAAGTTATCCAAATTTCGAAAAAAAATTGTAATCTGTTGGGGCAAGGTCCGGAGAGTATGGTGGATGTCTTAGACATTCCAATTGAAGCTCTTCTAATTTGGTAGCCGTCTGTTGTGCAGTGTGTGGTCTAGCGTTATCATGAATCAGCAGCGGCCTAGAGCGATTAACCAGCCTCGGTTGTTTAGCAGCTAGCTTTTCCATCATGGTTTGCAGTTGCTGACAAAAGACATTTGCCGTAATCGTCTGGTAAGATTTAAGAAGGCTGTAGTGAACGACACCAGCACTAGTCCACTAAACGCTCACAAGTAACTTTTTTGGAGTCAATTTTCGCTTGGGGCATGGTTTGGCTGGTTCGGCAGGGTTCAGCCATTGCGATGAGCGCTTCCGATTATCATACAGGATCCACTTTTCATCACAGGTAATGATTCGATTCAAAATCCCTTCATTATTGTGCCGGTTGAGTAATGCAGCAGTCAACGCGCGTTTGTTGATTTGCTTCACTCAATTCGTGAGGTACCCATCTTTCAAGCTTTTTTCACCTTCCCAATTTGCTTCAAGTGGATAAAAACAGTTTTATCACTAACAACGCAGCCTGCAGCTAACTCGGACGTGGTTTGCGATGGATCCGCTTCCACAATAGCCTTCAATTCTTCATTATCAACTTTGGTCTCCGGCCGTCCACGGGGCTTGTTCTGCAGGTCGAAATTTCCAGAACGAAAACGTTGGAACCAAAATTGCACTGTGTTTTCTTTTGCGGCACCGTCGCCATACACATCATTAATCCTTCGAGCCGTTTCTGCAGCACTGGTGCCACGGTGGAACTCGTACTCGTAAATAACGCAATATTTCAAGTTTTCCATTTTGTAAACTGAGTGACGCAAAGAAAAAAAACAATTGAGGAAAAAAAAAATTAATTATAATTTTCGAAACACAAATACTTGAGTAAATAGCTGTATAAATTTGAATTTGGAATTCATAACCAAAGAGAAGATATTTGAGATCAAAGTTGCCAGTACGGCAAAACGCCAATTTCATATGTAAGGACCTAATATTTAATCAATATTAAATACTTAATAAAAATAAGCAAAATTAAATATCTTTTGGCTCCAAACAGTGTCAAATGTCTAATTTATACGAATAAAAACGTCAGTTTTCTATAATTTTTATTATATTTAATGGGAATGACATGTTTCACTCTTCTAGGGAATTATTAAATGTGATTTGGTTATGCCTTAGAATGGCGAAACATGTCATATTATAATAAAACTCCTAGAAAACTAACGTTTTCATTCGTACTAATGATTTAATATGGAGTTTTACATAATTGTTCAAGAAACGATAAATAAGTGTCAAATGTCTTTCTTTGGACCATGGCAGGTGAAAAACAAACCAAAAAACAGGAAGCTAGACGAAAATGGCTTTGGATCGGTCTCACGTCAGAGAAGGATCCTTGAAGCTCTATCCACTACGAAGGTGTGACAGGAAAAGAAAAAAACAGAAGATGAGGAAAAAATATGCATATTTTAAAAATAATAATGTGTAATGAAAGCGTGATTGCTTTTTCTGTTTTACATTGATTTATCTAACTAACTAACTAACTAACCATCACGCCGTCTCCCCGAAGGGGTAGGCAGAAAGAATGGACTGCCACACCTTTCTTTCCTGACATATCTCTCTCGCTTCCTCAACATTCATACATCGTGTCATGCACGCGCGTCGATTTCTCGGACTCCTCACATGGCCGACATTCAATATTTGATTTATTTGATCGTGCCACGTTTTCCTCGGTCTTCCTCTATTTCTGGTTCCATTTACATCATTAACATATAATTTTTTTACCATTCTTTCTTCATTCATTCTTTCCATATGTCCAAACCATCTTAATGATCCTTTCATTATTTTGTTCATGACACCATCATTCGCACCGCATTTTCTTCTTATATTTTCATTGGACACTCTATTATACACAGAATATCCACACATTCGTCTAAGAGATTTATCTACGAGTATATACAAAAATATATGTACACTATGAAATTTAAAAAGAGCGTTGTTTATTTTCTACTAAAATATTAAATATCACAACATTTTTTGTGATATACGAGTATAACCAAAAACTAATCAAAGAAAGACTTAAATAGTCCATTGTTTTGGCCGAAACACTATGATATTTTAACATTTTATAACTGTTAATTCAAACACTTTGTTTTATATTTAGGTAATATTTTAGATCCTAACTCAATTTCAGCAAGAACTTCGAAATTGTATCAAAGAAATTATTCAAATTGACTTAGGAACAAATACACAAAGATTCGAAAAATCACGAAAAGTTTACATTTGATATATATTTTTGTAACACCTGATGATGTCAACATCGGTTGATGAAACATCTGTCGTAAAGTAAAATAAATAAAATTGTGATATAAAACAAAGTTTTTGCATTAACAGTTATTAAAGAAAGACTTAATAAAACGCATTAATTAAAAAAATATATAAATATATTATAAGTGACCAAATTGTTTATATATTTTTATATATACTCTTAAATAAATCAATGCGAAACCGCAAAAACTATCACGCTTACATTAAACATTATTTATTTAATTGAGTTTTACCGAATTTAAACCGCAACCATCAATATATTTGTAAATAAACATAACTAATGAATTTGATCGTATGTGGAGCGCTAACGATCTAATTTCGTGACTAAGCATTACAAAGAGCGTTCCATTCTTAATTTTAAATTTTCAAATTCGAGGTGACTTGCGAAATGTAGCGTTCTATTCTGACGGTAAATTAAGTTGAATCCCCTGGCGACGAATTCTCGAAAGCTAAATTGATTCATAGATGCGAAGCGAAATTCTCTTTAGCTTACAATAGGGAATAATTGTATAATTTGCGATAACTTCAATACAAACTCAATTGGCGCTCTGCTTTATCTTGAATACTACCGGATGTCTCAGCGTAATAAGGATAGAAGGAAAAAAATTACAAGTAAAAGATTGTACGAGTGCAAGTCATTTTTATTCATTTTTTTTGTAATTCATCATAACATAACACACTCCATCCAGCGTGTTGTTTGTCTTTCATTACACTTATAGTAAATTAATACGAATAGTTAATGAATTCAAAGATGATGGAACTGGCAAAAGAATGATGAAAGTAGAATAAATGCAGTAGAAATGAGGTCTCTTAGACGAATGTGTTGATACTCTGTGTATGAAAGAGTGTCGAATGAAAATATAAGAAGTAAATGCGGTGCGAATGATGGTGTTAAGAACAAAATTATGAAAGGATCATTTAGATGGTTTGGACATATGGAAAGAATGAATGAAGAAAGAATGGTAAAAAAATCTATGTTAATGATCTATTATAAATGGAACCAGAAATACAGGATGTCCGAGAAAAACGTGGCACGATCAAATAAATCAAATATTGAATGTCGACCATGTGAGGAGTCAGAGAAATCGACGCGCGTGCATGACATGATGTATGAATGTTGAGGAAGCGAGAGAAATATGTCAGTAAAGAAAGGTGTGGCAGTCCATTCTTTCTGGCTACCCCTTTAGATATTTCAAAATATATATTATTATCACTCTACTATCAATACTACTTTTGATTTATTTGAAAAAAAAAATTTTAATAAAAAATTATTTAATAAACTGGCAATAATCAAATCGTAATTACCGTAAACCAAATTTCTTTTTTTGGAAACTAGCGCCACTAGCGATGGCTTCTGTACCTTACTAGGTAGATTAGAAAGTAGAGGGTAGCGTACAATAATAATATGTAGGAAATTATAATTATTTAAAATATTCTAAACAACGACCTTCGTGGCAGAGTGGCAAGATTTATGACTGCCACACCGAAGGTCTAGGGTTTCATTCCCAGCGATGAAAATGTGATTCTCACACTGTCTTTGGTCTGGTGTAGAATTCACGTGACAATAAAATTGTGATAGATTAGCTACATATCGTATGTCATGAGAATAAATGGCTAAAAAAAATTATACTTAATCAGGTTTAAATAACCTACTGTATACAAATGTGAAAAGCAACGGGAAACTGGACATTAAAAGCCCTAGTGGAATCCCAAGAATCAACAAAAATGATACAATTTGCTACAAACCAATCCCATGGATTTAAACTAGCGAAGAAGAATATACGAATCTTCTTCTTCTTCTTTTGATTGTAGATCTTGCAATCTGTTTATGCAGGATATCAAATTTCTTCCTGCGATGAAGACGACCAGCCTTCTCTCCATCTCTTTGGTGGTCGTCCTGATGGTCGACGGCCCTCTGAAGTCTCGTGCATCACGATATTAGGAAATCTTGATGGATCCATTCTCTCGATGTGGTCCCTCCAGAATCGTCTTCTCTGCCTACTCCATCTCACTATGTCTTTAATTTTGCAGGATTTGCGAATTTCTTCATTGGGTATCCTCTCTCTAAGGGTTCTCCCCACAAAAGGTCGCAATGTTTTCATTTCTGCTACTCTTAAGAGATACAAATATAATTAGATTTTTCGGTTTGTAGCAAATTTTCTACACCACGAAATGAAAGGTTAATACTCTCTCTTATTCGAAGATTCATATTTTCATGAATAACATACATTATTCTTGTACTCATAACACAGATGGAATAAATCAATTGAAATTCTATTCCCTCGCCTTTTAGGTCCGTGTAACCGCCAGACGCGGGAGCCATTTTGAATTGTGTCTGCACAAGATGGCGTCCAATCCATCACTTCCCGCCTTATGCACCTGGGATCATAAAGTTCGCTACTACCGGCTCGCTCGGGTAGAATAGAAACTTCTCGCTTGTTATAACACCGGATTATATTAGATTAAATTAACCAATCACCGCACGGTTAAATTAATACGCTTATGGCCAAAGTTGAACGTTCTAGACAGAGCAAGAGACTAAGCCAATTTAGAAACACAAAGACTTTAGTGTAAAAATAAATTAAGTGTGAATGTTAACCCTTTTTCATTTTGATTTTTAAGCGCTGGCTTATAAAACATTTAATCGTTTACTTTAAACATTGATTTTTGCAATTTCCTGATTTAATGGTATCTAATTGTGCTCTTGTACCGTTCCTTATGTAAGATGTGAAACTTGAAACTGGCAAACAAAGTATTATAGTAGAACAAATGCAGTAATAATTAGATCTATTAGACGAATATGTGGAAAATCTGTGCACGATAGAGTGCCAAATGAAAATATGAGAAATTAATGCAATGCAAATGAACAAAAATATTAACGGATCATTAAGGTGGTATAGACACGTGCAAAGGATTAATAAAGAAAAAATTATAAAAAAGTGTATTTTAACTAAGTAAACGGGAACAGAAATTGAGGAAGGCCGTGGAAAACGTGGCATGATAAATTAATTAAATATTAAATTTAAATCACGTGGGGAGTCGAAGAAATCGACGTGCGTCCATGACACGATGTAGAGGAATCGAGAAAATTATGTCAGGAAATAACAATGTGGTGGTCCATCTGTCTACTTCTCCGGCGCGGTGGTTAATTAGTTAGTTTTATGTATAAAACAATAAATAAAAAATACTATATATTATTAAAAATATAAATTCCATAATTGCGGATTTTTTTTAAATTAAACTTTATATTGTACTCGGCGGTTAGAAATAACAACAAAGGAAAACCAATTATTATTATTAAAAAAGAAACATTTGGTATTTTAACTACAGATTCGTAATTTTACTTTAAACCAACTAATTTCGATTGTAACCGAGCATCATTAGGGCTTTATAAAACTTTGTTTATAATACAAATTATTTGAAATATTTATATATTTTTTAAATATATAACCACAAAGTAAGTGCTTCAAATGGACATTTTATATAGTTATATCGGGCTTAAAAAACAGACTGTTAGCCATAATTAGCTAACTTGGACAATTTTCACGATAGCGAGGCTACCCTCAGAAAGCATATATCTTTAATAATTATATTTCTCCAAGGATTAATTTTATCTCAATAGAGACGAAGATACAAACCGGAAACTGATTATGGTGATCGAGGTGTTTACAGGACTTATGATCTGTCATTGGTTGGGTTAAGCGCACGATTTATGTAATTAAAACATTCCTCATTCCGCGTTTTTTATGACCACCATGTCTCATCATCATTGGTCTGTGTTGCCGGGAGAGTCAGCCCGAGGGCTATTGCTCCCTCACCTGTTGGAGTTGTCATTGATGGGATTTGAGGGGATGTTATATGTTAGTGGAGTGGGGTGTTGGGAGGGTGAGGGGTGGTGACGGAGGTTTGTTTATGGCGGTTCTGGGGGGTGCTAGGTTGTGGTGGTGTGTTCGGAAGGGAGGGGGGTGGTTGTGAAGGTGGTGGGTGCCCCGAAGTAACGCTTTGAAGGAGGATCTGTTTTGGGCGCTTATGTTTAAAAAGCCTATCTGGAGGGTAGTTAGAGGATTCTTTGATGCCAGGGTTGGGGTGTGTTGCAACTCCGGAAGCCGTGTTGGATGTGCGGGATGATCTTGTGTTCGTGAAGATGTGTTTTGAGTCTTGTGAGTATGATTTTTTCGAGAAGTTTTCCGGTGCAGGGAAGGAGGCTGATGGGACGGTGGTTTTCGGGAAGGTGGTGGTCTTTGCCTGGCTTTGGGATGAGGATGACGTCTGCTAACTTGAGGGGGTCTGGGAAGGTGCGGAGTCTGAGTGCGGCGTTAAAGATTGCGGTTAGGGCGCTGATGCCCTTGGGGGGGAGGGATTTGAGGAGCTTGTTAGTGAGGAGGTCGGGGCCGGGAGCTTTTCGGGGGTTCAGGGTGGCGATGGTTTGTTTTATTTCGAAGGGGGATATGAATTTGATGGGTTCGGGAGGGGTTTCGCTTAGGAGTGCTTCTACTTGGGTTTCTATGTGTCGTCGTGGGAGTTGTTGGTGGTGAACTGGTCAGTTAGGCTAGATGAGAATGTCCCTGCTTTTTCTGCAGGGGAGTACGTTAGTCCGTTCAGACCGAGGAGCGGGGAGATTCTAGCGAACGGACTGCGAAGTTTTCTAGTGAGTTTCCAGAACTCGTGATTTTCTTCGTTTAGGGAGGAGATGAATTCCATCCAGGAACGTTTTGGAGGTCGGAAATCTCCTGCTTAACTTCGCGGATGAGTCTGTTGAGGGAAGACTTGTCTAGGGGGTTACCAGAGCGCAGAGTGCGCATTTGGCGGGGGTGTCGCGCGGCTTGCGGCATTCGGCGGTCAAGTGCGGTTGCCCACACTTCACGCACCTCGCGTCCGCGTGGCAGCCGGAAGAAGAGTGGCCAAATTTTTGGCAGCGGAAGCACTGCCCCGTTTTGGTGGTGGATTTTGGAGATTCCACCCTGATAGTGAAGTTGAGGATCTCCTTCAGATCCGTGAAGATTTTCTTGCCCTCAAGGGACCTCTCCAGCTCCACGAGGATAAGTGGGATGGGTGTGCGCTCTGGGCCCCCTTTCATCCTCAGGACTTTGAGGGCAGGGAAGCCCAGCTCGCAGATATGGTGGAGTATCTGCTCCGTTGGAATTGATTCGGGGACGTCCCGGATAACCACTTTCAGTGGTTTGTCCTGGGGGGAGTGGAATGTGTGGAATTTTACTTCCATGGACTCAAGGAGTTTGGTGGCTGCTAGGTGGGACCTGGGAGTTTCCAGGGAAACTTTGTAGTATTCACCGCTGTTTTTGGCGGTGAAGGAGTTTTCCTTGTTCGAGAGGGCTTGGCGGATCTTAGCCCAGTCAGATCCATCCTTATGGATCATGATTGGGGGGATATTTTTCTGACGGATGTCCAGGAAGTCGGTGGTTGGGGGGGGCGGGTGCTGGTGTGGGGGCGGAGGTAGAGGATTCAGGCGAAGAGGGTCTGGAGTTTGTTGAGGTTGAGGTTGAGGTTTTCTTGGCGGGGGGCGAGGGAATTCGAGGGATTTCTGGGTTCGGGATAGACGTCTTCCTCTTCCTCCCGCCCCGCACGACCTCCCACTCCATTGTTGTGGGAGGCTTTTTCGGAGCGTGAGGGAGAGGGGGAGGTGGTTCGTGACAGGGGCGCTTTTGAGGTGGCGCGAGGGGTGGCCTTGGGGAGAGGAGCTTGGTTGGTGGGGAGGGGGGCGGACGGGGCGGTCGATTTGGTGGTGGGGGTGGGTATCATGGTTGGTTTAGGGTGGGGTGGGGTAGGGGTGATGGAGCCTGGGGGAGGGTTGTAGGGGCGTTTAAAGAAGGGGCTAAGGGAGCGGTTACTCGGTGTGTTAATTAGGGAGCCGAATCCCTTTGAGCGGAGGACTATTTCTCCTAGGCGGAGGATGTCCACAGATATGAAGATGGGATTGGGAGAATTGAGAATCACTTGAATGTAAGCCTCTAATTCTTCCTGGGCGGAAGCGCTTAGGGCGGAGGGGGCTTCGGTCGTCATGATGGCGGGGGTGGGGAAGAGAGAGGTGGTTAGTGAGATAAAAGAGGTTGAGGGTGGAAGGACTGACAACTGTGAATAACAGGTGAGAGAGACTTACTTTTGTCGATCGTGGGTACGTGGCTGGGGCGGCAGGCAGCGGAGCACGTGGTCTTTGCACTGCGTGGTGGCTCGCGTGTTTGTGGAATGCGGGAGTGGCGACTAAGCGCCCTCGACCGCAGCGGTGTGTGTAGGAGTACACAGACACGAGGTCGGCCGAGACGGACCCTACTCTTCTTTCAGGTGGAACGTCTCGGCAGGTCTCCCATCCGTGAGTAACTTGAGCGACGCGGCGGAGGCAGGAGTCGCGGCTAAGCGCGCTCGACTGCGCTCTACGCGGCGTGTAGTAGTTTGCGAGCTAGCGACCGGGATCGGCGAGCGAGTGAGGCAGGAGTTGCGACTATGCGCACTCGACGTGGCGAACTGTTTCGGTAGCGGCGTTCGGTGTTAGCGGAGCGCTATGTGAGAGCGACCGCTTGCGGCCAGATCCAAGACCGGAATGACCACTATGATCGATGGCCAACATGTCTGACAATTTTTGGAAGTTGTTTATATGTTAATATCCAACACCATAATTCACATGTCAGTTTCAATTTACAGATCAGCGCCATCTATGAAGATTAGATTGAAGCATTTAGCAGAAGATTTTTATAACGCAATGTGAAAGGCTACCGCCATTAACGCACTGCTAGATTATATTTCTGGAAATTATATTTCTAATTGTATTCTCTTGTTCTTATGTTTTCTATTTGTGCTTATTTTTATATTTCTCTTATCTTAGATTTTTTTATTTATTAATTATATTCTTATGTTTTTAAAAACTAACTTGTACTAATGATTTTAAAAAGTATTATTCTGTAGTTATATTAGATTATAATTTTCATGCTGCCTTTGATCTGGTAGAATTCACGTGACAATATAAAAAGTGATAGACTAGTTATCTATCACATAACATAAGAATAAATATAACACAAAAATTAAGTTCAAATAACCTGTTGTATGCAAAAATGTGCAAAGCATCGGAAAACTACAACATTAATAAGGCGCAAATGGCATCCTAAGAACCAGCAAAGATGTTAAAGAGAAGGATAGAGTGCCGCATCGGTTAAAGTGTGGCAGTCTATTCTTCCTGCCTATCATTTAGGGGAATCGCTTCCTTGCGTGATGGTTAGTTAGTTTTTATTTTTATTAAAACATTTTTTTATGAGTTAAACTACTGTTAAAATGAATATTTTTCGACTGTTTTATTCATTCGTTTTATTATGTATCCCAAAAATATTGTTCAATTATGAATCCACAATACAAAGTAATAGTGAATATAGAAGAAGTTATATTTTAAATGGAACATAAAAAAATGTAGATTGAAGTGAATAACTTGGATGTTTCATTTGGTCTGTTGTGTTTACGAGTTGCATTTAGCATTCGTAACTCAACACTTGGTGACAGCCGCTTCTGTATGTAACGCAAGGCCCTACCGTTGTGGAGAACACTTCAAAGAACAAAAGCAAAGTTTCGCAACAGAAAACAAGTGAATAATTATTAAATTCTCTTCTTTGAACCGTTTAGTTGTTACTCAGTAGCGCCTGCCCTTCAAACTTCAGCTGTCTCGCTCAGATCACGCTCAGAGAATCTAAACTTAACCGAATCAAAGCATTCAAGTTGTTCTGGATTCGGTATAATAAGTTTGCATTATAGAAATCTAAACAATATTTGGTTTGTATTATGAATATACATCAATGATCTTCTAGACGAGTCGCCATCTCATCGGTGCTGTTTTAGCGTCATTGTGAAAACATGATATACATCAGCGTTACAGATACATGAATGAATTCAATTTAAATATAATTAAAAACGTTTTAAAATCTGCTAAAGTTGATCACATTCATGAGCATTTTGTTAAAATATTTATACTGTTTATACTAAACAACTTAATAAACGCTAAGGCATTAACACTGTGGAATTCCATAATATTATACTTAGGAAATTGAAAAACTTTATTCAATCCACTATTTAATAAAAAATATTTTAAAAAACACGATATGTTTCGGAAGATACCTCCATCTTCAGTTGGAAAATATAATAAAAACTAAACAAAGAAAGACTAATAAAAGACGGATTTAAAATTCGATACAATAATTCAAATTTAAAAATTAACTTGTGCTATTTGTTACAAGTAGGTACTAACAATTATTTTTTAACAGTGAGAACTAAACAAAATGTTATTAGTACCTACTTATAATAAATAGCACAGGTAAATTTTTAAATTTGGATTATTGTATCTTATTAGCCTTTTTTTGATTAGTTTTTATTATATTTTTACACAAGAAGATGGAGGTATCCTCCGAAACAAATCGTGTTTTTTTTAATATTTTTTATAATAGTGGATAAAACAAAGTTTTTTTTATACTTAACACTGATGAAAGGCTTTTGTGTCCGATGCATGTTGGTTTTTTTTATTTTAATTTTTATAAAAAACTTCGTGTTGTTTATAAAGTTTAAAAAACGTTGTTCAATGAACACAAAGTTATGGCAAATATAGAAGAAAAGCGTAGATTTTATCTGATTCTAGAAAAAATGTATCGGTGACTCTTGATTATTTTTTTTACACAAATGAGGCATAACAAACAAACATTTAGGCTACTGATTTTGGACAAGCATTAACAGCAACAACAAATCATCACGCCTTTTCCCCGGAGAGATAGAAATAGAGAATGGACAGCCACGCTACTCGATCTTGACACACTTCTCTTCCTTCCTTCATATCAGACGGTTCTCGCAGTTGAATGTTTCTATTTTGCCTTCGTTGCTATATTGTTTGCCTTTATAGATATAATGTTTTCCTTTATAGCTATATTATTATATCATATTTCCAATCCTTGTGTTTGTCAAAAAATTTCACCGGTTTTATGTTTTCAAATTTTGAGACATTTGAAGAATTCCGCGGAAACACTCATTTTGCATATTATTTACTGTAAAATTATGCGCATTTATATGTGAAATTCACTTGTGTGAGACTCTTTTTAATTAAATATATGTAAATCTTGATAACATATTTTTGTCTGCTACAATGAGGAAAGAACTTTTAAATCTACCCGACTGTAAGAAGAAGAGTAAACACCATTTTAAATATTGATAATTTGTCTGATTGTCAAATGCACTCTAAGCCAAACAGATCCGTTTAAAACAAGCAATGAATTGGATAAAGTTTCATTATGTCTAGACAAAATCACTGTTCTCAAAACATATTTATAATAAAATGATATTATTTTTTAACATTCCAAAAATTATAATGGAGAAAGATATCGAAAGAAGGGTTGGTTTCTAGGAACAAAACAAATTATGCAATTAAAATCATCGCTGCAAATAGAAATATATCCACTGAAGCAACAGTGTTATGTGATTAAAATACATTATGTGTTAAAATATTTTTATTTTGTTATTTTATTTTATTTTATATCATTATATTTTATATGATTGGTTTTAGATTTTTTTGTGGATCTTGAACGATCGAAGTGTGCGTGGGAACAGCCTATTGGTGGCAATGAGGTTCGCAATCCATCACACCGCGTCTCACGCGGGGCGAAAAGATAAGGATGGAGTGCCGCATCGGTTAAAATGTGACAGTCAATTCTTTCTGCCTACCCTTTGCAAGGAGAAGCAAAGGTGGCTCGTAGATGAATATCTATATCGAGGATCTAAGATACAGATGTACCAAACTCCTGATATACAAAACCATCATAAGACAAGTACTGATTTAATGCTGCTAAACATGGTTCCTAACGCAGAGAGAAGAAAGCAAACTCAAAATTGTTGAAACGAAGGTTCTGAGAAAAAAATTTGGACCCATGCTGGAGCATGTAACTTGCAGTATCAAAATAAAAATCTTGAGCTAGAAGTATTGATTGACCAGGAAACATTAGTGAGATTCTGTAAATTTCAACGTATACCGTAGAGATGGTCGCGTAGAA
The DNA here is from genome assembly GCA_022606425.2 of Lepidostoma basale. Lineage (NCBI taxonomy): Eukaryota > Metazoa > Arthropoda > Insecta > Trichoptera > Lepidostomatidae > Lepidostoma > Lepidostoma basale. The sequence goes on along the minus strand of JAHDVF020001106.1, from coordinate 2,409,143 downwards.
AGAATATCAAAGGACAGAAAACTGAAGTTGATGGTTAGAAGGATGCAACACGAAAAGAGACCATGAAAAAGATATAATAAAAATACTGGGTGGACTGCATGGAGAGGACTGGAGGAACCTGGAAATACCTGCCGAATTGTCAGGGATGGCAAAAAACAGGAGTAATTAGAGAACTATTGTGGAGGAAGGTCAAATCCTACACCGAGATAAAGCGCCGAGGAGCATAAGAAGATATATTATTTTAGATAAACCTAAAACGTTAACACTGTATGTGACACTGAATTTAATAATGACATTTTTTTATGAATTATAACATTTTTTTTTAATTTTAAGATTATTTTTCTAGTCACGTTTTGAACCTTCATCACCAGGAGAACGATCTTCTTCTTCTTTAACAGCCGTTGTCGTCCACTGCTGGACATAGGCCTCCCCCATACTTCTCCATGTATGACATGTCATACGGGGGGTGGTTGGCATTACAACGCCATGCTTGCCAGACGGGTTGGCGAGGTGTCCTTCCACGTTAGCCTATGCATCAATATTATCCACCGAGGTTATTCACACTCGATCTCTAACATTTCGCACTGTTTCCAGGGGAGACCAAAGTCGAGGTGTGGATGGGTACTTGGGATCAGATCAATCTTCCAGCGTAGCATGGCCATCACCACGGTGATGGCCATGCACCACTCGAAGAGTCAATAGGATCCCTCTTACTCCCCCAAGAGAACGATAAAAACGTTTATATCGTTCTTCCGATGATGAAGGATTAACGAAAATCAAAAGTGGAAAAAACAGTGTTTTAATTTATACAAAAAAGAGTATTTATTGTTTCTTGAACATTGGTGTTAAATTCGATATAAAATAAGTTATATAGGTATAACATATATTTTATAACTTTGATATTAACCTATATTTTCTAGAACTTTGTTTGTTTTCGACATAATGAAAACAAACAAAAAAAATTATACAAAACTTCTTTATTATTATGTATTTAGTGTGCTTCCACTTGTGTTTCGGTTTCGGCAGCTTACTGCGATCTTCTAGTACCTACATCAAAATTTATTTGGTTTATATAATAAATGATAGTGGTGGGGGTAAAACTTTTTTTTCCTGATTCTAAAAAATGTATTACTTTTATTAAGTTGTAGTTGAAATGATTCTATATAATGTAAATTTTGGGTTAATTTGTTTACTATATAATTTAAAAGCAAATACTAGGGTGACTTATTCTTCAACACTTCTAGAAAACAGACGTTTTCATTTGTATTTAGGTTTATTGCCCCCATCGTATGTAAATCAACCAATCATACATTACGTAATATCGCGAAATTTCTTTAGAGTCAAACATTTCTTAGAAACATCAATTAAATCAGGGCTCCGCTACACGTGTAGACAAAGGCGGTTCATAATATTAGGCAGTGTTATTTGCTTCGCCTTACAATACTTGGAGAATCACCTTTTGGCCCGAGGATGTTGGCTCAGCTTGCTGAATACCCCCCATTCAAGCAGTTTCCTGCACCCAACAATATATCTACGTAAGGAAACGTTCATTATTCAGCCAGCCTTATTTCTAGATCATTCTTTGTGCGACTATTTACATCTTAGAAAAATTTACAATTTTGGCGGGAAAGAATAGTTTTGTAAATACAAAAATTTGCATTTTAAATAACACTAGCAGTTTTTACCAATATTATCCTTTAATTTACAAAATTTTGATTGTAAACAAATACATGTAGACGAATACTGGATTTTACCCATTGCGGGTTATCAATTCAAGGATTATGGTTACAGGACTTATGACCTGTCATTGGTTGGGTTAAGCGCACGCTTTATGTAATACAACATTCCCCATTCCACATTTTCTTATGACCACCATGTCTGACAAAATTTTGGAAGTTGTATATATGTTAATCTGTAACACCACACATTACATGGTAGTTTCAATCTACACACTAGCTCGATCACCATATTCTGTTTCCAATTTGCATCTTCGTCTCTATTGAGATACAATTAATCCTTATCCTTTAATTGTCTAGATTTTCACTGTTGGTAGCGATATGTTTTCAGCTAGAGAAATGTGTCAGAATAGAGTAATGTGGTGGATCATTTTCTATGCCTATGACGCCGACGGCGTATGGTTTGTTTGTTTAATATAAATAAAAAGTCTAATATCCAGAAATTCAATTAATACGAATAAAAACGTCAGTTTTCTAGAATTTTTATTACATTTAATGGAAATGCATGTTTCGCTTTTCTAAAGCATTATCAAATGCCTTCAGGGTAGGCTCCGGACATTTGATAATACAATACATACCTTAGAATGTTGAAACATGTCATTCCCATAAAATATAATGAAACTTCTAGAAAACGGACGTTTTAATTCGTATTAATTATTTAATACGCAGTTTAACATCATTGTTCAAGAAACAAGAAATCCAGAAATTAAATAATATTTTATAAGAATGACATGTTCCGCCTTGCTTAGAAAGCTAGAGGTATTTTAAATAATGTGGTTGTATCGGAAAATGTTGCAAATTCCTTGAATTGTTGAAAAGACCGACATGATCAGCACTATAAATGTTCTGTAGAGACCCAGAGCTGAATAGATAATTGTTAACCTACATCAAAGCCCGTAAGGTAGCGAAGTAGTCTCCATCTTCAGCAGATCTATATCATAACTACCCTAAAGATGGAGACTGCTACGATTTTCGAAACGGCGGTCGAGAAAGACGAGTTACAATGATTTTCCCAAGACCCCAAAACACAAAAATTTAATAATCTTGATTCCGAATGTTTGATAACAAAGTCAGTACTTTATTTGAAAAAATCTTAATGTTATTACTGATATGACTGAAATTTTATAAGAATAACAATTTACGCTATGTTAAGTTGTTATTAAAAGATATAATGCATTGGTCATTGACATTTAAGCTCTGGCTCTCTGGAGAACATTTATGTTGCTTAGCATATCGGTCTAAGGAATGCGCAACATTTTCCGAAGCAACCACATTTCAAACGCCTTCAGCCTACTTAGCATGACGAAAGATGTCATTTCTATAAAATATAATAAAATTTATTTATATTAAACAAACAAACCATAACAAACCATAGAAAATTAACCGTCATATTACTATATCCTGACACATTACTCCAGGTTCCTCCACATTCATACAGCGAGTCATACAGAATTTTTCCCACTTCTTACAAAGCTGATCTTAAAATTATTTTTTTTGATATGCCGTGTTTTTTCAGTTTTTTTTTTTGACGTTGTACTCCATTCACATCGTTAACGTTTATTTTCTGAATCATTCACCATTAAACACATTATTTTTCTTTCTCTTCTTCTCGGCACTTCATCCCCGTAAGGGATTTGGCCTTCTCCACACCAATCCTTCACTGGCTCCTGTTCTTGGCCATCATTCTAAATAATTTAGGTGTTTCTAGTTTAATCTAGTACTCTTCTACGCAGTTTGCCCATCTTTTCTCTATATATATATATATATATATATATATATATATATATATATATATATATATATATATATATATATATATATATATATATATATATATATACTGCTATATATATATATATATATATATATATATATATATATATATATATATATATATATATATATATATAAATATATATATATATATATATGCTACTCTATATATATATATATATATATATACATATATATATATATATATATATATACATATATATATATATATATATATATATATATATATATATATATATATATATATATATATATATATATATATATATATATATATATATATATATATATATATATACTCATATATATATATATATATATATATATATATATACTCTTATACTATATATATATATATATATATATATATATATATATATATATATATATATATATATACTTCTTATTCTTCTTATTTTAAAACTTTTGACGATTTGTCCCTCCATCTCTTGTATATGCGAGTCTGACTACATAGTTTATCCAGTATCTTCATTTAGATCTACTCCACCGAACGATATCCTCTGTTTAGCAATTTGTCTTGTGTCTGCTTTACAGACACGATCTTGGAGAGTTTCTCCAATAAATAAATTAATAAATATTATAATATAAATACATATAAAATAAAATAAAATAAAAAAAACCCAATTCCTAACCTTGATAGTTGACAACTTTTCTGTCCAGGGAATTCTGAGAAATAAGACATGGATACGAAAATACAAACATACCTATAATATACATACCTATTTAAACATAATTCAGGGATCCCAACGTGCTCAGAGTCCTATACAACGCATTGGTTCGGAGCAGACTCGAAAGTGGTTCTGTGATATGGAGTCCTCACGAGGCGAGATATTCCATTATGCTGGAGAGGGTTCAGAAAAAATTTCAGAGGTATCTCTACATGAGGGAGTATGGTAGCTATCCTTGGCTCTATCCCACGGCATTTCTTTTGGGAATGCTCGGAACCAATTCTCTACAGCTTCGAAGAGATGGACATCTAATTACCCATTTCTTTAGATTAATTAGGGGATACTTCGAGAACTCGGCCGTACTGGAGGATGTTCGGCTTTTTGTCCCCGATAGATATCTCCGACAGCGACAGCACAGATTGTTTTACCTACCGGCCGCCAGAACCAATCTGCCTCTGGTGACACCGGTGGGAAGAGCAATTAGTCTGCTGAACGCGGTCTCCTCGGAGATCGACGTCTTTCATGTTAGTGAAAGTACGTTCAGAAGGCAAATACTCTTAATTCTGGAGAATATCCTGTCTTCCTAATGTTGAACCATCTCTTATTCGTTTATGGTAGTATACTATATATAATATATTATTTTACCTGTTCTCAATAGATGCCTTAAAAATAAATTTTGTAATGTCTGTTGATGAAATGAACTGATTTGATTAGATTTGATAATATAAATACCTATTTAAATTTATTTTCTACACTGTTAAAATTTGTACACTTCCGTGTCCCGAAACATGTTTCTGAAAAATGTAAAAAAAGTGTTCGGAAATACTTATTTGATAGATATTAAAAAAACATTTATTGTATTAACCTAATATTTTCAGTTGGTGGAACAACCGAACCTCTCAAATCAGCTTTGATTGACGTTAAGCACTGTAAATTCACCTGCCGCTGTTGGGTACAATGGATTCATCTTTTCCGCGGTTTCCTTGTCACACACAGACCTCAATAAAACAGATTTAAAAATTATTCCCACACAACAAACTCGCTTTGCGTCGCCGGAATACTCATTGTAAAAAATTGAAGGTCGTTTACCTACATATATTACATATGTCAAAATAATAATTAACACGTTTCAAATGAATGCATTGTTGTTTAAACTACCATTTCGTTCCATAGAAAATCGAGTGTTTTGTTTTATAATCAATGTCTACGCTTCGTTTTATCTTGAAGATGTTTCAGCGGAATACTAAATACTCTTTAACCTTTCGTTTCATAGTATAACATATGGAGTTCTGTTCCTCGGCCGTTCACAATGAACTTCTGGTCCCAACCCTAATGTGTGGAATTTCTTCATTCTTCTTTCTTAAATGATGCTTTCATTATTTTGTTCATAATACCATCGTTCGTACCGCATTCACTTCTTATATTTTGATTCGACACTCTATCATACACAGAATATCCACAAATACGTCTAAGAGGTCTCATTTCTACTGCATGTATTCTACTTTCATCCTTCTTTTGCCAGTACAATGCTTCGCTTCCATACATGAGGGTTTGTGCAAGGACACCATTGTGCACTGCCATTTTAGCATTTTTAGATAGGTTTTTGTTTGCGATGACAATTTTAAGTGCACTATTCACTTTGTTGCCTGCCCCAACACTTCTTTCAATATCCCTCTCCACTCGCCCATCTTTTGTTAACGTACTACCCAAATACACGAACTCATCTACTTGCTCCGAATTTTCACCATTCACGCTAATGTTGCAGACTGTCATGGTTTCTTCTTTTTCAAAAATCATTACCTTGGACTTATTCACATTTATCATCAGATCATTTCGCATGCATACCTCATACATACTATTCACCGGGACTTATAGTTCATGCTCGTTGTCTGCAAGTAGGACAGCGCCATCCGCATACAAGAGACAGCTTACTGACACTCCGCTCATTTTGGCACCTGCATCCAACCCTTTCAGCTCTTTCATACAATTGTCCATATTTATACTAAATAACCACAGAGACATTACGCAACACTGTTTGACACCTTTTTTGATAGCAAACCAGGCTGTAAGATATTCATTTACTCTGACACTAGCAGTGCTTTCCGTGTATAACGACTTAATTGCCGTGATCAGTTTTGTACTTATTCCATATTCAGACAATATTTTCCACAACTTTGCTCTATTAACGTATTCATATGCTTTTTGCATATCGACAAACGCACAGAAAAGTTTGCGGTTTTTGGCCAGAAACTTCTCTGTCAATGTACGAAATCCAAAAATTTGATCCGTACATCCTTTGGCATTCATAAAAGCACCTTGCACATTCCAAACTTGTCACTGTTAATTTTCTTACTCTTCCAATTAAAATTCTGCCATAAACTTTACCAACGACACTCAAAAGACTAATAGCTCTGTGGTTTTCACATTCCAGGCGCGATCCTTTTCATTTGTACAGGGGTATAATTACTGCTCTCCTCTAGTCTAGCGGCGTATATCGCTCCTCCAAGCACTGGTTTTATAACTTACATGAAACCACTTCGCCACCGCTTTTGATAAAATAATAAAAATATGTAATTATTATACTGAGTAAAGCAAAGCATTTTGGTATGCTGAAATTTTACCGAGAGATAGATCGAGGCAGTCACATCACAGCCACGTCAAAACGATGCAAAAATAGTATTACTAAAAAAACACGAAACTCTTCGGTTTGGTCTGCTCGTGACGGAGATAGTGAATTAGATGTACCTCGCATATCGGAGCAGTAAATTTTCCATTTAAATTTGGCTTCAGCCCAAACGATATTGCCGACATTGAAAAATGAATAAATTGGACGGATAGTTGCGTAATTTTTCAACGTGGCTATTACCGAAACAACTTTGTGTGAGAATTTTGTAACCCTGGTATTCAAACCTTAATAATTAGAGTGGAATCTTTACCCCCTATCTGTCAGCTGATTATTTACGGTGACATATTTTTTATTTACGTTTATTGGGGCTTTGCAGAAAAACGTGGTATGCGTTATTTGCGTAATTAAATAAAGCTAACTAAATAGTCCATTGTTTTTGCCGAAACACAATGATACTTCAACATTATTACTGTTAAAATTTAAAACACTGTCACAATTTCTTTATATTCACTGAGAGTGTCGCGATAGCTGTTTCGCCAACCGATGTTGTCATCATCAGGTGTATCAATAAATTCAGTTTATTGTAGCATGGCAGTTTATGCCGCACTTTTATTTCCTTACATACTTTTTCGTGTCCTCAACATTCATACATCGTATCATGGACGCACGTCAATTTCGCCGACTCCTCACGTGATAGATATTCAATATTTGATTTGTTCGATCATGCCAGATTTTCCTCGGTCTTCTGCTATTTTTAGTTTCATTTACATCGTTAACATAAACATATTTTCACCATTATTTCAATACGTCCAAACTATCTAAATAATCTTTTCATTATTTAGTTCGAGAGGACGATAGTAGGCAAGACACTGAGAGATCGCGTGAGGAATACCAGAATAAGAGAGATATGTGAGGTTGAGGATATTATAAGATGGAGCAGACAGCGAAAATACGGCCATGTTCAAAGAATGGACATCACCAAACTCCCCTATATTGCATTGCATAATCAGCCTCATGGGACTCGTCCTCGTGGAAGACCTCCTAAAATATGATAGAACAACTGGGAATCTATCTCACAGGAGAAACAACACTCTGTCTACAACAAGGAAGAAGGAGAAGAAGATTATTTAGTTCATTACACTTCCATTTGCATTCACTTCTCATATTTTTATTCGACATTCTATCATACACAGATTTTACAGATTCGTCTAAGAGATCTCATTTCTAATGCTTTTATTCTACTTTTATCCTTATTTTGCCAGTTCCATTCTTCGCTTCCATACCTATGGGTACATATGTTGTTTATTGAACTATAAAGTAAAACTCCGTATGAAATCATAAAATACTTATGAAAAATACTGTTTTCTGAAATGTTTATTTTATTTTCATTGTAAATACTGAGATACAACTATGTCATCTTCTAGAAGAGGGCAGCAAACCGTCGAAACCAGTCGAAGCCATAAAATCTAGTGGAATCAAACTTTTTTAATATATATTTTTTAAATATTTTTATTTAGGTTTCATAAAAAAAAACACTTGGCATTGAATATAGTTAATATATATTCCTGGAATCGATTACTGCCGAAAAATTGTTTTGTTTGATTCCAGACCTTAGCAGCTATATGGATGGGGAAAACCGAATAAGGCGATGCCAACCTTATGGACCAATATTTAAATTCAGTAATAATAAAAACAAAAGTACCTATTTATTAAACGATATATAAATATGTGAGCTATAATAATATTTTAAATCCATTGTATAATATTGAACATAAATCTTCTTGAATACCTGTAATATCATTATTTAAATTCAGTAAATTTTACATAAATATTTGAAGATTATTTTTGTATATAATCATGTTTACCACCCCTGTTCTGAATTTATATAAAGGACTCGGTTTGTAATAGTGTCACTAGTCTGTCGATGCCAGCGAGCCTGGTGAAACCGGTCGCTGTCGAAATAAAGACAAAAGTGGAAGTAGTTAAAAAAAACATCGTTTTATTTAATTATTATTTAAAATGAACTTCCATCAAGGGATTTCAGTAAAATCATTTGATTATCTTATTTTAATTAGCTTTGCAAAAAACAAGCGTATTTTGTTAAAACGTTTTACCCAATTATTAAAAAAAAATACATTATTTTTATTTTTATTTTATTTTTTAATTTGTGGAATTCCACGTTATTCCATTGGTCTTGTATTTATTTATTCACATTTCTATGCGCTTACAAGATATTCATTGTTTCTTGAGTCAAATTGAAATACATTTGCTGAAATATTTAGACACAAGTGATGAATGTGCGTATAATATTTCTTAAATGTCAGTACTCTTTGTAGGAATTTGCTAACGTACCGAGGATTCGCATTTGTGAAACATGAATGAATTTAATTTATGACTTCCCTAATGAATATGAAAATATCCATTTTGTTCGTTAATAAATCATATTTAAAAAAAAAACAAGTGTTGAAATCAATTTTGGGACGTAAATTAAAAAGTATGCATATATTTTTTTAGCTATTAAATACTCGTTAAGGGACTCGAACGAATGGACGAACCAAGGTAGGAAAAAATCTGGAATGTATTATTATTATTATTTTGATTACCTATATTTTAAGTGTGCCGTTTTGTAAAATCAATTATTATATAATAAAAGGCTTTATATTGACAGTAATATTAAGTAGAAAGCTGCTTCATATTTTTTTGAAGAAATTATAAAAAATTGATAATTTCTTATCTTTACAGGTGTAGGAAACCAAGTGTGGTATCCAGGATTGAAATCAATTCAACTTAAAACATTTTTTTATTATTATTTTGATAACTTGTATTTGAAGTGCGCCGTTTTTGTAAAATCAATTACTCCAAGGACGTACTAAGAAATGGCTGACCAAACAGTGCAGTCTTAAGAAGTTTAAATTTAACGTCACTATCCTCATACTTAATAATAACATGGAGGCTATACCACGCCAACGGACCCGCGACGCTGAAAGCACGATCATAGAAACTAGCTTTATAATCTCTGATTGGAATTGTTATGTTGTTTATACTTGTTTCTATTGATTGAAGTGAACGTTGCCTTTCCGTTGGCATGGGTGTCACGCAGAGGTCCGATATATACGCTGGCGCTCTCTGGTGTCGAGCCTTAAACATTGTCAAAGACAATTTGTATTTTACTCGCTATCGGATTTTAAGCCAGTGAAGTTCCTTTAGGAGCTACGTGATATGACAGTATTTTTGTTGCCCCATAATCAATCGGGCAGCAGCATTGAATATGTATATTACTTTCAATAATAATACTACTTAAAAATTAGTATTATTAGTAGTAGTCCCAGGTTCGATTCCCGGCAAATGGCAGTGTGATTGTTACACTATCATTGGTCTGGTGTAGAATTTACGTGACAATAAAATGGCGACTAATTAGCTACCTTGTTAACAGTAATTGGGTTCAAACGACCTGTTGTATACAAAAAAAAATGCCGAGAAACGCCACCTTGCATGACAACAGCCACTTAGACTTCTAGTAAGCCCTCCCTGGCATCCTAGAGTGGTCCCCGAGTGCCGTACCCTACACGTATTTTCAAATGCTATATGCAAATATCCTTTTAATATTGGAATTGCGAGGAATGAACGAGTGTACACGTCCGAGATTAATCAATTTTCAAATCAGTAGTTTAGAAATGAAACATGAAACTGCGTTTTTTGATATCGTTTCTTATTTTCACGCGGAACCTTGAGTTTTAATTTTTTAATAGGTATTTATACGTCAGGAAATTGAAAATAACTTTGCCGAATTTTTATGAATTGAAACACTGTTTTTTCCACTTTTGAGTTTATTTTTCTCGACATGTTTCGAAGGCTTTTACCTTCATCATCGGGAGAACGATATAAACTTATATCGTAACTTTATATCGTTTTCCCGATGATTGACGTACGTGCATGACACGATGTAAAAATGTTGAGGAATCGGGATGAGTATGTCAAGAAAGAACATTATGACGGCGATGGGAAGTTATTTAGCTAGTCGGGTGGTTAAGGTTATATTCGAGTCCCAACACAGAGAAGACATGTTTGTAGAATCAACTTGCAGAAAACGTTTTGTTTTATTATCATATGTGTATTTGATTAATTTAAATACTCTAACGTACACATATAAAAAGGTGGAAACCTTCGAAACATGTCGAGAAAAATATACTCAAAAGTGAAAATAACAGTGTTTTAAATCTTAAAAATTCGACATCATGGAATTCCACAGTGTTAACGCCTTAAGTTTATCTACAATTAAAAAAATATATAATAACTTTGTTCAATCCACAAAATATTAAAATACACGACTGTTTCGGAGGATACCTCCATCTTCAGGTGTAAAAATATTTTTACACCTGAAGATGGAGGAATACTCCGAAACATCGTGTTTTTAATTTTTTTTTTAAATATTTTAGGATTAAACAAAGTAATTTTCAATTTCCTTAGTATATTACTACGGAATTCCATAGTGTTTAGCCTAAGCGTTTAATAAGGTATTAATTAGTTTAAAAATACATACATGTTAAGTTATATTAATATTATTCAAACTTAGATATTCCACGAAATCATTTTTGCATCGTATTTCACGCACATTAATCTTCTTGGATATCTATATGACGAATCTATATTTGTTTTATTTATTTGTATTAATCTGTTTATACAGAGAACTATATAAAACTTATTAAAGCTCTGATAATCAATTGATAAATGTAAAGCCTCCTTATCGAGGATTCGCTTTTTGTCAACTTTGATATACTTGCAAATTACTCAATCACTGATAAACTTTTATTATTACTTTAATTAAATAAAGTTCTGTCAAATAATTAATTATTATATTATGATCTGAGGGTATTTAGGTTATGAGTTATCAGGGGTTAGTGACTTATGTGAGTAAGGTATCACATATTGTTTACCCAGTACAACAGTTGGCTGCTGAGATCCGGAAAATAGAAGATTTAAAAATGTCGACAGATGTATTTCGTAAAAAGTTAGAAGATAAACTAAGCGTTATCTGACCGATTTCTTAATTTAAATATTTTTATCCACAAATAATCGTTGAATCTTGAATCGATCGACATTCTAGAATCTCTCGTGCCTTTCTTATATTATATTATAAATAAAACACTTGTTTTTTACCACTAGAGTATTATATTTTACACGACTAAACAACTTTATATTGAAACCTGTAGATGGAAGCATCTGTAGCTTCCGAAACTAGTCGTGTAAAATATAATACTCAAGTGGTAAAAAACGTGTTTAATTTATATTGTAATCATGACCTACCACAAAGTGAATGCCGAAACAATAAATAACATATTTCTTATATATTCAGCTATATTTTGTGTTGTGGAATCGCATTTAAAAAGAGAAAATAACATTTTGTATTTTCACAACACTTTATTGTGTGTTAATAAATATAAAAAATACAAAGTGTTGTTCTACTTAATAAAAAAAAAATTGTCTTTACCATGAATAAATAAATAGATATAACTGCGAAGAAAATATACGCGAATTAAATTAAAATTAAAAATTCAATTTTTTATTTTACTCCTCATGTGGTCGACATTCAACATTTGATTTATTTTATCGTGCCACGTTTTCCTCGGTCTACTTCTATTTCTCGTTCTGTTACTGAATATGTTTACACAGCTCTAGCAGTGTATGAATTCATTCATAGCAAACCCTCTGGCTACCTAGAATACGTTATCCAAATATTATAAATGAAAGTAACTAAAATATATATTTTATTAATCATGAATGAAGAAAGAAACTAACTAACTAACTAACCATCACGCCGTCTCCCCGAAAGGGTGGGCAGAAAGAATGGACTGTCACACTTTTACTGATGCGGCACTCCATCCTTCTCTTTTCGCCCCGCGGGAGACGCGGTGTGATGGGTTGCGAACCTCATCGCCACAAATCGTAAAAAAATATATGTTAACGATGTCAATGGAAGCAGAAATCTATTTCTCTAGGAAGACCGAGGAAAACGTGGCACGATAAAATTAATCAAATATTGAATGTCGGCCATGTGAGGAGTCAGAGAAATCGACGCGCGTGCATGAAACGATTTATGAATGTTGAGGAATCGAGAAAAATATGTCAGGAAAGAAAAGTGTGGCAGTCCATTATTTCTGCCTACCCCTTCGGGGAGATGGCATGATGGTTAGTTAGTTAGTTAGTTTTGTTTAAAGCAATCTAGTTTTACTATTTTGTTATAAAATTATTAAATAAATTAAATGATATAACACTTCGTGTAATAACTACGGAAATTTAATTATGCCAACTAGTATTGCTTTTACCGAAGCTCAAAATAACTAAATAAAAATGCAGATTATTTTAAACATATAGACTGTGGCAATTTGAAAATTTTAGCAGCTGTCAAATGTATATTTTTTTAGAAAATCGTAAATCGTATTTTGAATTTGATTAAAAGTAAAAAAAGTGTTATTCAACTGGCATTTTGGAGATCGTTGCAGATTAATTCGTTTATGTCATAAAACAAATGTCGGCCACGTGAGGAGTCCGAAAAAATTACGTACATGCATGACACGATTTAGGAATGTCGAGGAATCGGGATAAGTATGTCAAGAAAGAACAGTATGGCAGTGACGGGAAGTTATTTAACTGGTCGGATGATTAGCTTTATATTAGAGTCCCAACACAGAGTAGACATGTAGAATTAACTTGCAGAAAACGTTTTGTTTTATTTTCATATGTGAATTTCTTCTTCTACTTCTTCCTTTTAGTATAGGTCGTATGACCTGTTTGTGACGGTGAGCTGTCCTAGGATGATGATGTCCAGCCTTCTCTCCATCTCTTTGGCGGCCTTTTTGGTAATCTCTTGCTGCTTGGGTTTTCATCTTTAACAATTTTTGAAATTCTTGTATTCTCCATGTGGTCCACATGGTCTCTCCAAAAGCGCCTTCTGCTTCTTCCCTATCTCACTATGTCCTCAACACCACAGACATACCTTATCGTTTCATTTCTGATCCGATCTCTGGTGGTTTTGCCTGCGATGGAGCGTGGGGTTCCCATTTCTGCTACTTTAAGAAGGTTCTAAGTCCTATTGGTATCGGCTCTGACCTCTATTCCATACGTCATGATGGGGCGAACGCATGCCTTGTATATCTTGACTTTACTTTCGGTTAACATGTATTAGTTCCTCCATGTGGTATTGCGCAAGCAGCCAGTCACGGCTGTCGCTTTGTTGGTTTGTGCTCGCAACTCGTAACAACATAAAGCTTACAACAACATAAAGGTAGCTACTGATTCATGCCTAGGTAAGTAAATCACATGACTTGCTCAATATGTGTGTTATCGATGATCAGTTTACATCTGAGCGGCTCTTTTGATATCGTTAACCACTTCGTTTTACTAGGAGAAATCGTCATGTTATATTTTTAGGTGGAATTTGTAGAGCATTCTCTGAAGGTCATCTTCATTCTCTGCTAGTATTGCAACGTCGTCAGCATGTGTATTTGATTAATTAAAATACACTAACGTACATATATTGAAAAAACGATGTTTGAGCTAAATTATGTAATCAAAACTGTTCCTGCCATTCTATAAGAAATAAAGCAACTTGCTGAAATCAGATGTGTTGCATTTGGTTAGTATCGGGCATGAGAAATTTCAAAATAACAACGTTCCATTCCAATTTTAAAAATATTTATAACAGTACATTCCAGATATACGTGCAGTGACTACCGACTTCTGACGATAGCTAAGTGGATGATGCATTATTACATCGCAGGCATCTTGGATGACTTCCAGGATTATATCAAGACCTCGAGTTCAAATGAATATGGCGCCTAACGTGAGGTATACGCAAAAAGATCTGTCATAATGGATGTTTACGATTCATATCAGCGTGATGAGTTCCGAAACTTGTAACAGGCTATTAATACACTATTTGGTGTTGCCTCCTCTTACAATGAACATCTCTCACTTTACATCCTATTTTTTCTTCTTATTTTTTTAAATAAAAATGAAAAGCTTATCAAAATTTTAAAACCCCGTATTTCCAATAACTAACCATCACACCGTCTCCTCGACAGAGAAAGCAGAAATATTAGACGGCAACAGTGTTATTTCCTGACATTTCTTGACTTTCCTCAACATTCATACATCGTGTCATGCACGCGCGTCGATTTCTCTGACTCCTCACGTAGCCGACATTCAATTTTGGATTCATTTGATTGTGCCACGTTTTCCTCGGTCTTCCTCTATTTCTTGTTCCATTTACATCGTTAAAATATACTTTTTTACCATTTTTTCTTCGTTCATTCTTTCCATTTGTCCAAATCATCTTAATTATCTTTTCATTATTTTGTTCATAACACCATAATTCGCACCGCATTCACTTCTTATATTTTCATACGACACTCTATCATACACAGAGTATCGACACATTCGTCTAAGAGATCTCATTTCTACTGCATTTATTCTACTTTCATCATCAAAATTTTAAAACCCCGTATTTCCAATAACTAACCATCACGCCGTCTCCTCGAAAGAGTAGGCAGAAATAATAGACTGCCACAGTGTTCTGTGCTGACATACTTCTCTCATCGTGTCATTCACGTACGAGGATTTTTTCGACTCCTCACGTGACCAACATTAAATTCTTGGTTGATTTGGTCGTGCCACGTTTTCTTCGGCTATCCTTTATTTCTTGCTCCGTTCACGTCGTTTACATATAACTTCTACACCATTGTGTCTTCACGCATTTTTTTATTTTGTTCATAACACTTTCATTCGCACTGCATTCATTTCTTATACTTGCATTTGTCACTCAATTGTATACAGATTTACCACACTCTACAGTCTTAGAGATCTCGTTCATTCTGAATTTATTCTACTCATTCTTCTTTTGCCAGTTCCGTGCTTCACATCTATACACAAGGGTCGGCACAAGAACACCAAAGTGCACTACCATCTATTTAAAGAAGAAGTAGAATTCTAAACAGTATATTCACAGAAATTAAATCACTGATAGGAATGTGCGGGAAATTGATAAACGATAGAATACCGAACGACGAAATAGGAAGAAATGTAAGGCAAATGATTGCATCATAAGTAAAATTTTAAAAATATCCCCGATACGATTCGGACATATGGAACGAATGGACGAGAGAAGAATGGTTAAAATGTTGCATACAAGCAGTTTGAGTGGAACGATAAGCCGTGAAAGACTAAAGATAGCATGGCGTGATCAAATTAATCAAATACTCAAAGGTGGCAACATTCGAAGTTGGAAAAATTTACGGGCGTGCATGTTACGATGTAGGAAGCTAGAGACGTATATCAAAACAAAGAAGTGTGGCGATCCATCCACTATGCCTACCTCTCCGGGGAAACGGCGTGATGGTTAGTTAGTTAATTAGTAATATTCACAGTCCTAAGTAAAGGATGAATTTTTTCTTCAATCCTGGGATTGGTTTGCAGCAATTTACTCTATTCTTCTCTTCCATTCTTCCCTGTCTTGTGCGTTTTTTTTAAAATCTGCATATGATGAGCAGCGCACGTCCACCAACAGGTCCTCCAGGTACTCTCGGCGTGGGCGTCCCCTTGAGTTTGTCCCCTCGGTCATACCCCCCATTTTGGCATGCAAGAGGCCTTCTTGTCGTATTACATGGCCGATCCATCTTGCACGCCTTTCGGACAAGGTCCTGAGCAGGTGTCTTCCTCCTTAGATTCTTTGAAGAACCTCCTCATTTGTAATGTGGTCTTTCCAGGAAATTCCTAATAGTCTTCTATAGGACCACATCTCAAAAGCCTCAAGCCTCCGTTTATCTCTTTCGGATAGGCACCATGTCTCGCAGCCGTACATCAAGATACTTCATATATGTCGGTATTAGTTACAAACCTGGCAAACTCCATCATTAGATGTTTTGAGTAAATCGCAAAAAAACTGATACGCTAATAAAATCAGCTTTTTACGATATTTATTTTTTTCATCTCAACCAGTTAGTATTTTAAAAGTAATCAGCCATGAAATATTCATCATTATGTTGATAATTAAAGTAAAATAATGAATTTCATTTTGGAGTTTGCCAGCTTTGCAACACTCAAGTGGAGGTTGCCATGTTTGCAACAAACCCTATATTTTAATAGCAAAATTCTTCAGAAGGAAGCCGAATTTGAAACTGAAAATCAATAAAAATTGTTTGCAAATGTATTATGAATAAGACCCAATTCATATATCACTTTTGATTGTTGGTGGAGTTTGCCGGGTTTGCAAATAATACCCTCATATAGGTCTTGATGAGGAGTATTCTCAGTTTTAGGTCTTTATTATTCGATTCTATTATTCACAGTCCTAAGTAAAGGATTAATTTAAGTACCATAAAATAAATGATAGATCTCTAACTACGGAATGAATCTATTGATAACCGTTTTCGTCCTTCAACAAGTACACACATTAACCTTATCAAACGGTGTATCATTATTGCTTTACTTCAAACCAAACGAATTTTCTGTTTGCGCCATAGAATCCGCAAGCGACTTGCGCGCATATAAATATATTATTTGTAAATACCACCAAGAACCACAAACCTTAACGCAGGGGTGTTCGGTGAAATTAATAAAAAAAAATGTATTTTTACGATTTAATATGGGAGTATCGGGAGAGGACTCTTATTACTGATACCCCACTATTTATAACATAAGTTATAATATTTTTCTGACACTATTTAGTACAAGAGTTCTTTTAAACACTATTTATGACATGGGTTCTTTTAAACACTATTTATGATATGAGTTATTTTAAGTAAATATACTTATTGTAGTTTGTGAAAAATTATACATAAAATTACTTAAAACTAACTAAACTAAACAGTCGCGGAAATAACAAATTACGGCAAGTAAAAATTACTTATAAATTTAAGTTTTTAAAGTTAAATATAAATTACTAGGATAATTCATAAATTCATCTTTGTGGCAATAACTATTACTGCCACATCGAAGATCCCGGGTTTGATTCCAGGCTATGGTAGTGTGATTATCACACTTTCTTTCGTTTGGTGTAGAATTCACGTGACAATAAAATGGCGATACATTAGCTACTTATTACATGTCACGAGAATCAATAGCTAAAAATTGTGTACCAAAAATGGTTTTAAACAACCTGCTATATACACATGTGGAAAGCAACAGGAAAAAAAACGCATTTAAAGCTCAAGTGGCATTCCATACTCAACGAAAAAAAATACGATTTAATGAAAAAAATATAAAATGAAAGTTTGTCATCGACCAGTATCGGCAGCTCGCTACCATCTTCTGGTCAAAGGCAAGGTCTTCTGGTGCAGCCGAAGATGGCAGCGAGCTTCCGAAACCGGTCAAAGGCAAAAACGTTTGTGGATTACAATTAAATATACTCGACATTTAAAAAATAATCACGTTTATTTTTATTTCATATTATGTAATTAACAAATTTCTTTTTCAGATTTTCTGCAAACTAATCCATTGGATTGAAGCTAATGACGAAGAAAAATTACTTATTCTAAAGTCTATCCTTAATTGAATGAAGCACTGGCTGAGCTTAGACCATCACGACGTCCAGATGCTCTCGGGTCACGTTAATTTCCGTCAGGCTTCACGATCTTCGTCTGGCGTCGGACCCAGAGTGTGTCTATGGCGAGATGCCCCACACGGCTTTCCACATCTCTTGAGGGTGTCGGCTTCTGCAAGAAACAAGGTATGTTAAGGATGAGGGTCCCTAGCTTTTTATATTTTATGGATAACACATGTCATTCCCATAAAATATAATCAAACTCTTATCTTGAATTTTAATTGCACTACATAATCAGCCTCATAGGACTCGTCCTCGTGGAAGACCTCCTAAAAGATAGAATAGCTGGGAGTCTAACTCATAGGAGAAGCAACACTTTGGAGAACAGACCATATAGGTCTACAACAAGGAAAAAGAAGAAGAAGAAGATGTTTCATATATACATTCGATATTGCATTTATCTTAAATAATTTGGGTTAGATTGTTTCGTTATTCCGATGATGAAGGTGTAACTTTTGAAACATGCCGAGTAAACTAAACTTTATAATGGAAAAAACATTTTTTTATAATTCATGAAAATTTTTCGAAAATGCAAAAAATATATTTTCGGAATAGAAACATCCGACGCCCCTGGCTTATGGTACTCGGTACATTTTACATGTAATGTTTCCCAGCATCTTCACATAAGTAAGCTTTGTTCCTAATTCGTTATTTATGTTTCCTTTTATAAATAAATAGAGATGAAAATGAAGGGGAAGAAACAAGTTTTCCTGTAGTATTAATGAGGATTTCTTGTTACTAATTTTGCTAATGCTTTAGATAGGTGCAAAATTTGCTTGTTGTTGTTGCTGACTAATATAACAAACTTCTATTATAATTTATTATTAATTTCCATCGTTTCCATTACTCAAAAAATACCCGTTTTAATTTATTGGATGAACATTATTGAAGCTATATCAAATTGGATGGCCTCAAATAAATTAAAATTAAACCCTTCCAAAACGGAATTTCTCTGGACCGCCTCAATGAAGCGCCAGCACTTAGTCGATCATTCTCCGATATCAACATTCGGAATCGACATCATCCCTAATAACTCCATAAAACTTCTTGGAGTCAACTTCGAAGCAGATCTCTCATTAAAAACCCAAATAAATAAGACAGTGAGCGCCAGCTTCTTTCACCTAAGGCAGCTCAAAGCAATCAAAAGAAATATTCCCACTGATGCATTAAAAACACTTGTTTATTCCTTCGTCGTATCTCGACTCGACTATTGCAACGGCATATATGCCAACATACCCAAGAAACAAACGAACAAACTTCAATCCGTTTTCAATGCGGCAGCACGACTTATAAAAGGTGTTCCAAAAAACTCGCATATTTCACAACATCTAAAAGATCTTCATTGGCTCAAGTATCCTGAAAGAATCCAGTATAAACTATGCTGGACGGTTTTTAAAGCGCTTCACGGAATGGCACCAGCCTGAACTTTGTGTTGCTGATAGCCCTAACTTGCGGCAATCTACGCTTCGATCAGCAAACTCCTCGGCAATAGGCAGATTAGTTGAGCCAAAGCGCCACCCCCGGACAAATTTCGGAGATCGGGCCTTCGCAGTGGCAGGTCCGTCCGCCTGGAATATGCTTCCTGCACGCCTCAGATGCATTGACAATCCGACAGACTTTAAATCTCACCTAAAAACCCACCTTTTCAAAATATCCCATAAAATGTAAACAACGGTTATCTGATTGCTGGTATCACATGCAGCTCTCATGACTAAAAACATTGTCAAAGCGCCCTTGAGGTGAGCTATTCACGAAAACGGCGCTATACAAATTAGCCTAATTATTATTTTTATTATTATTATTAAGATATGCGAGGTCGAGGATGTCGTAAGGTGGGGAAGGCAAAGGAGAAGATACTGGTATGCACACGTGAGGAAAATGGATCCATCCAGACTCCCCTTCATTGTGTTGCACGGCCAGCCCCAAGGTAGACCACCAAAGAGATGGATCAACAGCTGGGAGTCGACTTCGCAGGAGGCCAATTCCTCTTAAGAAACAGATCACTAGGCCTATACTAAGAATAAGAAGAAGAAAAAAGAACATTATTATTAGATCGCTCCGTTGTTCCATCGCAGGCAAAACCCTCAGAGATCAAATCAGAAATAAAAGGATAAGGTCTGTCTGTGGTGTTGAGGACATAGTAAGATGGGATAGAAGCAGGAGATACTTTTGAAGAGACCACGTGGACCGCATGGAGAATACAAGAATTGCAACCCAAGCAGCAAGAGACTACCAGGAAGGCCGCCAAAAAGATGGAGAGATGGCTGGACATCATCATCCCAGGACAAACAGGTCATACGACCTAAACTAAGAGTAAAAATAGAAGAATAACATTGTTTATAACATAAAAAATATTGAATTAGTTTTTTTGTATACAAATGCTGGAATTTTACCCATTGCGGTTAATTTACTTGTGACAGGTCATAAGTCCTGTAAACGCCTCGACTACCATATTCTGTTTCCAAATAATTTACATCTTCGTCTCTATTGATATATAATTAATCCATAAAAAATATTGTCAAATATTTAACGGTCATTGCATTATAGGCAGCATATTATATCTTTAATTTAAATGATTTGTGGTTTTTAATAAATGACTGATAAGTTTTAATTAACCTGACACAAAAATGTAACAAAATAATACTTTTTTATCGAAATTAATTGACATATTGTGTCTCAAAATTGGCAAGATAAAAATTAATATGTACAGAATTGCTTTTCATTGCTAATCCATGGAAAAAAGCAAATTGTTTCTTATTTATAATATAACACTCAAATTTATTTAAAAAAATATAATTTAAATATCGAACATGTTTCATACTAACCAGCCATTCATCAGTAATAATATTAATTTCTTTAAAATATTATAAAATTGTTTACAAATATGGTCAGTTTTGACAGATGTTATATATAACATCTGTCGAAACTGATCATACTTGTAAACAATTTTAAATATTTATATAATATCACTGATGAAGGGCTGGTTAGTCCGAAACATGATATTTAATATTTATTTTTTTAATAAATGTAAGTGTTGTATACTTATAAAAAAAGAAACATTGCGTATTTACAACACAAAGTTATGGCGAACATAGAATAAATAAGCTAATTGTATTCAAATAACCAAAAACTCAGAATGTTTTTAAACTAACTAAATAAACATCACGCCGTATCTCCAAAGGGGTAGGCAGAAATAATGGACTGCCACACATTTCTTTCCTGACATACTTCTCTCGTTCCTCGACATTCATACATCGTGTCATTCACGCACGTCGATTACTCAGACTCCTTACATGACTAAAATTTAAAGACGACAAAGAAGAAGTTTATTTATATGCAACATTAGAATCGATTAGAATCGATTAGAATCGATCGACCAGAATCGATTTCTGTCGAAAATTCGTTTTTTTATGATTCAAAACGTTTGCAACTCAAATATGGACTAATGGATGGAGAAACCAAAAAAGGCGACGCCAACCTAACGGACCAAGATGTATATAATAAAATATTACATTTAAATTCAGTAACAAAACTTTCAGTTTTTCAAATTTTATGTATACTGACTTCATCCACCGGGTGGCGACTCTAAAATGGCAACGGGCAGGTCACGTAGCCAGAAGCTCAGATGAAAAATGGACCAGAAGACTGCTGACTTAGAGACCGTGGACGACAAAGAGAAGTGCAAGGCGACCGCAACTACGGCGGAAGGATGATCTGAATAGACACGTCGGAATAACCTGAGTGAAGTCTTCACTAGACAGAGAGACATTTGTACAGGAGTGGACGGGAATAGGCTGAGGAAGAAGAGAAGAAGAAGAAGATGTATAAATATGTCAACTTTAATAAAATTTTAAATCTCGTAAATAACCAACATTTAGTTTCAGTTAATTTTACATAATAAAATTTTACATAAATATTTGAAGATTATTTTTGTACAGAATCATATTTACCACCCTTGATTTGTATGTATATTTATAAAGGACTCAGTTTGCAACAGTGTCACAAATCTGGCGATGGCAGCGGACGTGGGGAAACCGGTCGCTGTCGAAATAAAGACAAAAGTGGAAGTAGTTAAAGAACATTGTTTTATTTATTTATTATTTAATATTAACTCCCATCAAGAGATTTCAGGAAAATCATTTGATTATAGTATAATTATTTTAAAAATAAATCTTTTCCCCTTTTGAAACATTAATATTTTTCAAAAACGTCTAGAATAATAAATATATCGGGTGTAGAAATAAGTATTTTATATATATAATTTTCACTTATTTTAAATGACTCGATATTACTGCCTCTAATAATATTATTAAGAGTTGTTTTAAGGGAAATCAAAATTTCAAAACCTTTTACAATACTCCCATATTAATACGAAATAAAAAATATCTATCAACAACATCAAACCATCACGCCTTTTTTCGGAAGGGTAGGCAGGGAGAATTGACCGCCACACTACTCTATCCAGACACACCTGTCTAGATTCCTCCACATTCAAACAGCGAGTCACATACGTAGATTTTTCTGACTTCTAACAAGGCCGACCTTGAAAATTTGATTGATTTTGTCATGCCATGTTTTTCTCGGACTTCCTCGACTACGTTATCCATTCTTATCGTAAACGTATACTTTCTTAACCTTTCTTTTTTCGTCCATGCGTTTGATGTTACCAGAGCAACGCAGTGATCGTTTTATAATTTTGTTCATAATACTTTCTTTCGCCCTATATTTTTTCTGTTGTACATCGTTTTACCACACAAACGTTTAAGGGATCTCATCTATACTGCATTTATTCTGCTCTCATACTTCTTGTGCCAAGTGTTGGAACTAGAAATTATATCAACATCGTTTTATTTAATTATTATTTAAAATGAACTCACATCAAGAGATTTCAGTAAAATCATGTGATTATCTTATTTACTGCTTTACATTTTATCAATTTAGTATTACATCTGGTTTCGAATTCGCTACCCACAGCGGTGGAATTATTTGAGCTAGACAGCGATATTCCGGGAATATTAATCACAGCTGGTTAACTTCCGTTGTGTGCTCAAAGGTACAACAAGAATATTTAATGAATATTTTTTATCAGGTTACGCAAATATTCGGAAGCAGTGTTTGCCCAACGTTAGGGTTCCCACAAAAACTTTTATCCTCTTGTGATTATATTTATGAAATCGCCTGATAATAAAATTAAGCTTAATTATTTCGAAAAAAATATTTAATAAACCCTAATCGCGTAATTTTAAAAATAATTTGCAAATTTTCTCATATAATACAAAAAATTATTAAATAATGAAATAATGAAAGAATCATTAAGATGGTTTGGACACATGAAGAGAATTAATGAAGAAAGAACAGCAGAAAAATTATAGGTAAACGATTTAAACGGAACTAGAAATAGAGGGAGACCGAGGAAAACGTGGCAGGATCAAATAAATCAAATTTTGAATGTCGGTAACATGAAGAGTCAGAGAAATCGTCCCCAAAGGGGTACACAGAAAGAATGGACTGCCACACTTTTCTTTCCTGACATATTTCTTTCGCTTCCTCAACATGCACGCGCGTCGATTTCTCGGACTCTTCAAATGGCCGAGATTCAATATTTGATTTATTTGATCGTGCCACGTTTTCCTCGGTCTTTCTCTATTTCTGGTTCCATTTACATCATTAAGATATAACTTTTTTACCATTCTTTCTTCATTCATTCTTTCAATATGTCCAAACCATCTTAATGATCCTATAATACAGCTTCTTTATCAATATACAAATATAAGCTTGAAACTCCGCCAGAGAATGATCAAATGCTATGTGTAGTCTGTTTTATTGTACGGATGTGAAACGTGGACCTTGAAAGTTAACTCAATGAACAGACTGGAAGCATTTGAAATGTGGCTCCATCGCCAAATGCTCCGAGTTCCCTGGACAGATATGGTTACCAATACCGAAGTCCTGAGGCGAGCTAGAGTTGACAGGGAATTGTTATCAACTATCAGGGTTCGAAGGATCTCACATCTGGGTCATATACTGCGTGGGAAAAGGTACCACCTTCTCCAACTGATATTGGAGGAGAAATTTGAGGGACGCCGAGGGCCCGGAAGGAGACAAATGTCCTGGCTGCGAAACGTGAGGGAGTGGACCGGCATCCGAAGTGTGGAGGAGCTGTTCCGAGCGGCGCAGGACAGGGACAGGTTCGCCGAGGTGATCGCCAACGTTGGGGGGACCCAACAGGGCACTTGAAGAAGAAGAAAATCAAAAGACAATGTTTTTTTATATAATAAAGCTTATATAATGAGTAAAGTGGAGAGAAGGCAACGACAAGAACGACCACCGAGCCGCTGTTCCGATCAAATCAGGGATCTGACTGGTACCTTATTAGCTGCAGCCTGGAGACTGACGGGTGACAAGCGTGCCATGGTCAATTGTTTACATGATGAACACGACCCTCAAACATGAGGAATACGACTGAAAAGACGAAGAGATTATAATACAACAAATCGACGAGAGTGCATGTTACGATATATGAATGTTGAGAAATCTCGAGAGGTGCGTCAGGACCAAGAAGTATGGCGGTCCATTATTTTTGAAAAGAAAATATACTCCAAATATTCATCATCATTAGTGTTCTACTTTCATCTCGTTCTTGTGTTCCCGGGTCGATACATTCTTCTAAATTGGCGACTTAATTGCATCAATGTTTATAAATGTCTTTTTCGAGAAATAAAGATTTTATATTGGAAAAATACTTGTTTTCATTTTATCTTTTGACTATCAATTAAATAGTTTATATAGCCCTGATAAAGCTCCAGTGGGAGCGAAACCGGTTGGCTCGTTACAAAAAAAAAGGTCTTCTTCCTCTTCTTTCCCTTTGCTAAAGTCGTATGACCTGTTTGTGATGGTGGGTTGCCCGGGATGATGATGTCCAGCCATCTCTCCATCTCTTTGGCGGCTTTCCTGGTTATCTTTTCCTTTTGGGTTTTCTTTCATCTTTAACAATTTTTGAAATTCTTGTTTTCTCCATGCGGTCCACGTGGTCGCACTCATGGCCTCACTCACCACAGACAGACCTTATGGTTTCATTTCTGATCCTTAAATAATAATAAAATAAAAATACTAACTAACTAACTAACCATCACGCCGTCTCCCCGAAGGGGTAGGCAGAAAGAATGGACTGCCACACTTTTCTTTCCTGACATATTTCTCTCGCTTCCTCAACGTTCATACATCGCGTCATGCACGCGCGTCGATTTCTCTGACTCCTCACATGGCCGACATTCAATATTTGGTTTATTTGATCGTGCCGCGTTTTCCTCGGTCTTCATCTATTTCTGATTCCATTTACATCGTTAACATATATATTTTTGACCATTATTTCTTCATTAATTCTTTCCATATGTCCAAACCATCTGATTGATCCTTTCATTATCTTGTTCATAACACCATCATTCGCACCGCATTCACTTCTTATATTTTCATTCGACACTCTATCATACACAGAGTATGCACACATTCGTCTAAGAGATCTCATGTTTACAGCATTTATTCTTCTTTCATCCTTCTTCTGCCAGTTCATAAAAATATATGCTTATTAACAATCAAAATTGCACACCCATGTCTAGATTTAATCAGTAGCATATGATTATACAGAGTATTTACATTGCCACAATAGTTTTTCATTTGGCATCCTCTTTTCAAACATAAAATGACATATTTTATTGTATCTAGAGATAAAACGATCAAATTGGATTTACTGTTGACAAACGAGTATGAAAACTGGCCGTTGATCCCAAAAACTACAATTTTTGATAACGAAAAAATAACTATGTTCGTTTTTAATGCAAAATTTTATCTATGACGTACGATGTATCTAGTAAAAACTAATTAACCACCACGCCGTCTCTCCGAAGGGGTAAGCAGAAAAAATGGACTGCCACATTTTTATTACCTGACATAGTTCTCTCGTATACTCGTACATCGTGTCATGCACGCGCATCGATTTCTCCGACTCCTCACATAGCTGACATTCAATATTTGATTCACTCAATCGTGACACGTTTTCTTTGATTTTCCCCAATTTCTAGTTCCATTTACATCGTTCAAATATTAGGTCCTTACATATGAAATTGGCGTTTTGCCGTTCTGGCAACTTTGATCTCAAATATCTTCTCTTTGGTTAAGAATTCCAAATTCAAATTTATACAGCTATTTACTCAAGTATTTGTGTTTCGAAAATTATAATTCATTTGTTTTTTCCTCAATTGTTTTTTTTCTTTGCGTCACTCAGTTTACAAAATGGAAAACTTGAAATATCGCGTTATTTACGAGTACGAGTTCCACCGTGGCACCAGTGCTGCAGAAACGGCTCGAAGGATTAATGATGTGTATGGCGACGGTGCCGCAAAAGAAAACACAGTGCGTTTTTGGTTCCAACGTTTTCGTTCTGGAAATTTCGACCTGCAGAACAAGCCCCGTGGACGGCCGGAGACCAAAGTTGATAATGAAGAATTGAAGGCTATTGTGGAAGCGGATCCATCGCAAACCACGTCCAAGTTAGCTGCAGGCTGCGGTGTTAGTGATAAAACTGTTTTAATCCACTTGAAGCAAATTGGGAAGGTGAAAAAGCTTGAAAGGTGGGTACCTCATGAATTGAGTGAAGCAAATCAACAAACGCGCGTTGACTGCTGCGTTGCATTACTCAACCGGCACAATAATGAAGGGATTTTGAATCGAATCATTACCTGTGATGAAAAGTGGATCCTGTATGATAATCGGAAGCGCTCATCGCAATGGCTGAACCCTGCCGAACCAGCCAAACCATGTCCCAAGTGAAAATTGACTCCAAAAAAGTTACTTGTGAGCGTTTGGTGGACTAGTGCTGGTGTCGTTCACTACAGCTTTCTTAAATCTGGCCGGACGATTACGGCAGATGTCTTTTGTCAGTAACTGCAAACTATGATGGAAAAGCTAGTTGCTAAACAACCGAGGCTGGTTAATCGCTCTAGGCCACTGCTGCTTCATGATAACGCTAGACCACACACTGCACAACAGACGGCTACCAAATTAGAAGAGCTTCAATTGGAATGTCTAAGACATCCACCGTACTCTCCGGACCTTGTCCCAACAGATTACTTTTGGGAATGCTCGGAACCAATTCTTTACAGCTTCGAAGAGATAGGCATCTCATAACCCATTTCTTTAAATTAATCAGGGGGTATTTCGAGAACTCGGCCGTGCTAGAGGG
Source organism: Lepidostoma basale (assembly GCA_022606425.2). Taxonomy (NCBI): domain Eukaryota; kingdom Metazoa; phylum Arthropoda; class Insecta; order Trichoptera; family Lepidostomatidae; genus Lepidostoma; species Lepidostoma basale. Next base: position 2,381,464 of record JAHDVF020001106.1, on the reverse strand, counting down.
TGTTGGTCTTTTTGTCCCTGATAGATTTCTCCAACAGCGACAGCACAGATTGTTTTACCAACCGGTCACCAGAACCAATCTGCCTCTGGTGACACCGGTGGGAAGAGCAATTAGTCTGCTGAACGCGGTCTCCTCGGAGATCGACGTCTTTTATATTAGTGAAGGTACGTTCAGGGGACAAATACTCTTGACTTTAGAAAGTATGTTGTCTTCCTAATGTCTAACCATCTCTAATGCGTTCATGGTACTTTGTTGTATTTTTATAATATTTTACCTGTACTCAATAGATGCCTTAAACATTTTCCTGTTTGTAATGCCTTTTGAGTTAATAAACTGATTTGATTTGATTTGATTTGATTACTATTTTTTTCGAAATTTGGATAACTTCTTGCAAGGGAAAAAATTCAACTCCGATGGGGCAGTCCAAACCGACTTCAAAGATTTTATTGATTCCCGTCCGAATGGTTTTTTAGTAAAGGGATCGATGAACTACCTATGAGATGGCAAAAGTGCATAGATAGCAATGGTACATACTTTGATTAAATAAATATATTATATTTATAAAAAATCAACTTTATTTTCCTTCCATACAAAACGCCAATTTCATATGTAAGGACCTAATATATAGTAGATAATAACAACAATAGATATTTTATGTACGTTTGTCGGTAAATAACAAAAAAACCAAAACACTGAAATATTAGAGAAAAACAAATATTATACTTTGTAATGATCCAAGTGGCTCGAACAATATTTTTCCAACAATCTTCATACATCAAAATAATAAGATGACTGATTGCTTTCTCGGATTTATTGAGTTGATTAATTACATATTATTTCTCCACATTCTAAGAAACGAACTCAAACGTATTTTTCTCATTTATTTGTAAAACTAACGTCTGTTTATAAGAATGCTTGAATCTTCATTAATTCTGGATTAATAATGTATCCTGTCACTTGTTTTTATCTTTTACACAATTTATTTTAAAAGGCAATTACCCAACATAAAAATCATTAAATTCCTCCACTTACTTGGTTACAAATATATGTTTTCTTACTGAACGATAAAGAAATCTTCTTATTCTTCTTCTTCTCCTTATAGACCTTTGGTCTGTCCCTGAAATCAGGCTAGCCTCTCTTGAGAAGTTGACTCCCAACTATCTCTCCATCTCTTCGGCGGTCTTCCGGGGGCACAGCAGCCGGCAGGAATCTGATGCGCCACAGCGTGTAGGATTCTGGTGAGATCCATCCTCTGCACGTGCGCATTCCAGTTTCTTCTGCGTTGTCTGCCCCATCTCATGAAATCCTCCACCTTGCAGATCAATTATAAGAATTTAACATTTTCACAATTGGTATTCTCTGGTTGATATTTTAAGAAAATACAATCAAACCAATAAATTTATCAAACCGTCAAATCGAATATATATTATAATATTATTAAAAAAAGAAAACATGTTTTCTATCATACAACAAATTGAATAATCATATAAGCCTTTATGTTAAAAGTGTTGAAAACTACATAAAAATATTTATTTAATTTTTCAGTTATTTGTAACACCCGATGATGCCAACATTGGTAGGCGAAACATCTGTCGCAACATTTTCATAGAAATTAATCAATACCATATAACCCAATTATTTTTTTTTAAATAAATTAAATAAAAAAAAATAAAAAAAATACATATATGGCATCGCTAGTACAATTAAAAAGGATAATTAATAATTTAAAAGCCGTAATAATGTTAATCCAGTGGTAGGGCCTTAAGTTTATTAAAAATTAAATCTAGAACTTGACGGTTAGTTAGTTTCACAACTAACTAACTAAACATCACGCTGTTTCCCCCGAGGGATAGGAAGAAAGGATGGAGCGCCTTACTGCTGTGTCCTGGCATACCTCACAGATCCTCTACATTCGTACTTCGTATCGCACGTTTAATAGATCACTGGCTTAACTCAAAAAAGCAAGTTTTGCTCAATCTGACATGAGTTGGAAACAAAAACAGTCGAAAAACACGTACGAGTGGATAGCGTTAACATTGTGAACGATTATCGTATGTACGAATGGATAGCATTAACATTGTGAAAAATAGATGGATAGCGTTAACACAAGCCTCTGTCTAATGTTAACTCAATTATGACCTAAACCGTAATCGGTCAGTTTACTATTAAGCGTGCGATATGTACGCTCATCGATTTATTCGACTTCGAATATGGCCGCCATTTAGTATTTGATTAATTTGGTTATTCCATGCTTTTTTTGATCTTCCACAGCTTATTTTTCCATTCACTGCTTGTACAATATATAACTTATTATCAATTTTCCTCTCACCTATTTGTTCAATATTATCAAAACATTAGACTACTTTTATTATTTTGTTCATATTCGCACTGCATGTTATTTACGTGGATTTGTTCCTTTGTCAATTCAAATTGACATAGGAACAAAAACACATACGAGTACATGTTCGAAAATTTAACAGTTGATATATTATTGTCTCACCTGATGATATCAAAATGATTGACGAAACTGCTGTCACGAAAAATAAAAATACAATTGTGATACATAAAACAAAGTTTGATTTAACAGTTTATATGTTGAAGTATCATCCTGTTTCGGCCAAAACAATGGACTATATTATTTCAATAGTTTTATTTAAAGTTGTTCTATTATTGAACTATTGTTTCGACATAAAACAAATAAATAATCGTGAGAGAGCAACTATTCTGAGGCTAGGAGTAGAGATTTCCTCTCTCGTCTAGTAATTAATCTCATGGAAGCTGTACGAATGGGGTTCCCTAATTGATGGAGAGAGGAGCGAGGAGGTAGCTGTCTAAAGAGTATCATCTTTCAATAATTATTTATTGTGGTAAATATGGTTCACATTAAATGAACAAACTAAGATTGTAGGTTTTGCTCAATAATAGTTTTTTTCAACAATTGAATGATTACTTATTTAAACTCAGAATAACTATTTCGTAATACACTTAGAAATTGAAATTAACGTTGTTTATATATAATCCACAAAAAATTTAAATTACGACACATTTCCGAGGATACCATCTTGATAGAAACATTAGAAATCCTCAAGTGAGTAAAATTGGGTGAAAACATAATTAATTTGTCTTTTTCTTTTTTAAGAATTAATCGTATCTCAATAGAGACGAAGATGTAATTTTTTTTTGGAAACAGAATATGGTAGTCGAGGCGTTTACAGGACTTATGACTTGTCATTGGTTAGGTTAAGCGATCACTTTATGTTAACAACATTCCCCATTCCACCCTTCTTGCGACCACCACGTTTGACAAATTTTTGTAACTTGTATATATGCTACTATTTTAAATAACTTCACATTTTTTAGGTCAATCTACACTAGCGCTATCTATTTAGATTATTTTTCTTTTTTATATACATTGTATATACTCGTAAAACACTAACTATTAAAAAAAATTAAATAACATCATAAAATTACATATAAGACATGTTTCGGACAACCGGTTCTTCCGCAATGATATTATAAAGATACATATTTGAAATATTATAAAATTGTTAATTAAAACTATAATCAGTTTTGGCAGATGTTATAAATGTTTATTTCTAAACGTTTATAAATAATCAGATTCCTCCTTTTACTCTTTCTCCCTAAATACTTTGTCTGTTTTGAGTCTCCCAAGCTCCCATTTCCAATCATATGCAAATTAATCATTTATTATATATAAAAACGGCTTTTCAAATGTATGGTTTTTCCAGATCACAATTTTATATTATCATATATTAGGTATGATGGGATGATGTTAAGCATCAGGCATGCGATAGAGTCGGGTGGAGAAGATTCCTTGAGGCCCTATGCACCACGGAGGTGTGACAGGACAAAAAGAAGAAGAAGAAGAAGAAGATATAGTACCACTTTCTCCAACAGATATTGGAGGGGAAAATTGGGGGACGCCGAAGGACCGGTAGGAGACAAATGTCCTGGCTGCGAAACGTGAGGGAGTGGACCGGCATCCGAAGTATGGAGGAGCTGTTCCGAGCGGCGCAGGACAGGGACAGGTTCGCCGAGGTGATCGTCAACGTTGGGGGGACCCGACATGACACTTGAAGAAGAAGAAGAAGAAGATATATTAGGTATCTAACCCAACTCCAGCAAGAACATCAAAATCAAATCAAAGAAATTATTCAAATTGACATAGGAACAAATACACATAAAGGTTCGAATAATCACGAAAATTGAACAGTTGATATATTTTTGTAACACCTGATGTCAACGTAGGTTGACGAAATAGTTGTCGCGAAAAATGAAAATAAAATTGTGATACATAAAAACGAAGTTTTATAATTAAAGTCAATTACTATTCATGCTATTAGTGCTATGCGAATTATTAATTAAAAGCCGAACTCTTAGACCTGAACTTAAATGTACGTAGAACTGTAGACTATAGAACGGTATGCTTTGTTAGTATGTAGACCCGAGGTGTATGGGAGTGAAATCAATCTATGCGAAACCTTTTAATGATAAAAGCCTGAAGGTTGTACTGTTATTTGATACATGTGAGCACTTTAACTGTAGGGTGACCTTTAGGAAATCGAAACTCAATCAGAAAACACTGATGATTTCAATACGTCTAGTATTGTTATTTATTTCTGGAATAATTCTTCAGATCATTAATCTTTCCCTTACAGTGCTAAAATAAAAAACCTGGGTTGGGTAGTCTGTACCCAATCAAAAATTAGCGATTTTAAATCGGAAAAATAAGAACATTCATAACTAATCATAACTAATTTGTTAAAAACCCGATTTCACAAAATATCTCGGATGTACCCGATGAATTTTGATTATTATTAATATTATTTTTTTAACTAACTAAATAACTAACCATCACGCCGTCTCCCCGAAGGGGTAGGCAGAAAGAATGGACTGCCACACCTTTCTTTCCTGACATATTTCTCTCGCTTCCTCAACATTCATACATCGTGCCATGCACGCGCGTCGATTTCTCTGACTCCTCACATGGCCGACATTCAATATTTGATTTATTTGATCGTGCCACGTTTTCCTTGGTCTTCCTCTATTTCTGGTACCATTTACATCATTAACATATAATTTTTTTACCATTCTTTCTTCATTCATTCTTTCCATATGTCCAAACCATCTTAATGATCCTTTCATTATTTTGTTCATGACACCATCATTCGCACCGCATTCACTTCTTATATTTTCATTCGACACTCTATCATACACAGAATATCCACACATTTGTCTAAGAGATCTCATTCCTACTGCATTTATTCTACTTTCATCCTTCCTTTGCCAGTTCCGTGCTTCGCTTCCATACATAAGGGTCGGTAGAAGAACACCATTGTGCACTGCCATTCTAGCTTTTTTGGATAGGTTTTTGTTTGCGATGACAACTTTAAGTGCACCATTCACTTTGTTGCCTGCCCCAACTCTTCTTTCAATATCCCTCTCCACTCTCCCATCTCTTGTAAACATACTACCTAAATACACAAACTCAACTACTTGCTCCAAGTTTTCACCATTCACGCTAATGTTGCAGACTGCCATGGTTTCTTCCTTTTCAAAAATCATTACCTTGGACTTATTAACATTCATCATCAGATCATTTCGCATGCATACCTCATACATACAATTCACCAGGACTTGTAGTTCATGCTCGTTGTCAGCAAGTAGGACAGCGTCATCCGCATACAAGAGACAGCTTACTGACACTCCGCTAATTTTGGCACCTACATCCAACCCTTTCAGCTCTTTCATTATTTTTTTAATCAATGCGTAAATATATTATGGAAGAATACCGAAGATCTTAACCTTGTATTTATTATATTTATTGAGATATTGATGGTTATTAGAAACAACGTGTAGAAGATACCCATCACAGGGAAGGGAGGGTTAAACAGCAAATCAAATTGATAGAAAGTTTGAAATAATATTATTTTCTTCTTTTTCCTTGCTGTATACCTATGTGGTCTGTTCTCCAGAGTGTTACTCCTCCTGTGAGGTAGATTCCCAGCTATCCCTCCATCTTTAAGGAGGTCTCCCACGAGGATGAGTCCCATGAGTTTGATTATGCAGCGCAATATAGGGGAGTCTGGTGGTTTCCATTCTTTGAACATGCAAGTACCAGTCCCTTTTTCGCTGTCGGTTCCATCTTATAATATCCTCAACCTCACATATCTCTCTTTTTCTGGTGTTCCTCACGCAATCTCTCAGTGTCTTGCCTGCTATCGTCCTCAGTGTCTTCATCTCGGAAGTCCTCAAAACTTATTTGGTCCTTACTGTGTCTGCCCTTGTTTCGATGCCATATGTTATTATTGGTCTTACGAATGCTTTATAGATTCTCATCCTACTCTTAATGGCCATATCTTTCGTTTTCCGTATTGTAGTAATATTATTAGTAATTCAATCAGGAATTTAAAAACTTTGTAGAGTTTTAATATTACATATATTGTTAGAAACACATGTTTATATCTTCGTCTCTATTGAGATATAATTAATCCTTAAAAATGATTAACCCGCAATGGATAAAAATCCAGTGTTTGTCTACAAGTATTTGTAAACATTCAAAATAACAGATCATGTTTCAGAATACAGTCGTTTTCATTAATATTTTATATGGAGTTGTACATCATAGTTCAATAAACAACATACTCGTATGTAACCTTAGGTATGAAAGCGAAGAATAAAATGATATGTAATTCCATGGTGTTAAAGCCTTAAGTTTATCTCTAAAAAGAAATCATTTTTATTAATAATTGATTGTGTAGTTTTCCTGCATTGTTCAAGAAACATTATATTAATTAGAATTTTTATAATTTGGCTCTTGATCCAGGAGTCCTGGATTCAATCCTGGAAGCACCCCGGTACCGTTCTCCAAAAATACAATTATTCCTGAATATTTTTTTATGAAATGGTGAGTAAAAACCCAATTTGCAATTAACCTTTGCTTTTTTGGATAAAAGAGGCGATCGTCATTTAAATGAGGGTTAATTTTCAGTTTTCGGTTTAATAAAAGTGTTATATTATAACATAAGAGGAACACTTTTGGATGTGGGTAGATGTGCGTTTATAACCTCTTCCGGGCTGGGGCCAGCTTTTGCAATTTGAAAATCGATTTAAAGTCCAATTTTCCGACCCATTTTAAACCCAATATGACAGGGTTGTAAGTATTACAAAAAATAAAAGTAAATCTTATTTATCAAATGCACCTCAAAAACCATTTTTTTAAATAGTCCGCTGTTTTAGCCAAATCACTATACATTTTGAATTAATTGATGTGAAATTTAATCGTGGAAATATTATATACTAACTTACTTAACATCACGCCGTCTCTCCGAAAGGGTAGACAGAAAGAATGTACCATCACAATGTTCTTTCCTGACATACTTCTCTCGCTTACTCATCATTCAAACATCGTGTCATCCAAACACGTTGATTGCTCCGACTCACGTGGCCGATACATATTTTTTTTCGTGTTCGATTTGATCGTGCCACGTTTTTGGTTACGATGGTTTTTATGTATCCAGGTCCAGATTGCGCTTTGGTTTTTTGACCGGGTTTTGTAACCACTTTAACAGAAAATCAATAAAAACAATTCATGGATAATAAATTTAATTATTGTGGCTTGAAAAAATCAGTTATATGGGCCTGTTTCACACTCAAAATATGTTGCACAACTCTTCGCGAGATTTACCCGCGTCAAATTCTTGTATTAATTATAGTTTCGAGCTCAAATTAAGGCCGTTATATTTACGTTTGTGAAACATTGCGATCTAAAATGGACCACCTTCGATGAGTACACAACAAATACTGAGAAGTTATCAGTTTACAGAGATCGAGAAGGTAGTGTTTTCCAATTATAAAGGTAGAGAAGGCAGTGCTCTCCAATTACAGAGGTCTAGGGCCAGAATGTCGAGTTCAATTAAACAGGTTTCTTTTTTACAATTAAAGAGGTTTTACTGCTCTAGGGAGGTGGGATCGACCCTTCAAGAGGTACTCTCGGGCCAATTACAGAGGTACTCACCGGAGGTCGAGAAAGCAGTGCTCTCCAATTACCGAGGTCTAGGCCCAGAATGTCGAGTTCAATTTAACATGTTTCTATTTTCCAATTAAAGAGGTTTTAGTGCTCTAAAGGGGTTGGACCGAAACTTTTCTGCCAATTAAACAGGTTTCAATTATCCAGGTTCTACTGTACTTTACTACACATTCTTTCCATGTATCCAAACCATCTTAATAATTATTTTAATGTTAGTCATAATTCACTTCTTATGTATTTTTTGGTTCAGATTTAAATAATATTTATAGACACTTAGTGGTAGATAGAACCTTTAAATACGTAGTCTGCACATCTGTCCACTGTTCAACCTTATAACAAAATTTTTAATCAAACACAATTGCCAACGAATCACGTTTTTGCCCCAACTCAACTGCCAATATCCGGTCAGCTGCGACATTAAGTCTTTATTGAAATATTGACTTTAGATATCGATTATAACCCAGAAATTAACGAGACGAGTTTTATGACCTACCACCAGCACCAACGACGAAGATAGCGTATATTAAAATTTAATAACTGACTTACTGTCACGCCGTTTCTCGAAAGAGTACGCAGAGACAATGGCTACATCGCTCTCATATCCTGACTTCATCTATTGACGTATTCTGAACATATGCAGCGTGAAATAAAACTTTGTATTCTTCATATAGCCTACAATTACCATTTGGTTAATTTTGCCATTTAATGGTTTCGTTGTAGTTCCTTTCTCTCTCGAAAAAAAACAAAATGTATGAGCTTTTCCAAAACACCCAAAACATGTAACCTGGTTACAGAAAATCAACCCATAGAACAGGTCAGGACCTTCAAGTATCTAGACATAGACCTGGTGGGAGCAGCTGATCTGCGGGAAGAAATACACGCCTCCAAGTTTCCGCTGCAACACCGGGTCTGGGTCCCAGGATCGTTCTAAGTATTCTATTCTCAAACCAGTAGATTATTTGTTGTTCTATTAGAGTCATTGTCCACGACTCAGAACCATATGTCACCACTGGCTTGATGATGGTGTTATAAATACGCAGCTTGGTGTTTCTGGATAGAAGCTTGGACTTTAGGAATGTTCGCAAGGAGGCTGCAGCTCGTAGGCCTCTTTGAACTTTGTATTCCAATTCCGCTTGCATATCGTTGGCTTCCGTCATGACCGTACCGAGATAAGTGAACTCTCTGACTAGATATCTACCTTCATTCAAAGTGGTGAGGCTAGGCCATTATTACTCCTGGAAACAATCATCCACTTGGTCTTATGCGCATTTCAGGAGAAGATGAAGAATTAAAATCATAGCTCTTGCCTTTTATCAATTTAGAATACATATTATTAACTGGATACTCAGAGTTCAGCACCGTGGGTAAAGGATAAATTTAGATTTAATTGTATCTCAATAGAGACGAAGATGCAAATTGAAAACTGAATATGGTTGATCAAGGTGTTTACAGGACTTATGACCTGTCATTGTTTGGGTTAAGCGCACGCTTTATGTAATTACAATATTCCCCATTCCACCTTTCTTTTATGACCATGTATGACAAATTTTTGGAAGTTGTATATATGTTAAAGTCCTATGCCAGATTTCACATGTCAGTTTCAATGTGCCATCTATGAAGATTTTGATTACATATGTTAATATTATTGTTTTTAAGATTACTCTATATATAATCTACATACGAGTGATCAATACAAATATATATACTCGTATACCTAAATGCAGATACACGTAACAAAGTTTATATACAATACTGTACACAATATACAGCTACTGCTCATTTAACGATTCGGAAAAATATTTTACTTATTAAGAACATGGCAACAACACTCCATTATAATGAAAAAGGAAATACAATTCTTTTTTCAAATAAAACCAAAAGAATATCAAAGAAATCTCGAATTATATTTGCAGTCAATTGAATGAAATTTGGGAAATGAGAATGCTCATTTCGCGAATAAATCAAGAGACTCTGGGAAAACGAAAATATATTTTCTTTTTGAAATTTACTCTGGGTATTCAATATACAGATTATTATATAAATACTCCCTCCCCTGTCTCAAAGGAAAACATAAGAATAAATGTAAAATATTTGTAATCTAATTCAAATTCTTCTTTTTCGACTCGGGGGAAAACATTGTAACTTTCAATTTATTGAAAGCTAAGGCACACTGTGGAATTCCATAGTATTACACTTTAGTAATTGAAAATACGGTTGTTTATAATGCACAAAATATTAAAAATTACAAATATTTTTGTGAATGTATACTTATACTTGTATACGAAATCCTGGATTTTCACCAAAGGGTGGTTAATTCAAATTTAATTGTATATCAATAGAGACGAAGACGCAAACTGGAAACTGAATATGGATGATCAAGGTGTTTACAGGACTTATGACCTGTCATTGGTTGGGTTAAGCACACGCTTTATGTAATTACAAGATTCCCCATTCCACCTTTGTTATTATGATCATGCATGACAAATTTTGGAAGCTGTATATATACTTTAAATCCATATCTATCTTCACGTGTCAGTTTTAATTGGCCATCTATGTAGATTTGATTACACTTGTGAATCTTTTCAAGATTAACCTATACAATCCACCCACTAACGCCATCTATGGAGAATGATTTTCAGCATTTAGCAAACTACCTTATTAACACAATGCAAAGGCTGTCGCCTATTAAAAAAAAATTAAATTACGATTGTTTCGTAGAATACCCTCCATTTTCAGGTGTAAATATAAAATAAAAACTAAAGAAAGAAAGATTGATACAAATAGCATTTAAAAATCGATACAATACGAAGGAACAATAAATTTAAATTAAAAAAATTAACATGGACAAATGCTGTAAGTACTAAGAATTATTTTTTATTAGTAAAAACTAATGAATAATATTAAAAAATAATAACATTATGATTAAGTGATAATGTAAAATTGTAATTTTGAAGAAAAAAAACATACATTTCTCTTTAAATACCTTGTCTACTTTTATATTCACCCAACCTATTGACAACCCATATGACAACCTTCGTGGCCGAGTGGTATGTGCATTGACTGCCACCCCGAAGGTTCCGGGTTCGATTCCCGGCGAGGGCAGTGTGGTTTTCACACTGACTTTGGTCTGGTGTAGAATTCACGTGACAATAAAATGGCGATAGATCAGCTTCCTATCACATTTCACGATAATCACTATGATAGCTATAATTTTAGTTTTAATTATATACAATTTTAAATATAACCCTTTACATCGATTTGGCTCATGCTGTCATGATGTAAAGAGCGATTCAACAAAATAATAATAATAATAATAATAATAATAATAATATTCCCAAGCTCCCATTCCCAATCATATGTGAATTAATCATTCAATAATAGTTATATTAAAAAAATGTTTTTTCAAAAGCATGCTTTTTCTGAATTACGATTAAATAATATCATTTAATTATTATGTATCAGTATTGATTATTTTTAACTGATAAAAAAATAATTATTAGTAGATACTTATAGAAATTAGTCCAGGTTAATTTTTTTAATTTAAATGTTTTGTTACTTTGTTTTGTATTGATTTTTAAATTACATTCTTATTCGTCTTTCATTGTTTAGTTTTTATTATATATTTACACCTGAAGATGGAGGTATCCTACAAAACATGCCGTGATTTTAAATATTTTGTGGATTATTAACAGCGTTATTATCAATTTCAATCTCAACAAATCGCGTTCTTCCTCTTCTTCAAACCTATAAATGAAGTCTTTCTGTATTAATCTTTAGTTTATTGTAACACCTGACGACGGTAACATCGGTTACCGAAACAGCTGTAGCGATGATTTAATAAAAAATAAACTCAATTTTTTATATTTAATTTAACAGTGAGTAATAATCAAGGTTCGAAAGATCTCATATTTTGGGCATATACTGCGTGGGGAAAAGTACCACCTTCTCCAACTGATATTGGAGGGAAAAATTGAGGGACGCCGAGGGCCCGGAAGAAGACAAATGTCCTGGCTGAGAAACGTGAGGGAGTGGACCGGCATCCGAAGTGTTGAGGAGCTGTTCTGAGCGGCGCAGGACAGGGACAGGTTCGCCGAGGTGATCGCCAACGTTGGGGGGACCCGACAGGGCACTTGAAGAAGAAGAAGAATAATCAAGGTGATTCCGCCAAAACAATAGATTACCTAAATATAAATATATAATTAACAAAGCAAACAAAACAAGCCGCCATGTTCTTTTATAAATTTGTTCTTCTTCTTCGCCTTTTAGACCCTTGGTCTGTTCTTATTATTAGGCTGGCCTCTCTTGGGAAGATGACTATATATATCCTTCCAACTGTTCGTTGATTATCTGGGATGACGGTAGCTAACAGGAATCTGATGCATCACAGCGTGTGAGATTCTGGAAGGATCCATACTCTGCAAGTGCGCATGCCAGTGTCTTCTAGGTTGCCCATATTACAGATTTGGATAGCCGTGTTTTGATGGTTAAAACCTGAAGAAAATGTTACATTTATTTTAAAAGTATTTTGATTAAAAAAAGAATAGTGTTTTTGATCAAAAGTATATGCAATAATTTTTAATAATAATAAAAATATGTTAACTTTTAATGCGTCGTTTTTGTGATGTAATCACCTCAAGGGCGCATTAAGTCGTGTTTTAAATCAAAGTGTGAACGCTGCATCTGATTGATATTCGCGATCGATTAGAAAGTTTAATCGAACAAAATATGCAGGTTTTAAATTGGGTATGAAATATGAAAAATATGGATTTTCAGCTTAGATCTGAAATCTGTTGGATCATTTATGCATCTGAGGTGTGAAGGAAGATTGTTCCAAACTGATGGGCTTGCTTGTTCCAAGCTGATGGGCCGGCTACTGTAAACGCTCGATTCCCGAAATGTGTACTAGGGTAACGCTTTGGTTCAACTAATCTTCTTATTGCCGACGAGTTCGCCGAGCAAAGTGTGGATTTCCTTGTATTTAGGCTTCCGTTATACAAAGTTCGGATATATAATTTGGAGGGATACCATGTAGCGCTTTGAAGACTGTCCAGCAGAGTTTATACTGGATTCTTTCTGGACTCTTAAGCCAGTGAAGTTCTTTTGAGATGTTTTGTTATATGGGACTTTTTTGGAATGCCTTTTATGAGTCTTGCTGCTGCATTGAACGCAGATTGAATTTTGTTTAATTGTTGTTTTGGAATGCTTCCATAAATTCCATTACAATAGTCAAGTCGTGACACAACGAAAAAATTTATAAGATTTTTGAAAGTGTCATGGGGAATACTCCTTCTGACGGATTTTAATAGTCTTAGGTGGAAGAAACTAGCGCTGACCGTGTTAATAATTTGGGATTTTAGGGACAGATTTGCGTCAAGGTAAACACCAAGATATTACATTTCTCATAGAAAAAAAAACAATGAGTACCATTATTTTAAGTGATAAAGAGCATATCAAAAGTTTCTTTTTTGGATATGTTTTTGTTTGCGATAAAAAACTTTGAGTGCATCATTTACTTTGTTGCCTGCCCCAACCCTTCTTTCAATATCCCTCTCCACTCGCCCATCTTTTGTAAACACAAATACACGAACTCATCTACTTGCTTAATAACATACTCGTATTAATCAAAAGTAAAACAAATCATTATGAATACTATAGTTTTCTTTCGAGCATTCGATTTGAGGAGGTCCTAAATGACGTCACGAGCAACAAGTGGCGTCGGGACGCCGGCGCCAGCTAAGTCAATATCCACATCTGTTTTACCGTTTTCCCCACAATTGGGGAGTTTTCCGGCATTATGGGGATTTTAGTGAAGAGCACCTAGTAACTCATTACAAAAATATATTACTTGAATGTCGAATAATAAATGCTCTTATTACTTCATATATTTTTTTATGAAATAGTTATTACGATTAAACTTCATAACCATACAAAATTTGAGTGACATTTCACCTTGCTAGGATATTATCAAATTTGTAAATTTCTTATAATTTCCGAATGAAACAGTGAAATACTTTTCTTCCGTATAAAATAATTAAAGAAGTGAGATGTGACATTATCAGAAATGATGATAGTATATTATAATGCCCTAGAAAAATGAAATACTTCACTCAGTTCCGTTTGCGTCCTGTCTTTATTCATTCATCCCATGTGAATAAACCATTTTATTAACCTTTTTTTATTTTGTTCATAACAATTTCATTTTCATTGCATTCACTTCATGAATTTGCATTTGACACTCTTTGAAACGCAGATTTATACCACATTAATGTAAGATTTTTACTGCATTTTTCTATTTTTATACTTTTTTGCAGATCCATGCTTCACTTCCATGCATCATTATAAATAGGTACTATACAAATACAAATACAAATTTACAACTTAATACAAATGAAAACATCAGTTTTCTAGACGTTTTATTAAATTTTATGAGAATGAAATGTTTCGCCCTTCTAAGGCATTATCAAATGTTTGATAATGCCTTAGAAGGGCAAAGTATGTCTTTCCCATTAAATATATTAAAACTTCTAGTAAACTGATGTTTTCATGTGTAATAATTATTTAATATGGATTTTTACACAATTTTTCAAGAAACTTCTTGTTCTTCTTCTGCGTTATTTAGGACTATGTCCTATTATTTCTCGGAGCCTGTTCCTGGGATACAGATCTCCAACTGTCTCGCCATCTTTTAGGTGGTCTTCCTGCCGGTCGATTTCCTGTTGGTACTTTATTTGCGGCTATATTGATCACTCTTTCAGAACATGCTCTTTCCACATGATCTCTCCAGTAGCGTCTTCTCAGTCTTCCCCATCGCACGACATCTTCCACATTGCAGATTTTTAAGAAACAATAAATAAATTTGCAAGTGTTCGATTATATCTAAAAATGTCACACCAAAAATTATGTGCTTCATACGAAAGAATATTATTGTTCTATCATTCATGACATACAAACCTAAGCGCTCATGTAAGTTGTCGATGTAATAAATTATATTGTTATATTCGGAATTTGATAAGAAACGGAAAATTTCACTTCGGCGATGAAAGCGGAAAATTGAATTTTCAGCTGCAAGAATACATCCGCCTCTCCACACATTCTAGCACGTTCCTTTTTGAAAATATTGTTGAGAACACCTTTATCCAACACGTTTCTTACGTGACTAAAACATGTCTGTGTTTTATTTCCGCTAATCAATTATTGTATGTGTACGAAGTATGCAGGGATGTAACCTTGTGATACAACGGGTCAAAGTCATAAGTGATGGTATTTAAATAATAATAATTTAGGGCGGATTGTGACGTTAGTGTGAAGTGTGATTGGAGCAAGTTACCGAATTTATTTATCTTGGAAGCATGTTAACAAAATACAGAAAAATGAATAAAGATATCGAAAAAAGGGTTGGAACTGGAAACATAATAAAAAATGCACTAAAAGTCATTACCGCAAATAGAAATTAAGCGACTGAAACAAAGGTGGCAGTGCACAGTGGAGTTCTAGTGCTAACGGATGAACTAAACTAACTAACTAACTAATCATCACACCGTCTCCTCGAAGGGATAGGCAGAAAGAATTGACTACCACACTTTTCTTTCCTGACACATTTCTCTCGCTTCCTCAACATTCATACATCGTGTCATGCACGCGCGTCGATTTCCCTGACTCCTCACATGGCCGACATTCAATATTTAATTTATTTGATCGTGCCACATTTTCCTCGGTCTTCCTCTATTTCTGGTTCCATTCTTTCTTCATTCATTATTTCCACAAGTCCAAACCATTTTAATGATCCTTTCATTATTTTGTTCATAACACCATCATTCGCACCGCATTCACTTCTTTTATTTTCATTAGACACTCTATCGTACACTTAGTATCTACACATTCGTCTAAGAGATCTCATTTCTACAGCATTTATTCAACTTTAATCCTTATTTTGCCAGTTCCATGTTTCGCTTCCATGTAGAAGGGTCGGTCGTAGAACACCATTGTGCACTGCCAATCTAGCTTTTATGATTGCGATGTAGGATAAAAGCCGGAGAAATGGGCTGAAAAACAATTTATGATGGATTATCTAATGATGAAGTAAGAAAATAATGTAAGGCAGATATATGAGTGATAAATAAAATTATTATATCAAATCTATAAACCTGAACTTTTGCATAAATTAAGGCCGTGCCACACTGTTTGAAACAAACTCTCCACAGGGGTGACTTTGGTGGAGAGCTGTGGAGCCCACAGTTGGTGTAGCGTCCACACACTGTTGTAAACAAGCTCTCCACACGTGGAATGCGTGTTTAAACGCGCGTCCGTTCACAAGGTTTGTTGAAGGTCAAACGAATTTTGGTTTCAAACATGTATCTTCACAGTTTTAAACCGCCGGTGGAGATCGACGTGGAGAGCTTGTTTAAAACAGTGTAGCCCGCCTTTTACATAGTAAATATACACAATACAAGAAGGTATCAGTATCTTTATCAACCTTTCTTGTGTTTGTTTTTTGGAACCCAATTGTCCGCGTTCTAAAATTAAAAATAAATATCTAAACTTGCTCATAATTTTTTATTTTCATTGAAATATTCAGTGCAATTAAGGATAAAAGAAAATGATCTTTTTCAAAAATTCAATAACAGGTATATTCAATAAAATTCAATAACAACATTGTCCAATATGCATTCGTAGAGCACTTAACTCAAATGAATTACTAGATGTTAAAAAATATAAAGAAAGGGTCAAAATATTGTAATGCACGAGATTTGTGTTATGAAGATATAAGAGGTGGGAAATGTTTATTTTTTATTAAGGTGACTTTTTACCGATGTCCAAAACAGAAAAATATTTATGTCAGTATATCTGAAACAAGTATTCAAGGAAAACTTTAACATAGATTAAAATTGTTCAACAGTATTGCTTACACACACAACATCGTGTATAAAGAGAACAATTAGAAAATTAATTAAGTCTCTAAACATTAATTAATCCAAAACACTTTAAGCTGGTGTTGCTCCATTCGATATTTCTAAAATGTAGAATTTGGTTTACAACCGCGAATATTTTACGGGTTGCAACTAATAAAATATTATTAAGCACCGTGTAGCTTATGATGGTATTTAAGCATTACAGAGTTACGTATTTCGAGTATACGGTAAAATATTCAATTTACGGGATAACTATAATGGATTGTAATGTATTTCGGAAGAAGTGAAATATTTAATAGCGAAGAACACTATTAGATTAGTTTCCGAGAAGAGACCTTTCGGCAATCGATCCGCGGGTTAACTAGGGAGGATGCAGAAGTGTGGGGGAGATGGTAAGTTATGGGTATGGATCCCTTGGCTCACAGGTAAGATGGAAGTAGGCCTGGAAACCTAAAACTGATGACTTTGCAAGAAGGAAAAATCATCAATCTGACGCAAGGACTGATTACAAGCGAAACCAACTACATACGACGCCCTTTGTGGCCGAGTGGGTAAATGCATTGACTGCCACCCCAAAGGTTCCAGGTTCAATTCCCGGCGAAGACAGTGTGATTGTCACACTGTCTTTGGTCTGGTGTAGGATTCACGTGACAATGAAACGGCGATAGATTAGCTACCTATCACATGTCACGAGAATCACTATGATAGCTATAATATCCTTTACATCGATTTAGCTCATGCTGTCATGATGTAAAGATCGATTCAACAAAATAATAATAATAATATACATATTTATATATCTACCTTCCCTCAGTTTCTTATATCTGTTATATATAATAAATTATGTATAATAAATTAAATAATAAATACTAAATTGCCATGTAATTATACCTTTCAGGAAGCTGTTCTTCGCTGCATTATAATTTCATTACCCACTGATTTAAATAACTGTAGAATTTATTTCAGCTGGGTTTTCCCGTGATTATTATTATTACACAATACATTTGAAATATTTAAACTTAATTATCTCAAACAGAAGAATCACATTATACAGAAACATTCTAAGAATCAGCCACTCTAATAGTAATTGCTTTTTAATTATAAAGTAAACAAATTTACCCAAAATTTACATTATATAGAATCATTTCAACATCAACTTGATAACAGTAATTCATTATTTAGAATCAGGAAAAAAATGTTTAACCCACTATCATTTATTATGTAAACCAAATAAATTTTGCTAATAAAGATTTCGAAAGCACACTAAATACATAAAAATAAAGATTGTTTTGTTTTCATTATTTAAAATGAACTTCTACCAAGAAATTTCAATTAAAAACATTATTTGGATTAGTAAGAATATTGAGACACTTGTAGAGTGATTACACGTAAGATTGTTAGGATAGTTTGGAATATTCAGAAGGGTTAAGCAAGGTTATCTTTAGAATTAGTTTATAAGTATTCAACAATAAAATAACTTAGATTGCAAGGGTCATACAATATTATTATTTCAGGGCGATTGAAAAGGCCAACACGCGTAAGGTAAAACACACGTAAGCTCTGTACAGGTGGATGAAGAGGGGATGATGTAGGAAACTCCAAGTGGTAAATTTGTTAGGATCCTCACGCAAGGAATTCAGTTCAAACTTTATGATCATCACGAAGGTTGATAGCAATTAGGAGCCAAAATTGTCAATTTACGTTCACAGAATAATGAGAGGCAACAAATAAATGACAAGACAACAATGATTGTTATTTTTATGGGATAATTAGACAGAGAAAATTGCTTCTGGATTACCGTGTCGTGCTCCTGTCGCCCTATCGCAGCGCGACTCCTTTCATGTTTTGTTTGAAGATAAGTACAACTGGCAGATTGGTGTGAGTTGTATTAACTGTACCGTGTAAGGCCAAATTAAGAGAATCACATTAATTAAAAATGAAATAATTAAAAATAAAATAAAATGAACGAATACGTGAGGCGTAGCTTTAAGGTTGCCCTTATAACGGAAAATTTAAGAGAATCTCGACTCCGGTGGTACGGTCATGTGATGCGAAGAGACAGTGAACACATTGTCCAAAAAGCCTTCAGCATACTCACAAAACAACATGGTGACAACATGGTGGGCCAACATAGAAAAGGAGCTCCAACGCGAGAACCTGACAGTGGAGATGAGTCAAAATAGAAAAGTTTGGCGTTTTCGTAGGAGGAGGGTCGACCCCAGATGATGGGAAATGGCAAAGGGAAAGAAGAAGACTTTAATTAAAAATTAAAATGTTACGAATTGAGTATTATTTTTTAATTCTTCTTTTTCTTCTTCCTCTTAGTTAATGATGTCTGGGATGATGATGTCCAGCCATATTTTCATCTCTTCGGCGGCCTTCCTGGTAATCTCTTGCTGCTTGGGTTTTCATCTTTAACAATTTTTGCAATTCTTGTATTCTCCATGCGGCCACGTGGTCTCTCCAAAGGCGCCTTCTGCTTCTTCCCCATCTAACTATGTCCTCAACACCACAGACAGACCTTATTGTTTCATTTCTGATCCGATCTCTGAGGGTTTTGTCTGCGTAGGAGCGTATGGTTTGCATTTCTGCTACTCTAAGAAGGTTCTTAGTTCTATTGGTATCGGATATGATGTCTATTCCATACGTCATGATGGGGCAAACGCATGCCTTGTATATCTTGACTTTACTTCCAGAAGGGTAGGCAGAGATAGTGGAATACCACACTAATCTACCCTGATACACCTCAACAAGTCACACAGGGAGTCATACACGTACGTCAATTTTTGACATGCCCTGTAATCATGCCATGTGTTCCTCGGTTTTCTTTGGCTTTCCGCATCGCTCCGCAATCCATTCACATCATTAACAAAATTATCAAACAAGCCTCTCAGATGTAAGCTGATCATCGATAACACACCCATTGAGCAAGTCATGCGATTCGCTTATCTAGGCGTAGAGATCGGTAGCTACAGTGACCTATATGACGAGGTGCGAGCACAAACCAATAAATCGACAGTCGTGGCTGGCTACTTGCGCGACACCAAATGGAGGAACGAATACATGCTAACCGAAAGTAAAGTCAAGATATACAAGGCATGCGTTCGCCCCATCATGACGTATGGAATAGAGGTCAGAGCCGATACCAATAAAACTAAGAAACTTCTTAGAGTAGAATAAATGCAAACCCTATGCTCCATCGCAGGCAAAACCCTCAGAGATTGGATCAGAAAAGAAACGATAAAGTCTGTCTGTGGTATTGAAGACATAGTGATATGGGGAAGAAACAGAAGGCACTTTTGGAGAGACCACGTGGACCGCATGGAGAATACAAGAATTGCAAAAATTGTTAAAGATGAAAACCCAAGCAGCAAGAGATTACCAGGAAGGCCGCCAAAGAGAAGAAGAGATGGCTGGACATCATCATCCCAGGACAGCCCACCGTCACAAATAGGTCCTAAGAAGAATAAGTCGAAGAAGAAATAGACATATGAAAATAAAACAAAATGTTTTCTGCAAGTTGTTTCTTCATGTATACTCTGTGTTGGGACTCGAATATAAAGCTAACCATCCGACTAGCTAAATAACTTCCCATCGCCGCCATACTGTTCTTTCTTGACATACTCATCCCGATTCCTCATTTCCTTTGGAGAGGCCACGTGGACCGCATGGAGAATACAAGAATTGCAAAAATTGTTAAAGATAAAAACCCAAGCAGAAAGAGATGGAGAGATGGCTGGACATCATCATCCCAGGACAGCCCACGGTCACAAACAGGTTATACGACCTTAACTAGGAGGAAGAAGAAGAAAATATATTATAATAAAATGTTCGGATACTGCACTTCGTGGTTTAGTAATCCTAATGAAAGGGCTTAATGAAGGCCTTTGTCAGTGTCTAAATATGTTTATAAATTCTTGTTCTTCGTTTTGCACAGTCGTAAGTATAGCAGAGGTAATGAGTAAAATACTCTTAAGATGCTTCCTCGTGCGGAACATTAATTTATTTTCGCTCAGTTTCCTCTCCGCATCGTCGGGGCGGTTTCGTCTCACAGAGAAGATCGTATTGTCTAATAATAACTGCTTTGAACGGACCCTTGAAAATTACTATTATTAACCAACACAAATTACATTCATCGAATCGTTAGCGACAATGAAGTAAATGGAAGGAATTGGCCGAAATGGCATTCTAATGTCCATAGAACTATCACAGTGTGCTTCTAAAACTATTATCTGGAATAATTCGGATAGTTTACCCACATTAAATTTGGAACGAGAATTCGAAAGACTGTTGTATTCAACAATTGCGTATTTTTTTACGATTCGTATAGGTGTATGTTCTTTGGGATATGAATAGATATTGAGTTGACATAATTTTACGGTTAAAATTCAAAACACTGTGATAATATCACAATTGCTTTTTAACCACTGAGAGTGTCGCGACAGCTGTTTCGCCGACCGATGTTGGCATCATCAGGTGTTACAATAAACTCGAGTTTTAAAGGTGTTAAACGAGAGTTTATTGTAACACCTGATGATGCCAACATCGGTTGGCGAAACAGCTGTCGCCACACTCTTAATAAATAAAAATAAATTTTGATATTATAACAGTAATAATGTTGAAGTATCATAGTGTTTCGGCCAAAACAATGGACTATTTGATATAATTTTATTTATTTTTCTTGATTTTTTTTTAAATTTCTAAATTTAAAATGTTTTTACTTAATTACAGAAACATTTATTCTTAAATAATAATTTTAACTATTTATTTCAGACCAATAAATTATCTGTGTACCTTGGTCACCTGTAGGCTTTTGGAAGAGGGGTCAAGTCAAAGAGATTGATAGGAGAATACAGCTCGGTTGGTCTGCATTCGGAAGGCTGGGCAACATCTTCAAGTCGTACATGCTACAAATTTTAAGAACAAAAGGTCTGTACCAGTGTGTGTTGTACCTGTGATGACCCATGGATGCGACATTGACGTTAACTGAAGAAACAATGCACAAAATCAAAGTTGCACAACGGGCCATGGAAAGATCCATGTTGGGTATCTCGCTTAGAGACCATATAGTATTAAGAGACCCTGGAGATTAGAAGATGCACCAGGGTCACCAATGTAGAGATACGCATTGGGAGTATGACGTGGCAGTGGGCTATGCATGTGTGTCGACGGGAAGATGGAAGATGGAGCCAGAGGGTTACTGAATGGAGGCCAAGGTTGGGCCGGAGAAGTGACAGGAGATAGCCTACCAGGTGAAGCGATGTTATTGTGTGGACGGTAGGAAGGGCCTGGAAAACACTGGCGAGAGATCGAGAGAGATGGCATGGGAGTGGAGAAGCTTACGTCCAGCAGTTGATGGAGACAAGCTGACGAAGGATAAATTACAATGTGAAAGGACGCATGCGGTCCGAAATATATTTGTGAAAAGTTTTCTAAAAACGCAATGTTTTTAAAAGTTAAAAAAAAATGTTTTTTATAATTTTATACATTATTTATTTCAAGTTTTACGACAGAAATGTTAATATCAATACAGTGTTTTTTTGCTCTGATAATTTATCTTAAGTGATTATTATTATTATCCGATTTATGAAACCCCATTATGTGCTTTTAGTAGCTAATATAACTTTACTATTTTCATATATGTATGTGTAAATCAAATCAAACAATATGTTTTCTCAAAAGATATTACAAACAAAACTAAAGTTTAAGACATGTCTGTCTGCCATTAGAATATTAATTAAAAATTCTCCATAATTTTTCCCTAATGATCATGACTCACCGTTCTAACATCCTATTTGAGCTTGTGCATACTTTCTCCTATCCCTCTATCTCCGATCAATTTTATCAATTTTATATTTCTCTTTTATATGTTGTTCTCTGATTTTATGTTAAGTATATTCTATTACCCTGACGAAGCTCCGGCGGGACCAAAACCAAAATACAAAGAAAGTGGTTTATATACAAATATTACAAGTGTATTATTTTTATGTTTAAGGCATCTATCGAGAACAGGTAAAATATAGTATATAATACCAGAAAAGATGAGAGATTGTTTGACTTCAGGAAGACATGATTCTCTAAAGTCAAAAGTATTTGTTTTTTAAAAGTACTTGTAATCTAATATGAAAAACGTCGATACTTTGTGATAATTGTGATAATCCGTCATGAATTTATTTTTTCGTATTAAGTACACTTTCGTACACTTTGGTCAGACATTTTAATTTTTTTTATTAATTGTATTTAAAATAAAATAAAATAAAAATACTGCGTTTATTGCGTTATTACGAAGCCCTGAGGAAGCTTGGGTACAAGCGAAACTAGTCGGCAATTAAAATAATCGCATAGTGGTGAACAAAAAAAAATGTGCAGTGTTTTTATTTTATTTTATTTTAAATACATGTAATAATAAAAAATATGAATTTATTTATTCAATAAATATTGTACACTTTTTATGATCATTCCCTTTTGTCTCAAAACAAAATCAGCTTATAAGTATCACAAGTTTTATATTAATAATTAATTTATATTAAGTATCACAAGTTTCATAAATGGACTGCCACACTTTAACTGATGCGGCACTCCATCCTTCTCTTTTCGCCCCGCGGGAGACACGATGTGATTGGTTGCGAACCTCATCGCCACCAATAGGCATCTCACGCGCACACTTCGATCGTAAAACATCCACAAAATAAATCTAAAACAAATAATAAAAAATACAATGATTTAAAATAAAATTAAAATAATTTATCGCATAATATTATATTTAGATGGTGCACATATTGTATTTTTAATTTATGTTCCACGTATCCACCGTTTTTTCTAGCTGTAATTAAGCACTTAAAGCAAACCATTACCAGCAAGAACTTTAAAATGATATTGATAAATTATTCAAATTGTCATTAAAACAAATGAAAAATTTATTTTAACACCTGTCAAAATTCTTTATATAATCGAAAAAACTTGGATAATTTTAACATCAAAACAGTACAAACGTATTCCATTTGTACTTTACAAGTTTTATATGTTAATTAAATGAATTCACCGCGAAACTGGTTAAATCAACAACCCACAAACGTCGATTACAGAAAGGATTCAAGAACACTTAAAAAACTAAGTAGCGATCAAAAACATTGGGTTTTTTCTTTGAAAACGTTCGATTCTTAAATGCGTCACCTCAAACCCACTAGCAGAGGCACCCAGCAACTTGTACCCTGTTCCCGCCTTATTGATCGAGCCATCGAGCCATTGATTGAGTGGAGAAGCGCCGTCTAGCGAGAGTGCATTACGGAGAGTCGAGAGCAGCTAATACACTCCAGAGCTAGTATTCTCAGGAACCAATACACTCGAGAATTCCGCGCCCCAACGGTTTTTCCCGCCAATATTCTTCCCGCGTGTTTAGAGAACTTTTAGACCGCGAGAACAATCGATTTACGAGCAAATAAATACACCCGCCCAGGAATGTTTTCACGAGAAAAACCGCCAAAGCATCCATTGTAGATGTAATATTTATAACCACATTTGAAATTGGATAAATATTCCTTTTCTCTTTAAGCCTTTAACTTTCCCTTAGGGTGTTAAAATAAAAACGCGCGTTCCAGTGTTAGGTAGTCAGTAACCGATCAAAAATTAGCGATTTAAATCGAAAAATTAGGAATATTCATAGTCCCCTTAATTAATTATAATTGAATTCCAAAATTATAATAATTGAGACTAATTTGCTGAAAATTAAAAAAAAAAACATCTGCAACGCTCACGGAATGGACATAGGTCCACTCTGGTTGCAAGCCCGAGGGATACTGCCGGCGGCAGTGAGAACATTGAGCTCCTGGCGCTTCCACAGTGAAGTATGCAAGAGTGAGATGCAAATATAGTGTCGCGCACTCACAGCGATGTTTATCTTCTTCTCTGGTTTCAATCCTGGGATTAGTTTGCAGCAATTTCCTCCATTATTCTTTTCCATTTTTCCCTGTCTTGTGCGGCTCTTTTGAGATCTGCATATGATGAGCAGCGTATGTCCACCAACAGGTCCTCCAGGTACTCTCGGCGTGGGCGTCCCCTAGAGTTTGTCCCCTCGATCATACCCTCCATTATGGCATGCAAGAGACCTTCTTGACGTATTACATGGCTGATCCATCTTGCACGCCTTTCGGACAAGGTCCTGAGCAGGTGCCTTCCTCCTTCGATTCCTTGAAGAACTTCCTCATTCGTGATGTGGTCTCTCCAGGAAATTCCAAAGAGTCTTCTATAGGACCACATCTCAAAAGCCTCTAGTCTCCGCTTATCCCTTTCGGATAGGCACCATGTTATATGGTTATCACCACGGATGTTTATATGTACGCGAATTTGTTTCCGATGTTCACAAAATACCTCCGATATACCCGATAAATTCTGATTATTATTAATATTATTTTTTAAATCAATGCGTAAATATATTATGGAGGAATACCTAAAATCTTAACCTTGTTTTTAATATATTTATAGAGATATTGATGATTATTAGAAGCAACGTGTAGAATATACCCATCATAGGGAAAGGAGGGTTAAGTTAAATGTATTCTTCGACAGAATATTCCCATCCACTCCTGGACAAAGGCCTCCTCCATTTGCTTCCACGTCACTGCCCTGTGCAGAATGCATCCAGGTCATGTCAACAATTAACGTTATCCTTCTACGGCAATTGCGGTCATCCTCCACTATTTGTGGTCCATGGTATCCAAAAAGGCAATCTTCTTGTCCATTTTTCGCCTGAACTTCTGGCTATGTGACTATCTCTTTGCCGTTTTAGAGTCACTACGTGGTGGATGATGTCAGTGACATTTGTTTTTTCTCTCACCGTATCGTTTATGAATCTGTGTCTAAAGTTTATTCTTAACACGACTATTTCTATGCTCTTTGGGCTACTCGAAGTTGTCTTAATCGTATGCAAGGATCAGTTCTTGGGCCATTGCTCTTCCTTTTGTACATAAATAATATTGATAAAGTCATCCAGTCAGAGGGATTTGAATCATTTGGTTATGCAGATGACCGTTTAATCTATAAATTGTGCGATTTTGACGAGAAAGACAAAACAAGGGCTGATACTGTGCGATGTATTGACCGAGTTTCAGAATGGATGGCCGAGAATAAACTTAAAATAAATCCCACAAAAACAGAACTCATGTGGGTGGCCTATCCTCGGCGACAACATCTTCTAGATTCTGACCCTTTGAAAATAGGAGGGATAGAAATATCTCCTTCAAAGAGTTTAAAGTTTCTAGGTGTTCATTTAGATGGCAATCTGTCTTACAATACGCACATATCAGGGCTTGTTAAGTCTGGTTTCTTCCAACTGAGACAGCTAAAGCACATACGGAGATGTTTACCTGTTGGTGAAGCTAGGACCCTCGTAAATTCTTTTGTAGTGTCACGGTTAGATTATTGCAACGGAATGTACGCTGGATTGCCAAATAATCAATTAAGCAGAATACAAAGCGTATTTAATGCTGCTGCCCGATTGATTATGGGGCAACAAAAATACTGTCATATCACGCCGCTCCTGAAGGACCTTCATTGGCTTAAAATCCGAGAGCGAGTAAAATATAAATTGTGTTTGACAGTGTTTAAGGCTCGACACCAGAGAGCGCCAGCGTATATATCGGACCTCTGCGTGACACCCATGCCAACGGAAAGGCAACGTTCACTCCGATCAGTAGAAACAAGTGCAAACAACATAGCGATTCCAGTCAGAGCCAATAAAGCATGTTTCTATGATCGTGCTTTCAGCGTTGCGGGTCCGTTGGCGTGGAATAGCCTCCATGTTAGTATTAAGTATGAGGATAGTGACGTTAAATTTAAGAAACATCTGAAGACTGCACTGTTCGGTCAGTCATTTCCTAGTGCGCCCTTGGAGTAATTGATTTTACAAAACGGCGCACTTAAAATACAAATCATAATAATAATAATAATATAATTAATACAAAATACGTTCTAAATACGAAAATATTTTATATAATGATTAAATTTGTGTCATAATTAAAATTTAAAAATATAATAAGTAATGTTGACAGTAAAGCAAGTCTTCATAACTATCTCTTAAGTTGTATAATAATATTTCATAACATACTCTAATCAGAAGTTTCAATAACATTTTGAATGTATACAAATTCTTGTAGACAAATACTGGATTTCACCCATTGCGGATAAATTATTTTTATTTTACAAGGATTAATTGTATCTCAATAGAGACGAAGATGCAAATTGTTCCACCACCTTCTGTTCCCAGAAAACAATTTGCATCTTCGTCTCTATTGAGATACAATTAATCCTTGTATCCGCAATGGGTGAAATCCAGTATTTGTCTACAAGAATTTGTATACATTCAAAATGTTGTTGTATAAATATAACTGGTACATGCAGGCAAAAAATTGGAGAGACATCTCCAGGCGAAATCTAGTACTGTATGATTTGCATTGACTTTCACAGTACATTAATAAAGGTTTTCTGGTTAATGCTTTCTAATCTTAATAGATGACGCTAGTGTAGAGTGAACATAAAAATGTAAAAATAGGTGTAGAATCTACCATATTACAAGTTCCAAAAAAGTTTGTCAGACGTGATGGTCATAACGGCGGAATGGGGAATGTTGTTAAACGTGAAGCGATCGCTCAACCCAACCAATGACAGGTCATAAGTCCTGTAAGCGCCTCGGCCACCACCTTCTGTTCCCAGAAAACAATTTGCATCTTCGTCTCTATTGAGATACAATTAATCCTTGTAGAAGTTTCAATGTTTAAAGTTTAATTTCGACCGGTTTCGGCAGCTAGCTACTATCTTCCCATATTCTATATTTGTCGTCTTTTCGGCTGGAATAAATACTGTCAACGAGAAAAAAATATTTAACCGAATATAGACTGTCGTAAAAATATGAATCAGCCAACCACACAAGGAATTCACTAAAATGCATAGGTATATCAAATATATTTTTTTTCATTATCACCGAACTAATATTAGGTCCTTACATATGAAATTGGCGTTTTGTATGGGAGGAACATAAAGTTGATTTATTTTTAATATAAAATATTTATTTAATCAAAGTATGTACCATTGCTATCTATGCACTTTTGACATCTCATAGGTAGTTCATCGATCCCTTTACTAAAAAAACCATTCGGACGGGAATCAATAAAATCTTTGACGTCGGTTTGGACTGCCCCATCGAAGTTGAATTTTTTCCCTTGCAAGAAGTTATCCAAATTTGGAAAAAAATAGTAATCTGTTGGGGCAAGGTCCGGAGAGTACGGTGGATGTCTTAGACATTCCAATTGAAGCTCTTCTAATTTGGTAGCCGTCTGTTGTGCAGTGTGTGGTCTAGCGTTATCATGAAGCAGCAGTGGCCTAGAGCGATTAACCAGCCTCGGTTGTTTAGCAGCTAGCTTTTCCATCATGGTTTGCAGTTGCTGACAATAGACATCTGCCGTAATCGTCTGGCCAGATTTAAGAAAGCTGTAGTGAACGACACCAGCACTAGTCCACCAAACGCTCACAAGTAACTTTTTTGGAGTTAATTTTCGCTTGGGGCATGGTTTGGCTGGTTCGGCAGGGTTCAGCCATTGCGATGAGCGCTTCCGATTATCATACAGGATCCACTTTTTATCACAGGTAATGATTCGATTCAAAATCCCTTCATTATTGTGCCGGTTGAGTAATGCAACGCAGCAGTCAACGCGCGTTTGTTGATTTGCTTCACTCAATTCGTGAGGTACCCACCTTTCAAGCTTTTTCACCTTCCCAATTTGCTTCAAGTGGATTAAAACAGTTTTATCACTAACACCGCAGCCTGCAGCTAACTCGGACGTGGTTTGCGATGGATCCGCTTCCACAATAGCCTTCAATTCTTCATTATCAACTTTGGTCTCCGGCCGTCCGCGGGGCTTGTTCTGCAGGTCGAAATTTCCAGAACGAAAACGTTGGAACCAAAAACGTTCTGTGTTTTATTTTGCGGCATCGTCACCATACACATCATTAATCCTTCGAGCCTTTTCTGCGGCACTGGTGCCACGGTGGAACTCATACTCGTAAATAACGCGATATTTCAAGTTTTCCATTTTGTAAACTGATTGACGCAAAGAAAAAAAACGATTGAGGAAAAAACAAATGAATTATAATTTTCGAAACACAAATACTTGAGTAAATAGCTGTATAAATTTGAATTTGGAATTCCTAACCAAAGAGAAGATATTTGAGATCAAAGTTGCCAGTACGGCAAAACGCCAATTTCATATGAAAGGACCTAATATTAACACATAGTGAAAAATTTGTCCCAATCAGTTTAGTATTTGTCGAATCTATCGAGCTCAGAACCACGAACATTGACTTTTATTTACATGAATATTAAAAAAAACATTTTATCTCAAATTTAAATTATTTTAAAATAAACAATGGAAAATCACAGTGTTAAATTTCATAGCTTTAAACTAATAATATATATTTTCTTCTATATTCGCCATAACTTTGTGTAATAGATGCTTTCTTTTTTATGTACTTAGTATGCAACACTCACTTTATTCAAAATTTAATTAAATTCCAAACATATTTCGGACACATAAGCCCTTCATCAGTGATATTATTTGAATACCTGTCAAAACTGACCACATTTGAAGACTACAGGGGAAAAACAAGGGATGTCAGTTAAAATTCAAAATAAATGTAACAATGCCATCTAGCGGCATTTGTACGTATCTATCCACAGTAAAATTTTCATAGTAAAAAATCATGTGTGCCATCGACTATGGCCAGATAATCGATTACTAATTGCTAAGAAATGTATAGACTTTGATTAGTTTTATTCTCAATTTATTCAAATTAACCTTCTACTGACATTCCTTGTTTTTCCCCTGTAGTCTTCATTTGTGATTTACAACAACAACAACAAACTATCGCGCCGTTTCTCCGCAGGGGTTGTCAGGGAGAATGGACCGCTACACTACTCTATCCTGATATACCTCTCTAGTTTCCTTCACATTCATACAGCAAGTCATACAAGCACGTCGATTATTCCGGCTTCTGACATAACCAACCTACTATCCACCTGGGTATTCACTTTTTTCAACTGATTCGTGGTCGAATACATAACTCTGATATTTTGAATGACTTGACTTTGTTTGTTCCCGACAATTATCTGCGACAAAGGCAACATAGATTATTTCACCTGCCACTGTGTAGAACCAATCTACCTAAGGTAATGCCCGTGGGCAGGGCAATAATCCTATTAAACCGCATCTCTTCGGATGTGGACATCTTCCACGATAGTGAGGCTACCCTCAGAAAACACCTATCTCTTATATAATGTGTTGTTCTTCTTATTGTTTCTAATTACTTATTTGGTCTTAATTTTTATTTATATCGTGTTTTTTATTTGTTTTTGTCTATTTTTAAATTTCAAAATTATGTTTACTGATTAAAATAGTTTTTTTGTTGTTTTTGTATCCTACCTGTATAGTCATAAGCGCTTTGGTTATATACTGTAATGTTTATGATTTAAAAAATAATTAAATTGAATAAATTTAACCTTTAAAATTTTAATAATTTGGTCATGCCAAGGTTTCCTCGGTCTACCTCGTATAAGTTAAAAGAAGAAATAATGGTTAAAAAAGTATTAACGTATACTTTTAAACCATTATTTCTTCACCCATGCGCTCCATCTTCACCCATGCGCTCATTTGTGATTTGTTTTATAATATTTATATTTAATAAATCACAAAAGTGGTCTGTTTTGACAGATATTAAAATAATATCACTGATGAAGGGCTTGTGTGTCCGAAACATGTTTGGTACCTGTTTAATTTTAATTTTTTTAATAAAGTGAGTGTTGTAAACTAAGTATAGTAAAAAAGAAACGTTAATCATGTAAAGTATAAGTATATGGTTCAAATTAAGTCTAAAATTATAAAAATAGAATACCTTCAACGTAAGGAGTAATAAAACAAAATTATGACACTACATACTTCGCCTTAACAAGACGCGACCTCGCCATATATTTAATATGCACTAGATAGGGAGATTACGAGTCACAAATCCAGGTCAGAATAGATAAGCTTTATAAACCTTTACATAACCCAAGACCCAAGACCGACCCAGATGCAAAGCCATAGTTTATCTTTACTTATTCAAAACTACTATGGATTTTGTTTACTCGACTAGACTGCACTATGCACTTTGAAATTCAAACAAGCTTTGGAAGTTTGCACAGAAATTGGGTTCCAAAATCTTAGCGATATAAATGTAAAATGGAATATTCAACTACATTTGCCCTACACGATGTAAATTGAATTTTATACGTCGTTTATTCGCTGTGTGTTCTCACAATTCAATTTTAAATGTAATACATTATATGATTACGTTAATAAAGTAAATTGGTGGAAAATATTGTCTGAATATGAAATAAGTACAAAACTGATCACGGCAATTAAGTCGCTATACTCAGAAAGCACTGCTAGTGTCAGAGTAAATGGAGATCAAACAGCCTGGTTTGATATGAATAAAGGTGTCAAACAGGGTTGCGTAATGTCCCCGTGGTTATTTAATCTGTATATGGACAAGTGTATGAAACAGCTGAAAAGGTTGGATGTAGGTGCCAAAATGAGCGGAGTGTCAGTATTCTGTCTCTTATATGCAGATGACGCTGTCCTACTTGCAGACAACGAGGATGAACTACAAGTCCTGGTGAATAGTATGAGGTATGCACGCGAAATGATCTGATGATAAATGTTAATAAGTCCAAGGTATTGATTTTTTAAAAATAAGAAATCATGACAGTCTGTAACATTCGCGTGAATGGTGAAAATTTGGAGCAAGTAGATGAGTTCGTGTATTTGAGTAGTATGTTTACAAAATATGGGTGAGTAGAGAAGTCGAAAGAAGGTTGGGGCAGGCAACAGATTGAATGATGCACTTAAAGTTGTCATCGCAAATAAAAACCTATCCAAAAAAACTAAAATGGCAGTGCACAATGGTGTTCTTGTACCGACTCTTATGTATGGAAGCGAAGCATGGAACTGGCAAAAGAAGGATGAAAGTAGAATAAATGCAATAGAAATGAGATATCTTAGACGAATGTGTGTGATAGAATGTCGAATGAAAATAAAAGAAGTGAATGCGGTGCGAATGATGGTGTTATGAACAAACTAATGAAAGGATAAGATGGTTTGGACACATGGAAAAAATGAATGAAAAAATATTGGTAAAGAAATTATATGTCAACGATGTTAATGGAACGACAAATAGAGGAAGACCGAGAAGAACGTGGCACGATCACGTCATTTCCATAAAATTATATTTTTAAAGTGTATAAATGATTTGTAAGGATTTGTTGTATCTCAATAGAGACGAAGATGTAAATTGATTTTTGGAAACAGAATATGGTGTTCGAGCCGTTTACAGGACTAATGAACTGTCATTGGTTGGGTTAAGCGATCGATTTATGTTAACAACATTCCCCATTCCGCCCTTCTTACGAACACACCACATCTGACAAAATTTTGGAAGTTGTATAAATGCTACTATGTTGCACCACACTTCACATGTTATTATTTCAATCTACACTAGTATTAATGATGTAACAAATTGTATTTGTTGAACATTAATTTTATGGTTCACAATGGAGTTCTGGTCCCAACCCTAATGTATGGAAGCGAAGCATGGAACTGGCAGAAGAAGAATGAGAGCAGAATAAATGCGGTAGAGATGAGGTCCCTAATACGTATGTGTGTAGAACGATATACGACAGAATCTCCAATGCTGATATAAGAAAGGAATGTAGAGCGGAAGAAGGTATTATGAACAAAATTATGAAAGGATCGCTGCGTTGGTTCAGACATATGGAACGCATGAATGGAGAAATAATGTTTAAGAAAGTATACGTTAATGATGTAAATGGGGTACGAAGTCAAAATTAATCTTATTTTAAAAGTTGGTCATGTTAGAAGTCGGAGGAATCGACGTGCGTGTATGACTCGATGTATGAATGTGGAGGAAACTAGAGAGGTTTGCCTGGATACAGTAGTGTGGCGATCCATTCTCTCTGCCTACCCCTGCGCGGAAACGGCGTGATGGTTTGTTTGTTTTGTTTTGTTTATAATTTTATTCTAAGGATATATTGAAAAATATATGAGAGTATCTTTACTAATTATTATTGATGCCTAGATATAATATATTATGTATTAGGTGTCTTCATACAAATTTCAACCAAACGAAATAAACATATTTTCGTACATAGTGCAAATCCTCAAAGTAAGTAAAGGTAGGTACGGCAGTCATGAGTGTTTGCGTAAGGTCTCAGCAGAAGGGAAACCGGAATTCCAGAATAGTTGGATAAATAACCCAATTTTCAAAGTAACAATATTGATCTTCCGTTCCTAGAGTAAACTAGCAAAACGAACATCCTGTGTGTGAAGGATTATATCTATCTCAATAAGAAACTAAAGCGTTTGCGAAATCATTTTATAACACCATGTATGTTGGCAAGTTTGTTCTAACACAATTGTAAAAATAAAACTAACTAATTTACTAACCATCTCGCCGTCTCCCCGAATGAGTAGGTAGAAAGAATGGACTGCCACACTTTTCTTTCTTCCTCAACATTCATACATCGTGTCATGCACGCGCGTCGATTTCTCTAACTCCTCACAAGAGATTTCATTTCTACTGCATTGTTTCTACTTTCATCCTTCTTTTGCTAGTTCCATGCTTCGCTTCCATACATAAGGATCGGTAGAAGAACACCATATTGCACTGCATTCTAGCTTTTTTGGATAGGTTTTTGTTTGCGATGACAACTTTAAGTGCACTATTCACTTTGTTGCCTGCCCCAACCCTTCTTTCAATATCCCTCTCCACTCGCCCATCTCTTGTAAACATTCTACCTAAATACACGAACTCAACTTCTTGCTCCAAATTTTCACCATTCACGCTAATGTTGCAGACTGTCATGGTTTCGTCATTTTCAAAAATCATTACCTTGGACTTATAAACATTCATCATCAGATACATACAATTCACCAGGACTTGTAGTTCATGCTCGTTGTCTGCAAGTAGGACAGCGTCATCCGCATACAAGAGACAGCTTACTGACACTCCGCTCATTTTGGCACCTACATCCGACCCTTTCAGCTCTTTCATACATTTGTCCATGTAAGTTTTAAGAAAAATGTTGTGTCATAACCGAAATACTGTATTGTCTGTGAAAAGTGTGATAAAGTGTTGTTAAAATACTAAGTTTAGTGATAAACATTCAAATATGAATCCACAACACGTAATGATGGGGAGTATAGAAGAGAGACACAATATCATTTTCGAAACATGTCGAAATTAAACAAAATTTATAAAATAATACATAAAGGAATTTTTAATTAAAAATAATTTTTCATCATTTGCAACGAACTGCTACCAAAAAATTTCAATCAGAAACATTAATATCTCACTATGTTTTCACTTTAGATTTTCGTTTATTAAAAAGGATATTAATAATACCGAAATATTTTTCTTCCATAACCTTACTCTTCTTTGTTAATAAAAGCGTCCCATTCAAAGTTTAAGTTTTCTTTTATGGTTTTCGTTAACCTTTATCTCCCGAGCTTCCATTGAAAGGCGAACAGCTTTTGTTCTAAGGTGTAGCGGGCGTTCTGTGCACTTTGGAAATGCTCGGAATTTTCGTTTATGTATTTTTTTTTTGTTTTTATAAGAAATGGCCATCGCAAAATCAACGTAAATGTTTTGTTTACGTTTTCCCTTGATGAAAATCCCTTACAATAGTGTGCTAATGGAGTGTTTTTTTTTTTAATAGGTCGCAGTAAAAATCTTTGGTATACAAGAAAACAAACGACGCACTTAAAATAAAGGACCTTGAAATTTGATACAATTTTTTTTTTTAAGAAATGTTGCATTTTTTTATACTGCATAAAACATACAAATGAAAATTTTGTGAAAATTACTAAATATAAAATATTAAGACATTATAAGTTCTTTGTTTTTTTTTTCCTATTTTTATTAAATTTTTAACCAATTTAATTTAATACACTTTGGAATCGAAAAATAACGTTGTTTATTTTCCACTTAAAAAACTAACTAACTAACTAACCATCACGCCATTTCCCCAGAGCGGTAGGCAGAGAAGATGGATCGCCACAATGTTCTGTCCTGGCATACCTCTCGGGCTTCCTCTACATTCATACATCATACCATGCACGCACGTCGATTATTCCGACTTCGAATGTGGCCGCCTTTTAGTAATTGATTAATTTGGTCATGCCATATTTTCCTCGGTCGTTCTCGGCTTCTTTTTTCACTCACGCTGCTTGTGTACAACTTTTTAACCATTCTTCTCTCATCCATTCGTTCTATATGTCCAAACCATCTCAGGGATCCGTTTTTAATTTTATCCATGATGCAGTCATCTGCCTTACTTTCTCTCTTATTTCAACGTTCGGCATTCTATCCACTTAAATATTAAATATTACATGTTTCGACAATAAACAATGTTATTTTTAATTCCAAAGTGTATGGAATTCCACAGCGTAAATGCCTTAACTATCAATAAATTTTATTCAATAACATGTCCTTCGAAACATGTCAAGAAAACTAAACTCAAAAATGGAAAAAACAATTCGTAAAAAAAATCGTCTTTCTAAAATTTATCTAAAATTTCATCAAACATATTAATATCTTACTACTCAAGAGGTTATTGGCTTATATTTAACACTAGTTGGGATCAAATTCATTTTTGACTTGGTACCTTTGTAGTGAATGGTCCTCAATTGTAAAAGGATCCGTATCTGATGGTAGAAGATTTTAAGCTGATACTTGGATGGCTAGTTCCAAAATGGATGCCTGTAAATCATATTAGTTTCGGTAAACAAGTTTCAACCCGAGGCCGGTTCATTCAATTATTACGTGAAGTGCAGCGCGTACTACGCGAGTTCCGACGCCGGCGTCGAGGGTTCCTCGCGGGTCCACCATGTAGCGTATCATCAAATCATGCCTGTGGCCACAAATTTAAGGGGCAATTAGAGCGATGCCCGTGCAATCTGTCCACTCTAATTTGTTGGCATATGCGCTTCGTGAGATTTTCATAGCTTGAGTAGCTGCATTAATATTCTTAGAAAATCCATTGTTTTGACCGATACTTCAACAGATTTTTCGTGGTTCGTATTTCGGATTGGTTTGCAGGAAAGGATTTTTGGTATTCCAGTTGGGGCTTAATATGGTAATTTCCAATTGCCTTCAACATTTTTGTAAACAATAGATTATTTGAAAGACTAGAAATTTGGAATACCCCAGATGTCCTGGCTGGAAAACATCAAAGAGTAGACTAGAATTCGGAGAGCGTGGGAGTTGTTCCGGCTAGCAAAGGACAGGAAGGCCTAGAGAGAGAGAGAGAGAGAGAGAGAGAGAGAGAGAGAGAGGTTTTACAAATTTAAGGTATTAATTCGACGAGGGGTAGCCAGATAAAATGAACCGCCATACCGTCTGTCCTGACATACCTCTCTAGATTCCTCCACATTCATACATCGTAACATGCACGCTCGTAAATTTTTCCGACATCGAATGTGGCCGTCTTTCAGTATTTGATTAATTTGGTCATGCCATTTCCTTTGTGTTCCACGACTTCTCTTTCCACTCACACTGCTTGTATACAACATTTTAACCTTGCTTCTCTCGTCCATTCTTTCTATATGTTCAAACCATCTCAAGGTTCCTTTTTTCATTTCACATATGATACATTCATCTGCCTTACATTTCTTCCTTATTTCATCGTTCGTACTTAATCATATATCGTTTTCCCGCACACTCAGTAATCTCATTTCTACGGCATTTATCCTTCTTACGTAGTTTTTTTGCCAGCTCCAAGCTTCACTTCAATACTCAAGCGTTGGTACTCCGACTGCCAATTCGTCAATATCTAGGCAGAACAAGCTATCTGTGATATGATCATGTAAATCAAATTTGAAAATCAACTACGTGGGGAGTCACAGAAATCGTATTTATGAATTTAGTTAGTAAGTTGTTCATAGTATCGTGGGTGAGAGCGAAGATAGACTACCGGTGTTCTAAAACGTTATTTAATTTCATTTAAATTATTTGTTTAAAAATGTAAAACAAACAATATTCGATAAACCAATGATTAATACATAATAAAATAATATGATGGACTCACAATTAAAACAATTAATTTCAACAATGACAGAGACATTGCCTTCCTCAGTTCAAATACATTATCACAATAACTCAAGTGTATTCAATGCTGCTGCCCGATTGATTATGGGGCAACAAAAATACTGTAATATTACGCCGCTCCTCAAGGAACTTCTCTGCCTTAAAATCAGAGAGCGAGTAAAATACAAATTGTGTTTGACAGTGTTTAAGGTTCGACACCAGAGAGCGCCAGCGTATATTTCGGACCTCTGCGTGACACCCATGCCAACGGAAAGGCAGCGTTCACTCCGATCAGTAGAAACAAATGCAAACAACATAACAATTTCCAATCACAGCCAATAAAGCAAGTTTCTATGATCGTGCTTTCAGCGTTCCGGGTCCATTTGCGTGGAATAGCCTCCATATTAGTATTAAGTATGAGGATAGTGACGTTAAATTTAGGAAACTTCTAAAGTCTGTTAAGTTAAACAGTCTTTTCCTAGTGCGCCCTTGGAGCAATTGATTTTACAAAACGGCGCACTTAAAATATAATTCATCGATAATTATAATAATAATAATAATAACAATAATAATAATAATAAAAATAATAATAATAAAAATAATAATAATAATAGTCCATTGTCCCAACACCTTAACATTTTTAACTTTTAATGAATAAACTTTGTTTTTTGTATCACAATTGTATTTTATTTTACGCGACAGCCGTTTTATCAACCTATGTTGACATCATCAGGTGTTATAATAATATATCAAATGTCGAATTTTCAAAAAAAAAAATCATATGTTTCATCAACCTATGTTGACATCATCAGGTGTTATATAATAATAATATATCAAATGTATTTTTTTTTAATTTGACATTTGATATATTATTGTAACACCTGATGATGTCAGCATAGGTTGATGAAACAGCTGTCGCTTAAATAAAATACAATTGTTATACAAAAAACAAAGTTTATTCATTAACAGTTTAAAATAATAATAATAATAATTATAATAATAATAATAATAAATAAATGAAACGACGTTTTTTTTAAATATATCGATCTCTGAGGTGACACAATTTGGCAAAGATATTGCTCTACTTACCGGCATAACCATATTTTCCCCATTATATCATACCAACGTATGTACTGCAACCCTTCACAAATAATTTTACAAGGGTAAAATAATAACCATCTCATTACCTTAACTAAACTTGTCGGTGTAATTAATAATGATATTATTTCGGGATTTCGATTAACAGTTTCAAATACCAAACAATGTTAGTTCTGTTTGTATGAAGTTTATAGAATTCAGTACTTTGGGATATACACATATGCGTATGTTGAATGGAACAGTACATTCGGTAATTATATATAAGGTATATTATATAATTTTATCATATGTTGGCTAGATGGATGAAAACTGGTCTAAAGTTTTAAATTTTGCTCATAAATACTAACAATTTTCGAAAATGTATATTTATTTTTCATTTTTAGATACACCTTGAAAGAACGTCGAGTTCGAAATTCGAAAAACAATAAACTTCGATGGGGTATGAAAGATTCCTCCACATTTAATGTTAATATAACTATGGTTAATATAACGACGACCTTCGTGGCAGAGTGGTAAGAGCTCTGATTCCCATTCCGAATGTTCTGGGTTCGATTCCCGGCGATGGCAGTGTGATTGTCACATTGTCTTTGGTCTGGCGTAGTATTCACGTGACAATAAAATGGCGATAGATTGGCTACCTGTCACATGTCACGAGAATCAATATATCAGCTTACAAAAAATGTTTACTCGTACTGTAATTGGGTTCAAGCAACCTGTTGTATACGTAAAAAAAAAATAATAATAACACCCGGCGCCCCTGGAAACGACAAGTCGGCCAAATCTTCTACCACACTGGCAAAATAATAAAAGAGAAGCCCAGTTTTATGGCCGTCATTACGAAACAAGCTTGCCCTTAGCATGAAAAATAATAATTCAAAATCGTTTTTCGTGTAATTTATAATGGAAGTGGATTAATGTTCGGAAGTAGAAATCACTATTCTATTAGGATTTTGGTAATAATGGGATCATGTCGAGAATCGGACTAGAAATTGTTGGTTATAAAAATACCTGTAAAATCGTAATGCAAGTAGGCAATAATCGCATGTCATCAAGAAAGCAATCGGAAATATTTTGAATACGAGTGAGTGAGAGAGGAATGATTTAATTTTCTCCGAAAGTAATTCGAAATGCACCCGATGCGCATACCCCTTGAACGTTTCTGGATTGTTTTATATTTATGTAGTGTAAAAACCAACAGGAGAACCATTTGGTATTGTGAGTTGTGAATTTTTTAACGTGTGTGAAAAAAAAGATTTACATAAAAAGATAAAAAAATTACTGATTACGATTACAGAACCCACAAAACCTGCCTTAGGCCTATATTGACATATGTATAGCATTGAGGCCAGAGCGGATACCAAAAGTTCGAATGCCAAAGTGCGGGTGGCAGAGATGTGGACGCTGAGGATGATAGCAAAAATGACTCTCCGAGATAGGGTGAGGAAAACGGCTATCCGCGAAATCTGCAACGTGGAAGATGTCGTGAGATGGGGCATACAACGCAGAAGATACTGGAAAGCGTACGTGCAGAGAATGGATCCCACCAGAATCCCACACGCTGTGGCGCATCAGATTCCTGCCGGCTATCGTCCCCCCGGAAGACCACCAAAGAGATGGAAGGATAGCTGGGAGTCGACCTCCCAAGAGAGGCCAGCCTGATAACAGGAACCGACCATAGGTCTAAAAGAAGTAGAAGAAGGAGAAGATTACGATTGTATCGAGATCATAAGACACCAGAAGATAAAAAAATATTATGAATTTGTTTTTGAGTTTTGGCCAATTTACATAATTAAATATATAGGTTAATTAATAACCAACAATTTCTAGTCCGATTTTCGACATGTTCCCATTATTTGCACAATCCTAATAGAACAGTTTTTTCTACTTCCGAAAAAAAACATCGTTTTATTTAATTATTATTTAAAATGAATAATAGTTTTATTAAAATTCGTTCATGGCTTGTGATACATTACACACAAAACAAGGGCTACCACAAACAAATGTCGCCTTGGATTGAATGATATTGTAGAAGCACGAGCAGCCAATAATCCGTGAATACAATGGAACCAGCTATAATGCGTCGCGGTCAACTAAGCGCATTATCTGGTTATTGGCAGCCCTGATTGCGGTGGATTGTATTTGATATCAGAACGGTAATCCAATTACTAGGTGTTCCAAAATTTGCGAAACTATGCTGAAAGGAATGTTGCAACTATAAAAAAATATATATTGAGTTCTACTTTAATAATTTTTACATAAATTTGAAAAAATATAATGATTTTTAAGTATCAACAACATCATTCATCATTATTTTGTTGTATAGCTCTTTAGATCATTCAATTCGATGAAAAGGGTATAGCTATCATATTGATTCTCATGGCATGTGATAGGCAGCACATCGTCACGTGAATTCTACACCAGACCAAAGACAGTATAATAATCACACTACCATCACCGGGAATCGATCCCGGGACCTTCAGTGTAACAGTCATAGCACTTACCACTCGGTCACGAAGGTCAAGTAAAATACCGTGGTAAAAAAGTTCATTTCTTTATAAAATGAAAATTTCA
The DNA here is from genome assembly GCA_022606425.2 of Lepidostoma basale. Classification (NCBI taxonomy): domain Eukaryota; kingdom Metazoa; phylum Arthropoda; class Insecta; order Trichoptera; family Lepidostomatidae; genus Lepidostoma; species Lepidostoma basale. Next base: position 2,340,649 of record JAHDVF020001106.1, on the reverse strand, counting down.
GAAACTCTTTTTTTTATTCATAAGAATGAATGCGTCTGTTTTAAAGAAGTTATGTCAAGTCATTATCTAATGCCTGCCCATTTGATAATTCCTTAGCAAGGCGAAAAATAATAGTACGTAGAGTCATATAAATCGACGCGCGTGCATGACACTGTGTATTAATGTTGAGGAAGCGCGAGAAATATGTATGGAAAGAAAAGTGTGCCAGTCTATTATTTTTGCCTACCTCTTCGGAGAAACTGCGTGATGGTTAGTTAGTTAGTTAGTTAATAAAACTTCTAGAAAATATCAAAAAAATTGTTTACTGAAATCTCTTGATAGAAGTTCATTTTAAATAATAATTAAATAAAACCATGTCTTTTAACTACCTTCACCTCTGTCTCTATTTCTAGAGAACAAATTAGCGAATGGATAATTTTGACAGTTTGGACAAATAATTAAAGAATGAAGAAAGAATGGAAAAAAAGTCAAAATAAAATATTGAATTTTGGCGTTGGATGAGGAGTCGGAGAAATCTTTAATATAAATTTGTGAAGAAGCGAAAGAAATATGTCAGTGTGTTCCATTCTTTCTGCCCATTATTTCTGTGAGACGGCATGTTGGTTAGTAAGTAAATGAGCCAATCAAATTACAAAATTTCAAATTGAATTTTCCGATTAGAATGGAATCTTTTATTTTCCCACCCCGCGGCGGCCCGAGGTTCTAATACTGTTCCATTTTCAAATCTTTTCTCCCTAAGTTCCAGGTCTATTACCCTCGCATCTACGTATACATTATTCAGTCAAACACGCCTGACTTGGCGAATCAAGTTAAACTAAATTAAATTACCGGTAATGAATAGAGGTGGCGTCTATCCGACGTTGTGTTATGACTATGCTTAGCCTCGCTTTTGTCGCTTTACAGGATGTTCAAATTATGATTATTTAAATATTTCCTTAAATCAAGTATATCTATATAAAATCTTCAAAATAACTACAACATGAAGATAAATAAAGATAAAACAAAGCTGCTGACTGTAGGCTGAATGCAACATCAGATGAGAGTTGTGATGTCAGGAGTTCCACTAAAGAACACCAAGGAGTTTGTCTACATCGGGAGCAAAATAACATGGGACGGTCGGTCTAAGAGCGAGGTCGACTAGGCTTGCATTTAATAAAAGGTCGAAAATAATAGAATCGAATAATAAAGACCTATAACTGAGAATACTCCCCATCAAGACCTATGTATGCAGTATCTTGATATACGGCTGAGAGACATGGTGCCTATCCGAAAGACATAAATGGAGACACGAGGCTTTTGAGATGTCATTACAAATGAGGAGGTTCTCCGAAGAATCGAAGGAGGAAAGCACCTGCTCAGGACCTTGTCCGAAAGGCGTGCAAGATGGATCGGCCATGTAATAAGACAAGAAGGCCTCTTTCATGCCATAATGGAGGGTATGACCGAGAGGATAAACTCTAGGGGACGCCTATGCCGAAAGTACCTGGAAGACCTCTTGGTGGACGTGCGCTGCTCATCATATGCAGATTTTAAGATAGCCGCACAAGACAAGGAAGAATGGAAGAGAAGAATAGAGGAAATTTCCGCAAACCAATCCCAGATTGAAACCAGAGAGAGAGACTAAAAGGGAAAAAAATCCCGCCACATATCCGAGGCTGGTATAAGGCAAACGGGCGCCCTTTCGTCAGCCTCGATCGAACATTCACTGGGCCTGTCCCCGTTCTTACTTTTAAAGACGGCAACAACAAGAGGGTGCCAGACCACATTTAATCTGCCCTATTTTCCTTCTATGTTCCGCCGTACTTTATTGAATAAATAAACAAAATATTTAATTCATGAACATTTCAGAAACATTATATAAAAATACAAAAAGAAAAGAAAAATACACCACAGGTTTATACAGCAGGATGCATAGGAAGCGCTGTCCTACTTGCAGACAACAAGCATGGACTACAAGTCCTGGTGAATAGTATGTATGAGATATGCATGCGAAATGATCTGATGATGAATGTTAATAAGTCCAAGGGAATGATATTTGAAAAAGAAGAAATCATGACAGTCTGCAACATTAGCGTGAATGGTGAAAATTTGGAACAAGAAGATGAGTATGTGTATTTGGGTAGTATGTTTACAAAAAATGGACAAGTGGAGAGGGATATTGAAAAAGGGTTGGGGTAAACAATACAGTGAATGGTGCACTTAATGTTGTCATTGCTAACACGTACATACATATCCAAAAAGCTATAATAGCAGTGCACAATGGATTTCTTATACCGACCTTATGTATGGAAGCGTAGTATGGAACTGACAAAATAAGGATGAAAGTAGAATAAATGCAGTAGAAATGAGATCTCTTAGACGAATGTGTGGATACTCTGTGTATGATAGAGTGTCGAATGAAAATATAAGAAATGAATGCGGTGCGCATGATGGTGTTATGAACAAAATAATGTAAGGATCATTAAGATAGTTTGGACACATGGAAAGAATGAGTAAAGAAAGAATGGTAAAAAGGTCCATTCTTTCTACCAACTTCTTCGGGGAGACGGTGTGATTGTTAGTTAGTTAGTTTACCTTTTGCATCCAGTTCCCGTCAATTAAAACACAGTCACGATATCTCTAACATGTGTACGATGACACGAACTGCGTCTCATATGATGAGTTGAAGAAGGCTGCAGGAGACTCAAGAGCAGTGGAGGACGAAGCTGAAGACTTTGCTACATACCAATCCCTAGGATTCAAACTGCAAAGAAGAATATCGAAAAAAAATATTATTTGTTTTGACGATTCATTGACTCTAGCAAGACGACAATTGATTAATTCTAACAAGGCGAAAATGTATTGACTATTGCAAGGCGCCAACTTTTTGACTCTTACTTACTTAAACAGCCGTTGTCGTCCATTGCTGGACATAAGCCACCCCCATACTTCTCCACGTATCCCTATCTTGTGGCTTTTGCATCCAATCGCCAGCAATTCTTCTAATGTTAACGGACCATCGTGTGGAGGGTCTCCCTCTGTTTCGTTTTTCTTCGCGGGGTCTCCAGTCTACAACCCTTCTGGTCCATCCATCGTCTGCCAATCTGGCAACATGTCTCGCAAATGACTATTTAAGCTTCGCTACCCTTGCGATGACATCTGTTACTCCCGACCTTCTAAGTATTTCACTATTTCTTATCCGGTCTGAGAGTCTTACGTGTAGCACGGCTCTTTCGTGCTTCCTCTTTGCTACACGTAGTCTCCTTATGGTCGACATGGTGAGGGTTAGCGTTTCTGCTCCATATGTCAGTACTGAAAGTACGCATTGATCTTACGTTTTGCGTTTCAGACACTGGGGAATCTTACTATTAAAGAACTTCTTCAGATTGCCATATGCCGCCCACCCAAGACAGAAATAATTTTTTTGACTCTAGCATGGCGATAATTTATCGACTCTAACAAGGCGATAATTATTTGACTATACAAGTGACTGGCATTAGATGTGCCAAAACTTATATAAAACGAACGTTTTTTAGAATATTTAACTTTTCTTATTTTTCTTCTTGTTCCTTTCCTATTGGAGGTGAGACAGCATCATGTTTTTTTTACCCTTGATATAGCAGCTCTGAACAGGAATGTTGCGCTGCAATTGAACAATTCTCGAATGTTTTTTAGTCAGGATTTTTTATTTCTCCCAAAACCTCATTTTTCATTAATTTTACCTTAGACAATCAGTTGCAGCACTGTGTATTGATCAATTCTCATAATGTACCCAAAGTATTCCAGTTTCCTATGCTTTATAGTCTTTATAATTTACTTAGAAAATTTAAAAACTGATCAACTAATTATGAGTATTAAAAAAATATTAAAAAACACAACATGTTTCGGAGGATACCTCCATCTTCAGGTATAAAAACGTCTTCAGTCATTGTTTTTGTTTTGTTTAGTTTTCATTATATTTTAACACCTGAAGATGGAGGTATCCTCCGAAACATGTGTTTTTTTCATATTTTTTATTAAATAGTGGATTAAACAAAGTTTTTCAATTTCCTAAGTAAAAAACTATGGAATTCCACAGTGTTAATGTCTTGGCATTCAATAAGTTTCTTTATAATTTCTTAAATTAAAATTAATATTATTTTTCAAAACTCAAACACTCTGTACATATATAGGCAAGTTATTATTGTGCTAAGTTTCTGACTATATTAACATGTTCCACTGTGCTTGAATGTATATAATTCTCATAGGAATCAAGCCAGAACACATTAATGACGATGTTTATGACAAGAATGGTAAATCTTTTCAAAATAATTTAAATCCTCGAATTCCAAAGAAAAACAAAAATAAATAAGAAGCCAGATTGAAATGGTTGACCCCATTATAAAGGCTGCCCTTCGAATCCCAATGATTATGGATATAGGACGACCCTCGGCGACTTGGAGATCTATCGAGGTCACTTTCAAGAAATATGTCATCATCGTCGGCTGTCCCTTGTGTCCGAGAAAGACTATTCTTCACGGTTGTGGGTCTGCGTGTAGCTGAGCCCGATCCTGGACCCACATATTCTTGGGCATTTGGGGCAAGGAAAGGCGCTTGTAATGGAGCCGTCACCGTCTCCCAATGATCTCTTCTGTCTCCTCCTTTCTGCGACGTCGTCTCTGCGTTGTGCTTCGAAGTCTTGCGTGCCTTTATGTACTGTTGTTCTCCACCAGGTTTTGTCAGTTTTGCAGTCTTTTCCCAGCAATCACAGTCGATGTTAGTATTTTGTAGGTTTAAGAAACCAGATTGAGATCGTTCGGATACGTCATATGCCGAAAATTCGACCCCATTATAAAAGCTGCCCCTCGATTTCCAACGATTATGGGTATAGTACGACCCTTGGCAACTTAGAGATCTATCGAGGTCACTCTAAAGAAATGTGTACTCAATAAAGAGTAGACCTTAGACAGAACCTTCTAAAGAAATCATGTTAGGATGCCTAACCCCATTTAAAGTGGAAAATACCCAAGATAAAAGGAGCTTTAATAAAAAGAGAAAAAAAAACTTTTTTTGCCTGACAATAACAAAGATCTGTTCTCTTTTACAAAATACAAGATATTCTCAATTTAAAAAAGTGTCTGCTGTAGAAATACAAAATATATTCCTTATTATTCGTGGCCAGGTCTCTCCGGTTCCGCCGTATTTCTTCACACGTAAATAATGATGTAAAAGCGGTATATTGGTGTTTACAAGCGTAGGTATCCCATAAATCTAGCGCACAATAGCGGCAGTCCTCTTTGTACGCATTTATTCTAATATTTCATAGCCAATAACCGCTTAGTCAAATAACGTTTCGACATCTATACAACCAACAAACAACGAAAAAATATAACGTTATATACACAACTATGAAAACTATTTTTTTCTATACCTATATATTACTTTCAGTTCCAAGAGATCCAAGTATCCACCAGGCTAAAAAGGTAAATTCCGTATATATCGTTCCTCCAAAGATAAAGGTGTAAAACATTCGAAACATATCATTATAATTTACCCAAAAGTAGGAAAAAATCACTTATTCATTGTTTCTTGAACAATTATGTAATACCCCAAATGTTTTCTTAAAAATTTTATAATTTATGAAAACGACATGTTTCGCGTTTCTAATGCATCATCAAATGTCAAGATATTGAAGACACTGAGGACGATAGCAGACAAGACACTGAGAGATCGCGTGAGTAACCCTTGAATAAAATAGATATTCAACAGATATTGGATATCGGATAATTCAATAGATCCTCAACATATGGGAGGTTGAGGATATTATAAGATGGAGCAGACAACGAAAAAGGGACTGGTACAGTCATGTTCAAAGAATGGACACCACCAGACTCCCCTATATTGCACTGCATAATCATAATGGGACTCGTCCTCGTGGAAGACCTAAAAGATGGAAGGACAGCTGGGAATCTACCTCACAGGAAGAGCAACACCCTGGATAACAGACCACATAGGTCAAGAATAAGGAAGAAGAAGATGATGATATTGCAAGATGAAGCGTGTCAATGTCACAAACTTTAACCCTTAACGTACCGTGTTCAAAACAAAACGCTCGCTCCCATGTGGTAAATTCAGTTTCCCGCTAACTTTATCTAAATATCAAGCATATGACTCGATGAATCAAAATTTAATTTATGTCATCTTGTAGGGAATTTCATTAGAAATAGATAGAACATACATGGATTATTTGAAAAACATATCATTATTAATTTTTTTCTGGAACCATGCGATTTCTGATATGGAATGCGTCACTGGACACCAAGTATAAACTTGTCTACGCGCCGCGGCCGGCGGGGTGAGACTTTACGAGATTTTACGTATGATAAAAGCACCTAGGCAAAATGTACAGTACGTTCAAGACAACGAGTACGTATTTGTCCCTTTTGGTAAAGTGTTAATATTTTCACAGTTCTGATATTATTAAGTTGCGTGCTGCGTTTCCATCCACAGTCGGTATTATTACGTACCTATTGAAAAGGCCAAAGATATAATTTATAATACGTTCAAAACAGCGAGTAAGTATTTGTCACTTTTGATAAAGTTGTAAATATTAGCAAAACAAATTCTACCTTAACACGAATGAAGGTGAGGGCAGTCTTAAAATATTTTTTTTGGGATGAAGGAAGTAATTTTTTGCTTTTTTTTTATTACGAAATATTGAGAACACTTCAATGGAGGATTACAATTTTTTTTATAATATTAGGGTTCATAGGTTTTAAGAAAATCAACTTTAAATTGGCAGTGGAAACTCAATTGACCACATGGCAACGCGACGGTTAATATAATATAATAAAACTTCTAGAATAAAGACGTTTTCGTTCTTACTAATTATGGAAAAAAGAGTGTTTTAATTAATGAAAAAAGTTATCAATATGAGTCGTAATTTGGTTGTGTTTTAATTTAATCACATTACAAGAAAATATTTAAAATCTCATCTTTGCAAGCGCTTTTGTATAGAAATGGTTCGGATTATTTTCCTTCCATTCCTTAGTCGCCAGAAACCCCCGACGGGATATTTCATCCCTTCCTATCTGCTTCCATTAATATTCTCTCACAAAGCCGCCCTGAAAGGTGAAAAATTAGTCCCGGAGCTTCCTCATTATGTGAGCGAAATTTTAAGAACACTGTTAATTAAAAATTTAATCAGATAACCAGCGGATTATGAAAGGACTGAACATTTCCAAAATTCGACGCTTTTACAGCACCAAATAGTTTGCTTAACACTAACTCAAAATACCTCACTTAAAAAGAAAATCTATAAAATATTAAAATACGTTCATGTGAAGTTTTAATCGAGTTTACTTTAGTTTACCGCAAACCGCGGTAAATATTTTTAGTTTAGTTTAACTTTGTGTTTGAATAAAAATTTAATAAGGGTTTTTTCTTCATTTTACATGTGCTACAAAATTTTGCTTTAATCTTTCAAAGCAGTTTTTTGTTATATAATGTTATATTATTTTAATTCAGTAATAATTCCTTAACGATCTGAAAGTGAGATATACAAACCTTCTAAAGCATAGGTCTCCATCGGGGGGGTACCCACCCCAAGTGGGCTTTGGAGCTTTCGATTGGGGGCGTTTGCGGGTACAAATGTGAGTTAAGGTAGTTGAGGGGGCGGCCGTAGGGTACCTGAAATAATACAAAAATATAAATTTCATAAATAAATCATTTATCTAATTATCTCAATTTGTTAACTGTTTAATTGAAGTACTGTTATAATATCACAATTGATTGAATTTCTATAAATTTGTTGCAACACCTGTTTCGCTAGCCAATGTTAACATCATCAGGCGTTACAATCCACTAAACTTTAACATTGGTTAGCAACACAGCTGTTGCGACATTTTCTTAGAATTTCAATAAATTTTGATATTCTATAACAGTGTTTTAATTAAACAGTTAATAATGTTCCGCCAAAACAATAAATTGGCTCAATTTAAACCATTCTGATATATTTGATTATATCTTCTATATTCACCATTACTTTGTGTTGTGGATTAACATTTCAATAACTTTTTGGAAACATTGTATCATCACTTTGTTTTAAAATTCATACACTGAAGAAGGGTAGTTTTTGTCCCGAAATATGTTTGTGAAAAGTGCAAAAAAGTGTTGTGATAATACAATGTTGCCAAAAAATTTCTTCATATTTGATTATGTTCAACTTCATATTTCTAAATAGATAAAGATAATGTATATGTTTAATAATTATAATAAAAGAAGGGGCATCTATGATCCGAAACATGTAGGCGAAACATGTAATAAAATATAATGTTTTCCAAAAGTTTCAAAACCCGATTTAAGTTAATTCAGATTCATTACCCTTTTTTAGTTTACAGGTTAATGGTTGACTTAAAGTTTTAAGGCCATAAGTAGATATATATTATATTTATGCAAATTCAAAATAAATAAGGGAAATTGCAAGTAATTCTTTTTTTCAGTGCAATATTTTCTTCTTCTTCTTCAGCCTGTATTGACCGTCCACTCCTGGACGTAGGCCTCCTCTCGCATTTTCCATTATTTTCTATCCTGAGCGATCCGCATCCAGGCACTTCCGGCACTTCTCCGGACATCGTCGCGCCAACGCAACTTTGGGCGCCCAACTCCACGCTTTGCCGTCCTTGGCCACCAGCACAGCAGGCGCCTTGTCCACTTTTCATCTGGATCGCGAGCAACATGTCCCGCTCATCGCCACTTGAGGGTTGCGGCCATCTTGATAACATCGGAAACCTTTTTCCTGACTCTTATGTCCTCATTTCCGAGTCTGTCCCGTAAACTGATACCCAACATGGCTCTCTCCATTGCTCTCTGAGTGACTTTTAGCTTGTTGGTACTTTTTTGTGACATTGTGACTGTCTCAATACCATAAGTGAACACTGGCAGGACACCGGCATTGAACATTCATATTTTCAAGTTGATGGGTATTTTCGGATTTTTCAAAATATGACCAAGATTTTTGAATGCTGCCCAGCTTAGTCCGACTCTTTTATTCAGGTCTGCTGTCTGGTTATCTCGCCCAAGCTGTATTTTGTCACTCAAATAAATGCATTCACTGATAGATTCAATGCTGGCATTGTCTAGTACGATATTTTACTTAATACAAATTTATTCCACCAAAAAAAAAATATTTCAGTTTTTCATAATTTAAATAACCCGTTCGGCAACCTGCTAATACTTTAGAAATCCAAGAAAATTGGACGGGGCTATTGTTAAATCTATGAATGCTTTCAAAAGGATTTTTTTCCAAGTCGGCCAACTGAAAACTTTTGATTGACATCGTCGTGAAAACATTTTTCTCATTTTCAAGAAAATTCCAGCTTTCGGACGGTCAATCGGGTGATGGATATTAACGTGTCCTTCGACATTCTTTGAAAGGGCGAAAGTTCTCCGTTTAAGTCCTTGAATTCCGTAACAAAACAGAAATTATTTTTCATTACCTTTTAAGATAATTAATTATTTATTGTTAGGCTAGTAAATTGATATAACATTATAACTAGAGTAGAAATGAGGTCCCTTAGACGTATGTGTGGTAGAACGATTAACGACAGAATCTCAAACGCTGATATAAGAAAGAAATGTAGAGCGGAAGAAGGTATTATAAACAAAATTATGAAAGGATCGCTGCGTTGGTTCGGACATATGGAGTTCATGGATGGAGAAAGAATGGTTAAGAAAGTATAAGTTAATGATGTAAATGGAGTACGGAGTCGAGGCAGACCGAGGAAAACATGGTATGACAAAATTATTCAAATTTTAAAGGTTGGTCATGTTAGAAGTCGGAGGAATCGATGGGCGTGTATGACTCGCTGTATGAATGTGAAGGAATTTAGAGAGTGTGCTAGAATAGATTAGTGTGGCGGTCCATTCTTTCTGCCTACCCCTACCACGAAATGGCGTGATGGTTTGTTGTTGTTGTTGTTGTTGTTGTTGTTGTTGTTACTCACAACTAACTAACCATCACGCCTTCTCTTCGAGTGGATAGACAGAAATAATGCATCCATCTTAATTACCCTTTTATTTTTTATGTTTACATATATTAGCTTTATATCGTAACCAACGTGCCCAACTTCATCGTTTGGTCATGCCATGTGTTTGGCAGCATTATTACTAAAAACTTGACCTGAATATTTAAATAAAATGTAGATTTTAAGTTACACGAGCTACATTTAATCAAATTAGATTTTTTTAAACAATAATCTTAACCTGAAACTCCGACAAACAATTAATGGTCTGTTCTACTATACGGCTGTGAAACCTTGACTCTGAATGTGAATGTTTTATGTGGCCGGGCTATAGAGGGCTCCCTCCGATTATCCGAATCTGTTATAGGCGCAGTGGCGCCTTTCGTCAGCTTCACTCGTGCACCCTAGGCCCGTCCCCCGTCCATGCTGGACTTACGTTAAAAATAATATTATAATAATATATTTATATTTGCAGCCAAATCAAATCAATTTATTTTCTCAAAAGATATTACAAATAACAATTTTAGTTTAAGGCATCTATTGAAAACAGGTAAAACATAAAAATATATAATACCAGAAACGCATGAGAGATGATTCAAGATTAGGAATACAAGATATTCTCCAAAGTCAAGAGTATTTGTCTTCTGAACGTACTTTCACGAATATGAAAGACGTCGATCTCCGAAGCGATCATTTAAGCTACCCTACACTCCCTCGATGTCCCGCCGTACACACATAGCAATACAACCGCAAAAGAAAATACACAATTCATACATAAATATAATATGTTAGAGAAAGAATAAAAAAATAAAAAAATGCACAGCAGGAGGCACAGGAGGGAGTAAGGGGATAAAATTCAAAACGAGGAAAATGAGGAAATTTATTTAATATGTAGAATAGGGAAGGTAACATTGGAAGTTTATACGTTGCCGTTTTGTGAAGTCACCTGCCCCTTTGTGGGGGTACCGATTGTCTTGCTGGGGAGAAGGGAGACTGACCCGCAATGCCATACCTCGTCCTCCTCTTCTTTGGTTCAATTGCATTATTTGTTCTTCTCTTAAATATATATAGTAAAGAACCGGTTGGAAGTATTTCAGACGTGCATACACAGCAGAATGCTCTGTATACCGTCGACCGATAGGGTCAGCAATGCAAACGTACCACAGAGAGCCAGAGCCAGCAGAAAGCTGTTGTCGAGTGTTAAAGTTAAGAAGGGTGTCATATTTGGGTCATGCCCTATGGGGAAAAAAATACCACTTCCTTCGGCTGATAATAATAGGTTAAATAGAAGGCGTTGGGAGTTCATAGAAGGCCGTTATCCTTGCTGTAAAATAAAATAAAATTGACAGAAATGTGTTTAGAAAATGTTCCAAGTGGCGCAGGAATCGCTTCACTGCAGTGATCACCAACATTGGATCCGACACGGCATGGCACCGGAAAAAGAAGAATGAGTACTCAATTAGAACATTGAAGTTCATTCTCTTCACCATTTTATTTCATCCAGACTTTTCGGGTCTCCAAACCAACGATGTGATCCTTATTCCATAATTTGGTTCATAATAATGTATCTTCTATAATATTCAATTTCTATTCTCAAAATTGTTAACTAAAGCCGAACATTTATTCTATACATCGTTAAAGACTAAAATTGGATCTCGGGAAACTAATTTTGAAAGGATTTTAGGCGCATTAAGGTAGTATCGATTCACGGAAATTGGTTTTTCTAGCTGAAATAAGAATGCGTTGTAAAGAAAGGTAAATGTTATGGCTTCAAATCGATTTGTGGTTTAAATTAGACCTAGGTGGTTCTTTCAACAGAATATTGGAACTGCCTCTGTATTTGAATATAAATATACGATACATACACGCCAAATATGTTAGTAAAACTTTCATTAGAAAATACACGGGAAAACTCTTCGGAAAATTATGCATTTTTACGTTTGTAGGAAGCAAGTAAATTGATATATATTTTTTTACTTATTAACTCAACATTACGCCGTCTCCCCAAAGAGTTATGTAAAAATAATGGGTCGCCACTGTTCTCTTCTGAAATACTTCACTCGCTTCTTCAACATTCATGCATGCACGCACGTCGATATTTACGGCTCTTAACATGGTCTACGTTTAATATTTTATTGATTTGATTGTGCCAGAATTTTCTCGGTATTCTTCTTTTTCTATTTCTATGTAAATTCAATTACTCCAATAATCTTTAAACATAAAATCTCTATCCTCGTACTAACATAGAGACTATTCCACGTCAACGTTGAAAGCACTATCATAAAAACTTGCTTTATTAGCTCTGACTAAAATCGCAATGGTGTTCGCATTCGCTGATCGGACTAAACACTGTCTTTTGTTGGCATGGGTTTCACGCAGAGATTCGAAATACACTGGTGCTCTCTGGTGTCGAGCCTTAAACACTGTCAACCACTGATATAAAGTGTTAACACTACGAAATTTCATAATGACAATTTTAATGAATTTAAAAACTTATTTTTCAACATTCAAGTTTATTATTTTTATTTATTTATAATTTGTATTTAAAATGAAAATAAAATAACAACACTGCACTTTGTTTTTCACCACTATGCGGTTATTTTAATTGCCGACTAGTTTCACTTGTACCCAAGCTTCCTCAGGTCTTCGTTAAAACTCTTTTTTTTATAATTTATGTTATAAGCTTTCGTATTTCGTATGAAGCTTCGGTACAAGCGAAACTAGTCGGGAATTAAAATACTCGCATAGTTATGAAAAACATACTTTATTGTTTTTATTTTAATTTAATTTTATATACAAATAACAAAAAATTTTAAATGTCTTACCACAAAGTGAATGCTTCATACGGAAATGTTTTTTGACTTTGATTTTTGACTTTGACTTGATTTTGAAAACTCTTTGGTAAGAAGCCAATACTAGGTGGTTTGACGTATTTAAAAATTGAACAAAACACTTTGTATAAAACCACATTATGTTTGAGTAAAGAGGGCCAACCGGTTTCTCTCTGTAACGAGCTTCATCAGGGCTATACACAAACAGTTTGTGTATAGCCCGAAAGAGGCTCGTTACAGAGTGAAACCAGTTGGCCCCCCTTACTAAAAAAAAATGTGGTTTATAGGTACAAAGAGTTTTATTAAATTTTTAGATATAAACTCTATTTAAATTATTTTTTCCTACGATGAAGGTGTATAACCTTCGAAAAATTTTGAGAAAATTAAAGTCATAAGTGGAAAAAAATAGTATTTTTATTAATAAAAATGCAATATTGTTGTGAACATTGAATTAAAATGTTTATTTAATTTTAAATATTCTCTATCAATGTAATTAAAAATTCTCCAAGCCGTCTCTTTCGTAAAAATGCCCAGCGAGCCATTAAGCCCGCTATCTACAAATAGATAAGAATTCTTCGTAAGTTTCGACATCGCAAGTAAGAAAAACTTTTTCATTCAAACTTTTGCCTTCCACGTTGAATGCATCATCAGATACCAATACTTTAATTTGATTATTTTATCTATCCTATTAAATCTCTTTGAAACCAGCATTTCATTATATGAGTTGACATTTTGATGTTTGATACGAAGACATTACTTGGTTTGACATATTTAAAAAAAATTGAACACTTGTTAAATGATCCATTGTTTTTACCGAAACACTATGATACTTCAACATTATTACTGTTAAATTTTAAAACACTTATAATATCACGATTTCTTTTTATTCACTGAGAGTGTTGCAACAGCTGTTTCGCCAACCGATGTAAGCATCATCAGGTGTTACAATAAACTCAGTTTATTTCATGTTTTTCTTGTTCCAATGCCGTGTCAGGGCCCCTTAACATTGGCGATCACTGATCCGAAGTTACGCCACTTTGAACAGAATCTGAACTCTGATCATTCCCTACGATTCTTTAAATTTCGCAGCCAAGACAACTGCCTTCTATCAACTCCCCGACGTCCCTCTATTTTACCCATTATTATCATGACATGTTACAGGTAGCTAATCTGTGACCATTTTTATCGTCACGTGAATTCTACCATACACAGCTTGAGAATGTTACCAAAATCGCTAGGAATCGAACCCGGAATATTAAGTGTGGCATTCACATATTTAACCACTCTGCCAGTAAGGCTAATCTGTGACCATTTTTATCGTCACGTGAATTCTACCATACACAGCTTGAGAATGTTACCAAAATCGCTAGGAATCGAACCCGGAATATTAAGTGTGGCATTCATATATTTAACCACTCTGCCAGTAAGGCCGCCAGTCATTTTCTAAAAAAATAATACTTTACGAATCCAATAAATAAACCTGTTTCTTCTGATATTGTTGATTTCTCTAAAAAATCTAAAAAACATACGAATGAAAAAAAAAACTAACTAACCATCACGCCGTCTCCTCGAAGGGGTAGGCAAAAATAATGGACTGCCATACTTTTCTTTCCTGGCATATTTCTCCCGATTCCTCAACATTCATACATCGGGTCATGCACACGCGTCGATTTCTCTGACTTCTCACAAGGCCGAAATTCAATATTTGATTTATTTGATCGTACCGCGTTTTCCTCGGCCTTCCTCTATTTCTAGCTCCGTTCACGCCGTTTACATAGACCTTCTTTACCATTCTGTCTTCACTCATTCTTTCTATGTGTCCAAACCATCTTAATGACCCTTTCATAATTTTGTTCATAACACTTTCATTCGCACCACATTCACTTCTTATCTTGCATTTGACAATCTATCATACACAGAGTATCCACACATTCGTCTTAGAGATCTTATTTCTACTGCATTTATTCTACTTTCATCCTTCTTTTGCCAGTTCCATGCTTCGCTTCCATACATAAGGGTCGGTAGAGGAACACCATTGTGCACTGCCATTCTAGCTTTTTTGGATAGGTTTTTGTTTGCGATGACAACTTTAAGTGAACCATTCACTTGGTTGCCTGCCCCAACCCTTCTTTGTATTACCAATCTGAAAAAAAATACTTTACGAATCAAATAAATAAACCTGTTTCTTCTGACGACCTTTGTGGCTGAGTGGTAAGTGCATTGACTGCCACCCGAAGGTTCCGGGTTCGATTCGTAACCTTCGTAACCTTCGTGGCAGAGTGGTAAGGGCTCTGACTTCCATACCGAAGGTCACGGGTTCGATTCCCGGCGATGGCAGTGTGATTGTCACACTGCCTTTGGTCTGGTGTAGAATTCACGTGACAATAAAATGGCGAATGTCACGAGAATCACAATGATAGCTATAATACCCTTTGCATCGATTTGGCTCATGCTGTCGTGATGTAAAGATCAAATCAACAAAATAATAATAATCATGTAGTTGAATTCTCTTCATCTTTATCAAAATAATATATATTTGACTCGTGGCTCTCTTTGATACTTAAATTTAATGTTATTAAATAAAACGGTAGATTGGCGGAAATGATTTCAGTCTTAAAGTTCCATTACTGTAAGAAGCCAACATTAATCACGCGAATATGTGGGTCAGAGATATTGGAGCTCTTTGGCCGTGAATTGAAATAGGTGCATCAAAACATATCAATGTTCATCTCAAATCTGCAACCGAAATAAATCAAAATTCCTAGCTAATGGACTGCACTTCAGAATAAATTATACACCAATTCGTAATCAACTGACCATCAAAGTAATGTCAACGATATCGAATTACTACCCTTCAGATTCCAAAATTGTTTTATTAGCAAAATAGCAAATATGTGACTCAACTACATTATTCACAACAACATTTTGAATTATACAAATTCTTGTAGACAAATACTGGAATTCACCCATTGCAGATAAATTATTTTTATTTTATAAGGATTAATTAAGTCGGCCACGTGAGAAGTTATAGAAATCGACGTGCGTGCATGACACGATTTATAATTGTTCAGGAAACAAGATAAGTATGTCAAGAAAAAACAGTGTGGCGGTTTATTCTGCCTGGCAACCCCTTCGAGGAGACGGCGTGATGGTTAGTTAGTTAGTTATTATGTTATGTTTTTGACATATTATATTGATACGAATATTGTTAATTGAAATTTTTAATTGTACTGCATTCACTCTTATTTTTTTTTATATTCTCATTATTTATTATTTTAAATTAACTTAAGAATTCCCGTTATATCGGGTAAATAAAAATAAAAAGTAATTTCTTCTTTCGTAAAAAAATGCAATATCATCGTTTTATCGTTTTTAAAAACGAAATAATAATTGTTACACCTGGTGATGCCAGCATCGCTTGGCGAAACCACTATCCTAAAAAAATGCTAAATCATCGTTATACCTAATTATGATGTACATACTTTTAAATAAGCCAATCCAAAATGCGTTGAAATTTTGCATGTTAATAATTGAAATATAACTTTGAGCAATCGCGAATTTTTTTAAATAAAAAAATCTATTAAAAATAAAGAAAATATTATCAATAATCAAATAAATTTAACGTCAAGTCCAATCATTGATTTATTTCCTTTGTTGTAAGTAATTACCTGAAGCCCATTCAGAACTTTAAATTTTAAATTGCATCATAATATTTGTTAAAACAAAATAAATCTTTATAACATCCGTCAGATCATGTAAACAACAATTTTATAATATTTTTATAAATATGTATCTTTATTGAAGAAGGACTGTTTGTCCGAAACATGTCTATATAATTTTATTTTTAATAAAAGTGTTGTATATACAAAGTGTATAAAAAGAAAAATAGAAATAAAAGTAATATTATATTTGTAGTGCTGAGAGGGATAAATTTCATTCGACATTTTAAGCTTTCCTGTCATCCGGACGGTTTGACGTGTCTTGACCGCTGGGCGCGCTCTGGTGACAGCTTTTGGCGTTAACAAATCGATTTGAAAAAAGAAGGGAGCGCTCTAATTTTGAAATAATCTTTTATTTTCAGAACATGAATCGCGCGAACGAATTTCGTGTCACAAATAAATCATTTTTTATCTTGTTGTGACACAAAAAACATTACTATTTTGTCTGCGTTTTGGGTTATTTTAAGCACACAAAAAGTTCTACAATAACATAAAGTTTTTAAATAACGACGTTTATGTAATATTTATTTTGAATCTTTTTAAAACTGTATAATATCTTTGCGATATGCAATTTTCAAACGTTTCTTTAAACTATTTTTTCCTTCCAGTACTTCATATTCATCAATACTTTAGATAACATGTCTCCAGTAATTAATACGAATGAAAACGTAAATTTTCTAGAAGTTTTATTGTATTTAATGGGAATGACAAGTTTCGCCCTTCTAAGGCATTATCAAACTCATGTCAATGACATTTGGTAAGCCCTTATAAGGGCGAAACATGTCATTCGCATAAAATACAGTGAAACTTCAAGAAAACTGACGTTTTCGTTCTTATTAATTATTTAATATGGAGTTTTACATCATTGTTCAAGAAACAATAAATATGTCACCAATAGATTTCCAAACACACAGTGACATTGAGAAAAAACTTGGTAACTAAGGGGAGAACACTATAAATATAATCGAATGGAATTTAAAAAAGTAATTTGAAATAAAATAAACTTACAAAACATGACGCCGCCTCTCCGAAGGGGTAGGCAATAATAATGGACATCCACGTTTATTTCAGAAAATTATTATAATATTATATGAGACTCACACAATGGATTTAAATAAATTGTATTAGAATTTATCATGCAATCTCGAATATGAGCAGAAAATACCTCATAATTATAAAGAAGAAATCTGGTAGTGCCCAAGCTAGAACCCGCGTTTCTTGAATTATGAGCCAAGCATTCTATCCTCTAGACCAGTGCTTCGTAATCTTTTCTCAGTCACTGTGGCACATAGTTTAATAAGTAAATATTTTAAATATTAGTTTTAATTATTAAAAAAAAAACTATCTTCTTCTTCCGGTGCGTGTCGGGTCCCCGAACGTTAGCGTTCACTGCACCAAAATCTGTGTCCTGCCCCACTTGGAACAGGTTCTGAACTCTGGTCATTCCTGTTCATTGCCTTCTATCAACCTGCCTTCTCTCAACTCCCCGATGACCCTCTGCCGTAACATTAACATTAACACGGATATGTGAACTTATTTAATCAATTAAAAAACCCTTCTGTAAATTGCAAAAAACAATGACATGTGTGCTTTTACCAAATAGGTAAGGATATAAAAATATACATATTTCTAAGCAAGGCAAATGGTATATTGGTTCTCAGGTTTTCTGCAAATATAATAGAGACATCCAAAATCCAAAGATAGGAATTTATTGGACAAATTTATTTCAATAGCCTGTCAAACGCAAAATCCTCTACATCAGACTCGTCCCGGCCGATTACACAGCTCCAAGCTTGTATTATTATTGAGAATTTTACCAAGAAAATGAATGGAATTTATTGGTTACAAATTTGCAATTGTTTAATTTAGACCCGTCGATGAAGGAAACGCCATTTTGATGATTTTACTAAATTGAAAAGGAATTAAAATTGGCTCGGTCGAATAAACTAATTTGAAAACTGTTATTATAATAATTGTTAAAGTAATCAGTGTTCGTACTTTTGAATATAATCATGATTTTTACTAGAATAATGGTAATGCTCATTGTCCGTGCATATGAGCTTAAAAATCATGAAACCAGACATAAGTGAAATGGTTGTCAACATTGTATTTAAAATAGTACCAACGAACTGTCACATATTATTGCGGTAAATTAGAATATTTTATGCGATATTACTTGTCAAATATTTTAATAATAATAAAAAAAAACTGTACTATTTACATTATTGCAATATTTCGAGTTATAGAAGTTAAGTACTGACAAAAGAAGGATGAAATTAGAATAAATGCAGTAGAAATGAGATCTCTTAGACGAATGTGTTGATACTCTGTGTATGATAGATTTTCGAATGAAAATATCAGAAGTGAATGCGGTGTACTCGTATAGTGTGTTGTGCACAAAATATTGACAGGCTCACTAAGATGGTTTGAACACATGGAAATAATAGAAACAGAGCAAGACCGAGGAAAATGTGGCATGATCAAATAAATCAAATATTGCATGTCGGAGTCAGAGAAATCGACGCGCGTGCATGACACGATGTATGAATGTTGAGGAAGCGAAAGAAATATGTCAGGAAAGAAAAGTGTGGTAGTCCATTATTTCTGCCTTCCCCTTCGGGGAGACGGCGTAATGGTTAGTTTGTTAGTAAGAAGTTAGGTACATGATGAAGTTGGCCATTAATCAATTGTAGTGAAAAAACATTTTTTTAAATGCTTTTCTTTTTTTTATGTATACAACAGGTCGTTTGAACCCAATTACTGTATACAATTTATTTTTAGCAATTATATTGATTCTCGTGGCATGTGATAGGTAGCCAATCTATCGCCATTTTATTGTCACGTGAATTCTACACCAGACCAAAGACAGTGTGACAATCACTGCCATCGCCGGGAATCGAACCCGTGACCTTCGGTATGGAAGTCAGAGCCCTTACCACTCTGCCACGAAGGTTACGCCAAAGAAGTATGCTTTCTTACGTGTGTACATAATCTCACAAATGTTTTTTTTTATTTTTGAAAGAAATGTGTATTGAATCGTTAATCGGTAAATATTTATAAATGGTTTTGTTTTGAAAAAACAAAACGCGTAAAATTTTCTTTCAAAATACGATAAATTAACCTTTTATGGATTTTGGGAATCACGAAAGCAGAATGGATCGAATGAAATTAATTTCAATACACCTCAGACAAGCTCGTAAAAATGGCAATAAAAAATGCGTCTGACCCCTACTGGATTAATATTCCTTCAGCGAGCACGAATTCTCTGAAAAATTCCAGAAAAAGCATTTGTTCTCGTCAATATAACGGGACTTGGTCTGGAACAAATTCATCAGTCAACTTAACAACCTACGTAAAGTCTCATATGGCGGGCAGCTGTAGTGGCGTATGAGTTAATTGAAAACGTTTCCATTTACTTTTTTTATATTCAAACGTGATCTAATGCATAATTAGTATTTATTTGTACCTAATTACATTAATTTTCATACATTTAATAAAGGAAACGGTAATGAAATTTTGCATATTAACCACCCTGTTTATTTGAACGTACATGATACGTTCACTTTGACTGTACTATTCTACGATATTCCGTATCACGTACGGGCTTGAGAAAAATTAATGTACCTAAAATGTACGCGCGTGTGCCATCAAAACTTGAGCACAAGTCTTTATAAATATGATAGTTTTACAAGGAGCAGGCGAAGTGTGCGGTCGAGTATTTGACGTTTCGTAATTTAAAAAAATAAAATTCGTACATAATTAAGTTTCATTAATAAAAACCTGCTTGTTTTTTGCACGTTTCTCGAAAAATAACCCAAAAGTAGGGCGGTTTTAATAATAAAAACATAATTGGAATAATTTTGAAATTTTACAAATAAAACAGCCATCAAAAATAATGAAAAGATAATAAATAACCAACTCAATTTAAATTCAATTCCCATGCTCGATATGTTCCCGTTACATCTGCCCTCTCCTCAATCCCAATTATACCCCTTCCACTCGATATGTTCCCGTTACACTCCCCTCTCCTCATTCCTAATTATACCCCTTCCACTTTTATACATAACTCGATCTCAATTTAGTATATAAGTGACCGCTCTATTTTATTTGATTGTTTAAATTGTATACATTGATAAAGGTTACTTGTAACCGAAACATGTCTGAGTTCAGTAAAAATAAAAAGTGTTGTAAAACAAAGTATAATTATATTTATTCAAATATGAATCCACAACACAAAGTGAAGGTGAACATAGAAGAAACATTAATTTACATTTCCTAGAAATTTGCTATTTAAAAGGTAAACATTTTTTCGATTATCCCTTTCACCCGCGTCCTAATTAGACTGTAAATATGTTTGATTTGTAATGTATTTTGCGAAAAATAAAAATAAATCTGTTTGTTATAAAATAAAACTTCGAATCGAATTTTATCAATATCAAGTGAAACACGAATACAACCTGTTTCGAGATATGAGAATAAATTTTATTTAAAATTGTACAAAATTTATATGTAATTATTTCAATTATTCCTTGCGAGTCACAGCTTCCTTTGACTTGAGGGTAAAATAAACCACCCTTCCCGCAATAGTTGCCAAACATCCACATTTAAAATTTATTCTGAAAGTACTTGGCGCTTGGGTTCATCTTTCCAACATCCCTTGTTATAAGATTTCCCAACCCCCGAATCATTGTTAGTTTTCTTCCTTTAAGGTTGTAAGACGAAACCAGGTTTGTTGAAATCTTATTTTTGGTAATTTTAATTCAATGGAGTAAATTGAATTTTGCGAAGTGATAAAGTTGTCAAATGAAGGAATAAAGATAGAAAATTCGGGGAAAAATAATTTAAAGCAATTGTTTTTAAACAAAAACTCATACTGCAGAAAAATTTGTGTCTTGGTGTTGAGAATGTATAAGGTATGCAAAGCTAAGGATTTAATGATGAATTTCGAAAAATCAAAGGTATTGGTTTTTGAAAGGGAAGAGAACATGACAGTTTGTAACATAAATGTGATTAATGCGAAGGAAAACGTCTGTTTTCTAGAAGTTTTAATATATTTTATGTGAATGACATGTTTCGCATGCCTAAGATAATTTTAAATGTAGCATAAATGTGAATCTGGATAACATTAGCAGGTGTCTGAGTTTTCCTATTTAGGTAGAGTATTTAGGTAGAATTATAGCATGTTCACGCCGGAGAGTGACGTCAAAAGAAGGGTTGGTGCTGATAACAAAGTGAACGAGTTTTAAAAACTTTGTTTAAGAAACAAAAAATTGTCAGTAAATTCAAAAATGATATTTTACAGAAGAGTTTTAGTACCAAACCTGGTGTATGGAAGTGAAGATTTGAACTGGTAGAAGAAGGATGAGAGCAGAATAAATGCAGGAGAGATATGAGATTCCTTAGATGTATGAGAGTTAAAACGAAGTACGACAGAGTTTCAAATGCAATTCAATTCAAAATAAAGAAAAATTATTTTAAAAAAAAATTTTTGAACTACTTCCACTTTTGTATTTATTTCGACAGCGACCGGTTTCAACAGGCTCGTTGGCATTGACAGACTTGGGGCTACTGTTACAGACTTACTCCTTTATATACATATAGATCAAGGCTTGTAAACATGATTCCATACAAAAATAATCTTAAAATAATTATGTAAATTGAAATCTGTTCACTGAATTTAAGTATTGGTATTTAAGTTATTTAAGAGGATTCTTATTCAATACTTTTTTTAATAAAGAAGGAATATAGAAAGGAAAAAGTATTATGAAAAAAATAATGAACGGATCGCTGCGTTGGTTTGGACATATGTAACGAATTGATGGGAAAAAATAGTTAAGACCGTATACATTAACGATGAAAATAGATTATGAAGTCGTGGGAGACCGTGGAAAACTTGACATGACAAAATTAATCAAATTTAAATGGTCGACCATCTTAGAAGTAGGAAGAATCGACTTGCGTGCATGAATCGCTGTATGAATGTGGGGAAGCTAAAGAGGTGTGTTAGGATCGAGTGGTGTGTTGGTCCATTATTTATTTCTACGGTGTGGTGGTTTGTTTTTGATGTATATACTCGTTTCACCATCATTCTGTGATTTTTTAAAAACATTGTATTTCACAACACTTGTCCACCTTTACTTATGACCACCATGTCTGACAAATTTTTGGAAGTTGTATATATTTTAATCTGTAACACCACCCTTTACATGGTGGTTTCAATCTATACACTAGCGCCATCTATGAAGATTGGATTTTAAGCATTAAGCAGAAGATCTTTTTAACGCAATGTGAAAGGCTACCGCCATTATCGTATTGCTAGATATCGCCTGGAGATGTTACTCCAATTTATATGCTATAATTTGGACCAGTGATACTTCTGATACAAAATACTTGTAATACTCTGCCTTCCTAATGTCATGCTATTACTCATATGTTTCTGTTTTGATGCGTTTGTCCCAAATTGGCGTACTCAATATTTAATGCCTTTGCAATGTGTTTGATAATAAAATTTTGATCTCGAATGGTAGTACACATTTTATCTGATGTGTTTTGGCTACATTTTAGTTCGGTTCGTACCTCAGACGTAAAATTATTCACGAAAACAGCGCACTATCCGGACGAGTCAATTTACTAGCGACTGAGAAGAGTTTTGCATGTTATTCTGTATTATCATATAAATTGAAAATCTGAGATTTATCATTTCCGACTTACACGACTCTTTGGTTTGAGTCAGTAATAAAACGTAGGCATATGAAAATTCTCCCTGTGAGTTTATTCATGTTTTCAATCAGTTACCGAGGTTTTATGTTGAATGTTTTTTTTTTACTTGAATCAAAATCAAATTCTGGCAAAACTATAAGCATAACACACAGAGCTCTACTCAAAAAGTTTCTTTTTATGAATGATCAATGATCTTCTTATTCTTCTTTACTTTTGGTAGATTCAGGAGTCTGTTATTTCAGGCGGGTCCTCTTGAGACGCTAAACTCCAGCTTTATCTACACCGTTTCGGAGGTCTTCCTGGTCGGCGTTGTCCGTTTGGCATTCCATGGAGAGCTATGTATGGTATCCTATTTGAGCTCATTCTTTCTACATGTTGATGCCAGTATCGCTGTCTTTGACGTCCCCATCTAACCACATCTTCGACCTCGCAGATTTCTCGGATTGCTGTATTCCTAACTCGATCACGTAGGGTTTTGCCAGCTATAGCGCGGAGTGTTTTCATCTCAGTTGTCCTGAGCATGTTCTTTGTCTTGACAGTATCTGCCCTCGATTCAATGCCACATGTGAGGATTGGTCGCACACAGGTCTTATAAATGCGTACCCTGCTGTCAGTCCCTATGTCTTTGTTTCTCCATACGACATCTTTGCAGCTTTATCTATCTGTGACCTTACTTCTCTGGGGAGGTCATTAGAGCTGGTTACTTCGCTTCTGAGATATCTGAATTGGTCTACCTGTTCAATTTTTTCTTGGCGTACGGAGATTTCGCATCTTAGTTGATTTCTTGAGAATGTCATACACTTCGTTTTTGGAATGGATATGATCAATGATCGTTATTATTATTTATTTATTTATTTAAGTAAATTGCAATCTCTGGGGCTTTAAAATCCACAATATGGAAAAAACAAAGACATGGCCATTAAGAGTAATATGAGAATCTTTAAAGCATGCGTAAGACCAATAATAACATATGGCGTCAAAGCAAGGGCAAACAAAGTAAAGACCAAACAAGTTTTGAGGACTTCCGAAATGCAGACACTGAGGACGATAGCAGGCAAGACACTGAGAGATCGCGTGAGGAACACCAGAATAATATGTGAGGTTGAGGATATTATAAGACGGAGCAGACAGCAAAAAAGGGACTGGTACGGTCATGTTCAAAGAATGAACACCATCAGACTCCCCTATATTACATTGCATAATCAACCTCATGGGACTCGTTCACGTGGAAGACCTTCTAAAAGATGGAAGGACAGCTGAGAATCTAACTCACAGGAGGAGCAACACTATGGAGAACAGACCACTGCTCTTCATCTCCCCTTAGAGGTAGACTAAAAAATGTAACGCGATACTGTTCATTTCTGACATACTTATTTTGCAATTATAAAAGTTAGTGTTGTATATTCACCTAACATCACGACGAATAAATCACATAAAATATCTACTTTTTGAACTATTTTATAACTTATCGTGAATATTAAAATCTAACTAACTAACTAACTAACCATCACGCCGTCTCCCCGAAGGGGTAGGCAGAAAGAATGGACTGCCGCACTTTTCTATCCTGACATATTTCTCTCGCTTCCTCAACATTCATACATCGTGTCATGCACGCGCGTCGATTCTCTAACTCCTCACATGGCCGACATTCAATATTTGATTTATTTGTTCGTGCCACATTTTCATCGGTCTTCCTCTATTTCTGGTTCCATTTACATCATTAACATTAAAAAAATCCCATTCTTTCTTCATTCATTCTTTCCATATGTCCAAACCATCTTATTGATCCTTTCATTATTTTGTTCATGACACCATCATTCGCACCGCATTCATTTCTTATATTTTCATTCGACACTCTATCATACACAGAGCATCCACACATTCGTCTAAGAGATCTCATTTCTACTGCATTTATTCTACTTTTATCCTTCTTTTGGCAGTTCCACGAACTCAACTACTTGCTCCAAATTTTCACCATTCACGCTAATGTTGCAGACTGTCATGGTTTCTTTCTTTTCAAAAATCATTACCTTGGACTTATTAACATTCATCATCAGATCATTTCGCATGCATACCTCTTACATACAATTCACCAGGACTATTATAATCTATATAACATATTACATTGAATCAACAGAAATCCCACTAAATGTTTGCCAAGATGTCAATTAGTTTTATCCGTACTGCGCATCGTTTGCGTAATAAGATGAAAATTTAGATACATCTTCCTCCAGCATTCAAATTATCTTAAAGGTAAATAACACAAATGAAACTGTATCTCCGAGTTCCATGCCAAGATCTTTTCTCTTCATGTCCCTTTCTTTATCTCTCCCACATCCGACGCGATTATAGGTTATATTAATTTATTTGTTTCTCTTACACTGATCTCTTTGTATTAAAAACAGTTTTTTCTTTTCTTTCTATTTATTCCTAACATTCATTCAGTTAATGTCTCGTGGTAAAGACCTGAATTAATTTAATTATTTTTTGAAAACATTGTCCCAAAATTAAAGTAAGATTTGAATTTGCTGCCTTTTGTGCAGTAAATTGTTAGCAACACTGGTACTGAAAAACAATTTGGTTGCTGACAGTTTAGGGTTATTAAAAATGGAACAAAGTGTTTTTATTATTGAAAACTATATTAAATACAATAACTAAATAAAACGATGTTTTTTTAACTACTTCCACTTTTGTCTTTATGTGCCGGTGACTGGTTTCGCCAGGCTCGCTGGCATCGACAGACTAGGGTGGAAAAACCACACAAATTGAGGGCAAATATAAAATATGTATTATAGAAGACACTGAATAATTAGTGCGTTTGAAGGAAAAATAACAGTTATAAGGTTAAAATAACATTACGCCGTTTCCTTAGAAGGGTGACCTGAGAGGGTGAACGTTGATCGTTTCACATTTTCTTAGGTCTTCATCGACTATGTGTTCCATTCACATCAAAGCTTTCGACACTTTATTTTATAATTTCATTATATATATTACCGTTATATTATATTACTTTTATATTATCTAATAAATTATGTTTTATTGTTATTAAAAATTTATATATTTTTATTTTTTATTAAAAAACAAACAATCAAACCATCAAGCCGTTTCATCAAGAGAATGGATTGCTACACTACTTTATCCCGGCACACCTCTCGAGATTCCTCCACATTCATACAACGAGTCATACACACACGTCGATTTTTCCGACCTTTAACATGACCAACCTTTAAAATTTGATTAATTTGGTCATGCCATGTGTTCCTCGGTCTGCCTCGACTCCGTACTCCATTTACATCATTAACGTTTACTTTCTTAACCATTATTTCTCCATCCATGCGGTCCATATATCCGAACCAACTCAGCGATCCTTTAATAATTTTGTTCATTATACCTTCTTCCGCTCTAGATTCCTTTCTTATATCAGCATTTGAGATTCTGTCATATATCGTTCTACCACACAAACGTCTAAGGGACCTCATCTCTACCGCATTTATTTTGCTCTTATCCTTCTTCTGCCAGTTCCATGCTTCACTTTCATACATTATTGAATACCAAAGAATAAAATTTACAGAAAAGCTATTACATGATGCTGTAAAATTTAAAGATCGAAACTCCTTTTGACACCGACAATAAATTATAATGCCACTGTCTTTCAATAAAGATTTTTACGACCGATTTTATTTCCAAACAAATCATATTCCGCTTACAATATTTTTGCTTTTATTTTCCAGTGTTACACTCGATATTCGTTGCGAAAAAACGAGTCAAACGCGAGGGTTAGTAGCTACCTAGTTTCATGTTGACATCTTGTCCCGTATAATTGGTCATAACCTCAATCTCGTGCGTCATTTCATCTTTCCCGCCCAGTAATTTACCGCCAAACATCTGTCATTGCCTGTGTTCGGTGTTGCCATCTAGCGAGGAAAAGGACGCACTCGCAAAAATGGGGCAAAATCAGACATTGTTAATATATTTTAGGATATCAATTTTTATCGAATGTTCGTTTTGAAATAAAAACAACTAATTTAAGGTAGTAGTCTGGTAGCTTTAGCCGATTTTCATGTCTTTTTTGGAGGGCGTTTTTTGTATAAAAATAAAATCATCGTTTTGGAAATTAAGGATGTTTTTATTTACATATTAAAGATACAAAAAACATTTTTTTGATACTTTTTTATAGTTTATTATTATTAATCGAAGTTGGCACCTCGAAAAAAGGCGCGTGAGTAGCCCGGGTGATTTTGGCTCTTGATGTTATCTGAAATCAAAAATTCTTGAAAATTCTTAATCTAAAGACATGTCATTCTGGTCGAAACTACAGAAGTTAAATTTCTTGGATAAATATCAAAATGGCGAACTTCGAAAAAAAAAGTCAGCAAAGGGGTTGTAAAATAAAAAGTTAGTGGTGAAAAAATGTCTCGGTTGTTCCGACGAGAATGACATGATTTTAGATTAAGCATTTTCAAGAATTTTTCATTTCAGATAACATCAAGAGCCAAAATCACCCGGGCCACCCACGCGCTTTTTTTTTCGAGGTGTCAACTTCGATTAATAATAATAATAATGAACTATAAAAAATAAAAAATTTGTGTCTTTAATATGTAAATAAAAACATCCTAAATTTTCAAAACGATTCATTTTTATTTTCCTACAAAAAAACGCCCTCCAAAAATGATATGAAAATCGGCTTAAGTTACCAGACTACTAAGTTAAATAGTAAAGATGAGTAAAGAAAGCATTAACTGTTATATGAAGTTATAATATATAATTGTAAAACTTTAAGATTATTATTATTATTATTATTTTGTTGAATCGCTCTTTACATCATGACAGCATGAGCCAAATCGATGTAATGGGTATTATAGCTATCATAGTGATTCTCGGGACACGTGAAAGGTAGCTAATATATCGCTATTTTATTGTCACGTGAATTCTACACCAGACCAAAGACAGCGTGACAATTACGCTGCCTTCGCCGAGAATCAAACCCGTAACCTTCGGGGTGGCAGTCAATGCACTTACCACTCGGCCACAAAGGTCGTCGAGTGAGTCTGTCCATTTACAATGAGAATATGAATATTGTGGTAAAATTTCTATCCAAAACAAACTAACTTACCATCACGCCATCTCTCTCCAAAGGGGTAGGCAAAAAGAAAAGACTGCCATACTTGATCCGATGCCGCACTCCATCCTTCTCTTTTCGACCTCGCGGGAGACGCGATGTCATGGGTTGCGAAACACATCGCCACCAATAGGCATCACCAGCGCCCACTTCGATCATCCAACGTCCACAAAATATATCTAAAACAAATAATATAAAATACAATGATATTAAATAAAATAACAAAATAAAAATAATATAACAAATAATATTATTTTAGATGGTGCAAATTTTGTAAGCTGGACGATCCGGACTTTTGTGTTTATTTAATTTATATTCCACGTATCCACTGTTCCTTTAAATAACTGTAATTAGGCACTTTGAACAATCCAACTCTAGCAAAAACATCAAAATGTTACCGGATTTTTAGATTTGAATTTAATTTAATATAATTAGGGTGCTGCGCAGAATTCTGGGACCTGTGAATGACGGTGAAGGCTGGAGAGTGCGGCAAAATGACGAGCTGTACCATATTTACAAAGCTCCAAGTCTCTCCACACAGGTCAGACTGAATAGACTGAGATGGGCCGGTCACGTGCAGAGGATGCCGTCATCGCGAACCCCAAAAAGAGTGGCACCCAGGTGGTAGAAGACCAATTAGACGACCAAGGCTGCGATGGGAGGATGAAATTGGGCGAGATGGAGCGAAATTGTTACGAGTGTCAGATTAAAAGGTCGAAGCGGAGGACAGGAGGAGTTGTAGGCAAAGAATACTGGAGGCTAAGGCTCGATATGGGCTGTAGGGCCATCGAAAAAGAAGAAGAAGAAGATAATTTAAAAATCCACGTATTTCAATTACGTAATTAGGTATTTATAGCAATCCAACACAAGCAAGAACTATTAAATATTATTGAATAAATTATTCTAAGTATCTTTTGAATTTCTTTCCAAATAAATTTAAATGAGTTTATCTATATTGTTAAAAAAAACGTTGAGTAAAATTGTTTTACTGAAATATTTAAAACGATATTATATCTTCCCTTTGAGCACAGTTAATATTTACAATTTAAAGCAAAATACACCATTAAAAGAGAAGGTGAATATTTCATCATACAAAACAATGTGACCGTCATCATGGCGTCAGTTCATTATTTATCTCAAAATGAACACTTAAAGCTGTTCAAAAGCTTTCCATTTCTAATAAATATTAAATTGCAACAACTTGAAAGCATTGTCAAGCTCGCGAAGAAAATGCAATCTCTTGACTGCGAAACGGAAAATTGCTTATTAAAATTGAATGCAACCCATTTCAAATGACTTTTTTGCCATTGTACGAAGCTGGAGTTAATCTATAATAGAAAGGGCGAGAGAAATATAACTTAGTGAGTTAAATCATAAAATAATTAGGTTATTTTACTATCATCACTTCGCTGCTCATGCTTACTTATGCATACTGTTTAATCGTATCACCTCGGAGTTTGACGTATTTTGTGATAGTTTGGCTCATCTGATGGAAGTTGTATCTATATTATAATTGTATGGTATATTCATCTTATGTTTCTCGCTCTTTTTATTATTTTATTATGTATTACTTATTATTGTGTATCTCTAACTTGTATCTTTAGTGAATCGGAAAAAAATCTGTAATGCTTTAGATATATTTAAAACAAATAAATGAAATCACGATTTTTATATTTAAAAAATATTTTTTTAAATACATTAAAATCAACTTTTAAGCGCTAAACCTCTGTGTGAGATTCAACCTTCTCTACAAGAGTTCTCCGCTGGATCCTGTCCCTGGTCATCCCTCTCCATTCTTCAGATCTTTCCAGTTACCTCCAGTCCTCTTCCACGCAATCCGCCAATTTTTTTTGGTCTTCTGCATTTTGACACTCTGTCTCACCCTCACCATATCTGTCTGAAATGTTTTTATGATAGGCCATAAAATCATGTACCATATTTTGCTTTGTTTTGTGATTTCGGGACCTAGAGATTGTTTGAGCGAAGCTGACGAAGAGGCGTCGCTGCGTCCTATAACAGCTTCGGGTAAGCGATGGGTAACCTTCTATGTCTTTATTCAACTGTAAGTTTATTAACAATCATTGTATGTTACCCAACAATAAATAAATAGTCTTCTGCATTTTGGTCTCAATTAGTTGGCACGCATCTATATATAATCTTCAGTGTTCTGTCCTCTGGTATTCTTTCTATAATACATGGCCAGGCCATAATAAGCATTGAGACTTACAAAATCTTACAGATGCTTTCTGGACAATCAGTACTTTTCTTTTGATTCTGTTAGTCTCTTCCTATAGTTTGGGTACCATGATTCACAACCTTAAGTAACTACCGGTCTTGCGATAGTTTTCATCATGGTCAACACTTTGGTATATCTAATGAGTTTCTTAAACTCCAGTAATTTCGTACAACTATGGAAGATTATATTTCCTGCTAAGAGACAGATATTTATTTCTTCGGCTTGCTTATTTTTGGAATTACGGCAAGAGCCCAGATAGGTGAAATGTTTCAATGCAATGTTTTTTATATTTATTTAAATAAGTAATATTTTTACGTAAAATGATTTTAAAAAACATTTTTATTATTACTCGAACAACGATATAAAACTTATAATGTTATATTATGGAAAATAGTGATAAATAAAGTGGCAAATAGAGTACAACAGGCAATCGACCTCCAGGAAGAGATGAGCCAACCAAAAGATGGTGAGACAGGTGGACATTTACGTTCCAGGAATGGACTCCGAGAAATAAATGGACCCAGTCCTAAATAAAGCAGAAAAAAAGAGAAGAAAAACAAATAAAAAAAACTGATTTTCTAGGAGTTATATTTTATTTTATGGGAGAGTGACATTTGTGTATTGTTAGGCAATTATATAAAATCACACCGTAATGGGAAACATGAAAAACTAAAAATTCACTGTAAAAACACTTTTTTTTTCAATGCGATTATATTTTGAACACAAACGGACTGTTTCGTTCCTTCTAAAAGGAGCTTAATCACGATTACGAAAAAAACGAAAAGCTGTTATCTGATGAAATCGTATAATATAAAAAAAATCGTTTTTTCTTTATTTTTGGCCAAGATTTCTATAAACAAATTGTATCCTTATAATTTTAATAATATAAACTATGAAGAATTTTAATGAATTAAAACACTGTTTTTTGCACTTTTGAGTTTATTTTCACTCAAAAGTGGAAAAAACCGTGTTTAGTTCAATAAAATTTGTCATTATGTAATTCCACAGTGTTAACGCCTTAAGTATATCTAAAATATAAACTATCTTAAACATTCAAAGTAATTTATACGAATGAAAACGTCTGTTTCCTAGAAGTTGTATTATATTGTATTGTATACGAAGGACATGTTTTCATAAAACATATGCGAAACATGTCATTTAAATAAAATATAATAAAACTTCTATTAAACATACGTTTTCATTCGTATAAGTTATTTTATATGATGTTTTACATCATTGTTCAAGAAACAATAAATACATATATTTGCTTTATACGAGTATTCCTTGAATATTATTTTATTCTGACATTGAAGGAATATCATTTATACAAGATTATAAAAACTTTTTCAATATTAAAGTATGTGAAAAAATATATCTAATGCATTTCCATAAAGTAATTGCTTCTTACTTAGAAAAGCACTTCATAGCAACCTTTCCTAGAAAGGTGAGAACATTTCTTGGAAAACTTTTTAGGTATCACCATTATACTCGAACATTTTGATGGATCACCCACTCCGCTTCTATTATACACCCCCCTGAATTAGAAGAAAAGGGCGGGGTTTTTGTAGAAAGAGCGGATTTCTACGAGTAATAATCTAAAACGCTCTAAACTATTGACCTTTTATTTACTTTTTTGCTTTTCTACTGGAACCTTTTTTTTAATCTTTATATGGAAAATCAAATATTTTTCTAAGAGCCATTGAATTTAAAGTGATCTTTTGTCTAAAACGAAAGATTTGTGAGTTTTTTTTTGTATGGGGAATGCGCGAATCGAAAACAAAAAATAATATATAGATATTTTCTAAAATGAAAGTTATAAATATATTTTATAATAACTATATAGAAAAACCCTCATCCGATCACGCTTCGCTATTTCTAGTTTTAGAGTATAACCATCATGCAATTTCTCCCGAAGAATCTTCTCTTTTATTTATTTTATACCATAAAAAAATACGTTGACATAAAATAAGAAACTATAGACTGTCCGAAATTGAATTACAGTATTTATTGAAATTAAATTATAGTTTTTTCGTTTATATAAAGAATTTTGACAGATGTAAAAATAAAATTTTCATTTGTTCCAATGACAATTTGAATAATTTCTTCAATATTTTTTTAAGTTCTTGCTGGTGTTTGATTGCTTTAAGTACCTAATTGCAGCTTATTTAAAAAAAAAACGTGGATGCGAGTAACAAAAATCTAATAATCACAAAAGTCCGGATCGTCCAAGTCAATAAGTGCACCATCTAAAATGAACATTATGTTTCTTGCTGGTTAAGTGCCTAATTACAGCTAATTTAAAAAACGGTGGATACGTGTAACATAAATTAAATAAACACAAAAGTCCGGATCGTCCATATCAACATGTGCAACATCGAAAAAAACATTATGTGCTAAATTAAAAAATGGTGGATACGTGGAACATAAATTAAATAGACAATATGTGCACCATCTAAAAAGAACATTTTGTGTTAAATTATTTTTATTTTGTTATTTTATTTTATAACATTGTATTTTATATTATTTGTTTTAGATTTATTTTGTGGTTTTTGGAAATCGAAGTGTGCGCGGGAGATGCCTATTGGTGGCGATGAGGTTCGCAACCCATAACACCGCGTCTCCCGCGGGGCGAAAAGAGAAGGATGGAGTGCCGCATCAGTAAAAGTGTGACAGTCCATTCTTTCTGCCTACCCTTTCGGGGAGACGGCGTGATGGTTAGTTAGTTAGTTAGTTAGTTAGTATTTATTGAAACAAAAAAAAACCGTTTGCTTTTTCAACATATTCTTTACGAAGGTGAAATATAACTCTATTCGGAATAGTCTTTAAAAATATATAATCCAAAGTCAACGTTGGGCAGTTATCGTGACTTTGGCAACGGAAAGTCGGGAAACGATGATCAAAGATCCAAAATTTGTGAAATTTACAACACGTGATGCGATGTGCAAATGTAATTTATATAATTTAAGACCAAATTTACCCGAAGGGTATGCAGAGAGGATGGAACGTAACAATGATCTGTCCTAATACAGCTTTCGAGTCTACATTCGTGCATCGTAACACGCGTATCATCACGTCTCTACTGAGAGCATGGACTGCCATATTATTATATTATTATTTCCTAACATCACTCTTGCGCATCTACTTAATTCACACACCGTGACACGCACGCTCGCCGATTTATCCGACTTCGTATACGGTTGCCTTTTAGTTATTTTTACATGTTTGTTTCGGTCATCTTCGACTTATTTTCTATTCATTCTGCTTGGATACATTTTTTCAACCATTCTTATTTGATCCATTCTTTCTACATGTCCTTTCCACCTCATTTTTTTTTCCGCACAATCTTTTAATAGTTAATTATTATATTAAATGTATATACAATTAAAAAAACTGACATTGTGAAGTTGTGACCAAACTAACTAACATAACCATCACGCAGTCTCTCCGATGAGGTAGGCAGAAGTAATGAAATGCCCCACTTTTCTTTCCTGACATACTTCTTTCCCTTTTTTAATATTCATACATCGTGTTATGCATGCACGAAGATTTTTCCGACACCTTACGTGGCCGACATTCAGTATTTGATCTATTTGATCGTGCGATAGTTTCAAAACATTGATCAAATGCATGATAGAGTTATAATTACAAAAATAGTTGCATGCATGCAGTGATATTTAAAAAAACGATGAAAGCCGAGAAAAACATGGCGTGACAAAATTGATTAATTCATAAAAGGCGGCCTTGTTTGAGGTCGGAACAATTGACGAGCGTAGATGTCACGATAATCTATTCTCCATACATTCCCGCAAGTAGATCACAATCATGGTCGATGAAATAGTTAATTACAAAATAAACTTTTCAAAATGAACGAAGTATGCAAAAAAAATGATCTTATGACGAACGTGCCAAAATCTAAAGCTATGGTATTTCAAAAGATAGAATATATGACTGATTGTTACATAAGTGTGGATGGAGAAAAATGATAGTACGTTACCGAATTTATCTATCTGGGAAGCATGGAGAAAGATATTGAAATAAGAATTGGTGCTGGAAACAAAATAAATGCTGCTTTTTAAAAATCACCACTGCAAGTAGAAGTATTATTTATCGATTAAAGCAAATATGGAGGTGCACAATTGGGTTCTAGTGCCAACCGTATAGGAGATCAACTATATACGCCCGTACAGAAAATTTATTATTATTATTATTATTATTATTATTATAATTATTATTATTATTATTATTATTATTATTATTATTATGTTGATTATTATTATTAGTATGATTATTATTATTATAATTATTATTATTATTATTATTATTATTTTTATTATTATTATTATTATTATTATTATTATTATTATTATGTTGATTATTATTATTATTATTAGTATGATTATTATGATTATTGTTATATATATTATTATTATTATTATTATTATTATTGTTATTATTATTATTATTTTTTTTTTTTTGTTTTTTTTTTGTATTATTATTAATATTAGTATTATTATTATTATTATTATTATTATTATTATTATTATTATAATTATTATTATTATTATTAGGTTGAGAAAATTCCATGCATCATTACAGCGCGAGCCAAATCGATGTAAAATGTGAAGAAAAAATTAATATCAAAGGAAATATATAATACATACCTTATGAATAGGAATATGCCAGTTATTTCCTTGCTGCCCTTATCGTAAGGGTATTCACGAATTCGCCATAATTGCATCCAAAGAAGCCTATCTCTTTTGCAACCTCATTTAAAAGACGAATCGCTTTCAATACAGGAGAACTTCGAAGGGCCTCTGTGCAACAATTTGGGGCATATAATAATATATGCCCCCTTGCTCTGCTATAACTATGGGAAACGTATACAATTAGTTCTCTCAGTATTTCTGGATTGTAAATACCTCCGGATAATAGTTATAAAAATGCTTACCTAGAAAGATCATTTGACGAGTTTCAAAAGTATAATATAAAGATAAGATAAAGAAATTTAAAAAAATATTTCGTGTTCGCCACGAGACTACACAGATTTAATTATAATCTCGAAATCGTATTTTTACAGAGCATCAAAAATTCCGTAATAATTATTTTGTGTCTACAATATTTCCACGAAAACACCGCAGCCCTAGTACGGATTTAGCCTCAGGGGAAATTTGATCTTATAGACTTCATAATTAAGGTCTTTATTGCATTGTGCGAGCTTTTTAGTATCCGTAAATTGGATACATTATACTGCCCTATCGTTAGAACAGGAATTTTCCAAGGGTAAAAAATACCATAGAGGAAAAATCTTTGATGTTTCCCTCTATCATTATAATTTTCTATAATCTTGTTTAATTTAACCAATTTCGTTTGGGTTATTGACACTTTTTGATGAAGTCAAAATTGTATTATAATATAATAATATATTTTAACTTATTTTCGATATTAATCGTAATTTGTGTAACGCGAGTAGCGATGTTATCATAATTTTTATAATTTCTAAAGAACGATGTTGCTATTTGAAATTTTATTGAAGAAGTTCACCGTAACATAATTAATAAAAATTTGAAGAATTTTTTTTAAAATGCATATTTAGTTAAAATCCACTAATGCTTGTGTCTTAGTGGAGGAGGTGGTAGACCAGAAGAAGGCAGTGAGCTGCCGAAACCGGTCAAAGACACAAACATTAGTGGATTTTCGATCCGGGTGATATCCTCTATTTCGCAAGTTTTACTTATGTCTTTAAGACTAAAATCTTCAACCAGTGCGTCTTGCCAGTCATGACGTACGGAGCCGAGACGTGGACACTGACATAAGGTCTAGTCTACAGATTCAAGGTCGCCCAACGCGCCATGGGTGAGACAGATTTAGAAACGAATTTATTCGACAACAAACCAAGGTGGCTGAGGTCTCTCTGAGGATGGGTGGGCTGAAGTGAGGATGGGCTGGCCATATCTGTCGAAGAACCGACGGCCGATGGGGGAGACGGGTTCTGGAGTGGAGACCGCGTACAGGATTCCGCAGAGTTGGACGTCCCCCTGCCCGCTGGACCGACGATCTGAAGAGTATTGCTGGACATGGATGAATGGGAGCGGCAATGGATAGAGGATGGTGGCGTGCTTTGGAAGAGGCCTACGTTCAACAGTGGATGACAGATGGCTCATGATGATGATGACTTATGTCTGCGTTGCGACATAAGAAAAACTTTAGACCTTCATCACAGATGTTCTGAGTAGACCCACGGGTTACACATTGTCGGCCTGCGTCTCTGCAGTGTACGTCATGATAGGTCGCACGCATGTCTTATAAATTTTCGTTCTAAATGTTTTAACCTACCATAATTAAAAATGGATTTTTAATAATTTTAATAAATGGTTAAAACGTTGTATACAAGCAGTATATGTGGAAAAATAAGTCGTAAAATACCAAGGAAAGCATAGAATGACTAAATCAATCAAATACTATAATAAAAAGCGGCCACATTTGATGTCGGAAAAATCGACGGGCATGCGTGTGACGATGTATACATGTTAAAGAACCACGAGAGGTATGTCAGTATGGTGGTCCATCTTCTCTGCCTCCCCTTCCGGGGAAACGGCATAATATTTGGTGAATTTGAAGATATATTCAATTTTTATTATTATGTTGAATCGCTCTTTACATTATTATAGCGCGGCTAAAACGATTCTCATGACGTTTTATGTGAATTTTACACCAGACCAAAGATGACAATCACACTACGATCGCTAGGAATCGAACCCGGGACCTTCGGTGCGGCAATCACAGTACTTACCACTATGCATATGTATTTTGATGAAAATTATTTATTAATATTCAAATAGAAAATTTTATATGAAGGAATATTTTACGTGCTTCAGAGCATAAATTAAATAATTTTACTTATCATCAAACGGAAAAAGGAACTTATTCACTTAGCCCTTTGATCTTTCGGATGACAAATTTGACAAAGTTTCCCCTCCAAATGGTCGAGGAGCATCCTTCGATTAGTGGACGAGGGGTATAAGTCAAATTCGACGATTTATCGCATGTGGTGCCGGGTGTCAAGTTCGTACCGCGGCCGGGCCTGTAAATAGCCCAAACAAGAATTACGAGGGATTACCAACTTTTCCAATATAAAATGAAAAAAGTTCAGTCGATCACTTCGGCCGTAATGCGGCACACAGGGCAGCACTAGAGACATCTTACATTTTATCGTGATTAAATGTTACGTACTTTCTCATTTCAACACCCCTACATATTTCAGCAGGGTTTATTTTATGGATACTCTAGAAAAAAATTTAGGAAATATTCTATATTCCTGTCTTATATAGAGATTCTGTCGTACATCGTTCTAACACACATACGTCTTAGGGACCTCATCTTTACCGCATTTATTCTGCTCTCATCCTTATTCTGCCAGTTCCATGCTTAACTTCCATACATTCTTGAATAAGATTTACAGAAAAGCTATACCTACATGATGCTATAAAATTTAACGATCGAAACTCCTTTTGACACCTACAATAAATTATAATGCCACTGTCTTTCAATAAAGTTTTTAAGATCGTTTTTGTTTCCAAATTAATCATATTCCTCCTATAATATTTTTGCTTTTATTTTCTAGTGTTACACTCGATATTCTGACGCATTTATTATGCTCTCATATTTCTTCCGCTAGTTCCATGATTCGCTTTCATACATAAGGGTTGAGACCAGAACTCCATTGCGAATGGCCATTTTCACTTTCATTGATACATTATTTCAATGAATTTTACATGCAATTCATTCATTCGTTTCAACAAAATTTGGACACTTTTAAAATATTCAAATTGCTGAAACATTATTCCATGACTTGAGTTCATTCAAACACAATTTTAGGTGGGGAAGGCAAAGCAGAAGTTGCTGGTATGCACACGTAAGGAGAATGGATCCATCCAGACTCCCCTTCATTGTGTTGCACGGCTAGCCCCAAGGTAGACGAGCAGACCACCAAAGAGATGGATTGACAGCTGGGAGTCGACTTGGCAGGAGGCCAATTCCTCTTAAGAAACAGGCCACTAGGCCTAAACTAAAAATAAGAAGAAAAAGAAGAAGGAGTTCAGACATACACAGACACTGGACTAGGAACTATGACAGATATCACTTACCGAATGCACGAACTAAGACAGAACAATCAAGGATATTGAACAATGAATTGAAACTTTACAATGAACTCCCTAAAGACACTAGGAGTCTCACTACAACTCAATATAAAATATATCTGAAACATTACATAATTACACAACATTTTGAATGTATACAAATTCTTGTAGACAAATACTGGATTTTACCCATTGCGGATAAATTATTATTTTATAAGGATTAATTGTATCTTAATAGAGACAAAGATATAAATTGTTTTCTGGGAACAGAATATGGTGGCCGAGGCGCTTACAGGACTTATGACCTGTCATTGGTTGGGTTGAGCGATCGTTTTATGTTTTAACAACGTTCCCCATTCCGCCTTTCTTACGACCACCACGGCTGCCAATTTTTTGGAAGTTGTATATATGCTAAGATGCCGCGCCTATCTTTACATTTTTTAGTTCACTCTACACTAGCGTCATCTATATAACCCAATTGGGTTTTAAAACAATAAATAAAAAGAAGATAAATAAATAAAATAGTCGGATAGAACGCTTGGCTCCTGATCCAGGGGACATGGGTTCAAGCCTGGACACGACCAGATTCCTTCTTCATAATAATGAGCTATTTTCTGCTCACATTGAGGATTGTAAAATAAATTCTAATATCATTGATTAAAATCCTTGGTATTAGTCTTTTTTTTTAAAAAGAAAAAAAAGAGTTTATTCAAACATAACGTTCTCAACGTTTTGAACTGAGGCTAACGCCCTAGTTCTCAGTTCGGCCCTGGTACGAATAGTCCTTCCCAAATCCGAATCTGATTAATTTCAATCCCAAACTCAGGACGCAGCTATGGCTATAACGGCCATTCAATCAAACACAATCCGGCTAGTTGCGGTTCCTTGGCTCAATTGATATGTAATGTAATTGAACTTATAGCCGTAGTTAAATGTAATAACGTTGAGTACGGAGACATGTTTACATAAATGGATCGTATCAATCTCATCTGTATTATGCGACGGGATACAGGTGAAATATAATGTTGCTCTTTTTCTACTTACTAACTAACCATCACACCGTCTCCCCGAAGGGGTAGGCAGAAATAATGGACTGCCACACTTTTCTTTCCCGACATATTTCTCTCGCTTCCTCAACATTCATACATCGTGTCATGCACGCGCGTCGATTTCTCTGACTCCTCACATGGCCGACATTCAATATTTGATTTATTTGATTGTGCCAGGTTTTCCTCGATCTTCCTCTATTTCTGGGTTCCATTTACATCATTAACGTATAATTTTTTTACCATTCTTTCTTCACTCATTCTTTCCATATGTCCAAACCATCTTAATGATCCTTTCATTTTTTGTTCATGACACCATCATTCGCACCGCAATCACTTCTTATATTTTCATTCGACACTCTATCATACACAGAGTATCACACATTCGTCTAAGAGATCTCATTTCTACTGCATTTATTCTACTTTCATCCTTCTTTTGCCAGTTCCATGCTTCGCTTCCATACATAAGGGTCGGTAGAAGAATTGTGCACTGCCATTCTAGCTTTTTTGGATAGGTTTTTGTTTGCAATGACAACTTTAAGTGCACCATTCACTTTGTTGCCTGCCCCAACCCTTCTTTCAATATCCCTCTCCACTCGCCCATATCTTGTAAACATACTACCTAAAAACATGAACTCAACTACTTGCTGCAAATTTTCAGCATTCACGCTAATGTTGCAGACTGTCATAGTTTCTTCCTTTTCGAAAATCATTACCTTGCACTTATTAACATTCATCATCAGATCATTTCGCATGCATACCTCATACATACAATTCACCAGGACTTGTAGTTCATGCTCGTTGTCTACTTTATTCTTGTAATTAAAATTGCTAGACATAAATTCATTGTCACTAATAAGAAACATATTTTTATATATCTAACTATCTAAGGCAGAGAATGTTGAAGTGATATGTCTGGTCTGTATTACTCTATGGCTCGGAGACTTGGACCCTGAAAGTGCACACCATGAACCGGTTGGAAGCATTCGAGATGTGGTTGCACAGGAGAATGAATGCTTTGCATACCTTGGACATATGTCGTCAGCAATTTGGAGGTTTTGAGGAGAGCCAATTGTAGTAGACAACTGCTAAAGGACGTTAAGGTCCTTAAGATTTCGTATCTGGGTCACAATCTGCAGGGAGATAAATACAGTTTGTTCCAACTGATGGGAAAAATTGAGGGGCAGCGTGGTCCTGGTAGAAGGCACACGTCTGGGCTGTGCAACATAAGAGACTAGACCGGGATGAGACATGTGAGGGAGCTGTTCCAGGTTGCGCAAGATAGAGAAGCCTTCGCCGGAGTGATTGCCAACGTCAGGGGGACCTGATACGGCACGCGAAGAAGAAGATATATCGCACCGTGAGTGTAAAACCGAAACAAGTGCAAATATACAGTTTGGAGATATGGGAATTTAAAGACTTCATATTGCTTGGAAAAACTTTAATTTTTTTAAATAAGCCAATGATTTTCAGTTTAATGTAATATACCTATAAACCGAAAATCATTGGTTTATTTAAAAAAAAAAACAGTTTTTCCAAGCAATATGAAGTCTTTAAACTCCCATATCTCCAAACTGTATATTTGCACTTGTTTCGGTATTACACTCACGGTGCGATATATAAAAATGAATGTTTGTCTGTGTGTCCACGGTTTTCTCGAAAATTACTAAACTGATTTCGCTGAAAATTTCACAGTTTGTTCTTATTTGTCCCAGGACGATTAAAAAAGTAGTTTGAATGAAATCCAAACCTATTATACATCATTTGGAAAAATCCAATTGCTTTGAAAAATTTTGTTATTAACCGATTGTTTCGAAATGTTGACACAATGTTACATTAGAATACGCGGGTGTTTTTGAACACTCTTGTTTTTTTCTTCTTCTTTTGAAAAAAACCGATTGTTTTAAAATTTCACACTACGTTGCATTCAGTATTTCTTTCCGTGTGTCTAAACCTTCTAAACGACCCTTAATTTTTTTTATCCATAACACTTTCATAAGCACCGCATTCACTTCTAATATTTCCATTTGACACTCGTTCCTATACAGTTCAATACAGATTCGTCTAAGAGATCTCATTTCTACTGCAATTATTCTACTTTCATCCTTCTTTTGCTAGTTCCATGTTTAACTTCCATAAATAAATGTGCACTGCCATCTTAGCTTATTTGGATAGGCTGTTGTTTGCGATTACAACTTTAGTGCACCAATCACTTAGTGTTGCTGACGTTCTTAATAAGTTTGCATAGGCAACCCTTGAACTTTAATATTGTGTTTTTGCTCCCGTGTTCCAAGATAAATGAGATAATGGCGGGAAATTGAAGTCAAGGATGGAGAAGCAGAGTGATTAGAGACGGTATTTACTCCATCATTCCCGCTCGCTAACCAGACCTACCTACCAATTTACCACAGTTAGAGATATGTAGGGTGACCACTCAATTATTACCTCCCAATGTTTTGTAGTCCATTGTTTTGGCCGAAGCACTATGATACCTTAACATTTTAAACTGTAAAATTAAATAACTTTGTTTTTGTATCACAATTGTATTTAATTTTACGCGACAGCTGTTTCGTCAGCCTATGTTGACATCATATATCAAATGTCAAATTTTCGTGATTTTTCGAATCTTTATGTGTATTTGTTCCTATTCTAATTTCTCTATTTTTTTAGGATTATTTAATATATGTAAAAACATTGTGTGAATTTTGACCATCATTCATCACCATACATCACCAAAAACACAAAATTTTCTTCTTCTCAAATAACTTCCAATTACTGTTTTATTATTATTAATTTATTATTATATTTTCCACCTTTAATATTTTCTCCTATAAATAGTAACTAACCGTTCTTTTAATTAAAATAGTTAGGTACCTAACTCAATTTCAGCAAGAACTTCAAAATTATATCAGTGAAATTATTCAAATTGACATAGGAACAAATACACATAAAGATTCGAAAAATCACGAAAATTTAGCAGTTGGTAATGTTTTGTATTTAAAAAAAACTAAATAATGCAGAATGCTCCGAATGCCGTGGACCGATAGGATCAGTAATGCAGACGTACGACAGAGAGCCAGAGCCAATAGAGAGCTGTTGTTGAGTGTGAAAATTAGAAGAGTCTCATATTTGGGTCATGTGCTAAGGGGAGAAAAATACTACCTCCTTCGAAAGTAAAGTGGAGGGACGTCGAGGAGTAGGTATAAAGCAGCTGTCCTGGCTGCGGAACATCAAAGAGTGGACAGGAATAACAAGAGTTCAGAACCTGTTCCATAGGCGCAGGATAGAGATGCCTTTTCTGCAGTGATTGCCAACATTAAGGGGACCTGAGACGGCACCGAAATAAGAAGAAATAACAAAATATCAAAACACATTAACAATAGTATATCTAAAATACAATATAATTCGCAGATTATTTTTATCATACAAAACTAATTTAATAACGTACCAGCAACTTTTCTAAAGGGCTAGGCAGAAATAATAGACCACCACATTGCTCTATCCCGACATACCTTTTGACCTTTCTCTACATTCATATATCGTAACATGCACGCTCGCCGATTTTTTTGACAAAAAAATTAGCTGTCTTTTTAAAATTATTTATTTTGTCATGCTATGCTTTCCTTGGTTGTCCACAGCACCTCTTTGCACTCATACTGCTCATATAAACTTTTGAATCATTATTCTCTCATCCATTCGTTCCGTATGTCCTAGCCATATAAGTGATCTTTTTTTTTATTGTAAATACATACTTTTTTTTTTTTAAAAAAAGACTAACATCAAGGATTTATATCAATGATATAAGAATTTATTTTACAATCTTCAATGTGAGCAGAAAATTGCTCATTACTATGAAGAAGGAACCTGGTCGTGTCCAGGCTTGAACCCATGCCCCCTGGATCAGGAGCCAAGCGTTTTATTCCCTAGACCACCACCCGGTTTTCGGTATTTATATATTGTTTTTCAGCACATTATTCTCAGTTATCTAATTTTTTACGGCATTTATCATTCTTTCGTCCTTGTATTACCAGCTCTAAACTTTATTTTCATACATGAGTGTTGGCACTAGAATTTCATTATGTACTGCCATCTTTGCTTCTGTTGATATATCTATTTGAAGTGATGACTTTGAGAGAGTCGTTTATTTTGTTTCCAGCACCAGCCTTTCTATCACACATACACGAAAATTTCACTTATCTTGAATGAATTCAATAAACATATTGAATAAAGTATGGTTAATTAAATAATCCATTGTTTTGTCCGAAACACTATGATACTTCAACATTAATAACTGTTGAAATTTAAAACACTCTTAATGATATTACAATTTATATTATTTGTCGCGACAGCTGTTTTTGCCAACCGATGTTGGCGTCACCAACATATACAAATTGAAAGTCTTACTCAAAATATACAAATTTTAAATCTTACATGAAAAGAATGAGTGAAGACAGAATGGTAAAGAAGGTATATGTAAACGGCGTTAACGGAGCTAGAACTAGATGAAGGCGGAGGAAAACGTGGCACGATCAAATCAATCAAATATTGAATGTCGGTCACGTGAGGAGTCGGAGAAATCGACGTGCGTGCATGACAAGATGTATGAATGTAGAGGAATCGAGAGAAGTATGTCAGGACAGAGCAGTGTGGCGTTCCATTCTTTCTGCCTACCCCTCCGGGGAGACGGTGAGATGGTTAGTTAGTTAGTTAGAAA
Organism: Lepidostoma basale; assembly: GCA_022606425.2. Classification (NCBI taxonomy): domain Eukaryota; kingdom Metazoa; phylum Arthropoda; class Insecta; order Trichoptera; family Lepidostomatidae; genus Lepidostoma; species Lepidostoma basale. Next base: position 2,296,146 of record JAHDVF020001106.1, on the reverse strand, counting down.
GTCTTACAATGCATAACAAAAAAAGTTGTTTGTTATATTTGATGATGCAAACATCGGTTGGCAAAACAGCTGTCGCGACAAACAATAAAAATTTTGTTATCATTATCAGTGGTTTAAATTTTAACACTTAACCGTCGCGTTGCCATGTGGTCAATTGAGTTTCCACTGCCAATTTAAAGTTGATTTTCTTAAAACCTATGGACCTTAATATTATAAAAAAAATTGTAATCCTCCATTGAAGTGTTCTCAATATTTCGTAATAAAAAAAAGCAAAAAATTACTTCCTTCATCCCAAAAAAAATATTTTTTAAGACTGCCCTCACCTTCATTCGTGTTAAGGTAGAATTTGTTTTGCTAATATTTACAACTTTATCAAAAGTGACAAATACTTACTCGCTGTTTTGAACGTATTATAAATTATATGTTTGGCCTTTTCTCATAGGTACGTAATAATACCGACTGTGGACGGAAACGCAGCACGCAACTTAATAATATCAGAACTGTGAAAATATTAACACTTTACCAAAAGGGACAAATATTAATACGTACTCGTTGTCTTGAACGTACTATACATTTTGCCTAGGTGCCTTTATCATACGTAAAATTATAGCGCCACGGCGCGGCGGGGCGAGACAAGTTCATACTTGGTGTCAGTTGCTCATATGCTGTCTCGCATTCTATATCAGAAATCGCATGGTTCCAGAAAAAAATTAATAATGATATGTTTTTCAAATAATCCATGTATTATATAGATATCGATCTATTCCTAATGAAATTCCCTACAAGATGACATAAATTAAAGTTTCATTTATTCGAGTCATATGCTTGATATTTAGATAAAGTTAGCGGTAAACTGAATTGACCACATGGGAGCGAGCGTTTTGTTTTGAACACGGTACGTTAAAGGTTAATAAAGTATGGTTACCCTATGAACTGAGATAGGATTAGTTCCCTAGTGTTAATACCTTTAGCGTGTATGTATAACTAAGACCATTAAGCATTAATTGTCTAGATTAGACGTGCACTACGATGCATATGGGTGAAGTTAATTAAACCTGTAAAGTATTAATCAAGAGGAGTTTGATTAGTTTTCATAGCCAAAACGATATTCATATAATATTACCCATTCCTTTAGATCAGACTTTAGCCTTTTCATCACTTGGGATAAATTTGTTTTATTATTTTTATATTTAATGGTGTTCTTCTACCGACCCTTATGTATGGAAGCAAAACTGGCAAAAGAAGGATGAAAGTAGAATAAATCCGATAGAAATGAGATCTCTTAGACGAATGTGTGGATACTCTGTGTATGATAGTGTCGAATGAAAATATAAGAAGTGAATGCGGTGCGAATGATGGTGTTATGAACAAATTAATGAAAGGATCATTAAGATGGTTTAGACATATGTAAAGAATGAATGAAGAAAGAATGTTTAAAAAATATATGTAAACTGTTTAAATGAAACCAGAAATAGAGGAAGACCGAGAAAAACGTGGCACGATCAAATAAATCAAATATTCAATGTCGGCCATGTGAGATGTCAGAGAAATCCACAAGCATGCATGACACGATGTATGAATGTTGAGGAAGCGAGAAAAATTTGTGTGGCAGTCCATTATTTCTGCCTTCCTCTTAGGAAAGACGGTGTGATGGTAAGTTAGTTAGATAGTTAGTTTATTTCCTAATGATTTTTGAGATTTCGGGTAGATCTGTGAAACGCTTTTTCTCGGCCAACGTTTCGGGAACCGTTGAATATCTTTTGAGAAAATAAACTGATTTGATTTGATTTCATTATATTTTAACAAGCCAAAAAAAATTAACACGAAATTGGAAAAAAAACATAATTTTGATTAGGAAATAAGCCAAATTCATTGTGAAGTTAATGACATAAGATACAATGATTTTCATCGTTCTTCCTGTAACGAAGTCAAGAATTTTAAAAACTGTAATATAATCTAAGGATGTTATTTAAAAAAAAAACATAATTTGAATTCATAAACAAAAATGTCGCTGTGGAATTTTTATGTTAACGCCATGTTTATCAAAAATACTCGTACTCGTATATGTATGTACGAGTATTAGAAAATTCAACAAGTTTACGAATATGAATTTCGTAAAATGTTTATGGAATATATTTCTACTTCATGAATATTGTTTCATAGACCTACAAAAAATGCTACTTTCGTTTCATTATAAATTCCAATTTCAAAAAGTAAATTAAAATTGAAAAGCATAACGCATTTCAAATATGAATTCTTCCATCAAAACCGTTATTTTATTATTTCTCCTCGTCTATCTCGCAGTGAAATTTTAATAATTTTCACCACTCTGACACTTAGCTGATATTTTAATAGCAACTCTAAACTTTTAATAACTCAATATATAGGGGTGATTCAGGTTGAATACTCAGCATCAAATAAGTTTAATTACGGCAAGCATAAACTAATGGAAGTGAATTTTCATGCACAGCGCATCAGACAATACTAACTTTCAAACTTCGCGGATTCATTACAGCCAAGTTTATAGTTGGACGCATTCCCGTAACTCCTTTGGTGTATTGGTAGACGGTTTATTAAAGTTCGTTATAAAGTGTAATAACGATCACTCAGAGTAACGTACAGGCAATTAGTGGAGAAGTAATTAAATCGAATTACCCGGTGTAGATGGCTAAAGTTGGTGAAACAATACGTTTTCATTTAAACTGTAAATAAATAACCACGGAAATTATCATCATGAACCATAAACAATAATAATATTCTGCTGTATTTATTATTTCTTGAACAACTTGAGCAATCAAATAATTCATTCAAATTAAATCGTCCATTTTCTAAAATATTATATTTAATCATTAAGATGGTTTGGACATATGGAATAAATGAATGAAGAAAGAATGGTAAAAAAAGTATATGATAATGATGTAAATGGAACCAGAAATAGAGGAAGACCGAGGAAAACGTGGCACGATTGAATAAATCAAATATTGAATGTCGGACATGTGAGGAGTCAGATAAATCGACGCGCGTGCATGACACGATGTATGAATGTTGAGGAATCGAGAGAAATATGTCAGGAAAGAAAAGTGTGTCAGTTCATTATTTCTACCTATCCCTTCGGGGAGACGGCGTGATGGTTAGTTAGTTAGTTATTGTTAATCAAACTTGCCTTTAAGCTTGTCTTCAACAAAAAATCTAAAATATTTGAGTCCAATAACTTAGACCTAAACCTCCGAAAACAACTTATAAAAACATTGGTATGGAGTGCAAATAACGTTTCGACATCTATACAACCAAAAAAACACGAAAAAATATAACGTTATATACACAACTATGAAAACTATTATTTTCTATACCTATATATTACTTTCAGTTCCAAGAGATCCAAGTATCCACCAGGCTAAACTTGCCTTCAACAAAATATCTAAAATATTCGAGTCCTACAACATAGACCCAAGCCTCCGAAAACAACTTATAAAAACATCGGTGTGGAGTGTTTTACTGTACGGCTGCGAGACTTGGTGCCTGGGCGAAAGAGAACGCAAAAGGCTGGACGCATTTGAGATGTAGACCTGCCGACGAGTCGCTCATGTTTCATGGAGGGACCACGTTACAAATGAGGAAGTTCTCAGCAGAGTTGATGAGAATAGGCACATGTTGAACACCATAGTGGAGAGGCGCGCAAGATGGATTGGTCATGTGTTGCGACACGAATGTTTGAGGGAATGGTCGAGGGATCGATTGGCAGAAGACGACCTCGCCAGGAATACCTAGGCCATATTTGCCGAGATATTGGCTACACCTCTTATGCCGAGTTGAAGAGAGTTGCTGAGGACCGAGCGGAGTGGAAGAGGAGATGCGTCGCCTTGTCGTCGACCAATCATTAGATTGAGACCGGAGAAGAAGAATCAAATGACATTTGATAATGTATTCGGGGAAGTCTTGGAGTAACTGATGTAAATAGTAAACTTGAAGAAACGCAATGCATGCATGACACGATGTATGAATGATGAGGAAGCGAGAGAAATATGCCAGGAAAGAAAAGTGTATCAGTCCATTCTTTCCGTCTACCCCTTCGGGGAGACGGCGTGATGGTTAGTTAGTTTTTTGTTTTTTTTTTCATTAGAAAGTTTTTTTACAGATATTTTGTTTTTTAATTCAAATATTTACACTCAAAATAATTAATACTTGGCAGTTGTAAAAGTGAAATAAATACGGTATTTATTGAGTTCTATTAATGTGGGTCCATCATGGATATTTCGCTCTAAGTCTACGATTAATGTATGTTATATATAATAGTAACATTTTGAAATCCGGAAAGTATTCTTGAGACGCGTTGGCAGTCAAATGGATAACTAGGTATGCTTGACCTACAAAAGAGACGGTGATTCATGGGTACTTTTTGTTATCAAATCGAAATTGTCACATGTCATTATTAATATTAACGATGTTTAGATTGGGTTATATGTGAGGCAATGATATATGTATGACACTGCTCAAAATGTGGGGATCGCTTTGGGATATAGCCGATTTAAATAGAGCAGCAATGTAAGAATCTGTAAGACTTGTGTGCGACCGATTATAATGCATGCGATCGAATACAGAGCGAACAACACAATTACAAAAAAAAAACGCTTAGATTGTCAGAGAAACCCAGCAAGATATCTAGAAGCCTGATCAAAAATGTAGGGAACGCTTTGGGATAAAGCTTATTATAATTCAGCAGCAATGTTAGCATCTGTTAAACTAATGTGCGACCGATTATAATGCATGCGATCGAATGCAGGGCGAACACCACGATTACACCAGGCACAGTTTGTCAGTAATGAAGTTACTCAGGAACATATCTAGCAAGGAATTCGAGGATAAGGGATATATGCGACGTTGAAGATGTCGTTTGATGAGATATTTAATTTTATTTTATGAGAATTATAAGTAACCTTGCTTAGAATTACGAGTATCAAATGCTCTATAACATTTGATACTGCCTTAGCGAGACCAAACATGTCATTTAATAAAATAATGACACACTTTTAATATTTGTACCTAAACCTTTTTATTTGTTAACACCAACCGGGTTCGCTCGTGCCGGAGCTTCGTTAGGGTGAAAGGATAAATTAAACACAAAATCATGGAACAACATAAGAAAAAAGCAATATACTCGTATTATGAAGGGGAGAAAGAGCGGTAAAATAAAGTGTGCGCGAGGACGAAAAGGATATTAGAACGGTGAGTGATGATCATTAGGGAAAAATTATGGAGAATTTACAATAAAGATTCTAGTGATGGACAGGGGAGTTCAACAAACAAACAAACAACAAACAAACAACAGCAAACAGTTCAACAAACAACAAACATGGCATTCCCAAAAAATACAACAAAACTCTAGAAAACGTACGCTTTCATTAGTTTATTTTATATTCACCATAACTTTGTATTGCGGATTCATTAGACAATGTTTATTTATTTGTAAACAACAAGTTATTAAAAATACAAATGAATTAACCAGAAATATGTAAGTCAAAACTGACCGCATTCACGGAAAAATTGCATGAATATTTATTTTGTAAATACAATAGTTAACTACACTGATGAAGGGCTTACGTGTCCGAAACATTTTTGGGTTAATTTATTTAAAAATATTTGTATTAAAGTGCTGTTTACAAAAAAATAACATTGTTCAGTTTTCATTAATATTTATAAAATTCTTGTGCAATTGAGATCATAAATATACTATTTAATTCTGTACATGAATATTTATTTGTACCATCTAATTATGTCGAAACTCGTATTGTGAACGTTACAAAAGTGATTAATTATAAGTCCCCAATCAATTAAAATCGAAGAAGCCTCAACAGGGAACCCAACACTGAGATGCGAAGATTTTCTTTAAATAAATTAATAATCTAAAATGAGTTTTAGAAAATCTCCCCGGGCGGTTTGGAAGATTGTTACTTTGTATAAATTTATCTTCCGAAATGTTAACACATTTTCTTTATTGTAAAGAAAACTTCCTTTCAAATTTTCTATACGGTTTTTTGCTACTCTTAAATTGTAAAATACGTAATTTGATATAATATAAATTTACGAACGTGTATTTTAGGTTTTAAAAATATTTTTTAGTAAATTTTCAAATAAAGCATACAAGGAATTTATTACAATAATTATCAAATATTTGTGTATGTTTAAAAGAAATATAAGGGTTTTTGACCCTTAAAAATATTCCAAATGTTATATTCTGAAGTATGATTCCTCTCCTGATGGAATATAGATTGGCAGAAAAAATGGACTGCGACACTTTTCTTTCCTGACATATTTCTCTCGCTTCCTCAACATTCATACACGTGCGTCGATTTCTTTGACTCCTTACGTGACCGACATTGAATATTTGATTAATTTGTCGTGCCACGTTTTTGGTTGTTCGACAATGCACAATGGTGTTCTTATACTGACCTTTTATGTATGGAAGCGAAGCAACTGGCAAAAGAAGGATGAAAGTAGAATAAATGCAGTAGAAATTAGATCTCTAAGACGAATGAGCGTATACTCTGTGTATAATAGAGTGTCGAGTGAAAATATAAGAAGTGAAGGCGGTGCGAATGATGGTGTTATGAATAAAATAATGAAAGGATCATTAAGATGGTTTGGACACATGGAAAGAATGAATGAAGGAAGAATGGTTAAAAAAGTGTTTGCTAACGCTGTAAATGGAACTAGAAATAGAGGAAGACCGAGGAAAATGTGGCACGATTTCTCAATTGTATTAGTCACTGTTAAATTAAAAACACTATTTTAATATCAAAAATTGAGTTTATTTTTTATAAAATCGTCGCGACAGCTGTTTCGGTAACCGATGTTACCATCGTCATGTGTTACAATAAACAAAAAGTTTCAAGTTATCAATTTATTGTAACACATGGTAACAATAATCAGTTTATTGTAATACAAACAGCTGTCGCGACGATTTTATAAAAAGTAAACTCAATTTTTGATATTAAAACCGTGTTTTTAATTTAACAGTGAAGAATGTTAAAATATCACAGTGTTTCCGCCAAAACAATGGATTATCTAATTGTATTAGTGTAATACAAAAAATGTTTTTTTTAAAGGATTAATTGTATTTCAATAGAGACGAGGTTGATTTTTTTTTGGAAACAGAATATGGAAGTCGAGGCGTTTACAGGACTTATGACCTGTCATTGGTTAGGTTGAGCGATCACTTTATGTTAACAACATTCCCCATTCCCGCCTTCTTGCGACCACCACGTCTGACAAATTTTTGGAATTTGTATATATGCAACTATTTTAAATTACTTCACATTTTTAGGTCAATCTACACTAGCGCCGTCTATTATATTAAAATTATGGAATGGGGAATGTTGCTAACATAAAGTGATCGCTTAACCCAACCAATGACAGGTCATAAGTCCTGTAAACGCCTCGACTACCATATTTGTTTCCAAAAAAAATAATAAAAATATTTACATTTTCGTCTCTATTGAGATACAATTAAACCCTAAAAAAAATGATTAACCCGCAATGGGTAAAATCCAGTATTTGTATACATTCTAAAAAACAAATTCTGCAAAAAATGTTCATTGACGTCTTCGCATGATCATATTTATTATTTGATCAAGCTTATCCGCTAGATGTTTTCACTAAAATATGTAAATTCTAGTTGAAAGTTTGAGGTGGAAGTAAAACTCATAAAACCGGCGCTCAGCGAAGGCTCTACTCCCGTTAATTTCCCTTGAGAAAATTACCCCCAGAAACCGGTCTTGAGCCGCCTACAGAAGATAACCAGAAGTAAACCTTAACTAGAAATATGTTTGGGTGATTATTATGCACTCAGATAAAATGACTGTGATTTTTTGCTTTGAATATGTAACATATAGATTACATTATATTTTAGTTATCACAGTCTTAGCTCGTCTTATGCTTAATTTGTACCGTTTATCTTAAAATGTTATTGTGTTGTAGATGTTTAATGTTTCTTTTTTTATACTTTGTATACCTAGAATACTCACATTATTAAAAAATAAAAATAATAATAATAGATAAAAAAAAATAGATAAATAAAATATAATAGATAAAAATAATAATAATAATTAAATATCAAACATGTTTCGGACTAACCAGCCCTTCATCAGTGATATTATATAAATATTTAAAATATTAACAAATAACAACAAATAACAATATTGTTATTTTATTTTAAATCATTGTATTTTATATTTTTTGTTTTAGATTTATTTTGTGGGTCTTGCACAATCGAAGTGTGCGCGGGAAATGCCTATTGGTGGCGATGAGGTTCGCAACCCATCACACCGCGTCTCCTGCGGGGCGAAAAGAGAAGGATGGAGTGCCGCATCAGTAAAAGTGTGACAGTCCATTCTTTCTGCCTACCCTTTCGGGGAGACGGCGTGATTGTCAGTTAGTTTAGTTAGTTTTTAAAATATTATAAAATTGTTTACAAATAGGGTCAGTTTTGTAATATAATATAACATCTGTCAAAACTGACCCTAATTGTATACAATTGTATAATATTTTAAATATTTATATTATATCACTGATGAAGGACTGGTTAGTGCGAAAAATGTTTGATATATATATTTTTTAATGTTTGATATTTAATTAATTTTAGTATTAGGGGTCCACGAATATTTTTTCACCAATTTTATACCGATCCGCGGCTGTAAAAGGGTTGGGGGTCTAAGGGACAGAATGCTTGGCTACAGATTTACTAGATATAGGTTTAATTCTGAACACGACTTAGTAAATTTTTCATACAAGTGAGATTATGTATTTCTGCTCACTTCAATTATTTTAAAGTTATTATAATTCTGATAATCTTGGATATTTTATTTGTGCAAGATTTTCATTAAAAAGTAATTAAATTTAAAAAATCTATTAATTACTTTACTGTACTCTTCTACCCTTAATGCTATAATTACGGCATGTTAGAATGATGATTTGATGAAAAATTTTAAAGACAACTTTGCTTTTAACTCCCGTTTCCATTATAAGGAAATAATCAGGGTCCTTTTATCATCAATCATCTTCAGAAACCGATCCTTAATCTGTTTGAATGGGAAAATTTATCGTGGAAATTTAAGAAAAAATTATGAAGCGTAGTTTGAAGATTTAATGAAATATTGCTTTGCAGTTCTTAGAAACGCGGACGAAAATTTTTATTTTAGGATTTGGAAGAATTTTTTTTAAAATTATATCGTTTCATCTTTATGCACGGAGTCTTATATGAATTTATATATTGAAATTATAAAATTCATACATTTGAAAGTCTTTATTATATTCGTTAGGAGGTGAAGATTTTTGATTTTTAATTCGTATTGTAATAAAAATATACTATAAAAAAATATTTGTACTAGGTATATTGTCATATACTACACTTAATAATCTTAACTTGAAACTCTTACAAAGAATGATTAAATGTTATATATGGTCTATTATTTTATAGAGCTGCGAAACCTGGACTTAGAAAGTAAATGTAATGAACCGGTTGGAAGCGTTCGAGATGTGGATACACCGCAGAATGCTCCGTATACCGTGGACCGAAAGGGGCAGTAATGCAGACGTACTACAGAGAGCCAGAGCCAATAGAGAGCTGTTAACGAGTGTGAAAATTAGAAAGGTCTCATATTTGTGTGATGTGATAAGGGGAGAAAAATACCACCTCCTTCGACTGATATTAATGGGTAAAGTAGAGGGACGTCAGGGAGTTGGTAGAAGGCAGCTGTCTTGGCTGCGGAACATCAAAGAGTGGACAGGAATAACAAGTGTTCAGAACCTGTTCCAAGTGGCGCAGGATAGAGATGCCTTTTTTCAGTAATCGCCAACGTTGGGGGGACCTGACACGGCACCGAAAGAAGAAGATACTACACTATTTTTCACAAACATGTTTCAAGTCAGCGAAATCTTCAGCGTTAAATTCAATAAATGTACAATCTAAAATATTCTTAATCATTAAATTTCTCTAACTATTAGATAGATTTTGCAACATTTATTATAAATTTTTAAACGAAAAAAGTACGAAGTTTATCCAAAACATTTCTAGGTATAATATTATAATTAAGGGTTTTATTGACTGACGACATTGCCCGAATAGCTAGAACGACCTGAATGCTGAAGGGACAAGACAGAAAGGAGTGAAGGAAAATACAAAAAGCTTTTATCTAGCAGTGTATAAAAGAAGGCTGGAGTAAAATAATAAGACTTTATTATTAACAAGTTTAACAGATTGAGCTTTTACTGTTGAAGAAGAGTATACAAAAATACGCGTGTCAAATTTTAAAAGCAATTGGTAACACCAATCGGTCTCAAAAAAAGAAGAAGAAGGAGAAAAAGAAGAGTATATAACGACACGCGCGTATTTTAATGCAACGTTGTGTCTAAATTTCAAAGCAATCGTAATAAATCGGTAAATAAATAAAAAATTCAGAGCAGTCGGTTTTTTTCCAAAAGAAGAACAAGAATCAGAAAAAATAGTATGGTAATAATAAATATGGTGAAAATAAAAATAAAAATAAATAATAAATATGGTGATAATAAAAATAAAAATAAATATGATAAAATTAATAAAAAAGTAATAATAAAAAAGTAATAAAAATAATAATAATAATAATAAATAATAAAAATAATAATAAATAGTAAAAATAATAAAAATAAAAATATAAATAAATATGTTAAAAATAAAAATAAATAACAGTTTAAAAAAAAATCTCACTTCCTATTCAGTCTGGTTCAAAGTCTGGTAGAATTCACGGGACAATAAAAATGCTGATAGACTAGCTACCTATCACATATCATTAGAATCAACAGACAAATGTATACAGTAATTGGATATAATAAATTGTTGCATTAAAAAATGTGGAAAGCAACAGAAAGCTAAGATATAAAAAAGGCCCAAACAACAAAGATATATTAATATATATGACAACAAACCATCACGCGTTTTCGTGAATATCATTACGTCTGAGGTACGAACCGAACTAAAATGTAGCCAAAATACATCAGATAAAATGTGTACTACCATTCGAGATCAAAATTTTATTATCAAACACATAGCAAAGGCATTAAATATTGAGTACGCCAATTTGGGACAAACGCATCAAAACAGAAACATACGAGTAATGGCATGACATTAGGAAGGCAAAGAAGAAGTATAAATATTTAAATAGTTCAAATGGCATTGTAAAATTCTATCATACAATATTCCGTTTGAATTTCCAAATGCAGGGTGGTTTAAAATGCAAAATTGTGTTGTGAAATACAATGTTTTTAAAAAAAAAATGGAATGATGGTCGATAGCAGTAAGACACTGAGAGATCGCGTAAGGAACAACAGGATAAGAGAGATATGTGAGATTGAGGATATTATAAGATGGAGCAGACAGCGAAAAAGGGACTGGTACGGTCATGTTCAAAGAATGGACTCAATCAGCAATCAATCTCATGGGACAATCAGGCTCATGGGACTCGTCCTCGTGGAAGACCTCCTAAAAGATGGAAGGACAGCTGGGAATCTACCTCACAGGAGTAGCAACACTCTGAAGAACAGGCCACATAGGTACAATAAGAAAGAAGAAGAAGAAGATGGTAAATAAATACAACAACATCAACAAAACACCACACCATAGACAGAAAGAATTACTCGAAACCACCACACTACTCGATCCTAACACACCTCTTTGGCTTCTCCAAATTCATACACCGAATCATACACGCACGTCGATTCTTCCGAATTATAACAGGCCGACCTTTAAAATTTAATTAATTTGGTAATGTTCTTTCAAGTATTCTTCGGTTTCTCACTACTCCGTACTCCATTCAAACCGTTAACGTATATTGTCTTAACCATTCTTCCTTTTTCCTGTTTATAACACTTTCTTCCGCTTCATTCCTTCCATACACCAACATTTGAAATTTTATCACACATCGTTTTATCACACATACGTCTAAAGCATCTCATCTCCACCGCATTAATTCAGCTCTCATCCTTCTTCTGCCAGCACCATGGTTCACTTCCATACATCAGGGATGGTATTATAATTCCATTGTTAGAGGCCAATGCTGTAAACCAATCCCTAGGATTGAAATAAAAAAAAAAACAATCTTAAAATGAAAACATAATAAAATGTAATAATATAATAAAATTACACGTTTAATAGAATGAAATCACTCTTCTGCAATGATAACGTAAACTTGAAACTCCGCCAGAGAATGATCAAATGCTATGTGTGATCTGTTTTATTGTACGGATGTGAAACTTGAACCTTGGAAGTTAACTCAATGAACAGACTGGAAACATTTGAAATGTGGCTCCATCGCCGAATACTCAGAGTTCACTGGACAGACATGGTTACCAATACCGAAGTCCTGAGGCGAGCTAGAGTTGACAGGGAACTATTATCAACTATCAAGGTTCGAAAGATCTCATATCTGGGTCATATAATGCGTGGGAAAAAGTACTACCTTCTCCAACTGATATTGGAGGGGAAAGTTGAGGGACGCCAAAGGCCCGGAAGGAGACAAATGTCCTGACTGCGAAACGTAAGGGAGTGGATCGGCATCCGAAGTGTGGAGGAGCTGTTCCGAGCGGCGCAGGACAGGGACAGGTTTGCAAAGGTGATCGCCAACGTTGGGGGGACCCGACAGGGCACTTGAAGAAGAAGAAGAAAATAAAAACATGACCAGATTCTTCTTAATAAATAATATTATTATTGTGAAAGTCTTCTTATTGACCTTTTATCGCGACGTCGAATTCCCAAGCCAAATATGCGAAAGAACTTTTTTAGTAACGACGTAAACAATGAAATTTTCATAACTCGTAATATTTATTTAACTATTCTTCCAGACATATCTTAACTTACTCTCGTACGTGGGAGTTTAGGGGAATGGTACAGATGAAAATATAATAAATATTCCTTATTGTGTTCATATAAAGCAGTGGTTCCCAAACATTTTTGTCTCGTAGACCCCCTGCTGATTTCTTTTATTTTGTGCCGACCCCCTATTTTTGTAATATTGTTTTTTTTATTTACAAATACACCTATTACTATTAAATAAGTTTTTGAAGCTAACACAGAGCAAAATCAGGCCAATAGAAAAAAGAATCTAAAATCCGTTATCGACCTTTTTTTGCTCATTCGTGATCCGATTTTCAAAATTGAGCAAAAAAAGGTCGATAACGAATTCTAGGGTTTTTCACAGATATTTTTCATTTTCTACCTTTTTTGTTGCTAATTTGAAAAAATCGAGTGTCGCTGATGGCCCGATTTTTATAAATGAGCAAAAAAAAATTAAAATTTATTATAACTTCCTTAATAGTTAATAAAAATGTGTCACAATTTTTAAAGATTTTGATTATTTAAAATTGCGCGGAATTTTCGTCTGACGTCGTCTAGAGACCCCTAAATCATTTTTTTATTTTCCACGGATCTCCTGAATGATCCCAGGAACCCCTGGGGGTCCGTACGGACCACTTTGGAAACCACTGATATAAAGTAATGAGTTTTTTTTTATTGAACACAAAGTTGTAGAAACGTGTGACAAAATGTCGTGATAATAAATTATTTCCATCTGAAATGGAAATTTCTTCTCATTTTCTTACACTGTTTATTGGGTTTTTCCTATTTCTTTGATATATTTTGTTACAAGTAAACTATGTAGGTACGGATAAAATAAGGTGTACAAAATTGTTATTTTGTTTTATAGTTGTTAAATAAGAAAATATATTATATATAGTCACAAGAGAATATAATTATGTACCTTACACACCAACGTATTTAGGAAAATACATGTCCTTCATGTGAACGTGTTATGGAAAACAGACGTCCTTCACATTCGAATGTGACTTAATCGTTATTTATATATTTAATGGCGATGAGAAGAAGTCTAAAAGTAGGGAAAACTAATATTTTATAAGAATTTTATTGTTGTATAATTCTTCTTCTTTCCGTGTCCTGTCAGTTCACCCCAACGTTGACTATCACCCTTGAGTAGGCTTCCCTGTCCTGGGCAGCTCGGAACAGCTCATCATAGCATTGAAAATTGAAAAGAAAAAATCATTGCATTGAAATTGCATCCCTGAGGCAAATCACACTATCACGAATTATGTCGACCTCCGAGGCGACCCGATTAAGCAATAAGATAGCCCTACCCACGGGCTTAACCATTGGCAGGTTGGTTCTGCAGCGCGTCAAATAAAACAATCTGTGACAAATAAACCAACATCAATCAGGACATCCGAGTTCTGTATACGGCCGCCAATCAGCTGAAAGAAGTGAACTCCCAAGTGGAAAGAGCCACGGGCAGTAACCGCGCTCCCTGAGGTAAAGAAAGAGCAGAAATTTTTTTTGCTGCACTCGCTCCACCATGTGTTCCGTATGTATATTCTTCTTCTTCTTAAAATGCCCTGTCAGGTACCCCCGACGTTGGCGATCACTCTGGTAAACTTTTCCCTATCCTACGCTGTACGGAATAGCTCCTCCACAGTTCCGATTCCCGTCCATTCCCTCACATTGCGCAGCCAAGAGATCCGCCTTCTCCCTGCCCCCCTGCGGCCCACCACTTATCCCTTCAAAATCAGACGCAGCAGGCGATATTTCTCTCCTCGTAGAACGTGACAGATATGAAATCTTGCGGACTTTGATCAATGTCAGCAGCTCTCTATGTACTCCTGCACGATTCATGACTTCTGTGTTCGTCACTCCGTCTGTCCATGGGATCCTGAACATTATTGAAGCCACATTTCAAATGCCTCTAATAGGTTCATTGTATTTACTTTTAATTTCCATGTCTCACACTCATATAATAGAACAGACCACACATAACACCTTAACATCCTTAACATCTTATGTTTATAATTAATACAAATTAAAGCATATGTTTTCTAGAAGGTTATAAAACACATCAACGACAAAATCAATAAATATTTACATAAATTACATTTCACAAGAGAAAATTTACTTGCGAGTTTTTGCTTTAGTCAAAACAAGACTCGGTATGAAATCATCTTCCCGAAGTGATAATGTTCCCCGTAAAAAAAACTGTTATTTCGTTTTTACGGTTGCTATAAAATTTCATACCCAATTTATACATTATTTCTGCTAATATTAGATACAATCTGCGATAAAGAAATAAGTATTGTAAGCAACGTAAAATCAATCAGGACATCCGAGTTCTGCCTATACTTGGGGCCGCCAATCAGCTGAAAGAAGTGAACTCCCAAGTGGAAAGAGCCATCGGGCAGTAACCGCGCTCCCTGAGGTAAAGAAAGAGCAGAAATTTTTTTTGCTGCACTCGCTCCACCATGTGTTCCGTATGTATATTCTTCTTCTTCTTAAAATGCCCTGTCAGGTACCCCCGACGTTGGCGATCACTCTGGTAAACTTTTCCCTATCCTACGCTGTACGGAATAGCTCCTCCACAGTTCCGATTCCCGTCCATTCCCTCACATTGCGCAGCCAAGAGATCCGCCTTCTCCCTGCCCCCCTGCGGCCCACCACTTATCCCTTCAAAATCAGACGCAGCAGGCGATATTTCTCTCCTCGTAGAACGTGACAGATATGAAATCTTGCGGACTTTGATCAATGTCAGCAGCTCTCTATGTACTCCTGCACGATTCATGACTTCTGTGTTCGTCACTCCGTCTGTCCATGGGATCCTGAACATTATTGAAGCCACATTTCAAATGCCTCTAATAGGTTCATTGTATTTACTTTTAATTTCCATGTCTCACACTCATATAATAGAACAGACCACACATAACACCTTAACATCCTTAACATCTTATGTTTATAATTAATACAAATTAAAGCATATGTTTTCTAGAAGGTTATAAAACACATCAACGACAAAATCAATAAATATTTACATAAATTACATTTCACAAGAGAAAATTTACTTGCGAGTTTTTGCTTTAGTCAAAACAAGACTCGGTATGAAATCATCTTCCCGAAGTGATAATGTTCCCCGTAAAAAAAACTGTTATTTCGTTTTTACGGTTGCTATAAAATTTCATACCCAATTTATACATTATTTCTGCTAATATTAGATACAATCTGCGATAAAGAAATAAGTATTGTAAGCAAGAAAAAATAATGAAAGCCGTAAAATCTTTTCGGACTTTACGGCTTGTCGTGAAATGTAGAGACTGTTCCGAAATAACTGCTTCATATTCTTCTTCCTCTTAGTTTGGGTCGTGTGGCCTGTTTGTGATGGTGAGCTGTCCTGGGATGATGATGTCCAGTCATCTCTCCATCTTTTTCGTGGCCTACCTGGTAATCTCTTGCTGCTTGGGTTTTCATCCGAAATAACTGATATCTTTTATGTTTATAGACAATTTATCTGAGTGAAATTTAAAAAAATACGGATTAGTTAAATCTTTATGTGCGTATACTTTTGAATTTGAAAAGTTGTACACAAGCTTAATCAGAGTAACATAAAAACTAAATAAAAATATAGTTTTACATGTATATATATGGACGGTGATGGAGCGAGATGCGATGAGAGAGAGAAAGAGAGAGAGAGAGAGAGAGTGAGAGAGAGAGAGAGAGAGGTTGGTTCGAAATACCGTGTATCTGAACATCAAAAATAATATGATTAATATTGCCCGAGGTTATAACATTTATTGACATATGTTATTACTATAAATATGCTGTTACGATGTGTTGCACATAACTTTAACGTTTGTTAGCAAACGAATAATATCAAGAATCAACGAGTTGTGGAGACAATTCCCTAATATTATAATCGGACAAGATTAGCTAGAGACGTCACAATACAGAACAAAAACCGCTATTAACATATCAGAACTGATTTACGGTCGCCCTTATCATAATATCAATAGACAAAATCTCTGTCTATTGTCTTTTGTCTATTGATATTATGATAAGGGCGACCGTAAATCAGTTCTGATATGTTAATAGCGGTTTTTGTTCTGTATTGTGACGTCTCTAGCTAATCTTGTCCGATTATAATATTAGGGAATTGTCTCCACAACTCGTTGATTCTTGATATTATTCGTTTGCTAACAAACGTTAAAGTTATGTGCAACACATCGTAACAGCATATTTATAGTAATAACATATGTCAATAAATGTTATAACCTCGGGCAATATTAATCATATTATTTTTGATGTTCAGATACACGGTATTTCGAACCAACCTCTCTCTCTCTCTCTCTCACTCTCTCTCTCTCTCTCTCTTTCTCTCTCTCATCGCATCTCGCTCCATCACCGTCCATATATATACATGTAAAACTATATTTTTATTTAGTTTTTATGTTACTCTGATTAAGCTTGTGTACAACT
Organism: Lepidostoma basale; assembly: GCA_022606425.2. NCBI lineage: Eukaryota > Metazoa > Arthropoda > Insecta > Trichoptera > Lepidostomatidae > Lepidostoma > Lepidostoma basale. The sequence goes on along the minus strand of JAHDVF020001106.1, from coordinate 2,278,820 downwards.
TTTCAAATTCAAAAGTATACGCACATAAAGATTTAACTAATCCGTATTTTTTTAAATTTCACTCAGATAAATTGTCTATAAACATAAAAGATATCAGTTATTTCGGATGAAAACCCAAGCAGCAAGAGATTACCAGGTAGGCCACGAAAAAGATGGAGAGATGACTGGACATCATCATCCCAGGACAGCTCACCATCACAAACAGGCCACACGACCCAAACTAAGAGGAAGAAGAATATGAAGCAGTTATTTCGGAACAGTCTCTACATTTCACGACAAGCCGTAAAGTCCGAAAAGATTTTACGGCTTTCATTATTTTTTCTTGCTTACAATACTTATTTCTTTATCGCAGATTGTATCTAATATTAGCAGAAATAATGTATAAATTGGGTATGAAATTTTATAGCAACCGTAAAAACGAAATAACAGTTTTTTTTACGGGGAACATTATCACTTCGGGAAGATGATTTCATACCGAGTCTTGTTTTGACTAAAGCAAAAACTCGCAAGTAAATTTTCTCTTGTGAAATGTAATTTATGTAAATATTTATTGATTTTGTCGTTGATGTGTTTTATAACCTTCTAGAAAACATATGCTTTAATTTGTATTAATTATAAACATAAGATGTTAAGGATGTTAAGGTGTTATGTGTGGTCTGTTCTATTATATGAGTGTGAGACATGGAAATTAAAAGTAAATACAATGAACCTATTAGAGGCATTTGAAATGTGGCTTCAATAATGTTCAGGATCCCATGGACAGACGGAGTGACGAACACAGAAGTCATGAATCGTGCAGGAGTACATAGAGAGCTGCTGACATTGATCAAAGTCCGCAAGATTTCATATCTGTCACGTTCTACGAGGAGAGAAATATCGCCTGCTGCGTCTGATTTTGAAGGGATAAGTGGTGGGCCGCAGGGGGGCAGGGAGAAGGCGGATCTCTTGGCTGCGCAATGTGAGGGAATGGACGGGAATCGGAACTGTGGAGGAGCTATTCCGTACAGCGTAGGATAGGGAAAAGTTTACCAGAGTGATCGCCAACGTCGGGGGTACCTGACAGGGCATTTTAAGAAGAAGAAGAATATACATACGGAACACATGGTGGAGCGAGTGCAGCAAAAAAAATTTCTGCTCTTTCTTTACCTCAGGGAGCGCGGTTACTGCCCGTGGCTCTTTCCACTTGGGAGTTCACTTCTTTCAGCTGATTGGCGGCCGTATACAGAACTCGGATGTCCTGATTGATGTTGGTTTATTTGTCACAGATTGTTTTATTTGACGCGCTGCAGAACCAACCTGCCAATGGTTAAGCCCGTGGGTAGGGCTATCTTATTGCTTAATCGGGTCGCCTCGGAGGTCGACATAATTCGTGATAGTGTGATTTGCCTCAGGGATGCAATTTCAATGCAATGATTTTTTCTTTTCAATTTTCAATGCTATGATGAGCTGTTCCGAGCTGCCCAGGACAGGGAAGCCTACTCAAGGGTGATAGTCAACGTTGGGGTGAACTGACAGGACACGGAAAGAAGAAGAATTATACAACAATAAAATTCTTATAAAATATTAGTTTTCCCTACTTTTAGACTTCTTCTCATCGCCATTAAATATATAAATAACGATTAAGTCACATTCGAATGTGAAGGACGTCTGTTTTCCATAACACGTTCACATGAAGGACATGTATTTTCCTAAATACGTTGGTGTGTAAGGTACATAATTATATTCTCTTGTGACTATATATAATATATTTTCTTATTTAACAACTATAAAACAAAATAACAATTTTGTACACCTTATTTTATCCGTACCTACATAGTTTACTTGTAACAAAATATATCAAAGAAATAGGAAAAACCCAATAAACAGTGTAAGAAAATGAGAAGAAATTTCCATTTCAGATGGAAATAATTTATTATCACGACATTTTGTCACACGTTTCTACAACTTTGTGTTCAATAAAAAAAAACTCATTACTTTATATCAGTGGTTTCCAAAGTGGTCCGTACGGACCCCCAGGGGTTCCTGGGATCATTCAGGAGATCCGTGGAAAATAAAAAAATGATTTAGGGGTCTCTAGACGACGTCAGGAATTCCGCGCAATTTTAAATATCAAATCTAAAAATTGTGACACATTTTTATTACTATGGAAGTTATAATAAATTTTAATTTTTTTTTGCTCATTTATAAAAATCGGGCCATCAGCGACACTCGATTTTTTCAAATTAGCAACAAAAAAGGTAGAAAATGAAAAATATCTGTGAAAAACCCTAGAATTCGTTATCGACCTTTTTTTGCTCAATTTTGAAAATCGGATCACGAATGAGCAAAAAAAGGTCGATAACGGATTTTAGATTCTTTTTTCTATTGGCCTGATTTTGCTCTGTGTTAGCTTCAAAAACTTATTTAATAGTAATAGGTGTATTTGTAAATAAAAAAAACAATATTACAAAAATAGGGGGTCGGCACAAAATAAAAGAAATCAGCAGGGGGTCTACGAGACAAAAATGTTTGGGAACCACTGCTTTATATGAACACAATAAGGAATATTTATTATATTTTCATCTGTACCATTCCCCTAAACTCCCACGTACGAGAGTAAGTTAAGATATGTCTGGAAGAATAGTTAAATAAATATTACGAGTTATGAAAATTTCATTGTTTACGTCGTTACTAAAAAAGTTCTTTCGCATATTTGGCTTGGGAATTCGACGTCACGATAAAAGGTCAATAAGAAGACTTTCACAATAATAATATTATTTATTAAGAAGAATCTGGTCATGTTTTTATTTTCTTCTTCTTCTTCAAGTGCCCTGTCGGGTCCCCCCAACGTTGGCGATCACCTTTGCAAACCTGTCCCTGTCCTGCGCCGCTCGGAACAGCTCCTCCACACTTCGGATGCCGATCCACTCCCTTACGTTTCGCAGTCAGGACATTTGTCTCCTTCCGGGCCTTTGGCGTCCCTCAACTTTCCCCTCCAATATCAGTTGGAGAAGGTAGTACTTTTTCCCACGCATTATATGACCCAGATATGAGATCTTTCGAACCTTGATAGTTGATAATAGTTCCCTGTCAACTCTAGCTCCTATTCAGAAAAAGAAATATTTCTTTTAAACGCATTAGCAAGAAAGCATAAAAAATGAAATGGAGAAAAAAAATAGCTACCAATTATTCAAATCGGCAGCTTTTGCATTTCATGCCTCTGCTTTTAAAATTATGTTTTTGTAGCTTGGATGACTAAGGTCGTTAATATTTTTTAACCTTTCCCTTACGGTGCTAAAATCAAAACGCGCGTTCCGGTGTTGGGTAGTCAGTACCCGATCAAAAATTAGCGATTTTAAATTATAGCTTATCCCCTTAATTAATTATAATTAAAGTAAAAAAATTATGATGTCGTGCGATGGGAAAACTGAGAAGACGCTACTGAAGAGATCATGTGGAAAGAGCATGTTCTGAAAGACTGATCAATATAGCCGCACTTAAAGTACCAACATGGCCACTTCAAAGATGACAAGACAGTTGGACATCTGTATCTCAGAAACAGGCTCCGAGAAATAACAGGACACAGTCCTAAATGAATAGAAGAAGAATAAGAACTGTTAAATATACAACACATGTTTTTACTCAACATTTTTTGAGAAAGTCGCGACAGCTGTTTCGTCAACCGATGCTGGCATCATCAGGTGTTATAAACAACTGAGTTGTCCAACTTACTGGTCGCAATATAGAAAATGTTGGAAGAGTTTAGAAAAGGGCTATATCCAGTAGTGGAGTAAAATTGACCCAAAAGAAAAATATTTTTTTGTTACCGATGTACTAAATATGTCGACGACAATTTTATAATTGTTGCATGTACTTTGTATGCGGCAAACGGGAGTATTTCATTGTGATACCAGAGGCTTGGGCGCGTTTATCAGTAATTCAAAATCCATTGCACATTCCATTGGAGCGTGAATAGCAGAAATTCGAACTACACGACAATTGACAGCCAACTAACGCCACGAACTTTTATTGTTTGCTTTCAGTGAGTCGTATATGAAGGGGATTCATACATTAATACCGATTTTCACGTTGCTACAAACAAAACTTCGTTATTCGCTACAAAATAAGCGTTCAGTTAGACCAGTGGTTCCCAATTTTTTTTGTCCCGTGACCCTTTACTGATTTTATTTTTGTGTAGACCCTCTACTTTTGTAATATTGTTTTTTTTTTCTTTACAATATCACCCAAAAAAATGTGACACATTTTTATTATTATGGAAATTACATAATAAATAATGATAACGAATATTTTACGTTAGCTACCTTTTTCAGCGACTTCTGGCCAGTAGAATTTGGCAGCGCCCATATTTTTTTAGGCCAATCGAAAAATCGGACATCCAATTTTCCCGAAGGAGCCGCCGAATTCTACTGGAAGTCGCTAAAAAAAAGGGCGACAACGAAAAATATGACGTTGTTCAGGGACCCCCAAATCAGTTTTAATTTTCCGCTGACCCCCTGAAAGATCCCTGGGGGTCCCTGGGACTACTTTAGGAACCACTGAGTTAGACAAAACCTAACAGTTGTAGAACTTTCTATGAAGATGCATTGCGATATTTCTACATTGTTATTTCAATTAAAATAAAATTTATTTTTCGTTTAATAAAATTTGGTTCTTTTTATATTTCCGTAAGTTTGGGAACACCTTCTATGAAAAATAAATAAAATATTGTGAAAAAATAATATATTTGTTATTTACTTTAAATACGTTTTCAAAAACATTGTTCTTTCACAACATTTGCACTTTTCACAAACATATTTCGGGTCAACAGACACCCTTCGTCGGTGTAGAATATTTTTTGTAAAAGAGAGAAAACTAAAAGAAAATCAGAGACGCCAAAATTGAGACCATAAGTAATCGAAAAGGCTGACTTTTCGTGTACATATTGAGAGGATTTGTGTTATTACACTGATTTGTAAACTTTTTACAATTTGTTTTTAGCTATACGTATTATAATTGATTCTCATGAAATGTGACAGGTAGCTATTCTATCACCATTTTATTGTCACGTGAATTCTAAACTGTTCTATCTAACATAATATAACCGATGTACATTTTTAAAACCGTTTGAAAAGGTTGAAGCTTATTAACGCTAGTACCACTGTAACAAAGCAGTCCCTCAACCCTTAACTGGTAATAAATACAATTAGATCGAGCCCTGAGAATTAACATGACAAAGAATTGCCCGGCAGGAAACTGTGGATATAATTACCCTGGGAACTGAAAACGGTATAATTAACCCTTCAAACGACTTGAAAAATAGTAACTACCCTTAACCCCCATTGCGCTGTCTGGCTTCATTTGCAGTAAAAAAAATGGTCTCAAACTACGATTGCCTACATTTTATTTACAGTCCAAACAAAAAGTCCCGGTTCATCATTTTATTATGTACAATTAAGTAGTAAAGAACTTAAGTTAAAATAAAGGAGAAGATTAAATACTAACCAACTAACTAACTTACAAACCATCACGCCGTCCCCCCTAAGGGGTAGGCAAAAAGAATGGACTGCCACACTTTTCTTTCCTGACATATTTCTCTCGCTTCCTCATCATTCATACATCGTGTCATGCACGCGCGTCGCTTTCCCTGACTCCTCACGTGGCCGACATTCAATATTTGATTTATTTGATCGTGCCACGTTTTCCTCGGTCTTCCTCTATTTCTGGTTCCATTTACATCGTTAACATATACTTTGTTTACCATTATTTCTTCATTCATTCTTTCCATATGTCTCACCATTTTAATGATCCTTTCATTATTTTGTTCATGACACCATCATTCGCACCGCATTCATTTTTTATATTTTCATTCGACACTCTTTCATACACAGAGTATCCACATATTCGTCTAAGAGATCTCATTTCTACTGCATTTATTCTACTTTCATCCTTCTTTCGCCAGTTACATCCTTCGCTTCCATACACAAGGATCGGTAGAAGAACACCATTGTGCACTGCCATTCTAGGTTTTTTGGATAGGTTTTTGATTGCGATGACAACTTCAAGTGCACCATTCACTTTGTTGCCTGCCTCAACCCTTCTTTTAATATCCCTCTCCACTCGCCCATCTTTTGTAAATATACTACCCAAATACACGAACACATCTTCATACTCCAAATTTTCACCAATCTCGCTAATACTGCAGACTATCATGATTGCTTCTTTTTCAAAAATCATTACCTTGGAATTATTAACAATCGTCATCAGACCGTTTGGCATGCATACCTCATACATACTATTCACCAGGACTTGTAGTTCCTGCTCGTTGTCTGCAAGTAGGTGCAAAATGAAATCTGCAATTTCATATAAAACTTTTCTTCTGCACCCGGAGTAATATTTCCACTTTAACAAAATGCATTCGAGCCTGGGGGACAACTGTTATTGGCTAAACTTCTGAATAAATCTTTTAAAGTTCAGAGTAGTGAGAAAAGTATGATCGCAGTTTGATATGCAACTCCTAGTGTTCTAACATTGTTTCAATTGAATTCGCGACAGCTTTATTCTTACTAGATACTCTTAGCGTATTAAATTATTTTCTTCTACGACATGAATTTAAAGTTAAATTAAATTATTTGATTTTAATTGTATCTCAATAGAGACGAAGATGCAAATTGGAAACTGAATATGGTTGATCAAGGTGTTTACAGGACTTATGACCTGTCATTGGTCGGGTTAAGCGCACGCTTTATGTAATTACAACAATCCCCGTTCCACCTTTCTTTATGACCATGTATGACAAATTTTTGGAAGTTGTCTATATGTTAAAGTCCTATGCCAGATTTCACAGTGCATCAGTTTTCAGTCAGTTTCAATGTGCCATCTATGAAGATTTTGATTACATATGTTAATCTTTTTAAGATTACTCTATATATAATCTACATACTAACGCCATGTATGTAGATTTATGTTTATTAAGCATTAAGCAGAACATCTTTTTTAACTCAATGTGAATGGCTACCCTTCCATTAGCGCATTGATAGAAGCCGCCTGGAGATGTCACACTCCTATCTATATGCCAAACAATATACCAGATATGATTACGATAGGTCATAAGTCCTGTAAACACCTTGATCAACCATATTCAGTTTCCAATTTGCATCTTCGTCTCTATTGAGATACAATTAAAATCATGAATTGATAACCCACGGTGGGTGAAATCCAGTATTCGTATACAAGTATAAGTATACATTCACAAAAAAATAAATAATTTGAATTAGGTATACATAATGTGTATTTATTCTTCTTTATTGTTTCTTGAACAATGGTGGAAAACTCTATATTAAATAATTAATACGTCTGAGAAATCTCATTTCTACGGAATTTTTTTTTAAATTTTATTCATATATTGCTAGTTCCACACTTCGCTTCCATACATAAGGCTTAATGTACTGAATTTAATGTTGGTTAACTGAAAAAAATATGCTTATTGAATGAGAAAAAAAAATTATGTTAACATACTCATCAATGAATTACACCTGCTATAATGATTATTAATTTTTTTTTATCAATGATCTAAATCACCATATTAACCCCTTTAGTGCGATCTGAAGAGGATTGCTGGACATGGATGGATGGGAGCGGCAATGGATAAGGGGCGGTGGCGTGCATTGGGAGAGGCCTACATTCAGCAGTGGATGACAGACGGCTGATGATGATGATGATGATGATTAATGAAATCGTCTGTTTTCTAGAAGTTTCATTATATTCATTTCTTTAATGTATACAACAGGTCGTTTAAACCCAATTACTGTATACAATTTATTTTTTAGCTACTATATATTGATTCTCGTGACATGTGAGAGGTAGCCAATCTATCGCCATTTTATTGTCACGTGAATTCTACACCAGACCAAAGACAATCACACTGCCATCACCGGGAAACGAACCCGGGACCTTCGGTATGGAAGTCAGAGATCTTACCACTCTGCACGTCATTTGATAAGATTTGCTAACATTCGATAATATTTAAGACAAGGGAAACATGTCATTCACATAAAATGCAATAAAACTTCTAGAAAACAGACTTTTTATTTCGTATTAATTAATGTGTATTTTTCCTTTTGTTATTCAAATGTAATTCTCCATATTAAGTATTTAATAAATTTATTGTTCCTAGAACAAGGATGTAAATCTTAATTAACTAACTAACCATTGTAGATACGGTGAACCGCCGTACTTATCTGTGCTGACATACTTCTAAAGCTGAGGTACCCAAACTTGTTTGTTCCATAAACCCCCTGCCGATATTTTTTATTTTGTGCAGATCCCCTGGTTTCGTAAGATTGATTTTTTTACAAATTCATCTATAACTATAAAATAAATTTTTGAATCTGAAAGATCGACAACGAATTCCGACTTTTATTTTAAAACGAAACAAAAACACTATCAAAATTTCAATATTCAGTTTCAATTTAGTTTAACCATATCGTAGATCTCCATTTACATCTCATAGACCCCCTTTTTTCCATTTGTCGTAGACCCCTTGTAAGTCAAAATCAAATCAAATCAAGTCAGTTTATTTTCTCGAAAAATATTACAAACAGTTATTTTAGTTTAAGACATCTATTGAGAACAGGTAAAATACAACACATATATAATACCAGGAACGAATGAGAGATGGTTCGACATTAAGAATACAAGATATTCTCCAAAGTCAAGAGTATTTGTCTACTGAACGTACTTTCACTTTTAAGAATATGAAAGACGTCGATCTCCGAAGCAATCATGTTCAGCAGTTTGATTGATTTCCCCACCGGCATCGCCAGAGACAGGTTGGTCCTGCAAACTGGGTGATAAAACGAGATTAAACGGAGATAAATCGACCCCTGGGGGTCAATATAGACCACTTTAAAACTTCCCCTATATTCATATATCGTAAAGCTTAATATTCAATAATCAGTACAAATGAAAACGTTTGTTTTCAAGAAGTTTAAATTTGCTTTATGGGAATGACATATTTCGCCTTACTAAAGCATTATCAAAAGTTGTTCATGTTTGTCAAGTTTTATTAAATAAGTTAAAGTTAAACTAAGTGACCAACCATCGCGCCGTCTCACCAAAAGGGTAGACAGAAAGAATGGACCGACGCATTGTTTTTTTCTCGCTTCATTGACATTTATAAATCGTGTCACGCATGCAAATCGATTTCTCGGACTCATCACGTGGCCGACATTTATTATTTGATTTCTTTGATCGTGGCACGTTTTCCTCGGTCTTCTCATTTTTCTATTTCCGTTTATATCGTTATAGTATACTATTTTTACAATTATTTTTTCATTCATTATTTCCATGTGTCCAAACCATCATAATGATTCTTTCAATATTTTATATGAAAAATGTTGAGAAAATCTTTTATTGTAGTGTATTTATAAGTGTAGATTTCGAATATATAATACGAAAGCCCTCAAAGCGAACTAAAGTTAAGACACAAAAAAAATCCTTTGTCAGAGTCAGTTTGGATAAATAAAATCCCCATTACATAAATATTATTCCTTTCAAAAGAATAGAAGAGATATTCTATGGGAATCTAGCTTTACAATACCGAATACGAGAAAACACTTTACTTTGTGGTTCGACGTCCTCCGCTTCTCTAGGTTCATCTTTTGATCTCTTTCTTATGCAAATTCTATTTCTAGTCTTCATTTTTTTCAATTGCACTCACCTTGCTGAACTAGAGATCTTCAGTACTTGAATTATTTTCTTACAAAGACCCAATGAACCGTCATCTTTCAATTTGATATGAAAGATAAAAAATATATTTCTTTGCATAGATTTTTGTGCACCAAAATACATTTCATTCGTTGGATTTATACGTGTTACGAATGTATTCAAATAAATGTGTTCCTTCTAATCAAATTAAACCGAAATGATATATTTATTGTTTCTTGAACAATGATGTAAAACTCTATATTAAATATTAAATACCAACCAGGACAACCGAGATGAAAACGCTCCGCGCTATAGCTGGCAAGACCCTACATGATCGAGTTAGGAATACAGCAATCCGAGAAATCTGCGAGGTCGAAGATGTGGTCAGATGGGGACGTCAAAGACGGCGATACTGGCATGAACACGTAGAAAGGATGAGCTCAAATAGAATACCACACATAGCTCTCCATGGAACTCCAAACGGACAACGCCGACCAGGAAGACCCCCGAAACGGTGGAGAGAAAGCTGGAGTTCAGCATCTCAAGAGGACCCGCCTGAAATAACAGACTCCTGAGTCTACAAAAAGGGAAGAAGAAGAAGATGTTTTTTAACTACATCCACTTTTGTCTTTATTTCGACAGCGACCTGTTAGGCTGGGCTCGCCAGCATCGACAGTCTGTCGATGCCATTGAGCCTTGCGAAACCGGTTGTTGTCGATATAAAGACAAAAGTGGAAGTAGGTACTTTAAAAGTATTGTTTTATTTAAGTATTATTTAAAATAAACTTCCATCAAGAGATTTCAATAAAATCATTTGATTTTTATAAAATATATATTTATTAGTTTTCAAATCTTCGCTTTTAAGAAGTTATAATAGATTTTAGGGAGCGAAATTTGAACATGTGTTATATTTCGTAGTTTATGCCTTTTGTCCTTTTTCTCAATTTGCCTATGGGCCTTTTTCTTAATTTGCCTTTTGGCCTGTTATTCGCTGCATCAATTTCCTTCTTGACAAATACACAGCACAGCACTTTTTATATTTTTGAAGGTCATCCCAGAGGTATATTTCCTTGAGGCTAACAGTCCTTTTCTACTCTTACGGTCCCCGGATCATACAATTCTGGTCACAACTAACTAACTAACTTACCATCACGCCGTCTCCCCGGAAGGGTAGACAGAAAGAATGGAACGCCACACTGTTCTGTCCTGACATACGTCTCTCGCTTCCTCTACATTCATACATCTTGTCATGCACGCACGTCGATTTTTCCGACTCCTCACGTGACCGACATTCAATATTTGATTGATTTGATCGTGCCACGTTTTCCTCGGCCTTCCTCTATTTCTAGCTCCGTTCACGCCGTTTACATATACCTTCTTTACCATTCTGTCTTCACTCATTCTTTCCATGTGTCCAAACCATCTTAATGACCCTTTCCTTATTTTGTTCATAACACTTTCATTCGCACCACATTCACTTCTTATACTTGCATTTGTCACTCTATCATAAACAGATATGCCACACATTCGTCTTAGAGATCTCATTTCTACTGCATTTATTCTACTTTCATCCTTCTTTTGCCAGTTCTAATATAGCTCTCGATTATGCCATTCGGGTTATACATTCCTCTTACAGCCCTCGATTATGCCATTTTGGTCATATATTCCGCTTAAAGCTCTTGATTATGATTAATATCTATGAATATGACCCCATCGTGACGTATAAAATAGAGGTCAGAGCCGATAACAAGAGGAACCTTCTTAGAGTAGCAAAAATGCGAACCATATGCTCCATCGCAAGCAGGCGGGTCTGTCTGTGGTGTTGAGGACACAGTGATATGGGGAAGAAACAGAGGGCGCTTTTGAAGAGACGACGTGGACCTCTTGTTAAAGTTGTTAAAGATGAAAACCCAAGCAGCAAGAGATTACCAGGAAGGCCGCCAAAGAGATGGAGAGATGGCTGGAAATCATCATCCTAGGACAGCCCACCGTCACAAACAGGTCATACGACCTAAACTAAAAGGGAGAAGAAGAAGAAGAATATGACCAAGTCCTAGTTTTCCGTGGCATATATTAATATGAACAATTAAGTTTTTAAATATATTTCTAAATCTTGAAACACGTTTCTCTCCAGTTTGAAAACAAATTAAACAATGTTATTTTATATCATGAAACATGTTTTCTTCTTAAGGATTAATTGTATCTCAATAGAGACGAAGATGTAAATTGTTTTGGAAACAGAATATGGTAGTCCTTAAAAAGGATTAACCAGCAATAATTAAAAATCCAGTATTTGTCCACAAGTATTTGTATACATTAAAAAAAAACACATTTTTTCCCCGTTTGAAAATATAAACTGTATTAATGCTTTTTTCCTTTTGTCAGGTTGTTATTGTACAAAATTCAAAAGTCTATTCAATTTTACCATTCAGTATACTAGTTTTTTTTTTGGTTCAGAATATTTCATTACGTTCGTCTTTCAAAAATAAAAATAAATTGTCTACGCGTTTGTTCCAAAATACACTCTTTTCACCATTTAGAAAGCGTAATTGAAATGATTGTGTCCTCAGATGACACGAACGTAAAGACGAAGAATTGCATGCCGGTTTAGTGGTATCTGAAGAAGCTTGGCTTAGCTCTTTTACGGCGGAGAGCTTATAGAAAGCTCCGGGCTGGGTAATGTATGTGAATCCTGCTCAGACTAAAGCTTTCTGAAGTGGGGATAAGGGCTTTGGCTTAGCTTTATTAGGTATTCTTAGTTTTCATTGCACAAAACTTAATTCGTATAATAGTATTCTAGCCCCTATAAAAGTAAAAATATATATACAGGGAGTTTTCTTTATAAAATTGATCAAATAATCATTCGGAAAGGTTATATTTCGGTATCCTTAAAATGAGTAATATTCATGTTTTGGTTGGTATTTCGATTTGTAAATCTATTTTGATCCCCTCTTTCATATAACCGTGATTCTGTCTTTAATTATTTTAATATTAAATATTTAATTCATGTAAAGAATCACTTGTTTTTGAATTTCTTCACATAAAAGATTTGGCTTTTGCAAAAAGTAATTGAGTTTCATATTCAGGTTCCGAAAACCCTTCCACTTTATGGAAAAGGGTCGACAATTAACGAGTGTCATTGGGAAAGCCGTAAAAATAAAATGCGAATTCTAATTGGCGACCTTATGGAATATTCATTAGAAAATTTAAATAAAACGTTGTCAAATTCAAAAGCTTTCAAAAATACGTAAACAGTTATACAGGGGGGAAAGTATTCATACAACTTACAGACGAACGGCATCCTTTTGTCTACTATTAAGCTTCCCATTTTCTTTTTTGTTATAGAATTTTGAATTAAAAATGTTTTAATGTTCATTGTCGCGACATTAACGGTTCAATGTACTTTTAATATGAATTAAATAAAAAACACAGTTTTTATTATCTCAAATTTTTTATTTATTTTTGGCAAGTTTCGGAAGCTTAACACCCCAACATCACTTGGAGAACGATATAAATGAATGAACTGACTTTATATCAAAGAACGAATCAGTTTATATTGATCTCCCGAAGACGAAGATGTAAAAGCTTCGAAACATGCTGAGAAACACAAACTCAAAAGTAGAAAAAACGGTGCTAAAATAAAATTAAAAATGTTATTACAGAATTCGAGATTGTTAAAGCTAATAGTGTTTCAAAAATTAATATTCCATATAATCATGTAATACCTGAAGATAGATGTAACGACATCAGAAACAATTTTTTGTTATTTACAATGAACTTTTACGACGAAATTTCAAATAATCTTCTTATTCTTTTTATCCTGTCACACCTCCGTGGTGCATAGCGCCTCGAAGAAACTTCTCCACCCGACTCTATCGCATGTCTGATGCCTAACATCATCCCAAGTGAGGCCTACTGCTTTAAACTCGTCCTGCAGGGCTCTTCTGCCTTGCTTCCTCTTTCCCCCCATAAGGAACCAGTACAGTGCGCTCTGAGCTATGCAGGCTGGGTTCCGTCTCAGAGTGTGACCGATCCACTGCCACTTGCGTCTAGTGACTTGTTCTCTAATTGGCTTTTCGCCTGCCATGGTCCAGAGTACGGCATTTGATACTCTTAGGGGCCAATAGATCTTGAATACTGAGCGAAGGTAGCAAAAACTGGTCGTGGTCACAAGGAGGACACCGTGGAACAAGATTGGGTGGGGTCATTTGTCAACACTCGTAGGTCTAATTTCAAATAATAATGTTAATTAATTGCTCGTTTCCATCGCAGAATTACAATTAATGTTTTTTTTCGTGAATTAAAAAAAAAACATTGCAAAATCTCCTTGAGCAAGATGCCATTATATCAATCTTATCTCTCGACATATAAATGTTCGGTGATAGAAAAGATTACCTGTGTAGAACTCAATGAAGTTATAATTGTATGATTATAGTTTGGCTCTGGTGGACAAAAATTCAGCGCTACGGGATTTTTTAAATAATTTTCACATAGCAAATCGAAAATCCACTAGAATTACATTATGGCAAAGCAGTTAAAGCTAATTATATGTAAATTGACAATTAGAATATCAATGCTGTAAAGATACAATACGAAATATTTAAAGTTTGTAATCAATCGTTTCTATGCGAGTTTCAACGTCTTAATAAAGTATATGAATTTAACAAAATGCTTTGTCTAATGCTTTATTTATTTAAATTATTTTTAATGCTTTTGTAGCTAGATAATAAACATAATAGTTTTGTTAGCTACCATTAATAAAAGCGAAAACGTCTGTTTTCTAGCAATTTCATTATAATTTATGGGGATGATATTTACGTCTACGTATTTTTGGGAGCTTTTGAATTTGACAGCGTTCTATTTAATTTTTCGAATGCATATTCTATAAAGTCGCAATATCGACATTTTTTATACCACCTTATTTAAAACTTATCTTCACCATTGGAAGAAGGATATATGCAAACTCTTACAGTATTTTGAATTGTTTAATATCAAAAGCTTTTATTTAATCACGTTTTTATTTAATAGAATTAATCTTCCAGTGCTTACTTAGATTATGTATTAACCGTTTCCTGTTTTCTTTTTGTAAATTTAAATGATAACAATGAAAGTTAGGATGTATTTGAACGTCTGCAAAACTAAGTTATACGAGCATAATAAAATCATATGTAATATTTCTTCTATATTCGTCATACTTTGTGTTGTAGATGCTTTATTTCTCTTTTTTGTATACTTTGTACATACAAAACTTACATTTAAAAAAAATTATTACATAGACGTGGTTCAGATCATGTAAACAGTTTTATCAAATCAAATCAAATCAGTTTATTTACTCAAAAGACATTACAAACAGCATAAATGTTTAAGGCATCTTCACGTGCCTTACAGGTCAAATATTATACACATACAACATAAAACCAGGAACGCATTAGTGATGGTTCGACATTAGGAAGACAAGATACTTTCTAAAGTCAAGAGTATTTGTCCCCTGAACGTACCTTCACTAATATGGTTCGTATATCGGACAACCAGTCCTCCTTCAGGGATACATATTATAAAGATACGTATTTCTAATATTTTAAAAATGTATCTTTATAATGTGTATAACTGAAGAAGGACTGGTTGACCAAAACATGTCTATGTAATTTTTTTTATTTTTTTATGAAATTGTTTTACGAGTATATACAAAGTATATAAAAAAGAAAAAGAGAAATTATATTTGATATATTATAAAAAATAAAACACACAGAAATCAAGGAAATGCTAACACCGTAAAATTATTAACTTTGTGTGTTTAAGATTAGAGGAATGGATGTGTATGCAATACTAGATGCAAATAATGAAAATACAAAAATCATAATTGAAGATCTCTGAGCTGACGAAACCGGTCGAAGCCACAAACCGACGTGGAATAAATAAAATATTTACAACTTTTTTATTATTGTTTCTTGAACAATGTTGTAAAACTCCATATTAAATAATAAATATAAATGAAAACGTTTGTCTTCTAGTAGTTTTATTATATTTCAGTAAGAATGACATAAAGTGGAGGATCGTCGGGGAGTTGGTAGAAGGCAGCTGTCTTGACTGCGGAACATCAAAGAGTGGACAGGAATTACAAGAGTTCAGAACCTGTTCCAAGTGGCGCAGGATAGAGATGCCTTTGCTGCAGTGATCTCCAACATTAGGGGAACCTGACACGGCACCGAAAGAAGAAAAAATAAATTGACATGTTTCGCCCTTTTAAATATTATTAAATAATAATGCTTTAGAAGGGCGAAACATGTCATTCCATCTAAAATATAATAAAAGTCCTATTAGACGGACGTTTTCTTTCAAATTCATTTTTAATTTTTATATTCTTAATATAAAAATACCCTTTTTTATATTTTATTTAAATAACAACTTAAATACTAGCTGTTTTAATAAATAAGTCGAAATAATACAGAAATATATATAGTGATTTCTTAAAAAACATTATTTAATTAACACAAAGTAATGTAAATGAAAAAAAATAAGTTTTTCTTTTCAAAGCGAACGTAGCATTTAAAGGCTTTGAGAATACCACTCGGCATTGGACCAGATAAGAAAAAGGCGCACCGTTTTGCACAATTAATTATTCACAATGTTATTATTTTCCACCC
This sequence comes from Lepidostoma basale, assembly GCA_022606425.2. Classification (NCBI taxonomy): domain Eukaryota; kingdom Metazoa; phylum Arthropoda; class Insecta; order Trichoptera; family Lepidostomatidae; genus Lepidostoma; species Lepidostoma basale. The sequence goes on along the minus strand of JAHDVF020001106.1, from coordinate 2,262,492 downwards.
CTAAAGTTCCCTTGAAAAAGCAGCAAGTTCAACCCCCGCCCTTCCGGAAATATATCAATAGACATCATCATTAGTGGCCCCGAGTCATCAATCATACCAGCATTCAGGTTGTTTCTATCATCCCTTATTATTATTCATCATACTTCGGGTGTAGAGTTTTCAGGGAAAATGGTTTCCCAATAACTCAGATTAATTTTATGTGATTAATTGGATGTAATCATCCTGGAAAATTGTTTTGTAATATATTTAATGCTGTTCTGTATACAATGCAATATATATTTAATATTTACTCCAATCTACAACAACAACAACAAACTATTACGCCAACAACAAACTTTTCCCCGAAATGGTAGGCAGGCAGAATAGACCGCCACACTACTTGATCCTGACACACGTCCCTAGGTTCCTCCATATTCATACAGGGAGTCATACACGCTTTAATTTTTCCGACTTCTTACATGGCCGACCTATAAAATTTAATTACAGGCTGAAGAAGTAGAAGAAGAAGAAGTTTTCTTCGGTTTCTCATGACTCCGTACTCCATTCACACCATAAACGCATGCTTTCTTAACCATTTTCCCTTTATCCATGCGTCCCATACGTCCAAACCAACGGATTGATCCTTTCATAATTTTAGTCGTAGAAATCGAATTGCGTACATGACACGATGTATGACTGTTGAGAAGGCGTTAGAGAAGTATATCAGAAAGAAACTTTTTCGACATAGACCGGTTTCGCCAGGCTAGCTGGCATCGACAGACTGGTTCAAACTGTCTATCCCAGATAGCCTGGCAAAACCAGTCGCTATCGAAAAAAGAAGAAAAGTGGAAGATGTTGTAAAAAAACTATCGTTTTATTTATTTATTATTTAGAATGAATTATCAAGAATATTTCAGTAAAATTAAAAGATTATATTTTATGAATTGTTTGCCGTTTTAAGGCATTATCAAATGTGACATTTGATTATGCCTTTACGGGGCGAAACATGTGGTTCCTCTTATATGTAATAAAATGTCTAAAAAACAGACGTTTTCATTTTTCTTGTTCAAGTTTATCGCACTTACTAAGCTCAGAGCGCGGCAATGAAAAAACGAATTTTGGATACCATGATGTTTTCCATCGGAACGAGCGAAATTTCAAAAAAATAATCAGAGAAACCTTTTGGCGCCGACAAGACAATAATGTTACATACAATATTATTTTATATTGTATTACTTTTTTTCATTTTTATTTTATTTCCACTAATATTATTTTTAACTCTTATTTTGTCTTAATTTTACTTCTATAGGTATCGTTTATTTTATATATTATAATATTTATTATTTATATAATATTTGTGATTTTATATAATATTTGTGATAGCATGTAATTGGCCTGACTTTATCTTTTCTACTTGCGCTTTTTTCTTATATATTATATTTATATCGCTGTATGTTACCCTTCATAAATATTAATCAAATTTTAAAGGTTGGTCCTGTTAGAAGTCAGAGGAATCGACGGGCGTGTATGACTCGTTGTATAAATCTGGAGGAAGCTAGAGAGGTTTGCCAGGATAGAGTAGTGTGGCGGTCCATTCTCTCTTTTTTACCTCTGCGGGGAAACGGTTTGTTTATTTGTTTGTTTCATAAATATGTATTTTTTTTAAATACCTTTTTTTTCTTGTCACATCCATTAACTAGAGTGATGGAATACAATGTATGGATATCTATGGACCAGCTCAAACTTCGGTTTCACACGCGTTGTGTAAGTTGACAAAATAAGTTTAAGTTTTAAGGGTACTTCAATTTGTGTGTTAAATTTTAAGTGCGAAGTTCGGCCTCCACCCTTCCCGCTGACAGTTACCCTATGTTAGTGTTGAGATCTTCCCGAATGTTCCGGCTTTATACTTAAATTTTCCTTAAAAGCACCGCCCGAGTTGGTTGTCGGAAATTTAGGTGTTCTGGTATCAGGTGTAAAAACATGAAACTTAATTAAAAAATGGTTCGCACAATGTTAGTTAACTCATCAAAGCGATGGAAACTATTACAAAAAAACATGATAATATGTATGATAGTTAAATAGTCCATTGTTTTGGCAGAAACACTATGATACTTGAACATTATAAATGTTTTATGTATCACAATTGTATTTTTATTTAAAAGAAAAATACAATTGTGATTCATAAAACAAAGTTTTTTTTAAATTTAACAGTTTATATAGCTAACTAACTAACTAGGGGGGGGGTACGTAGGCAGGATGGATCGCCACATTGTTCTATCCTGGCATTATTCTCGCGCCTCTTCTACATTCACACATCGTGATATACACGCTCGTCAATTTTTCCTAATAGTAATTGATTATTTTGGTTCTGCCATATCTTCCTTGGCCTTCCTCGAATTCTGCCTCTTTTACACTATTTGCGTATATCTTTTAACCATTCTTTCCTCACATATTCGTTCCATATATCCAAACCGACCCAGTGACCCTTTTTTAATTTTATTTATCACGCATTCATCCGCCTTACATTGCTTTCTTACTTCATCATTAGATATTCTTTCATACATTGTTTTTCCGAACATTCTTCTTAGTGACCTCATTTCTATGCCATTTATCCTACTTTCATCGTTCTTCTGCCAACTCCAAGCTTCACTTCCATACATAAGGGTCGGCACTAGAACTCCATTTTGCACTGCTATCTTTGCTTCAGTCGATATATTTATATGTGCGGTAATGACTTTGAGTGCACCATTTATTTTGTTTCCAGCTCCAACCCTTCTACCGATATATTTTTTTCCGATATACTTACTCTAATTTCTCACCGTTTACACTTATGTCACAATCCGTCATACATTCTTCCTTTTCAAATACCATAACTTTAGACTTTGACACATTCATCAAAATGACATCTTTATTGCATACTTCGTACAATCTTGACACTAGGACTTGTAGATCGTCCATGCTGTCAGCGATTGAAACAGCGTCGTCTGCATATAACAAACAGCTGATGGACATATCGTTCATTTTCGCACCAGCGTTTATGTCATCTAATTCTTTCATACACTTGTCCATGTATAGATTAAACTTATATATAATAATATATTATACCTTACTAACAGTTCTTCTATTTTTTTTAGTTTTAAAATCAAATAAATAAAATGCGGTGTGAACAAATGTCATAAAAACAAAATAATTGAAGTGTCATTTAGATATGAAATGAATTAATGAGGAAAGAAATAACGTACAAAAGAACCCCTCTTCCAAACTCGGATCAACCTGAATATCATATTAATCGGAAATAATCGATATCAACTATAAACTGTCAAATTGAGAGTCTGTAGAAACAATGTTGCCAGTTTAAAAACCAAACCTTAAATAAAAACATCCTATATATTAAGGACTCAGTTTGCAATAGTTTTACCAGTCTATCGATGCCAGGGAGCGTGGTGAAACCGGTCACTGTCGAAATAAAGACAAAAGTGGATTATTATTTAAAAACTTGATTATTATTTAAAATGTACTTCCACCAAGAGATTTCAGTAAAATCATTTCATTATCTTTAAAACATGTCTGTTTTAAGTGAAATGAAGTGGGTTTTTTTTCAAATCAAATCAGTTTATTTTCTCAAAAGATATTACTTACATTTTTTATAGTTTAAAGCATCTATTAAGAACAGGTAAAACATAATAAATATATAATACCAGGAACGCATGAGAGATGGTTCGACATTAGGAATACAAGATACTCTCCAAAGTCAAGAGTATTTGTCTTCTGAACGTACTTTTACGAATATGAAAGACATCCATCTCCGAAGCGAACATGTTCAGCAGTTTGATTGCTCTCCCTACCGGCATCACCAGAGGCAGGTTGTTATACTGAGTGTAGTTATATTTATTCAAATAATTATTCATTATTATTTTTCGTAACCGTTAATTCTATAAGACCAAACTCTCTCATTGATATTTGATTTATTGCTGAAGATTTCTTGGAATATATTGAGTATATTACATAATTATCGACCAGATCTCTCCCATAACTCCAACCCTTGTCCCAGTGACCCGCCCTTCAGATTAAAACAAAGGTCCCCCCTTGCGACGTTTAATCTTCGATTCTGAGAATTTACGACTAAAAGGTGCCCACTTACCTAAAACAAATAGTTCCTGAATCCCAATAAAATGAAGAGTTTGATAAAATCTCTATAATTTACTATTTGTTTGTACTTTATAGGGGAACACGACTACTGATCTAAGGGTCGCAAACGAGAGAAAGGGTAATTTGTTTGATTCCTTATTGCTTTCTGAGACTTTGTTCAAATGAAATGGACTCCCTCGCTATCGAATGTTATTTAAAATGCCTAACTCCGATAAAATATCACTCATTTGGGTAAAGTCTCAGTGATTTGGATTTAATCAAAAAAGGGGTTACAGCCATATATATTTCAGGCGTAATTTCAATAAATTTTAAAGACATGAAGATGGAGAATAAAAAATAATGTTATTATTTGAAAAATCATGTCAGAAATTCATTGTAAATAATGAAAATTATAAAATAAAATAATTTTTTTTTAATTATATGTATATATAGTTAAATTCGTTGCTCGTTATCTGCAATAGGACAGCGTTATCCGTATACAAGAGACAGCTTACTGACACTCCGCTCATTTTGGCACCTACATCCAACCCTTTCAGCCCTTTCATACATTTGTCCATATACAGATTAAATAACCACGGAGACATTACGCCACCCTGTTTGACACCTTAATTGATATCAAACCAGGCTGTAAGATCTCCATTTACTCTGACACTATCAGTGATTTCCGTGTATAGCGACTTAATTGTCGTGATCATTTTTGTACTTATTCCATATTCAGACAATATTTTCCACAACTTTACTCTATTTATGTAATCATATGCTTTTTGCAAATCGAGTTATGCACAGAAAAATTACGGTTTAAGGCCAGAAATTTCTCTGTCAATGTACGAAGTATTATAATATTAATTTATGTAATGTATATTCAGACCAGAAGATGGCAACAAGAGCCATAACCCTAAGTGGAATTTAACTAAAAAAAAAAATTTAAATAACATTATTTTTTCATTATTGCAGAATAATCTTGAATCGTTTTTTTTGTTTTATTTTACATATTATATAATAAAGAAAGAGTTTTATACTTAATATCATTATAGCTAGGGTCCAAGCGAAACTAGTTGGCATCAAATATAATTACCATACCGTGGTTATATACGAGTACAAACTATTGTATTATTTTATATCTATATGATTAAAATTTGTAACCATAAAGTGAATGTCTCAAATGTAAACAGTTTTACAGTTTCTTTCACAAATTTACGATTAATGTGACAGGATTTGGGTTAAAACCGATTTGTCGTCAAATAACGAAAAGCGGTATATATTTTTTTAGCTATTATATTGATTCTATGATAGGTTACTAATATATCGCCCTTTTTATTTTGCTTATATGCTTTATATTATGATTTTACAACCACAAAATTTCATATCCTATAGAATTACATAACTCTTCAAATTTATAAATAATTATTTCAAACGTTTTTTTTTTTTTATAATTATGAATTTTTCAATTAAAAAACAGCAAATCAGGCCAAGCTAATGACGTACATAGAAAACGCGAGAAAAGAAAAGAAAAATTAATTATGTTTAGTCTTTGGAACATCAAAAGAATACTCACGATCTTGGAGACTGTCACAAGAGATTAAGAATTCAATTCAATATCCATTTAGTCATTAAAAAATATTTATTTTTGAAACAACGTGTTGTCTAAATAAACGCCAATGAAAATCTTAACAGCTGTTGCATCCTCTTTGGCGCCAAATAAATTCAAATCAAAATTAGAACACGACAAAATTCAGCACTTGTTTTGCTATTTTTTATAACAAAAACATTGGATTAGTTTATATGACACTGGTTGATACATTTGATTTGGTCGTTTTAATTAATAATTCGTTGTCGGTCGTTTAATTTATCATAATGATATAATACAACAGCAAACCATTACGCCGTTTCCTCGCAGGGGTAGGCAGAGATAATAGACCGCATCACTACTTTTTCCTGACAAACATAAATTTAAATAGATTCTTTCACATTGATTTAACCAGTCATAGACACACGTCTGGTTTCATTCTATTCCCACGCAAACTACCGCTCTTAAAGTTTTCAATAATATGAGTAACCGTTGCATTCTCGTCGAAAATCAGCGAAATCAAATTCACGTAATTAAGCGCCATCCAGTGTCGGACATTAAATACTACCAAAAAAAAAAACTAAACTAACTAACTAACCATTACGCCATCTCCTCGAAGAGGTAGGTAGAAATAATGGACTGCCACACTCTTTTTTTCCTGACATATTTTTCTCGCTTCCTCAACATTCAAACATCGTGTCATGCAGGCGCATCGATTTCTCTGACTCCTCGCGTGGCCGACATTCAATATTTGATTTATTTAATCGTGCCACGTTTTCCTCGATCTTCCTCTTTTTCTAGTTCCATTTCCATCGTACTTTACATACTTTTTTACCATTTTTTCTTCAATCTTTCTTTCCATATGTCAAATCAAATCAAATCAAATCAAATCAGTTTATTTAATCAAAAGACATTAAAAACAGCATTAATGTTTAAGGCATCTATTGAGTACAGGTCAAATATTATATACATACAACATATAATAATACCAGGAACGCATTAGTGATGATTCGACATTAGGAAGACAAGATACTTTCTAAGGTAAAAAGTATTTGTCCACTAATATGAAAGACGTCGATCTCCGAGGAGACCACGTTCAGCAGACTAATTGCTCTTCCCACCGGTGTCACCAGAAGCAGATTGGATGTCCAAACCATCATAATGATCCTTGCATTATTTTATTCATAACACCATCATTCACACCGCATTCACTTCATATATTTTCATTCGACACTCCATCATTCACACCAAGCATTCACTGCCATCATCCTTATATTCATTCATTCGACACTTCTCATTCGACATACCATACAGAGTATTCACACATTCGTCTAAGAGATCTCATTTATACTGCATTTATTCTACTTTCATCCTTCTTTGCCAGTTCCATGCTTTGCTTCCATACATAAGGGTCGGTACAAGAACACCATTGCGCACTGCCATCTTAATGATCCTTGCATTATTTTGTTCATAACACCATCATTCGCACCGCATTCACTTCATATATTTTCATTCGACACTCTACCATACAAAGAGTATTCACACATTCGTCTAAGAGATCTCATTTATACTGCATTTATTCTACTTTCATCCTTCTTTGGCCAGTTCCATGCTTTGCTTCCATACATAAGGGTCGGTACAAGAACACCATTGCGCACTGCCATCTTAATGATCCTTGCATTATTTTGTTCATAACACCATCATTCGCACCTTATTCACTTCATATATTTTCATTCGACACTCTATCATACACAGAGTATCGACACATTCGTCTAAGAGATCTCATTTCAACTGCATTTATTCAACTTTCATCCTTCTTTTGCCAGCTCCATGCTTTGCTTCCATACAAAAGGGTCGGTCCAAGAACACCATTGCGCACTACCATCTTAATGATCCTTGCATTATTTTGTTCATCACACCATCATTCGCACCGCATTCACTTCATATATCCCTACACAGAGTATCCACTCTCTATCATACACAGAGTATCCACACATTCGTCTAAGAGATCTCATTTCTACTGTATTTATTCTACTTTCATCCTTCTTTTGCCAGTTTCATGCTTCGCTGCCATACATAAGGGTCGGTACAAGAACACCATTGCGCACTGCCATTTTAGCTTGGAATAAACAAAATTAAAACGCACAGCGAAATTAATAAACGTACATCATTTATTCATAAATTATTGTTTCAAAGAAGAACTACATTGTTACCTGAAGTATATTTCTGTATGTTACCTTGCGAGAAACCTTAGACCCAAACCAGTCACCCGTGTTCGGAGGTTTGATTTTCGACCCTTCCAGAATTAATTTGTAAGTCCTTTGAAACCGATTACATTCCGCTCTCTCTCTTCTGGTCGAGGAATTCGGAAAGTTTACAAATCAGAGACAATTTATTGTTATTTGGTGATCGACTTTTCTTTGAAATGCTTTTCGTCGGAATGTTTGATTTCTTACGGTGCTCTTGGGAGCTCATTAACGATTTTACATATAGACGCTTTGTTATCCGAACGGTCTGGTAAGTAAGAATTATCTATTGTTTTATAGTAAACAATCTTAGTACGAATCTATAACATTACTTTTTATTTGGTTCAAATATTGAATAAATCAATTCCAATAATTATTTATTATTTTCAAAGACCAATAATAACATATGGTGTCGAAACAAGGACAGACACAGAAAGGACCAAACAAGTTTTGAGGACTTCCGAGATGAAGACACTGAGGACGATAGCAGACAGGATACTGAGAGATTGCTTGAGGAACATCAAAATTAGAGAGATATGTGAGGTTGAGGATTTTATAAGATGGAGAAGACAGCGAAGGAGGGACTGGTACGGACATGTTCAAAGAATGGACACCACCAGACTCCCCTATATTGCATTGCATAATCAGCCTCATGGGACTTGTCCTCGTGAAAGACCTATAAGATGAAAGGACAGCTGGGAGTCTACCTCACAGGAGGATCAACAGTCTGGAGAACATACCACATAGGTCTACAACAAGGAAGAACAAGAAGAAGATAAAATTAAACTAAAATAAACTAACAGTTCACGCCGTTTCCCCGGAGGGGTAGGCAGAGAGGATGGACCGCCAAACCGTTCTGTCCTGAAATACCTTGTTTCCTCCACATTCATACATCATTACATGCACGTTGGTCGATATTTCCGACTTCGAATGTGGCCGCCTTTCAGTATTTTATTAATTTGGTAATACCATCCTTTCATTGGTCTTCCACGACTTCTCTTTCCACTCACTATGCTTTTATACAAGAATTTTAACCATTATTTTCTCGTCCATTCGTTCCATATATCCAAAACATTTAAGGGATCCTATTTTAATTTTACTTATGATCCAATCATCAATCAGCACGGCATGACCAAATTAATCAAATACTGGAAGCCGAACACATTCGATGTTCGAAAAATCGACGAACGTGCATGTTACAATGTATTAACGTGGAGGAAGCTAGAGAGATGTCAGGACAGATTGATATGGCGGTTCATCCTCTCTTCCTACTCTCTCCGGGTAAACAGTGCATGGTTAGTTAATTAGTTATTATATTGATTCAAAATACAGCCATTTTTAATAAAAACAGCTTCTAAATTTCCTGAATAAATGTAATAATTCTAGGATTAATTGTATCTCAATAGAGACGAAGATGCAAATTGGAAACATAATCGAGGTGTTTACAGGACTTATGACCTGTCATTGGTTGGGTTAAGCGCACGCTTTATGTAATACAACATTCCCCATTCCACCTTTTTTCTTATGACCACCATGTCTGACAAATTTTTGGAAGTTGTATATATGTTAATCTGTAACACCACACTTCACATGGTAGTTTCAATCTACACACTATGTTGTAAATGTAATCATTTTTATTTAATCCTAATTAATTAAATATATTTCTTGTGCCGACCCTTATGTATGGAAGTGAAGCATGGAACTGGCAAAGGAAGGATGAAAGTAGAATAAATGCAGTAGAAATGAGATCCCTAAGACGAATGTGTGCCAAATCTGTATATGATAGAGTGACAAATGCAAGTATAAGAAGTGAATGCGGTGCGAATGAAAGTGTTATGAACAAAATAGGGAAAGGGTCATTAAGATGGTTTGGACACATGGAAAGAATGAGTGAAGACAGAATGGTAAAGAAGGTATATGTAAACGGCGTGAACGGAGCTAGAAATAGAGGAAGGCCGAGGAAAACGTGGCACGATTTAATCAATCAAATATTGAATGTCGGTCACGTGAGGAGTCGGAGAAATCGACGTGCGTGCATGACAAGATGTATGAATGTAGAGAAATCGAGAGAAGTATGTCAGGACAGAACAGTGTGGCGTTCCATTATTTCTGCATACCCCTCCGGGAGACGGCGTGATGGTAAGTTAGTTAGTTAGTTAGAAAAAATACTCAAATTATTATTATTCCGTAGCATGAGCTTTCTTTTAGTCACAAAGATCCCTTTCAACGTACCGCCCATTGGTCATATGAGCCTGATATAAAAATCATAAAACTCCCAATAATAGCGGGACCTTATCAATATTTTTTGTAAAAGAAGACCCTTTTGTTGCTGGTCCCTTATAATCCTCCCGTTCAAATAGGATTCTGCATGAACGGATATTGAATGTTTTGTTACAGTAGGATTTACCAATTCCCCAATATCAAACCGGCCCGAGCCCAGGATAACGAAACTTTTGCAATATGAGAGACGATAGGCGATATTGAGGTACTTCGTTTTTAAGTTGTTATTAATGTTGACTACCAATATCAATATTCAGGATGACTAAGGTAACATGTGTTAGTATACATGTTTCCTTCAATATCTACATAAAAACTAACTGACCAGCCATTTAATCGGAGTGATAAGCAAATAAGATGTTATTCCATACAGTTCTACGAGTATGATTAATTATTTGAACAAAATGAAACACACTTTTTATAATATTATCACAACACTTCATATAAAGTTTGTGTTGCGGATTTTTTTAACCATTTAACTTTGTTATCAACAATAACTTTATAAAAAAATTATATTAGAATACTAACATGTATCGGATACAAAATCCCATCATCAGTGTACTGTTAGTTTTGTATATACAAAATAAATATTTTGCCAAATTTTTTAACGTTCGTGCATTTGTTATAACAATTTTTTTTTCAATTCTAAAATTCATAAACTGAAGAAGGGAAGTTTGTGTCCTGAAACATGTTTGTTAAAAGTGCTAAAAAGAAAAAAATATATTCCGAATAAACCTTAAATAATATTTAAATTTATTGGAGTCCAGGTTCTTGTTACAAAGTAAATAAATCAATCATTATACTTAAATTTAAGTTAAATTTATTTGGATACATATAATGTTTTCTTCATTTTTAATTGCTTTTTATGTTACAGACATGTTTCAGTCCTTCTTCTGTGCATAAATTTTAACAATAAATAAAAACCGAATCGTTACTTATGTAAAACATTAGGGGTGGGGATATGCGCAAGGGAGGGGGTAAGTATATACTTATAAGGATTTAGAAGAGGGAGGAATAACGGGAACATTTCAAACATGAAAATCGAATTTTAGTTTAGTTGGTTGTTTATAATGTTTACATTTTACAATCGAGTGGTGGTTTAGGGGATAGAACGCTTGGCTCCCGATCCAGGGGACATGGGTTCAAGCCTGGACACGACCAGATTCCTTCTTCATAATAATGAGCTATTTTCTGCTCACATTGAAGATTGTAAAATAAATTCTAATATCAGTGATTAAAATCTTGGTATTAATTAGTCTTTTAAAAAGTTTTTTTTTAAATTAGGCTTTTTAATAAGCAAAATTTCGATACCGTTATCTATTAAATGAATGATCACTTTCAATTAGATGATTATATAAATGTGAATCCATAACACAAAGTGAAGGCGTACATACGAGTAGAAGAAATTTATTTATTGTTTTAATATTATTTTTAAATAGCTCTTTAAATCATTACAGCGCTAGCCAAATCGATGTAAAATGTATAAATCAATTATATAGATACTCGTTTCATGTGATGGGTAGCTAACCTCTCGCCATTTACTGTCAATTGAATTCTTTGTTAGACCAGAGGGAGTGTAAGAATCATATCAATCAGTGGATATATGAATTTAGAGAAAGCTCGAGAAGTATGTCAGGACATAGAAGTATGGCGGTCGAGGAAAACGGCGTGATTGTTAGTTATTTAGTTTATTATTATAAGCATTGGTATAAAACTCAATGCGATATTAATAATACGAATGAAAACATCCGTTTTATGGAAGTTTGTTTTTATTTTTTGGTTACAACATGTTTCGCCTTGCTAAGATATTTAATAACACGGCAAGGCGAAACATGTCAATAATACAAATTTATGCTTGTTTCATGGTGTATTCGCCTTGCTAAGGTATTTAATAAAAAAATCCATTGTTTTGGCCAAAACACTATGATATTTTAAAATTTTATAATTGTTAATGCAAAAACTTTTGTTTTATATCACAATTGTTTTACTTTACGACAGCTGTTTCATCAACCAATGTTGACACCATCAGGTGTTATATGATGATGATGATGATGATTATGTCAACGCCTGTGATGTCAACACCTGATGATGTCAACATTGGTTGATGAAACAGCTGTCGTAAAGTAAAACAATTGTGATATAAAACAAAGTTTTTGCATTAACAATTATATATTTAATAAAACATTAGCTATGCGAAACATGTCAATAATAAAAATGTATGCTAGTTTTATCGTGTATTCGCCTTGCTAAGGTATTTCATCATTCATTAACGAGGCGAAATACATCAATAATACAAATATATGCTTGTTTCATGGTGTATTCGATTTCAATAATATATCTAATCAAACGCATGTATGTCAATCGCAAACTGTATTTATTTTAGATTTCCATAACCACCGAGTTTTTTTTTCAATTATCTATCAATATTAACTTAAGAAGAGACACTTACAACCCCAGGATAAAAGGCTTTCAGATCCCGACAGGAAAATTCCTTTGAGTGGGGCGAAATGGATTTTCAAAAGAGTAAAAACTTGCACCCCGAGGACGAACTTCGCGGTGATTGGGTGGAAATTGCAAACTGTTGCGGTTCACGTATATTATTTTTCGCGGAGCTTCACCCTGAAACAGGACCTTGCAACACTGATTTTCATTTTCTGAGGGGAGTACATCACTTGACTTGCGCTTGGATTTTTTTTCTAATCTTGGCCTTTGAGGGGGTTTCAGTCAAGATTAAAGTCTTTAAATCCAGCGTGGCTTTTTATTACGTGAGAAAACGTAAAAATATTTTTAATAAATATAGCATTTTGAAAGGAATAAATGACAAGTTTTCTTAGATAATAATGTAGGCTTGTTTTTTTCTTATTCACTTGTCAATTTAATTATTTATTTCTTCTTCATCTTTTATTATATCTGACAATCTGTGACACAGAAATCATTTCTCCTGGGATGATGAAGCCTAGCTGTCCCTCCATTTCTTAGGCGATCTTCCAGGTGGGCGGCGACCGTAGGGGATTTCGTAAACGGCTGTATATGCGAGACTGTCATAATTCTTTCTGACTACATGGTTCCTCCAGTAATTTCTTCTGAATCTACTCCACCGAATATATCACATATTTCGCTAGTTTGTAATCTGCGTTACGGACACGATCTATGAGAGTTAGTTACAACAACAACAACAAACCATTACACCGTTTCCCCGTATGGGTAGGCAGACACCTGTCTAAATTTCTCCACATTCATATAGCGAGTCATACACGCACGTCGATTCTTCCGACTTCTAACATGACCAACCTTTAAAATTTGATTAATTTGGTCATGCCATGTGTTCTTGGGTCTGCCTCAACTCCGTACTCCATTTACATCACAAACGTATACTGTCTTAACCATTCTTTCTCCATCCATGTGCTCCATATGTCCGAACCAACGCAGCGTTACTTTCATAATTTTGTTCATAATACCTTCATCCGCTCTACATTCCTTTATTATATCAGCATTTGAGATTCTGTCGTATATCGTTCTACCGCATTAATTCTGCTCACATCCTTTTTCTGCCAGTTCCCATATTCGCTTCCATATAGTGGTTGGGACCAGAACTCCATTGTGAACAGCCGATTTCGCTTTCTGAAGAATAAATTTAATTATAAATTAAACTTTATAATTAGACGTGAATGACAAAAAGCATAGTTTGTATCGTATTGTTATTTTATGTAGTAATATATACCAACAATTCCGATTATTCTAAACTCGGGCAGTGGAGGATGGTGGCAGGATGAATGATAGGATAGTTTAACTCCTAAACTGCTGTTGTTATTCCGAGAAATCCGCTCCATTGTTCCAAAACGCTAATCGAATAATATAAACAATTAGGATCATATTTTAGGGGCCTTGTTATGACGGTTTAACCCTTCTGTCAATAACGGGGTTTCCGAGTACCCCGTCTAATCTTATTTGAGAAATATTCATATTTTACTAAATAAAATTTACTATAACGTTAAAAACTAAGAAAATTATTAACTTAACATTACGCTATTTCCCTCGTTTGACTTCCCTTTAATAACGCGTATTAAAGGGAAGTATTAATTCTGTTTAATAACTATTTCTTAAATTGAATGACGATTTATTTGGCAGAATCAACTTCAAATAAGGAAAAAAATATTACAATTTTTTTTCATTACTATATACATATTTAATGGACTTCCACAAGTGTTTAACGTCGACCGATTTCAGCAGCTTGCTGCTATCTACCAGAAGATGGCAGCAAGCTGAGGAAACCGGTCAACGTTAAACACAAGTGACAGCCCACTAAATATATAATTAGAAAGAAATTTTGTGTAATTTTTTCATTTTTATTTAAAATGAACTTCTATCAAAAATTTGCAAATTAAAAACATTAATTTTTGAAAAATCTTAATTCAGTTTTCTATTATGTCACATTAAAAAAAACAACTAGGTAACCATCACGCCGTCTCTCCGAAAGGGTAGGCAGAAAGAATGGACTGCCACGCTTTTCTTTCCTGACATATTTCTCTCGCTCCTTCAATATTCATACATCGTGTCATGCATGCGCGTCGATTTCGATTTCGAACGATGCGGCACTCTATCCTTCTCTGTTCGCCCCTGCGAGAGACGCGGTGTGATGGAGTTGGGAACCTTATCGCCACCAATAGGCATCTCCCGCGCTTCAATTGTCCAACAGCCACAAAATAAAATAATCATAATAAAAATAATACATATTATACAAAAATAATAATAATATCTTATTTATACGTTTTTATTCCTTGGTTGGCACTAGAATTCCATTATGTGCTGCCAGATTTGGTTTCGTTACTAAGCAATCTAATTTTTAACCCTCTTCGTATCTAATTTTACTCCATAGTCCCTTAAGACGACAATTTGAAATTCAGAAGGATGCTAAATTACATTGCTACGACTATACAAAATGTCACTTCTATCTGTTCCCCTCAAATTCATCTCATTTCTCTTGTAAAATGTGAAACATATTTTAATCTTGAAATAAGCTTTCAGAATTAAAATTTACCTGTAAAATGTCTGATGAAAAGCACTTGAGTGAATTAAGTACAAGTAATTTCATTATGCATTCCTTACTTTAATCCTTTCTCCAGCAATCGGGAGCTTCTGTCAACAGCGCTAGTATCTACATAAACGAAAGAAAGTAATAATGGCGAAAGTTTTTTTTTAATTATCTCACGGAAGATTTTATAACAGACGGAGCGTCAAAGCTTTAAAAAGCGTTAATTGATTTTAGTCTTAAAGAAAAACTAACCCCTACATCGCAGCGTCAATTCACAAGAAGGGTTGGTCAAATATTAAATATAAAACACTTTGATATTTCAACATTATCAACTGATCAAATTATTTATTAATTTTAAAACTGCTGACTCGGAGACCGTGGACGGCAAAGAGAAATGCAGGGCGACCCCAACTACGCTAAAAGGATGATCTAAACAGACACGTCGGAATAACCTGAATGCAGTCTGCACATGACAGAGTGACGTGGAAGCAAATGGAGGAGGCCTTATCCAGGAGTGGAAGGGAATAGGCTGAAGAAGAAGAAAAAGATGAACTGTTTAACCCTTAACGTACCGTGTTCAAAACAAAACGCTCGCTCCCATGTGGTAAATTCAGTTTACCGCTAACTTTATCTAAATATCAAGCATATGACTCGATGAATCAAAATTTAATTTATGTCATCTTGTAGGGAATTTCATTAGGAATAGATCGATATCTATAACATACATGAATCATTTGAAAAACATATCATTATTAATTTTTTTCTGGAACCATGCGATTTCTGATATGGAATGCGTCACAGCATACGAGCGACTGACATCAAGTATAAACATGTCTTGCGGCCGGCGGCCGGCGGGGCGAAACTTTACGAGATTTTACGTATGATAAAGGCACCTAGGCAAAATGTATAGTACGTTCAAGACAACGAGTACGTATTAATATTTGTCCCTTTTGGTAAAGTGTTAATATTTTCACAGTTCTGATATTATTAAGTTGCGTGCTGCGTTTCCTCCACAGTCGATATTATTACGTACCTATGAAAAGGTCAAACATATAATTTATAATACGTTCAAAACAGCGAGTAAGTATTTGTCACTTTTGATAAAGTTGTAAATATTAGCAAAACAAATTCTACCTTAACACGAATGAAGGTGAGGGCAGTCTTAGAAAATTTTTTTTTTGGGATGAAGGAAGTAATTTTTTGCTTTTTTTTATTACGAAATATTGAGAACACTTCAATGGAGGATTACAATTTTTTTTATAATATTAGGGTCCATAGGTTTTAAGAAAATCAACTTTAAATTGGCAGTGGAAACTCAATTGACCACATGGCAACGCGACGGTTAAATAAGTTGATTAAATAAACAGTTGTTTGTAAGCTTAAACTGTCAAATAAACAACACTATTATAATGTGCTAATTTTTTACTATACACTTTTTGATAATGTCGCGACAGCCATTTCATCAGCTGATGACAACATCGGTTGGCGAAACAGCTATCGCGATATTCCCAAAAGTGTATGATACACCATTGTGATATTAGGTGGACCGGAAGAAATGCTTTTTTTTAACGAAACTTTATTTGTTAATTTTTATATTTATTTATCGAAATTCCACCTTAAATGTAAACTGTGTGTATTAGACTCTAAAGTTAAAAAGAAAAGAAGAATTTTACACTTAATTTTTTACTCAATATTGTTGCATATTCCACAATGAGAACATCTTTTAATTTGTATAATCAATAATATATTACAGGTAGATCCTTTACAAACATGCTTAAAGCCACTATATTATTCTTCCTACGTTAAAAAAGGCCCAAAATTATAAAGTATGATTATAATCTCCACGTAAAAAAATTACCTACCTACTTTATACACGTAAAACAACATTATTTATTTAAAAAACAATTTTAGTTAGAAGGCCCGAAATTTACAAAGAGAGTTTATAATTCCCACTCCGTTTTTTTGCTTAAATCACCTCTCCGGGCTGAAAAGTCCTTTAAAATCCATTAGCCTTTAAATCAAGACTAAGTTTGGGAATACCAAAACAATACTCCAGAATAATTAACAATCAAATGCACATCTGTATTCAATTAAATGAATAAATCTCTTTTCCATTTTGGAGTGTCGAAATTAACGCCCACTTGAAGAAAGGTACTGATTTCAGATATGATATAAAATTAAGATAAGAATTATATTATACGAAAGAAAACGTAAGTCGTAAGAGAGTAAGGTCAGAATATACAAAACCTGCGTTAGGCCTATTCTGACATATAGCATTGAGACAAGAGCGGACACCAAAATAACGAAGGCTTAAGTGTGAGTGGCAGAGATGCGGACGCTGAGGATGAGAGCAGGCAAGACTCTTCGAGATAGGATGGAGAACACAGCTATCCGCGAAATCTGCAAGGTGGAAGATATCGTAAGATGGGGCAGACAACGCAGAAGATAATGGAATGCGCACGTGCTGAGGATAGATCCCTCCATCACATCAGATTCCTGTTAACTACCGTCTCGCAGAAAGACCGCCAAAGAGATCAATCTCCATAGAGGGGCCAGGAACGCTGACTACAGGAACAGACCAAAGGTCAAAGAAGAAGAAAAAAACGTACGTTTTCTAGAAAATTAAATTTATTATTATGAGAATGACACATTTCGTCTTACTATGGTATTATCAAATGTTCAGATCAAACATTTTATAATGCCTTAAACAGATATATGGAAGTGAAACTTGGAGCTGGCAAAAAATTATGAAAGTAGGATAAATGACGTAGAAATGAGATCACTGAAAAGAATGTGCGGGTAAATGATATATGAATATAGAAAGACGAAATAAGGTAGAAATATAAGGCAGATGATTGCATCATAAATAAAATTAAGAAAGGATCCCGAGATGTTTTGGACATACGAGTATAAAACGAATGGACGAGAAAAGAATGGTTAAAATGTTGTTTACAAGCAATGTCGAAAGAGAAGTCGTGGAAGACCAGTGAAAACATGGCACGATCAAATTAATAAAATACTGAAAGGCGGCCACAATCGAAGTCGGAAGAATCGACGAGCATGCATGTTACGATGTATGAATGTGGAGGAAGCTTGAGAGGTGTGTTAGGACAGAACGATGTGGCGGTCCCTCCTTTCTGCTTACCCATTAGGGGAAACGGCGTGATGATTAGTTAGTTAGTTAGTTAGTTAGGTGAATCATGTCATTCGCATAAAATAAATTAAAACTTATAGAAAATAAATCTTTTCATTTGTATTAAGTGGGTCTTGGTCTAGGCGACAGAAAGCATGGAACTTAATCCAGTACTATTGGGTTTAAGACTAGACAAGACAACAGTCCTTTTCCATGATAATGATCTATTTTCTGTTATC
This sequence comes from Lepidostoma basale, assembly GCA_022606425.2. Taxonomy (NCBI): domain Eukaryota; kingdom Metazoa; phylum Arthropoda; class Insecta; order Trichoptera; family Lepidostomatidae; genus Lepidostoma; species Lepidostoma basale. Next base: position 2,243,870 of record JAHDVF020001106.1, on the reverse strand, counting down.
ATGGGATATTGTATTATAAATTTTAATACCATTGATTTAAACACATGGTGTCTTTTTTATTTTATGGAAAAAAGGATAATCAAATGATTTTACTTTAATATTTTTCTCTTCTGGAAGTTCTTTAACTACTTCTACTTTTGTCTTTATTTTAACAGCGACCAGTTTCACCAGGCTCCCTGATATCAATAGACTAGTGACACTGATATTACTAAAAAAATAAAAGTATCAATTTTAGATAAATATGTCAATTTAAATTCCATATCAATGTTTAAATTCAATAGATTTTAAATAATAATTTTTATATTATGTTTGTATAGAATCATGTTTACCATCCCTGATCTTTATGTATTTAAAGAAATCAGTAAATAACAGTGTCACCAGTCTTTCATGCCAGCAAGCCTGGCGAAACCGTTAGTTATCGAAATAAAGACAAAAGTGGAAGTAGTTAAAAAAAACATCGTTCTATTAAATTATTCACATCATTCTATCAATATATATTATACATAAACAAAGTTTTCAATCGTATTGTGTTTTTTGTTTAAGAAACAAAATCACTAGTATATTTAAGCATTTTCTTTTTAACTACAATATATGTAACTTTTTTTCTAACATAATTTACTTCGCTCAATCACACAGTTTGGTTCATCATATACGTCGTGTCGTGTGAATGAATGTTGGAAAGAAAATTACAAAAACTTTTGCTAGCTCCCTTCCTTCATAGCTTTCTTCAATTTGTCTTATTCCCAACACAAAAGAAGCAATTCACCAGAAATCGTACAACAAAGGCACAAGTAAAATTTTAATCTTCGAAATAAAAGGAACAAATTAAACAACACAAAAGTTTTGGAAAGCTTTTAAGCAAATTCGATTTCTTGAAAACTGGAGGTCCTCGAAGGAAGAGGAAGGACAAAAGCGGAGGAAGCATTTGTTTTTACTTTTGTTTCGATTTTTCAGAAATTTAGATTAGATTCAAATGAAACAATGTATTGTTTTTTACATTTGATTTTTAATATTCTGTTTTGAGCTAATTTTTAATATATGTTAATTGGATTTTACCTTAAATAGTCCATTGTTTTGTCCATTTTATAACTGTTAATTCAAAAACTTTCTTTATATCACAAATTGTATTTTTTTTCTTATTTTAAATGTTTTTTTAATTGTGTTTTTATAGGGCGATGCTTTCAAAATATGTTTTTCTTTAAATTCAACTAAAAACGGTTTTTATTATGTTAAAGCTTTTTTCGTAATAACACTATTTTTTTAAATAATATCACATTTCAGAGTAAAATCACTAAATTGAGATATTTGTTGTGTGTTTTCTCAAATATTGTATTCGCAATCTTTAAAATATATTAATTTCAATTCAAGGTAATATTGTTATAATGTAAACGCAAGTAACACGACGATAATTTTATAAAATTTACAAATATTCTGAAAAAAATTACAAAACATTTCTAAGCAGAATGTTTTAATGCGTGGTTCTCAAACATGGTAATATATTGGACGGTTTTAAAAAAAAATTACTGTTACCATAATTAATAATTGTTTTACAAATATACATTTTAAGTTGAAGGGAGAGTAGTGTTAATGCCTCAAAATTGTTAGTGCCTCAAAGTTGTTCCATCTCTCTCCTTATCTGTGAATGTGTTATATCCTCGTACAAATAAAATATGTTTATTTGATACGTGTTAAAATGTTAAATCCAAAGTCTATATTTTTTAAATATATTTTCTCATTATTCATGTAAATCTGTTGTGTTTGAGATATGAGATATGCACGTATGTCTTTGTGTATGTACCAATATGTTTACATATTTATAAATTCATATGTGGGAGCATGTGTATATTGAACAGAAAATTAACATTCATGCTATTAGAAATAGCGATGTAAGTAATTAATGAAATTAACTTTCTTAACACGATTCTGTGTTATCATACTTCATACCTTTTGTAAATATATATATGTAAATTAAATACATGCCTTTTATGATATTGTGATTAAAATAATTTTATTCACTTTCAAAATATGTTTTTTCATGTCTCTCAAAAGAGGATCTTCATTTCATTCTTTAATATATTGATTAAAAGATAATTAAATAATGAAATGTTTTGAGGCGTTTAAGTTTATTTTAAGTTTATATATTTACTACTCTCTAAATGGTGTATAATTACTGTATATGTATATATTGCATATCAATACTTTGGCCCATAATGAGAAATCTACTCATGGAAATACAAGATAATATTGTATGTCTGCAAAATAAATAAATAAAAATTTTAAATATAATAAGAATCACATTTAATTCGAAAATGTAAGGTTTCCCTTTTCTTTTCTTTGCTCTCCGTCTTCTACCCTCGTTTGGTCGTTTGTTTATTATCAGTAGATGACAAAACTTCGATTCATAACCGAAATTCCCAGAGCGGGTGGTGAGTCAACATTTGCCAGTCAACTTCAACGAAAATTATTGAATTTCAATACCGTTTACCTCAGCCACCGATGTGTTAGTGAAATTATATTAATAGTGCACAATGTATGCAGACTAAAAATAAAAGGAAATTTTTCATAGAATCTATAGAAAAATTACCGCAGGGGTAGACAGCGAGAATGGACCGCCACACTACTCTATTCTTACGTACCTCTCTAGCTTGTGTCACATTCATATAACGAGTCATAAACGCACGTCGATTCTTCCGATTGTTATCAAATTCATTACACATCTCATTTAACTTCCCTTCCATACGTCTTGCAATGTTCCAAGTACCAATTCGACACTTCGCACTCCTCTGTTCGCCCCCATCGGAAAAGTTTCCTGATGGGTGGCGGACCTCATCGCCGTCTCTAGGCATAAACCTACACCCACTTAAAATCTTATTAAAAATTAGTTACATTTCACATATAATTATAATTTTTAACCTATTTAGTACCGTGAAGTTTTAAGTTTAGGAACACTCACATAACGCATGCTTTTAATTATTTAAAAAAAATAGGGCTAATGGATTTTATGCATTATATTTAAAGTTTACCTATAAAACGATAAATTAAGTTTAAATTTTTCATGTTACATTATAAAAATTTCGTATATTTGATTGTTCTTCCAAGGTTGTCACAAGCATAAATAAATAATTATTACATTTTTATAAAAAAAAAAATTATTGAAATCAAAGTATTACGAGTATATGTTGTATTAGTTCTTGTTTATTATCACTTGAAATCGATTTTTTTCAACTGGTATCTTTTTGATCATTTATATCAATCTCACCATAAGTGGTAACCCTAGTTCTCGACATCTACAAAAAATATTTTTTTAATAACAACGAACATCGTCAGAAGGTTCATTTTTCTTGCAGAGATAGTGTATAGATGTCGCTAGCCACACAAATAAAAAAATGTTTAAATTCCTACTGGAATCATTTTTAATATAAAGTGGCCTTACGGTATTGATGGTGCACCTACGTAGCGGCCACCAGTGGCCTTACGGTATTGAAGTGGTTAAATACAATCCTATAGAATTTCTAAAGCACAAAGGCATTATTATAATTCTACTTCTTATTTTATCAAATCAGGCTTACCTGGCGTTGACTTCAATATGACCGGGAGATTTGTTTGTGCCCTCAAAATATTTTAGAGCTGGCAGGGACTTGGGATCGTGGCATTCCAGCAAGTTACAAGGGGTCCCATAAGCTCCTCTTCTTTGAGACTCCTGTGAAAAGATACCGATTTGAGAGAGTGATTTCCTTTCGCCTTCTCTGGTGGTACATTCTGTAGGGATTGCCTTAGCTGTTGATACTGATGATATTTATGATACTGATGATAATGTCAGCTGTCGCATTGCCGGGTATTTGAGTAGCTAAAAGACCACTTGTTCACACTAATGAATAATTTCAGGATGTAACATAATTTGATATTTTCTAGAAGTGTATCGAGCAATACCCAACACATTTAAATAACCATTAGAACTATTAGGAATGTAGAGCGGAAGAAGGTATTATGAACAATATTATAAAAGGATCGCTGCGTTGGTTCGGACATATGGAGCGCATGGATGGAGAAAGAATGATTAAAAAAGTATACCCTAATGATGTAAATGGAGTACTAAGTCGAGGCAGACCAAGGAAAACATGGCATGATCAAATTAATCAAATTTTAAAGGTTGGTCATGCTAGAAGTCGGAAGAATCGACGTGCGTGTATGACTTGCTGTATGAATGTGGAGGAGGCTAGAGAGGTGTGCTAGGATAGAGTAGTGTGGCGGTCCATTCTCTCTGCCTACCCCTACGGGGAAATGGCGTGATGGTTTGTTGTTGTTGTATTGTCTATGCCTTCCTCGATTTCTAGTTCCGTTTACATCGTAAACATATATCTAATTTGCCATTCAAATCATCATAATGTTCCTTTGATTAATACCTGTTTCATTTTTTGACTTGACTTGATTTGATTTGATCACTGAGAAAAATATGAGAGAAAAAGATATATGATAGAATATCGAACGTATACTCGTATATTATATTTTACTTGTACTCAATGGATGCCTTAAACATTTATATTGTTTGTAATTTCTGTTGAGATAATAAACTGATTTGATTTGATTGTTTTGTTCATAACACGCACAGCATTCACTTCTTATATTTTCATTAGACACTCTAACATACACAGGTTTTCCACACATTCGTCTAAGAGATCCCATTTCTACTGCATTTATTTTTCTTTTATCCTAGTTCCTTATATATTTTTAAATAAAATTCGTTTACAATATATTACATGTTTAAATAATATTCTACATTATCTAACATAATGTAATGGTGTAGTCAAAAGCGCCTGCATTATTTGAATTTGATTTATGTACACGATTTTCGTACTTTCGAAAAGCGGACCTTTTTCCATTCCGTAGATAAATAACAATATCCTTGGCATTGGATGTAGGAGTAATATATTTCCCAAATCACATCTTGTGTTACGCAGGGTGTTGTTCTAGGGCTTCTATTTCATCTTCCCTTATCCATCAATCTCTTCAAGGGCTTTCCCAATAGAACACAACTCCAACACAACAGTATCCCATGAACTTGAAACACAATAAATTAATTCTGGTCTTAGTAACAGATTCTAACAATAAGTTTTTTTTTTTAAACTAATTTACTAACTAACTAACCATCACGCCGTTTCACCTGTGGGGTAGGCAGAGAGGATGGATCGTCACATTGTTCGATCCTGGCATAATTCTCGCGCATCTTCTACATTCACACATCTTGACATGCACGCTCATCGATTGTTCCTACTTCGAAAATGGCTCGCCTTTCAGTAATTGATTAATTTAGTCATGCCATGTCTTCCTTGGCCTTCCTCGACTTATTTTCCCATTCACACTACTTGCATATATCTTTTTAACCATTCTTCCCTCTTACATTCGTCCTTGATTTTATTTATCACGCATTCATCCGCCTTACATTTCTTTCTTACTTCATCATTAGATATTCTATCATACATTGTTTTTCCACACATTATGGTTAGTTAGTTAGTATCATAAAAGTATTTTTTATTTTTGAAAGGGAAAAGAAAACGACAGTTTGTAACATAAGTGTGAACGAAGAGAATTTAGAGCAGGTGAGTGAATGAATTTGTGTATTTAGGTAGCATGTTCACAGCGGATGGCCGAACGAATAGTGACATCGAAAGAAGGGTTGATGCGGGTAACAAAGTGAATGGAGCTTTAAAAAAACTTTCTAGAGAGGTGTGCCAGGATAGAGTAGTGTGGCTGTCCATTCTCTCTGCCTACCCTTTACGGGGAAACGGCGTGATGGTTTGTTGTTATTGTTGTATAATAACTTTAAGTGCACCATTCAACAAAGTGAATGGTGCACATAAAGTTGTCATCGCAAACAAAAATCTATTCAAAAAAGGTAGACTGGTAGTGCACAATGGTGTTCTTCTACCGACCCTTATGTACGAAAGCGAAGTATGGAACTGGCAAAAGAAGGATGAAAATAGAATAAATGCAGTAGAAATGAGATCTCTTAGACGAATATGTGGATACTCTGTGTATGATAGAGTGTCGAATGAAAATATATTAAGTGAATGCGGTGATGAACAAAAAGATGAAAGGATTTATTAAGATGGTTTAGAAATGTGGAAAGAATGAATGAAGAAAGAATGGTAAAAAAAATATTTGTTAACGATGTAAACGGAATCAGAAATAGAGGAAGACCGAAGAAAACGTGGCACGATCAAATAAATCAAATATTGAATGTCGGACATGTGAGGAATAGAACAAGTAAATATAACAAAATGTCTAGAATAATACAGGATCTATTCTATTCTTCAATTTTTTTATATTTAAATGAATAGTGATATAAGTGAAGTTTTAAAGCATTTATTAAAAAAGTGATGTGTTTCGTTTTTATAAAAAAAACATTTTGTGAATTTTAGAAAACATGCGTTTTGCGAAGTATGTTGCATATATAATATGTATAGATTTACATAAAATATTATAATATAACAATCGTTAAGATGGTTTGGAAATATGGAAAGAATGAATGAAAAAATAACGGTAAAAAAGCTGTGTACCGGAAATAAAGGAAGACCGAGAAAAACGTGACACGATCAAATAAATCAAATATTGAATGTCGGCCATGTGAGGAGTCAGAGAAAATACGATGTATGAATGTTGAGGAATCGAGAGAAATATGTCGGGAAAGAAAAGTGTGGCAGTCCATTCTTTCTGCCAACCCCTTCGGGGAGACGGCGTGATTATTAGTTAGTTAGTTAGTTATGTTTTACCTGTGTTCATAATACACATTTTTAGTAATAAAGGAATTTTATAAATCTATGGAAACTCACGTTCGTACTGTTCGCTTTCAATTTCTCCCGAATAGATCTGAGTTTTGAGCTGGCCGCAGTGTCGGCATTGTGCCCCACAATGGGAGGCTGAAGTCGTGATAAGCTAGTTTTGTATTGATCCTGTGTATCAAAAGGCTGAATCAAATCATGGAATGATTCCAGAGGAATTGGTTTTTAAACACAGAACCAATAGCTCACATCCGTTCAGGGTTGACATAAAAAATATAAAAATAATTTGAAACATCCCTTTATTTGTTTTGACGAACCAATCGGTTTTACTTCCACCGGAGTTTCGTCAGAGCTACACGAACATTATAATTCAGTGTTTCTTACCGGTATTGAAAGAAAATAAAAATAAAAAATATTGCGTCAAATTCTGAACATGCTGGTTTTCTGGCTTTCAATAATGATAATTAACAAAAACTGTTCTTATATTTAATAAAAATTTAGTAAAAAGTATTATAAAACTTAATGCAAACGGTATGTGTGAGAAAGTTAATTAAGATCTCGTAGATTTATTAAACCGTAAGAGCCAAAACAGGAGTGTCGGAGGTCTTGGGAAGAGTGGTAGCGCCAAAATAGTGCTGGGCAGGCAATGTCGCTCACAGCTCTGACGATAGATGGACAAAACGCCATTTTCTGGCTTCCTAAAACTGCGATCCGAAACCAAGCTTGTCCTAAACTTCGATAGAGGGACGACATTAATGAATATGAGGAATTGGACAAGAATGAGCATGGACCTGTTCCAAGTAGCGCAAGACAAAAATGCTTTCGCTGCAGTGATCGCCAACGTTGAGGGGACCTGACACGGCACCAGAGAAGAAGATGACAATGTTCAAGGTAAGAAATGAATTTACATCAAAAGAAAATCGGGTCATATCTGAAATCTAACATTAGTCCCTTAGGTAAGAAGCCAAGGGTTGTATACCCCAGACAAACTACTCTTTATTAACAAACAAGATTGTCTTCTATGTTTGCCATACTTTGTGCTGTAGTTTTTTATTTGGCTTTTTTTATATACTTTGTATATACAACACTCGTTTAATTTTTTTTTAAATTACATATCAGACATGTTCCGGACAACCGGTCTTTCTTTAGTGATACAACATATAACATATGTCAAAACTGATCATATTTGTAAACAATTTTATAATATTTTAAATATGTATCTTTATAATATGTATCACTGAAGAAGAACCGGTTGTCCGAAACATGTCTGATATGTAATTTTAAATTCTTTTAAATTTTAGTGATGTATATACAAAGTATATAAACAAAAAAAGACGAATAAAACAAGATTGTGTTGATATTAATATTGTAACGACTAACTCACACAAAAACTATAATTAATTTTATCAATGAAATATTAAACTGCAAATTCGATAATGCCCAAGCAAGACAAAATTCGTCACTCGCCCAAAATATAATAAAGCTTTTAGAATAAGATTCATTTTTACTAACAAATCATAAGAACAAATTTAATTGGTTTCACAAGTTGCCACTGGCTTTTTAATAACAAACGTCAATGTTTACAAATACAGTGATACCATAACTCACTAACGCCATCTACTGTTCGATTGTAAAAACATAAAAGGCAACCCTAGTATTCTCTTTCTTCCTTGGTTTAGACCTATTATTTTCTTCCCTGTTTATTTCTCCTTTTTTTTTAATAATCAATATAAAATTTCTGTTACTGAACCTAATTACTGTTTTTTTTTTTATATTTATTATAATTATTTTTAATATTGTGTGTAGTTTCTTCTCCTTCTAATAATTTTGTATCTAAATTAATTATTTCTGTTGTATTTTTTAGTTGATTGTAAGACCTGACGATGCACAACATAAGCAGATTGATTTTTTCCCAGCCCTATTTATCGTCTATAGAAATGAAAGATGGATAGGATTCTTTTGTTATTCTCCATCAAATAATTTCCAATATCGTTTCAGCGCTATTTTTGCACTGCAGCGGAATAATACCCTCGGGCATGTTCAGCCCTTCCACCATTCTTAAGCAAGAGTAATATTATATGTTTCATTCTCTATGTCCATCTACAGGGTAAACAATACTTGACATTTAATTTTTTTAATGTAAAATAGCTATCAAAATAAAGAAAAAAATATTCTGTGAATAAATTATTGGAAATTAATTTATTGATGAAAGTAAAAATTAAGATGGTTTGGACACATGGAAAGAATGAGCGAAGACAGAATGGTAAAGAAGGTATATGTAAACGGCGTGAACGGAGCTAGAAATAGAGGAAGGCCGAGGAAAACGTGGCACGATCAAATCAATCAAATATTGAATGTCGGACACGTGAGGAGTCGGAGAAATCGACGTGCGTGCATGACAAGATGTATGAATGTAGAGGAAGCGAGAGAAGTATGTCAAGACAGAACAGTGTGGCGTTCCATTCTTGCTGCCTACCCCTCCGGGGAGACGGCGTGATGGTAAGTTAGTTAGTTAGTAAAAATGGCCGTTCATAGAGGAGTTCTGTTTCAAACCCTTTGTATGGGAGCGCAGCATTGAAATGGCAGAAAAAGAGTGAGAACAGAATACATGAGATAGAGATGAGATTCCTTATTCTGATGTGTAGCAAAACGATGTACAGCAGAATTCTGATATCAGGAAGGAATTTAAAAAAGAAAGAAAGTATTATAAACAAAATTATAAATGGGCCACTGCGTTGGTTTGGACATATGAAACGCGTGAATAAATAATTGATTGTTAAAGAAGTATACGTTAAAGATGCGAATGGGTCGAGTAAGACCGAGGAAAACATGGCAGGACCAAGTTAATCAAATTTTAATGATACTAGCTTATCTTGTTTGAATTCTCCTTCTTGTCTCTCTGGTATCTTAGGTTGGATAACATCAGGAATGTAATTCTGCCACTGGACTATTCTTGAAGGTTATTTAAACAGGCTTTTTTCCTCTCACGATACTTCGGTTTTCTTTAATTTGACCTTGGAAAATTAATTGTTTAAAATATTTAAAATGTTGTAAATAATCGCATACCCTTTCCTTTAGTGTTTAAATAACGATTTGTTTTATTTTATTGTTAAAATCTCAAATCTCTGATATTAGAAAGGAATGTAGAGTGAAAAAATGTATTATGTACAAAATTATGAAAGGATCGTTGCGTTGGTTCGGACATATGGAGCGCATGGGTGAAGAAAGAATGGTTAAAAAAGTATACGTTAACGACATAAATGGAGTACGGAGTCGAAGTAGACCGAGTTAAACATAGCATGAAAAAATTATTCAAATTGTAAAGGTTGGTCATGTCAGAAGCCGGAAGAATCGACATCGATAGAGTAGTGTGACGTTCCATCCGCTCTGCCTACCCCTGCGGGAAACGGCGTGATGGTTTGTTGTAATTGTTAAAAAATTATATTATATATTAACGAATGACGTTTATTTTCGGAAAATACAACAACACTTTTTTTTTAGTTATTCTAAATTAACCAGTAATGGCCATATAGAAAAAAAAATATGTAATCCAAAACGTTTTTAATATACTAGTATATACGAGTACATATTTTTTTGTCATTCAATAATCAACATTTTCTCGGAATTTTTTTTTAATTAAAACAAAATTATAAAAATAGGAATCTCGTTATCTTTTGTTAATTATATTATAATTTATTGTAATGTCATTTCACATTCGACACAGGACCAGCGATAGATAATCCAATGTCGAGTGCAACTCGACAATAGATATAAAAGTGTTAAATAATTACATTAAACATATGTATATAAGTAATGTTTAAACATGATTACATCATTATAGTGGAACCCGGTAATCCGACGAACTATCGAATTTGTCGGATTATAGAGTACTGCCTAAGACCCCCCTATAGTCCGGAATTTTTTGAAAAAGAGTACCTTGTAATCAGACAAATTACAGATCAAAATGATAAAATTCTCTTTGAACTACAAATCATACTATATAAGTATGTCGAATTTAGTAAATTTAACAACACAATAGAGAGCTTACGTTTTATTATAAAATTAACGTCATTAATGCTATAGAACTTACAAAAAATAATAACTAAATTTTACATTAGGAAATAATTGTGTACAAACAAATGTATTATACATACTAAAATAATCAAAAACTATGAATAAAAATCATAATATGAACCAATCAATTTATGACGCATGAAAATATTCATCATTTTTTTTGGTTTAACATTGTCGAAACGCGTGACCAAAGCTTTGTTCCTCAGTCGTCTCAAAAGTAAAAGTTCGTTGTAGGATGCACCAATCTTTTCAGCCCATTGAAGATAGGCATGTCGGATTACAGGGGGGGCGAATTAGACAAGTTCCGGATTCCGGATTACCGGGGGTCCACTGTATATATTAATTGATAATATGGGTCATGAAAAGAGACATGCATAGAATAACCTTGAGGGACAGAGTTAGAAATTAATTAAATCTACAACGAACCAAGGAGACTGCGGTTGCTCTGCAGATAGGTGTGCTGAAGTGGCGATGGGCTGACCATATTGGTTGGAGAACCGACAGCCGATGAGAAAGACAGGTTCTGGATTGGATGTCCGCCTGCTTGCTGGACCGGTGACATTGTAAAGATTGCTGGAAATAGATGATGAGAGTTTAATTGATTAACAAGACCAAGAAAATAGAATTAGTTATTTAAGACCCGTGACAGACAGACCTGTCTGTCAATATAAGCTAACCTGCCAATAAAAATACCATCGTTTTTTAAATTATTATTTAAAACAAACTTCAAACGTGGGATTTTAGTTAAATCATTAGATTTATTTAACTAGACTCAATAAAATCTACTAGTTATCATAACTCTTAATGAAAAAACTTAGTTTTTATATCACAATTGTAATTTTTCCACTTTTAATATTTTCTCCTATAAACAGTAACTAACCGTTCTTTTATTTAAAATATTTAGATACCTAACTCAATTTCAGCAAGAACCTCAAAATTATTACAAAGAAAAGATTTAAATTGACATAGGATCAAATACACATAAAGATTCGAAAATTTTACATTTGATATATTATTGTAACACCTGATGATGTCAACATGGTTGATGAAACAGCTGTCGTAAAATAAATACAATTGTGATATAAAAACAGTTTTTTCATTAACAGTTATAAAATGTTAAAGTATCATAGTGTTACGGACAAAACAATGGATTATTAAATCTCTTAGTGGTTTTTTTTTTCAATTCGGAATATGTGATTTTATAACATTGTTTAATTTTTATTATTATTTAAATTAACTTCTATTAAGAGAGTCGCAGTAAAATCATTAGATTGATACATTCATCAACTTATATTTTTATGAACACAAACTACTTACACTATATGTCGTAATACACAATTGTTATTAATTGAACGACAATTGTTGATTATTACTGCTGCACGCGCAATTATAACCTTAAAATCTTCTGTGTGTACCTCATTTCACCTCGAAGGGGTAGGCAGAAAGAATGAACCACCACACATTTTTATCCTGAGATATTTCTCTCCCTTCCTCAACATTCATACATCGTTTCATGCACGCGCGTCGATTTCTCTTAGTCCTCACGTGGACGACATTCAATATTTGATTTATTTGATCGTGCTACAATTTCCTCGGTCTTCCTCAATTTCTAGTTCCATTTAAATCGTTATCATATACTTTTTTAACCATTATTTCTTAATTTATTCTTTCCCTGTTTTAAAATTGTCTTAATGATCCTTTTATTATTTTATGTAAATCTGTACATATTAAATACAATACTTCACTACGCAAAATGCATGTTTTCTAAAATAGGTACACTAAATGTTTTTTATTGTAAAATTAAAATACATCACTTTTTAATAAATGCTTTAAAACTTTACTAATAACACAATTCAGTTTAATTATTTAAAAAATGGGAGGAATGGAATAGATCCAGTATTAAGTATTATAAATGGAAACGTCTGCTTTCTGGAAATTTTGTTATATTTAATCGATATATTTTGCCTTACTAAGGCATTTTATTATTTTTGATAATTTAATGAAAGCAAAACATTTGGTTCCCATAAAACATAATACAGGTTCTAAAAATAGAGACGATTTTGTTCAAATTAATTATTTAATGTGAATTTTTACATCACTGTTCATGAAACAATTAATTGATCATAAATTCATTATATTCTGTAAAAGAATGACTATAGAACGATCCTAATTATAAGGAGGCCATGCTTTGAATATAGTTTTGAAAATAAAAATAAACATTTCACTCACCATGACGAATTTGTTATTTTGTACACTTTATTCCAATAAATTATCATTGTCCTTTATTAGGGCTCCGTAATGTTTTCTAAATGAATAAGATGCATTCATCAGGCACAAACTACTGACATTATTTTTTGTAATGCCAAATTGTTATTAATTTTAAGACAATCATTGATTATTACTGCTGCACGCGCAATCCTTAAAATCTTCTGTATATACTTCATTTCACCTGATTGTATTGAGCTGCCATCTTGTCTCCTGTATTTCAATAATATCACTTTAATATATTTTTTAAAGTCATGATTCAAAAGGCAACACAATATAAAAACAAATAAAAACTTTTAGAAGTGACTGCGCGCAGGTTATATAAACAACGGCTATTTTAATTTACTACTAAAAATGTATACGTTTTGCTTATCGCCAGCAGTAAATTTATTGTTACCTGTTTATGACTTAAAAATAAGGCGACCTCTATATTTGCGTAGCTAAAACAGTATAATAAAGATTGTGTTTCTTCAACAAGTTTATTCTAATATATCATTAAATAGTTTGAACCTATTTTAACCCTTAACCAGGTCATGAAATGAGGGTCTCCCACGTAGATTTTTACCAGGTTTTGGTGAAGAATCTACCACAATATGTTAAAAACGCCCAAATAGAAATATTGTGTATGATCACAAAAAAAAAACTTGGAATGGAAATGTCACTATTACGGCCATTTTTTCTGTGGTCGTCCGTCTAATGGTTGTTTTTGTGAAAAGTACAGCGTATTTTATTCATAATGGCGAATCGGAGAGGTGTAAGTTGTTCAATTTTTTGATGTGTTGTAGAATTTGAGTTTTTCTAGTGATATGTGCATACATTATACGTTTATACTTGAAAAATATCATGATAAAACGAAATAAAACATGTGGGAATCCATATGACCTTAGCCTGTGAAGACTTAATTATTGTGGGAGTTATATGTTCATTGCTCGGTGAATGAAAATCTTTATTAGGCACTACCTTTTTGCCGCGGTTTTTATTTTTGGTTTTGGATAGTTCTAAAATATGACGTTCCACATTTTAATACTCTGGAATGGGAAAAATCTAAGTTTTTTTTTATGTTTGATTTTTATATGTAGATATAAGAAGTCTAGAGAGTCTAGACAGGCAATGGGATTACGTTTTCCCACATGTTTTTTTTAGGTTTTTAGGAAATTTTCTAGATTAAATTGATAAAATCGCAAACTAAACATTATTACTCACATAAATTTATCATTGAGATGGTTTGGACATATGGAAATAATAAATGAAAAAAGAATGCTAAAAAAATTATACGTTTATGATGTAAATGGAACAAGAAATAGAGGAAGACCGAGGAAAACCTGGCACGATCAAATAAATCAAATATTGAATGTCGGCCATGTGAGGAGTCAGAGAAATCGACGCGCGTGCATGACACGATCTATGAATGTTGAGGAAGCGAGAGAAATATGTCAGGTAAGATAAGTGTGGCAGTCCATTCCTTCTGAGAGACGGCGTGATGGTTAGTTAGTTAGTTTGTTAGAAAATATAAGATGAAAATTTCAGTACTATTAGAAAAATACAAGACTAAAAATATATAAATAGTTATTTAAGACTCGTCACAGACAGACATGTTTGTCGATGCCAGCTACCCTGCCAATAAAAATCAGATATTTTTATTTAATTATTCATTAAAATAAACTTCCACCAAGAGATTTTAGTTAAATCATTAGATTTATTTAACTTGACTCAATCAAATCTACTATGGAAGCGAAGCATGCAACTGGCAGAAGATAGATGAGAGCAGAATAAATGCGGCAGAGATGAGGTCCCTAAGTGGTATGTTTGGTAGAAAGATGTACGATAGAATCTCAAATGCTGATATTAGGAAGGAATGTAAAGCGAAAGAAGGTATTATGAACAAAATTATGAAAGGATCGCTGCGTTGGTTTGGACATATGGAGTGCATGGGTGAAGAAAGAATGGTTAAAAACGTACACGTTAACGATGTAAGTGGAGTAAGGAGCCGAGGCAGACCGAGAAAAACATGGCATGACCAAATTAATCAAAAATTAAAGGTTGGTCATGTCAGAAGCCGGAAGAGTCGACGTGCTTGTATGATTCGATGTATGAATGTGGAGCAAGCTAGAGAGGTATGTCAGGATAGAGTAGTATGACGGTCCATTCTCTCTGCCTACTTTTTTTTTTTTAATTAAAAAGGCTAATACGAAGGATTTTAATCAATGATATTAGTATTTATTTTTACAATCTCCAATGTGAGCAGAAAATAGCTCATTATTATGAAGAAGGAATCTGGTCGTGTCCAGGCTTGAACCCATGTCCCCTGGATCAGGAGCCAAGTGTTCTATCCCCTAGACCACCACCCGATGTGGGGAAACGGCGTGATGGTTTGTTGTTGTTGTTGTTGTATCAAATTTACTAAAGTGTTTTTTTTTTTCCTTAAATTCGGATTATGTGATTTTATAACATCGTTTTATTTTATTATTATTTAAATTAACTTCCATCAAGAGAGTCGCAGTAAAATCATTAGATTTATTTAACTAGACTCCATCAAATCTACAAAAGTGTTTTTTTTTTCAAATTCGGATTACGTATTTTATAGAGGGATTTGTATCCCTTTCAACTAAGCAGTTAATACGGTTGTGTTTCAAAAAATGATCCAAGTCTTTGTGGAGATTAAGCTACGATAAAAATAAGCACCGACAATCCTATATATAGAGTCGAAAACAGGGTAATAAAAAGGGTAACTAATATTTGATAAATGTAAAAATGACTGTGTTTTCGTGTTGGGTTATGGCCCATTATGCTTTTATCTATTGCTCGAAATGAAATTAATATTCAACTATAACTTTTTGAATTAAAAGCAATAATGATTTCTGACTCGAAGACTTTAAAAGCACGAATGCCTCTATCCCACGGCATTTATTTCGGGAATCTTCTTCTTTTCGTGCCGTGTCAGGTCCCCCTGACTATAACAAAGGCATCTCTATCCTGTGCCACTTGGAACAGGTTCTGAACTCTTGTTATTCCTATCCACTCTTTGATTTTCCGCAGCCAGGACAGCTGCCTTCTACCAACTCCCCGACGTCCCTCAACTTTACCCATTAATATCAGTCGAAGGATGTGGTATTTTGCTCCCCTTACCACATGACCCAAACATGAGACCTTTCTAATTTTCACACTTGACAACAGCTCTCTATTGGCTCTGGCTCTCTGTAGTTCTTCTGTATTACTGACCCTATCGGTCCACGGTATACGGAGCATTCTGCCGTATATCCACATCTCGAACGCTTCCAACAAGTTTCATTACATTAACTTTCAGAATCCAGGTTTCGCAGCCATATAAATAGTAAAACAGACCATATATAACATTTCATCAGTCTTTGTCAGAGTTTCAAGTTAAGATTATCGTTGCAAAATAATGTTTTTATTTTATTAAATTCAGCTCGTGCAACTTCAATTCTGCATTTTGGGACCAATTTCCTGCAGCTTCGAAGGGATGGGCATCTCATAACTCATTTCTTTCGATTAATCAGGGGATATTTCATAACACTCAGCATATGTCAAGACAAGCCTTATACAACAACAACAAACCATCACGCATTTTCCTTGGAAGGGTAAGCAGGCTGAATGAACCGCCAAACATACCTCTCTGGCTTCCTCCACATTCATACAGCGAGTCATACACGCACGTCCATTCTTCCGACTTCTAACATAACGGACCTTTTATTAATTTGATCATGCCACGTTTTTCCTCGGTTTTCGTCAAATCCGCAATCCATTCACATCGTGAACGAATACTTTCTTAACCATCATTTGTTTATCCATTCGTTCTATGTATCCAAACCAACGCAGTGATCCTTTCATAATTTTGTTCATTATGTTTTTTTCTGCTCTACATTCCTTCCTGATATTAACATTTGAAATTTGTTAGTACATCGTTTTACCACTCTCACTTCTCTACCGAATTTATTCTGCTCTCGTCCATATTTTACCAGCTCCTTAGATTTTTCTTCACTGCCAGTAAGTTACAATTAATTACCTTGAGATACAATTAGAATTTATCAATGAAAGCGAAAATGGCCGTTCACAATGGAGTTCTGGTCCCAACCCTTATGTATGGAAGTGAAGCATTGAACTTGCAAAAGAAGGATGATAGCAGAATAAATGCGGTAGAGATAAGATCTCTAAGACGCTTGCCTTGGTTCGGACATATGGAGCGCATGGGTAGCGAAAGAATGGTTGAGAAAGTTTACGTTAATGGTGTAAATGGAGTACTAAGTCAAGGTAGACCGAGAAAAACATGGCATGACCAAATCAATCAAATATTAAAGGTTGGTCATGTTAAAAACCGAAAGAATCGACGTGCGTGTATGACTCGCTGTATGAATGTGAAGGAAGCTAGAGAGGTGTGTCAGAATATAGTGTGGCGGTCCTTTCTCTCTGCCTACCCCTGCAAGGAAACGGCGTAATGGTTTTGTTGTTGTTGTTACAATTAATTACCTTAAGTCAGCTTATTACTTCAAATATTTCATCATATACCAAGTTTTCATTCCGATGAAATATCGTGCTTTAGAGAGCGATTTAAAAATGTTAGTAATATTTTATACGGATTATTTATAGCGTTATTATTATGAAACTCTTTCGCTGCATTGCCCATGTAGTAATAATGTCTTCTGAAAATATTTCATATTTCCAGCCATGTCGATTATTGAACAGAACGAAACCTTTCAGGTAATATTCCACCAAATTTCTAAAAAGTAAACCTCAATAAGTCTAAAATATTCAATTCTTATTTTAAAAAGTCCATACTTAAGTAAGTTTTTAGTAAGTTTATGTATAATTTTTCACTTTCTACAACAATTATTAATACTAGTTATAATAATGTTTAAAATAACTCGTGTCAAAAATATTGTTTAAAGGAACTCATGTCATAAATAGTGTTTAACCAATGTCATAAATAGTGTTAAAAAAATCATGCCATAAATAGTGGGGTATCAATAATGAGAGTCCTCTCACAATTCTTCCCATATTAAATCGAATTAATAAATAAAAATAAATCATTGTATTAAAATAAATCAATAATTATTACAATAATCTCCTAAACTGTTTGTTGTAACACCCGATGATGTCAATATCGGTTGGCGAAACAGCTGTCGCGACACTCTCAGTGAATAAAAAGTAATTGTGATATTATAACAGGGTTTTAAATTTCAACAGTAATTCTTATTTTAAATATAAATTCTAGGAAGGCCTGGGACCTGCAACACCTAATGTTCTGGCTTATCCGGCTAGGTTGGACAATTGGACTGCTGGGAGCAAAAGGAACAGAACCGAAGAGCTTGGAGGAAAAAAACGATCAAGGAGGCTAAAACTCTTCAAGAGTTTTTTGGCCATATGAAGTAAGTAAACATTAAATATAAATAAAAGCCCACGTGTTCATGAATAATGTAAATTTATTTATAGCATTATGCTACGTTTTCCTAGTTCATCTTCTATTTCTTGTTCCATTTACATCATTAATATACACTTTCTTTATCATTATTTTTTCTTTCATTCTTTCTTTGTGTCAATAACAATCTGAATAACCCTAATTTATACGATTAAAGCTGCTGTTTTTCTAAAAGTTTTATTCTTATTTAAGAAAATGACATGTTTCGCCTTTGTAAGACATAAAAAAAAACATATGTAAATTATGTGTATCTCAATAGAGACGAAGATGTAAATTATTTGGAAACAGAATAATATAATATGGTGGTCGAGGCATTTACAGGACTTATGACCTGTCATTGGTTGGGTTAAGCGATCGCTTTATGCAATACAACATTCTCACAACTTTATGTAAGTCATCGCCTCGACCACAATATTCTGTTTCCAAATAATTTACATCTTCGTCTCTATTGAGATATAATTATTTCTTAATGATTAACCCGTAATGAGTAAAATCCAGTATTTGTCTATAAGTATTTGTATAGATTCAAAAAAACAAAACATTTCATAAAGCCTTAGAAAGGCGAAACATGTCTTTCCCTTATAAAAATTCTAGAAAAATGTGTTGTTTTCATTCGCATTATTTATTATACAGTTTTAAACCATTGTTAAAAAAACAATAAACTTATTGACGCTATGAATACTTTGTTATATGTTTTGTATACTCGTATATGTATTGCATTCACTTTTTATATTATTAGAAGCTGTGTCCTGTAATTTTGGAGCTTATTCCTGGGATGTAGATATCCGACTTTCCTGTCTAATGTTTTTTTTATTTATAATTTTGTTGAATCGCTCTGTACATTATTACAGCGACCCAAATCGATTTCAAGGGTAAAGCTGTCATATTGATTCTCGTGACGTGTGATAGGTCGCTAATTTATCGCCATTTTTTGTCACATGACCAAACCAAAGTGATAATCACGCTGCCATCGCCATTCGCCTTATTAAGGCAATATCAAATGTTTGATAATGTCTTAACAGGCTAAAACCAGTCATTCATATTATACATTTAAATAAGTTCTAGAAACATACGATTTCATTATATTACTGATCCTTAAGTTATTTTGTGCGGGAGATGCCTATTGGTGGCGATGATGTTCGCAACCCATTGAAAAGAGAAGGATGAAGTGCCGCATTGGTTAAAGTGTGGCAGTCCATTATTTCTGCCTACCCCTTCGGAGAGACGGCATCATGGTTTGATAGTTAGTTTTAGTTATTTTTCAATCTCCTTAATTAAATTTATTGTTTCTTGGACAATGATGTAAAATTCCGTATTAAATATTTAATAGGAATGATTTTCAATTTTCTAGAAGTTTAATTATATTTTATGGTAATGACATGTTTCGCCCTTCTCAGGCATTATCACATTTGATAATGCCTTAGTCAGGTGAAACATGTCATTCCCATAAAATATAATAAAACTTCTAGAAAAATTACGTTTTCTAAAATCTTTAAATTTTGATCATGCCATCATTCACCATATTTTTGTTCGACTATAATTTGTTCGATTCTTATATCAGATTTTCTTTACATCATGGTTCAATATAAAATAAATAGATTTGAGTATTTTCAATATTTATTGCTGTTTGATTTTTGAATATACATTTTTTTACCTTTAAAAGCAGTTATTCTATGAAACCCCGTTTTACGAACGATATGTAATACGAAATAAGGCGCTAGGGACTCGTAAAGATATATCGTTTAACGACCATACCCCTCCCTCTTCCGGCCTTACGTCTGGGGCCTCCCTACCAGATTATAAACCTTTAAAAATTGCTTCGATTTAACATGTTTTACAGTATTTACAAGTTACATTTATTATTAATGCGACCATTAAGATTTTTAATAATTAATACAAATGAAAACATCCGTTTTCTAGAAGTTTTATTATATTTTATGTTAATGACATGTTTCGCCTATTAAAGGCGTTATCAAATGTTGATAATGACTTAGAAAGGCGAAACATATCACATAATTAAAATAATACGAATGAAAACGTCTGTTTTCTTGAAGTTTTATTATATTTTATGTGAATGACATATTTCGCCTATCTAAGGCATTATTAAATGTTGATAAAGATTTCGAAATGTGAAACATATCAAATAATAAATACGAAATATAACGTATGTTTTCTAGAAATTTTATTATATTTCATGTGAAAGACATGTTTCGCCTGTCTAAAGCATTATCAAAAATAGCGAAAAACAAACTCGTTGTTGTTTCTACACATTAATTAAGAACAAAATACGATAGGTATTAGACGTGGTCCAATAAGTTGTTCAGAATAATTTATATAACCTGAAACTAGTTAAATTACTAGTTAACTAGTTTAGTACTTAACTGCATTCCAGGAAATATCCCTTAATTGTTTTCAAAAATGTATTGGGCAACGTCAATTACCTTCATTGCAGTATTTTACTCCATGAACTCGTATATATAAATAACAAGGCGTTTGATTTTCGCTACATTTGATAATGTTTCAGTTCCTGTTCTTCCCGCTGTATATTTCTGTGGTGTATCATTATTTTTATCTTTTATATATTGTTCCTAAAACGTTTATGTATTATATATTATGTTTATTTATTCAATAAAGTACAGCGGAGCATAGAAGTAAGATTGAGTAGATTAAATGTGGTCTGGCACCCCCTTGTTGTTGCCGTATTTAAATATAAGTCCCGGATGGACCGGGGACAGGCCCAGGGAGTGTACGAGCGAGACTGATAAAAAGGCGCCGCTACGCCCTATAACAGCCTCGGGTATGTGGCGGGAACTTCTATGTTCCTTTAAAAAAAAATGTTTCAGAAAGCCGAAACATGTCATTCACATAAAATTTAATATAACTTCTAGAACAGACGTTTTCATTGCTATTAATTATTCAATATGCAGTTTTATAACATTGCTCAAGAAACAATTAAAATGTTTTTAATATTTTAGAAAATATTTTAGGCTGGCATCATTATCGGCTGACCCTCGTGCCCGAAGAAGACTGTTCTGCACGGTTGTGGGTCCACGTGTGAAATCCCAAGCCCAATCCTGGACCCATACAATCTGCGTCATCTAGGTCAGAGGGAGGCGTGGTCGTGAAGCATCCACCGTCTCCCAATGGTCTCTTCTTTCTCCTCCTCCTCGTCTCCGGTAAGTTTAATACCTTACATAAAACTAACTAATCAACCATCACGCCGACTCCCCGAATGGGTTGATAGACACAGCGGAACACCACAGTGTTCTTTCTTGCCATACACTCTCGATCTCCAACATACATACACCGTTTTATGCACGCAAGTCGATTTCACCGACTCCTTACGTGTCTGACATTAAATATTTGATTGATTTTATCGTGTCACGTTTTCCTCCGTTTTTATATTTTTCTTGGTCCATTTATAATTATTATTATTATTATTTTGTCGCATCGCTCTTTAGACCATGACAGCATGACCAAATCAATGTAAAAGGTATTATTATAGCTATCATCGTGATTCTCATGACATGTGATAGGTAGCTAATCTATCGCCATTTTATTGTCACGTGAATTCTACACCAGACCAAAGACAGTGTGACAATCACACTGCCCTCGCCGGGAACCCTCACGTGTCTGACTTTAAATATTTGATTGATTTTGTCGTGTCACGTTTTCCTCCGTTTTTCTCTTTTTCTTGGTCCATTTATAATTATTATTATTATTATTATATTATTTTGTTGCATCGCTCTTTAGACCATGACAGCATGAGCCAAATCAATGTAAAAGGTATTATGATAGCTATCATCGTGATTCTCATGACATGTGATAGGTAGCTAATCTATCGCCATTTTATTGTCACGTGAATTCTACACCAGACCAAAGACAGTGTGACAATCACACTGCCCTCGCCGGGAATCGAACCCGGAACCTTCGGGGTGGCAGTCAATGCACTTACCACTCGGCCACGAAGGTCGTCACGTATTTCATATCATAATAGATTCAACGGCGTATATTAGATTCAACGTCTGAATTTCTATTCCTACAGGCATCACCAAAGGCAGGTTGATCCTGCGTGACGAAGTAAAGTTCTATAATAGATGTCTGCGCTGTCGCAGGTAATTATCAGGAACAAATAGAAAAAACCTATTTGTTCCAGAACATAGGGGTTCTCAATAGAGCCCCTAATTAGCTGTACATATAAATACTTACTTTAAATGTTCATATGCCTCAAAAATCTAATCGTAATAAAAGACAGCAGAGATTTCATGATTCTGTAAACACTGACAAAAGTGTGCAGTGCTCCGGAAGTGAAGCATAAAATCTTTCATTTCATGCGACAGTTGTAAAGGGATGAAGTCAAGGAAAGTTTATCAAGGGACTCTGGCGTAACCAACACGCATAAGAGACCCCGGAAATGAAATGTCATTTATCCGACATCATCTTTGGAAAATTCCTTTGAGTTGTGCAAAGAAATCGCTTGAGCATTTCTATGTGCAGTATTCCAATTTTAGAGGAAATCTAATATTTCTACCCGTGAGATAATGTTTTTACTGTGATTCGTATTGCATACTGCGATGGTTGGTACTTTTTATGTGTCAATTGGACATTTTAAGTGATGAGTGTGATAAATGTAATATTACAGCATAATGTAATCATTAATATGATTTCATATATTTTTTTATAGTACATTGATAGTTTTGGTTATTCAATGAACGGTGAAGAAAGTACGTGTAAATAACGTTAATGGTCGTTAACCGTCGCGTTGCCATGTGGTCAATTGAGTTTCCACTGCCAATTTAAAGTTGATTTTCTTAAAACCTATGGACCCTAATATTATAAAAAAATTGTAATCCTCCATTGAAGTGTTCTCAATATTTCGTAATAAAAAAAAAGCAAAAAATTACTTCCTTCATCCCAAAAAAAAATATTTTTTAAGACTGCCCTCACCTTCATTCGTGTTAAGGTAGAATTTGTTTTGCTAATATTTACAACTTTATCAAAAGTGACAAATACTTACTCGCTGTTTTGAACGTATTATAAATTATATGTTTGGCCTTTTCTCATAGGTACGTAATAATACCGACTGTGGACGGAAACGCAGCACGCAACTTAATAATATCAGAACTGTGAAAATATTAACACTTTACCAAAAGGGACAAATATTAATACGTACTCGTTGTCTTGAACGTACTATACATTTTGCCTGGGTGCCTTTATCATACGTAAAACTTGTCTCGCCCCGCCGCGGCGCGGCGCGGCGGGGCGAGACAAGTTCATACTTGGTGTCAGTTGCTTATATGCTGTGACGCATTCCATATCAGAAATCGCATGGTTCCAGAAAAAAATTAATAATGATATGTTTTTCAAATAATCCATGAATGTTATAGATATCGATCTATTCCTAATGAAATTCCCTACAAGATGACATAAATTAAATTTTGATTCATCGAGTCATATGCTTGATATTTAGATAAAGTTTGCGGTAAACTGAATTGACCACATGGGAGCGAGCGTTTTGTTTTGAATGCGGTACGTTAAGGGTTAACTCTCATTGTCTTGCACGCTATCATCTTCAGTGTCTTCATCTCAAAGCCCTAAAAACTCACCCTAATCATATAATGCACACACATCGATTTTTCCAACTCGTCACATGGCTGATATTCAATATTTGTTTTATTTGATCGTGCCACCTTTTTTTCGGTCTTCCTCTATTTCTAGTTCCATTTACATTGTAAACGTAAACTTTTTTATACCATTCTTTCTTCATTTATCCTTTCCGTGTGTCCAATCTATCTTAATGATCCTTACTTTATTTCATTCACACTGCATTCACTTCTTTTATTTTCATTTGACACTCTATCATAGATATTTTTCCACACATTCGTCTGAGAGATCTAATTACTACTGCATTTATTATATTCTTATCCTTATATTTTTTGTGATAGTATACTTATACTTGTATACGAATCCTGGATTTCACCCATGGTGGGTGATTAATTCATGAAATTTAATTGTATCTCAATAGAGACGAAGATGCAAACTGGAAACTGAATATGGTTAATCAAGGTGTTTACAAGACTTATGACCTGTCATTGGTTGGGTTAAGCGCACGCTTTATGGAATTAAAACATTCCCCATTCCACCTATTTTCTTTATGACCATGTAAGACAAATTTTTGGAGGTTGTATATATGCTACAAATCTATACTTATCTTCACATGTCAGTTTCAATACGCCATCTATGTAGATTTGATTACATATGTTAATCTTTTTAAGATTAATCTATATATTATAATCCACACACTAACGCCATCTATGGAGATTAATTTTAACTTATTTAACCTGTTCTATATTACACGTTCATACATAAGTGTCGATACAAGAACACCATTAGGTACTGCCAATTTGTTTATTGTAGGCTTTTGTTTGCAATGCCAACTATCGATATTATGTAAAATTGGAAAAATGCCTCCCTAGAATGGGTTACTCCAATTGGGAGGTATTAAAACCAGTAGTATGTAGATTTATGTAGATTTGATTACATATGTTAATCTTTTTAAGATTAATCTATATATTATAATCCACACACTAACGCCATCTATGGAGATTAATTTTAACTTATTTAACCTGTTCTATATTACACGTTCATACATAAGTGTCGATACAAGAACACCATTAGGTACTGCCAATTTGTTTATTGTAGGCTTTTGTTTGCAATGCCAACTATCGATATTATGTAAAATTGGAAAAATGCCTCCCTAGAATGGGTTACTCCAATTGGGAGGTATTAAAACCACGTTTCTGATCAATAAACAATATCTGTATAAACATAAATTCAAACAACATCCAATTCTACGAAATATTTAATTGATACGAGTATGTATTGTATTTCTCTTTGATTATATTTTCATTATTTTTTTATTTGTAAAATTATTTAATGTTTTATTAATGCTACATTGACCAAGTAATTAAGAAACGCTTAAATATAATCTAAGCAACACCTCTGCTTGGAAGAAACTTTTAAATGAAATATGCGAGGCGTGAATACCAAAATGTAGAATTATGTCGTCCACAAAACTTTCTAAAAGGAAAACTTGTTCGTTGAGACATATGGAGTTAATTTAATTACCTAGGAGCCGTTTGCTAATATAAACCCTTATTTAATCAGGGAGGAAGTACGTAAATAACGTAATACATAACTTTATAATCTGTATACATAAAACGGTGTGCGAATTAGCAATGTGCCCATTTTAATATTGTATTTAGCATCCAAGAATATACTTAATAAGATACAACAACAACAACAAACCATCACGCCATTTCCCCGTAGGGGTAGGCAGAGAGAATGGACCGCCACACTACTCTATCCTGGCATACCTCTCTAGCTTTCTCCATATTCAAGGATTAATTGTATCTCAATAGAGACGAAGATATAAATTGTTTTTTGGAAACAGAATATGGTGGTCGAGGCGTTTACAGGACTTATGATTGGGTTATTGGTTATTGGGTTATTGGTTGGGTTAAGCGATCGCTTTATGTTAACAACATTCCCCATTGCGCCCTTCTTACGAACACACCACGTCTGACAATTTTTTTTGGAAGTTGTATATATGCAACTAAGTTGCACCACACTTTACATGTTACTAGTTCAATCTACACTAGCGCCATCTATTAAGAATAGGTGTAAGCATTAAGCAAAAAATCTTTAATGCAATGTGAAACGCTACATTTGCTAGACAACGCCAGGAGAACACTTTTCTCCATATTCATGCAGCGAGTCATACGCGCACGTTGATTCTTCCGACTTCTAACATGACCGACCTTTAAAATTTGATTAATTTGGTTATGCCATGTTTTCCTCGGTCTGCCTCGACTCCGTACTCCATTTACATCATTAACGTATACTTTCTTAACCATTATTTCTCCATCCATGCGCTCCATATGTCCGAACCAACGCAGCGATTCTTTCATAATTTTGTTTATAATACCTTATTCCGCTTTACATCTTTCTACCTCACGTACGTCTAAGGGACCTTATCTCTACCGCATATATTCTTCTCTCGTCCTTCTTCTGCCAGTTCCATTAGGGTTGGGACCAGAACTCCATTGTGTAAGATAAATGCTGTAGAAATAAGGTCACTGAGAAGAGTGTGCGGAAAAACAACGTCTTATTCTTATTCTTCCTCTTAGTTTAGGTTGATATCCAGCCATCTCTTTAACTCTTCGGCGGCCTTCTTGGTGATCTCTTGCTGCTTGGGTTTTCATCTTTAACAATTTTTGCAAGTCTTGTATTCTCCATGCGGTTTCAGGAATTCTTCACGTGGTCTCTCCAAAAGCGCCTTCTGCTTCTTCCCCATCTCACTATGTCCTCAACACTACACACGTTGTGTAAAGTAATTGGGTTCAAGTGACCTGTTGTGTACAAAAAAAAATAATTGCGTCTTAAATGTATTTATATTTGTAAGGCCTATTTATATTAATACATAAATTATTTTATTTTATTCGATTTAGCACACATTGTATAATAATTGTAATTCGATTTATCGAACAGTGGCTTTATCAAAGAATAAACCAATTAAGGAATGAAACAGTATTAAGAAAACAGACCAAGGAAGAAACAAATTGAATAACAAAACCCATTATTGATTTTATTTCTCTCTGTAGAGTCTAAGACTCCCAGTTAATACAATAAGGACCTTAACGTAGATATTTTTCTTGGTATTATAAAATTGTATTAACCAGTAGTGTGAATGTTCTGCCTACAGTTTAACTATCGGCAGACCGGTAGTCCATTAGGTTTAACTATTATAGGCAGTAACGGATGTACCTGATGTGTTTACACGTATCCATAATAGTTTAATAAAAAAATAGTACCCTACCAATTGAGTTCTAACTATTTTTATGTGTGGGGGCTACAAATGCCACTTAAAAACTCAAAACATAATAATGGGGATGGGAATAGGTATAATAGAAAGTATGCACGAGGTCAATTATTAGGTTGAGTCATAAATTACTTCCATATTTTAAAATATTTTTGTTTTGCTGGTCAAAGGGATAGAACGCTTGGTTCCTGATCCAGGAGACTTGCGTTCAAGCCTGGACACGACCAGAATCCTTCTTCATAAGAATGAGCTATTTTCTGCTCATATTGAAGACTGTAAAACCATTTTTTTTTTTTTTTTTTTTATGTACACAACAGGTCGTTTGAACCCAATTACTGTGTACAATTTTTATTTTTTTTAGCTATTATATTGATTCTCGTGACATGCGATAGGTAGCCAATCTATCGCCATTTTTATTGTCACGTGAATTCTACACCAGACCAAAGACAGTGTAACAATCACACTGCCATCGCCGGGAATCGAACCCAGGACCTTCAACATGGAAGTCAGAGCTCGTAACCACTCTGCCACGAAGGTCGTCAATGGTCGTCATTTCTTCTATGTTCGCCATACTTTGTGTTGTAGATGGTTTCTTTTCTTTTTTATATACGTTGTATACAACACTAGCTTTAAAAAATATATATCAGACATCTTTCGGACAAACCAGTCCTTTCTCAGTGATATTATAAAGATATTATAAATATTCTAAAATTGTTTAAAAATATGATCAGTTTTGACAGATGTTGTAAAGATTTATTTTGTGCTTTTGTTATAACAAATATAATTTATAAATTTTAAAATTTAAATAATAATTAAAAGTTCTTATTGGGGTTCAGGTAATTACTTACAACAAAGGTTACGTTAAATTTATTTGATTATTTATAATATTCTCTTGTTATTTATAATAGTTTTATATCTTGATTATCTATAATATTTTATTGTATGTATATAAAGAATATAAAAAATTAAAAACTGAATAACAAATTCTAATATAATTAATTATATCTCCACATAATCCAATTGGTTTTCATTTTAATACCTGATGGGAAAGTTATTTATGACTCAACCTAATAGTATGTTCATCCAAAATAATAATATTTTTAATACACTGATGAAGGGCTTCTGTGTCCCGAAATATGTTTTGGTTAATGTGTAATTAAAAATAATATTTCTGTTACAAAGAAAACAATATTGTCCATTTATGAATCCGCAAAACAAAGTAATGGTGAATATAGAAGGAAATATTATATTTGAATAAATATAATTATACTTTGTATTACAACACTTTTATTTTCACTGAACTCAGACATGTATCGGTTACAAGTAACCTTTATCAATGTGTTCAATTTTAACAATCAAATAAAACATAGCGGTTACTTATATACTAAATGAAGATCGAGTTATGCATAAATGTGGAAGGAGTATAATTAGGAATGAGGAGAGGGGAGATGTAACGGGAACATATCGAGTGGAAGGGGTATAATTAAAATTGAAGAGAAGGAGGATGTAACGGGGATATATCGAGCAGTGGAATTGAATAAATTTAATTGGTCATTTATTATATTTTAAATATTTTTTATGGCTTTTTAATTTCTAAAATATCTGAATTGTTCAAAGTTAGGTTTTTATTATTAATATGCAAAATTTCATTACCGTTTTCTTTATTAAATGTAAATATTCTATATTTAAAATGCTCCTATTATAAGCAGGATATCCTCTTTGTAACGAAAATAATAATTATTTTTAAAATTTCTTAAAGCGTCATTAAAATGAAAACGGTAAAAAAATATTCCTTTGAACATTTATTGCTCCTACACGTGTCTAGATAAAACAGCATCTTCATGTTTCAGTATTCTGCTAGCATTTTCGAGATTGTTTTATTCAGTGTAATATTAAAATAATTAACATGGAATAACAAAGGTTGAGCTCGAAGGCCTTGCGATCTGAAGAAAATTGGGAATGTGAAAAACAAAGAAAACTAGAAAATAAAAGAGGCACGCGAAAAATAAAAAACCTATTACAGTTATCATTCGGAAATATGTTATTGCTGTGCGATCGTTAAATAAAAGTTAATGCTGGGTACAGTTCTGTAAGGTAAAATGAAAATTTATGTTTTTTTATTGAACAATAAATGAGCACTCGCTTCATAAGGAATCATTTGAATAAATCAATCTTTATGCCGGTGACATCGTATTAATATCTGAAGATCTGAATGAAGCACGTGTCATGCTGAAAGAGCCCATGGACGTGACAAAAAAGTAGGGCTCTGTATAAACACAACCAAGACCAATATAATAACGAATCTGATCCTCGGCGGTGCTATAGAAATTGACAATCAGCTAATAGAAGAAGTCAAAATCACAACTTCTTACTTTACAGAGATAATCATACTGCTGAGCTTTAACCACCCTACCTATTTGAACGTACGTGATACGTTCACTTTGACTGTACCATTCTACGATATCCCGTATCACGTACGGGCTTGAG
This sequence comes from Lepidostoma basale, assembly GCA_022606425.2. NCBI lineage: Eukaryota > Metazoa > Arthropoda > Insecta > Trichoptera > Lepidostomatidae > Lepidostoma > Lepidostoma basale. The sequence continues at coordinate 2,213,950 of JAHDVF020001106.1, read as the reverse complement.
AAAAAGTAATGCACCTAAAATGTACAAAGTTTTAGGGATACGCGCGTGTGCCATCAAAACTTTAACAAAAGCCTTCATAAATATGATAGTTTTACAAGGGGCAGGCGAAGTGTGCGGCCGAGTATTTGACGTTTCGTAATTTAAAAAAATAAAATTAATATAAAATTAAATTTCATTAATAAAAAACCTGCTTGTTTTTTGAACGTTTCTCAGAAAATAACCCAAAGGTAGGGCGGTTAAAGAAGAATCGGTCTTGGGTGGGCGGCATATGGCAATCTGTAGAAGTTCTTTAAGAGTAAGATTCCCCAGTGTCTGAAACGCAAAATGTATGATCAATGCGTACTTCCAGTACTGACATATGGAACAGAAACGCTAACCCTCACCAAGTCGACCATTAGGAGACTCCGTGTAGCACAGAGGAAACATGAAGGAGCCATGATGCACGTAGGACTCTCAGACCGGATGAGAAATACAGAAGTAATTAAAAGGTCGGGAGTAATAGATGTCGGGAGTAGAGTGGAGACTCCGCGAAGACAAACGAAACAGAGGGAGACCCCCACACACGATGATCCGATGACATTAGAAGAATTGCTGGCGATTGGATGCAAAAGGCACAAGACAGGGATACGTGGAGAAGTATGGGGGAGGCCTATGTCCAGCAGTGGACGACAACATGTCTAAATAAGTATGTTAGTATACTCGTATATGCTGATAGCTTGGAAGATCTACAAGTCCTAGTGTCAAGAATGTATGAAGTAAACAATAAGTTTGACCTTGTGATGAACGTGTCAAAGTCAAAAGTTAAGGAATTTAAAAGGGCAGAATATATGACGGATTGTGACATAAGTGCGAATGTTGAGAAATTAGAGCAAGTTACCGAATTTGTTTATCTGGGGAGCATGTTAACAAGAGATAGAAGAATGGAGAAAGATATTGGAAGAAGCGTTGAAGCTGGAAACATAATAAGTGGTGCACTCAAAGTCATTACCGCAAATAGAAATATATCGACTGAAGCAAAGATGGCAGTGCACAATGGAGTTCTAGTGCCGACCCTTATGTATGGATTTGAAGCTTGGAGTTGGATGAATGTAGGATAAATGCCGTAGAAATGGGGTCACTAAGAAAAATGTGCGGAAAAACAATGTATGATAGAACATCTAATGATGAAGTAAGAAAATAATGTTAGGCGGATGAATGCATGATAAATATAATTAAGAAAGGGTCAAGTTTAGGATGGTTTGGACATATGGAACAAATGGATGAGGGAAGAATGGTTAAATATATATAAACAAGTAGTGTGAATGGAAAGAGAGTCGAGGAAGGCAAAGGAAGACTGCATGACCAAATTAATCAATTACTGAAAGGTGGCCATGTTCGAAGTAGGAGTAATCAACGATGCATGTCACGATTTGTGAATGACGAAGAGGCGCGAGAGTTATGTCACGATAGAAAAATGTGGCGATTATCTTTTCTGCCTACCCCTCCGGGGTAACGGCGTGATGGGTAGTCAGTTAGTTAGTTAGTAAGAAATTTTTAAACATCCAGATATCAAATCAAATCAAATTAGTTTATTTTATCAAAAGTATTATATTATAGTTTAAGGCATCTATTGAGAAAGGGTAAAACATAAAAATATATAATACCAAGAACGCATGAGAGATAGTTCAACATTAGGAATACAAGATACTCTACAAAGTCAAGAGTATTAGTCTTCTGAACTTACTTTCACGAATATGAAAGACGTCGATCCCCGAAGCTATCAAGTTCAGCAGTTTGATTGCTCTGCCCACCAGCATCACCAGAGGCAGGTTGCTTCAGCACGCTGGGAGATAAAACAGTCTGATGACTCATTATATACTTGACCCATCACCCCACACAAGTATACACCCAGATAATGTTTATTTTAGGACGGTTTGGCAGAGATGTGATTGAATTCATGTACTTTATTCCTTAAGGAATCTGCGATCCACGCGGAAAGAGTGTCGGCGTGCGAACGTCTTAATTCAGGGATGTAAGCAGTTTAAACAAATTGCAAAATAAATCTCTACCGCGATATTTTCTCTCCTCTTTTAGAAAACTTCGCAATTACCGAAAATAATCTTGTCTGTTTTTGAAAGTTGAAAAGTTTGCTTTAAATGTTGGAGAGAAATTGGACAGTGAAATTCTCGATTATCCTGCTAAATTGAATTTACCCTATTTGACAAAAAGCCATGGAAAGTTGTCTGAACCTTCGTAGTAGGCTTACGAACTTAGCAGGGTTGGCGGAAGGGTATATTTCGCTCATTAATTAAATGAAGCATAGAACTCACAAAGGAAGGATGAAACTAAAATATGTAGTAGAAATTAGATCTCTTAGACGAATGTGTAGTCAATCGGTATGTAATAAAGTGTCAAATGCAATTATAAAAGTGAAAGCGGTGCGAAGGAAAGTGTTTTGAACAAAATAATAAAAGTGTCATTAAGATGGCTTAGACACACGGAAATAATTAATAAAGATAACATGTTGAATAAAGTATATTTAAGCGACGTGAACGGAGCTAGAAATAGAGGAAGGCCGAGGAAAACGTGGCATGATCGTAGAGGAAACGAGAGAAGTATGTCAGGATGTGATGGATAAGCAATGTGGCGGTCCATTTTTTCTGCCTACCCCTTCGAAGATACGACGTGATCGTTAGTTAGTTTAATTAAAAATTATAATCATTGTCAACATTGATTGGCGAAACAGCTGTCACGATAATTTAATAAAAAAAGTTAAAATAAAGTGGGATATTATAACAGTGTTCCAAATAAACTTACTCACTTACCATCACGCTGTTTCTCCGAAGGGGTGGGCAGAGAAGATAGACTGTCAACCGTAGGTACTTTCCTGACATACCTCTCTAGATTTCTCCACATTCATACATCGTAACAAACGCGCTTGTCGATTTTTCCGACTTCGAACGTGGACGCTTTTAAGTATTTGATTAATTTGGTCATGCCATGCTTTCCTTGGTATTCCACGGCTTCTCTTTAGACTCACATTGCTTTATACAACATTTTAAGCATAATTCTTTCGTGTGTTCCATGTCAAAACCATCTCAGGGATCCAAATTAAACACTTAATAATATTGGTGGAGATGAGGTTCGCAACCCATCACACCGCATCTCCCACGGGGGCGAAAAGAGAAGGATGAAGTGCCGCATCGGTTAAAGTGTGACAGTCTATTCTTTCTGCCTACCCTTTCGGGAGAGACATCGTGATGGTTAGTTAGTTAGTTAATAATAGTGAGGTATCGTAGTTTTTCCGCCAAAATATTATGATTTTATAATTTATGTTTTTGCGCCCTTGAGTTGATTAATTCATTAAAATAGCGCTCTTTAAATCGTTAAATTTATTATTATTTTTATTATAATGAATGTTTTTCAAACAAACGATTTTTGAATTGCCTTAATTCGGTCCTTGCTCGTACCCCGCTTCCCAGACATGTAAAGGGCTCTAAGCCAGGACGCAAACCACTGCTACAGAGGGATTTGTGTCGGGCAAAGGACCTACGTTCAACTTGTATACCAGAAAACGCCTCTATACAATAATAAACACTTGTTCAAAACGGGCGTCAAATGTGACCGAAACAGCAGACAGCTTTTGAATAATCATCCCCCAAATTGACAAGATATTTTGTTGCCATCTCGTCCAAGCACTTAAGTTCTTGAAATAAAGTTTATACAGCAATTCAATGCAAGGGATGCTTAAAAGTTTTATTCAAAAGCAAATGATTTTGAAAGTTACAAGTAACCTTTATTTTCTTGTTGATGCAAATATTAAGAGAATAATTTTGGCATGATTAAGTTTGTAATCTTAATCCAATTCGCAATCAATTTAAGGTGCCATTTTAAATAATGTTTCATGTAAGTACAAACTCTTAAATAAACGTAAAAAATGAAACTATTTTTACTAACTAACTAACTAACTAACCATCACGCCTTCTCCCCGAAGGGGTAAGCAGAAAAAAATGGACTGCCACACTTTTCTTTCCTGACATATTTCTATCGCTTCCTCAACATTCATACATCGTGTCCTGCACGCGCGTGGATTTCACGGACTGACTGACATTCAATATTTGATTTATTTGATCGTGCCACGTTTTCCTCGGTTTCTGGTTCCATTTACATCGTTAACATATATTTTTTTTACCATTCTTTATTCATCCATTCTTTCCATATGTCCAAACCATCTTAATGATCCTTTCATTATTTTGTTCATAACACCATCATTCACACCGCATTCACTTCTTATATTTTCATTCGACACTCTATCATACCCAAAGTATCCACAAATTCGTCTAAGTGATCTCATTTCTGCTGCATTTATTCTAATTTCATCCTTCTTTTGCCAGCTCCATGCTTCGCTTCCATACATAAGGGTCGGTAGAAGAACACCATTGTGCCCTGTCATTCTAGCTTTTTTGGATAGGTTTTTGTATGTTATGTTGTAAAAAAGTATAATAACTTTAACTTAGAAATATGGAATGACGCTTACATTTTAGTGTCCGTGTTTCTGATATCATCCAAAATCAATTTTACTTAAATAATATAATATTTTTAATTTAATTTAATTGTCTATTGTTTTGGCCGAAACACTGTGATACTTAAACATTATAAACTATTAAATTTTAAAACTCTGTTTTCATGTATCACAATTTTATATTTATTTTTCGCGACAGCTGTTTCGTCAACCAATGTTGACATCATCAGGTGTTACAATAATATATCATGCTATATTTTTTAGATGTGAGGTGGAATTCGTAGAGCATTCTCTGAATGTCATCTTCATTCTCTGCTAGTATTACAGCGTCGTCAGCATATCATACTATATTGATAACATTTTTTCCCATTCTGTAACCTAGGTCCAGTTAAGACTGAAATCACTTATCTAATTAAAGGCTGCATTTGTATAATAAGAAATTAAATTAACACGTTGACGGAAAATTACTGACCGGGATAGAGGTAAGGAAAGAACCTAAACTGTTGTCTCCTATCCAGATCAGGCCCCATACCGTTCAGGGAATGGTTCATCAGTGCTTACTTACTTAACCCTTAACGTACCGTGTTCAAAAAAAAACGCTCGCTCCCATGTGGTCAATTCAGTTTACCGCTAACTTTATCTAAATATCAAGCATATGACTCGATGAATCAAAATTTAATTTATGTCATCTTGTAGGAAATTTTATTAGGAATAGATCGATATCTATAACAAACATGGATTATTTGAAAATCATATCATTATTAATTTTTTTCTGGAACCATGCGATTTCTGATATAGAATGCGAGACGAAAGTATGAACTTGTCTCGCCCCGCCGCGCCGTGGCGCTATAATTTTACGTATAATAAAGGCACCTAGGCAAAATGTATAGTACGTTCAAGACAACGAGCACGTATTAATATTTGTCCCTTTTGGTAAAGTGTTAATATTTTCGCAGTTCTGATATTATTAAGTTGCGTGCTGCGTTTCCGTCCACAGTCGGTATTATTACGTACCTATGAGAAAAGGCCAAACATATAATTTATAATACGTTCAAAACAGCGAGTAGGTATTTGTCACTTTTGATAAAGTTGTAAATATAAGCAAAACAAATTCTACCTTAACACGAATGAAGGTGAGGGCAGTCTTAATTTTTTTTTTTTTGGGATGAAGGAAGTAATTTTTTGCTTTTTTTTCATTACGAAATATTGAGAACACTTCAATGGAGGATTACAATTTTTTTTATAATATTAGGGTCCATAGGTTTTAAGAAAATCAACTTTAAATTGGCAGTGGAAACTCAATTGACCACATGGCAACGCGACGGTTAAATAACCAAGCTTAACAAAATAGGAAAGGTTTTTTTATCTGGAAAGTATGCAATATAATATACTTAAGTGTTCTTGGAAGGTGGGAAGAAAATATCACGAGTGTTGGAAGCATAATTGATTCAGACCATAAAAGGTAGCAAGAAACACAGTTCTCTCTTACAAGAAAAACACTTTTACTGAGAGACATATTACGCGAGGATTCTTAAAAACGTTTAAAGTACTTTACTTGTTTAACCCTAGATTTTCATATCATATCATTTTAAGTATAAATCCTATTAACATATATCGTCTGTAATATTTTTTCATTGATTAGTTTCTATAATATTATCCTATCTATAAAATTGTTTTAAGTGCCTTATTACAGTTATTTAAAAGAATGGTGGATACGTGGAATATAAATTAAATAAACACAAAAGTCGTCAATGTGCACCATTTAAAAGAACATTATCATCATTGTATTTTAAATTATTTGTTTTAGATTTATTTTGTGGACGTTGGACGATCGAAGTGTGCGCGGGAGATGCCTATTGGTGGCGATGAGGTTCCCAACCCGTCACACCGTGTCTCCCGCGGGGGCGAAAAGAGAAGGGATATATGCGCATCGGTCAAAGTGTGACAGTCCATTATTTCTGTCTACGCCTTTGGGGAGACGGCGTGATGGTTAGTTAGTTAGTTATTTCATATTTTCCTTACTGGTGTTTATCTCAAGGATATTACTAGTAATTATACATGCGCCCTTGAGGTGATTACATCACAAAAACGGCGGTTTAGAAGTTAGCATATTATTATTATTATTAATTCATTGCTCTAAATTTAAATAAAAAGTCAAGCTCTGCGGTCCATGGGCCATATTATATGTTCAGATACTTACAATGCAGCTGAGGAAACCATGGAAAACATTTGTGGTATATCTATGGGGAGAATAAAAAGCTGTTATGCAGCTTAAAACTACGGAATTGTAATTCACTATATTTACAAATATTTAAATTATTGAATGTCTTTCATTTTTTATTAATGGATCAATTAATAATGAAAGTATTATTAATTAACTAGAGGAATTTTGTTGCTCTATAAATTGCAATCGTATTTCTGTAGCTAGCACTCCGACTATAATAAAACTTTTATAAAACAGACGTTTTTATTCGTATCAATTATCATGCAGAACGCGCCAGGGTAACCGACATAGGGATACGCGTTGCAAGGATGAAGTAGCAATGGGCTGGACATATGTGCCGACGGGATGATGGTAGATGGAACCAGAGGATGACTGAAAGGAGGCCAAGGTTCAGTCGAAGAATTGTCGGGAGACAGACCATTATTTGAGACCTACCAGTTGGAGCGATGATATGTGCAGATGGTGCAAAGGGCCTGAATAATATCACCGAGAACCAAGAGGGATAGCATGGGTGGAGAAGCTTACATCCAGCAGTGGTCGAAGACAAGCTGACGAAGAATAATCTCGCAAACACTTTCCAATTTTCATTTCAATGTTTGTACCATTTATATTATCTTATTCTTAAAGTGCCCCGTCAGGTCCCCTCAACGCGATCACTCTGGTAAACTCTTCCTTATCCTGCACTGTCCGAAATAGCTTCTCCACAGTTCCGATTTCCGTCCATTCCCTCACATTGCGCAGCTAAGAGATCTGCCTTTTCCCTGCCCCCCCTGCGACCCTCTATTTTTCCCTTCAAAATTAGATGCAGCAGGCGATATTTTTCTCCTCGTAGAACGTGACCCAGATATGAAATCTTGCGGACTTTGATCAATGTCAGCAGCTCTCTATTTACTCCTGCACGATTCAGGACTTCTGTGTTTGTCACTCTGTCTGTCCATGGGATCCTGAACATTCTTCGGTGAAGCCACATTTCAAATGCCTCTAACCGGTTCATTGTATTTACTTTTAATGTCCATGTCTCACACCCATATAACAGAACAGACCACACATAACACCTTAACATTCTCTGTCTTAGTTATTTATATTAAAAGACTTTAAAATAGCATAGTCAAGTGTGGACTTAAGCATTGTTTGAGTTGGTGGCATCATAATTCCGCCTTAATTCTTGAAAGTCTCGACTTTGTCGCGAGAATAGAAGTGTCTTTATGCTGCGTTTAGATTAGAGTATTAAATACATACTCCACAGAATCCTAAAAGCATGTGCTCCAAAAACACTAGCAGGCATTTTCTCAAAGTCCTTACGAAGTCCCGTCTTCTTTATTATAAAATATTCCTAAATCTGACTCGTAAATTCATAAAATAACTTTGGCTAGAATGTCTCAAGAAGAAACTGTTTTGAAAATCAAATGGTTAATAGATTTTTTTCTTCGTAACATAGTAATATTAATATTTATTTTATTTTATTGTAGACAAATATAAGAGGGAGAGAGATGGCCAATGACAGGAGCCAGTGGAGGATTGTTTTGGAGAAGTCCCATCATCATCAGCCGTCTGTCATCCACTGCTGAACGTAGGCCTCTCCCAAAGCACGCCACCGCCCCCTATTCATTGCCGCTCCCATCCATCCGTGTTTAGCAATCCTCTTCAAATCATTGGTCCAGCGGGCAGGGGGACGTCCAACTTTGCGGAATCCACTCCACTCCAGAACCCGTTTTCCCCATCGGCCGTCGGTTCTCCGACAGATATGGCCAGCTTCAGCCCGCCCATCCTCAGAGCCATCTCAGTCACCTTGATTTATTGTCGAATAAATTCGTTTCTAAATTTGTCCCTTCTAGGTTATTCCTTGTATTGCAGTTTCCTTGTATTTACACTGTCGAGGAACTCCAGATGATTGTTCGTCCGATAAATAACAATCTCACTGTGAACTCTGTCTTTCCATGTTATTTTAAGTATTTTTCTATATATCAAGAGTTCAAATGATTGTATTCTACTCTCTGTCGCATCAGTCAGTGCCCAGGCTTCCATACCATATAATGACACTGGAAACATTTAACAACAGACAATACGCATTTTGAGATCCAGGGAAAGGTTGTCTTGAATTGGTTAGAATGTCTTGTATCTTCATGAAGACTCAACCTGCTTGATCAATGAGGAATTTAATTTCTCTGTACTGACCACGCATCCTTGATATTTATTTCATTGAAAATTGTTTAACTTTTTTTGATAATGATATAAATATGTTTTGAGGACTTTCGAGATGAATACACTGAAGACACTGAGGACGATAGCAGGCAAGACACTGAGAGATCGCGTGAGAAACACCAGAATATGAGAGATATGTGAGGTTGAGGATATTATAAGATGGAGCAGACAGCGAAAAGGGGACCGATACGGTCATGTTCAAAGAATGGACACCACCTGAATCCCCTTTATTGCATAGCATAATCAGCCTCATGGGACTTCCTCGTGGAAGACCTACTAAAATATGGAAGGACAGCTGGGTGTCTACCTCACAGGAGGAGCAACACTCTGGAGAACAGATCACATAGGTCTAGAACAAGGAAAAAGAAGAAGAAGAAGTATAACTTGTTTAAGGCCAAAAAAAGCAATGACATGTTCTTTTAGCGCCTAATCGGGTAGAAACTTTGTCTTTCACAAATTCCAAGTCACGGCTTAGAAGACAAGGAACAAAAAATAACCATTCACTCAGGCAAGATTTATGCTCTTTATCGTCCTGAGATAAAGGCCCGGGCGCTCTCAATTATTATGGATCCTACATCCTTTCAATTTTTCACTTCTAGTTACAAAGTATTAGATCGTGAGGAAATTTCTTCTATTTCGAACGTAAAGGATGTTTTTTTAACTTCCAATAAATGTTTTTTTTTTTTACTCATATTTATTCTAACTAACTAACTAACAAAATGAAGTCACTCTTTTGCAATGACAATGTCAACTTAAAACTAAGACAGAGGATGTTAAAGTGTTATGTGTGGTCTGTTCTGTTATATGGGTGTGAGACATGGACATTAAAAGTAAATACAATGAACCGGTTAGAGGCATTTGAAATGTGGCTTCACCCAAGAATGTTCAGGATCCCATGGACAGACAGAGTGACGAACACAGATGTCCTGAATCGTGCAGGAGTAAATAGAGAGCTGCTGACATTAATCAAAGTCCGCAAGATTTCATATCTGGGTCACGTTCTGCGAGGAGAGAAGTATCGCCTGCTGCATCTAATTTTGAAGGGTAAAAGGGGGCAGGGAGAAGACAGATCTCTTGGCTGCGCAATGTGAGGGAATGGACGGGAATCATAACTGTGGAGGAGCTATTCCGGACAGCGCAAGATAGGGAAGAGATTACCAGAGTGATCGCCAACGTCGGGGGGACCTGACAGGGCACTTTAAGAAGAAGAAAAACTAACCAACCATCACGCCGTCTCCCCGAAAGGGTAGGCAGAAATAACGGACTGTCACACATTAACCCATTGGTTTCCAATCTTTTCTGGGCCACTGCCTCTTTACAAGAAAAAAAAAACGTTCAACGCACCCCTCCCATAAAAGTTATTATAAATATGGGAAAATGATAACAATGCATACAATAAAAAAATAAACCAACATTTAAGTTCAATTTGCTTTATTAGTACCTATGTGATAAGCGTGTTTTTTTTTTGTCTTTTTAGAAATGTTTTATCTGCCCACACTCTTTATTTTTTCTGGGTCTTCTATTGTCCCTCTGAAAATCTCAAACGCCCTCAGGGGGGCGTTATCGCCCACTTTGAGAACCTAGGTTTTAACCGATGCGGCACTCCATCCTTCTATTTTCGCCCCGCGGGAGACGCGGTGTGATGGGTTGCGAACCTCATCGCCACCAATAATCTCCCGCGCACACTTCGATCGTCCAACATCCACAAATAATAGAAAAATACAAAGATATATAATAAAATTACAAAATAAAAACAATTTGACACAAAATGTTCTTTTTAGATGGTGCACAATTGTCTATTTAATTTTTGTCCAACGTATCCACCGTTTTTTTATTAGCAGTAATTAGGCACTTAAAACAAACCGACACCAGCAAGATCTTTAGAATAATATTGAAAAAATAATTCAAATTGTCATTGGAACAAATGAAAATCTTTAAAAAGCGTTCCTTGCTTCTTTATTCCGGTGACTGACTGGATCTCCGTTTAAATTCCGCGTGATGCTCTTGTTTTTTTTAGTTTATTTCTAATATATAATATAATTTAAGCAATGGTGAAAACTTTCATGGTATATTTCTAGAAAACGGCTGGGCATTGCATTTTCTTACTTTGACTATCGACAACAATTAGAGTGTACTATTATACAATCTTGCAAAATCCCATTCAGAAGTCAATTTCCTATTTCGTGCTCTCTCCTTTTAGGAGTGTAAGAAACATGGCTCCAACGAAGGAATGCCGAAAGCGATACCGTTGCAGAAGGGAATCAAATCAAATCAAATCAGTTTATTTCATCAATAGACATTACAAATATAATTTTTAAGGTATCTATTGAAAACAGGTAAAATAATATATTATGTACAGTATATTACCAGAAACGCATGAGAGATGGTTCGACATTAGGAAGACAAGATATTCTCCAAAATCAAGAGTATTAATAGTAATATGAAAGACCTCGATCTCGGAGGAGACCGCGTTCAGCAGATTAATTTCTCTTCCCACCGGTGTCACCAGAGGCAGGTTGGTTCTGTCGGCCGGTAGGTAAAACAATCTATGCTGTCGCTGTCGGAGATATTTATCAAGGACAAAAAGCCGTACACCCTCTAGTAATCTAAAGAAATGGGTTATGAGATGCCCATCTCTTCGAGGCTGCAGAGAGTTGGCCCCAAGTATTCCCAAAAGAAATGCCGTGGGATAGAGCCACGGATAGCTACCATACTCCTTAATGTAGAGATTCCTTAGATTTTTTTTTCCGACCCGTCTCCAGCATAACGGAATATCCAAATGTGAGGACTCCAAATCACAGAACCACTTTCAAGTCTGCTCCGAACCAATGCTTTGTATAGGAATCTGAACACATGGGGATCTCTGAAAACTCTTCCCGTCCGGACGATGAAGCCCAAGGGGAAGTACAAGAGGGAAAGGGGTTCGTGAATAAATCTAGGTAGTATGAAAATATATAATTATAATAACACTGTTTATTATTGAAACATGCTGTATACAGGATAAGGCAACTTGAATTCTTCCCTTTAAGCATTTGAGATTTTCGGATGACGTTTTTTTGGACGGAATTCGTTATTATTTGGGTAAATACTTTAAATTATTTATTCTTCCCTTGTTCATTACCACACTTTTATTTGTTTTCTTGCGTTTTGACGGAATTCTGTGGGGAAAAAATTCGTAATAATATTAGAAAATTCCAAGCATCATAAAAAACGTTGATTTTCACAATTTTAAAAATGAAAAATGAATACAAAGATTGGGAGAGTGAAGAAGGATATTGAAAGAAGGGTTGGGGCAGGCAACAGAGTAATGGTGTACTTAAAGTTGTCATCGCAAACAAAAGCCTATCCAAAACAACTAAGATGGCAATGCATAATGGTGTTCTTGTGCCGACCCTTATGTATGGAAGTGAAACATAGAACAGGCAAAAGAAGGATAAAAGTAGAATTAATGCAGTAAAATTGAGATCTCTAAGACGAATGTGTAAATTTGTATATGATAAAGTGTCAAATGCAAGTATAAGAAGTGAATTTAATGAACAAAATAATGAAAGGGTCGTTATGATGGTTTGGACACATGGAAAGATTAAGCGAAGACAGAATGGTGAAGAAGTTATATGTAAACGACATGAACGGAGCTAGAAATAGAGGAAGGCCAAGGAAAATGTGACACAATTAAATCAATCAAATATTCAATGACGGTCACGTGAGGAGTCAAAAAAATCGACATGCGTTGCATGTGTCCCAACCATGCTTACGGCCCTTTCATTATTTTGCTATTAACACTTTCATTTCCCGTTATATCGTTCGATTCCCGCAATAGTGTGATTGTCACACTGTCTTTGGTCTGGTTTAGAATTCATGTGACAATAAAATGGCAATAGATTGGCTACCTATCACATGTCATGAGAATCAATAAAATAGATACAATAAATTGTGTAGAGTAATTAGGTTCAAACGACCTGTTTTATACAAGGATAAAAATAAAATCAAAAATCATTCGCACCGCATTCACTTCATATATTTTCATTCGACTCTTTATCTCATTTCTACCGCATTTATTCTGCTATCATCTGCTATCATCACATCATTTATTCTGCCAGTTTCATGATTCGCTTCCATACACAAGGGTTGGGACCAGAACTCCATTGTGAACGACCATTTTCGCTTTCTTTGATAAATTATTGTTTCTAATATTTTTAAAGCTCTATTCATTAACACCAGAAACAGCTGTCGCGACAAATAGTTAAAATTGTGATATCATAAAAAATGTAAACAGTTAATATTATGATGTTTATTCAGTGAGTTCATGATATAGACTGTTCCGTATACGAGTCCTTATTTAGAGACAGCAATTGTTATACGTACATTTAAGCGGCAAAAGTTATCTGACCCTTTGAAGTATGCAATAAGTTAGCATCGCCGCGGCTTGCCGGATTCGTTACCGTTATCTTAACGGCCCCTGGACCGCCGGATGATGCTGGATAAAACCTCCGGAGCAAAAACATCCCCCTATATTCGTGTCAAGATCCATGCTGCCTTATTCTGTACACTTAAGCCTTGCGGGATCTCACACTCGGCTTAACTGGTTCGATAGGGTGGCTTGTACGGTTTTGGAAAGTTAAAATTTTTAATTTAGAATATAACAATTGATTTCAATTAATACGAATGAAAACGTAAGTTTTCTAGAAGTTTTATTATATTTTATGAGAATGACATGTCGCCCCTCTAAGGCATTATCAAATGTGACGAAACTTCAACTGGTTGCAGTTTATATACACTAGAAAATTGAGCAGAATATCGTCACCCCAGAGCAATAGTGAGATAAACCAGTGCCATCTTGACATTATAACAAGCCGTAATGTTCCTTTGATATTGTTTATGGTTTGACTTGGTGGAGGCCTTGCACTTATTTGAGTCTCCTACGCCCTAGGATCCGCCTCAAATAAATGCAAGGCCTCCACCAAGTCAAACCATAAACAATATCAAAGGAGCATTACGGCTTGTTATAATGTCAAGTGGCACTGGTTTATCTCACTATTGCTTTGGGGTGACGGTATAGTAATTAACAAAAACATACATTTTTAACGAGTAATTAATTAGGCAGGTCCAGAAATATTTGAAAGTGTTTCTTGGAAATCGTTGACAATAATTACATAGTTAGGGTATACTTAACAACAACAACAACAAACCATCAAGCCGTTTCCCCGCAGGGGTAGGCAGAGAGAATGGACCGCCACATTACTCTATCCTGGCACACCTCTCTAGCTTCCTCCACATTCATACATCGAGTCATACACGCACGTCGATTCTTCCGGCTTCTGACATGACCAACTTTTAATAATTGATTAATTTGGTCATGCCATATTTTTCTCGGTCTACCTCGACTCCTTACTCCATTCACATTGTTAACGTATACTTTTTTAACCATTCTTTCTTCACCCATGCGCTCCATATGTCCGAACCAACGAAGCGAACCTTTCATAATTTTGTTCATAATACCTTCTTTCGCTCTACACTCCTTCCTAATATCAGCATTTGAGATTCTGTCGTACATCGTTCTACCACACATACGTCTTAGGGACCTCATCTCTACCGCATTTATTCTGCTCTCATCTTTCTTCTGCCAGTTCCATGCTTCGCTTCCATACATAAGGGTTGGAACCAGAACTCCATTGTGAACGGCCATTTTCGCTTTCATTGATAAATTCTTGTTTCCAATAACTACTTTTAAAGCTCCATTCACATTGTTACCCGCACCAACCCTTCTTTCAATATCACTGTCCGTTCGGCCATCCGCTGTGAACATGCTACCTAAATACACAAATTCGCTCACCTGTTCCAAGTTCTCTTCATTTACACTTATATTACAAACTGTCATTTGCTCTTCCCTTTCAAAAACTAACACCTTTGACTTTCCGACATTCATCATTAAATCGTTCGACTTGCATACCTTATACATTCTCGACACCAAGACTTGTAATTCGTCCGCACTATCCGCAACGAGAACGGCATCGTCCGCGTAAAGCAGACAGTTTACAGACAGATCACTCATCTTAGCACCAGCATTTATACCTTTAAGTTCTTTCATACACTTGTCCATATACAGATTGAACAACCAAGGGGACATCACGCAGCCCTGCTTAACACCCTTCGTGATATCAAACCAGGGCGTGATGTCCCCATTTACCCTAACACTGGCAGTGCTCCCTTCGTAGAGAGAAGCAACCGCCCGTATCAGTTTTGTGCTCACTCCGTATTCGGACAAGATTGACCACAGTTTTTCTCTGTTCACTCGATCATAGGCTTTTTGCAAATCGACAAACGCACAGAAAAGCTTACGGTTTTTGGCCATAAACTTCTCCGCAAGCGTTCGAAGTGCAAAAATCTGATCCATACAACCTCTTGCGGTCATAAAAGCACCTTGAACATCCCATACTCTTTCAGTCGTCGTCTTTTTTACTCTTTCTATTAAAATTCGACCGTAGAGTTTACCAACGGCGCTCAATAGACTTATTGCCCGGTGATTTCCACAGTCCATACGAGACCCCTTTCCCTTATAAAGAGGCATGATAACAGCCCTCCTCCAGTCGAGCGGCGTATATCCCTCCTCTAAACACTGGTTAAAGAGTCTATATTACCATGCTGAAACCACCGGCCCACCGTTTTTGATAAACTCTAAGGCTACACAGTCATATCCGACAGCTTTTCCACCTTTCATACATTTTACAGCACTTACTATCTCGTTCAAATTTATTTCAGTAATTTCACTTCCGCTGTTCGTGCAACTCTCATTTATAAAGCTCATTCTTATTGAATCTTCAGTCATTTCACTGCCATACATATCTTTAAAGTACTCCATCTATCTTCCTTGTATACTTTTGAAATCAGTAATCATTCTTCCCTCAGTACTTAAAATTGCTTTCGCACAACCACTTTCGGGAGGATTTCGGGCTCTTTTGACTACTTACTTACTTGGGTATACTTAATGATATTATATAAATCAAAAAAAGTTTATTCTATATACGCTATACTGTTGTTATGATGGTTTATTTTATATATACTTTGTATATACAAACAACACTTCTATTTAAAAAAAAATTTACATAGACATGTTTCGGACAAACAGTTCTTATTCAGTGATACAAATTATAAAGAAACATTTTTTTTAAATATTATAAAATTGTTTATATGATCTGACAGATGTTATAAAGATTTTTAAATTTTTATAACATCTGTCAGATCTTTATAACAACTTTCAGATCATATAAAAAGTTTTATAATATTTTTAAAAAATGTTTCTTTATAATATGTATCACAGAAGAAGGACCGGTTTTCCAAAACATATCTGATATATGATTTAAAAAAAATTTCAAGTTAGTATTGTATATACAAGGTATATAAAAAAGAAAAAGACAAATAATATAATTGGTTGAAAAATGTCACAAAATGCCATTTACCGCAAAGTTTTATATACTTAAGAAGAATTATTCAATAAGGATTTTCAAACCATCGTGGGTGTCAGAATTTATGATGAAAATGGGTGTAATTCCTTCGTATCTCAGGGGAATTCGTGAGCCCGCAGACTTGAAATATAGAAGGCACATTCCCAGTATTGGTGAACGCACTCTCCTTACAGATTTCGCAAGCGAATTCCACTATGAACATCGAGAGAAAACAGAGTTGTTAAAATAATAACACGATGGGCTAGGCTCGTGGAGATATTTTCCGGATTTTAGCGGAAAACTGGGCGAGATGTTTCTCTGTATAGGTACCCTTGTTCATAAGGGAGATGATTGCTGAAACAGGAAAAGATTCGCAAAACTTTTGGAGAAAAGCCAAACAGAAAATTTCGTGATTTTATCCCAAATAATATTTAAACGACCTTCGTGGCAGAATAGCAACAGCTATGACTGCCATGCTAAAGGTCCCGGGTTAGAAAAATATTCAATACCCTTGTACATAAGGGAGGTGTTTGCAGAAACAGACTTTTGGAGAAAAGCCAAATCAGAAATTTTTTAATTTTATCCAAAGTAATATTCAGAAGACCTACGTGGCAGAATAGCAACAGCTATGCCTGCCACACTGAAGGTCCTGGGCTAGATTTTCGGCAATGACAGTGTGAAAAATATTCACGTTATTTGTCTGGTAGAATTCACGTGTCAATAAAAATGGCGATAGGCTCGCTACCACATTCCTACGAGAATCAGTAGATAAAAAAATTGTATACAGTCATTGGGTTTATGTACATGTTGTGTTCTAAAATGTAAAAAGCAACGGGAAATTATAACATTAAAACCAACTGGCACCCGAAGAACCACATATTAATAGACTTTACTGCATACTAATCCCAAGGGATACACTTAGGGATTTGAAAATAACTTTGTTTTTTACAAAATATTAAAAAACAAGACATGTTTCGGAGAATACCTCCATCTTCTTCTTCTCCACTTTTGGTAGACTCAGGAGTCTGTTATTTTAGCCGGGTCCTCTTGAGACGATGAACTCCAGCTTTCTCTCCACCGTTTCGGGGGTCTTCCTGGTCGGCGTTGTCCGTTTGGCGTTCCATGGAGAGCTATGTATGGTATTCTATTTGAGCTCATTCTTTCTACATGTTGATGCCAGTATCGTTGTCTTTGTCGTCCCTATCTGACCACATCTTCGACCTCGCAGATTTCTCCGATTGCTGTATTCACCTCCATCTTCAGGTGGAAGTATATAATAAAAACTAAACGACAACAACTAGTCACTTCTCGGGTCCAATTGTGAATCGTAACTATCCAGGAACCCACTTACATAAACACAAAAAAAAATTCACCAAAATCGCTCCAACAGTTTAGGAAGAGTTAAACGACATACGCCCGTCGAGAAGAATTATATATGCAAAAACTATCAAAACGCAGCTTCTGTGTCCGAAAAATGTTTGTATATTAATTTATTATAAAGTTATTGTTGTTTAAAATGAGTCTGTCGATGCCAGCGAGCCCGGCAAAACCGGTGCTGTCGAAATAAAGACAAATGTGGAAGTTGTTATAAAAACCATAGTTTTTTTTTTTCATTATTATTTAAAATGCACTTCCATAAAAAGATTTCAGTTAAATCATTTGATTATCTTATTAAACATTGTTCAATGAATCGGCAACATAATGTTATGACGGATATGTTATAGAAGAAATTATAATCAATATATTATACTAAGTTCTCATGCTCAGGTGGGATGTAGCGTGTCTGTGTGGGGTGTCTCAGTGGAACAGGTGGAAAATTGTTGATATCTGGGTGTGGACTTGTGTGGGAAACGGATCTACCATGTGAAGAGATGGGGCAAGTAAACATGGCTGCGGTCATTTCAGGATGCTTGAAGAATTCAATCTGGAAAAACCCTGACATGAAGATCAACAGCAAAGTGAATATTTATAAGACTTGTGTGCGACCCATCATGACATATGGGATCGAGTGCAGGGCGGATACTACAATCACAAAAAACGCGCTCAGAGTGTCAGATATGAAGACGCTCAGAAATATATCTAGCAAGACACTGCAAGAGAGGATAAGGAATACACGGATAAGGGAGATATGCGAGGTCGAGGATGTCGTTAGGTGGAGAAGGCAAAGGAGAAGATACTGGTATGTACACGTGATGAGAATGAATCCATCCAGACTCCCCTTCATTGTGTTTCACGGCCAGCCCCAAGGTAGACGACCCCCGGGCAGACCACCAAAGAGATGGATCGACAGCTGGGAGTCGACTTCGCAGGAGGCCAATTCCTCTTAAGAAATAGACCACAAGGCCTACTTTAAGAATAAGAAGAAGAAAAAGAAGAAGGAGAGGTTCTCATGATGACTCAAGACCTTAAAAAAATCTAGAGAAGATGAAACCTTCAAAACATTTGACCACAGATAAAACCAAGGGCACAGAAGCTCTGGTTCAGTTTCATAATAATTATTATTATACCATAACATAACAACACAAAAATGTGTCTTATCTTCTCAAAGAGAAGAATCGTCTGCACTCAGACAAATTACAGAATAATATGTTGAAATGTTTCTCAACATGGTAGCATACTCGTATATACAACTTTCAAAAATAATTGTCAGACGTGGTTTTCGTAAGAAGGGCGGAATGGGGAATGTTGTATAACATAAAGCGATCGCTTAACCCAACCAATGACAGGTCATAAGTCCTGTAAACGTCTCGACCACAATATTCTGTTTCTAAATAATTTACATATTCGTCTCTATTGAGATACAATTAATTCATAATGATTAACCCGTAATGGGTAAAATCCAGTATTTGTCTACAAGTATTAGTATACTCGTACATTCAAAAATAATTACAGACAATTTAATAAATCACGTCCTTGTGTGTCTACCTATAAACCGAGGCCAAGATGGCACAGCCTCACGTACTGATCTCCACGTGGATGCTGCGATTTCTTGCCAGTCTAGACTTATTTGCCTATCAAGATTTCATCTCGTTTGTCTAATTGGTTGAGAGAATTGTAATTCTTGACGTGTTATCTGAGGGCTGGAATTGAATTTTAAATATTTCAAATAATAATTTATTTATAAGATATATCTTAATTAATACGAATGAAAACGTCTGTTTAAAAAAAAACAACAATAAAGCGATAGCCGTGGCTGGCTGATTGCGCGACACCATATGGAGGAACAAACGTAAAAAAAATATATGTTAACGATATAAATGGAACCAGAAATAGAGGAAGACCGAGGAAAACGTGGCACGATCCAATAAATCAAATATTGAATGTCGGCCATGTGAGGAGTCAGAGAAATCGACGCACGTGCATGCCACGATATATGAATGTTGAGGAAGCGAAAGAATAATGTCAGAAAGAAAAGTGTGGCAGTCCATTCTTTCTGCCTACTCCTTCGGGGAGACGGTGTGATGGTTAGTTAGTTACTGGATGAATAAGTATATTTAAGAAATATGTTTACAGAGGATGGGAAAGTGAAGAGTAGAAGCTACAGAAGTATGCCACTAAAGAACAGCGTGGAGGTCCATTTCTGCGTACCCCTTTAGGAAAACGGTGTGATTGTTAGTTAGTTAGCAAAAAAATACATAACTTCATAAATTTGATTTGTCTCTGCCCATGAAGATTTAGCAAGAATAACTTAATATAAAGTGTCTTATTTTGGTGTTTTTTTTTTTTTTTTTGTATACGACAGGTCTTTAGAACCCTATTACTGTATACATTTTACATATATTTTACATACATACAAAAATAAATGTTAAAATAAAACAATTGTGGTATGTACAAAATATTAGCAATTGTGGTATGTACAAAATATTAGCAATTGTGGTATGTACCTATATGTTCCTTAGGACGTATAGGTCATTTAGAGAATATCCACATCGACTGACACCTCATTCAAGAGCATCATACCCCGGGCCATTGTATGCTGCGCCAAGACATTTGTCCTGCTATGCGGTAGGCAATGCATAACAGATCGTGTCTTCTAGCGCGAGCATACCTGTCCGTTGCATTGAGGCCATAATACTCTTAGAGGTATGGGCTATCGATGAGGTTGGGGTCTTCCCAGTCGTATTTCCCATGATTGAGGGTCGTATCCATCATGTAAAACATTGACTATGGCACGTCATACGCTTGTCACCCGGTTGCAGTTAATGAAATACCAGTCAGTGCCCTGGTTTCATTGGACCAGCGGCTTGGTGGTCGTCCTTGGTCGTTTTCCTTCTACTTTGCCTATGATGATGAGCTTTCCAAGGTTGTCCTGATTTCTCCGTGCTACAGACGACCTTCCTGTGCGTCTTTCTGTGTAATATTTCTTTAAATTCTTTCTCCAACATATTTTTGTATAAATTGTGTTTTTATTTTGCTGTTGTAGCGTAGCTTAAATGTGGTCTGGGTCCCCCTTGGTTACAAATATACATATATGATTATTATTATATTTTAACGTAAGTCCCGCATGGATGGGGGATGAGCCTAGGGAGTGCACGAGTGAAGCTGACGAAAGACGCCACTGCGCCTATAACAGCTTCGGGTAAACGGAGGGAGCTCTCTATAGCTCGGCCATATATGTGCCCAAAGTACTTTAACACTCTCTGAGAGCACATCCGCGAGAGTCTTTCCCTGATACCCAGCTGGTCAATAATCAACTGGTTTGTTCTTCTTGCCGTCCAGGGTAGACGCAGCATTCCCCGCTGTACCACATCACCAATTTTTTCTCATACAATTATCATAAATGATACCAATTTATGGCCGCGGTTGTAAAATATAATAATTCAAGATTAAACTCAGACTATTATACCGGCAGATTGTGTGATGTTTAATTAAATCTCGATTCACGTATAGAGCTTGTACTGTACACCAACGTAACGCAGTAGGTTGATAAGATATCGTTATATTGCCATAATTTAATGCTTTGTGAGGCCTTGCACGGTAATGAATTTTCACGGAAATACAATTATTATTCAAATACACCCCGACACGTTAGGGCGAACTGTAGGGGGATGAAACTTGCTTTGCAAACAGTTATAATAAGTTATGTTTGATTTTACAATTAGAACAGTTTATTATTTTTATTTCTAAACAACAAAAACAGAATGCTACTCGTACTTATCAGTTTCAGCAAGATTAACAAAGTAAGGATTAATTATTCATATAAAGCACTCACTTTGTGGATAGACATTTTAAATAATTATATAAATAAAACAACTTTGTATTTAACCACGGTAGGGTTATTATATTGATGCCAACTAGTTTCGCTTGGACCCAAGCTTCATCAGGGCAGTATAATATAAGTTATTATACTGCCCTGATGAAGCTTGGGTCCAAGCGAAACTAGTTGGCATCAATATAATAACCCTACCGTGGTTAAATACAAAGTTGTTTTATTTATATAATTATTTAAAGTAAGGATTTTTAAGACTTGTGTACGACCCATTATGACATATCGTCACCTAAGAGTAAGAGGGTTCCAACTAACAAAAGTTCACATTTGGCCTTTTTTCGTGAAAAAGGTTCTTACTTACCTTATCTATACGTACAATAAAAAAAACATGTAATAGTATCATCATTTTGATGTTACGAAAAGAATCAAGTTCCATCTGATCATGCACACGAAAACACACGATTCACTGAAGAAGGATTCATTTACACTTAGAACTTTACTATTCCAACTGTCGCCAGAGAAAATTTACACGCTTCTCGGTAAAAGAGTTTCATCTGCTTCAGATGGAACCCTTTTATTCCAAGATACACACCAGAAACCAACAAAACTTTGACTTCATTTTTCTCAGCTTTTTACTTTTGACAGTTCGAACCTTCTTACTCTCAGGTGACGATATGGGATAGAATGCAAGGCGGACACCACAATTACAAAAAAACGGAAACGAGTATCAGTAGCTAAATGCCCACTTAAAAATGTCTTATATGATTACCGTTAAAATTTATAACACTGTTATAGGTAATATCACAATTTATTTTTATTCACTGAGAATGTCGCGACAGCTGTTTCGTTGCTGATGTTGGCATCATCAGGTGTTACAATAAACTGGTTTATTATAACACCTGATGATGCCAGCGTCAAAAAAAAGGTTATTGTAACACCTGATGATGCCAACATATATTGGCGAAACAGCTGTCGCGACACTCTCAGTGAATAAAAATTAGGAGGATTAAATTTTACCAGCAATAATGTTGAAATATAATAGTGTTTCGGCCAAAACAATGGACTGTCTAATATGAATTTTAAATACAATGCGATAGTAAATATATAAGAGGAGAAATGTTTTTGATTTTAAAGTGAGAAGTTACTTTCTCAAAGGAAGCATACAAATGTGTTATTTACCTTGATTTCCCGATTCAAAAGCCTATAAAATAATGCAATGATTCCAGGATTCCAACGAAACCAGCAGTTTTCCGATTTTGGAATCCAATTTTCGCTAACGCTAACTAACGCCCCAATCTATTCGGCGCTGCCTGATTTTGTACATTGCAGGGAACACGTCCAACCCAATTTTCCCATCCCTTTCGATTGTTCGTTATTTTTCCCCGTGTTGATTATACAACGAATATTGGGAGTATAAAGCGACTCAATCATGCGATAAGCAAAAGGGAATAATATGTTGTAATAACATGACTGTTAACCAGGGTGATCTGTGACACAACATTTGCATAACATTATTAATTTCTACTAACTAACTAACTAACCATTATGCCGTATTCCCGAAGGGGTTGGCAGAAAGAATGGATTTATATAATGGCCAAGCCATAGAGGGCTGCCTCCGCTTACCTGAAGGTGTTATAGGCGCAGCGGCGCCTTTCGTCAGCTTCACTCGTGCACTCCCTAGGCCCATCCCCCGTCCATGCGGGACTAACGTTAAAAATAATAATAATAATAATAATATATATATTTGCAACTAAGGGGGACCCAGACCACATTAAAGCTACTCTACTCTCCCTTGATGTCCCGCCGTACACACATAGCAATACAACAGCAAACGAAAATATACATTTGATACACAAATAACATATGTTAGAGAAATAATAAAAAAGAAATATTGCACAGCAGGAGGCACAGGAAGAAGGGAGCGAAAGAATGGACTGCCACAACTTAACAGACAAACATTCCATCCTTCTCTTTTCGTCCCCGCGGAAGACGTGGTGTGATGGGTTGCGAACTATATCGCCACCAATAGGCATCTCCCGATAAAATACATATATGAAGTATTTAATGAGGAAATTAATTTTTAAGGATGCTGACAATTAGTATTGTACACTTTTAACAATAATGTTGTATCTCTGAAGGAATAGGCAGAGAGAATGGTCCACCAGACGTCTCTATCCATATGATCATATCTTGATTTTCTTTACATTAATATGTTGTGAGACCCACAATCATTGATCGCTCCAACACTGAATACACCTGCCCTTTAATAATACATTATTTTCATTGTTATATGCTTTCCTTCATTTTGTTTATTTAAAAAATTACGACCATTATTTCTTCATAATTTTGAAAGTATGATTTTATTATACAGTGGAGTGCCGCATCGGTTAAAATGTGACAGTCCATTCTTTCTGCCTACCCTTTCGGGGAGAAGGCGTGATGGTTAGTTAGTTAGTTATTTAAAAATGCAAACTTATCAAACCTTAATTTTGACTCTTTATTTCTTGTTTTTAATAATCCAAAAAGCTATTCACAAAATCCTTTGTATAATTGCGATGTAAATCTTTCAATTCTCCAGTTATTTCCAGTTCCCTTTAATCGTCATTATCTTTCTTCCTAGCTTGTTGTTCACTGGGATTTCTGAATTCCGAGGGGATTGTATTAGTGTTTGAAAACATGATTCATTTTACCATGCTGGGTGATATATCCTAGTACTTTATCCGGGCATGAAACCGACAGCATCTTAGAAAACAATTTCCTCGTTGCAGACGAAATGGAGATAATTAACGAATTGATTGTATCTCAATAGAAACGAAGATGTGAATTGTTTTTTTGGAAACAGAATATGGTGATCGAGGCGTTTACAGGACTTATGACCTGTCATTGGTTCGGTTAAGCGATCGCTTTATGTAATACAACATTCCCCATTGCGCCTTTCTTACGAACACCACGTCAAGTTGTATATATGTTGCACTACACTTCACATATTATTAATTCAATCTACTCTAGCACCATCTATTAAGAAGAGGTGTAAGCATTAAGCAGAAAAACTTTATTAATGCAATGTGAAAGGCTACATTTGCTATACAACGCCAGGAGAATACTTAACCCAACCAATGACAGGTCATAAGTCCTGTAAATGCCTCGACCACCATACTCTGTTTCCAAAAAACAATTTACATCTTCGTCTCTATTGAGATACAATCAATCCTTAAAAAGGATTAACCCGCAATGGGTAAAATCTACAAATATTGGTAACATTATTTAATTAAAGAATGTGACACAAAAACACATCCAATACAAAATTTTTATTTTACACTAATCCAATAGAATTCCAATGAAACTTCATGATTTAATGTCTACAAATGAAATTTCAAATACATGTATTATTTGTCATTTAATCATGTTTAAATACAAGGTGAATGGTGCACTTAAAGTTGTCATCGCAAACAAAAAACTATCCAAAAAAAGCTAGAATGGCAGTGCACAATGGTGTTCTTCTATCGACCCTTATGTTTGGAAGCCAAACACGGAACTGGCAAAAGAAGGATGAAAGCAGAATAAATGCAGTAGAAATGAGATCTCTTAGATGAATGTGTGGATACCCTGTGTATGATAGTGTCGAATGAAAATATAATGAATGAGAAAAACGTGACACGATCCAATAAATCAAATATTGAATGTCGGCCATGTGAGGAGTCAGAGAAATCGACGCGCGTGCATGACACGATATATGAATGTGGAGAAAGCTAGAGAGTTATGTCAGTATGTGTTTGTTGTTGTTGTTGTATTATTTTGGTGAATCGCTCCTTACATCTTTTCAGCGTAAGCCAAATCGATGTTAAGGGTGTAGCTATCATTTTGATTCTCGTGATATGTGATAGGAATCAATTCTATCGTCATTTTATTGTCACTTGAATTCTGCATTAGACCAAAGACAGTTTGACAATCGTACTGCAAACGACGAGAATCGAACCCGGGACCTTTCAGGTGGGAGTCAGAGTACCTACCTCTCGGCCACGAAAGTCGTGAATTTATATAAAATTTTGTACAAGAAATGTAATAAGAGATCGAAGTTACCCCATCTAACGATACTGATTTAAATCATGCGGTAGTGTGAGAGAAATTTGGCTATTTGAATAATCGACATTCAGCCCTCTGTTGACTGAACCGCATTACTACTTGGTCTGGCTCCCGATTCGCCCCCTTGCTTCTCACCTGGGGGAATGCCCCCATTGTGGAATCAACTATAATTTAGTTTTATCATATGATAATACGTGTATACTAGAATATGGTAAAATTCGAATCAATCGAGAGTTTTGCGTCTTTGCAATTCAATCAATGTTTGAATATCTGTTATTGAAGAATACGTAAGTTTTATAAAAGAATTTTTCATTCGAAGTGACACGACCCCTATCTTATCAAGTTGCTCCTGGATCTGCCAACGTGTGTGACCAGTCGATTTATATATTTTTTATTTATTTTTTTATTATTTTTTATTTATAAACATACAATAGTTACATTATATTCCCATGAGTAGAAAACTCATTATGGGACAGAAGGGATAAGTTACCTATAAAATAATTATAGACATTCAGAAAACAGAAAAAGAAATTGACTTAAAACTAAAACATTTTACATATGAACATTTTGTTGCTTTATAATGATTTGTATTTCATCCATTGTTTCTGAAACTTTGTTCGAATGACAATTTGAATAATTTCTTCAATATTATAATATTATAAAGTTCTTTCTGGTGTTAGTTTATTTTAAGTACCTCATTACAGCTAATTAAAAAAATGGTGGATACGTGGAACATAAATTAAAAAGACTATATGGACACCATATTATGATGGGTTAAATTATTTTTATTTTGTTATTTTATTTTATATCATTGTATTTTATATTATTTCTTTTAGATTTATTTTGTGGATGTTTTACGATAGAGGTGTGCGCGGGAGATGCCTATTGGTGGCGAGGAGGTTCGCAACGCATCACAACGTCTCCCGCGGGGCGAAAAGAGAAAGATGCAGTGCCGCAACGGTTAAAGTGTGGCAGTCCATTCTCTCTGACTACCCTTTCGGGGAGACGGCGTGATGGTTAGTTAGTTAGTTTCGGAAACATTGATGTTTACTCCGTGTTAGATATTAAGAATATTTAGACCATCAAAAGATGGAGGGATTGCTGGAAGTCAACTTCCCAAGAGAAGCCAACCTGACTATAAGACCGTTGGGCTTAAAAGAGAGGAAAAAGATATTGTTGAAAATTTCAGTTGATAGATGTTTTATTAATAATACATGATTCGTATTGAATTGAAATATTTTGACTTACGTTTAGTTAGAATGTTTTCCTTACTAGGTCATTATGAAATGCGACGAGAATCAAATATACAACTAACGATTTTCTTGGCAGAGTGGTAAGAACTCTGACTACCATACCATAGGTCCTGGGTTCGATTCCTAGCTTCGGTAGTGTGATTGTCACACAGTCTTTGATCCGGTGTAGAATTCACCTGACAAATAAATTAACGATAGATTAGCTACCTATCACATGTAACGAGATTAAATATAATAGCTTAAACAAAATGTGTACAGTAATTGGGTTCAAACCACCTGTGTATAAGTCCCGGATGGATGGGGAACGGGCCTAGGAAGTGAAGGCTGTCGAAAGGGCGACGCTGCGCCCTATAACCACCTATAACGGGTATGTGGTAGGCACCCTCTTCTCTGTGTGTTGTATACAAATTAAAAAAAACTCTATACAAGAGTTAATGGAGAATATAAGTAAAATAATGAGTTCAATCAGTTTAACTGTTGCCGCACTTTATAATAATTAATTGTGACACGTAATACGTTTGTACTGTTTTGCTGTTAAAATTATATAAGTTTTATCGTTTTTATAAAGAATTTTGACAGATGTAAAAATAAATTTTGCATTTGTTCCATTGAAATTTGAATAAATTCTTCAATATTATTTTTAATTTCTTGCTGGTTAAGTGCCTAATTACAGCTAATTTAAAAAACGTTGGATACGTGTAACATAAATTAAATAAACACAAAAGTCCGGATCGTCCATGTCAACCTGTGCAACATTGAAAAAAACATTATGTGCTAAATTAAAAATGGTGAATTCGTGGAACATAAATTAAATAGACAATATGTAGACCATCTAAAAAGAACATTTCGTGTAAAATTATTTTTATTTTCTTATTTTATTTTATAATATATCATTGTATTTTATATAAGTTGTTTTAGATTTATTTTGTGGGTGTTGGACGATCGAAGTGTGCGCGGGAGATGCCTGCCTATTGATGGCGATGAGGTTCGCAACCCATCACACCGCGTCTCCCGCGGAGCGAAAAGAGAAGGATGGAGTGCCGCATCAGTAAAAGTGTGACAGTCCATTCTTTTTGCCTACCCTTTCGGGGAGACGGCGTGATGGTTAGTTAGTTAGTTAGTTGGTACCAAAATTTCATTTTAAAACTTTTTGTATGGAGAAATTGTACATTTTTCAATTTTATTAAATTAAAATTTATAAAATCTTGAAAATAATTTTCGGAAAATTGATGTTGTGTGTTGTAAATTTTTTTTCATAGCAAAATATCCCAAATTCTCCATACAAAATTATGTTTTGAAAATATTTAGCACCAGGAGTTCACGGCGTGCTAGGAGGTATCGAACGTTAACATTAGTAATTTTATCTAGTAAAAAAACTTGTCTTTTCTTTCAGGCGTATGAGAGTGAGTGAGATAAATAGCAATTGGGTGGAACCTATACATAATACTTTTAAAAATCGAAAAAATATGCATACTTCAAACTACCCACATATCTCCTAGGCCATTCTGCTATCCTGGTACCAAGATTTCATTTTAAAACTTTTTGTATGAAGAAATTGTACATTTTTCAATTTTATTAAATCAAAAATTTATAACAATCTTGAAAAACAAATTTCGGAAATCGAAGTTTGAGTTTGAATTTTTTTTTTTATTCGTCGGAAATATTTACGTGCATGCATAACACGATGTATGATTGTTGAGAAATCGAGAGAAATGTGTCAGGAAAGAAACGTGTGACAGTCTATTCATTCAGTTTAACCTTTCGGCGAAACAAAATGAATGGTGTGATTGTTAGTTAGTTAGTTAGTTTTTTTTTATCCACATACGCGCAGGTCGACTTTTTAAATTTGATTAGTCTGGTCATGACAGGTTTTCCTCGGTCTATCTCGACACCATACACTATTTGCATTTTTTGAAATCATTAATTCTTTATATATGAGTAAAATATTTCTAAACCATATCTGTGATTCTTTCATATTTTTTTTCATAATCGGCCTGGTACATAAAAAACGATACCTACACATTTACATATAATTGTATGTAAATTTCAGTAAACAAGCTTTTATTTACTACCTACGTGTGTGTGTATATAAAATTTTATGATATGAAGTTTTCCCGAGAAAACCTTTGTGTGAAATTGAAAAGAAAAGCAAAAGACATAGAAATGTTCTCGGAGAAATATCGACGGAACACAATACGTCAGTGTGGCCGTATAACAAATAAAAGGTTTGCATATTGGATAGCTCGTACTTACCTGGGCAGGGCTAGATCTGGTAAGATAGACGTTTGTTTTGTTGTGAAAATAAAGCAGAGACAGGAAGCGCATTGCTGATTTGTTTTGGGAATTCTTTAAACATCTCAAAGAGAAATACAGTTTGTTGCATACTCGTATCTATCAAAGATTTTGTAGAATGTGTTATTGTTTGAATTTACGTTTACTCAGATTTTGCTTATTAATAATCTAACATAGTCAAGACAAAGAGCATGGTTACATCAAGGCAAACCAGTACAATGCAAGCTTGCATTAGATAATAAAATAATAGAACAAGTGATGCATTTCAAGTACTTAGCTGTTGATGTATCAAGCTGCAGAGACCTCTACGGAGAAGTAAATGAAGTAACAAACATGGCCGCCGTTGTGGCTGGCTGCTTGACGAATGCTGTTTGGAAAAATAAAAATCTACAAAATTTGAATCTACAAGACATGCGTACGTTCTATAATGACATATGGAATAGAAACGAGAGCTGACACCATCAGAACAAAAAGTCTCCTAAGAACCACAGAAATTAAGACTCTCCGATCCGTTGCGGGAACGACACTCCGAGACAGAATAAGAAATTCTGAAATAAGAAAGATCTGCAATGTAGAATATGTCGTGCGATGGAGAAGACGCTACTTGAGAGATCATGTGGAAAGTGCATGTTCTGAAAGTGATCAATATAGCCGCTAAAGTACCAACAAGGCCACCTAAAAGATGGCGAGACAGTTGGACATCTGTATCCCAGGAACAGGTTCCGAGAAATAACAGGACACAGTCCTAAATAGAGCAGAAGATGAAGAAGAATAATAATCTACCAAAAACGTGGTTTTAATATCTCCCAACTGGGTAATCCGTTCTACGGAGACATTTTCGAACTTTGTATAATATCAATTGTTGTCATCGCAATCAAAAGCCTATCCAAAAAAAAAAAATGTTGTTTATGTAGCGACCCTTATATCTGGAATTGAAGCGTGAAACTAGCAAAATAAAGATGAAAATAGAATAAATGCAGTAGAAATGAAATCTCGAATATTTGTAAAAATCTGCGCGTCGAATGAAAAAATAAGATGTGAATGCAATGTGAATTGAAGTGTGATGAACAAAATAATGAAAGGATGAAGATGGTTTGGATACATGGAAAGAATGTTGTAAACCTGAGGTTCCAAATTTTTTTTGTCCCGTTGACCCCTTACCGATTTTTTTGTGTAGAACCCCTGCTTATCTAAAATTGATTTTTCAAATGAGCTAAAAATAGGGCTAAAGATGTGTTGTACATCTCTGATTAACATTGGTGTCAATACACGTATGTTTGTGTTGGTAAAACAAAATATTAAAGTATCTCTTTTATTTATAAAAATGTAACACCACAAAAAAAATATTTCAATGAGAATATATATTATTTTCGTATTTTACTGTGGCTATATAAGCCTGACACCATCACTGGCTGAGACATACAATATTTAAGCTATTGGAATATTCCGAAAATTGAATACCGTCATATGCCGGTTGAAGAACAAAACTTATTTCAGAAAACAGGATATGTGATAATACAATGAAGTGGCGCGCGTGGAACAAAAAAATCCATTTTACTATTTACTCGCAGTACTTGCGTTACGACGGAAAACTCTTATAAACAAAAGTCAATCGTCTGGGTTATTTATTGATTTTTGAATATGGAATACTCGTTACAACAAACCAGAACACAGCTTATTCAAACATATTGATTGTCGCTAAGCTCATTTGTTTGTTCTTCAATATACAGGTATATTATGTTAATTTTAAAACAACATTTTCATTATTTAATTTAGATCACTGTTAAAACACAATAAAGAATCTATTAATTAAGAATGATCCAGCGACCCATATCCGGTATTGTATATAAGAGATTTGTACAATAACCCAGAAGTTCCTTATAACGATCACAATGAGAGCCAGTTGCCTAACATGGATTGAACTTAGCTGTCGCGAAAAATAAAAATTCAATTGTGATACATACAACAAAGATTTTTAATTCAACAATTTATAATGTGAAAGTATCATAGTGTTTCGACCAAAACAATGGACTATTTAAAATATATTGTTCAAATCTATGTTAATTATTAAATAGTCATTGAATTAAATCTATGTTTTCTAGATGTCTTAATTAAATATTTTAAGGGAGTGAAATAGTAACACCAATCAATCAAATCAGTTTATTTCATCAACAGACATTACAAAATTAAGGTTTAAGACATCTATTGAGAACAGGTAAAATAATATATTGTACTACCAGAAACGCATGAAAGACAGTTCGACATTAGGAAGACAAGATACTCTCCAAAATCAAGAATATATGCTTTCTGAACTTACTTTCACTAATATAAAAGACGTCGATCTTCGAGGAGACCGCGTTCTGCATATTAATTGCTTATCCCACCGGTTTCACCAGAGGTTCTATCGGTTTACTCTGGTGGCCGGTAGGTAAAACAAACAATGCTGTCGGTGTCGGAGATATTAGGTCCTTACATATGAAATTGGCGTTTTGTATGGGAGGAACATAAAGTTGATTTTTTTTAAATATAATATATTTATTTAATCAAAGTATGTACCATTGCTATCTATGCACTTTTGCCATCTCATAGGTAGTTCATCGATCCCTTTACTAAGAAAACCATTCGGACGGGAATCAATAAAATCTTTGAAGTCAGTTTGGACTGCCCCATCGGAGTTGAATTTTTTCCCTTTCAAGAAGTTATCCAAATTTCGAAAAAAAATAGTAATCTGTTGGGGCAAGGTCCGGAGAGTACGGTGGATGTCTTAGACATTCCAATTGAAGCTCTTCTAATTTGGTAGCCGTCTGTTGTGCAGTGTGTGGTCTAGCGTTATCATGAAGCAGCAGTGGCCTAGAGCGATTAACCAGCCTCGGTTGTTTAGCAGCTAGCTTTTCCATCATGGTTTGCAGTTGCTGACAATAGACATCTGCCGTAATCGTCTGGCCAGATTTAAGAAAGCTGTAGTGAACGACACCAGCACTAGTCCACCAAACGCTCACAAGTAACTTGTTTGGAGTCAATTTTCGCTTGGGGCATGGTTTGGCTGGTTCGGCAGGGTTCAGCCATTGCGATGAGCGCTTCCGATTATCATACAGGATCCACTTTTCATCACAGGTAATGATTCGATTCAAAACCCCTTCATTGTTGTGCCGGTTGAGTAATGCAACGCAGCAGTCAACGCGCGTTTGTTGATTTGCTTCACTCAATTCGTGAGGTACCCACCTTTCAAGTTTTTTCACCTTCCCAATTTGCTTCAAGTGGATTAAAACAGTTTTATCACTAACACCGCAGTCTGCAGCTAACTCGGACGTGGTTTGCGATGGATCCGCTTCCACAATAGCCTTCAATTCTTCATTATCAACTTTGGTCTCCGGCCGTCCACGGGGCTTGTTCTGCAGGTCGAAATTTCCAGAACGAAAACGTTGGAACCAAAAACGCACTGTGTTTTCTTTTGCGGCACCATCGCCATACACATCATTAATCCTTCGAGCCGTTTCTGCAGCACTGGTGCCACGGTGGAACTCGTACTCGTAAATAATGCGACATTTCAAGTTTTCTATTTTGTAAACTGAGTGACACGAAGAAAAAAAACAATTGAGGAAAAAACAAATGAATTATAATTTTCGAAACACAAATACTTGAGTAAATAGCTGTATAAATTTGAATTTGGAATTCCTAACCAAAGAGAAGATATTTTAGATCAAAGTTGCCAGTATGGCAAAACGCCAATTTCATATGTAAGGACCTAATATCTATCCAGGACAAAAAGCCTAACACCCTCCAGCACGACCAAGTTCTCGAAATATCCCCTGAGTAATCTAAGAAAATGGATAACGAGATGCCCATCTTTTCGAAACTGCAGAAAGTTGGTCCAAAGCATTCCCAAAAGAAATGCATTAGGATAGAGCGACGGATAGCTACCATATTCTTTCATGTAGAGATACCTTAGATTTTTTTCTGAACCCTCTCCGGCATAACAAAATATCTTGCCTGGTGAGGACTTCATATCACAAAACCACTTTCGAGTCTGCTCCAAACCAATGCGTTGTATAGGACCAGAGCAATCAAGACCCTGTTTGCATCTAGACCAACCGAAGTTAGAACTTTAGGAAAGCCAAGAGAATACCTATTGGATTATGTTCTGGCTGATTCAGCGAAACGGCCTGCTGGGAGCAAAAGGCGGACGATCGAAAAGCTTGGAATAAAATCAATAAAGAGGCTTATAATCTTCAAGAGTTGTACGGCCATATGAAGTAAGTTTTTGAATTTTAATTAACTAACTGACTAACCAACACGCGGTCTCGCCGAAGGGGTAGGCGGAAATAATGAACCACCACAATATTCATCTATGACATACATCTCTCGCTTCCTCCGTATTTTTATACGTGCCACGTGTTTCTTGCCCTTTCTCATTAAACAGACAAACAGTCTTTAATTTGTTAAGGCCAAATGAAATATGTTAATGAGCAATTAATCTGCTGAACGCGGTATCCTTGGAGATCGACGTCTTTCATATTAGTGAAAGTACGTTCAGGAAGACAAATTGATTTTGACATTGATTTTGGAGAGTATCTTGTCTTCCTAATTTCGATCCATCTCTCATGAGTTTCTGGTAGTATACTATTTACAATATATTATTTTACCTGTTCTCAAAAGATGGCTGAAAGCTTGATTTTGTAAAGTCTATTGATGAAACAAACTGATTTGATTGATTGGTTGATGTTACTATTTCACTCCGTTTAAATATTTAAATAAGGCATCTAGAAAACATAGATTTATTTCAATGACTATTTAATAATTAATATAGATTTGAACAATAGATTTAAGTTTAATATGTTTACTGGTTTTTGGGCCTTTAATCTAAATGTTTCTCGTTGGTTTACACATTTTTGTATACAACAGGTTATTTGAACGAAATTACTCTATACAATTGTTTACAAAACCTAAACCTCCGAAAACAACTGATAAAAACATTGGTGTGGAGTGTTTTACTATACGGCTGCGAGACTTGGTGCCTGGACGAAAGAGAGCGCAAAAGGCTAGAGGCGTTTGAAATGTGGACCTACCGACGAATTGCCCATGTTTCAAATGAGGAGGTTCTCAGCAGAGTTGAAGAGAAAAGGCACATGTTGAACACGGAGAGGCGCGCGAGATGGATTGGTCATGTGTTGCGACACGAATATTTCCTGCATGATGTGTTGGAGGGAATGGTCGAGGGATCGATTGGCAGAGGACGACCTCGTCAGGAGTACCTAGACCAGGTTTGCCGAGATATGGGCTGCACCTCTTATGCGGAGTTGAAGAGAGTTGCCGGGGACCGAGGGGAGTGAAAGAGAAGATGCGACTCCTTGCTGCAGACCAATCTTTAGATTGAGACCGGAGAAGTGAAGACAATTGTTTAGCTATTGATTCTCATGAAAATGTGATAAGTAGTTTATCTTATCGTCATTTTTGTCGTCTGGTGAATTTTACTAGACCCATGAAAGTTATTTTCCACACTGTCATCGCCGGGAATCGAATCCGAGACCTCCCTGTTGTCTTCCACAAAGGCCGTCATATTATTTACGCAGCAATAAATAGTTAACAACTTTATTATAACAGGCATTGATTTAAATTCACTCATTCCGTATTTTTTTACAAATAAATAAACTGCGAGAAAACGTTTACTCTTTTTTCAAAAGCATTAATTCCCCGTTAAAAAGTTCCACGTTGTTCTATAAAAAAAGGCATCAATCATACTTGCGCAAAAAGGGAAAAAAATTATCCCGAAACTTTTCGTTTTAGCTTTCATCTAAAATGTTTTCTTCATTGAGCATGCGCACAATAGGCCTGGAATAATGAGGGGTCGCTGAAGTTTTTTGATTGAGAGTAAGTATAGAAAAAAAAATGCTGAGCTGAAATCGACGGCTCTTAAAATCTCGTTTCTATTTATTTTGGTTTGTTTGAACATTGAATATGTATTTAATTTATGTAAATAACAGTTTTATTGAAGTTTTATCTTATTTTGTTTGAGTGGCATGTTTCGCTTTGTTAAGAAATTTTATGTCCCTCTTGGAAATGGCACAAAGTCGTCCATACCTTTCACCACGATGTCGAGAGAAAGATGAGAAATGGGCCCTTTTTCGGCATCTCTGTGATACATAAAGCTGCCTTGCCAAATTAAATCTAACTAACTTACCATTACGCCGAAAGATTAGACCCCTGTACCGTTATTTCCTGACATATTTCTCTCTCTTCCTTAAGAAACATACATCGTCTCTTGCACGCACTTTGATTTCTCTGACTTCTTACGTAGCCGACATTTTATATTTTCTATTGAGTACATCTATTGAGTAGGTACGTTTTCATTATTTTTCCAATTTACCATTCTTTCCTCGTTCATTCATTCCATGTATCCAAATCATCATCGTCATCCTTTCATTATTTTGTTCTTCTCACACTTTCATTCGCACTAGATTAACTTCTCATAAGAATTTGCATTATTGAAATTAACACTTCGAAATTTCATTTAATTATTATAAAATGGCCTATTTGATCTAACTATGTTAGTCAAATTGAACTGCTGGGAGCAAAAGCGTAGAAAGAAGCTTGCACCAACTTTTTAAAAAAAGCTAAAACTTTTTAAAAGTCGTAAAACAATGTGAGGTATTAAGAATGTTCTTTTTTAAGTTTCGATTGTAGGGATCAGTTTACAGCAAGGTCTATTAACATATTTGCTGCTTTTTGGGATGCCACTTGGACCTTTAATGAGGTAGTTTACCGTTGTTTTTCACATGTTTGTACACAAGGGTTATTTTTACCAAATTACTGTAAATATATTTTTAGCTATTGATTCTCGTGACATGTGGTAGGTAGTTAGTCTATCGCCATTTTATAGTAATAAAATGAAATTTCGAAGTATTAATTTCAATTATGCAAATACTTATAAGAAGTTAATGCAAGGCGAATGAAAGTGTGAAGAGAACAATATAATCAAATCAAGTCAAATCAGTTTATTTACTCAAAAGACATTACAAACAGCAAAAATGTTTAAGGCATCTATTGAGTACAGGTAAAATATTATATACATACAACATAATACCAGGAACGCATTAGTGATGGTTCGACATTAGGAAGAAAAGATACTTTCTTAAGTCAAGAGTATTTGTCCCCTGAACCTACATTCACTAATATGAAAGACGTCGATCTCCTAGGAGACCTCGTTCAGCAGACTAATTGCTCTTCCCACCGGCGCGGCGTCACCAGAGTCAGATTAGTTCTGGCGGCCGGTAGATAAAACAATGTGTGCTGTCGCTGTCGGAGATATTTATCGGGGACAAAAAGACCAACATCCTCCAGTACGTTCAAGTTCTCGAAGTATCCCCTGATTAAACTAAAGAAATGGGCTGTTAGATGTCCATCTGTTCGAAGCTGTAGAGAATTGATTCCGAGCATTCCCAAAAGAAATGCCGTGGGATAGAGCCACAATAATGAAAGGACGACGATTATGGTTTGGATACGTGGAATGAATGAATGAGAAAAGAATTGTAAATAGGAAAACCAATGAAAACGTGGCATGATCAAATCAATCAAATGTAAAATGTCGGCCACATGAGAAGTCAGAGAAATCAAAGTGCGTGCAAGAGACGATGTATAAATGTTGTGGAAAAAAGAGATATATGTCAGGAAATAACGGTGTAGGGGTCCAATCTCTCGACATTATGGTTAGCTAGTTAGTTTTAATTTAATGTATTCCTTTACTTCTATCATTAAAATAAATTAATATTCGATTTGTACTATAAACTATTTCAATTTGATTCCAAAATGAATTATTTGTTTAGGAAAGAATAGTTTGAACACGATTCAACGATTTTACATTATATTAATTCAAAATTCTTCATAACTATGTATATTAACTAGAAAATTAAAATAATATTTTCAAACCAATTCATTGTCGACATATGTTACCATACACTTCCCTATGAAGTAATTCTCAATACACCGAAGAAGCGTGTCAGTTTTTTAGGTCAACCGGTAACTAAGGAAACCCTGGGCGTTCGACGTATGAAGGGTAGTTAAGATTTCCGGTGAACGCTATGGAAAACACGTTTTTAAAGCTCACAGTAATATTTTTTTTATATCAATAGATATATTTTATAAAAAATACTCGTCTTCGGGTTAGGGAGCGAATGGAAGATGATCGAATCCCAGGGACGATTCTCAATACACGACTAGATGGAAATCGAAGTGTAGGAAGACCAAAACTGAGATGGATGGATGGTATGGAGGTGGACCTCAGGGGGCAATTAGTGTTACAAATTGGAAAATGCGGGCGATAGATTGGAGAGAGTGGCGACTGGAGGATACCGGGGTCCATTGTTGGCTGTAGTGCCAATGTTGTTGTCATGCCACGGACACAGTTTACGATAATACAATAACATTTAATAATTCTATCCTAAATATGAAAACTAACTATCTAACCATCACGCCGCCTCTCCAGAGGGTTAGGCAGAAATAATGGACCGCCACACTATTATTTCCTGACAAATTTATCTTGCTTCCTGTCTCTTGATTCATACATCATGTCATACAAGCACATCGATTTCTCCGACTCCTCAAGTGGCCGAAATTTATTATTTGGATTGATTTGATCGTGCCACGTTTGCATCTGTCTTACGTATACGGTCTTCTTTACATACACTTTCTTTACCATCTTTCCATGTGTCCATCTTAATGATTATTTCGTTATTTTGGTCATATCACTTTCATCCGCACTGCATTTACTTGTTATTATTGCATTTGACACTCTATCATATACACATTTACCACACGCTATCATATACAAAAAAATACCGTTGGATAGAGCTAAGGATATACCCCGTATTCTCTTAGGTAGACGGTTCTCAATAATTTCTTTTGAACCCTATCCAACTTGAGAGAATACTTAGCCATATGAGGACTTAAATACTCGTCGTAATTATTATACAGCAACTTCTTCTTTTTTTCAGTCGTATTCCGTATGATTGAGAGTCGTGTCCATCTTAATTTGATGGATTTCGAGTGGTTTTCTCCTTGCTTTCTGCACCGTAGTGTTTTCTGTAGTCGATGTATCCTACTGCCAATGTATGACAAAGCGTTGGTTGATTTACTACCGGACCACCTTTATCCAGTCTGCTTGTCGATCTAAGTGTCCA
This sequence comes from Lepidostoma basale, assembly GCA_022606425.2. Taxonomy (NCBI): domain Eukaryota; kingdom Metazoa; phylum Arthropoda; class Insecta; order Trichoptera; family Lepidostomatidae; genus Lepidostoma; species Lepidostoma basale. The sequence continues at coordinate 2,175,571 of JAHDVF020001106.1, read as the reverse complement.
AAGGGAATGGTTACAACAATCTTGGCTCAGATTACTCGACGTAACAGGGTTTACCAGCTTGTAGGTGAGACAGAAGTTGGTGAGCGGCTATGTGATCGATATTGTAGTGCAATCCTGTATTACGCTTAATTTGCCTATTAGATATAATAAATATACATGAAATACTAATTATTACACCAGAAGATGCTTTAATCATTCCTTTAAAAGCTGCTGCATTCAGATGAAAAACATTACTAAAGCACTTGTTGTAACTGTCACATATTCGATATATCGCTACGTTTTTTGCATAATTGGTGCGATAAACTAACTAACCAACTAACCATCACGCCGTCTCCCCGAAAGGGTAGGCAGAAAGAATGGACTGTCACGCTTTTACTGATGCGGCACTCCAGCCTTCTCTTTTCGCCCCGCGGGAGACGCGGTGCGATAAACAGAAAGAAATACTAGCGTTGTATCTTGTACGAAATAAAGGTACAATAAAAGATTACTTGCTTAGAAGTTCGGGGCTGTGTATCTTAGTGTATATAATTTTGAGGAGCAACATCATGAAATTAAGTGTGGGTGGAAAAATATTAAAAACTATATATACAAATATGTTTTTTACGAGAATCTTGACCCTTGTAATAATTTATATATTATGTTTGTATTATATATGTCGTCATGCTCGTACATTCAGCTGCGAAATAATATATATATCATTACTGAAACCGAAACAAAACAAATACATTTGTATAAAAACCCAAATATTTGCTTTTTGCAATACGTAGAGTAAGCTTATTTTTTTAAAGTCTGTTTTTTTTTAAATAAACATTTCCTTTTGTTTCCAGATAAAAGATCACAGGGGTACAAAAACTTGGCCGCATAAAAGCTCGGCGAGAGTCAACAGTCTGCCGCTGACAATATCCGCGGGCATTAAACCAACAGAGCTTCCCCTTCCGGTCGCAACAGCCGACCGGATGTTCCGGTGGAGCCATTAGGCGATACGCATTTCCGTGTCAGGGCGCCGTGCCAGCTGAGGTTATCGTCCTAAGGTGGTATGTCTCAAAAGGTTTTAAAGATACAGCGGGGAAAACATCAAACGGGAGAATCGTTTGACGCAATGCCAGTACAAAACGAAAACCGTCATTAAAATTTCATACAATTAATATTTTCATCGATTCTGCATGAAAAAATATGAAAATATTATATTTTAAATACATTTGAAATGGGATATCTTATACCAGTGGTTCCCAAACTTTTTTGTCCAGTGAACACTCTGCTGATTTATTTTATTTTGTGCAGATCCCTTCTTCTTCTCAGTCTTCTTCTTCTTTGCTAGCCTTCTTCCCTCCACTGCTGGATATAGGCCTCTTCCAATTTCTTCCACTCGTCTCTATCCTGTCCCTTTTGCATCCAAGATTTTCCAACCCTTTTGATAATATCATCGGTCCATATCATCGGTGGCCTTCCGACACTTCGTCTATTCTCCCATGGTCTCCAACTGAGTATCCTGGGTGCCCATCTGTTGCCACCCTGTCTAGCCAAGTGTCCAGCCCATTGCCATTTCAATTTTGCCACTCGGTCCATGACGTCAGCAACCCTGGTGCGGCGTCTGATTTTTCGACTACCTCAGCAAATTATCAAGAAGCATGGGATCTATTAACCAAGCGTTACAACAATAAAAGATACAATTGCAATGCCATTCTGAAGACTTTATTTTCTCAAAAAAGTCTACAACACGAGTCTGCAAGCTCCATAAGACAGCTTTTAGATACTACAACATCATGTCTAAAGGCATTAGATAATCTTGACATTAACACGAAAGAATGGGACGCGATAATAATATTCTTGGTTGTGTCAAAATTAGACACTGAGTCACACAGACAATGGGAGAATCATGTGAGTACTGTAGAACAGGACCTACCAGAATGGTCACAATTGGAGAAGTTTATGCAAACAAGATTTCGAAGTTTTGAAATCAAGATTTCGAAGTTTGGAAATCAAGTTTGGAAATTTGAAGTCTCTCAGTCTTATTCTTCACGATTGAGGGTCGTATTCATCCAGTAAACGATTGACCATGGCACGCCATGCGCTCCTGTCACCCGTCAGTCTCCAGGCTGCAGATCCCTGATTTGATTGGACCAGCTTCTCGGTGGTCGCCTTCCCTTCACTTTGCCCATGATGATGAGCTTTTCTAGGTTATTATAACTTCCATAGTAATAAAAATGTGTCACAATTTTTTATTTTTTATTGAATAGTTGTTCAGAAATCTCAAATCGTTTTTAATTTTCCACGGATATCCTGAATGATCCCAGTAACCCCTGGGGGTCCGTACGAACTGATAGAGTCTGTGAGAAAAAATCTGTGTATGATAGAGTGTCGGAGTGCGAATGAAAGTTTTATGAACAAAATAATGTAAGGTTCAATAAGACGGTTTGGACGCATAGAAAGAATGAATGAATGGCATGATTCACCGTGCTAATGCATTATAATATATCATTTGATAATGCCATAGCAAGGCAAAATATGTCTTTTCCCATAAAATAGAACAAAACTTATAAAATAAACGTACGTTTACATTTGTATTAAATGTACTTGGCATCTTATACTCTCCATAGACATAATATGCTATCTCCTTTAATGTTTAGATTTATGCTTATTCGAAGCGAAAAGCATCCTAATACTGATCGCCTAGACACGTCCCATCATCGCATACACCCATGTATAGTAATATATTCATGAAATCATATTTTCAGTCGTCATGGTAAGTGAAACTTCACAAAAGCTCAACGTGAAAGGTTCGCTTACCCCGTAAGAGCGTACACCGCACAACGTAGAACGTATACCCAGAACCGTAGCGGCGAATGCTTTTGTGCTTTCGGGAAAATGATTAATGACTCCTTACGTAATTATAAAGTAAATTTGCTTGAGCATGATGACGCCATTATTCGTTATTTTTCAGTATTCCTGAAATTCATTTCACTCGTTCAGAAAGCCGGCGAAATGCTTCTGATTTGGTGATTACTTTTTTAGTTCCAGTCGTTTATATGTTACCATAATTAAAGTGTTTCCAAGAATATAATCAAATCAATTCAACTTAGTAAACTCCAATCGGTTGTGATTCATAATTTCGAACTCACTATTTCGGAATACAAATGAAACTAATTCCATAAATCATGAATATTCAGATTAATTGGAATAAATTACTGAAAAAAAAAATAGTAAAAATTACGGGTTCCCTTGAATCAATAGTTTTCAGATTCGAAGAGATCTATTTTTTTAACAACAACAAACCATCACGCCGTTTCTCCTCAGGGGTAGACAGAGAGAATGGACCGCCACACTAGTCAACCTGGCACACCTCTCTAGTTTCCTCCACATTCATACAGCGAGTCATACACGCACGTCGATTCTTCCGACTTCTAACATGACCAACCTTTAAAATTTGATTAATTAAGTCATGCCATGTTTTCCTCGGTCTACTTCAACTCCGTACTCCATTTACATAGCTCTCCATATCATCATAATACAATATATTTCGAATTTCAACAGAAGAAAACATGGGTTACATCCTTAAAAACCGGAAAATACCGATCAACCTGAAACGAAAAGTCTATGAAGTCTGCCAGGTGGTAATTATGGTCTTGAAACTGTAACATTGTCCAAACAAAGTGCCGAGAAACTACGATGATGATGAGAACGTATACTTTCTTAACCATTCTTTATCCATCCACGCGCTCCATATGTCCGGACCAACGCAGCGATCCTTTTATAATTTTGTTCACAATACCTTCTTCCGCTCTACATTCCTTTCTTATATCAGCATTTGAGGTTCTATCGTATATCGTTCTACCACACATACGTCTTAGAGACCTCATGTCTACCACATTTATTCTGCTCTCATCCTTCTTCTGACAATTCCATGCTTCACTTCCATACATTAGGATTGGGACCAGAACTCCATTGTGACCGGCCGTTTTTGCTTTCATTGATAAATTCTTGTTTCCAATAACTATTTTTAAAACTCCATTCCTTTTGTTACCCGCACCAACCCTTTTTTCGACGTCACTATCCGTTCGGCCATCCGCTGTGAACATGCTACCTAAATACACAAATTCACACCTGCTGTTCTATTTTTTTAACTAGATGTAATTAGGGATTCATAAAGGGTTTTGAAAAATTGATTATACTTTAGGAAAACAAGTATGTATGCAAATAATCTTTATTTAAAATATTGTGTCTTATTCGATCACTCCTGTATAAATGTTATCCACTCAAATTATAATATCACAAATCAAAACTCTTTATTGCGTATATTATCTGGGTAATCTGATGTTTTTTATAAAAAATTCAACTAATTATTATGTTTCTATATAGTTTTGAGAGACTTTGTTATAAAACAGTGTTCAAAAATAAAAAATATATAATTATACTCGTATGTCTATTCTTGATGTTGTTGATTGAAATTTTTTGGTAGAAGTTCATTGTAAATAATGAAAATAAAAAATGTCATTGAGAATTTTCTATGTTTATTTTAGTAAACTCCTTTTACTTGTCTTCACCCTGCAGCTCGCCGCCATCTTCTGGATGTTGGCATGGCAGCGAGCTGAAACCGGTCGAAGACGAAACTTAATAAGTAGACTTTACACTAAAACTAAACATAGAAAAATTCTTAATAATTTTTTTTTTTCATTATTTATAAGTCCATTGTTTTGGACGAAACACTATGATACTTCAACATTATTGACCCCTTCTGTCCCTCTGTGCAGAATTATGCACATAACATTTGAAACCTTATAATATTGTTATGTGAAATAATATAATGTTCCGCCAACTCACTCAAGAATAAATTTTTATTGTGTAGATTTTATTATTAGTGTAAACATTTCAGATATATTTAGAATTTATCATCAGTTTTATAGTGTCAGTTTTCAAAGATAAGAAATTACTGAAGAAGTTGACCGATAAATTTACAACACTATTAAATTACTGAAGAAGTTGACCGATAAATTTACAACACTATTATATTATCAAAAATATATATTATACAATATTTGAAAATATCGCGACAGCTGTTTAACCAACCGATGTTGGCGTCATCAATTATTTGTAACACCATCGGAAATTACTACTGAAACTAGTTTACTAACTAACCATCACGCCGTCTCTCCGAAGGGGTAGGCAGAAAGAAAGGACTGCCACACTTTTCTTTCTTGACAGATTTCTCTCGCTTCCGCAACATTCATACATCGTGTCATGTACGCGCGTCGACTTCTCTGACTCCTCGCGCGGCCGACATTCAATAATAGATTTATTTGATTGTGCCACGTTTTCCTCTATTTCTAGTTCAATTAACATCTTGAACACATAATTTCCTTCATTTGTTCTTTCCATGTGGCCAAACAATCTTAATTATCCTTTCATTATTTTGTTCATAACATCATCATTCACACCGCATTCAGTTTCTATATATTCATTCGACACAGAGTATCCACACATTCGTCTAAAACTAACTAACTAACCATCACGGTGTCCCTCCGAAGGGATTGGCAGAAAGAAAGGACTGCCACCCTTTTCTTTCCTGGCATATTTCACTAGATTTTCAACATTCATACATCGTGTCATGCACGTGCGTCGATTTTTCTGACTCATCACGTGATCGACATTCAAAAAGAGATTTATTTGATCGTCCCACGTTTTCCTCTATCTTCCTTTATTTTTGGTTCCATTTACATCGTTAACATATATTTTTTTACCATTCTTTCTTCATTCATACTTTCCATGTGTCCAAACTATTTTAATGATCCTTTCATTATTTTTTTCATAACACCATCATTCACACCGCATACACAAACTATTCTTACATTCGTCTAAGAGATCTCATTTCTTCTGCATTTATTCTACTTTCATCCTTCTTTTTCCAGTTCCATGCTTCGCTTCCATACATTAGGGTCGGTACAAGAACTCCATTGTGCACTGCCATTTTAGCTTTTTGGATAGGTTTTTATTTGCGGTGACATCTTTAAGTGCACCATTCACGTTGTGGCATGCCCAAACCCTTCTTTCAATATTCCTTGTGTCCAAAGCATCTTAATGATCCTTTTATTATTTCATTCATAACACCATCATTCACTATTTATATTTTCATTCGACACTTTATCATACACAGATTATTCACACATTCGTCTAAGAGATCGAATTTCTACTATTATTTGAAATAAGAGATTAAAATAAATAATCTGCAATAATATAAACAAAAACGTATTTTAACATGCGCGTACGTATAATCCGCTTCGGGTATTTGATTCCACCTCTCACGCCTTCTTGGCAACAATTTATTTCGTTTCTATTTTCGTTTTATCGCCAGCCAACACCCCATTCAACAGTTAACTCTGATTGTTTTATTCCACCTAGCTTCAGGCGTTCCCCGCCGTAGTGAGCTGCTTGTGTAGGCGAAGGTGAATGAGGCATTAGAACCATTCTTAACATAATTTCCTAATCGGATTCAGAGTCGTCAGTAATTTGAATTAATCGCGCGTATTAACGTTAATGTTCCAAAGGCGACGGTATGCAAATTCAAGCAAATGTTTAGTTTTAAATTCTAAGGATTTAACCTTTGTGACAAATACATTTTTACATCATTTTTTGAATGTATACAAATACTTATACACGAATATTGGATTTCAATTAATTCTTGAATTGATAACCCGCAATGGGTGAAATCCAGTATTCGTGTACAAGTATTTGTATACATTCAAAAAATGTTGTAAACATAACTGGTCCAAGTTTGGCATATAGATAGGAGTGACATCTCCAGGCGGCTTCTAACAATGCGCTAATGGCGGTAGCCTTTCACATCGTGTTAAAAATATGTTCTGCTTAGTGCTTAATAAACACAAATCTTCATAGATGGCGTTAGTATGTAGATTGTCTAAACTTCCACGTAAAGAGTAGTCTTAGAGATTAACATAATTACAACTTCCAAAAAGTTTGTCAGACATGGTGATCATAAGAAGGAAGGTGGAATGGGGAATGTTGTATTACATAAAGCGTGCGCTTAACCAAACCAATGACAGGTCATAAGTCCTGTAAACACCTTGATCAACCATATTCTGTTTCCAATTTGCATCTTCGTCTCTATTGAGATACAATTAATTCTTGAAATACATTTTTGCTTCTATCCAGTTATTAATTGTTACTCAAAGTGAACACAACTAACCGTATAGAAGCACTTGAAATGTGACTCCATCGTAGAATGTTGCGGATCTCATGGACTGATATGGTCACCATGAGGTGCTACATAGAGCCAGAGTAGCGACGCAACGAAAAATACGACCTGCTGCACCTCATCATGAAAGGAAAAATCGAGGGTAGGTGAGGTGTGGGATGACTCCAGATGTCCTGGCTCGGTAATATCTACGAGTGGACCGGAATTCGGGAGGTGGTGTGAGTTGTTCCGTATGGGTCAGGACAGAGATGCCACAATAATGCGAAACTCTTATTTTTTCTTCATTTAATATATTTGATGATCTGTGGTACAGAAATCATGTCTCCTGGGACAGCTGTTCCTCCATCTCTTAGGCGGTTTTTGAGGTGGGGATTTCGAAAACCGCGTTATATGTGAGTCTGTCTCTATCCATTCTGGCTATATGGTCCCTCCAGTATCTTATCTACTCCACCAAACTATATCCTCTATTTCGTAAGTTATTCTTGTTTCTACCTTATCACACGATCTCTGAGAGATTTTCCAGTAATGGCTCTTAGGACCTTCATCTCTGATGTTCTTGGCAGACCTCTTGGTGAGCATGTAAGAATGATTTGATTTGTAAAAATACTTAATTAAAAAAATGGATTATATATTGTTTTGAATTATTTAAAATTAATTTTATTAAATAGCGCCAGTTGTGACAAGACATAATATAATAGATTTAATTATAATATTTTGTACTTTAAATAACTTTTTTACACATATTAACGTCCAATAAATATCTTATTGATCTTTCCATTACTTATAAAGTGGTAACAACTGATCTCGTTCATACTTAATGGAGACAAAAAAATAACAAGAAATCTTGTTAGATAGCAAGTACCCTTTAGTACAGGGTAGGTACAAAAAGTCTGAGTTCTTGCTGGACCATTACAGGTGAAGGCGTCCGTAAATAGCGCCGGCGCCGCGACGTAATATCTCTCGGTGAATTTTCCACGGCGTCCCGAGGGTAGCTTCCGTCCGTCTGGGAAAGGGATGCATTGGTGAAAAAAATTATAGCAAAGGAATCATTTCATTGACTGATCAATATCATAATATTAATAGGCAAAAACTAGGAAGTCGTCAAGAAAGAGTACGAAAATATTTTGCATACAATAAAGCGAGCAAGGAATTACTACTATGAATTTTGGTATGATTCTGAATCTAATTTTAGACTTTGTTTGGATTATTGTATGACAGATATGTAGAAAACAAAATTGTGAAAGATCGTCAAAAGAAGTGTGAAAAACCGTCTCATGATCAAATAAATCGTGGTATCAGATCAAATAAATTTGTGGTAGCATGTAATTGGCATTACTTTAATTATTCTAAATGTTTTATTATATATGTGTTATTTATATCGCTAAATGTTACCCTTAATAAATATATAAATAAATAAAAAATCAAATGTCGGCCACGTGAGGAGTCAGAAAAATCGACGTGCATGCATGACGCGATGTATAAATGTTGAGGAATAGAGAGAAGTATGTCAGGCAAGAAAAGTGTGGCAGTCCATTATTTTTAACAACCACCCCGGGGATACGGCGTGATGGTTGGTTAGTAAGCTCTGGTGGGAGCGAAACCGGTTTGTTCTACAATAAAACAAAATAAAAGGTGTAAAAATAAAAATGCAGACCTTTTTAATTATTTTTACTTGTTGAATACAGTAATAAAATAACTAACTAACTAACCATCACGCCGTCTTCCCGAAGGGGAAGGCAGAAAGAATGGACAACCACACATTTTTTTCTTGACATTTTTTCTCGCTTCCTCAACATTCATACATCGTGTCATGCACGCGCGTCGTTTTCTCTGACTCCTCACATGGCCGACAATCAATATTTGATTTATTTGATCGTGCCACGTTTTCCTCGGTCTTCCTCTATTTCTGGTTCCATTTACATCGTTCACATATAATTTTTTTTACCATTCTTTCTTCATTCATTCTTTCCACATCGACTCTTTGCGAGTATAACATGACATTTCGAAAATCAAATCCGCCGGGTTCAACTTTATTTTCCTCAAAAACATGGTATTTTTAAAGTGAAAAACAGAGAATTGATGAGGGAAGAGACAACACAACAGTATATACTGTGTTGTCACATTGTCTCTTTCAGACGGGTTTCTTGTTTCATTTTTCAATTTTTCAATTTTCCAAGATAACACGTTATTCTCGCAAAGAGGCGATATGTACAAACCATCTAAATAATCCTTTCATTATTTTGTTCATCACACCATCATTCGCACGGCATTCACTTCTTATATTTTTATTCGACACTCGTACACAGAGTATCCACACATTCGTCTAAGAGATCCCATTTCTACTGCATTAATTCTACTTTCATCCTTCTTTTGCCAGTTCCATGCTTCGCTTCCATTTATTTTAACTTTATTTATTTTGTGGGGTTCGAATTGTCAGTAGGGTCGCGGTCGCAATCACATCTTGCTGGAGGGTGTGATTCTATAAAATGCTGCGAAACGCCCAGTTGCATTCCACCGGCAACACTACTGATTAGTCCAACTCGTTAGCGTCCCTGTCGCGAACCCCGGGCAATGGGGTCACACTCATAACCGTGTAATAATAGCAGATAACGAGGGGATGAAAGGCGAGTTTCTGGCGCCTTCAAACCAGATCCAACCAGCTAAGGGAAGGTATCCCCGATAGAAAAATCCACCAGAGAAGGCAACGGGAAACCACTCTGGTCACCTTTTTCCAGGAATCATTATGGTGAATACCTTTGCTGTAGTGATCGCCAACGTTGAGGGGACCTGGGACGGCACCAAAAGAAGAAGAAGACATATTTTTTAAATATTATGTATTTTAAAATGTTAAATTCCAATCCAGCTCTATAAGCTGTTACCGCTAAAGCACGAAGGACGGGCTTGAAAAACGATAAAGACTTCATAATGCATGGTACCTTTTAAAATAAGTTTTACTCCTTACATTTTATTATGCCACGAATTTATGGAGATGAACAAAAAATAGCTTTATATTCGGTAGCTATTGTTTACACGAAGGGAGAGAAACGGAAAATATGGATTTTCCAATATTAAAGAAAACTCGGTTTTGCTATGTAAATACTTCTTATTTTCTTAGAATTACGTGTTTAATTTAAAATACTTGAGATTAAGTAACATTTTGAAATTATGAGATTGAAATTCTTATTTTTAAATCTGTGGGTTAATTAAATAAATAATTAATTAATCGCCAAAACGGTTTAAGATGAAATTATCTTGCTTCAATATCTAAGTATAATGGATTCGATAATGGGAAATGATAAGTATTTAAAAAAAGAATTCATTTGTGTTTGTGAATTCAGTAGACAGAGAAACCATACTCCCTCGTGTAGAGATACCTCAGAATTTTTTTCTGAACCTCTCCAGCATAACGGAATATCTCGCCTCGTGAGGACTCCATATCACAGATCCACAACAGGTAAAATAAAATGATAGTAATATTACAGGTATAATGGTTCGACTTTAGGAATATAAATAACTCTCTAAAGTCGAGATTATTTGTATTCTGAACGTGCTTTCACTAATATGAAAGGCGTCGACCTCCGAAGCGATCGTGTTCATACAACATTGATAAATAGAAAGAAGAAGAATAATGTATGCCCGTACAAGTCACCTAATATTACAGGACTTACCAACACTGCCATAAAGCAGACTCAATTCAAAATTCCTTTGTTCTATTGCGTCACAGGTGCACCGCTCCTTTGGCAATAAATATGGGAGTGAGCTAAGCCTGGCACATCACTACTTGTTGCGCGGCTCCCGCGCAGAACATTACCGCCAGTATCGACAAACGTAGACCAACGGGTACGAGCGTACTATGTACGTGTACCACATAGATACACGACGAGCTAGTTATAAGGGATGAATAACGAGAGGGGAATGGTGAATATTTTGGAATTATTGCATATCTTCTTCTTCTTATACATTCTTACATATCTATAGTTTATGTGTTTTATAATCAAAGAAATATCGAAATTTTATAGACATACATAGTTTTATCGAGTTTACAAAATATAAAAAAAAAACATGTTTATTTATAATACATTCTCCACAAACACATTAATCAAACTGATGATGTTGACTGCAACGAGTTTCGGATCATCGGTGCCAGAATTAAAGCATTTTGAATTTAAATTTATTTTGACTTATTTGTCTTTATCTTTTTTCTATACTTTGTATGTACAACACTAACATTAAAAAAATTAAATATCAGACAATTTTCGGACAACCCGGTCCTTCCTCAGTGATATTATAAAGATAATTAAAATATTATAAAATTGTGCTAAATTAAAAAAAAACGGTGGATTCGTGGAACATAAATTAAATAGTCAATATGTGCACCATCTAAAAAGAACATTTTGCGTTAAATTATTTTTATTTTGTTATTTTATTTTATATCATTGTATTTTATATTATTTGTTTAAGATTTATGTTGTGAGTGTTGGACGATCGAAGTGTGCGCGGGAGATGCCTATTGGTGGCGATGAGGTTCGCAACCCATCACACCGCGTCTCCCGCGGGGCGAAAAGAGAAGGATGGAGTGCCGCATCAGTAAAAGTGTGACAGTCCATTCTTTCTGCCTACCCTTTCGGGGAGACGGCGTGATGGTTAGTTAGTTAGTTAGTTAGTTCTTCTTCTTCTTCTTCTTCTTCTTCTTCTTCTTCTTCTTCTGATTGTAGATATTGTAACGGCTCTCTCCTTACCTCGGCCAGACGCATAAAGCGGATTCTTATTCCTCAGGTTTTCCTTACGGGATTCTTTCCGGCTGCTGTCATTCGATCAGGGACAGGTGTAAATAAGAACAAAGGTAAAAATAAGGCTCGAGTGCGGAGCGCAAAGGGCAGAAAAAACAGTGTTGCCACATGGGGTGCGCGTCTTTGGAATAAAGCGGCGATGCCGTAGTTACGCTGACAAGAGATATTTGGAAAGAAGGTTCGAAAGGGTACCTAACTGGGAAGCTACAGAGCTAGGCGCAGAAAATATAGATAGAGTGGCCGAAGAAACCGTAAAGGTAACATTACAATCTTGCGATCTGTTTATTCAAGATATCAACTTTCTTCCTGTGATGAAGACGACCAGCCTTCTCTCCATCTTGGTTGTCGTCCTGGTGGTCGATGACCCTATGGAGTCTCGTGCATCAAGATATTAGAAATTCTTGCTGGATCCATTCTCTCGATGTGGTCCGTTCAGAATCATCTCCTCTGCCTATTCCATCTCACTATGTATTCAATTTTGCAGGATTTGCAAATTTCTTCATTGGGTATCCTATCTCTAAAGGTTCTCCCCACAATATATCGCAATGTTCTCATTTCTGCTACTCTTAAGAGATGTTTAGCTCTGACAGTGTCTGCTCTTGCTTCGATTCCGTATGTCATTATGGGCCTGATGCATGTTTTATAAATTCTAACTTTGCTTTCCACGAGCATATGCTTATTGTCCCAACAGTGTCCCTTAAACACTCGGAGATAACTGCAGCTTTATCAGTCTGTTTTTGAACTTCATTATATAGATCGCTGCAACTAGATATCTCCACACCCAGATATCTGAACTTCATAACTTGTTCTATGGGTTTATCGTCTACAACCAATTTGCATCTGAGAGGCTGTCTGGATATTGTTAGACATTTTGTTTTGGCGACGGATATCATCATATTATACTTCTCAGACGCAAAATGGAACCTATTAAGCATTCTTTGTAGATTGTGTTCACTTTCCGCCAGTTTTGTTGCACCACATTGATGAGATTTTCTCCCATCCTACATCCAAGGTTAAGAGATGCGACCTCCTCTATGATCTTGTCCATGATGAGGTTTAAAATGATAGGACTGTGACTGTTGCCCTATCTTATTCCTGATATAGAAGGTATTTCCTTAGAGAACTTCCCATCTACTCGTACTTTAATGATCGTTTTGCAATTAGTGTTAAGGTCTCGTCTCTTACTGCATATAAACTAAGAAACTAACTGATCATCACGCCGTTTCCCCGTAGGAGTAGTTTGGCAGAAATAATGGACCGCCACACTGTATTGCCCAGACATACTTATCCGCCTCCTACTTCCTCTACAATCATACATCGTCTCATGCACACACGTCGATTTCTCCGACTCCTCGCGTGATCCACATTTAATATTTGATTTATTTTATCGTGTCACGTTTTCCTCGGCCTTCCTCTATTTTCAGCTCCGTGTACGTCGTTTACATATACATTCTTCACCATTCTGTCTTCACTACTACTACATGTATTTTATCTTATAAAGAATGCGAATGACAACGTCTGTTTTCTAGAAGTTGAATTACACTTTATGTAAATGACATGTTTCGCCTGTCTAAGGAAATCTTCTGGGAAGTTTTTGAATAATAATTGATATTCTGAGAATAATTCATAGTTATGTTTGCTTATCATAGATGGCGCTGATGTCGAATTCTGTGTTTAACCATGCGCAAATTACTTTTGTTTTAGTGTGGCATAGATTTAAAATTATTTTCGCTGTGTTTCCATATTCCATGTTTGCATGTTTCACAATTGCATGCGTATTGAGTGTATTATTCATCCAGAAAACATATTGAAATAGCAGTTTTTCAACGTTCAATTCAACTTTATGGTAAGACAATATCTGTCGGGTCCGCTTGTTTATTATGATTTCGTACAGTTCTATACCGGCTACATATATTACATCTTTCCCCTATCCTCTGAAATTCTCTGTGTGTAAATACATACGGACAGACGATGGATAACCAAGTTTTATTTTATTTTCAGATGAGTATGAAAGCCTCCGACTATTTGATTCTTGAATGCAGGATATTCAGTTTTGAAGCTGGTAAAGCTTGCTGCCGTAATAGGTAAGCTAATTATATTGAATATATTTTCAACAAAGAATTATGTTAGCGAGGAAATATTTTTTTTTTGGTGCATATAAGATAATATTTAGTTGAATAAACTAACTAACCACCTAAAAAATTGATCGCCCTAACATACTATCTAGCTTCCTCTACGTTCTAGCTTTCTTCGATTCTATCGACATCATATGTGGCCGCCTTTTAGTATTTGATTATTTTGATCATGCCATGCTTTCCTTGGTCTTCTGCGGCTTCTCTATCCACTCAAACTGCTTGTACATAACATTTTTACCATTATTCTCTCGTCCATTCGTTCCATATATCCAAACCATATCAGGACCACAAAATGTCAAAAAAATAGAGAGTATAATAAAATGTCTAAAAAATAGACGTTTTTATTCGGATTAACCTATTGAAACGTGTATAGATATAAAAAATAAAACACCTTGCATTTAACCACGGTATGGTTATTACAATTGATGCCAACGAGTTTCGTTTGATCCAAGCATCATCAGGGCAGTATACTACTTCTCTAGATTCCTCAACATTCATACATCATAACATGTACGCTCGTCGATTTTACTGACTTCGAATGTGACCGCCTAAAGTATTTGATAGATATGGTCATGACATGCTTTCCTTGGTCTTCCACGGATTCTCTATCCACTCCCACTTCTTATGCATAACATTGTAACCATTATTCTCTCGTCCATTATATCCAAACCATCTCAGGAATCCTATTTTAATTATACTTATGATGCAATCATCTGCCTTACATTTCTTCCTTATTTCATCGTTCTGTATTCTATTCATTCATTTCAATAATCTCATCTATACGCTAATCGCAGTATACTGCCCGGATGAGGCTTGGGTCTAAGCGAAACTAGTTGGCATCAATTATAATAACCATACCGTGGTTAAAAACAAAGTGTTTTATTATTTTATATATTTAATATAATTTTAAAATGTCTAAACAAAAAATGAGTGCTTCATATGAAAATTTTATTGAAAAATGTCTTAAAAATATAATATAAGAAGATCTTAGAATAGTTTTGTAATCCCATTGAACGTAGTATTAAGAATTTCTGTTAACTAGTTAACCGTCGCGTTGCCATGTGGTCAATTGAGTTTCCACTGCCAATTTAAAGTTGATTTTCTTAAAACCTATGGACCCTAATATTATAAAAAAATTGTAATCCTCCATTGAAGTGTTCTCAATATTTCGTAATAAAAAAAAAGCAAAAAATTACTTCCTTCATCCCAAAAAAAAATATTTTCTAAGACTGCCCTCACCTTCATTCGTGTTAAGGTAGAATTTGTTTTGCTAATATTTACAACTTTATCAAAAGTGACAAATACTTACTCGCTGTTTTGAACGTATTATAAATTATATCTTTGGCTTTTTCAATATGTACGTAATAATACCGACTGTAGACGGAAACGCAGGACGCAACTTAATAATATCAGAACTGTGAAAATATTAACACTTTACCAAAAGGGACAAATATTAATACGTACTCGTTGTCTTGAACGCACTATACATTTTGCCTAGGTGCCTTTATCTTCGCCCCGCCGGCTGCGGCGCGCAGACAAGTTTATACCTGATGTTTAGTCGCTCGTATGCTATGACGCATTACATATCAGAAATCGCATGGTTCCAGAAAAAAATTAATAATGATATGTTTTTCAAATAATCCATGTATATTATAGATATCGATCTATTTCTAATGAAATTCCCTACAAGATGACATAAATTAAATTTTGATTCATCTAGTCATATGCTTGATATTTAGATAAAGTTAGCGGTAAACTGAACTTACCACATGGGAGCAAGCGTTTTGTTTTGAACACGGTACGTTAAGGGTTAACTACTTTCAAGTTATTTTCCGAGAAACGTGCAAAAAAAGCAGGTTTTTTATAAATGACATTTAATTACATATTAATTTTATTTTTTTTAATTACGAAACGTCAAATACTCGGCGGCACACTTCGCCTGCCCCTTGTAAAACTATCATATTTACGAACGCTTGTACTCAAGTGTTGTTGGCACACGCGGGTATCCCTAACAGTTTGTAAATTTTAGATACATTACTTTTTCTCAAGCGCGTACGTGATACGGGATAGCGCAGAGTGGTAATAAAGTGAACGTATCAGGTACGTTCAAATACGTAACTAACTAACCATCACGCCGTCTCCCCGAAAGGGTAGGCAGAAAGAATGGACTGTCACACTTTTACTGATGCGGCACTCCACCCTTCTCTTTTCGCCCCGCGGGAGACGCGGTGTGATGGGTTGCGAACCTCATAGCCACCAATAGGCATCTCCCGCGCACACTTAGATCGTCCAACACCCACAAAATAAATCTAAAACAAATAATATAAAATCTAATGACATAAAATAAAATAACAAAATAAAAATAATTTAACACAAAATGTTATTTTTAGATGGTGCACATATTGTCTATTTAATTTATGTTCCACGTATCCACCGTTTTTTTAATTTAGCATATAATGTAATAACACATAATGTTTTTTCGATGTTGCACATGTTGACACGGACGATCCGGACTTTTGTGTTTATTTAATTTATGTTACACGTATCCACCGTTTTTTTTAAATTAGCTGTAATTAGGCACTTAACCAGCAAGAACTTTGAAATAATATTGAATAAATTATTCAAATTGTCATTGGAACAAATACGTAGGGTAGTTAATGATCAATTTTCGCTGCTGCATTTCCTATTAACCTATAATATTGTTACATATGTACATACATAACCAGGTGATTACCTGGTGTAGTGTGGTTTTGTGAGCATTTCGCTAGCATCGCTTTCATCTTCGTCTACCAAACCCCACGAGACAATTACCTTTCGACGGTGAACACACCCCTCAGCCGCATACAGCCCCAATCGATACACTTTACGCCACCCCTTCTAAGGTTTGATGCCATTACAAGCATACTAACTTGACTTGCTTCTTAATAGCTTGGTATGTACTAAACTGGTTGTAAAGTAGACACAACTAAACTAACTTATATGAATTAAAACCACTGTTTTTTAGAAGTTTTATTATAATTTATGTAATTAAAATGTTTCGCCTTTCTAAGGCATTATCAAATGGCATTTGATAATGCCTTAGAAAGGCGAAACATGTCATTCCCATAAATTGTAACCTTAAAAACATATTATATAATAATATTTAAATCTAGTAAACAGTAGTTTTTATTCGTATAAGAATAATTATTTAAAATGGAGTTTTATATCATAGTTCAAGGAACAATAAATAGCTAAATAACTATCACGCCGTCTTTCCGAAGGGGTTGATAGAAAGAATGGACCTAAAGAATAAAAACTTCTTTTCATTTATTTCTTCATTCCATTTATTGTTTCTTGAACAATGATGTTAAACTCCATATTAAATAATTAATAAGTAGGTATTTTTAATGGAGCATGTGCGTAGCAATTTGATAATTATATTCATGTGAATATTAAACTGAAATAGGGTTGACAAGAACCAACAGGTTCTATTACGGCAACACTCAGACTACAAAAAAAATTATTATATTGAAATTTTTATAAAGTTAATTCATCATTTATAACAGCTTTATGTATTTCTAATTTTATACAACAACATTTTGAATGTATACAAATTCTTGTAGACAAATACAGGATTTCACCCATTGCGGATAAATTATTTTTATTTTACAAGGATTAATTGTATCTCAATAGAGACGAAGATGCAAATTGTTTTCAATTATATAGATATCCTGGATTTGTTTACAAAAATTTGTATACATTCAAAATGTTGTTGTATACATATAACTGGTACATGCAGGCAAAAAAATTGGAGAGACATCTCCAGGCGAAATCTAGTACTGTATGATTTGCATAGACTTTCACAGTACATTAATAAAGGTTTTCTGCTTAATGGTTTCTAATCTTAATAGATGACGCTAGTGTAGAGTGAACATAAAAATGTAAAAATAGGTGTAGAAACCTACCATATATACAAGTTCCAAAAGTTTGTCAGACGTGGTGGTCATAACGGCGGAATTTGTTGTTAAACGTGAAGCGATCGCTCAACCCAACCAATGACAGGTCATAAGTCCTGTAAGCGCCTCGGCCACCACCTTCTGTTCCCAGAAAACAATTGGCATCTTCGTCTCTATTGAGATACAATTAATTTATTTCTAATTTTGATTATTTACTTAAATAGTAGGTACAAAACTCTTAGAGATCGCGTGACGAACACCAAAATGTCTTTGATAACATGAGTTTATCTACATAATTTATTTCGACAAAAAACTCTCAATTACGAATTTTGTTATGCGGCAAAAGATTGTAATATAATAAATATTTTTTTTCATTAAAATTATTCGAATTACAGTTTTAACGGACTAAAATAAATTACGACCTAAAAAAATAGATAAAAAAAGCATTTTCTTCCAATAAAAGCGGATCATGCACGGGATCGTGTAAAATATAATGATGGAAGCTTAGTATACCAGTAGCTTTTGAGCTTTAATCTAGACTTCCGTTAAAGTGATTTTTCACAGTGGAGCATGAATGCATTCCGCAGAGCGCGCGTGGGTCGGTTAAGGTGGCTTTGACAATTTCAAAGCTCTGTAATTGCGCGACGAAGCTTTCTAGGGGTGCAAATAATCGGTGAGGCAGTGGCGATAAAAGCCTTTGATCAATTTTTGGTACTGCCTTTTTGGAAATGGAAATTGATTTTTCCTTTAATTTTAAAAAAGCGTTTTAAAGTTCAGCTGCACACCTGAAAAATTAAAAACACTCGCTTTCTATATGTTTAATCGTGTTTCGCCTTGCAAAGGCATTACCGAAAGTTTGAGTATGTTTTCACAATGCGAAAAAATGTTAAAGGCAATTTACATATATGGTGTCTGCAAGGTATGTATTAGAGACCTTTTCCCAGTTTTCATTCTAATAAAACGCAAATATCTTTTATTTTTCCTGTATTTGACGCACTAGTGTCACAACATAACAGTAGCATTGTATAAAAAAAAATATTTCTAGCAAGAAAGGTATAAAAAGCTATTGCCACGAGTAGGCAGAATGAATGGACTACCACACTTTTCTTTCCTGACATATTTCACTCGCTTCCTTAACATTCATACATCGTGTCATATAGGATATTGGTCTGCCAAGGCAAAATATATCGCACCCATTATATGTAATTATTAACTAACTAACTATTAAAACTAACCATCACGCCGTTTCCCCGAAGGAGTAGGCAGAATGAATGGACTGCCACACTTTTCTTTCCTGACATATTTCTCTCAATTCCTCAACATTCATACATCGTGTCATTTATGATATTGGGTCTGCCGAAGCTAAACATATCAGACCCATTATTTGTAATTATTAACTAATTAACTAACTAACTAACCATCACGCCGTCTCCCCGAAGGAGTAGGCAGAAAGAATGGGCTGCAACTTAACATTCGTACATCGTGTCATGTGGCCGACATTCAATATTTGATTTATTTGATCGTGCCACGTTTTCCTCGGTCTATTTCTAGTTCTATTTACATCGTTAACATATGCTTTTTTTAATAATCTTTCTTCATTCATTCATTATTTTCAGGTGTCCAAACTATCTTAATGATCCTTATATTATTTTGTTCATAACACTATCATTCGCATATGTAATTATTAAATAATTTATAGAATTATGTAAACGGTGTGGGTAGACAGAAATAATAACTCGCTTTCCTGTTCTTTTCTGACGTACTTTTAGTGTGTTTCAGATAAATTTAATAAATTATTCTGTATTATCGAGAGGAAAGAATATGAAAATGGTTTTAGTACAGTACCGTTTAACAGACATGCTTTTAGGTGATAATGAGGTAAGCGAACGTGGTTTCCGCATTATCGAACAGGGTGTAGTACCTAATTGACCAATGGAATGTGAGAAATGTCACAATAAATGTTTATAGCATTCCATCTTCTCTGCATATACTCACTGAGATACGAATTAAGGGGTTACATCACCTTGGCGCTCGGAAAAAAAGGTATATAAAAATAAAATTACTGAGAACAGCCGTTATATATAATAAAATCATTTTTATTTTATACATGTACATAGTATTTCTACAAACAATTTACAATATTAAATATTTAATGGCGGAGATACAAGCCGATATGTAGAGCCTTTTGCTGACGGTGTACATGATTTCTTTATAATGCTTCTTCTCCTTTTAGACCTTTGGTCTGTTCCTAAAATCAGGCTGGCCTCTCTTGGGAGGTTGACTCCCAACTATCTCTCCATCTCTTCGGCGGTCTTCCGGGGGGACGGCAGCCGGCAGGAATCTGATACGCCACACCATGTGGAATTCTAGTGGGATCCATCCTCTGCAGTGCGCATTCCAGAATCTTCTACGTTTTCTGCTCCATCTCACGGCATCCTTCACCTTGCAGATCTCGCGGATAGCCGTGTTCCTCACCCTATCTCGAATAGTCCTTCCTGCTATCATCCTCAGTGTCCTCATCTCTGCCCCTCGTACTTTAGCCTTCGTTCTTGTGGTATCCGCTCTGGTCTCTATGGTATATGTCAGTATAGGCCTTACGCATGTTTAATATATTCTGACCTTACTGTCAGTTCTCATACAGTTGTTTTTCCATATTATATCCTTGAGACAACCTGATACCAACGAAACCTTGTTGACTTGTCCTATTGTATTTATAATGCATTAACTGAAATTAAAAAAAACAAATTGTTTATTATTAATATTTGTTATAATTATAATTATCGAATGACGTAGGAATATTGAATTAATTTTATTTTTGTAGAAATGGCAGCTGTTTGAAAAAAAAATCGAATTTCCATTCAAATTTTGAGTTAAATAAATTTATAACTTTTGAACATGACACCTCATCAAAAAAAATCTTCACAATGTAGATAATATTATGGAAAATAACTGTTGTAAATTTTAACCAAATCGGTTCAGCAGGTCGGGATATATCGTGTACGCCGTTTTAAAAAAAGTAGTTTCGAGAAAAACGCATAGAAAAAAAGTATGACGTCAGCGTCTTTAAGTAGTTATTTTTTTAAATTACGTTTAATTTCCAATTCCTAAACCGTACATAAGGTATTATATTGTTGCTGTGATGTCCTCTGATTCCTTTTGATCTCCTCTATTTTTTTTAAATTTCAGGATGGTGTAACCCCTTAATGGTGAATTAGTTCGTTAGATCATTCAATGTTATTAGCATATTGAACCTTGTGGTATTGAACGGAGGCTAAGACGAATCATAATATAAATATGCAAAAACTCGAAAGTCGTCAAGAAAGAGTACGAGAATATTTTTAAGACAGGCATCAGGCGTGCAATAGAGTCGTGTGGAGAAGGTTCCTTGAGGTTCTATGCACCACGGAGTTGTTACAGGACAAGAAAAAGAATAGAGACAACTGTGTTATGATCTACCTTCTCTGCTTACTTCTTTGGAGAAACGCTTAGATGGTAAGTTAGTTATAGTAATTTAACTTGTGTTTCATCATAAATATTGTTTTAATTAGCGTGCGATCAAAGCCATTTCTTAATTGCGTTGTTGACGACACTTTTGTCTGTCCTGAATTTCCCAACAATGCGAATTCAATTATTTCTGAGAAACTGAACTGTTAAATTCTTAATTCAATTAGCAAGATCCCTAAAAGTGAGTGATTTACGCGCCAAACGGAAATAGCCGGAAATAATTGACGACCGTACCTGCCAGTCGGAAGTAGGAAGTAGGGCATGGAACGGGAAACGGAACTCTGGCTGTGATTGATCAGTGACAATCTGATGTCAAATTGAAAACAGTGTACATTTAAACTTGTAATTACCAAGTTTATTTAAGGGCATTCCTCGTATAATATTTTACTTGTACTCAATAGATGCCTTAAACATTTTAATAAACTGATTTGATTGGATTTAACAGTTACATTACTCAAATAAAATGATATACAGTCAGGCTTTTTTATTATTTAAAGGATAAGTTTATTTAAGACAGTTATTTTACAAAAATATTTCATGAATCCTACAAAATCGAATTAGTTTTGTGAATAAAAACCCAGATTCCTAATTAATTTAAGTGTCATAAATTCCTATACCTTCATTGGCCTTCAAAATGTCTGGAGACAAATGAGCTCCATGTGTGTTATACCTTTATCACCTGAATGCCGTCAAAATTTCTTGTGATTAATGAACTCCATTATAATTAATACGATTGGAAACGTCTGTTTTCTAGGAGTTTTAATTTAGTTTATGTGAATGACATCGCGATTTCGGCAGTCGATGCCAAGACCTACCATCAAAAGATGGCAGCGAGCTGCCGAAACCGGTCGAACCTAAAAATCACGTTGGATAAAACCAAATGCATATTATAAAGATTTTTTTTACTTTTATTTCCATAATTAACACTATTTCATCAGTAGGAAATAACATTTTATGCTTTACTTATGTCAATAAGCATGATTCAAAAATACAAATATTTAATTAATCAAATATTAAACGGCGGCTTTCGAAGTCGGAAAAACCGACTAGCGTGCATATTACGATATAGGAATGTAAAGGAATATCGAGAGAGAGATGTCATGACAAAGCAGTTTAGCAATCCATTTGCTCTGTCTACCCCTCTAAAAAAACGGCGTTATGGTGAATTATTTTTTTCAAAACGAATAAAATTAAATCTTCTCAAATGCAGTATATAATCAATTTTTCTCTAAATGCCTTAACCTACATTCGCTTTGTTATGAGAACGCGATTTCAATAGAGAACTTAAAATCGATTTCACTTATTCAGAGCTGCATATTGGAGCTGGGATAATTCCTGCAAGGGGGTGTGAACACCCCTATCTCTGCCATTCCCTCTGCTGTTAGCCTTTCAACCCAATAAAGCCTTCTGGAAGTAATCCATGAGTAGTTTTAAGCTGGTTATAGAATCAAAATGTCTGAAAATGAGAAAAGTTTAAATGTCTATGATTTTAGATTATACTAATTTTCTTCTTCTTCTTCTTCTGCTTTATTTAGGACTGTGTCCTGTTATTTCTCGGAGCCTGTACCTGGGATGCAGATGTTCAACTGTCTCGCCATATTTTAGGTGGTCTTCCTGTAGGTCGATTTCTTGTTGGTACTTTATTTGCGGCTATATTTATCACTCTTTCAGAACATGATCTCTCTCCAGTAGTGTCTTCTCAGTCCCCATCGCACGACATCTTCTACATTGCAGATCTTTCTTATTTCAGAATTTCTTATTCTGTCTCGGAGTGTCGTTCCCGCAACGGATCGGACAGTCTTCATTTCTCTGGTTCTTAGGAGACTTTTTGTTCTGATGGTGTCAGCTTTCGTATCAATATTAATATTTTTAAATATCTCGTTTCTATCGCATTTATCCTACCGTATTTTGCCAGCTCCAAGCTTCACTTCCATACATAAGGGTTGGCACAATAACTCCTGATGTACTACCATCTTGGCATCAGTAGATCACATCAGATGAATTTGACATAACTCGACATACGGCCTTCGTGGCTGAGCGGCAAGTACTATGACTGCCACACCAAAGGTCCCGGGTACAATTCCCGGCGATGACAGTGTGATTATCACACTGTCTTTGGTCTGGTGTAGAATTCACATGACAATAAAATGGCGATAGATTGGCTACCTATTACATGTCACGAGAATCAATATGCTAACTATACCCTTTACATCGATTTGGCTCGTGCTGTAATGGTGTAAAGAGCGATTCAACAAAATAATATTATTAATAATAATAAGGATTGGAACTTAAACTACATTTCTTCCTTACATCAGCATTTGAAATCCACACGTCTAAGAAATCTCATTATGCTGTCATTCTTCTTCGTCAGTTCCATGCTTCGCTTCCATGCATAAGGGTTGGATCTTAACCTTTATTGAGTACTGTTATATATGTAGATCAGTAAAATAAAGCCATGCATGCGAATTGAAGTGAGCAGTGTTACCTTAGTATCAGTGGCGTGCCTAGGGTCAACCAGTAAGGCAAGCCCATCCGACTTTTTTAAGTTATAATATTAGTAGAGAGTCACGATAAGGTATTTTTCCGGATTAAAAAAGATTTACATTCCTAAATTAGTTTCGTCAATTAATTTATTTTATATCCCATTTTAGGCGCAATTTAAATCTATACAAAAAATAATTTTCTGCGTCATCAAACTCATTTTCTTGTTTAATATCAATCTACCAATCTGGGTACAAATACAAGAAGAAATAATATTAATAAGAAATAAATTTGTTAACACCGAAACACGAATTATAAATAAATGTTCGTCAAGTAATTACATAATCTTTCTTCTCATAACATTTCTGCACATAACGTAAATGACAGATAACATTCTGACAATAGAAATGAAGTTTGTGACACATCGAATAGTAACATACTTCAGAGTGATAAAGCCCGCCTTTAAATTCTTCTGGTGTATATGCACCTAACTATATGATTACAAGCCAAAAATACATAAGTGCGACAAAGACCCTTTTACATTTTGCAAGCCCAATATGAAACCCATCGAAAGCATGTGGATGTAGGTGATTTCGCGGGCATCTCACCTATGGTACGTATGAGTGAAATAAAATACGGTATGAGTGGAATAAAACATACACTTAAGTCATTTCTGTGCATGTCAGCGGAGTCATTTGCAATGCAATGAATTATTCTTCTTCTTCAAGTGCCCTGTCGGGTCCTCCCAACGTTGGCGATCATCTCGGCGAACCTGTCCCTGTCCTGCACCGCTCGAAACAGCTCCTCCACACTTCAGATGCAGATCCACTCCCTCACGTTTCGCAGCCAGGACATTTGTCTCCTTCCGGGCCCTCGGCGTCCTTCAATTTTTCCCTCCAATATCAGTTGGAGAAGGTGGTACTTTTGGTGCACCAGAAGTTATCTACATATTTTTGTATGGATTTGAAGCCGCGCTTTACCACTCTGAAGTATGTATGTTACTATTCGATGTGTCACGAACTTCATTTCTATTATCAGAATGTTATCTGTCATTTACGTTATGTGCAGAAATGTTATGAAAAGAAAGATGAATTAAATCTCTTTGACTCGCGCGAAAATTCAAAATAATATTTAATTCGTAAACGGCTCAAACGTGCAAAAAAAATCGTTTTATTATAGATTTTTTAGGCAAGCCCGGCTTTTCGGCTTGTATGGAAGTACCGCCACTGCTAAGTATGGCATGTTGCCATAGTAAGTAGAATTGTCCATAGTTTGGTCCCACCCTGTTGCTATGTGCCATGGCAGGACTAAACTGATCCCCGTACGTGTTCGGAGTACACCACCGCCCAGGGTATACGACCCCTATTACCCTGATCTATAAATATACGATGTGTCTACGTTTGCACACTACCGTTCCTGGATGAGCGTCTGAAATATTAAACTGCTAATACAAATTATATAAGTTCATTTTTGTGATTTAACTAACTAACTAACCATCACGCCGTATCCCCGCAGGGGTAGACAGAGAGACTGGATCGCCACATTGTTCTATCCTGGCATAATTCTCGCGCCTCTTTTATTAATGCACGCTCGTCGATTTTTCCTACTTCGAATATGGCCGCCTTTCAGTAATTGATTAATTTGGTCATGCCACGTCTTCTTTGGCCTTCCTTCTTTTCCCATTGACACTACTTGTATATATATTTTATTATTATATATTTTATTATTAACTATTCTTCCGTCATCCATTCGTTCCATGTCTCCAAACCGTCTTAGTGACACTTTCTTTAAATATCTAAACATTTATTCTTCATCTCACTACATATCTCGCTTATCTTTCTCTCCATTCCGCCTCTAATATTAAAAGTACCAATCTGGCACTCCATCCTCCTCTGTTCGCCCCCGCGGGAGATGCGGCATGATAGGTTGCGGACCTCATCGCTACCTATTATCATAGGTATCTCTCGCGCACACTTAACAACTATTTCATATTAAACCAACATTTAAAACTAAACTAACAATTAAAAGTAATTATGGTACATTTTTGTGTGATTTATTTGCAATATTTAACTAACTAACTAACCAACTATCACGCCGTTTCCCCAGAGGCATAGGCAGAGGTGATTTACCGCCAGACTTTTCTCTCCTGACATAACTCTCGCGCATCTTCTACATTCACACATCGTGACATGCACGCTCGTCGATTGTTCCTACTTCAAACATGGCTTCCTTTAACCACCCTAGGTATTTTCACATAGACTGTACCATTCGGCGCTATCCCGTATCACGTACGCGCTTGAGAAAAAGTAATGCACCTACAATAAAATATACAAACTGTTAGGGATACGCGTGTGTGCCAACAACACTCGAGTAAAAGTCTTCAAAAATATGATAGTTTTACAAGGGGCTTCCCCATCGCAACACATTTTTCACATTGCAGATCTTTCTTATTTCAGAATTTCTAATTCTGTCTCGGAGTGTCGTTCCCGCAACGGATCGGAGAGTCTTCATTTCTGTGGTTATTAGGAGATTTTTTGTTCTGATTGTGTCAGTATTCTGGTATTCTTGGGCACAAATGGGTTAAAGTAAATAAATAATTATGTATATTTTATGGGACTTAGATCATTTTGCCTTTTAATCAGCCGCATGTGGGTCATATTATGAATAAGCCCTCATTCTGGAGATGTTTTGATTTAATCGGAATACCCTCCCTACAACGGCGGTAGCCATATTTGTATTATATAGTACAAACAAAGGGTGACGGATTCCGTTGGGCCAACTGTTATTCATAGAATTCTCATTTAATGCTGATATTAGGAAAAAGGTGAATTCTTTGCCAAATAAAATTTCAGCTATTCATCGCACTTCCGTGATTTATTTTTATTCGCTTTCATAAAGTTCTACTTCAACCCCCTTGATCTCTTGATTCCTATATATAAGCATATTCCAAACTTTTCCACTCCTTCAAAATAATAATTTTGTTAATTGAAATCCCCGAAGGGGTAGGCAGAAATAATGGACTTAACTAATAAATAATACAAAATCTTCAATGTTAATGTAATTTTAATGATTTAATAACTTTATACAAATCAAATCAAATCAATTTATTTCATCAACAGACATTACAAAGTTTATTTGTAAGGCATCTATTGAGAACAGGTAAAATAATATATTGTGTATAGTATACTACCAGAAACGCATGAGAGATGGTTCAACATTAGGAAGACAGGATACTCTCCAGAATTGAGAGTATTTGCCTTCTGAACGTACTTTCACTAATATAAAAGACGTCGATCTCCGAGGAGACCGCGTTCAACATATTAATTGCTCTTCCCACCGGTGTCACCAGAGGCAGTTTGATTCTGGCGGCCGGTAGGTAAAACAATCTATGCTGTCCCTGTCGGAGATATCTATCAGGGACAAAAAGCCGAACACCCTCCAGCACGGCCGAGTTCTCAAAACATCCCCTGAGTAATCTAAAGAAATGGGTTATGAGATGCCCATCTCTTCGAAGCTGCAGAGAGTTGGCCCCAAGCATTCCCAAAAGTAGTTCAAGTAGTTCAAACCAAAAAAGCTAGAATGGCAGTGCATAATGGTGTTCTTTTATCGATCCTTATGTATGGAAGCGAAGCGTGGAACTGGCAAAAGAAGGATGAAAGTAGAATATGCCATATACAGGGTATTAATCAGCGATATTCACAGTTGACCTTGCATTAAAGTACGTATGGCTGAGTGCTGCGCGTTCTCCGCCCCCTATCTCAAAAACAGTTGAGCGCATAAAATGTTCGAAAAGAAATTTATTGCAAATTTTATACTCTACAATATTTATTAAAAAGTTAACATCATTGGAGCTATAGAAACCTAGATTAACGCTAATAACCGATTTTTGTGACCTTTGACCTTGAATAACTCACGACTCGGACACTAAATTTTATATGATTTTGAGACATCTTTTCGAACGTCAAAATGAAGGTGTATACGAGTTTCCAGCTTCTTATCTCGATTTCCGAGGCTACACGCTAATTTGACTGGACTATAAGTGCA
This sequence comes from Lepidostoma basale, assembly GCA_022606425.2. Classification (NCBI taxonomy): domain Eukaryota; kingdom Metazoa; phylum Arthropoda; class Insecta; order Trichoptera; family Lepidostomatidae; genus Lepidostoma; species Lepidostoma basale. Next base: position 2,147,475 of record JAHDVF020001106.1, on the reverse strand, counting down.
GAAGAAACAAAACAATGACGATTGGAGAAAATTGGAAGATGTCTTTATCCAGCAGTGGAAAGAAGAACGCTGAAGAACAAGAAGAAGTCTTCTTGGGCATACTATGGTCCAATAATTTGCAGTTAGAAAGGGATACGTTCATACTTATAAAATTCATCGGAAGGGAATTATTTAAGAACTCATCTTGGAGGAAATCCATCTTTGTGTTCCAGATGTTTTTCTTTGATAGCGTCAGACTGTCTTATCTCACAACATGTCGGTGAGGAGAGTAACAAAACTGGTGAATAATTAATACGAATGAAAACGTCAGTTTGCTAGAAGTTTTATTATATTTTATGGGAATGACATGTTTCGCCCTTCTAAGGCATTATCAAATGTGACGAAACTTCAACTCGTTGCAGTTTATATACAGAAGTAAATGGAGCAATCATTCCCATAAAATATAGATAGTATCATGTCATTCCCATAAAATATAATAAAACTTCTAGAAAACTGACGTTTTTATTCGTATTAATTATTAAATGTGCAGTTTTACATCACTGTTCAAGAAACAATAAATAAAACTGGTGAACATGATCACTTCGGAGTCTGACATTATTCATGTAGGTGAAACAATGTTTCGGTTTAAAATACTTAAAATATTGGAAAGTATCCAGTCTCATTAGCATCATAATTGTTCATGTGTTCCTGAGTCAATGCATTCTTCCAAAACTTTGTCCAAGCAGCTGAGAAAACCTGGCCTATATCCAGCAGTACAGGAATGAAGGCTAAAAAAGAGAAAGAAGAAGATATACGAGTATTATATATGGTTTGAACCTTGAAAGTTAACTCAATGAACAGACTGGAAGCATTTGAAATGTGGCTCCATCGCCGAATGCTCAGAGTTCCCTGGACAGACATGGTTACCAATACCGATGTCGTGGGCCGAGCTAGAGTTGACAGGGAACTGTTATCAACTATCAAGGTTCGAAAGATCTCACATCTGAGTCATATACTGCATGGGGAAAAGTACCACCTTCTCCAACTGATATTGGAGGGGAAAATTGAGGGACGCTGAGGGCCCGGAACGCGAAAAATGTCCTGGCTGCGAAACTTGAGGGAGTGTGGAAGAGCTGTTCCGAGCGGCGCAGGACAGGGACAGGTTCGCCGAGGTGATCGCCAACGTTGAGGGGACCCGACAGGGCACTTGAAGAAGAAGAAGATATATTTGTTATTTAAAAATTACATTCAGCTTAAGTCGAGTCTTCGAGTTACATCATACATAAAACAAATCTAATATCACTCTTGCTTTTGGGGTTCCGACTCAAAGCGGCACAAGTACTATGTTTATCCCTCGGTCCGTACATGTCAAAGAGAGCAAATTCGTCCACTTTCATATAAAATACATGGTTCAGAGTGGACTTCAAAATTCAATTTTATTGCGGCCCGCGTCTGTTCACGCCGATGGACGGGGTAATAAAATTATTTTATAAATTCCATCATCATAAAACGAACGGGGTAATGTCCCGATTTTTTGCCGACTCTTAATTTAAGGGTTCAAATTTTCTTACGACTCTGAAGGCGGAGTTACATTTGAATATCATTCTATAAAATGTACTAACCATTACACCGTTTCAAATAAAATATTTTATTATATCAACATACATTACAAACAATATTAATGCTTAAGGCATCTTTTGAGTATAGGTAAAATGAAATACACAGGGTTATTATTTATTGAATACATTCCTTCTAGGAGGTTGTAGGGGAGGTTACTTCCGATGATTTATGTCATGTAAGGCATTATGCAGAAGTGAACCATTTTTGAGATAAAACGAATTTAAGTTTTTTTTTCATTTATCAAGATATTTCCGTCTGGTATTTCCTAATGTGGACAGACAGATCTAATCTTTGTGTTGGTAATAAATGCCTTTGTAATGCGGGAGATGCCTATTGGTGGCGATGAGGTTCGCAACCCATCACACCGCGTCTCCCGCGGGGCGAAAAGAGAAGGATGGAGTGCCGCATCAGTAAAAGTGTGACAGTCCGTTTTTTCTGCCTATCCTTTCGGGGAGGCGGCGTAATGTCAATATTTTCGTCAGTAGTTTATAGAGGTGTGAGAGCAAGCTGATTGGTCGATAATTTTCTAGATGGTCGCTGTCACCCTTTTTGAACAATATTTTAACTTCAGCATTTTGCCAGCAGTTTGGTATTTTTTCTTCCTCTAGACATCGGTTGAGCAATATTTTTATAATTTCCAGCAGCCTACTTCCCCCTATTTGAATCATATCGCTTGTTAATTGGTCAACGCCTGGTCAAAGAACATATAAAAATATTAAATTTAAACTTTTTTTTTCGTATGCCTAATTTGGAAATGCATAGGCATAGACCTATTTTTGACAGTGGTGAAGATTGTGTGTTTTATTAGGCGGACCGTAATAAAACAACGCATATTCCAAGTGTCGACCTTGTAACGCAGGTAAAAACACTAATATTACGCATCATGACAAAAATATTTATCGGAACCGAAAATAAAATACTTATCTGGCAAGAGGATAAGGAATACACGGATAAGGGAGATATGCAAGGTCAAGGATGTCGTTAGGTGGGGAAGGCAAAGGAGAAGATACTGGTATACACACGTGAGGAGAATGGATCCATCTAGACTCCCCTTCAATGTGTTGCACGGCCAGCCCCAAGGTAGACGACCCCCGGGCAAACCACCAAAGAAATGGATCAACAGTTGGGAGTCGACTTCGCAGGAGGCCAATTCCTCTTAAGAAACAGGCCACTAGACCTACACTAAGAATAAGAAGAAGAAGAAGAAAATAAAATTATGGATCGGAATCTCAAAGACATTATCAACGTTATCTAATATTAAGATTTTAAATACTATTGTTATAAATCATTGTAATCTGATAGCGAAATGCACCACAATCACCGGTCCCGTACGGGACCGTTAGTCATTTTACGACGCCTTTCCGCGGTCCTATGTGGGACCGCTGGACGTCTAAAGGTTAATAATGTTGAAGTATCATAGTGTTCAGCCTAAACAATGGACTGTTCATTTCATTTCGTATTGTCAAATTAAAATGATAACCTTGTAGTCGAGTCACAGAGGAAGTGTGTATCGTACATTGTACGGTCCGTATTGATGTATTCTCATTTTATGTGAACCTTTTTAGCCGGTTCGGCCGTTCGGGCTGCCTGTCAATAAAACGTCGTCCCGTCTCAATATTGATAAAGGTAATAAATGTAATAATGCCGGCGATATTTCACCAAATGTCTTTATAATATTCCTGACAACACTTTCCCAGCGTTATCAACGTTTCAGACAACTGATTTCTAAACATTATTGGAAAATTGTCCGCCCCATACCTGGGGCCAAACTAGAATTAATACTTTTTTACCCTTTACGTTTGAGACAACTTCACGATAAAACAATATTAAAATGTACAATTCTTTTTGGAATGAGAATTTGTAACTCTGTTAATATCCAATTTATTTAACATAAATATTTCACAACATTTTTCAAACAATTGAATATTTTTTACATTTTACGTTAGACCACTTCATGAAAAACCAAAATGTGTAATTCTTTATGGAAAGAGACCTTGAAATACTGTTAATATTATATTTATAAATTGACAACCTATTTGACAAACCAATCGTCTTGTCCACTTTCAATAATATAGTTGTACCAATATAGATATTTTCACTCAAATAAACAAATACTTAACTTTTTTTAATACGAGTATTTGATAAAGCTTTTCGCATTTTTAAAAACTAACTAACTAACTAACCATCACGCCGTCTTCCGGAGGAGTAGGCAGAAAGAATGGACTGCCACACTTTTCTTTCCTGACATATTTCTCTCGCTTCCTCAACATTCATACATCGTGCCATGCACGCGCGTCGATTTCTCTGATTCCTCACATGGCCGACATTCAATCTTTGATATATTTGATCGTGCCACGTTTTCCTCGGTCTTCCCCTATTTCTGGTTCCATTTACATCGTTAACATATATTTTTTTTACCATTCTTTATTCATTCATTCTTTCCATCATCCAAACCATCTTAATGATTCTTTCATTATTTTGTTCATAACACCATCATTCGCACCGCATTCACTTCTTATATTTTCATTTGATACTCTATCGTACACAAAGAATCACACATTCATCTAAGAGATCTCATTTTTACTGCATTTATTCTACTTTCATTCTTATTTTGCCAGTTCCATACTTCCTATCCATACATTTATATAAGTATTATTAATACATTTTAACGTTATCTTGCTAAATGCCCTTTAACATAACTAATACGAATAAAAACGTCTGTTTTCTAGAAGTTTTATTGTATTTTCTAGAACATTAATTATATTTCATGGAAATGTTATGTTTTGCCTTGCTAAGGCATGATCAAATGTAATGAGAATCCAGGGCGTTGCTGCTTAAATACACGAGTTAATGGAGCAGAATATATAATAGTACTTAAGGTACAGTGCTGTTTTTTTTATTCTGAGGCGGATTTTATAATGTATACAATCATTGAATAAATAACGTAAAGTTTACTTATAATATAAATCTATTCTCATATTACTTTTTTTCAATTTAAAAATGTTACGACCGTAACTAAATATTAAATTTAAGATAATTTTATTCGCACATTCTGAAAATCGAAATGTTTTTTTTTAACTAAAACCGAAAATAATGGCGTGTTTTGAGGGGGAAAGATTCCGATCCATTTATTATGCGCCTTTACACTAATAAAAAATGTTTTTGTTGAAAATCTTAAAGATTTTCATCCAGATGAAATGCTCGCTGCCTAAGAGTATACATTATTTAAATATTCCAACATGTAGAGTGTATATTACGTAATCAGTTTATTTTTATTCACTCAAAAGTTATTACAAACATAATAACAGTTTAAGGCATATATTTGAGAAAGGGTCAGGAACGCATGAGATGGTTCAACTTTAGGAAGAAAAGATACTCTCTAAAGTTAAGAGCATTTTTCTTCTGAGTGTACTTTCACTAATATGAAAGACGTCGATCTCCGAGGTAATCTTTTTCAGCAAACTGATTGCTCTTCCCACCGGCATTATTAGAGGCAGGTTGGTTCTTGCAGCCAGAAGAAAGAACAATCTATGCTGGCGCTGTCAGAGATATCTGTCGGGAATAAAAAGACCTACACCCTCCAGCACGGCTGAGTTTTCAAAATATCCCCTAAGTAATCTGAAGAAATGGGTTATGAGAGACCCGTCTCTTCGAAGCTGCAGAGAATTAAACCCCAATACCCAAAATTATTATGTTGCACAATATTATGTTTTTATATATATAAATGCATTAAATTGGTATGTGTGTGAAACTCAAGATATGCAAATCAACGTTTTTAGATAAATTAGATTTTTTTTATATTCATCAATTCATTGATTGTATTGACCTAGTTTGTATTGTTTCTTAAACAATGATGTTAAACACCATAGTAAATAATTAAAATTAATGAAAACGTATCTCTTTTTGAGAAGCATCTAAATTATATAAGTATTCAAACATCTGGAGTGTGTTTTGTATAATACTGTTTTTATTTGATAATTAACGCCTAAGAATGGCGAAACATGTCAATCTGTATAAAATATAATAAATTTCCTAGAAGACAGTTTTTTAATCATATTAATATTGACCAGAGTGGTAAGAGCTCTGACTTCCATTCCGAAGGTCCCGGGTTCGATTCCCGACGATGGCAGTGTGATTGTCACACTGTCTTTGGTCTGGTGTAGAATTCACGTGACAATAAAATGGCGATGGATTGGCTACCTATCACATGTCATAAGAATCAATATAATACCTAAAATAAAGTGTATACAGTAATTGGGTTCAAACGACCTGCTGTATACAAGAGAAAAAATAATAAAATAATAAATTAAGTAACACCTAACCACGCCAACATCGGTTGGCGAAATAGATATTGCAATAATTTTATAACATACTAACTAAACAACCATCACACTTTTCCCGGTACGGTTTGTCTCAAGAGGTGGACCGAAATACTGGCCTATCCTGATGGTCAGAATTTATATCATGACGTATTGTTATTCCTTCTCTTAGGTCCTAATACAGATTGTGTAGAGACGCGGACCGATGCTGTATGAACCTACTAAGAACATCTGAGATGAAGGTTTTAAGATCCATTACTCGAAAAATTCTCCAAGATCTTGTTCATAACACAGAAATAATAAAAACTTAAAATAGAGGACATAGTTCGATGTAATAGATCCAGAAGAAATTACTTGAAGAACCACGTAGCCAGAATGGATAGTGATAGACCCGCATATACAGCCGCTAACGAAATCACCTCCAAGAGATGGACTAACAGTTAGACCTCATCATCTTAGGAGACATGATTTATGTGTCACAGGTAATCTATAGCATGTATTTAAAGAAAATTAAGAAGAAAGATAAGGCTTTTGTTAAAAATAAAATACGTAAAGCGTAAATACTAAAACATTACGTTTGAAACAACTTTGAAATTCAATACATCTGATAATTTGAAATTTGGAATCTCTTAAAAAAAACAATGTAAAAATAAAATTCACGTACAGACGAGCAATTATTATTTTTATATAAATTAACTCAATCAGTTGATTTTTGAAATACAATATAATAACAACCTTCGAACTTCTGATTTTCAATATTTTTCTACGAAAATTCGGCGACGAACTTGCGTGCTCGTGAAGTATATCGAGCAAGAAAGTGAGGGAGAATACTCACAATTTCCACAGATGAAGGACTTATCACATTTTTCAATTTTCCGCGTTACAAGAAAATCGTATTAAATGTCCTTGGCAGGTTTTTAAAGCGTTTCGTAGACTGTAGATGTCAGCAGGCCGTCAACCGTTTCTTAGAATCGAGGTTCTGTGCAATTTTTACAATATTTTTGATATTTTTTTCGTCGTTATATTGGATACAAAATTACTAAAAGAGTCCTTTTATTTCAGGGAGCATCATTGCCATAGTGTGAGTGACAGTGCGTTATAAAAAAACTAATCACTGTTTTTATTTTTTATGTATAGAAATACCAAAAAAATATGATAGTAATATTTTACATTAAAAAAAATTAAGAAAAAAACATGTGGTTTTTTTTAATGTCATAATCACAAAAATTAAATCTATTAAAATTTTAATGGAGTTCTTAGAAAAACATTCTTATTATTGATTTCTTAATTTCTTTTTTCTTTGAAAAACAATTAAGGGTGCGAAAAATTTCTAAATTCTTAGAAAAACCATTATGGGTGTGACTAATATTCATTAATTACTCTGCAATGATAAAATTTAAAGGAAATCTTTGTGTTAATTTTAATATTTCAAAAATCTGTTTTGTGTGATTTTGGGTAACAACGTGTGATATCTCTTTCTAGACCGCCGTTTCGGAGATCTTTGCAGTCTCCATCTTCAGGGTAATGTGGTGGTGGTGGTAATCATTACCACCACCACATTACCCTGAAGATTGAGACTGCAACGATCTCCGAAACGTCGGCCGAGAAGGAGAAATCACACGGTGTTACCCAAAATCACACAAAACATATTGCTGCCAACCGTGAAAATCCACGGAATTATTTTCAAATATCTATTGTCCCAGTTAATGGTGTATGGAAATTCCCATTTTCTGGTAAATTTGTGATGTTACTGAAATTCGAAAACAAAACCACAAACACAAACATGTCCTTCCACCGTTAAAATTTATTATATTGTTGTTATTGTTATTATTATTAGTAGTATTATTATATTATATTATTATCATTATTATAATTGTTGTTGTTGATGTTGATGTTGATGTTAGTTTTTATTATTATTATTATTATAATTATTATTATAATTATTATTATTATTATTATAATTATTATTATAATTATTACTATTATTATTATTATTATTATTATTATTATTATTATTATCATTATTATTATTATTATTATTATAATTATTATTAATATTATTATTATTGTTATTATTATTGTTATCATTATTATTATAGTAATTCTTCTTCTTCTCCGGTCTCAATCTAAATATTGGTCTGCAGCAAGGCGACGCATCTCCTCTTCCACTCCGCTCGGTCCTCGGCAACTCTCTTCAACTCCAAATAAGAGGTGCAGCCCATATCTCGGAAAATCTGGTCCAGGTACTCCTGGCGAGGTCGTCCTCTGCCAATCGATCACTCGACCATTCCCTTAAATACATCATGCAGGAAATAATAGTACTATTGTATAGATTATACCACTAAGTGCATTAAGGAAAAAGTACGAGTGTTGTGATAAACCCTTAGATGCAGCACACTTCGTCTATGGAGGTCCCATCCTCTGGGCCTACTCTTTCGGAAAAAGGCATAATGGTTAGTTTGCTAATCTTAGTATTAAGTACAGAGAACAGCAGTACATAAAGGCAAGACTTTGAAGCACAGCGCAGAGACGACGTCGCAGAGAGAAGGAGGAGGAGAAAGGAGAGACCACTGAGAGACGGTGACGGCCCCATTACAAGCGCTTTCCCCTGCCCCAGATGCCCCAGAATATGTGGGTCCAGGATCCAGGATCTATTTAGTCACATGCAGACCCACAACCGTGAAGGACAGTCTTCCTCGGACACGAGGGACAGTCGATGATGATGATGAGTATTAAGCATGTTTGACTTCAGTCGCGCGTATGTAAGCCAAGGTGAAACTTTGGAATACGTTCCATGTTAACAGATACACAAAACTTGAAGCAAATTTTGTTGCCGAGTTTGCGGAATAATTATATATCTTATATGACGAGTCTCATCAGTCAATCAATTAATAGATTATGTGCGTGTTCCATCCCACCGGCTTAGGATAACGGCTCCAGCCAGCATCCACGCACAATACGGTCGCAGGCTGTTGGCCCTGCCTTATCTCGGTAGTTCGCGACAATCTGTCATCGTTATAACTTAGTGTCACGGATACAACCCAATCTCGGATACAGATGTAGAGTGGCGCTGGTTGTGTTTATTCAAATTGATACGCGAAACTAATTTAGACTATTCGAGAAATCTCACGTTGAAATTACGTGATATATTTCATTTTAAATTATATCAACTTGGAACAGGTGAAGGAATTTGTGTATTTAGGTAGCATATTCACAGCAGATGGCCGAACGGATAGTGACGTCGAAAGAAGGGTTGGTGCGGGTAACAAAGTGAATGGAGCTTTAAGAATAGTTATTGGAAACAAGAATTTATCAATGAAAGCGAAAACGGCCGTTTACAATGGAGTTCTGGTCCCATCACTAATGTATGGAAGATGACTGGCAGAAGAAGGATGAGAGCAGAATAAATGTGGTAGAGATGAGGTCCCTAAGACGTATGTGTGGTAGAACGATATACGACAGAATCTCAAATGCTGATATAAGAAAGGAATGTACAGCGAAAGACGGTATTATGAACAAAATTTTGAAAGGATCGCTGCGATGGTTCGGACATATGGAACGCATGGATGGAGGAAGAATGGTTAAAAAAGTATACGTTAATGATGTAAATGGGGTACTAAGTCGAGGCAGACCGAGGAAAACATGGCATGACCAAATTAATCAAATTTTAAAGGTTGGTCATGTTAGAAGTCGGAGGAATCGACGTGCGTGTATGACTCGTTGTATGAATGTGGAAGAATCTAGAGAGGTTTGTCAGGATAGAGTAGTGTAGCGGTCCATTCTCTCTGCCTACCCCTGCGGAAAAACGGCGTGATGGTTTGTTTGTTTTGTTTGTTTGTTTATTTTGGCCGAAACACTGAACAAATGATTCGTTAAAACAGTATTTCAAATTAAAACAATTATATATTTTTATCAAGAAAAAATATTTTTTTATTATTAACTATTTAATAATATTGAGCAAGTCATGCGATTCACTTACCTAGGTATAGAGATCGGTAGCTACAGTGGCCTATATGACGAGATGCGAGCACAAACCAACAAAGCGACAGCCGTGGCTGGCTGCTTGCGCAACACCATATGGAGGAACAAACACATGCTAACCGAAAGTAAAGTCAAAATATATGTACAAGGCATGCGTTCGCCCCATCATGACGTATGGAATAGAGGTCAGAGCCGTTACCAATAGAACTAAGAACTTTCTTAGAGTAGCAGAAATGCGAACCCTAGGCTCCATCGCAGGCAAAACCCTCAGAGATCGGATCAGGAATGTAACGATAAGGTCTGTCTGTGGTGTTGAGGACATATAATGAGATGGGGAAGAAACAGAATGCGCTTTTGGAGAGACCACGTGAACCGCATGGAGAATACAAGAATTGCAAAAATTGTTTAATATGAAAACCCAAGCAACAAGAGCATACTGGTCCCTTCTTTGCTGTCTACTCCATCGTCCAGGAAGGCCGCCAAAGAGATGGAGAGGTGGCTGGACTTCATCATCCCAAGACTGCCCACCGTGACAAACAGGTCATACGACCTAAACTAAGTGGAAGAAGAAGTAGAAGAACTATTTAATTTGTAACACTAATATCACAATGTATGTCTTTTTTTCTTATTCTACCTTGTTGAAGACCTATGCGACTACCAGCTGTCCATCCGTATGTTATAGGTCTTCCACGAGGACGAGTCCCGTGAGGTTGATTATCTAGTGATTATAGGGGAGTCTGGTGGTGTCCATTATTTGGACATGACCATACTAGTCCCTTCTTTGCTGTCTACTCCATCTTATAATATCCTCAACCTCACATATCTCTCTAATTCTGGTGATCCTCACGCAATCACTCAGTGTCTTGCCTGCTATCATCATCAGTGTCTTCATCTCGGAGGTCCTCATGACTTTTTTGGTCCTAACTGTATCTGCTCTTGCCTCAACACCATATGTTATTATTGGTCTTACGCATGCTTTATAGATTCTCATCATACTCTTAATGGCCATGTCTTTGTTCTTTCATATTGTGAATGTTCGAGCACCAGAGATCACAGCAGCCTTGTTGACTTCTCCGGAGGGGTATGTAGAGAGGATGGACCCTATACTGTTATTTTCTGACATATCTCTCGAGATTCCTTCTTAACTAACTAACTAACTAACCATCACGCCGTCTCCCCGAAGGGGTAGGCAGAAAGAATGGACTGCCACACCTTTCTTTCCTGACATATTTCTCTCGCTTCCTCAACATTCATACATCGTGTCATGCACGCGCGTCGATTTCTATGACTCCTCACATGGCCGACATTCAATATTTGATTTATTTGATCGTGCCACGTTTTCCTTGGTCTTCCTCTATTTCTGGTACCATTTACATCATTAACATATAATTTTTTTACCATTCTTTCTTCATTCATTCTTTCCATATGTCCAAACCATCTTAATGATCCTTTCATTATTTTGTTCATGACACCATCATTCGCACCGCATTCACTTCTTATATTTTCATTCGACACTCTATCATACACAGAATATCCACACATTCGTCTAAGAGATCTCATTTCTACTGCATTTATTCTACTTTCATCCTTCCTTTGCCAGTTCCATGCTTCGCTTCCATACATAAGGGTCAGTAGAAGAACACCATTGTGCACTGCCATTCTAGTTTTTTTGGATAGGTTTTTGTTTGCGATGACAACTTTAAGTGCACCATTCACTTTGTTGCCTGCCCCAACCCTTCTTTCAATATCCCTCTCCACTCTCCCATCTCTTGTAAACATACTACCTAAATACACAAACTCAACTACTTGCTCCAAGTTTTCACCATTCACGCTAATGTTACAAACTGTCGTGGTTTCTTCCTTTTCAAAAATCATTACCTTGGACTTATTAACATTCATCATCAGATCATTTCGCATGCATACCTCATACATACAATTCACCAGGACTTGTAGTTCATGCTCGTTGTCAGCAAGTAGGACAGCGTCGTCCGCATACAAGAGACAGCTTACTGACACTCCGCTCATTTTGGCACCTACATCCAACCCTTTCAGCTCTCTCATACAATTGTCCATATACAGATTAAATAACCACGGGGACATTACGCAACCTTGTTTGACACCTTTATTGATATCAAACCAGGCTGTAAGATCACCATTTACTCTGACACTAGCAGTGCTTTCTGTGTATAGCGACTTAATGGCCGTGATCAGTTTTGTACTTATTCCATATTCAGACAATATTTTCCACAACTTTTTTCTATTAACGTAATCATATGCTTTTTGTAAGTCGACAAATGCACAGAAAAGTTTGCGATTTTTGGCCAGAAACTTCTCTGTCAACGTACGAAGTCCAAAAATTTGATCCATACATCCTCTGCCATTCATAAAGGCACCTTGCACATCCCAAACTTTGTCACTCGTCAATTTTCTTACTCTTTCTATTAAAAATTCTGCCATAGACTTTACCAACGACACTCAAAAGACTAATAGCTCTGTGGTTTCCACATTCCATACGCGATCCTTTTCCTTTGTACAGGGGCATGATTACTGCTCTCCTCCAGTCTAGCGGCGTATATCCCTCCTCCAAGCACTGGTTAAATAACTTACATAACCATGTAGAAACCACTTCGCCACCGCTTTTAATAAAGTCTATGGCAATACAATCAAACCCAACAACTTTTCCACTTTTCATTGCACTCACGGATCTTTTCATCTCATTCGTACTTATTTTTTCAATATTATCATTCATAGGTCCCGCACTCGCACTAGCTGTCATATTTTCGATCACGCTTGTATCACCACCATACATCTCCTTAAAATATTCTATAGATTCCTTCTTACTTTTTTAATTATTTATATTATACACAAATGAGACATAACAAACGAAAAACATTTACGCGACTCATTTGGACACAAAATGGTGTAACAAGAATGGAATAACGATATGAAACTTAAAAATACAAGAAGGATCCCAAATATGTCAACGTCAGCGAGGCAGTACTCTTTCCAGAATTTGTAATATATTTTAAATAAACACCGCCTCACTGACACTAAAAATGTCCAAATCCGAGACGATTAGATTTAACGTTCTGCATGACGGATCAAAGAACAATTGATGTCGGCGCTGTCACAGGTAACTTTCGGAACAAAAATACCTATTTGTTAAGACTTATTTATTCTTCTACACTCATACATCGTAACATACGCGCATTTCCGACTTGGAATGTGGCCGCCTTTTAGTATTTGATTAATTTGTTCATGCCATGCATTCCTTGGTTTTCCACGGCTTCTCTTTCCACTCACACCGCATAGCATCGCACCTGTATAGAAAAATAGCGATTTATATGAAAATCTTCTATATAAATATGTATTATAAATTTATTTCATGATTAGCTCATATATTCAAAATGTATACATTTCATAAATCCATATGCAAAGAACAATGCTCACATCAGCCTAAGTTATCAGTTGTATTTAATTCATATTAAATTCAATATACCGTTGTTCATAAGCTATAACATTGGTAAATTTCCCTTAAAACATAAAATAGAATATTCCTTCGTAGCCTGAGGCTTATAAAGTCTATAAAATCAAAGGTCGGTAGTTCAAAAGGTTAAGTGTTGATCAAATTCCGAATTAATCCATTCGCTGCTCCCCTCAATTTATAAGCGGTTACCTTAACACTTCCAACCCTTTAAAAACGAATAATCCAGTTGGAATGTAATATCTTTACTTGAGAGCCATAAAATCTTAAGTGATTTGGCATAATGTGTTATGATGTTCAAGTCCAAATTTCATAATGTTTTGAGTGCATTCAGATCAATTGTCTGTCAGTTAAACTGTTAATTTTTAATTTATTCTATGTTCGCCATAACTTATGTTGTAGATATTTAAAAAAAATATATATATACGACTTTGTATACAACACTCACTTTTTGAACAAATTCAAATTAAATATCAAACATGTTTCGTAATTAATACGAATGAAAACGTCAGTTTTCTAGAAATTTTATTATATTTTATGGGAATGACATGTTTCACCCTTCTAAGGCATTATCAAATGATAATGCCTTAGAAGGGCGAAACATGTCATTCCCATAAAATATAATAAAACTTCTAGAAAACTGACGTTTTCATTCGTATTAATTATTTAATATGGAGTTTTAAATCATTGTTCAAGAAACAATAAATAAACATGTTTCGGACTACCCAGCCCTTCCTCAGTGATATTATATCGTCGGTTCAAAGGTAAAACTCATTAAGTGACATTAAAAATTTTTTTTTTTTGCAATTTCTATATCAGACTTGTAAATTCTACGTCAGAAAATAATCACCAAGTATTTGTACTAAAGAATAACTGTTCTTATTTAATAAATACACATGGTGATTATTTTCTGATGTAGAATTCACAAGTCTGATACAGAAATTGCAACAAAAAAAAAAATGTCACTTAATGAGTTTTACCTTTGAACCGACAATATATTATATTCATTTAATAAAGATAATGGCGTTGAAATTTTGCATGTAATAATAATAGAAATATAACTTTGAACAATCTCGAAATTTTAAAAATTAAAAGAGTTCAATATTTTATTTATTTCCTTTGTTGTAAGTTAAAACCTGAATCCCAATAAGAACTATAAATTATTATTTTAAATTTTAAATTGAATCATGATATTTGTTATAACAAAAGCATAAACGTTCCGAAATAAATATTTATAACATCTGTCAAAACTGATCATATTTGTAAACAATTTAAATATCTTTATAATATCACTGAGGAAAGACCGGGTTGTCCGAAACATGTCTGATATTTAATATTTTTTTTAATGTCAGTGTTGTATATACAAATAATATAAAAAAGAAAGGACAAATAAAGAATATCATTACCAAATTAATCAAATTCTAAAAAGCGGCTACATTCAAATTCGAAAAAATCGACGAGTGTGCATTGCGCGATGCATGAAAGTTTGTATTCCAGGACAGAGCAGTACGGCGGTCCATCTTATCTGCCTAACCCTCTGGAAAACGACGTTATGGTTAGTTAGTTAGTTTTTAAACCGTTTTATATTTTTAATTTATTGATAAAATTACTTAATACTATGAAATTTGCACGATCTTTAGTCATCAAAGAGAAAGTTAACCGATGCGTTACCGAGCTAATTAACCATTTCCGACGGATTAGTTTCGCAACGTTTCGCCTGGCGAACTGTTCACATCTTCGTGTTTTGGTTCCGAAGTGTTTCCTTTTGCCAAAGTGACTTTAACGCCAATTCAATAAACGGCGCCAACTCGCGGTGCTCAACCGTACAGCTTTCAATTACTGTAGAATAAACATTCTACAAATTACTAGGGTTGGTGGCTTTTCAAGATCGACATCTAATATACAGCGGCGGACAGTACTTACTTTACTTGCTTATATAGCCGATATCGTCCACTGCTGGACATAGGCCTCTCCCATAATTCTCCACACACTCCTTTCTTGTGGCTTCTGCATTCAGTCACCAGCAATTTTCCTTATGTCATCAAACCATCGTGTGTGGGGGAAGAGGAACTTCTCTACTTCTTTTATATTCACGAGGTCTCTACTCCACTGCCCTTCTGGTCTATCTTTCCAGATGAAAAAATGGCTGAAATCGTGGATATATTAACGTTATTCAGGGTCCTGGATTCGAGTCCCGGCGATGACAGAGTGATTTCACGCTGTCTTTGGTCTCGTGTAGAATTCACGTGACAATAAAATGACCAGAATCAACCTGCCAATAGAAATGCCGGTAGGTTGAGCAAAATCCTTGTTAATTAGTATCACCTCGGAGTTTATCGAATAGTCCTTCCTCCCATCATCCTCGGCGTCCTCATCTCTACCACCCGTACTTTCACCCTCGTTCCTGTGGCATCTGCTCTGGTCTTAATGCTATATGTCAGTATAGGCCTTTCACAGGTTTATATATTCTGACCTTACTGTCAGTTCTCATATACTTGTTTCTCCATATTATATCCTTGAGACAACCTGATACCGCCGAAGCCTTGTTGACATGTCCTATTGTTTCAGTGAGAAGACATGGTTTTTATTTTATCTGCAGGGTAAAAAAATGACTGATATCATTGATATATTAACTAACATAATAGAGGGCCACACTGTTCTTTCCTATCTGTTGATGATTGTGGTTTTAATATGGTAAAAACTTCGTTTTCATCTAAAGTGGTTCTGTGTTATGGAGTCCTCACGAGGCGAGATATTCCGTTATGCTAGAGAGGTTTCAGAAAAAAATTCTGAGGTATCTCTATATGAGAGAGTATGGTAGTTATCCGTGGCTCTATCCCATGGCATTTCTTTCGGGAATGCTCGAGACCAATCAGGGGATATTTCGAGAACTCAGCCGTGCTGGAAGATGTTGGTCTTTTTGTCCCTGATAGATAACTCCGACAGCGACAGCACAGATTGTTTTACCTACCGGCCGCCAAAACCAATCTGCCTCTGGTGACACCGGAGGAAAGAGCATTTAGTATGCTGAACGCTGTCTCCTCGGATATCGACGTCTTTCATATTAGTGAAGGTACGTTCAGAAGACAATTACTCTCGACTTTACAAAGTACATCGTATTCCTAATATCGAACCATATCTAATGTTTTCCTGATATTATGTTGTATGTATATAATATGTTACCTGTACTCAATAGATGCCTCAAACATTTATGATGTTTGTAATGTCTTTAGAGTTTATAAACTGATTTGATTTGAATAATATAATTAACGTGTAATGAAACTCGATTGCTTTTTGGATTTATAGTGATATATTTATATACAAAAATATATGAACAATAGTGATCAATTTGTTTCGCTTTGCGAGGACATTTTCAAACTAAACTTCTTCTTCTTCTTCTTCTTTTGATAGATCTGACGATCTGTGACACAGAAATCATATCTCGTCGGATGATGAGATCCAGCTGTCCCTCCATCTCTTAGGCGGTCTTCCAGGTGGGCGGTGTCCGGAAGGGATTTCATAGGCGGCTGTATATGCGAGTCTGTCACCATCCATTCGGGCTACATGGTCCCTCCAGTATCTTCTTCTGGATCTACTCCACTGAACGATATCCTCTATTTCGCAGGTTTTCCTTATGTCTGCGTTGCGGACACGGTCTCGGAGGGTTTTTCCAGTAATTGATCTTAGGACCTTCATCTCCGATGTTCTAAGTAGTCCCTTGGTTCGCACAGTGTCAGCCCGCGTCTCTACAGCGTACGTCATGATGGGTCGCACGCATGTTTTGTAGATTCTGATCTTGCTATCGATACGCATGTGCTTGTTTTTCCAGACCAGATTCTTCAGGCATCCTGACACGGCAGAGGCTTTACTGACTTGTTCACGTACTTCGGTATAAAGGTCACTTTGGCTGCAGATCTCCACTCCCAAATACCTGAAACTCATCACCTGCTCCACAGGTATATCATCAACAGTCAGTTTACATCTTGCAGGTTGCCTAGATATAGTGAGACTTTTTGTTTTGTTGACTGATATAGCCATATTTAGCCTTTGGGATACTGTGTGGAATTTGTACAACATTCTTTGCAGGTCATCTTCAGACTCTGCTATTAATGCGGCATCGTCCGCATAGCAAATGACATTCACAGTTTTACTGCCCATTTTATAACCTAGTCCCAGGCCAGCTACCTCTTCTATAATTTCGTCCATAATAAGATTGAACAGAAAGGGGCTCAAACTATCTCCCTGTCTTATACCATTGCTTGTAGGAATTTCCCTAGACAGTTCATTGTCAACCTTAATTTTCGTTTTGCAATTGGTGTATAGATCTTGGACAGTCTTTATCAATGTATTGGATATTCCTCCTTCCTGTAATTTTCTTACAATATCTCTTAACAACACCCTGTCAAATGCCTTAGTCAGATCGACAAAACATATATATAGGCTACTTTATTATATTCAATTGCTTTCTCTTTCAGTTGCCTCAGAATGAAGATTGCATCTGTTGTGGAGCGATTTCGTCGAAAACCCTGCTGTTCTTCCCTATTAGTTATCTTTTGCTCAAGTTTCGTTTTCAGAATACTTGTAAATAGCTTAAGTATTGTGCATAATAAGGAGATACCTCTGTAGTTCTCTAGGTTTTTCTTTTGCCCTTTCTTAAATACAGGTGTTGTTATACTTATTCTCCATTCCTGTGGTATAGTTCCAGCGGCCAATATCCTGTTAAATATGTTTTGGATCTCTTTTATACATTCTACGCCAGAGTACTTAATTAATTCATTGGGGATGTTATCGATTCCGGGAGCCTTCCTATTTTTCAGCTTCTTAATATGTGTCAGTGTCTCTATTTCACTGAATGTTTCTTCTACAGTAGCTTCAATTGTCGGGTATCCGTGCCCCGGGTCCATAGAGTAGAGCTGTTTGAAGTACCTTTCCCATTCATCAATTGGAATTTTTGTTGTCTGAGTGTATTCATTGATAGGCTTTCTTTGGTTTTTAAGTAGTTTCCATACTTTTCTTTGGGCACCATGAAGGTCATATTCCATATCTTTTGAGAATTTGGCCCAATATTCTGTTTTTATTTTCTTGATTTCCGCGTTGACTCTGTTTCGTGTATTCTTATATTTGCGGTATTCTTCTGGTGTGGGGTTGCTCTTATATATTAAGTAGCTTTGTCTTTTTTCTTTGGCAAGGGTTTTAACTTCTTCAGTAAACCATGGTTTGGGTTTGGTCATTGAATTGATGTTAATATTTCTTTTCCCCAGTGCTTCCGAGGCGGCGTCGTTAATGTTTGTTTTAATTTTCTCCCATGCCTGTTCCAAAGTATCATGTTCTCCTATGCGATTATATTTAATTTTCTGTAATATTCGATTTCTGTAAAGATGTTTTGTACTCTCGTCTTCCAATGATTCAATATTATATTTTTCAATGTATCTAGGGGGCTTTCTTATTTTCTGAGGTCGCTTCATAATCATTTTGCATAACACCAATTGGTGGTCCGACCCAATGTTTGCCGAACTCAAGGATCGGACATCCAATATTTGTGTAGGGTGTATTGCTCTATTGGTGATAATAAAGTCAATCATTGATTTATCGCCCCTTGAGTTCAGGAAAGTGTATTTATGTTGCATCTTATGATTATAATAGGTGTTGGCAATTCTTAGTTCATTGCATGCACAAAAGTCGATCAAGCTCTCTCCGTTTGCATTTATATCGGACTCGTTAAACCTTTGCTTGACTCCATCTAAGATGCTGTCACCAACTCTGGCATTAAGATCACCCAGAATAATAGTCTTCTCTGACTGGGGTGTATTGTCAATAGCATTTTGTAAATTATTATAGAATTCTTCCGTGTCGTCCTTTGGTTTTGTGATATCTGGTGCGTATACGCTAATCAGATGTACCTTCTTAGAGTTGAGATCAATCGTTACTTTTAGAATCCTGTCATTAATATATTCGATATTTTCAATGTGGTCCTCGTATCTCTCGTGTAATAGGAGGCCAACTCCTGAGTGGGCTCTTTCGGTTTTCTTTTTCCCACTGTATACAAATATGTAATTGGAGAACTTTGATGTTCCGTTCCCTCTCTTTTTAGTTTCTGACAAGGCACATATATCGATATTGTGGTTATTTAGTTCCATTATGATCTCCTGATCTCTTTTATTCCAAGACACTATGTTCCAGCATGCTATCCTTGTGGTATTTAATTTCCGAAATCGTTTGTTCCTTTTCAATGCCGAGGTCTTTTTCCAGGTCAATCCGTGTTCCGAGGCTGTGTTTTCTGTACTATGAGCGCGAACTAAACCTAATCGCCAAACAGTGTGTCCTTAAAAAAAAATTTCATATAATTTAGCAGTGGGGGGAATTATATAATGCAAATTTGGGGTGGTAGGTACTAATAAGTTATTAAAATGAGTTTTTTTAAGTTATACAAATACTTCACTAGATTCCTCAACATTCATACTTCGTGTCATGCACGCACGTCGATTTTTCCGACTCCTCGCGTGGCCGATATTTAGTATTTGATTGATTTCATCATGCAACGTTTTCCTCTGTCTTCCTCTATTTCGTGTTTTACGACGAAAACGTACGCTTTATTAGTCATTTTTCCATTCATTTTTTATGCTTGCCATGCTTCACTTTCATACATGATCGTTTAACAAATAATAAATAAATAATATATATTTACACAAGTCAAAATTGAGCAATATTGTACTTGGGAGTTCACTTCTTTCAGCTGATTGGCGGCCGTATACAAAATTCGGATGTCCTGAGTGATGTAGGTCTATTTGTCCCTGATAATTACCTTCGTCAAAGACAGCACAGATCGTTTTATTTGCCGCGCTGCAGAACCAACCTGCTAATGATTATGCCAGTGGGTAGGGCAATCTTATTGCTTAATCGGGTCACCTCGGAGGTCGACATATTTCGTGATAGTGTGAGTTGCCTCAGGGGTGCAATATCAATGTTATGATTCTTTCTTATTCTTAAGCCTTTTTTTATGCTTCTCTTCTTATAATGTAATTGCAAACGATTTGGAATTATATGTCTGTAATGTTTGTGATTTTTATCAAAATAACTAACTAACTAACTAACTAACCATCACGCCGTCTCCCCGAAAGGGTAGGCAGAAAGATTGGACTGTCACACTTTTACTGATGCGGCACTCCATCCTTCTCTTTTCGCCCCGCTGGAGACGCGGTGTGATAGGCATCTCTCACGCACACTTCGATCGTCCAACACCCAAAAAATAAATCTTAAACAAATAATATAAAATACAATGATATAAAATAAAATAACAAAATAAAAATAATTTAACACAAAATGTTATTTTTAGATGGTGCACATATTGACTATTTACTTTATGTTCCACTAATCCACCGGTTTTTTAATTTAGCACATAATGTTTTTTTCGATGTTGCACATGTTGACATGGACGATCCGGACTTTTGTGTTTATTTAATTTATGTTACACGTATCCACCGTTTTTTTAAATTAGCTGTAATAAGGCACTTAACAATCAAATCAAAATAAATTAAATGAAAATGCTTAAATCTTTTTTATGGAACACCATTTTTTCGTTGCTTACAAAATTGCTTACAGAGCAATACACAATTATAGAATTTAGGTTAAAATTCAGAAACTACTCGTCGGTCGTAATAAAATTAGGAACTCCATAACTTTCCGATGAGAGGGATTCGTTAGCGAAGTTAGCAGAAATCCTCATAACTGCAGTTTGCGACTATTTGGTCCCGAGCTGTTGGCGTAGGGTGCAGTTGTGGGTCATAGGTCGTAGGCCGCAGGGTGCAGAGAAGGGCGGAGGGGGTGCGGCGCCACTTCTAAAGTTGTGCTTTGACAGTTGGTTGTATTTGTGTTGGTTTTCGCGAGATTTTGAATCATAAGAACTCTGGAAAATATACATAATAATTAAATAAAACGATGTTTTTTAAATACTTTCACTTTTGTCTTTATTTCGACGGCGGCCGGTTTCGTCAGGCTCACTGGCATTGACAGACTGGTGACACTATTGCAAACTTAGTATTTTATATACATACAGATCAAAGGTGGTAAACATGATTCTATACAAAAATAATCTTAAAATAATTATGTCAAATTTACTGAATTTAAATATTGGTATTAGTTATTCAACTAACTGACTATCTAACTAACCATTACGCCATCCCCCTGAAAGGGTAGGCATTTTATTCTACATTCATTCTTCTTTAGCTAGTTCCATCCTTCGCCTCCATGCATAAGGGTCGGCACAAGAACACAATTGTGCACTGCCATTTTAGCTTTTTTGGGTAGGTTTTTGTTTACTTTAAGTACACCATTCGCTTTGTTTCCTTCCCCAACCCTTCTTTTAATATCCCTCTCCACTCGCCCATCTTTTGTAAACATACTACCCAAATACACGAACTCATCTACTTGCTCCAAACTTTCACCATTCGCATATGATAATTTTATAAATAAAATATAATTAAACAAACAAACAAACCATGGGGGTAGGCAGAGAGAATGGAACGGCCCACACTACTCTATCCTGGCACACCTCTCTAGCTTCCTTCACATTCATACAGCGAGTCATACACACGCGTTAATTCTTCCGACTTCTAACATGAAACCTTTAAAATTTGATTAATTTGGTCATGCCATGTTTTCCTCGGTCTGCCTCGACTCCGTACTCCATTTACATCATTAACGTATACTTTCTCCATCCATGCGGTCCATATGTCCGAACCAAAGCAGCGATCCTTTCATAATTTTGTTCATAATACCTTCTTCCGGTCTACATTCCTTTCTTTTATCAGCAGTAGAGATTCTGTCGTGTATCTTTCTATCACACATACGTCTTAGGGACCTCATTTCTACCGCATTTATTCTGCTCTCATCCTTCTTCTGCCAGTTCCATGCTTCACTTCCATACATTAGGGTTCGGACCAGAACTCCATTGTGAACGGCCGTTTTCGGTTTCATTAATATGTTCTTGTTTCCAATAACTGTTTTTAAAGCTCCATTCACTTTGATACCCGCACCAACCCTTCTTAAGACGTCACTCTCCGTTCGGCCATCCGCTGTGAACATGATGTTTTATTCGAATTAATAATTAGATTTTTTTTTAGTATATAATCTTCTACATTTTCTTGCTTTCTCGGGTTTTCATCACTAGAGGCATGTTGGTTATAAAAGAAACAATATAAACAATTGTGTTGACGTTCGCATTGACGAAACATGGTATTTTTTAAATTATAATGTGTGTAATTAATGTGTCAATGTATGTGTGCAATTATTCAGATACTTACATATGTCTGTTGGTGGGTAGGCTGACACAATTTTAGAATCTTAATTTGTTGTTGTAGTACACTAGAGGGTATTGTTTTTCCATCCAAACTGATTGCTTTCAGTAATAGATGGTCCAATCTACCCTTTTCAATACAAGCGGTGTTCTTTTTCATATACACCATGATTAAAAAAACGAAATATCATGTGCTCAGAGTCCTACACAACTTAAATGGTTCTGTGATATGGAGTCCTCACGAGGCGAGATATTCCGTTATGCTGGAGAGCATACGAGCATATATGGTAGTAATCCGTGGCTCTATCTCACTGCATTTCTTTCGAAATTATTGTGGACCAATTTTCTACAGCTTTGAAGGGATGGGCATCTCATAACATATTTCCTCAATTTAATCAAGAGACATTTCGAGAAATCGGCCTAGAGAAAGTTAGTCATTTTGTTCTTGATAGATATCTCCTACAATGACAGTGTAGATTGTTTTACTTTTCATTCACTGAGAGCGTCGCGACAGCTGTTTCGCCTAACGAAGTTGGCATCATCGGGCGACACTCTCAGTGAATAAAAAGAAATTGTGAAATTATATGGTAACAGTGTTTTAAATTTTAACAGTAATAATGTTGAAGTATCATAATGTTTTGGCCAAAACAATGAACTATATTTTTTTTTTATTCATCTTTTTACTAAATATTTTTCGTACATGTAATAATCATCTGTACATGTTTTCATATTAAAATGATATTAAATAATCCCTACTATTACACACCGTCTGTGAGTCGTCACATCACTATTAATGACCTGAACTAACCACGTCACTACTCAAAGGTTAACCCCCGTTATGCAGCTGACTTCATTTGCAGTAAAAAAAAAGGTCTCGAATTGCGGTTGGGTATATTTACAGCTCTGACAGATAGGCACACTTTATCATAATATTTTGCAAAATTTAATACAATAGTTAAGAACTGAAATGAAAAGGTTTATAAGACACATTCAAACATGAACTGCAAATGAAGTCTGCCGTAGTTAAAAACCATTTTTTTGGACTGCAAATGTAGTCAGTTACACTATAGGGGTTAAATATCTCGTTCTCTGGACCATGGCAGGCGAAAAGCCAATTAGAGAACAAGTCGCTAGACGCAAGTGGCAGTGGATCGGTCACACTCTGAGACGGAACCCAGCCTGTATCGCTCAGGGCGCACTAGACTAGTCCCCTATGAGGGGAAAGAGAAAGCGATGCAGACCTAGAGCTACCTGGAGAAGAGCTTTGCAGGACGAGGTTAAGGCAGCAGGCCTCACTTGGGATGATGTTAGGCATCAGGCATGCGATATAGTCGGGTGGAGAAGGTTCCTTGGGGTCCTACGCACCACGGAGGTGTGACAGGACAAAACGAAGAAGAAGAAGAGATATCTCCCGGTTATAAAGGTTTAATTTATGTATGGTATAGTATAAGAAAAATAAATATATCATAATTAATTCGATAAACGAGATGGATTCCGTGAAAATCAATACAACCTGAAATATTTGGAAAAAATATGTATTATTCAAAAGAATTTATCTAATCCATTTTGAGTCGTAACCAGCCTGTATAAATTGATTTTCTCTGCTAAAACATTTTCGATAGGGGAAAGGTTTTTCTTTCGTAAATTTCGTTTAGTGTTGCCACCCTTAATTTACAAGGGTGTAAATCTGCTAGAATCGCACTACACGGCTTGGTTACAGCCCTAATGACAAGTATCCAACCGAGGGAATTACTTCAGACGTTTAACTGAAAATATTCCAAATGACGATTCGTTCTAGCAGGCTATGCCGGACGAAATTGAGGCGGCTTGGAACGACCAAACCCTAATCAATAAAGTGTTATTTTAATGAATACGGTCATTGTGATATAATAAAATTAAATCACTCTTCTGCAATGATAACATAAATTTGAAACTCCGCCAGAGAATGATCAAATGCTATACGTGGTCTGTTTTATTGTATGGATGTGAAACGTGGACCTTAAAAGTCAACTCAATGAACAGACTGGAAGCATTTGAAATGTGGCTCTATCGCTGAATGCTCAGAATTCAATGGACAGACATGGTTACCAATACCGAAGTCTTGAGGCGAGCTAGAGTTGACAGGGAGCTGTTGTCAACTATCAAGGTTCGGAAGATTTCACATCTGTACCACCTTCTCCAACTGATGTTGGAAGGGAAAATTGAGGGACACCGAGGGTCCGGTAGGAGATAGATGTCATGGCTGCGAAACGTGAGGGAGTGGACCGGTATCCGAAGTGTGGAGGAGCTGTTCCGAGCGGTGCAGGACAGGGACAGGTTCGCCGAGGTGGTCGCCAACGTTGAGGGGACCCGACAGGGCATTTGAATAAGAAGAAGATTGTGATATTTGGAAAAAGATTTTACTGAAATTCTTCCTCTACTTAGTGTAGACCTTGGGACCTGTTTCTTGAGAGGAATTGGCCTCCTGTGAGGTCAACTCCCAGCTGTCATCCATTTCTTTGGTGGTCTGCCAGGTGATCGTATACCGTGGAGTTGACAGTATAACACAACCGACATCACAACCTTCATGGCAGAGTGGCAAGTGCTATGACTGCCGCATCGAAGGTCCCAGGTTCGATTCCCGGCGATGGCTGTGTTATTGTCACACTGTCTTTGGTCTGGTGTAGAATTCACGTGACAATAAAATGGACATACATCTATTTACCTATCACATATCTTTGCTTAATCGTATCACCTCGGAGTTTGACTTTTTTTTTTATAGTTTGGCTCATCTGAGGGAAGTACTATCTTTATTATAATTGTATGGTATATTTATGTTATTAATTTGTCATGCACACTTCGATCGTCCAACATCCACAAAATAAATCTAAAACAAATAATATATAATACAATGATAAATAATAAAATAACAAAATAAATATAATTTAACACAAAATGTTCTTTTCAGATGGTGCACACATTGTCTATTTAATGTGTGTTCCCTTTATCCACCTTTTTTTAATTAGCAGTAATTAGGCACCTAAAACAAACCAACACCAGCAAAAACTTTAAAAAAATACAATATTTAAGAAATTATTCAAATTGTCATTGGAAAAAATGAAAAAAATATTTTTACACCTGTAAAAATTCTTTATATAAACTAAAAAACTTTGTAATATTTTAACACCAAAACAGTAAAAACGTATTACGTGTTTCTATTAAGCATTATAAAGTGCGGCAACAATCAAATTGACCAAAACAATACACTTATACACGAAATATCTCCAAATTTACGGGAGCACCACAAAAACCAAACTAAATTTTCAAAATCAGAACCAGTATCTTCTTCTTCTTCTTTTTGTCCTGTCACACCTCCGTGGTGCATAGGGCCTCAAGGAATCTTCTCCACCCGACTCTATCGCATGCCTGATGCTTAACATCATCCTAAGTGAGGCCTGCTGCCTTAACCTCGTCCTGCAGGGTTCTTCTCCAGGTGGCTCTAGGTCTGCCTCGCTTTCTCTTTCCGCCCATAGGGGACCAGTCTAGTGCGCCCTGAGCGATGCAGGCTGGGTTCCGTCTAAGAGTGTGACCGATCCACTGCCATTTGCGCCTAGCGACTTGTTCTCTAATTGGCTTTTCGCATGCCATGGTCCAGAGAACGGCATTTGTTTGGGGCCAATAGATTTTGAATATTGAGCGAAGGCACCTATTTATAAACACCTAGAGTTTACCAATAACGTCTGCGGTAAACTTCCAAGTCTCACATCCGTACAGCAGTGATACCCTATACTAAATGCGTCAAAATAAATATAACTTCAAAAACTGAACATTTTTGATAACACCCTACACCCGCGACAAAGTACCCACCCCTACAAATTTGATTTTAGTTTTAACCCGTTGGCGTATAAATGCCGAAATTGATCTGCAATGAAATATTCCGCCGGCTTAGAGGTTACGTGTTTACACGTGGGAAGGGCGAACGGGGACGGGCCCCGACACGTGACATTGATGGATGGTTTGATCCTTTTGATTACAGCCGTCCCAAAGGTCTTATCTCGAAAAAGCTCGCATGAAAAACCCGGCCGAATCGAACGGTTTTTAGGGACGCTTTTCGCATGAATCAATGAAGGGTTATGTTTTGTGGTTGAAAAGATTTTTTACCGCAAGGTGTTCGGTTGCTACACGATTATTATCCGCTTGTTATTATAATGAAATATTATTTGAGAATCAATACTTTATGGGGTGAAGGAGTAGGCGGTGACATCGAAAACACTGCATGATTGAGTACACCTGATTATAAATGTTTCACACGATGTTTTGAAATTAGAACATTTAAGGTAACACAAGAACAATGAAGATTAAACAAAAACAATTAAGGTAAAACAAGAACAATGAAGATTTAGCAAATAACATTTAAGATAAAACAAGAATAATTTAAATAAAACGTGAATAATAAAGGTGTATCAATAACATTTCAGGTAAAACAAGTTTATTAACTTCGAATCTACAAGACATGCGTACGTCCTATTATGACATATGGAATAGAAACGAGAGCTGACACCATCAGAACGAAAAGTCTCCTAAGAACCACAGAAATGAAGACTCTCCGAATCGTTGCGGGAACGACACTCCGAGACAGAATAAGAAAGATCTGCAATGTAGAAGATGTCGTGCGATGGGGTAGACTGAGAAGACGCTACTGGAGAGATCATGTGGAAAGAGCATGTTCTGAAAGAGTGATCAATATAGCCGCAAATAAAGTACCAACAGGAAATCGACCTGCAGGAAGACCACCTAAAAGATGGCGAGACAGTTAGACATCTGTATCCCAGGAACAGGCTCCGAGAAATAACAGTACATAGGCCTAAATAAAGCAGAAGAAGAAGAAGAACATTTATGATAAAACAATACAATTTGATTTGATTTGATTTGAACAAGAACAATTCAGATAAAACAAAAACATTTAAGATAAAATATTTGTATTTTAGGTGAAACAATTACAATGAAAGTAAATCAAGAACATTTAAGGTAAAACAATAACATTTAAGTTAAAACAAGAACATTTACGATAAAACAATAACATTTAAGGTAAAACAAGAACATTTTAAATAAAACGAGAACGATTACGATAAAACAAGAACATTTTTATGATAAAACAATACAATTTGATTTGATTTGATTGAACAAGAACAATTCAGATAAAACAAAAACATTTAAGATAAAATAATTTTATTTAAGGTTATTCATTCATCATTCATTTCTCGGCGCAACATCCCGGTGTGGGACTTGGCCTCCTCCACAACGGTCCTCCACTGACTTCTGTCTCTGGCCATCTCTCTCCATTCCCCAGCTCCTTCCATTTTCTCCCAATCTTGTTCCACACAATCTGCCCATCTTTTCCTCGGTCTGCCTCTTGGTCTCTTTTCCCGAGGCACCCATCTGGATATAATTTGTGGTGTTCTACCCTCTGGCATTCTTTCCACATGGCCAGCCCACCGTAGGCGTTGAGATTAACAGAATCTCACTACTGTTTCCATTTTATTTAAGGTGAAACAATTAAAATGAAAGTAAATCAAGAACATTTAAGATAAAACGAGAGAACATTTCAATTACTTTATAGTTGGTCAATACTTTTACAGAGAGTATAGATTTAATCCCTTAAGTAAGTACTACAAACCGACTTAAAGTATTTGAATTGTAAATCGTAATTTGACATGTAAAGCTAGTCAAAATATAATATTAGGTCCTTACATATGAAATTGGCGTTTTACCGTACTGGCAACTTTGATCTCAAATATCTTCTCTTTGGTTAGGAATTATTATATTATTATAACAAGTATTTGTGTTTCGAAAATTATAATTCATTTGTTTTTTCCTAAATTGTTTTTTTTCTTTGCGTCACTCAGTTTACAAAATGGAAAACTTGAAATATCGCGTTATTTACGAGTACGAGTTCCACCGTGGCACAAGTGCTGCAGAAACGGCTCGAAGGATTAATGATGTTAATGGCGACGGTGCCGCAAAAGAAAACACAGTGCGTTTTTGGTTCCAACGTTTTCGTTCTGGAAATTTCGACCTGCAGAACAAGCTCCGTGGACGGCCGGAGACCAAAGTTGATAATGAAGAATTGAAGGCTATTGTGGAAGCGGATCCATCGCAAACCACGTCCGAGTTAGCTGCAGGCTGCGGTGTTAGTGATAAAACTGTTTTAATCCACTTGAAGCAAATTGGGAAGGTGAAAAAGCTTGAAAGGTGGGTACCTCACGAATTGAGTGAAGCAAATCAACAAACGCGCGTTGACTGCTGCGTTGCATTACTCAACCGGCACAATAATGAAGGGATTTTGAATCGAATCATTACCTGTGATGAAAAGTGGATCCTGTATGATAATCGGAAGCGCTAATCGCAATGGCTGAACCCTGCCGAACCAGCCAAACCATGCCCCAAGCGAAAATTGACTCCAAAAAGTTACTTGTGAGCGTTTGGTGGACTAGTGCTGGTGTCGTTCACTACAGCTTTCTTAAATCTGGTCAGACGATTATGGCAGATATCTATTGTCAGCAACTGCAAACCATGATGGAAAAGCTAGCTGCTAAACATCCGAGGCTGGTTAATCGCTCTAGGCCACTGCTGCTTCATGATAGCGCTAGACCACACACTGCACAACATACGGCTACCAAATTAGAAGAGCTTCAATTGGAATGTCTAAGACATCCACCGTACTCTCGGGACCTTGCCCCAACAGATTACTATTTTTTTCGAAATTTGGATAACTTCTTGCAAGGGAAAAAATTCAACTCCGATGGGGCAGTCCAAACCGACTTCAAAGATTTTATTGATTCCCGTCCGAATGGTTTTTTTAGTAAAGGGATCGATGAACTACCTATGAGATGCCAAATGTGCATAGATAGCAATGGTATATACTTTGATTAAATAAAAATATTATATTTAAAAAAAAATCAACTTAATGTTCCTCCTATACAAAACGCCAATTTCATATGTAAGGACCTAATATATAGGTATAACTAGTATTCGCCTCTTTTACCTGCATTTGGCACTCTATTTTATAAAGATTTACAACATTCTTTAAGCATTTCATGTTAAACATAACTAACTAACCACCACGCCGTCTCGCCGAAGGGGTAGATAGAAAGAATAGACTGCCACACTTTTCTTTCCCGACATATTTCTCTCGCTTCCTCAACATTCATACATCGTGTCATGCACGCGCGTCGATTTCTCTGACTCCTCACATGGCCGACATTCAATATAAGAAGTGATTTTAAAAAGTCGAAAATGTATGTTTTAATGGCGAATTTGTTTCAAACCAAATGTACACTCAGATTGTAATAAATTTACTCTACAAACAAACAAACAAACCATCACGCCGTTTCCTCGCAGGGGTAGGCAGAGAGAATTAACCGCCACACTACTCTATCCTGACATACCTCTCTAGCTTCCTCCACATTCATACATCGAGTCATACACGCACGTCGATTCTCCCGGCTTCTGACATGACCAACCTTTAATATTTGATTAATTTGGTCATGCCATGTTTTCCTCGGTCTACCTCGACTCCTTACTCCATTTACATCGTTAACGTATACTTTTTTAACCATTCTTTCTTCACCAATGCGCTCCATATGTCCGAACCAACGCAGCGATCCTTTCATAATTTTGTTCATAATACCTTCTATCGCTCTACATTCCTTCCTAATATCAGCATTTGAGATTCTGTCGTACATCGTTCTACCACACATACGTCTTAGGGACGTCATCTCTACCGCATTTATTCTGCTCTCATCTTTCTTCTGCCAGTTCCATGCCTCGCTTGAATACATAAGGGTTGGGACCAGAGCTCCATTGTGAACGGCCATTTTCGCTTTCATTGATAAATTCTTGTTTCCAATAACTATTTTTAAAGCTCCATTCACTTTGTTACTCGCACCAACCCTTCTTTCAACATCACGTCCGTTCGGCCATCCGCTGTGAACATGCTACCTTAATACACAAATTCCGTCACCTGTTCCAAGTTCTCTTCGTTCACACTTATATTACAAACTGTCATTTGCTCTTCCCTTTCAAAAACCATCACCTTTGACTTTCCAACATTCATCATTAAATCGTTCGACTTGCATATCTCGTACATTCTCGACACAAAGACTTGTAATTAGTCCGCACTATCCGCAACGAGAACGGCATCGTCCGCGTAAAGCAGACAATTTACAGAGACATCACTCATCTTAGCAACAGCATTTATACCTTTAAGTTCTTTCTTTTTCTTACTTTTTTCCTTTAAGTTCTTTAATTGTATCTCAATAGAGACGAAGATGCAAACTGGAAACTGAATATAGTTGATCAAGGTGTTTACAGGACTTATGACCTGTTATTGGTTGGGTTAAGCGCACGCTTTATGTAATTACAACATTCCCCATTCCACCTATTTCTTTATGACCATGTAAGACAAATTTTTGGAGGTTGTATATATACTACAAATCTATGCTTATCTTCACATGTCAGTTTCAATACACCATCTATGTAGATTTGATTACATATGTTAATCTTTTTAAGATTAATCTATATAATCCACACACTAACGCCATCTATGGAGATTAGTCATAAGTCCTGTAAACACCTTGATCAACCATATTCAGTTTCCAGTTTGTATCTTCGTCTCTATTGAGATACAATTAAATTTCATGAATTAATCACCCACCATGGGTGAAATCCAGGATTCGTATACAAGTATGTACGTTACCCTACAAAAATAAATGGATTTTGCCGTCTTTGTTTCTATACGCCTCAAATAATTGTTACTCGGATTATTGTTTGTTAGATTTATTGTGCGGGAAGCAAATTATTTATGTTTATGCAAAAGATAAATAAATCAAAGAGATTTGTAATTTGAGGCGGGTAGTTTAGTAATTAAGCATTTCGTATGTAAATGCCTGCCCTTTTCTGGGAATTGGAATTATGAAACAAAAGGGTCTTCTCCCTGAAGTCATGATATCATTATTGAAATAAACTTTTAGGGTTGGCGTAATACCTTCTGGGGCCTCTGCGACCCCGTCCGTGTCTGGTGTCTGGGGTCAGTTAGCAAGCTAAATATTTGTAAAAGGGTGATTATTAACAGGGTTGGACCGAGGTAATTTTGCGCCCAATGTATTCTTTATAAAAAAATAGAATTAAACACTTTTAAAACGTTGTATAAAACCACTAAATAAAGTGGTTTTATACAACGTTTTAAAAGTGTTTAACCGTCGCGTTGCCATGTGGTCAATTGAGTTTCCATTGCCAATTTAAAGTTGATTTTCTTAAAACCTATGGACCCTAATATTATAAAAAAATTGTAATCCTCCATTGAAGTGTTCTCAATATTTCGTAATAAAAAAAAAGCAAAAAATTACTTCCTTCATCCCAAAAAAAAAATTTTTTAAGACTGCCCTCACCTTCATTCGTGTTAAGGTAGAATTTGTTTTGCTAATATTTACAACTTTATCAAAAGTGACAAATACTTACTCGCTGTTTTCAACGTATTATAAATTATATGTTTGGCCTTTTCTCATAGGTACGTAATAATACCGACTGTGGACGGAAACGCGCAGAAAATATTAACACTTTACCAAAAGGGACAAATATTAATACGTACTCGTTGTCTTGAACGTACTATACATTTTGCCTAGGTGCCTTTATCATACGTAAAATTATAGCGCCATGCGCCACGGCGCGGCGGGGCGAGACAAGTTCATACTTGGTGTCAGTTGCTCATATGCTGTCTCGCATTCTATATCAGAAATCGAATGGTTCCAGAAAAAAATTAATAATGATATGTTTTTCAAATAATCCATGTATGTTATAGATATCGATCTATTCCTAATGAAATTCCCTACAAGATGACATAAATTAAATTTTGATTCATCGAGTCATATGCTTGATATTTAGATAAAGTTAGCGGTAAACTGAATTGACCGTATGGGAGCGAGCGTTTTGTTTTGAACACGGTACGTTAAGGGTTAATTCTAATTTTAAATATGTCAAACAACCAAGTAATAGCTTCATTCCAAAGTTTCATCTTTTATAACCTCATTTTCCCTTTAGTGATACATGTATGGAAGTGAAGCATGGAACTGCCAAAAAAAGTAGAATAAATGCAGTAGAAATGAGATCTCTTAGACGAATGTGTGGATACTCTGTGTATGATAGAGTGTCGAATGAAAATATAAGAAGTGAATGCGGTGCGAATGACGGTGTTATGAACAAAAGAATAAAAGGATCATTAAGATGGTTTGAACACATGGAAAGAATGAGTGAAGACAGAATGGTGAAGAAGATCGAGGAAAACTTGGCGTGATCAAATCAACCAAATATTAAATGGTCACGTGAGGAGTCTAAGAAATCGACGTACGTGCTAGACACGATGTATGATTGTAGAGGAAGCGAGAGATGTATGTCAGGACAGAACAGTGTGGCGGTCCATTTTTTCTGCCTACCCCTTCGGTGAAACGGGGTGATGGTTAGTTAGTTAGTGATACGAAATATTCTTAAATAATAATGTAGAAAATATATTTTTCTTCTATTCTAAGTTTTTTCTGTATGGATTCCTAAGTACAAATTTCATTTTTTCATTAATGAAAACAATATATTTACGACTTTTCAGATTATTAATCTCGACAAGTTTCGAAGATGATATATCTTCATCATTGTGAAAAATAGAGGTATACCTCACTTCCAATGATAAAGATATTTTTCCATATCAAAACGTGAATAAACTGTGATTAAATAATAATAATAATTAATATTTATTTATTTCACGTAGATCATAGTTTTTATTAAAAAGATTTAGGTATTATTATGGCTAAGTTTTTTTTTTTTATTATTAAAATCATATTCAGTTTCCAGTTTGCATCTTCGTCTCTATATCTCTATGGGTAAATAAAATCCAGTATTCGTCTACAAATATTTGTATACATTCAAAATGTTGTATAAAACAAAAACTGGTCCGAGTTAGCATATAAATTGGAGTGACATTTCCAGGCGTTATCTAGCAGTGCGTTAATGGCGGTAGCCTTTCACATTGCGTTATAAAGATCTTCCGCTTAATGCTTAAATCTAATCTTCATAGATGGCGCTGGTCTCTAAATTGAAACTGACATGTGAATTGTGGTGTTGGATATTATATGGATATTATATGGTTTTTCGGCACACGTACGTATGATCTGAACTACTTGAATGTGCGGTGCAACCGGCCCTGGAGGTCAGTTAGCAAGGTAAATATTTGTGAAGAGGTGATTAACACTAGACATTGAGAAGTTAATTCGAATCTCGTGTAAGGATGTACAGAAATATTTAGATAATACCACATTTAATCAATTTGTTACTTTTGAAATGTCTCTAATCGCTTATTAAAATAGTTTAACAACCTTTCCTAAAACTGAAACTTTTTAATGCTCTAGATTTTACCATATATACAATTTAAATTTGTATTTTCAAAATTCGAGTATTAAAATAACTACCAACTTAACCCTTTTAGTGCCACTGACTACATTTGCAGCCCAAAATATGTTTTATTATCTGTAGATGTTTTATTATTAGCTAACAATTTGCAATTCATATTAAAATGTATTTTATATTATAAACCCTTTAACTTGTGTTACAAGTCCTGGTGAATAGTATGTATGAAGTATGCATGCGAAATGATCTGATGATGAATGTTAATAAGTCCAAGGTAATGATTTTTGAAAAGGAAGAAACAGTGACAGTCTGCAACATTAGCGTGAATGGTGAAAATTTGGAGCAAGTAGTTGAGTTCGTGTATTTAGGTAGTATGTTTACAAGAGATGGGCGAGTGGAGAGGGATATTGAAAGAAGGGTTGGGGCAGGCAACAAAGTGAATGGTGCACTTAAAATTATCATCGCAAACAAAAACCTATCCAAAAAACCTAGAATGGCAGTGCACAATGGTGTTCTTCTACCGACCCTTATGTATAGAAGCGAAGCATGGAACTGGCAAAAGGAGGATGAAAGTAGAATAAATGCAGTAGAAATGACATCTCTTTGACGAATGTGTGGATAGGTACTCTGTGTATGATAGAGTGTCGAATGAAAATATAAGAAGTGAATGCGGTGCGAATGATGGTGTTATGAACAAAATAATGAAAGGATCATTAAGATGGATTGGGCATATGGAAAAAATGAATGAAGAAAGAATGGTAAAAAATATATATGTTAACGATGTAAATGGAACCAGAAATAGAGGAAGACCAGGGAAAACGTGGCACGATCAAATAAATCAAATATTGAATGTCGGCAAAAAAGGGGGTAATGAGATGCCCATCCCAAGCATTCCCAAAAGAAATGCCATAGGATAAACCATCAAATAGCTACCATATTCCCTCATGTAGATATACCTCAGAATTTTTTTCTGAACCCTCTCCAGCATAATGGATTATCTCGCCTCGTGAGGACTCCATATCACAGAACCACTAAACACTTCCGGTCCGGACAGACAACAAAATTCATCATGTCACCTCACATGTGCCGTACAACAAGACAAAGTTCTGTTGTCAAGTCAGAGGTGACTTACGTCCGTTAAGGCCTAATAAAATGAAAAACATTGATATTTTGATTGTTATTTTATTTGCATAACAAAAATCATACTCAAATCAAATCAAATACATACAATACATTTGTAATAAATAAAAATGTTCCTTAGATTATTTAATATGTAGAAATAGCCAATGATATTGTACTTCAAAAGTATAACTTAAGTGTTAACATATAATAAATATTAAAAACAATAAAATTAAAATCTCATGGAAGTTATTATTAAGATGCCTAAGTTATCGGAAAATTGAAAGATTCTGCATTATATATGATACATTTCAAAGACCACATAAGTTCACGTATATTTTACTCTGAAAACATATTTATCCACTGATGTTAACTAATTTTTTTCGCTTGGTACTTAAAAATCTAGGAATTAAACTATTAACATATAATATATAGATATTATAACTAGCAGTAACCCAAGCAATTAGAACCATATTCAATAAATCACGGTAAAAAAGGCAGTAATTATGAAATAACATTCTGGTTCTATCCCACAAAACTAACTAAAAAAAAAATTTAAAACGTGTTTATGCAATTCAATTTGTTTTATTTCTAGTATTGTAAGATTTGAAAATTAAAATATTAAAACACTTCAGTTCTTCTGTACAAAATAAAACAGTTATTCAAAATAATTTTGGGTTCAATCCTCATCGAAGAATTTTATTGATCAAATTAAATGAGTTAGTTAAAATTCAAAATTGTGCCAGTTGTATGAAGTAGCCATTTATCGATGGAAATATCTTTTGCAAGTATCTATAATATATTTTGTGATGATGTTCATATGAAAATTGTGATAGAAGTTAAAAATACAAATATGCAATGAAAATTGACAGTGATAATTTATTAAATTTATAATAATACATATAATTAAAAAATATTTAAATAATTATTTTATGAATTAAAACAGTCTTTTCCACTTTTGATTTTATTTTCCTCGGCACGTTTTGCAGGCTTTATACAAACCTTCAGAACCTTTAAAACCTTCAAAACATGTGGAGAAAAATAAACATAAAAGTAAAATTCATAAAATAATTCGTCATTATGAAATTCCACAGTATTAATGCCTGAAGTTTATCGAAATTTAATAAATAACTCATTTCAAGTAAGTTAATGAGTGACGCAGGTGTGTTCTGCTCGCGTAACGTAATAATCGCGACAGCATATAAATCAGTAAAACATTTTAATCTTTCCAATAAAAAAAATAAGAAATATAAACTCTCACCTACAACATTATGATGTTTTTATGAAGTAGTTTCTCACGTGCACTTAATAATTTTAAAATGTAAACTAAAAGTAATTATACACTAATAATATGCCTTGCCCTCCATGGATTGCATTCATCTAACGATAATTCTTGTGTATATATTGCGACAGCATAGATTGTTTTACCTACCGGTCGCCAGAACCAACCTGCCTCTGGTGACACCGGTGGGAAGAGCAATTAATCTGCTGAACGCGGTCTCCTCGGAGATCGACGTCTTTCATATTAGTGAAAGTACATTCAGAAGGCAAATACTCTTAATTCTGGAGAGTATCCTGTCTTCCTAATGTTGAACCATCTCTCATGCGTTTCTGGTAGTATACTATACACAATATATTATTTTATATGTTCTCAATTGATGCCTTAAAATTTTATTTTGTAATGTCTGTTGATGAAATAAACTGATTTGATATTGAGAAGCTTTGCTTTAACGAAAATTCA
This sequence comes from Lepidostoma basale, assembly GCA_022606425.2. Classification (NCBI taxonomy): domain Eukaryota; kingdom Metazoa; phylum Arthropoda; class Insecta; order Trichoptera; family Lepidostomatidae; genus Lepidostoma; species Lepidostoma basale. The sequence continues at coordinate 2,110,510 of JAHDVF020001106.1, read as the reverse complement.
ACAGATGTCACTATAAACCCTAAATAACGCAATATAATAAGCAAGACTGTGATCACCATATCCCGGTAAAGCGGCAAAAAATCTGCTAATTGTAATCTCAATCAGTCTCCCACAAACGGCGATTGGCAGACTAAAAACTGTGAAACTCGTCTGCTGCATAAGATGTGTTAAGATTTTACGACTCTCAGTTACATATATAGAATTAAAACATGTATAAACAATGAGGTTATATTTCGTTATATAGTATAAATATTGCAGACTAAAACAAAATGTATAGTGGTTTATTGTATTAGTTACATAGAATGATTGAGGAACTATTTTGAAGCATAATTTTATCTCTCAAATTTTAACTGTCAAAAAATATGTAAATACCTTTTTGTTGTAAATTTTGTTATGCAATTACAGTAAAACCTCGTTATAACGGACCTCTATTTAACGAACTTCGGATATAACGGACAAAAAATCCGGTCAAATGTAAAAAAATTAAAAACGTCCTGTTAATATTACACATGCTTATATTCAAGTGTCGCCGCATGTATACAATTTTAGCGGCCATGATAATCACGTCATACGTCTAGCACTAGAATATGAGACATAATGCCGAGGATGGAAGTGAAGATAGCAAAGAAGAAGAAACAACACTGACAAAAATGAAGTTATCAGTGGTAAGATCACATCTCGACGATCTAATAACATTTATTGACTATTTGTCAGATAACGAAGTTCAACTGTATTATACGCATTTTCGTAATATTAGAGAGTTTTGTATTGTTTATTTTTATCTAAATACAGTGTACATATTTTCAAAAAAAAAAAATTATTTTAACTACCCTACCTATTTGAATGTATGTTATACGTTCACTTTGACTGTACCATTCTACGATATCCCGTATCACGTACGGGCTTGAGAAAAAGTAATGTACCTAAATTGTACAAAGTTTTAGAGATACGCGCGTGTGCCATCAAAACTTGAGCACAAATCTTCATAAATATGATAGTTTTACAAGGGGCAGGCGAAGTGTGCGGCTGAGTATTTGACGTTTCGTAATTTAAAAAAATAAAATTAGTATATATTTAAATTTCATTAATAAAAAACCTGCTTGTTTTTTGCACGTTTCTCGGAAAATAACCCAAAGGTAGGGCGGTTAAAGCAGGATTACCGAAAGCAAGCGCGTCGATATCAAACAGCAACGTCACTTCACGGCAATTGTCCGGAAGACAATAAATAGAATTTTGTTTGTGTTTTGTATTGTTTATTTATAGCTTAATACAGTGTACATATTTAAAAAAAATGATTTATTTTAAACCTACATATTTTTATATAATGGACTTTCCGCTTTAATAGACACCCCTCCCCCCAATTAGTCCGTTATATCGAGGTTTTACTGTACTAACATTTAAATCAATAAATAAAAATATATTCGGCTCCAATACTTGGTTATTATTTTAGATAAATTCTAGATAATATATTCATAAATATTTTAACATTTTAAAACGTTTATTTTACATCTAAAAAGGCAATACCATTTAGGTCTGAAAATATACAATAGTGATCACTTTTTTAATGAAAATTTTGTGTAGATTTCACGTTAAATCTAATTAAGGTAATTTTTCCTACTTCATAGCATAAGCAATTCAGTTTTATATACTATTTTGAACGTACAATAAATTAAACATATGAAATGACATCTTCCTAAACAGTTATACTAGTTCTAAATTCAAATTTCAAACATTAGGCTTAAAATAATGTAACATTGCATTCAATTATTTACAAAACACTTCCATATAGATAAATATACGAGTATATAAAACTAATTTTAAAATGAAGCTGCCCTTTTTTACAATTAATGTAAGTCAAAATAATCGACGTGCGTGCATGGTACGATGTATGAATGTAGAGGAAGCCCGAGAGGTATGCCAGGACAGGCCATTGTGGCGATCCATCCTCTCTGCCTACGGAGAAATGGCGTGATAGTTAGTTAGTTAGTTAGTTATGTAAGTCTTAAAACTTTTAGATATTCGTTTAATTTTTCACAATGAATCTTTTTGTATAAAATGAATGTATTTAAAATTATATATTACAAAAAAAGTGTTTTAACATAGAAATTTTATTTTTCCTTTTTGAAACATATTGTACATTAAAATTGCAATTAACATATAAAGTGCGCGCATGAAAGGACGTATGAATGTTGAGGAAGCGAGACAAATATGTCAGAAAAGTGTGTCAGGCTATTCATTCAGCCTACCCCTTTGGGAAGACGGTGTGATGGTTGGTTAGTTAGTTAGTTTTATATAAAGATAAAATTTAATTATATTTTTGTTGCTCTTTGAAAAAAAAATTGGCAAAAATATTATATCATATAAAATCCCTAATTTGACAAACAGTATAAGAAAAAATGTTTTTTCCCGATGCATATTTCTTAAGAGCATCAAAAGACGCCTTTTGGTAAAACAGGTTTGTTAAAAAAATAATATGAATGAAAAAGTCTGTTTTTTAGAAGTTTTAATATATTTTATTGGTATTTCAAGCATTGTTTTAGATAGTGCATAAGCAAGGTGAATAATGTCATAATAAAACTTCTAAAACACAGAAATTTTAATCATATTAAATATTTAATGAGGAGTTTTATTAACTTCATTGTTCAAGAAACAATAAATACCTTTTAAGGATTAATTGTATCTCAATAGAGACGAAGATGTAAATTATTTTGAAAATTATTTTGTCGAGGCGTTTACAGGACTTATAGATATTTTGCATAGGTACAAGTTCCAAAAATTTGTCAAATGTGGTGTCGTAAGAAGGGCAGAATGGGAAATGTTGTTAACATAAAGTGATCGCTTAACCCAACCAATGACAGGTCATAAGTCCTGTAAACGCCGACTATCATATTCTGTTTCCAAATAATTTACAACTTCGTCTCTATTGAGATACAATTAATCCTTAAAAATGATTAACCCGCAATGGGTAAAAATCCAGTATTTGTCTACAAGTATTTGTATACAAAAATAACAAATTCAATAAATACCTTTGTTAAAATATCGCATTAATCTGACCAAATAAGAATGAATTATTCCCATGCTGAAATCTACAAGATTAGCGCCGCTACGGTGAATATAATTTTACTCTAAACATGATAACAGATCACTTAAAACATCGTTGCTACCGCACACGGCTCTCAATTTATCTATTTGCGTCTTTGTAAAACCAGAATGCACCGCTCCCAAGCACAAAAGTCTCCGGTCGGCAAAACTCAACTTAGGACAAAGATTTCTGTCATGGCCAACTTCAGTGGAGTTCGATTGCGAGCTCACGGAACCCACTTTGCTTCTCACGGAACGTCTAGAGGAGTAGAATCCAGTTCTGAGGGTGTGGAAGACAGACGGAGCCAGGAGACGGATGGCGGAATTATCGCTGGAGCTGACGATGAGGCACATGAGTATGTGAGGAGTCAGCTGCGAGGGAACTCGGCCTTGTAACACGTGAAGTAAGATGTCAAATAGCCAGCCGCTAAGTATCGGGAGCTGGCTATGCACTATTGAAGTTTCAAATACCTGGAAAATATATTATTATTATTTATTGATTATTTACCAAGTACACCTCCCAACTGGGGTAACCCGTTCTAGGGAGGCATTCCTGGCACTCTGTATAATTTCAATATATAAATTACAAATTTAGGGAACAATTAATGAACAAGGGGAGCAACACATATCCTAAAATCTTCTTCTTCTTCTTTTAATAGATCTGATTTCGGGCATATGAACGCCACGGCTAGCTCGAATGAAGCGCAATTGTGAAGTCCAATTTTCGACAATTGTCGTCTTTGTGGATGCGCATTATCCACTAGAGTGTATGTGATGCGAAAATGATCCATGGTCTTCCGAATACCTTGCTCAGATGGACGATTATGTCGGCCGTAAAATGGACGTAGTGCACGATAAGTTTGGTGAACCGAACCATGATTTTCAAAATAAATTTGCACAATTAGCAAGCGCTGTTCTGACATCAGTCAATTCATGGTGAAATGGCAAAACATACTGACTACAAATCAACTGTCAACTGACAGGCAAATTGACAGTCTGTAGAAACAATTTTGCCAGTTTAAAAACCAAACCTCTAAAAAAAACACCCTATATACAATATCAACACATAAAGCAATGAAAGAGTAGAGATAAAAAACATTTCAGTATTGCTTCTGCCAAATGCCCGAAATGAATGGTGTGATTATTGGACACCTTCTAATTTTGTTAACCAATCTGTGAAAAGATTGTTAAATAAAAGTATTGGAAAAAAGTACTCACATCAAACACAACCTGAGCCATGATCTCCACCAGATACGGAGTAACGTGCAAGTCAAACCTTTCCCTGTTGCCGTCTCCGTCCATACAGCAGGAGTCTGCCCAACTGCAATTACATTTCAAATTTACATAAAATAATACTTCATATTTTTTAAACATGTCCAAGACAGTAGACCTACGAGTGTCCACAAATGACTCCACCCCAATCTTGCTCCACGGTGTCCCCCTTGTGACCACGGCCAGCTTTTGCTACCTCGGTAGTATGATAGCAGGCTCGGGAGGTACGGAGGAAGATGTAGCCAGCAGACTCAACAAGGCAAGGGGAGCTTTCGCTATGCTTTGCCCTGTATGGCGTTCCAGTATCATTTCGAGAAAGCTCAAGCTCCAAATATTCAGCAGTAGCGTTAAAAGCGTAATGTTGTACGGATGTGAGACTTGGAAATCTACCACGGACGTTATTGGAAAACTCCAGGTGTTTATAAATAGGTGCCTTCGCTCAATATTCATTATCTATTGGCCCCAAACAGTGCAAATGCCATTCTCTGGACCATGGCAGGCGAAAAGCCAATTAGAGAACAAGTCGCTAGACGCAAATGGCAGTGGATGGGTCACACTCTGAGACGGAACCCAGCCTGCATCGCTCAGGGCGCACTAGACTAGTCCCCTATGAGGGGAAAGAGAAAGCGATGCAGACCTAGAGCTACCTGGAGAAGAGCCCTGCAAGACGAGGTTACGGCAGCAGGCCTCACTTGGGATGATGTTAGGCATCAGGCATGCGATGGAGTCGAGTGGAGAAGGTTCCTTGAGGCCCTATGCACTACGGAGGTGTGACAGGACAAAAAGAAGAAGAAGAATACTTCATATTTTTTGGACAACTATGCAACTATGAGCTTCATAGAACAGGTCACCAACTCTCCACATTCCCGCCCAATCTCTTATATTTCGCAGTCAGGACAACTCCCTTATCCCAAATCCCCGCTGACCCTCTATTTTGGCCATGATTATTAGCTGGTTGTATTTTTCTCCCCTTAACACATAGCCCAAATATGAGAACTTTCCAACAGAACTCCCCTTAACACATAGCCCAAATATGAGAACTTTCCAACAGAACTCTAATGATCCGTAGTATGACTGCATCACTGACCTTATCATTGGCATATTATAGGAGCATTCTGCTGAACTACAACCATAACTCATCAGTTTGTTTGTTTGTTCTCTTGTGTTCGGGCATCATTCATCCGATTGGGTTGAAACTCTGTACAGTTGTTGTTAGTAATGTTGGCATTTCAACCGACATCCTTTGTAGCCGATAAAGTATTCCATGACGAATATATGCCCACTTTCATAATTCAGGGGCAAATATATCATCGCATTGGAATATATTACCATCGATGTACAATTTGTCAATAGATGACAATGTAAATAGCCAAAATATAGTCATCATCATCATCATCAGCCGTCTGTCATCCACTGCTGAATGTAGGCCTCTCCCAAAGCCCTCCACCGCCCCCTATCCATTGCCGCTCCCATCCATCCATGTCCAGCAATCCTCTTCAGATCGTCGGTCCAGTAAATAGTAAATAGTCAAAATATAGTAAATAGGCAAAATTTAGTAAATAGCCAAAATACAGTAAATAGACAAAATTTAGTAAATAGCCAAAATATAGTGAATAGCCAAAATTTAGTAAATAGCCAAAATATAGTAAATAGCCAAAATTTAGTAAATAGCCAAAATATAGTAAATAGCCAAAATTTGGTAAAAAGCCAAAATATAGTAAATAGCCAAATAATGCAAAAATAATTATAAAATGCATTACTACACATGCCGAGCATTAGCCAGTCATAAATAAAATTAATTAAACCTGCAAAATTTTGATAGTTTGTCAATTAATGAGAGTGTCATTAAAGTAAATAGCCAAAATACAGTAAATAGCCAAAATATAGTAAAAAAAATAATAACCATCATGCCATTTCCCGGAGGGGTAGGCAGAGAAGATGGATCTCCACAATGCTCTGTCCTGGCATACCTCTCGGACCTCCTCTACATTCATACATCGTACCATGCACGCACATCGATTATTTCGACTTCGAATGTGGCCGCCTTTTAGTAATTGATTAATTTGGTCATGTTTTTTCCTCGGTCATTCTCGGCTTCTTTTTCCACTCATGCGGCTTGTGTACAACTTTTTAACCATTCTACTCTCATCCATTCGTTCCATGTGTCCAAACCATCTCAGGGATCCTTTTTAAATTTTATCCATGATGTAGTCATCTGCCTTACATTTCTTTCTTATTTCATCATTCGGTATTCTATCATACAACGTTTTCCCGCACATTCTTCTTAGTGATCTCATTTCTACGGCGTCTATCCTGCTTTCATCCTTCTTTTGCCAGCTCCAAGCTTCACATCCATACATGACGGTTGGCACTAGAACTCCATTGTGTACTGCCATCTTTGCTTCTGCGGTTTGTGTTTCAAGCCAAAATATAATAAATAGACAAATAATACAAAAAAATATTTAAAAGGGCATTGCAATGCATGCCCAGCATTAGCTAGTCTTCTATATAAATAAAAGGCAGTTTCGCTCTGTGTGTGGACTGATTCCGGGGTTATTCCTGAGCAGATCGTTTTCAAATTGATACACTTCCTTAATAGATAGACAGCGGTGGGCATAGGCATATTTTTGTTATTAATCGAGCTCTAATTAACTTTGTAAATTTATAAATTTTCGTAGTGCGAGCGAGTATAGACCTTCATGTTCGTATCACCTGAGTATCGATCTTTAGAGTCTATATTCGCTTGGCGTGATAAGATGCAAATTAGTGGCTTTTTTGACTCTTTGCGTGGTCAGATATGAAATTAGTTGCTCTTTTGAACTGAAAAATATACGCACGTATAGGGATGGGCAAAACGACTCATCTCAGGGATCTGATCTGAATGGTTCCGCTCAGCAAAGTGAGCCGACTTTTTTTAACGATCCACGGTTCACCATTTTGAGTCGTTCAAAGTTTGAAATTATTTTAGTGACCTTTTTTTTTTGCTCCTCGACCAAAAAAGTTGATTCCGGTAAAAAAAAAAAAATTCACCAGGATAAATTTTTTGTCGATGAGCTAAAAAAAAATTCAAAAATTCGACAACGACAAACAACTTTTTTGACAAACGACTCGATAATTATCAAGAAGAATCGGCTCACTTTACTGAGCGGAACCATTCAGCTCAGATCCCTTAAAAATAGTCGACTCTTTTGCAATAATATACGATTCACCGGAATTTTAACAAGAGTAAACTACGAAGTCGTCTTATTGATGAGAACCTGGAATTGTGCCTAAAATTAAGAATAACAACAAACAAACATGCATCAGGCCCATAATAACATACGGAATCAAAGCAAGAGCAGACACTGTCAGAACCAGACTGCGACCTATTGTGGGGAGAACCGTTAGAGATAGGATACCCAACGAATAAATTCGCAAATCCTGCAACATTGAAGACATAATGAGATGGAGTAGGCAGAGACATCGAGAGAATGGATCCAGCAAGAATTCCTAATATCGTGATGCAAGAGACTCCAGAGGGCCGTCGACCACCAGGATGACCACCAAAAAGATGGAGAGAAGGCTGGTCGCCTTCATCACCTCAATTTTTTTTTAAATCGTTGTAAAGTACGCATTTGGCTCTTTGGCTAATAATTTTGCCGACCCCCCTGACCTAGCGGATCATTGAGCTGCCGCTCTTTTTTTATGGATCATCGCTCACCCGCTCACCAAAAAGATTCGAATCTTTGAGTCGACTCGTGAGCGGATTGCCCATCCCTATCTCTGATCTGTCAAAAAAATGATTTGCGTGTTACTGTTTAGTAAGTAAAATATTTATATTTCTAATTCATATATATCTTCAGTTTATTCTATTTTGCCGTTGAAATGAATACAGATTATATTTCCGCATTACATATTTCAAAGTTGTAGTTCCAAATTATATCGAATAGAAATGAAATTATGTATCGTTTTACTTATGTATTATTTTAGGTTATGTTATGACTCTACATGGAAAAACGTTAAATTCTAAGTAACAATTCTATGAATTGGTATAATCTATTTTAATAATGTAATGTAAAATTGTTCTGGCAGGGTGATAACCTATATCTTTTGGATTAGACGATTTACTTCAGCTGTTTTAGTTTTTCTCTGAAAAAAAAAATGCTGTGATAGGTAAACATATCCTTACATACAGCATTAGCTGCCTCAGTTGGAAAAATCCAGTAATATAACATTTCCAAATGGTCTGATGTTCCCACGCCAATCTTACAATGATCGATCAAGAGCCTCGAGTGCTTTTTTTTAATATACTGCTCATTTTAATATAATTATTTGATTTTTGCAGAGATGCCGACGCTAAGGATGATACCAGGAAAGACTCTTTGAGATAGGGTGAGGAACACGGCTATCCACGATATCTCCAAGGTGGAAGATGTCGTGAGATGGGGCACGCAACGCAAGATACTGGCATAGATGGATCCCACACCTCGATATGTGCAAGACAGATTGTTATATTTATGAACTAATTTTGAAATGGTATGTACAGGTTGGATTAATTGGTTTAATTCCACTATTAGAGGCAGAACAGGAGTGTCGGACATCATCGGAAGAGTGGCAGCGCTAAAATGGCATGCCGCTCGCAGCCCTGATGATAGATGAACTGTAACCCGAAACCCAGGACGTCCTCAACTTCGATGGAGGGACGACATTGGATGCGTGTTGCCCAGGATCGACAGACATTGAATCAGATGGAGGAGGCCTACGCCCAGGAGTGAACGGATATAGGCTCATGATGATGATGATACAAAACATTGAAACACCTACATGCAACATTTTAAATATTTCTGGAATGGGTAAAATTCTGCAACAATGAAAGTTCATTGTATGGAATGAATGCTTTAAATTATCAACTGATTTCTGTAGAATCACACTCCAAAGGAGAATTGATTCAATGTATATTTCAGACATCACACAAATTTACAAATTTCGTCATTGGTTAAGTGAATGTGCATTATTAGCTTCATCTAATGGACATCAAAATCAAGAGTTTTGTTTCTCTAAACATTGTATTTCTAAGAGCATTATTATGACCTTGAATGGTATATGTATGAATGTTTTATGCAAATGTGATATAGTATATTTATTTGTTTTTTTAATTTCACTTAAAATATTAAGGAAAAAATTAAGACTGACGTTACAAAAATGGTTTAAAAATAAAGCTGAAAAAGATAAATATTAACTTTTTTTTTGGGTGGCATCTTTAGGGTAACGTTTTAACTACACTATATTATTAAATCATAACGCGCTTTTGCACAGCTATGTTTAAGACCAATTGGCATCAAAAACTCATTTCAGACTTTTTGTAAACTTGCCACCTTGGTAATGCCCAGCCTTCAATTGTTCAATTATTCAAGTTCACAGCAAGTTTGCTTGGATTAAACAAATGTTTTAAAGATATGAACTGAATTAGGATACACACATTCTTACACCTATACACATGTCATTTTATCCAATAAAATAATTGATATTGAACATTAATTGTATTTCTTTAATATATATTGGGTGTATTTACATACTCTAATATAGCAATAGCGAAGCGTTGCCGGGTCAGCTAGTTATAAATAAAAATAATTAAACCTGCAACAATCTAGGAACTTGAGTGTGACGCTGTTGACCACAGCGTGTGGGGTGAGGAAATCCCGGATGAAAACACGGAGGGCACGAGCAAGAGGTGCCGAGGTGTGGAAGCTGCGGACAGAGGTGAGCGCTGTTCTCTGGAGACAGGTCACCAGCTGAGTGTATTTCAGAAGCTGGTCCGGCTCCAGAATATCTTCGCTGTTCGGTATTTCATCTGGAAATAAAATTATACTGTCAAAAACCATGGAACAAACTAATCTTTTATGGAAATGACATGTTTCGCCTTGCAAAGGCATTAGCAAATATTTGATAATATCTTAGGAAGGTGAAACATGTCATTCCTATAAAATATAATAAAACTTACATAAAACAGATGTTTTCATTCTATTACTTATTTAATTTGGAATTTTACATAATTGTTCAAGAAACAATAAATGAGAATATTTATTGTTTCTTGAACAATGATGTAAAACTCCGTATTAAATAATTAATACGAATCAAAAGGTCTTACTTTCTAAAAGTTTTATTATGTTTTATGTTTGACTTTCATTTGATAATGCCTTCACAGGCGAAACATGCCATTCACATAATATTTAATATAAAACAGACATTTTCATTCATATAAATTAATAAATAAGGAGATGGATAAGTTCTTCAATAAATATATATTACAAACGCAACGACTGCCAAACCGAAGGTCCCGGGTTCGATTCCCGGTGATGGCACTATGATTGTCACTGTCTTTGGTCTTGTGAAGAATTCACATGAGAATAAAACAGCGATAGATGAGATACCTTTTACATTCTTACCCTTTAACCCTTTACATGGATTTGGTAATGATGTTGTGGGGTTAACAAACCATGCGACAAAGTTCAAAAAAAACAAAAGACCACACAAGTGGAGGCAATGGACTCAGACTGCTGTACCAGCAAATTACAATGGCGAAATACATTGCAGGGACAATCAAAACACCTGACACGATAGATTCTCAGCCTAACGAAGCCAATGACCGAAGAGGACCGTGTGCGAAAAATGATGAATCAGGGCCCAGGTTCATACACAAAGGTTACTAGAGATTGTCCAACAGAGTATCGTGTGCAAAGGAAGCAAAACATATAAAAGACGTACAGCCATCCACTCTACACATCAGTCATTATTCAAACTTCTAACCGATACGAGTCTACGTTATCAAGTCTACAAAACCACTCTCCTACGTCACGCAGCTTCTGGCGAGTCTTCGCTCCAGCTGACCGACACTACTGCCCAGCGTAACATCATCCTCAGCTGCTCACCGCCCGGACTCCGCCCCGCTGCTATCGACACCCTGTGAAGTTACTCCGCCGTCCATCCACGCTCCATTACGAGTACATAATACTATTAATGTATAATTACTTGTGATCGAGAATAAACGTTGAAACTTCCACTGTCTTTCAACCACCACCACACACCCCCAAAATGTAAAGAGCGATTTAACAAAATAATAATAAAATGGTAACAAAATAAACATTATATTATTACCTGAATAAACTAGCACCAAAAGAAGAGGCCACAGCTTCCGACACAGCCCGAGATCGCTCTTAATGACCTCCAGGATGTCATCTCTGTTTTCTCGTGTGATGGCACCTCCAGCAGCTATCACGTTGCACACTCTCCGCAGCACCAGTTCGAAGCAAGCATCCTCAGTATTCTCCAGCAAGAACTTTACGGGAAACTGGAGATTAGATATTCCCAGATCCACTAGCAAGAATACTATCTCCCACCATAGTGACAGCTCGTACGGAGACAACCTGAAGAATGCAAATAAAATATATATTTCTGATTAATACGAATGAAAACATCAGTTTTCTAGAAGTTTTATTATATTTTATGGGAATGACATGTTTCACCCTTCTAAGGCATTAACGTCATCGCATTAAGTCGTTTTCATTAGTATTAATTATTTAATTTATAGAGTTTTGTATGTTCAAGAAATATATACAAAAAACACCATTTTGTACAGCCATCTTAGCTTTTTTGGAAAAGTTTTGTTTGCGATGACAACTTTAAGTGCATCATTCACTTCTCAATCCCTTCTTTCAAAAATTCCTCTATACTCGCCCATCCTTTGTAAACATACATATTCCTAAATATAGAAATTCATCTATTTATCCCAGATTTTCACCATTAATATTTCCGCCCACCATTGTTTTTTTTATTTAATTAAAAATGTGGAGAGCAACGGGAAACTACCACATTAAAAAGGCCCAAGTGGAAGAACCACCAAAGATGTAAATAGACCTTGCTGCAAAGTAATCCCTATAATTAAAATGAAACATTCAAAAAAAAAAAATAATCCACTCATATTTTTAAATAAAATTGTACCATTAACTGTTAAATTTGGAACAGTACGTTGGCGAAACAGCTGTCATGAAAATTTCATAGAAATTAAATAAATAAATTGTGACATTATAATAGTGCTCCGAATTAAACAGTTAATAACGTTGAAATGTCATAAAATTTTGGCCAAAACAATGGATTATCTAAAATTGTAGCTAATACATCTTCGATGGCCCTACAGCCCGTATCGAGTCTTAGCCTCCAGTATTCTTCGCCTCCAACTCCTCCTGTCCTCTCCTTCGACCCTCCAATCTGACACTCTTAACAATCTTGCCCCACCTCTCCCAACTTCATCCTCCCACATAGCCTCGGTCGTCCAATTGGTCTTCTACCACCTGGGTGCCACTCCAGCAATCTTTTTGGGGTTCGCGATGACAGCATCCTCTGCACGTGACCAGCCCATCTCAGTCTATTCAGTCTGACCTGGGTGGAGAGACTGTGAGCTTTGTAAATATTGTACAGCTCGTCATTATGCCGCACTCTCCAGCCTTCAGGTCCCAGAATTCTGCGCAGCACCCTTCTCTCAAAAGTATCCAGTCGCTCTGCGGATTTCGCTGTCATTGTCCACGCCTCACATCCATAGGTCACTACTGTTCGGATGATTGTTGTATAATACATAGTTTAAAAAATATATACTAACTTAGATGTGCGTGCTTCAGCCAAACTAGATATTGTCTTGGACTCCACAAAACGTAACGAAATCCCGAGTTGCGAGAAATGAGTCCAGATCTTCTTGATGTGCAAATCTCTCATGAATCTCAGATTCGTAATCAAAGAGCATAGCTTTGTGATCGGGAATGGTAGGAACTCGTTATGGCTCATATCGCAAGAGAGACCCGTGTCCATTATACTGAATCTGCTGGCATCGGAGCCCGTGGACAGCTTGGGGTATTCCAGCACACAGGAGACCTTCGCTTGTCCGAGTATGAGACACTCTCGAGTGAATATGTCTCTGGATTCCGTAGATGTAGGGACTGCTTGGAGTTGTTCCTCAAGCCATTTCCATTGCTCGGGAGAGGAGAAAGTGTCGCAGACGTTAACGAGACAGTACAGCATGGAGAGGCGGGCTCCCATTCCCCATTGACACTGGAAATGAAATTAAAAAAGTTATTTAAATATACATAATCTGATACTAATACCGCCAAAATGAAATATTTATAAAAAAATATTTAGTTTACTAGAAGTTTAATTATGTTTAACCCTTATCACTCCAATGTCAAGTGGGGCTTGACAAAGCATTTCTTACACCAACTCTTATGTCAAGCAAGACTCGACATTATACTACTTAATTTTTATAAAATAAAATTAACAAAAATAAGAGTAATTACACATTCTACACTATTCCAAAGAAACTTATTATTGAGATTCCTTCTTTTTTGTAAATAATTAAGCAGTCGGTGGTAGGTGACAAAAATGTTTAGGACTGCAAAGGGTTAAGGAACCGAGAATGTTTACCATTGCTAGGATGTTATCAAATCGTCACCTGAGAGTAAGAGGGTTCCAACTAACAAAATTTCACATTGGGCTTTTATTCGTGAAAAGGGTTCTTACTAACTTTATCTATACGTACAATTAAAAAAACATGTAATAGTATCGTCATTTTGATGTTACGAAAATAATCAAGTTCCATCTGATCATTCAAAACACAGGATTCACTGAAGAAGGATTCATTTAAACTTAGAACTTTATTATTCCAACTGTTGCCAGACAAAATTTACATGTTTCTCGGTAAAAGAATCTCTGGAAATTGGAATAAAACCCCTTTATTCCAAGATACACACCCGAAACCAACAAAACTTTAACTTCAATTTTCTCAGCTTTTTACTTTTGTCAGTTGGAACCTTCTTACTCTCAGGTGACGAAATGTCAAAGCTATGAAACATTTGATGATTTCATAGCAAAATGAAACATGTCACTTCCATAAAATATAGAACAGACATTTTCAGTTGACTTTAACTTCGTTGTTCAAGAAACAATATAGAAAAATGAACCCTATAAAGTAAGTTTTTTAATTGACCAATTATAAATCTTGAAAAGAGTTAATGACATGCTGATTAAGATACACTTTAAAAGCCTTTTGAGCGAAATTATATTCAACCTTTGTTTGATTTAAATGAAAAATTTGATAGATTTATTTTTTAAATAAACATATATTGTTAGAATCCAGAAGAACTTGATAGATACCTGCGGTGAGGACATCTGCGATGCGAAATCCATCAATAACTGGAGACAGCTGTTGACATCTATACCAAGCTCTTGTAAATTCTTGCGATTTTCTTCCAAAGCATTTCGAGTTTTAAAGTCCACATTCTCATTTACACCTAAAAAAAATATATTTTAAATGTAATACTCTTGAAACTATATTTTCATATTATGACAAACTGCATTGACAATAAACATCATACCGAAACGTCAATTTCATAGTAATGTATAAAAGTAATATTTTGCACTAAAAAATATTTAATTATTTATACAATACAACAGGCTGTTTGAACCCAATTATTTTATACAATTTTTATTTTAAGCTATTTTATTGATTTTCATCAAATCAAATCAAATCAGTTTATTTTCTCAAAAGACATTACAAACATTTTTTATAGTTTAAGGCATCTATTGAGAACAGGTAAAACATAAGGAATATATAATACCAGGAACGCATGAGAGATGGTTCGACATTAGGAATACAAAATACTCTCCAAAGTCAAGAGTATTTGTCTTCTGAATGTACTTTCACGAATATGAAAGACATCGATCTCCGAAGCGATCATGTTCAGCAGTTTGATTGCTCTCCCACCGGCATCACCAGAGGCAGGTTGGTTCTGCATGCTGGGAGATAAAACAGTCTGTGCTGACGCTGTCGAAGATAGCCATCCGGAACATAAAGATGGATAGCCTCCAAGATGACGGAGTTCTCAAAGAATCCCCTGATAAGTCTGAAGAAATGGGTAAGTGTGCACCCATCCCTTCTTATCTGTAAACTATTGGTCCCCAGCATGCCCAAGAGGAATGCAGTAGGATAAAGCCACGGATAGCTACCAAACTCCCTCATGTAGAGATATCTCAGAAATCTTTTCTGAACCCTCTCTAACATGAGCGAGTATCTCGCCTCGTGGGGACTCCATATCACCGAGTTCGGCTCCGGACCAATGAGTTATACAAAATTCGTAAAACATAGGGATTCTTGAAAACTCTACCAGTTCGGAGAATAAATCCCAACATTTTCAGTGCAACTCCACATATTTTCTCTTAATGATACATGATAGGGAGCCAGCCAATCTATCGCCATTTTATTGTCACGTAAATTCTACATCAGACCAAAGACAGTGTAATAATCACACTGCCATTACCGGGAATCGAACCCGGGACCTTCAGTGTGGCAATCATAACTCTTGCCACTCTGTCACAAAGGTCGTAAAAGATTTTAATTTAACATCAGTAAGCAGATATATAAGCTCAAAGGTAAAAATTTGACCAAATTAATCAATTACTGAAAGGTGGCCATTTTCGAAGTAGGAACAATCGACGAACGTGCATGTGAATGTAGAAGAGGCACGAGAGTTATGTCAGGATAGAACAATGTGGCGATCCATCCTCTCTGTATATCCCTCCGGGGAAATGGCATGATTGTTAGTTAGTTAGTTAGTATAAATTTGTTTAATAATATTACCTGCTGCATGACTCAAGTATTCTATACTAAGGTTGGAGTAATTGTAGGTAGGATCAGTGAAGAAATCCAATTCCGTATTTGAATTAACGTAAAACTGATCAACCAAGCTGCACTCTAGAAGTGTGTTTAACATCCTGTTGAAAAAAAAAATATATTATTCATATAATCTAACATTGCCATGTTAACACTGAACGGTGATTACTTTTTGATGTGATAACAGTACTTTGTCACTGCCGTCGTATGGCACGTGTGAGGTGACATGACGAATAATGTCAAACTTCGTGGAATGTGCATGTTATTTTTTTGCCTTGTCAGTTAAACATTACCAACGGAGCAATTAACCGCCCTATGCATATGAACGTACGTGATACGCACACTTTGACTGTACCATTCTGCGCTATCCCGTATCACGTACGGGCTTGAGAAAAAGTAATGTACCTAAAATGTACAAACGGTTAGGGATACGCGCGTGTGCCAACAGCACTTGAATACAAGTCTTCACAAGTATGATAATTTTACAAAGGGCAGGCGAAGTGTGCGGTCGAGTTTTTGACATTTTGTAATTAAAAAATATATAATTAATATGTAATTAAATTTAATTAATAAAAAATGAGATTTTTTTTTTTGCATGTTTCTCGGAAAGTTACATGGAGGTAAGGCGGTTAATGTATATAGGTGTTATACCAGAAGTTTGAATATAAAATTTAAAAGATAAAATTACCTATCTGGGTCTGAACTGGGTGGATACAGTCTTTCTCTGTCTCCCGAGCACCTGACTCCATTAGTGGATAGCAACAGCTGCATTATTCCTCGCATGGCCCAATGGGTGCCGTTGCCTTGCAGGGCTCCTAGGAAACTCATCCAGATCTCCTCAAAGCCCTTCTTGCTGGTCCAACCGATCAAATTAACTCTGTAAAATAATTTTATTCATACAGGCAAATAGATTGTTTTAGTGTTACTAAATTAGTATTGGCAATGACAAAATGGGTAAACCATTCAAAAGATTTTTATTTTTTCTATTAATACATCTTCTTATTCTTCTTTTAATAGATCTGACAATCTGTGACACAGAAATCATGTCTCGTCGGATGATGAGATCCAGCTGTCCTTCCATCTCTTAGGCGGTCTTCCAGATGGGCGGTGTCCGGAGGGGATTTCATAAGCGGCTGTATATGCAAGTCTGTCACCATCCATTCGGGCTACATGGTCCCTCCAGTATCTTCTTCTGGATCTACTCCACTGAACGATATCCTCTATTTCGCAAGTTTTTCTTGTCTGCGTTGCGGACACGATCTCGGAGAGTTTTTCCAATAATTGATCTTAGGACCTTCATCTCCGATGTTCTTAGTAGTCCCTTGGTTCGCACAGTGTCGGCCCGCGTCTCTACAGCGTACGTCATGATAGGTCGCATGTATGTTTTATAAATTAATACATCATTAATAGAAAAAATATTGGCAAAAAAAATAAGAATTACGGAACTTATGGGACTACAAGAGAGAAGTTATTTTTCATTGGTAATAAATATTTATTAACTAAGATACTAAGAATAGCTAAGATGGCAGTGCACAACGGTGTTCTTGTGGCAACCCTTATGGAAGCATGGAACTGGCAAGGATGAATGTGAAATAAATGCAGTAGAAATGAGATCTCTTGATGAATGTGTCATAAATCTGTACATGATAGAGTCTCAAATGCGAATATAAGAAGTGAATGCAGTGCATGGATGGAAGTGTTTTGAACAAAATAATGAAATAGTTAACAAGATGGTTTGGACCCATGGAGAGAATAAATGAAGAAATAATGATAAAGAAAGTATACGTAAATGACATAAATGGAACTAAGAATAGAAGAAGACCGAAAAAAACGCGGCACGATCAAATCAATCAAATATTAAATATCACACGCGTTAGGAGCCCGAGAAATTGACGTTCATGCATGTCACGATGTATGAATGTTAAGAAAGCGAGAGAAGTATGTCAGGAAAGAACAGTGGCAGTCCATTATTTCTGATGTTTCATTGTTTTTTATTTCATAAAAGTCCAAGTTTGTTTTTAAATATATTTTAATACAAACCGGAAGAGAAACTGTTCCAAGACGTCCATGTCCTGCAGAGAATTAATGGGTATGGCAATCTCTTTCTTCAAACTCCTCTCCATCCCCAAACCCTTGCTGCTGGAGTGTCCGCCGTTCTGCAGATCACAAATGGTCGGCTTGCTGATGTCTTCGAATACTTCCGTCTCGTTCCATGCCAGCAACGGCACCAGTGTGAAGGCATTTGCAAATTCACACCTGAAACAGTCGATTATTACAGAATATTATTAAATCTTGTAAATATGTACTTGAGAAGACAAGATCCTAAATCTAAGATTTGCAAAACCATTGTGAAATACATTTGAATTATCAATTGCCTAAAAGGTAATTCTTAAATGCTTGAATTAAAATAATTTCTGTAGGATAAATAGTGCATTTCGCTCGTACAAACAAACAATTGAGAAAGAGATAGCGCACACCCAGTAGAGTAGAGAAGTACATTTAATTTTTTTTTAATTAACTCTGTGTACGTGCGCGTACGTGACACAAAAAAATTGCAGAAAGGTAAAGTCAAAGTGTACATATCATGTGCATTCATATGCTGCTTCTTCTTCGCCTATTCCCGTCCACTCCTGGACAAAGGCCACTCTGTCTTGTGCAGACTGCATCAGGTTATTCCGACATGTCTGTTCAGATCATCCTTCCACCGTAGTTGCGGTCACCCTACACTTCTCTTTCTCCTGCGTTCATATGCTTAGGATGGTTAATATGGGGTTAAACACCACCGTTAAAGCAAAAATATCATAGATATTTGATTGTTTGAATATGATTACACAATTAAATACAGTGAAACCCGGATTTTACGTCCCCGTATTTAACATTTTCCCGCCAATTGCATTTTATTATTTCAGTCCTGATATATTTTAGTACATTTTTTCCCCCCAATTTACGTCGAATGTATGCGATGAGTCGGCACATCGTTTCGGCCTTGATTGGTCGGCGAGCGACGTTGTGATTGGTCGGCATACGGCGCGCAATGTGGTGATTGGCCGACATTTTTTTTCGTTGGTTTACATCTCTCCTTCTGTCATTCAGTTTTCAACTCGATTTGTAACACTTCGCTCTTTTTGACATTAATCGCGATCGTCATTTACAACCAGTTTTTATATTTTTTGTTTTGTTTTTTTCGAAGTTAATTACAATATTTTCTTTCTTTTTACATCGGTTTTATTATGGTTCACGCATTTTGCGAACTAATCTACGTGATTTAAAAAAAATTGTATGTTATTTTTTTCAAAATCCTCCACTTATGATTTTTTCTCAGTCCCTTAAAAAACATAAAATAGTTTCACTGTGGAGAACCCATATAAAGGATTTACTTGAAGACTTACCGGCACAAGGCAACAAGCAGTTTCTCAATAGCCACCTGCATTCTGTAGGACATGAACGATGCACTCTTGGTACTGAGATTGTTGTACACATTGTCTTCCCAAAACTTGATCAGCGTGAGGAATTTGTCACAGATGGACGGCAATTCTCCGGAATTTAGGGCGTCCTTTGCTGATGCCAGATTCAATAAGTTTAGTGGCAAGGTATCCTGGAAATAAAATCAATACAAATACTTTTATAATAAAAAGACATATTTTTTACGAATAAACATAAATTAAAAATTAATTAAAGCGATGGCAGGTAAAACCACCATATAACCAGAGGTGGTACTCCCATAGAAGCCCAGAAGCCTGGCTTGCGTAAGAAATTTTGAATCAAAACCCCCAAATCTAAGTAATCATGCCCCCGCATAAACCAACGACCCACCAAATCACCTTCCAACAATGTTCCCATCAGACGTAGCCGCAAGAGCTGAACCTCTGTACGCCAGAAGAGGTTTTGATTCAAAATTTATTACGCAAGCCAGGCTTCTGGGCTTCTATGGGAGTACCGCCACTGCATATAACTTATGTGTAAAATTGATATAAATATTTAAAATAAGTCAATTATATTTATAGATTACCTTGACAGTATGCCTAACATACGCATATAGACAATTGATCGCCGAATGAACTCTCGAAGTATTAGTTTCTACATTCAACACCTTCCAAACCGGTGGTAAATTAAAACACTTAGAAGCGTTTAAAAGGCAAGTGTTGAGAGTATTATCGAGGTTCTGTTGGCACAGTTTCAACGTGATACTCTTGTACGATCCCTCACATTCTGCAGGTAGATCATTCTCAACCAATTTAATCAAATACAAAGTGTACTGCAATGAAATCACAGTGTAAGACATCAAACTTTTAGCCAGTGCCTTCGAAAGAAACAAATCTAGAATACTCTCTTTGGCAGAATATTGCACGTGCGTAATACTACGTTCCAGATTATGGTACGATTGTAAATACGAAGTGACGAGGTTTTGCGTGTTCATTAATTCTTGGTGGAACACTTTATCTCGGAAAACCTGAAAGCATCTTCTAGTATATTTATCCATCGTGTGATTATCGGAAAAGTTGCCAGTTTCGAATTGACTCAACGGTCTACTCTGTCTCGGAAACAGAGATAC
The DNA here is from genome assembly GCA_022606425.2 of Lepidostoma basale. NCBI lineage: Eukaryota > Metazoa > Arthropoda > Insecta > Trichoptera > Lepidostomatidae > Lepidostoma > Lepidostoma basale. The sequence goes on along the minus strand of JAHDVF020001106.1, from coordinate 2,089,913 downwards.
AATAGCTTGAATCATTCGTTCGAAATACATCAAAGACACGGATATAAGCGCTTCGAAATCCGGTGGTTTAAAATTTTCAAATTCGACGGGTTTTATTTCTTCACTCTTTTGTACCGAAATATAGAATTTCGAAGACTTCTCGGGTAGAACAGAGTTGTATACTGATTTTTCATTAGCCAAACTTATCGACTTGTTGACTTTCTTTTCCCATTTTGAAGATTCCAGAAGAATCTTTTTAATGTAGATTTCGGTACTTAAAGGAATTAATTTGACTAGAATTTGTCTATCGAACTCTTGACAGTTGATAACAGAATTCAGCTGTTCAACATTGAGGGTACTTAATAACTTCGCAAGACTGCTGTATTTCCCGCAGATGTGGAGTTCATTTGAATTTTGGTAACATCTGTAAAAAATATAGAGGTCAACAATGGTATCATTTGTGTTAAATTTAAAATATTCAATTTTCTTTTCTACGAGGGTTGTCCATAAAATAAGTTTCCCTGTTTGCCACGGGCGCGCGGATCGCTGTTACGTGCGATCCGGCAACACTGGATCGTAGCTTGATCATCCCCCTCCACATCCCCACTCAGCCGAACTCGCTGCGAGATGATCCCAGACGTCAGCAAGACAACTATAGACAAGATCCTAACAGAAAATTTAGGTTATTCTAAGGTTTGTGCAAGGTGGGTGCCCAGGATGCTTACAGAGGACCACAAACGACACTCATTGAAAAATTCGGATGGGAGATCGTCCTACACCCACCATACTGTCCGGACTTGGACCCGAGCGACTACCATCTCTTCCCTAATTTGAAGAAACACCTCGGTGGAACACATTTCACAAAGAAGAGGTTCTGAGCTACCTTCACGGCCTGGCGGGAGACTTCTATGACCAGGGAATCAAAAAGATGGTGACCCAGATGAAAAAGTGCATCGAAGTCAACGGGGACTATGTAGAAAAATAGCTGAAAGTCTAAGCTTTCCAATTATGTATTGCTCGTTGTAAATAAAAATGTTTTTTTATTGTGAAAAAAAAATAAGGAAACTTATTTTACGGACAACCCTCGTAATTTCAAACTTATTCTATTTTCTTGTTTCAAATTAGTAATTACCTGTCTTTTATTTGCTTAACTAGCCAACTGTTGTCTATGGTAGTTGTTTTGACATACTGGGCGTTGATTGGTCTATCTTGTGACAAGTCCAACGGGGATAGATCGAAGAATGTCGAGGCCAAAATATTTATCTGATGAATCAATTGCGGGTGCCTGTAAAAAATCAAACCATATTTTAAAAGATATCTTAAAAAAATTATTTGATGTGTATTTTTTAATCTTCTTTTTTTAATAGATCTGGCGATCTGTGACACAGAAATCATGTCTCGTCGGATGATGAGATCCAGCTGTGCTTCCATCTCTTAGGCGGTCTTCCAGGTGGGTGGTGTCCGGAAGGGATTTCATAAGCGGCTGTATATGCAAGTCTGTCACCATCCATTCGGGCTACATGGTCCCTATCTTCTTCTGGATCTACTCCACTGAACGATATCCTGTATTTCGCAAGTTTTTCTTATGTCTACGTTGCGGACACGATCTCGGAGAGTTTTTCCAGTAATTGATCTTAAGACCTTCATCTCCGATGTTCTTAGTAGTCCCTTGGTCTCTACAGCGTACGTCATGATAGGTCGCACGCATGTTTTATAAATTCTGATCTTGCTGTCCATACACATGTGCTTGTTCTTCCAGACCAGATTCTTCAGACATCCTGACACGGCAGAGGCTTTACTGATTTGTTCTCGTACTTCGGTATAAAGGTCATTTTGGCTGCAGATCTCTACTCCCAAATATCTGAAACTCATTACTTGCTCCACAGGTATATCATCAACAGTCAGCTTGCATCTTGTAGGTTGCCTAGATATATTGAGACTTTTTGTTTTGCTGACTGATATAGCCATATTAAGCCTTTGCGATACTGTGTGGAATTTGTACAACATAATTTTTTTAAATATATTATTAATTACCTCAAATGAACTTGATCCTTCTGTAGTATCTCCAGAGCGATTTGAAGATCCTCTTTGGTCAACTGCTGATTGACTTCTTCTACGGTCATATCCATGAGGTACCCGCACCTCTTGGAGGCTAACCTAGCCATGGGAAAAGAACTGCTCGGCTGGAGAGCACCCAAAATCCGACAGATGAATAGAAGCAGGGATCCCGATTGGCTGAGATGACTTCCTGATAGAATTCGGTAGATCTTGATGCCAAACGAACCCTAAAATAATATTTTAAAAATACAGTTTTGCTTGAAAAATTACATAATATTCTAAAACAGATGTTAAACCTCTTTGTGTGTACCGCCCCAACTGTGGAGCCATTGAATACATGGTCAGATAGTGTATGGCCCCGTGCTTGGGGCTCATTTATAATTTCTACAATATTATGCCGAAATTTGGACTACCATCGACATCTAAGAGCTCGTTCCCACTTGTCGGGTGTCGGGCCCGGGTTTTAATCGGATGTTCCAGTGGCAGAGCAATTTATATGAAGCTATTCACAACGAAACCGATTCGGAAACCGATTTTGTGTCGGCGCCGACAAGAAATGTCTGGTGTTTTGCCAGCCCTCTACGCCCGGAAAAAAATCGTGTCGGATCTCGCTCGCCTATGAGTAAGTATGAAGCTGTTCACATTTGTCGGATGTCGGGGCTGACAACCCTATCCCCGCTACCCCTTGTTCCGCCCGTGCGTGCGTCGCTGCCTTCGCGCACACATACATGAATGTAGTTAATGACATCCAAAATAATTCAAAAACTTAATTTCGTCACTTCTCAATTCTGTTATTAAGTTCTGAAATGTACCCAAATTAAATCATTCCCTCAGGATTGGGTGCACCCAATATTTTCTTTCCTTAGCTGTCTTTATTCGTTTTCTTCTTAAATAATAATACATCACAACAACTTCATCGATGTCCATCGTGCACAGTCGTCTCCCGTAGTGTGAAAAATTGGCACCAGCTTCGACCGTGGCCGACAACCGATTATTAACCAAAAGTGTGAACAGAGGCGCCGACGTCCGATTAATATACGGATCCGACACCTGACAAGTGGGAACGAGCTGTAATGGTGTGGACAAAATTAAATAATATATCGACTAGTTACAGGTTCTTACTACTCAAGAGATTAATATTAAGAACAACAAACACATTTTCTGGTAATTTACGGTATTATACAGAAAAGATTCCACTAGCAAGAAGTGCCTTTCACTGTGTAAACACTACATACAAGTCGACTCGCGCAACTTCAAGACTTGGAGGGTATTTTAACACAAGTGCCTTTCAGGGTGCCATTCCAGTGCCTTTCAAGGCAAGTGCAAATATTCGCAAGTGCCTTTCTTTAAAATAAACTTTTCATGCTAATTGGCATTGTGACATGTTTCACCATGCTAGAGCATTATCAAATGATACGTGATAATGCCCTAACTAGGCAATCTAACTAACTCAATGCAGCTTCTGATGCGTACGGCTTAATAATCTAACTAAAATCGTTCGCCGTGGACAAAAATATTAATCATATTTTGGACACAGATATCGATGGACAATTGAACAAGTGGATTACACAATAGTACCTGAATGCACTGGTGACACCTTGCAGCGATGGCCTGCAGCAGTAGCCCTGAGGCACTGGGATTCCCATTAACCTTGGCGATGAGCTTCTCCACCACCGCCTCTCCGCTGTAGCGAACCAGTAGATGGATCCTGTTTACCAGCAGCCATGTTAGATAGATCACTTCTTCCAATCCATTGTCAACCTAAAACAAAATAATTTATAGTAAAATTGGGATATTTTTAAGTAATAACCCAACAGCTTATCCGAAACCTGAGTCGGATGACCTGCTTCAATACAAAGTAAGAACAAATAAAAACTTTCCATTAAGCTGATGGGTTAACTAGTTTTACTGAACTTTTACGAAAAAAAAAATTTATTTATAAAATATCAACTATTAATATGTTTGCTACAGGTAGATTTGAGGGTGTATTATCATGCGTAGCTTGAAACTGAAATATAATTATAACACTTTTTATGTTTAACACTTTAAAATGTGTTATGTTTAACGACTTTATATCATCTCATCTACATCAACACCTTCAATTCCATTTAGATTGGGAATCATGGCAAGTCCCAAAGCCAGACAAGTGCCAAAGCCAGACAAGTGCCAAAGCCAGACAAGTGCGAAAGCCAGACAAGTGTGAAAGCCAGACAAGTGCCTAAATAAGGATATACTGAATTTACACTAGCTGGGGTCATGGTGAACGAGTGAACCTGTTTTAAAATTAAAAATTGCAGTAATACTTACAAAATGTTCACACAGAGCCATGAAACATCCGATTTGAAGAATTTCTCCATTCAAATTTCTATGGGGATTATTTTCCATGTGCATCGGAGACTGCTGCAAAAATCCAAATAGTTTACTCCAGTATTTCTGTTCCAGGAACTTGAGCCTGAGCAACAGATGGCACCAGTGCACCGTCAGCAGAGGCTGCCACCACGAAAACTTGTCGCAAATGGCCGATAACTGCAGGAGCGGAATGTTTTCTTCCGGACTATATAAGCCAGTGTTGAGCCCACTGAGTTCATTCTGCAGAACGCTTTGAGCAGTTTTGGCAAGTAAAGGAAATTGGCATCCATCTGAAATATTAAGTAAACTTTGATTAAGTATTCAACACAGTTTAGGATGGTTATCATTCTTCCTTGGTATAAAAATCTTAACAATACCATACAAAATAATTAATATATTATTAACCCTTAACGTACCGTGTTCAAAACAAAACGCTCGCTCCCATGTGGTAAATTCAGTTTACCGCTAACTTTATCTAAATATCAAGCATATGACTCGATGAATCAAAATTTAATTTATGTCATCTTGTAGGGAATTTCATTAGGAATAGATCGATATCTATAACATACATGGATTATTTGAAAAACATATCATTATTAATTTTTTTCTGGAACCATGCGATTTCTGATATGGAATGCGTCACAGCATACGAGCAACTGGACACCAAGTATAAACTTGTCTCGCGCCGCGGCCGGCGGGGCGAGACTTTACGAGATTTTACGTATGATAAAGGCACCTAGGCAAAATGTATAGTACGTTCAAGACAACAAGTACGTATTAATATTTGTCCCTTTTGGTAAAGTGTTAATATTTTCACAGTTCTGATATTATTAAGTTGCGTGCTGCTTTTTCGCCCAGTCGGTATTATTACGTACCTATGAAAAAGGCCAAACATATAATTTATAATACGTTCAAAACAGCGAGTAAGTATTTGTCACTTTTGATAAAGTTGTAAATATTAGCAAAACAAATTCTACCTTAACACGAATGAAGGTGAGGGCAGTCTTAGAAAATATTTTTTTTGGGATGAAGGAAGTAATTTTTTGCTTTTTTTTTTATTACGAAATATTGAGAACACTTCAATGGAGGATTACAATTTTTTTATAATATTAGGGTCCATAGGTTTTAAGAAAATCAACTTTAAATTGGCAGTGGAAACTCAATTGACCACCTGGCAACGCGACGGTTAAAAGGCGATGTTTGTATGTGTCCCCTATAGACTCAAAAACTACTGAACTGAATTCGCTGGAAATTCACAAGTTGTTCTTATTATTGCCAGGATAGTTTAGAGAGTGATTTAAATCTTCTAATTCTATGCATATATAACACAGGTACTAAAAAACAGAAAATACATGTGTCTCTGTCTGTCTGAACGAAAACTTTATATGTTTAAATAAGATAAAAATGTAACGAATTAAGACTTTTATTTGTTATATAATTTGATTATAAACACTACTTTTTTCACTAACTTCTAACTAAGCAACTTATGAACAATTTCAAGTTAGAAATTATACGTTTTAACTGAAATTTCATGGTGGAAGTTGATTTTAAATCGTATAATGTTAGAACTCTCTAACATATTCTAAATAATGTAATTTGCTTCTTTAACCCATTCATCGCCACATGTTTGTAGAAACAGCGCGCCGGTAAGCCACGTATTTTCTCCCAAACTATCGAAAAATATCGATCCTTTTTGGTTTGTTAATATTTTTTAAATATTCATAGATGTCGTTGTGAGAAAATCAGAATTAATTTTGAAATACATCTTTCGAATATTGCGAAGCGCGCACAGCTGCGCTTATGGCAATCGTCTACGTAGAGCGCACATGTGTGCTTACGGCGATCGTCGGGTTAGTATAAATATTAAAAAATTGGTTATTAAGTACAATGATGAAAAAAATAATTGATTTGTATACCTCTAAAATACAAGATGTGCTTCACTTGACACAAAAGACTTGTGGTGAGTGAGGACCAGAAAGTCAGATTCCCAACGAAGTTCTTCCCGTCTTCTTTAAGATTATTTTTATCGCAATCCTTCATCTCCAAGAGAGCGTAAGTGACCACCCGAAACAGAAACCGCACTATGACAACATCTGGCGACAGATTGGCACAGTTCTCGTTCACCGTTTGGACGTTCAACGGGTCGATCTGATTCTCCATGTTGAAGAATATGGCTGAAGGTGATATGTCGGCCGCTTTGAGTAGGTTGGATGCCTCAAGAATTTTATTTTCGCTGTAATTGGGTATAATTTTGCGGAGGAATAGAAGAACTGTGGCGAGCCAGCGCTGTTTAGCTTCCAACGATGCAGTTTCCTGGAGAAAATAATGACAGAAGAAAGTTATAAGAATAATTAAAATCAATACATTGTTTTGACCGAAACACTATGATACTATGATAATTATTAAAATTTAAACGCTGTATTAATGCAGTCCTTCGTCAGGATTCGGCAGCTAACCTGATCGGGTGGCTTGTCGCACATGATCCTCACGACGCTCTCAGCCCTGCCGCTCTCTTGAAGCACATGAGGATGAAGACAATCGAGCAGTGTCTCCAAGGAGGAGTAGGCCCGTGCTGTGTCTAGATCCACACAACCCTGCTTCAGGAGCTGGAGGACAGAATCCAGCACCAGCTGCGACCAGCGGAAATGATCAGGCTGCTCCTCCGTGAATATTAAAATGGACGATATCAATTTGATAACCTGAAATAAAAAAATATTTTAAGATAATCTAATATCTAATGATTTTACAAAAATCTCTTGACGGATTTTGATTTAAGTCAAAATGAAATAAAACTTTTATTTTACATATACATGAACTGAATTTTAATTATAACATGTAAGGTTGTTATAAAAATAAATAATCTTATAAAAATGCATATTTTTATAACAAAAAAAAAATGGCAGTACTGAGACTTGAAGCCATAACCAGTCGGCCAATGGAAGAGCACACTAACACCTAAGCGTTTTGGATGGTCGAGAACAGCGGCAAAATTTCTTATATATAAGGTACGCTTAACCCTTTCCGGTCTTATGTCGAATGACATTCGACATCGACTTTATTCCAGTGAATCCTATGTCGAATTTCATTCGACATTTTTCTTCTTCACCAGTTTAATGTCAAAATACAAGCAAACATATTTTTTTCTCGCTTGTATTTAGTGTAGCGGTATACTGGGAGGGGGATTCAATGTTTTTTATGAACATCGGAATATGTATGTACTTTCTAAATACCTGAGAATGATACAAAAGATTTGTTTTAACTCTTTGCACGCGGCCGTATCAACTGTTGATGCGGCAAAAAGTCCGTACTCACACGCAGCCGTATCAACCCTTGATACGGGAACTTTGACTGCCGATATATCAGCGCTCTTTTGTCAAAAATGTATTTCCCGCTCACTTGGACATTCATACAACTATTACGATGCTGAAATCTACAAGAATTTCTCAAAAATAATATTACATAAAAAACATTGATAATCAAGTGCGCATCTTCGCGCCTTCGAGTGCCATAGATTACAATTTTGTCAACAGATGGCGTTAGTGCTCATTTGCTTTCTGCGCATGCGCACGCCGAGTAAGTCTTAATGAATGGTTGCAGTATTATAGGCACTAAGTACCCAAAAAAATACAAAAAAACTAAGTATGCAGTTTAGCTCTCTATGTAATACAGAACAAAACTGCATACTTAGTTTTTTTGTATTTTTTTTGGTACTCAGTGTCTATTTTACTGCAATGTAATATTTCGAACACACACGCTGAGTGAATGGCGCGACAACATTCGAAAGACACGGTATGTGTTATATGAAATTTTATGTTTGTGTTTTTATAAACATCTAAGAGTGTTGACACACTAGGATTTGTTTTCATATTGTAGAGAATAATCTGTTCTGTCTATATAGTCCAATAAATCATGCCATAATGCTATAATTTGTCATTTAATTGCATATATAGGTATTTGAAAATATGTACCGCGTAGGGGTATAGATAAAACGGAGCAAATTAACGCGTAGAAAAGGTTAAGGGCTGGCTCGGTACATGTCACTCGGATGTCCGGCCACCAGCATCAGTTACACTCGACCCGCGCGAGTGCAAACAACTTGAAAATTATTATTACCGATACTTACTATTTTTCTAAAAATTCGAACCCCTTAAAATGCCTAGAATTACAAAAAACGCGATGACAACGAGTTTGAAAGAAGTGATGAAGAATATATGAAGGAAGTGAACATAGAATTCGAACTATTTGTGTATAAAATGTAATAATTAGAGCATTATTATTATTATTATTCTGATGACTTGTATTTTAAGTGCGCCGTTTTGTAAAATCAATTACTCCATGGGCCCACTAGGAAATGACTGACCGAACAGTGCAGTCTTTAGAAGTTTCTTAAATTTAACGTCATTATCCTCATACTTAATACTAACATGGAGGCTATTCCACGCCAACGGACCCGCAACGCTGAAAGCACGATCATAGAAACTTGTTTTATTGGCTCTGACTGGAATTATTATGTTGTTATTATTAAATATATTCAAAATACAATTAAATTGTAAAAAAATATAGTTTTATTTAAAAAAAAAACCTAGATGTATTGTTTTACCCTGTAATTCTGTAAATCTATTGTGGACCTGGTGGAACCTATTTTTTTTGTGGACCGGAAAGGGTTAAAATATAAAAGCCTCTTTTTTTTAATTGGCTGACCGTTGCACTTTCTTAATCTAACAATCAATGACTCTTGGGGGGTACAACAACCCCGCAAAGCCTCATCCCGAATTCAGTTTTCCATGTCGTGCCTACCCCTTTTCAGAAGAAAATGTAAAAAAGATTCACGCATTTATACATAATTGCATCAATCAAAGCAATTTTAATTTAAAAAATGTGCAACAAAATACATGATGTGCTAGAAAAATGGGAATAAGGCATTCTTTACCTCCAGATCGTGCATGATTTTATGTTGCATGGCGAACAGTACTTCCTTGGCCACCTGCCCCTCCTGCCCCTGTCCTCGGCTGGCCAGGAACACCCTGTAGCTCACGGGGTGAAGGGACTCCACGCACTCCCTGTGGACACCGCTGGCCATCAAACTGTCGCACAACTGGATCAACTGGAAAATATAATAAGATCTCTTAGACTAATGTGTAGAAAATGAGTGTATGATAGAGTGTCAAATGAAAATACAATATAAGAAGTGAATGCAGTGCGAATTATGAAAAAAATAATGAAAGGAACATTAAGATGGCTTGGACACATGGAAAGCGATGTAAATGGAACTAGAAATAGAGGAAGACCGGGGAAAACGTGGCACAATCAAATAAATCAAATATTTAATGTCGGCCATGTGAGGAGTCAGGGAAATCGATGTGCTTGCATGACACATTGTATGAATGTTGAGGAAGCGAGAGAAGTATGTCAGAAAGAAAAATTTGGCAGTCCATTCTTTCTGACTACCCCTTCGGGGAGATGGTGTGTTAGTTCAGTGTTAAAAAAAAGGTTTCAATATGGATTCAGCATCGAATGTGTATCTGAATGAGTTATAAATGGTATTAATTTCTATAAACTAAAACACTGTTTTTCCCAATTTTGAGTTTATTTTTCTCGACATGTTTCGAAGGCTTACACATTCATCATCGGGAGAACGATATAAAACTCACTGTGGTATTAATTTCATCGTAATTTTATTTTTATTTTTTAAAAAACTCACCTTTGGAATGTCCATAATCTGTTTTGTGTTGTGTTTTATGGAAGACAGATGGACCAAAAATGTGAAAATACATCGCACCAATTCACCACAATCCCTGAAAAAAAATGTTTATGAATTTCTAATCTATCTTACAATTATATTCAAGATGAAAAATATGCTATTAATAGAAAAAAGTTTGATCCCGCACAACAGATTAACAATTTGTGTACATCTGAAATAAGGGATACTTTTATCTGCACTACACTTCAATCCTATAAAAAAATAATAAAACTTCTAGAAAACAGATGTTTTCATTTGTATTCATTATTTACTGCGGAAACTTATATGATTTTTCAAGAAAGAATAATTACTTACAGAATTTCTTGATTTTCTATATTCTTCAGCTGCTTCAATACGAATCCCAAGAAAATTTGATCACTATCGAGAAGGAAGTAATTCACTCGCAGGGCCAAGAGTTGGTTCAGGAGTTCTAGCACTCGGCATTGCAAAGAAATGTTATTTTGAATCGTATAGCTCTGAAAAAAAAACTAAAACTTGAATACATCATTATGAAATGAATTTAAAAATTCTTCAATACAACGCCATCTAGCATTTTCAAATATAAGTTCACAAAAAAGTGAGCATTTAAATACCTAGGCGGCGCCTTTGTCCAAACATTTATAAAACACTTTTAGCATAGTCAAAAAGAAACAACAATTTATGTCTATTAAAACAAATATTAATTTAATAAATGTTTTAATTTTGAAACACTGTTTGTATTTTTATGAGATTATCGCAGTAGTTATTTCTCCACTTGATGATGTTTGTAACAGATATTGTTTGTGATAATGTAAATAAAGGTTGGTGAAACAGCTGTCTCAACAATCTCATAAATATAAAATTGTGATATCTATGTATATAAATGAATGAATGTTTGTTTGTCTGTCTGTCTGTCTCTGAATTTCTCAAAAATTATTAGACCGATTTTGCCAAAAATATCACAATTTATTCTTATTAGTCCCAGGAAGGTTTTGAGAGTAGTTTGAATGAAATCGAATCATCTTCTTCTTCTTCTTTTGGAAAAAACTGATTGCTTTGAAATTTTGTTATTTACCGATTGCTTCAAAATTTTGGTATTTACCGATTGCTTTGAAATATGGTTATTTACCGATTGCTTTGAAATTTTGTTATTTACCTATTGCTTTGAAATTTTGGTATGGTAACAAAAGTAAAATAAACAAAACATTTTAATAAAGAAGTACAAACCTTTAATGACTGAATTACGAGTGGTTCAATGAGCCTCAAATACCTCCCCAGGTCCTGTTTATTAGTACTCCATCTTCGGTCCACTTTACTTTGAGATATTTTCACGATATCCTTATAGCATTCCCTCTCCGAACACAAGAGATCGCTAGGGGATCTCTGTACAGTGATAGAAGTCTTCAAAATTCTAGAATCCGTAGAACTTCTCCGTTCATCGATAAATCCGTCGTCAAACGATTGAAAATTGCAACACTTGTCAAAATAATTTGCCATTAATACGTCATTATAAAAACTCGATTTATTTTCGACTCGTTCATTTTTCAATTTCTGCTCGTTTAAAGGATTATCGAGGTGAAAAAAATTCAACAAATCAGTGTGGTATGAAATAACGTTAGTTATAGAGAGGCACTTCAATATCTGTGTTACACAAAACACAGAGTTGTCAGAATTAATCGGGAGCAAGCACTTGATGTAGAATAGGATTTCTTCTGCGGCAACACCAGCTTCTTTATCCGACATAAATTCAAGCTGTATGGCAATACTCTTTAATATTGTAGACACAAATTTCAAAAACACACTTGCACTTGAATCCAATGTCACCTAAAAAAATATACAATTATGTAACGGCAGACTACATTTAAAACTTATAATTTATTACAACAACAGCAAACATAGTTCTCAATGCTCCAGTAAAATATACGAGGGTAGTCTGTAAAATAAGTTTCCCTGTTTGCCACGGGCGCGCGGATCGCTGTTACGTGCGATCCGGCAACACTGGATCGTAGCTTGGTCTTCCCTCTCCACATCCCCGCCCAGCCGAACTTGCTCCGACGCTCAGTGTCGGTTTGGCAGCCGTAAAGAATGGAGCTCCCGATCGCATCGCCCGTGAGGTGTGAAGTACGCTCCGTGATTCGTTTTTTGTGTGCCAAAGGCCATTCGGCGACGGAAATTCATTCTCAACTGACAGAAGTGTATGAGTGTTCAAATAGTGCGCAAGTGGTGCAAATAATTCAAAGAAGGGCGCACAGACGTCCATGACGAACAGCGGTCCGGACGGCCATCGGTCAGTGACGAAACGATTGCGAAAGTGGAAGTGGCAATGCTGGCAGATCGAAGACTGACAGTTCGGGAGCTTAGCGAGATGATCCCAGATGTCAGCAAGACAACTATAGACAAGATTCTAACAGAACATTTAGGTTATTCTAAGGTTTGTGCAATGAGAAATTCGGATGGGAGATCGTCCTACACCCACCATGCAGTCCGGACTTGGCCCCGAGCGACTACCATCTCTTACCTTATTTGAAGAAACACCTCGGTGGAACGCATTTTGCAAACGAAGAGGAGCTGAAAGAAGAGGTTCTGAGCTACATTCACGGCCTGGCGGGAGACTTCTATGACCAGGGAATCAAAAAGATGGTGACCCGGATGAAAAAGTGCATCGAAGTCAACGGGGACTGTGTAGAAAAATAGCTGAAAGTCTAAGCTTTCCCATGATATATTGCTCGTTGTAAATAAAAATGGTTTTTATTGTGAAAAAAAAGTGGGGACTTATTTTACGGACAACCCGCGTAGTATAACGTACCTAGAAACATTGAATTTTGATTACTGTGACTCCAGTTAACAATATTATTTAAGTCCGACTGGAGGCGTAGACATAATGTGAGTTTAAAAACAAGGTTTAATCTGAATTAACATCCATTCGGCATTGTGTTCTCTAAAATAATCTCGTATATGGATAGTAAATTGAATACCTTATGACTAGAATGAGCAGACTTGAGATTGCGGTATAGCTTCATGAACACGGCATCGTTAACAAAATATCCAATAGGGTTGACACTCCCGTTTGTAGAGTTGAAGGGAACCTTCTTCTTTGACAATCCTTTGTCATCGGGAAGATGAGCTTCTCCAATATTCCAGGAGTTACTGCCCCTCTTGGCGTTTTCATCTGCAATAATAAGTAGTAATAAAGTTTACATTTTTTTTTTAATATTTATCTACACTCAACTATTTCTCTAAAATCACGCGGTGAAGTGAATCTAATGAAGTTCATCTTGAATTATAATATACGAGGTCTGTTCAAAAAGTATCGCGAATTTTATATTTTTTCAAAAAGTATTTATTTATTCATGAATATCTATTTTGTCCCCTTCAAAGTAATTCCCCTCGGATATAATACATTTATGCCAACGTTTTTTCCAATCCTCGAAGCACTTAAAAAAATCTTTTTTTGTGATCTTGTTCAGCTCCTCCTTCGATGCCGTCTTTATCTCCTCAATCGTGGCGTAGCGTCGTCCTTTCATGGGCCTCTTCAGTTTTGGAAACAGGAAAAAGTCACAGGGGGCCAGGTCTGGGGAATACGGTGGCTGCGGCACCATTACTGTGTTGTTTTTGGCCAAATATTCGCGCACAAGCAACGATGTGTGAGCAGGGGCGTTATCATGGTGCAAAAGCCAGTTTTTGTTCTTCCACAAATCCGGGCGTTTCTGGCGGATTGCTTCGCGCAAATTGCGCATAACTTGCAGGTAATATTCCTTATTGACCGTACTACCCTGTGGCAAGAACTCATGATGCACCACGCCCCTGCAATCGAAGAAAACTGTGAGCAAAACCTTCACGTTCGACCGAACTTGGCGCGCTTTTTTTGGTCTTGGCTCATGCGGCAGCTTCCATTGGGATGATTGAGCTTTGGTTTCCACGTCATAACCATAAACCCATGATTCGTCACCAGTTATGACCCTCTGGAGCACATTTGGGTCGTCACGGACCGAGTCCAACATCTCCTGAGCAATGTTAACGCGATGCTGTTTTTGGTCGAAATTGAGCAATTTTGGCACGAATTTCGCGGCGACCCGACTCATGCCCAAATCATTGGTTAAAATCGAATGGCACGAGCCAATCGATATGTTTAGGTCCTCAGCAACTTCTCTAACGGTGATTCGACGATTGGCTAATACTATTTTCTTCACTTTATCAATGTTTTCGTCTGTTGTTGACGTGCTCGGGCGTCCGGCACGCTCTTCGTCGTTCATATCTTCTCGGCCCTCTGAGAACATTTTGTACCACCGATAAACGTTGCTTTGGTCCAAGGTAGCTTCACCATATGCCACAGTCAACATTCGAAATGCGTCCGCGCACTTTATTTTGTTTTTTCACACAAAATTTGATACAGATTCTTTGATCCATTTTTTGGAATAGGCAAAAATCGAAGACGAGCCAAAACACATCCAAGCAAAACAGCTGTCAAAAATTAACTAAACATTCAAAATGGCCGACCTTGTCAGCATAAGTAAGGGACATGAGTACCAACATAACGCTACAAAAAAATCAAAAATCAAATATACGTAGCCAGCGGAAATTCAAAATTCGCGATACTTTTTGAACAGACCTCGTATACTGTATATGCATATTTTTATTAATTTCTTCTGTTTATTACCATTGTGACTAATTTTGTCAGCATAGATTACATCAACAGACTGGTAACAATGTACCTAAGCTCTGAGAAGTAACATTAATTTATTTATTGTTATTGCAAGTCAAATGATTTAATGATGAATGTCGGAAAGTCAAAGGTGATGGTTTTTGAAAGGGAAGAGCAAATGACAGTCTGTAATATAAGTGTGAACGAAGAGAACTCGGAGCAGGTGAGTGAATTTGTGTATTTAGGTAGCATGTTCACAGCGGATGGCCGAACGGATAATGACATCGAAAGACAGGTTGGTGCGGGTAACAAAATGAATGGAGCTTTAAAAATAGTTATTGAAAACAAGAATTTATCAATGAAAGAGAAAACGGCCGTTCACAATTGAGTTCTGGTCTCAACCCTAATGTATGGAAGCGATGCATGGAACCGGCAGAAGAAGAATGAGAGCAGAATAAATGCGGTAGAGATGAGGTCCCTAAGACGTATGTGTGGAAGAACGATATACGACATAATCTATACGAGAAACTACGAGTGACCGAAAGAGCCATGGAAAGGGCCATGTTAGGAATAAGCCTAAGAGGCAGAGTCAGAAACGATACGGTGAAAGAAAAAACAAAGGTCACTGACATCATCCACCGGGTGGTGACTCCAAAATGGCAATGGGCAGGTCACGTAGCCGAAAGCTCAGACGAAAAATGGACAAAAAGACTGCTGACTTGGAGATCGTCCAGGGTGACCGCAACTACGGTGGAAGGATGATCTGAACAGACACGTCGGAATAACCTGGATGCAGTCTGCACAAGACAGAGTGACATGGAAGCAAATGGAGGAGGCCTTTGTACAGGAGTGGACGGAAATAGGCTGAGGAAGAAGAAGGAAGAAGAAATAAACAAAAACTTTACTGCTAGTTCTTCTGATGGGGCTAGGCGGGAGGATACTTGAGACGGTGGTCTTCTGCTGGAAGGGGATGGGGACCACGTCTTCCACCACGTGTATGACCACGTTCAGCATCTTGAGCGTGGACCTCAGGAAACTGTCCGCCTTCTGCGAGAAGCTCTCGTCCCCAAAGTGCAGCCATAGCTTCTTGCTCGGGTCCTTGTTGTAGGAGGGGTAGTTGTAGTCGCTTTTACGCATCACTCTCAGGGCTGAAACTGTATAAAAAAACATGTAAATTTTAATTAATAATTATTTTTTTATATATTTCCTCACAATGATTTTGAATTCCAAATTAACTAACTAACTAACCATCACGCCGTCTCTTCGAAGGGGTAGGCAGAAATAATGGACTCCCACACGTTTCTTACCAGACATATTTCTCTCGCTTCCTCAACATTCATACATTGTGTCATGCACACGCGTCGATTTCTTTGACTCCTCACGTGGCCAACATTCAATATTTGATTTATTTGATCGTGATTTATTTGTAATATTATTATTTATTCCATATTAAATAACAATAAAACAAGGAATTCAAGGAAAAGGAAATATGCAAGGTCGAAGATGTCGTAAGCATTTAATTATCTGATAAATTATGGATGGCAGTGCACAATGGTGTACTTGTGCCAATCCTTATGTATGGAAGTAAAGTATGGAACTGGCAAAAGAAGAATAAATGCAGTAGAAATGAGAATGAATGTGTATTTAATCTGCATATGATAGAGTGTCAAATGAAAATATTATAAGTGAATGCAGTGTGAATGAAAGGATCATTAAGATGGTTTGGACACATGAAGGGAATGAATGAAGACAGAATGGTGAAGAAAGTATGTACATATATGTAAAACATATGTGCACGATGTATGAATGTTGAGAAAGTGAGAGAAGTACGAAGGGAAAGAACAGTGTGGCAGTGTCCATTCACTCTACCCCATCGGGAAGACGACGTAATGGTTTTTTTACCATCACACCATTTCACCGGAGGTGTAGGCACAGAGGATGGACCACCATACCGCTCTGTTCTAACATACCTCTCGAGTTCCGCTACATTCATAAAATCGTAAATTTTTCCGACTTCAAATGCGGCCACCTTTTCGTTTTTGATTAATTTGGTCATGCCATGCTTTTCTTGATTTTCCACGGCTTCTCTTTCCACTCATACTGCATTGTATATAACATTTTAACCATTCCTATCTCGTCCATTCATTCCATATGTCCAAACCATCTCAGGGATCCTTTTTTAATTTTACTTATGATGCAATCATCTGCCTTACATTTCTTCCTTATTTTGTCGTCCGGCATTCTATCATATATCATTTTCCCCACACATCATTTTCAGTGATCTCATTTCTACGGCATTTATTCTACTTTCATCCTTGGTTTTCCAGCTCCAAGTTTTACTTCCTTACATAAGGATCGAATCGACGAATCGACGACCTTCGTGGCAGAGTGGTTACGAGCTCTGACTTCCATGTCGAAGGTCCTGGGTTCGATTCCCGGCGATGGCAGTGTGATTGTCACACTGTCTTTGGTCTGATGTAGAATTCACGTGAGAATAAAATGGCGATAGATTGGCTACCTATCACATGTCATGAGAATCAATATAATAGCTAAAAAATAATAATTGTATACAGTAATTAGGTCCAAACGACCTGTTGTGTAAATAAAATTTTTTAAAAAAATAAATTAAAAAAAAGGGTTGACACTAGAACTCCATTATGTACTGCCGTCTTTGTTTCAGTGGATATATTTCTAGGTGCAGTGATGATTTTGAGAGTGCCATTTATTTTGTTCCTAACACCAATCCTTCTTTCAATGTCTTTCTCCATTAAAATGAACAATTTGTTCAATTTAAACGAACACGGATCGAAATGCGGAGATCAAATGATAAGGAACGGTTTAAGAGAATAGAGAGAATTAGACTACTAACTAGCATAGATCTCGGTGGCCAAGCTGAAGAGTGTTTCGCAGCTGGTCACGGAGAGAGTGCGGCTGTCCAGTAGCTGCAAACAAGTTTCCAGCAATCCGAGGTGAATGTAGGCATCAGGGTACCGGCTGGGCGGGTATTGTAAGCTAATCTCCAGGAGAGTCTCCAGACATCCTAACTGGAATATTAAAAAAAGGCATTGAAAAAACACTGTGGAATTTCAAAACTTTAAATATTCTTGAATAAAAGCACTCTTTTCTACTTATATGAATTTAGTTTTGAAGGTATTATACCTTCATCATGATTAATAAATTACATTATTGAAGGTTAAGGTGTTAACACTGTGAATTTCATTACTGATTTGGAAGGAGAATTTGTAACACTGTTATATAAATAACTAATTAACTAATTAACCATCACGCTGTCTTTCCGAAAGGGTTTGCCAGAAAGAATGGACTGCCACACTTTGACCGATGCGGCACAAGACTTCGTGCATTTCAATTGGCGGTAATAAAACTCTTCCAGATTTTTTTTGGAAATTTCTGCATTCACAGTTCCTTTTATGAATGCTAATTGCCTCACTCCATAAAAGGAGAAGCATCCCTAGACCATTTGTCCAACAGGATGCTTCACTGTCAGTCTAAGACACAGTCTTATATTTCTGAATGCATTTTCCAAGATGACTCTGCACTGTGCCACCGAGCAAAAACTGTAAGTATTATTTTTGTCTGACACTGATTTATAATGTTCACAAAAAAATATTTAAAACACACTGTTAAAATAATTTTTAGGTCAAAGAATATATGAAAATTCATGGGATTCCAACACTGGATTGGCTCGGAAATAGCCCTGACATAAACCCTATCGAGAACTTGTGCCATAAAATGGCAATTGAAATAAATAAATTGAAGGCTCCGTCAAAGGAAAACCTTCAAAACATACATAATTTACTACATACATAATTTGGTGAAATCCATGCCTAAACGTATTGAAGCAGTTATTTAAAAAAAATGGAGGAACTACAATGTACTGATTTTGTTGGTTTTTGATAATTGTTAGTGTTATATACCTATGTAATTTTATTTGAAATAAATATGTGTTTTTTAAATTATGTGAGCATTATAATTTTTGTGTCAAAAAATCGAAAATCTACAAATTAACTCTAAAACTAAGAAAAAAAACTGTTTGATCCCTAAAAAGGCACTTTCCTTGCAGATCATCTTTAAACAGTGTTGCTTAATAATTTGGGGTGAAAAGCTATCAAGGAATCACAAAAAAATTATATAATTACAAAAAACTGATATTTTCAGTGTGGAAAGATTTCTGTGCTCGCTACTGTACTAATTTGATTTATAAATGATTTATAAATGAAAAAATATATATTTTAACCAGTTGTATGAGTATTTTGAAATATTAGAGAGAGAAAAAACTTTATTTTTAAAATACAAACATCTGGCTTATAATGCCTGTTATCTAAAGAGATTATATGTAAAATTATAACAATCTCTCATATGCATATTTGATTACTTTTTACATAAAATAAAATAAATCAAATACGCTGTTTAATGTTATTTAGTCTATGTCAAAATAATTAGCCATTTATTCCATAAAAATATAAAATAAATTATTTTATACTCACAGTTAAAAATTTGCAACTTGATTCCACTAGTTTAAAATGCAGAGAGGCAACGATTCTCTTCAAATTTTCATGCACCATCTCCGCATCCTTGTATACAATGTGATCATATTTGTTATGTAAAAGTTTCAAGCTCCCCGGAAGATCAGATAAAACAAAAGCATTTGTAAAATCATGTAGAAAATTAACAGCATCTTTCGATTTAGTAAACAAAAGAGACTCAGATTGTGAGTTTGCCAAGTGTGCTATCGATTCATTTGTGTCTTTCAAAGGCGGGAAAACAACTGGCAGAGTCCTAAAAACAAATGTCAATTTTAAAAATGGAACAAATACGAACTGTTAACTCACTACTCGCCTAAATAATTTTATGATTGGCAACACCAAATTAAAATGGGGTACTTTTCAATTATATTTTATAATGAGGATTATGGACTTTTTAGTGGGTAGCAAAGATTTGGTGGCAAGGCAAGGTGAGCTTTCACAATGCTTTTCGCCCTATACCGCGTTCCAGTATCATTTCGAGAAAGCTCAAGCTCCAAATATTCAGCAGTAGCGTTAAAAGCGTACCCCAGACGTTATTGGAAAACTCCAGGTGTTTATAAATAGGTGCCTTCGCTCAATATTCAATATCTATTGGCCCCAAACAGTGTCAAATGCCGTTCTCTGGGCCATGGCAGGCGAAAAGCCAATCAGAGAACAAGTCGCCAGATGCAAATGGCTGTCGATCAATCACACTATGAGATGGAACCCAGCCTGCATCGCTCAGGGCGCACTAGACTGGTCCCCTGTGCGGGGAAAGAGGAAGCGAGGCAGACCTAGAGCCACCTGGAGAAGAGCCCTGCAGGACGAGGTCAAAGCAGCAGGCCTCACTTGGGATGATGTTAGGCATCAAGCATGCGATAGAGTCGGGTGGAGAAGCTTCATTGAGGCCCTATGCACCACGGAGGTGTGACAAGACAAGAAGAAAGATTTGGGTACTTTACTTTCAATATAAATGGACAAAATATATTACACTCTAACTACAAATAAGAGTTTTAACTGTAGTTTACCTTGTAATGGCTTCTGTTGCAGATTTTCTAACCCTTTGATCTTGATCACTGAGAAAATTCATCAGAATTTCTAATATTAAAACACTTCGCTTACTCCAGTCTGGTATGATAATATTAAATCTGAAAAAAAAAAGCAAAATTTGAGGTTAAGTATTCTTAATCCTAAATTATACTCTGAAACAATTTTACTAGGCAGATCAATATAGCAAACCTTTGGTATGGCAATTTTTCATAAAATTTGCACAAATTAACTTTGCATAGCCAATATGCATTATTTTCAACGGATCGCAATGAATTCAAAATGGAGGGAAAAACAGCACACTGACTACTAAGAGAAACGGAGTCTACACATCTGCCGAGAGCTGTTAAGGAATTGTTCACACAAGAATGAATTTCATCGGAAAGGCCCTAAAAAATAAATAAATCAAATTATTAAAAACACAATATCATAGAATATTAAAAATTTCATTAAAATACTCTAATGGTAATGTAAAAATTTTGATATAAATATTACTAACGTCTTGAATAATTTTGAGTAAATTATCAAATGTCATCTTGTCTGCAACATCCTTAGATAATGCACTGAACAATTTCCACCTGTTGAAGTCTCCAGAAGAAGAATTAATCACCGAATTCAGAAACACGCCAACGCAGACTCTAATTAGGCCACGAATCTGCGGATCGTGATGATCCTTCATCAAAAATATTATTTCAGAAATATTTTGAGGCGGCAAATCCTTGTCATTTGAAGTCTCCATAATCTCATCTGCCCTTTGCAAATTATGCCGTGGAATCGCATCATCATTATGTTGCTCGGAATGTGAAGATTCATCGTCAATTCTAGAAATTTCTTCAACTGTTTCTAGCATTTTTTCCTGATTCATAACACTCCTTTCAGAAGAATGTTTTCTGACAGGTGTTTCTTTATTTGCAAGCCTAGATTCATCAACATCATCGCTCTTATTGGATCCTTTTGATTCATTTGAGATCTGTCTTTCTATAACTGTGTTTCCATCGTTTCTTACAAACATTTCCTGCAACTTTTGCTCGATGTGACTCGTTAAATTATTCTCCCCAGAGAGCATCGGAGCCTCGAGACTACTAGGAGACTCGCCGAAATAATCAAATTTCATCTCCAACTCCAGACTAGAAGTAAGAGGGTCGACACTAGTCGTCATTAGATAATCGGTTGACTGTTGATCACGAGATATTGACATGTTGCTTGCCATTGTAAAATTACTTGCCGTCATGCCTAAGTTCGTCGAATCGCCACTCATATAACTAGCTCCCATTTGATTTGCATTTTGTGTTAGACTCTGCTGTTTACTGTCCAGCATATGACTAGGTATCCCCGCCAAACTGTTATCCACACTCTCTTGTACGGCTTTGAATTTTTCTCTTCTGGCTGATGAGGACATCCGTTGGCTGGCACCAGAATTATTGCTCCCGGCGTTGCTGAGTTGGCTCATCATGTCTATACTCTTGCTGAGAAGTTCCTGGCCGAACGAGTCGGTCATAGACTCCTGGTAACAGATGTTTCTTTCTAGTATGAAATCATTTAGTACTTCGTTGCGAGAAAAACTAAAATCCGAATTACCTGATGAAACAAAAAAAACAGTAATAAATTATTTATTTATTTAAAATAAAATACCTTTATTTTTATATTTCAATAGGCGAAAAATTTAATGACATCATAATAGACAAAAATATAAGTTTTTTGTTGATATCAATGTCTTAGATTGAAGGTAATTTATAATTGAAAGCTGATTATTACAAAGTTGCTAAGTGGTTTAAACATAAAACAAAGAAAAAAAGAAAAAACTGTTTAGTGTAAGATATGTCATGTAGAAAGGGTGACATCTTTTGGGTGAAGTTTGAACTAGACTATATTATTTAATCACTTTAAACACCAAGGATTTAAATCTCCAATATAAGATGAAAATAGCTCACTATTATGAAATAGAAATCTGGTCATCGTGTCCAGGTTTGCACCAAAGTGCCTTGGATCAGAAAATGTCCTAAATCACCACCCGTTTAACACCAATTAGGATCAAAAACGCATCATTTACATTTTTGATGCTTGGCACCTTTGAAATGAAACAGCCTTCAATTCATTAACAATTATTTTATGTGTAAAAATAAATAATACATACCGGATAAATTATGCAAATCCACATCTTTATCCAAATACATCACAAGAGAATCTGGATACATGTTGACAATGGAAGAAATACAGGATATCGCCAAGGCTTTCACTGATACCCTTACCGACCTATCAGATATAACTTGTCCTGCAAACAAAATCATAATAATGTTAACAAACATAATTTATTTGAAAAAGCAATTTGCTATATATGTTCCAAGATTATTTTATATCATTGTACAGTAAAAGTCCGTTAATTCGAAATTCAAGGGACCGGATTTCCCAAAAAAATTAGAATTACAAATTACACGATCGTAGTTTTTACGTTATATTCTTTAAGTTTATTAATTTACTTCCTTTTTATATACTCATTCTGAAGTAATGTCTCAACAAAAAAAACTTTGTCTAGCTTCGGAATTTCTCCGAAAACTTTGTGAGAGAAATATTGCTAATTTATAGAAAATAAATTATGGAAACACGAAAGATGCTGAGTATATACGAGGTCTGTTCAAAAACATGTGGTCTGTGGTCATGAAAAAAATTGAGCATACGCACTAGGTATACCTACAAACGGTCATCTAAGCTCCGCCCTCAAAGCGTTATTTCTTTTTCCAATAAAAATTATGGTCGGATTATTTTTGAACAGACCTCGTACCTATATGTAATGAAGATATTCTTTTTACATAGTGTTCTCATTTTATGATAATCAAATGATTTTACTGAAATCTCTTGATGGAAGTTCATTTTAAATAATAATTAAATAAAACGATGTTTTTAACTACTTCCACTTTTGTCTTTATTAAGACAGCGACCGGTTTCGCCAGGCTCGCTGGCATCGACAGACTGGTACGCGCTGGCATCACCAGTCTGTCGATGCCAGCGATGTTTTTTAATTACTAGTTTTTTAACGAACTACTTGTTTTTTACTGTTTTTTAATGATGTTTTTTAACTACTTCCACTTTTGTCTTTATTTAGACAGCGACCGGTTTCGCCAGGCTCGCCTGGCATCGACAGACTGGTACGCGCTGGCATCACCAGTCTGTCGATGCCAGCGATGTTTTTTAATTACTAGTTTTTTAACGAACTACTTGTTTTTTACTGTTTTTTAATGATGTTTTTTAACTACTTCCACTTTTGTCTTTATTTAGACAGCGACCGGTTTCGCCAGGCTCGCTGGCATCGACAGACTGGTACTCGCTGGCATCACCAGTCTGTCGATGCCAGCGAGCCTGGCGAAATCGGTCGCTGTCTAAATAAAGACAAAAGTGGAAGTAGTTAAAAAACATCGTTTTATTTAATTATTATTCTCATTTTATCGCTTTGCACTTTTTACCGTGTGATATTTTCAAGAGAAATACGCAATATATAGATATCTCGCTTGCACTAATGTATGTAAGCGCTCGAACCTGATTATTTATCATGTGATATTTCACTTTATATTGATGTTCCGTTTGAATTATTAGAACTCGTAAGTACATTTTGATGAAAAACATTACGAATTACAAAATACGCAATATTTCGATTTAACGGTAGAATTTACTATGAAAAGAAAATTTTTGGACCGCGCATATTATGAAAATTTCAGATTACGAAATATCGTTGTTCGAATTAACGGACTTTTACTGTATATTATTTGTTTTAGATTTATTTTGTGAATGTTGGACGATCGCAGTATACGCTGGAGATGCCTATTGGTGGCGATGAGGTTCGCAACCCATCACACCGCGTCTCTCACGGGGGCGAAAAGAGAAAAGGGCGGTTAAAGTGTGGCAGTCCATTCTTTCTGCCTACCCTTTCAGAGAGACGGTGTGACAGTTGATTAGTTAGTTAGTTAGTTATGTTCCAAGAACTCACCAGAATTCCCGGACAGAAGAAAACGGCTGACGAGCAAACGTGCGCAATATTTTAATGAAACATCAGTATCATAGAATGTTCCAATATTTAACTGAAATATAAAAAATAATTAAAACAATTATTTATTATCAATAACTTACTAAATGTATGGACTGAAGTAAAGTTTGGAGGTGGCAAAAGAAAGATGAAAGATAAATGCGGTAGAAATGCAATACGGCAGTTAATTTCTCTTTTCAGCTACACGGGACAAGTCTAGTGTACCCTGAACAATGCGAGCTGGGTTCCGTCTCATGGTGTGACGGATGCATACCCATTTCTGCCTATCAACTTGTTCTCTGGTTGGTCTTTCGTCTGCTACGGCCCAGAGAATGGCATTTGGCACTGTTTGTTAAAAATTTCTGACTCATATAATTAATTTCTCTTTTTCTTTTTTGTATACTTTGTACAACACTTACAATAAAAAAAAATTAATTACATAGACATCTTTCGGACAACCAGTCCTTCTTCAGTGATACACATTACAAAGATACATATTAAAATATTATAAAATTGTTTATATTATGATCTGACAGATGTTATAAGATTTATTTTGGAACATTTATGGTTTTGTTATAACAAATATTATTAGTAATTACTTAAAACAAGGGAAATAAAGCAAATATTGCACTTGACGTTAAATTTATTTGATTATTTATAATATTTTCTTTATTTTTAATGGCTTTTTTATTTACTAAAATTTCAAGATTGCTCAATGTTATATTTCTATTATTAACATGCAAAATTTCAACGTCATGGCGTTGAAATTATATATATAATATAATTTATTTTAATGTAAGTGTTCTATATACAAAGTATATAAAAAATAAAAAGAGAAATAAAGCATCTACAACACAAAGTATGGCGAATATAGAAGAAACATTTAATTAATAATTAAAATTGTATCGATCTAGTTGGGGGAATGTATTTTACTTTTAATTGTATCTCAATAGAGACGAAGACGCAAACTGGAAACTGAACATGGATGATCAAGGTGTTTTACAGGACTTATGACCTGTCATTGGTTGGGTTAAGCGCACGCTTTATGTAATTACAACATTCCCCATTCCACATTTGTTATTGTGATCATGCATGACAAATTTTTGGAAGATATATACTTCAAATCTTTATATTCTTATATATACTATATAAAAATTTATATACTTCAAATCCATATCTATCTTCACGTGTCAGTTTCAATTAGCCATCTATGTAGATTTGATTGCACTTGTGAATTTTTCAAGATTAACCTATACAACCGACCCACTAACGCCATCTATGGAGAATGATTTTCGGCATTTAGCAAACTACCTTATTAACACAATGCGAAGGCTGTCGCCTATTTAACGTAATCTACATAGATGGCTAATTGAAACTGACACGTGAAGATATATATGGATTTGAAGTATATATACATCTTCCAAAAATTTGTCATGCATGATCACAATAACAAATGTGGAATGGGGAATGTTGTAATTACATAAAGCGTGTGCTTAACCCAACCAATGACAGGTCATAAGTCCTGTAAAACACCTTGATCATCCATGTTCAGTTTCCAGTTTGCGTCTTCGTCTCTATTGAGATACAATTAAATTTGAATTAACCACCCTTTGATTAAAATCCAGGATTTCGTATACAGGTATAAGTATACATTCACAAATAATGTATTTTACACTCTACTCGCATCAGTAAAACATTGTTTCTTCATCATTAAAACATACTGTCTTCACCATCTTCATTCATTAATTCTGTGTTAAAAACCATTTGAGCAATTATTTGATCATTTTGTGAACCCTTCCATTCAGCCAGCATTATCTACTTATTCTAGTGATTTCCAAAGTGGTCTATATAGACCCCCAGGGGTCTACGACAACTTGCAAGGGGTCTACGACAATTGTAAAAAAAATTAGGGGTCCATTAGAAGTAAATGGGGGTCCACGAGATGGTTCAACTAAATTGAAGCCAAATATTGAAACGCAAAACGAATATCGAAATTGTTGACGACCTTTTTTTTTTAGCTCATTTCGGGAAATTTAATTCCAAATGAGCTAAAAAAAAAAGGTTGCCGAAGATTTCGACCGGCAAATTTTCCCCAATGAGCAAAAAAAAAGTTTGACAATGAATTCTGGCTTTTTTGTTTCGGATTTTTTTTACCATGAAAAAAAAATCAATTTAAGAAAGCAGGAGATCTACACAAAATAGAAGAAATCGGCAAGGGGTCTACGGGACAAAAAAATTTAGGGACTTCTGACTTATACCAATGTTTGACATTCTTTAGGGATCATATTTCTATTATTATTATTTTTAGCAGTTTTTTTTTAAATTGCTGTATACAATTTTTCTAACTATTGATTCTCATGACATGTGATAGGTAGCTAATCTATCGCCATTTTATTGTCACATGAATTCTAAACCAGACCAAAGAGTTTTTTTTTTTTTTTTACACTGTCATTACCGGGAATCGAACCTGGGACCTTCAGTATGGCAGTCAGAGCTGGTGTCACTCTACAATTAAGATTGTCTTATTATATTCGTATCCTTATGCCAAAAAATTAACTTTTATATTAACCGTAATATTTATATTAACTGTTTGTGTGCTGGGCCTTTTTTCATAATATGTACTTAAATTGCGTGTTAAAAATAGGGAAAAAATGAAAAATTGGGATACTAAATAAAAAATCATAACTAGCGAATGCAGCGAATCATCCGAATGCCAGAGATTTACTGCGCGTCATATCGTCGATATGTCAACGACACGCAATTTATGATAGATATTCGTTCGTCGAAATATTTACGATACGCATTCAAACGGTTAAATCTATGAAATAAATCTTGTTAATGCACCAGAGGTTCATAATTAACAAATACTCTGTGTACTATAACCGCACCTTAAATTGATTATTTGACCTTATGGATTGTTGGTCATCCAAGTCATCATTGCTAGTGGTATTCTCCACATCTTGCTCCTTCCCGTTGAATGTTTCAGAGAATTTCTCATTGACGTATGAGGTGAACTGTTCGGGTGTCATCTCTGGCCTCATGGACTCCATCATGGAGCTAGAGGGGGAATCTGGTGTATTCATCTCCTGAAAACATTTATAAAATAAATAATCACATATACCATCCACAAATGTTGATAATTGAATCAGTCTGATAGGTAAATTAAAAACAATTATATAACTAACTAAAAAAACTAACTAACTAACCATCACGCCGTCTCTCCGTAGGGGTAGGCAGAAAGAAGGGACTGCCACACTTTTCTTTCCTGACATATTTCTCTTGCTTCCTCAACATTCATACATCGTGTCATGCACGCGCATCGATTTCTCTGACTCCTCACATAGCCGACATTCAATATTTGGTTCCTTCCTCTATTTCTGGTTCCATTTACATCATTAACATAATAATGAGCTATTTTCTGCTCAACTTGAAGATTGTAATAATAAAATTCTAATATCATTGATTTAAATCCTTGTTATTAGTATTTTTTTAAAGAAAAAAAAAAAAAAAACATATAATTTTTTTACCATTCTTTCTTCATTCATTCTTTCCATATGTCCAAACCATCTTAATGATCCTTTCATTATTTTGTTCATAACATGTCCATCATTCGCACCGCATTCACTTCTTCAACAATGATATAAAACTTCTTCTTCTTTCTTCGATGGCCCTACAGCCCATATCGAGCCTTAGCCTCCAGTATTCTTCGCCTACAACTCCTCCTGTCCTCCGCTTCGACCCTCCAATCTGACACTCTTAACAATCTTGCTCCATCTCTCCCAACTTCATCCTCCCATCGCAGCCTTGGTCGTCCAAATATATAAAACTCCATATTAAATAATTAATACAAACGAAAACATCTGATTTATAGTTTTATTTTAATTTATGACAAAATTATTGAATTCATTTGATATTGTGTCATGATGTCGTTCCCATAAAATATAATAAAACTTTAAGAAAACAGTTATCATAACGCTATCATTGATTGCACAATCTACAAGTTCCTACTTATTGTCTCCAAGAAGTCATTCTACTATCTGAAAAATTCTTGAAAAAGATTGACCGAGTCTAACCACCGAAAATGTAGGAAAAATAGTAATTGTAAAATACAATTAAAGTTTGTAGCACATAAGTTCTTGTATTTCCTAGTAAACAGTAAATATGAGGT
Organism: Lepidostoma basale; assembly: GCA_022606425.2. Taxonomy (NCBI): domain Eukaryota; kingdom Metazoa; phylum Arthropoda; class Insecta; order Trichoptera; family Lepidostomatidae; genus Lepidostoma; species Lepidostoma basale. The sequence goes on along the minus strand of JAHDVF020001106.1, from coordinate 2,061,413 downwards.
TAGAGAATATAAAAGAATATTTTGGACAAACAATAAGAATATTTTTAACATTTTTTGCAAAAATAAATCTGAGCCCTAATCATGAGTATTTTACACTCACCCTGGTGCTGAGATCTTCCATACTGCGGTAAGGAGTTTGCTGCTGCGAAATGCTGGAGAACATGAGCGAACCCTGGAATGTGGGGAAGTCTGACATCTCGCTCAGCATTTCATCCTGCTCATTCAGATTCACGGATGAAGACGCCTTTGAGATCATAGACTGCACCATGCTCACAGAACCTAAAATTAATATATGTATAAACTAATCAAAAATATTTTTAACAGAATACAAGAACCTAAGTATGTAACATGTGCAAATTAAAATTAGAGAGAGTACCAGGGACAGAACATTAACCCTCCCTTCCCTATGATGGGTATCTTCTACACGTTGCTTCTAAAAACCATCAATATCTTTATAAATATAATAAATACAAGGTTAAGATTTTAGGTATTCCTCCAGAATATATTTACGCATTCATTTAAATAAATAATATTAATAATAATCAGAATTTATCGGGTACATCGGAGGTATTTTGTGAAAATCGAAAATAAAGTCACGTATAAACAGCGCTTTGAGTGCGCCACACTATATTCGCATCTCAATCTTGAATATGTTCTAGCTCAATGTTCTCACTCTCGCCATCCCGCCGCGTCGGCACAGCCGGGAGTCCCTTTCGGGCTTGCAACCAGAGCGTTGCTAAATGATTTTTTAATGTTTTTAGCAATTAAATCTCAATTATTATAATTTTGACTTCAATTATAATTATATAAGGGGATTAGCTATGAATGTTCCTATTTTTCCGATTTATAATCGCTAATTTTTTAACGCGTACTGACTACCCTACACCGGAACGCGCGTTTTTATTTTAGCACCATAAGGGAAAGGTTAACGAGATATTAATGGGTTAATATTTTATGTTTAGAAAAGATTTTTTAGACGGGAGTTATTGGGGTGAATTTAGCAAGAGAACTGTTAATATTTTAAAACAAGAGTCAATGGCCATTTCACCCATTTGATTAGACAACAACAGCTAGTGAACAATGTATTACTTTATTAAAGATACGTTATAACTCACTAAGAGATCTGTGGTGCCATTTCCCTTTGTGTTTATCATTTCCAGAGGCCATGACGCTAGCCGGCCCGCTCGGGTCCAAGAGAGACAGCCTCAAAGCTGGGCTCGGTTCACTTAGGATTACATTCAAACATTCCATTGCAGCATTCTGTACATTGTGGTCACTAGCTTTGGAGTCTATGTGCTGGAGACATAACCAGTAAATCTGAAAAGGGGAAAACATTGTTCTAGTAATTATAATATACAGTATAAATTGAAGAATATTATTTTAACTTTGTAACACAATACTTTAAAAAAGTGTTGTCTAGCTCGAAATACAAGTTGGTGTAAGAAATTCTATGTCGAGCCACACTTGACATTGGAGTCATAAGGGTTAACATGTTGATATGAAAGTGTAATAGTGTATTTCTTAATAATTTAAAATTGTTCAATTATGAATCCACAACACAAAGCAATAGTGAATATAGATGAAAAATAAAAAAGACAACAAACAAATAAGCAACCTAATTTTTAGATAGTGAAAAAGGTCTTTATGATAGAACAATTTTCAATATTTATGATTAATTATTAAAATAGTATTAACCCTTCGCACTCATTAATTATATTTTTTTACATACCACCAACTGCTTAATAAATAAAGTAGGAGACTCAATAAAAAGTAATATTGGAATAGTTTAGATGTTGTATATAATTATATATATTTTGTTATTTCAAAAATTCTGTTGTATAACGTAAAGTCTAGCTCGAAATAGTTGTTTGGTGTAAGAAATTCTATGTCAAGCCACACTTGACATTAAAGTGGTAAGGTTAAATATATTGTTGCAACGCATAATTAATCTGCTGAACACGGTCTCCTTGGAGATCCACGTCTTTCATATTAATGAAAGTTCGTTTAGGAGACAAATACTCTTGACTTTAGATAGTATCTTGTCTTCCTAATGTTGAACCATCTCTCATGCGTTCCTGATATTAATTGTATATACATATTACATTTTACCTGTACTCAATAGATGCCTTAAACATTTATATTGTTTGTAATGTCTGTTGAGATAATAAACTGATTTGATTTGATATAAAACGTGATGGTGGACTTCTTAATAATGTATAAGACTTATATATAATTATACATTATTAAGACTTCTTAATAATGTATAATTGGATTAACAAAATTCAAAATTGTATTTAAAATTATTATTCGCCCAAAAAAATAACCACAAGATTATTAGTATGTTTGTATTTGTGTTGGTTAATAATGTATATCAACAACAATTTTCCGGTGATATCAGACAAAAATTATCTGAAATGTGGAAAGTAGAAAATCAAATAAAAATTAACCTGCAAGCACTTTTCAACTGGCAACACATCTGTTGGAAGTCCAGACAGTGGATTACAGAAAAACAATGCCCGAAGAGTTCCAAACCATCCTAAAATCGAGTGCTGACCGGCCGAGTCATTGGTGAGGACTTCTGAAATATAAAACAATAATGTTCAAGATTAACATGTCCAAGACAATAGACCTACGAGTGTCCACAAATAACTCCACCCCAATCTTTCTCCACGGTGTCCCCCTTGTGACCGCGACCAGCTTCTGCTACCTCGATAGTATGATAGCAGGTTCAGGAGGTACGGAGGAAGATGTAGCCAGCAGACTTAACAAGGCAAGGGGAGCATTCGCTATGCTTCGCCCTGTATGGCGCTCCGGTATCGTTTCGAGAAAGCTCAAGCTCCAAATATTCAGCAGTAGCGTTAAAAGCGTACTGCTGTACAGATGTGAGACTTGGAAGTTTACCGCGGACGTTATTGGTAAACTCCAGGTGTTAATAAATAGGAGCCTTCGCTCAATATTCAAAATCTATTGGCCCCAAACAGTGTCAAATGCCGTTCTCTGGACCATGGCAGGCGAAAAGCCAATCAGAGAACAAGTCGCTAGACGCAAATGGCTGTCAATCAATCACACTATGAGATGGAACCCAGCCTGCATCGCTCAGGGTGCACTGGACTGGTCCCCTATGGGGGGAAAGAGAAAGCGAGGCAGACCTAGAGCCACCTGGAGAAGAACCCTGCAGGACGAGGTTAAGGCAGCAGGCCTCACTTGGGATGATGTTGCGGGTGGGCATGCGATAGAGTCGGGTGGAGAAGGTTCCTTGAGGCCCTATGCACCACGGAGGTGTGACAGGACAAAAAGAAGAAGAAGAATGTTCAAGGTGAAAAAAACGGTTTGTTTAAAATTATAAGTCTAGTACTATCCATTGCTTTCATTAAAAAATATTAAAAGATTTACGATTAACTTTTCAGTTACTGTAATGTGTAATCACTACACATTTCAAAATTAGAGATTTGAAATTGAAAAATTGATTCAATGAACACTTTTTCTGCGGGTATATTTGCACGCTTATTAACACGCATATCTTGAAATCATGAAAATAAATAAAAATTTAAATATTTTTTTAAATGTATATTTAGTTAAAATCCACTAAGGCAGCTTGCTGCCATCTTCTGGTCTTTCATTAATAATATATATTTGAAATTATTATAAATTTACGCATAAAAAAAATACTTTTTTTTTCATTATTTATAATGAACTTCTACCATGAAATTTCACATAACAAAACATTTTTTTTTTAGTTAGTAATCGAAATACAATTATAATATTTAATTTATAAACTAACTAACTAACCATCACGCCATCTCTCCGAAGGGGTTGGCATAAAGAATGGACTGCCACACTTTAACCGATGCGGCATTCAATCCTTCTCTTTCTGCCCCCGCGGGAGACGTGGTGTAATGGGTTGCGTGTATACTTTAAAATGTCTTAAAAATATGTAAATAAAATTGTGTAAAAATACACTTCTAACAGATAACTTCGAGTCCTCGAAAGGAGTATTTATAGCTGCTGATCACCACCAGTCCAGTAGATGGGTATTGACCGCCCTACCTTCGGGTTATTTTCCGAGAAACATGCAAAAAAAAACAGGTTTTTTATTAATGAAATTCAATTACATATTAATTTTATTTTTTAAATTATGAAAAGTCAAATACTCGGCCGCAGACTTTGCATACCCCTTGTAAAACTATCATATTTATGAAGACTTGTGCTCAAGTTTTGATGGCACATACGCGTATCCCTAAAACTTTGTACATTTTAGGTACATTACTTTTTCTCAAGCGTGTACGTGATACGGGATAGCGCAGAATGGTACAGTCAAAGTGAACGTATCACATACGTTCTAATAGGTAGGTTGGTTAATACCCTTCCCACAGACAATGAGTTAACCACAGTTGATGTCAAGAGTGATAATATTTTTAATGTGATTGCTAAACAAAATGAAAAACCAAACGCTTGCAATGTTTGAAAGATGTGTTAACAATATTTATATAAATAAAATAATATAAATAAAAGAGGTGTATTTTATGTTGCATACCTATAGCAGCATTGACAATGTGGATAATGAATTTCTTCTGGTGATACTGACAGAGCTCTGCCACACAGCTTGCTGCACTCCTCCGGACAGGGACCATCTGAGAATCTATGTGACCCATGAAATTTACTAATAAATCTGAAATTAAAAATGTACAAACTTGTTATTCAAAACGAATATAAAAATCTATATGTGCAGAAGGTTCAAACATAAACAATATTAAAGTTTACGCGCGTAATTTGGGGATGCCTATCAATACTTTGGCTATCAAAATAATAAATCAGGAATCAATTGAAAAAAGTACAATTCAATGTGGTCCCACGGCGAAAAAAATTATGTTTATAACAACGTCGAAGTATAAAAAACCGGAAGATATTTTAAAAGAATGGTTCGTCAGCCTATATTTCATCTCTTACAAAAAAATGCGCAAAAGACAACAAGTTTTGAGGACTTCCGAAATGAAGACACTGAAGACGATAGCAGGCAAGACACTGAGAGATCGCGTGAGGAACATCAGAATAAGAGAGATATGTGAGGTTGAGGATGTTATTAGATGGAGCAGACAGCAAAAAGGGACTGGTACGGTCATGTTCAAAGAATGGACACCACCAGACTCCCCCATATTGCATTGCATAATCAGCCTCATGGGACTCGTCCTCGTGGAAGACCTTCTAAAAGATGGAAGGACAGCTGGGAATCTACCTCACAGGAGGAGCAACACTCTGGAGAACAGACCACATAGGTCTACAACAAGGAAGAAGAAGAAAAAAGACAACAAAGAATATAATTAAATTCGTATTTTAATTTAACTTAAAATACGAATTGTTAATCTATCGCTTACTGAACATTTCTTCTTTTGTGGCAAAGGAGGAGAGGGCTCTGATAATTCTTGGCAAGTTCACTTCAATACACTCCATCAGCATGGTATCAGGTTTAGCCAGCAGCGTGTCCAGAATCTCCCTTAGTCTCTGTATGGTGGCTTGAGCAAACAGGCGACCACGTCCTCCACCCGCACGCAGCCAGCCACGGCCCAAACACAGGCGGGACAGCACTGCTTTCAGCCATCTTGGAAATAAAAAACATCACATTTTAAAATAACCTAACTTAACACAGTGATAGATACCGCGTGTAGTAACGGGGAAGTTCATTAAGAAACTGTTGCCAGTGCATGAATTGCGATACATGTATAATTCAATATTATTCAACGTTTAATTAAAAGTATTTATTTAATCTGTATATGGACAATTGTATGAGAGAGCTGAAAGGGTTGGATGTAGGTGCCAAAATGAGCGGAGTGTCAGTAAGCTGTCTCTTGTATGCGGATGACGCTGTCCTACTTGCTGACAACGAGCATGAACTACAAGTCCTGGTGAATTGTATGTATGAGGTATGCATGCGAAATGATCTGATGATGAATGTTAATAAGTCCAAGGTAATGATTTTTTGAAAAGGAAGAAACCATGACAGTCTGCAACATTAGCGTGAATGGTGAAAATTTGGAGCAAGTAGTTGAGTTCGTGTATTTAGGTAGTATGTTTACAAGAGATGGGCGAGTGGAGAGGGATATTGAAAGAAGGGTTGGGGCAGGCAACAAAGTGAATGGTGCACTTAAAGTTGTCATCGCAAACAAAAACCTGTACAACAAAGCTAGAATGGCATTGCACAATGGTGTTCTTCTACCGACCCTTATGTATGGAAGCGAAGCATGGAACTGGCAAAAGAAGGATGAAAGTAGAATAAATGCAGTAGAAATGAGATCTCTTAGACGAATGTGTGGATATTCTGTGTATGATAGAGTGTCGAATGAAAATATAAGAAGTGAATGCGGTGCGAATGGTGTCATGAACAAAATAATGAAAGGATCATTAAGATGGTTTGGACATATGGGAAGAATGAATGAAGAAAGAATGGTAAAAAAATTATATGTTAACGATGTAAATGGAACCAGAAATAGAGGAAGACCGAGGAAAACGTGGCACGATCAAATAAATGAAATATTGAATGTCGGCCATGTGAGGAGTCAGAGAAATCGACGCGCGTGCATGACACGATGTATGAATGTTGAGGAAGCGAGAGAAATATGTCAGGAAAGAAAGGTGTGGCAGTCCATTCTTTCTGCCTACCCCTTCGGGGAGACGGCGTGATGGTTAGTTAGTTAGTTAGTTAATTAAAAGTAAAACCATATTTAAAGCTAATTACAATAATATGTTATTGGTAAACTCCAGGTCTTTATAAATAGGAGCCTTCGCTCAATATTCAAAATCTATTGGCCCCAAACAGTGTCAAATGCCGTTCTCTGGACCATGGCAGGCGAAAAGCCAATTAGAGAACAAGTCGCTAGACGCAAATAGCAGTGGATCGGTCACACTCTGAGACGGAACCCAGCCTGCATCGCTCAGGACGCACTAGGCTGGTTCCCTATGGGGGGAAAGAGAAAGCGAGGCAAACCTAGAGCCACCTGGAGAAAAGCCCTGCAGGACGATGTTAAGGCAGCAGGCCTCACTTGGGATGATGTTAGGCATCAGACATGCGATAGAGTCGGGTGGAGAAGGTTCCTTGAGGCCCTATGCACCACGGAGGTGTGACAGGACAAAAAGAAGAAGAGACAATAATACGAACTTCATGGTAGAGTAGCAAGAGCTATGACTCTACACCGAAGGTTCCGAATTCGATTCCCAGCGATAGCAGTGTGATTGTTACACTGTCTTTGGTCTGGTGTAGAATTCAGTTAACAATAAAATGGCGATAGATTAGTTACCTATCACATGTCTAGAGTTAATAGCTAAAAAAAAAAAAACCAGCAACCGGGCTTAAATAACCTGCTGTATACAAATGTGACGAGTAGCTATCACATTAAAAGACCCAAATGGCATTCCAAGAACCAGCAAAAAATGTTACACTCTGCTGCAAACCATTTATATAAATTTTAAATAAACATTTTTTACAGCATACTCAGAGATCAGCACGCGTTTTACGTAATGGATAAATTTAGCACCGTAAAACGAGTGTTAATATAGCATTGTAATTTTTCCAATACATAAACTACGATCAATGGATTACTTGACTTTTTTTTTTAAATTCAAGCCAACTAACCAAACCTTTATTATGTATCAATATAATTATAAGGATGCTTGATATAACTTTTTGTAATCAGTACCTTGGATTCTTACTGACGATTATGTTGTTGTGAAGATTGAGATGGATCTTGGATGCATGAAATGGGGTTCCTCCAACGATTATGCGGTTTAGTGTCTCATCTCCAACAAGTCGAAACTCAGCCTAAAATAATATTATACCAATTATTACACAATAAAAATTAAGATATTATATTTAATAACGTTTTGAAAACATTGTATTACCACAACACTTTTCAAAAACATGTTTCGGGACAACTTCCCTTCTTCAGTGTATGAATTTTAACGAAGATATTATATAATAAAAACACCCGCGTATTCTATTGTAACATTGTATCAAAATTTCGAAGCAATCGGTAAATAACAAAATTTCTAAGCAAATGTTTTATTCCAAAAGAAGACGAGTATTGGATTTCATTCAAACTAGTCTCAAAACCTTCCTGGGACAAGAACAAACTGTGAAATTTTCAGCGAAATCGGTTCAGTAATTTTCGAGAAAATCGTGGACAGACAAACATTCATGACTAACTAACCATCACGCCATCTCTCCGAAGGGGTAGGCAGAAAGAATGGACTGCCACACTTTTCTTTCCTGACATATTTCTCTCGCTACCTCAACATTCATACATTGTATCATGCACATGCGTCGATTTCTCTGACTCCTCACGTGGCCAAACATTCATTTTTATATATATAGATTTCAGATCTAAGCTGAAAACCCATATTTTTCATATTTCATACCCAATTTAAAACCTGCATATTTTGATTTATTATACTTTCTAATCGATCGCGAATATCAATCAGATGCAGCGTTCACATTTAGATTTAAAACATGTCTTAATGCGCCCTTGAGGTGATTACATCACAAAAACGGCGCTTTTAAAGTTGGCATATTATTATTATTACTATTATTATTATAGATAGATTGGGGTTCCAATCATTAGTAAAGCGTGATGGAGTCTTGCTGAAAGGTATACTTGTATAGAATAACACAAAAAACCATAAGGTATAGGAGGTATACGTAGAGGAGAAAAGTGTAGCGGTCTGTTCTCTCTGTCTACAACTCCGGAATGATGGTTAGTTGATAAGTTAAATTTATTTCTGACAACAAATTCGATATTAAATTCAATTCAATATACTAACCCTTTGGTGACTGCATAAACTCAAAAGAACGGGAATAGTTTCCACAAGAAGGGCAGAGAACTTGGATACCATGGAAGAATGGCAACCGATAGATCCCATGTACCTGCCCAACACACCGGCATGCATTTGTACATCACTGAGCCTGTAATCACATCATTATTTTTAATTTTAGAATGTTTTCATAATTTATTCTATTTTTAAATCATAATAGAGGCTCGACTTGGATATTGTCTTTTCGGGAGTATCAACCCGAAGGCTATTGCTCCCCCACATGTTGGAAATTTCTTTCTTGGATGATGAGGTTGGATATTGTTGGATGGTGAGGGAAGGGTATCTTGGAGGATGTAGTGGGTTGTGTCCGACATTTAGACCTGACTACCCGGGTAGGGAGGAGTGTGGAGAGGTCAGAGATGGCCTTGGAAAGGGGCCGAGGTCTTGGGTGAAGACCGAGGGACGGTGGTAGGGAGTGGCCTTGGATGGGGGCTGGTTTGTTCTAGATATGGAACCGCGTGGGACAAGAGTGGCCTTGGGTGGGAACCAGTATGGCAATGGGGTTAAGATACAGGATGGGACAATGATGGTGGAAAGGAAAGGATTGGGGCATGAAGCGTTGGAATAAACGGACGGCAACGATGACAGCGGCGGGGCAGAAGGAGGCAACGGGACAAAGAGAGAGTGCGGTGCAAGAGAAGGTGGCGTCGACAGCAGCAGGAGAAGCAAGGGATGGAGGTGTTCCAGGAACGCCAGCAGACTTGGAGATGGCTGTGGGTAAGGAAGATGGTAGCAATGGCAAAATGGAGAGTGAGTAATTACGATAGTCAGAAACTGTGGCGGCGGCACCGGAGGTAAATTACTCTACAGCGGCCTTAGATTACTCTACAGTACTGGAAAAGTAATCGGATATTTTTTTTTTAAATGATTTCCTCATCTTTTTTTTTGCAGCTAATTCGCTTATCTTTTTTTTGCAGCTAATTCGCTCATCTTTTTTTTGCAGCTAATTTGCGGATTCGTTTTAATAAAAGCAATTAAATTTAATTTAATAAACGCAATTCTTCTTGCTTTTCAAACCACGATGGCGCAGTTTCAAATGCTGTAAAGGCTCCATGACTGATTCGTTCTCCTTCATCATCCTCATTTGAGCTGATGAAGGAGAGGGAGGGAGAACGAGAGGAGGAGGAGGGAGGAGAAGTATGTAGCAAGTACCAAATTTTTTTTTAAAAGTATAATTCATTATGATTATACAAAACATCATTCCTAATGCTTCGTCCTGAATGGCATTTCGGTGTTATTTAAAAAAAAGCTCAATCTCCAATTTTTTATCAGCACAGTTGAAAGGGTGTTGCTTTACGGATACATGATACAATTCCTAAAAATGTACGTAATTTAAAAACTTTAGGTGTTTATGAATAGATGTCTCTGCTAGATATTCACAATCTTTTGGTCCCAGAGAGTGTCAGTTAGCATTTACTGGGCCGTGACATGCTAAAATCAAATCAGAAAATAGTCCACTAGACACAAATGATTATGGGTATCACATCATGAGACGAAACCCAGTCTGCATCGCATAATCATACTGAACTGGTCCCCTGTGGGCGGGAAAGGCAAACTTGACAGATCTAGAGCTACCTGGAAAAGAACCCTACATGACTAGGTTTCATATAACATGTTATATGTTTCAGGAGACATTAAAAAAAGGACGGCTTGAATGTAGTATAATTTTTAAAAATAAGTAAATAGTTTAAATAGTGTTACATAAGACAATATAGTGTTTAAATAGTGTTATATAATATATAAGTCAATTAATTTTAAGTTATACACTTTAGGATATGTGTTGCTTCCTTTAACTGCTCCCTAAATTTGAAAATTATATTATATATTGAAATTATATAGAGTACTAGGAATGCCTCCCTAGAACGGGTTACCCCAGTTGGGAGGTATTAAAACCATGTACTTGGTAAATGATCAATAAATAAATAAATATACAATTCTCTCTAACACCTCTGTACAGTGCCAATTTAATTTATTTTACTCAAATGACTAAATCTATGTAAATCTCATAGAATCTTAGTCAAAAAAATTACCTCCAGTTTCAAAAATCAAACGATATCTAAATGTAAATAATAAAAAAACATCGGAAATGGGCGTTTTTTGATTCCTGGTAAATGAAACAGTACTTAATGTACTTAACGAAAATATCAAATATACTGATAATGCAGTAATCCTAAAAGATTGCTAAAGCCATGCTAAACAAGCATTTCATGTACTAAAATCCGTGAAATATTATTCATAATACCAAACTACGTACTTGGTGTCATCGTGAATATGCTTCAAGAAATCGATCACTTTTTCCGCCTTCTCAAATGCAGACATTTTTATCGATTAGAAATTATTTTAGATATTTTGTAGTTGACATGCTCATTCGCGTATTTTTCAACATCCTCGATCGAAAACTACACAAAATATGAAAACAAATTATCCACCATAGAAAATAAGTTCTGTCATTCGTTCTGGCATAGCTGTCAAAATTGTACAAAGTATCTATTTTTTTACTTTAAGGCGACTGTGTGATAAATCGAGCTGTCAAGTGTATTTTATAATGTGCAGTACTTAGCTATGAGTCAATATAAATTAATCCATGCACGGTACGAAAGTACAAATAAAAGTCCAATTATTTGTATTGGAATATAACTAACTAACTAACTAACCATCACGCCATTTCCGCGGAGGGGTAGGCAGAGAGGATGGATCGCCACAATGCTCTGTCCTGGTATACCTTTCGGGATTCCTCTACATTCATACATCGTACCATGCACGCACGTCGATTATTCCGACTTCGAATGTGGTCGCCTTTTAGTAATTGATTGATTTGGTCATGCAATGTTTTCCTCTGTCGTCTTCGGCTTCTTTTTCCACTCACGCTGCTTGTGTGCAACTTTTTAACCATTCTACTCTCATCCATTCGTTCCATATGTCCAAACCATCTCAGGAATCCTTTTTTAATTTTATCCATGATGTAGTCATCTGTCTTACATCTCTCTTTTATTTCATCGTTCAGTATTCTATTATACAACGTTTTCCCGCACATTTTTCGTAGTGATCTTATTTCTATGGCGTTTATCCTGCTTTCATCATTCTTTCGCCAGCTCCAAGCTTGACTTCCATACATGAGGGTTGGCACTAGAACTCCATTGTGTACGGCCATCTTTGCTTCTGTGGATATGTTTCTATTTGCAGTAATGACTGAGTGTGCCATTTATTTTATTCCCAGCACCAACTCTTGTATCGGAATATTTTATTTATACATAGATTTTAGGAGTTAACACTGCAAAGTTCCATAATTATGATTTTCTGTATGAATTGAAACACTGTTTTTCCACTGAGCATAATAATACAGATTTTTTTCGAAGGCATTTAAACTTATTTAGTTGTCCCAAATAATTATTTAATACTTTTGAAACACAGAGAAAAATGTATTCAACAATTAAAAAAACACCGTTTTAATTCGAATCAAAATCAAAATATTTTTAAATAACCGACTAACTTGCTAATTCAATTAAAAATATTTTTATTTGATTGCTTAGGGAAATGATTTTGAGGAATAATAATGATTGGGTGATGAATTGGAGAAATAAAATAAACACAAAAACATTTTACAAATTCAACGATTTATTTGTGTACTGAGTGTTCAAAACCAATAAATTAAATTTGACAATATTTTGGCACAAATAGTATGCATACCAATCAAGACACATGCAGTGTCTTGTTTATAATTTTGTATTAAGCTGACTGTTTTTAAATTGCGTACATTCAATAAACATGCGTTTTACACAGACAAATAATAACCGTGTTGATCTAGAAAAATAATATAACCATATATTCCTAATAATTAGAAGATTCAACCCTCACAAATGGGTTAAAAAACTATTGATTTATTGTTATATGCTGTAAACGATTGAAAAAAATTGGTTGCATCATCCAATTTACTGATATTGAAAATATGTATATAAAATACCAACATTTACTAAGCCCTCGAAAAAATCACCAATGTTTATAAATAACTATTTTTATTTATAAAGTACTGCAAAAAACCAATCACACATCATGTCATGAACAAACACGAAAAATAAATAATACATTAAGTACATTCCTGAATAAATATTCCAATGTCAAAGTACCACACAGCCAACACTTCAACACACAATTCTTAGTAAACAACAAATGTATTGTGTAACAAATGAAAAATTTACATTAACATTATGACTAGTTGAATTTAACTAAATAATATATATACTTACATTTTTTTTTTAGTTAAATAATGTTTAATAATTGATGGTACTATGTTGTTACTTGCCTCAAATTTAAACATAAACAATTTTTTTATTGTTATTTAAAAAAAAACAGTTGAAAGAGTATAATAAAAATTACTAGACTTACAATGCAAAAAAAACAATAAAAAAGCATGTATATCTTTTGAGTTACATATCTATTAAAATATACATAATAAGTCGTCATAATAATTAATCGAGTTACAAATATAAGCAGTATGTCATAATAAATATAACTATTTAAATAAAATCAGAATTATGTGCAAATAAAAGTAAGAGTGGTTACAATATATTATGTACGGAGTGTAACTTCAAAGCTTTGGATATTTATTAATAAATAAAAATTAATATAACCCGACATGCAATCATTTTCTTTTTCATAAATATATCCACTGAACAAGATAACAGAAAATTAATTAATAAATATTGTCTAGATCAGTGGTTCCCAAAGTAATAGCCAGCCTTTTGCCAGTTCCATTCGGGTCAGTACAAGAACACCAGCCATTTTATCTTTTTTGGATAGGTTTTTGTTTGTGATGACAACTTTAAGTGCACCATTCACTTTGTTGCCTATGAATTATGTAATATGTATACTATGTAATCCTCTTTACATTTTTTTAAAGCTAATTTAAGTGAGAACAATATTGAAAATTTTAAATTAAATATTTATATAAAATGTCAATTAATGAAAACAGTATTAATTTCTTAAACAGTTACATCATGGGCGCCCCCCTCAACTGACTTAACACCCCCTCTCTGTCTCTGGACCCTCTACCACCCCCATGGAAGGCTCCAGTGCCCACTAGGGGGCATTATCACCCTTTGGGAACCTATGGTCTAGATCAGTGCTCCGCAACTGGTGTGCCGCGAGCGGGACACAAGAGTGCCGTGGCCAAAAGTATAATGAAAAAAAAATTTTGTTCTAGTCGGAACTTGTGAGTTGCGAAAGAGTCGACTCATTCGTAAATCAGTTCAGGAGACATTGATGACTTTCTTTTTGTTTATTTTAGGTCATTCGTGAAAAATCGGTTGCTGGCAACCTCAATTTTTTAAGTTAACAGCGACTGCCAGTAGAATTCGCAAAAATTAGGTCCTTCGATCTTTCGATCTTCTTTCAATTCTAGGAAGAATTTATGTGTGCCGTAGATGAGAAAATATTGCGGAGCACTGGTCTAGATTATTGATGAATGTATTACAAGTCAATAGAGGACAATATTGTTTGTATGTATGAACAAAAGAAGGATTATAAACTCCAATTAATAATGAAATAATTTAGGGGTTCCTAGATAAAAAGCTATCAGAAAAATAATTATGAAAATTTATAATAAAACGTAACCAAAGCCGGTATTTTAACATATTTTTTTAAGGAATGTTGCACTAACATTTTTCTAACTGATTTATTTTATTTATTTTTTTATAATTACCCTAGTCAAACCAATCAACAATTAATTAAATTACTAAGAAACTAATAGTTTAGAAAGTGTGAACCACCGACACAAATTTTCTTTTTTTTTTAATATCACCGATTTCTTCCATCCACATGAGTTGACATTTGTAAATGTTTGAAGTCTTTCAATCCAGTAAATATGCACCGAACATACATTTAACACGGCATCACAAAAGAGTAATATTAAATTCCACGCAGAAACAACATGCCCAATTCACTCATATGTCAATAAGATAACCTAACAAAAATAAAAAACATGTATTTTGAAATTTATTCATCATTGTTTTGGCTGGAGCACTATGATACTTCAACATTATTAACTGTTTAATTTGGAACACTGTTGTAATATCACAATTTATGAAATTTCTATGACATTGTTGCAACAGCTGATTCGCCAACCTGTGTTGGTAACATCAAGTGTTATAAACAACAGACAATTTCATATAAATTAAATAACATTTTTGTTTTGAATGTATACAAATACTTGTAGACAAATACTGGATTTTACCCATTGCGGGTTAATCATTTTTAAGGATTAATTGTATCTCAATAGAGACGAAGATGTAAATTATTTTTGGAAACAGAATATGGTGGTCGAGGCGTTTACAGGACTTATGACCTGTCATTAGTTAGGTTAAGTGATCGCTTTATGTAATACAACATTCCCCATTCTGCCCTTCTTACGACCACCACGTCTGACAATTTTTTGGAAGATGTATATACTCGTATGCTACAATGTTGGACTATACTTCTCATTTTTTAGTTTAATCTACACTAGCGCCATCTTTTAAAATTAGATTAAGATCTTTATTAACGCAATGTGAAAGGCTACCGCCATTAACATACATTGCTAGATAACCCCTGGAGATGTCTCTCCAATTTTTATGCTTTTTAACTTGGACCAGGTTTTTTTTACAACATTTTGAATGTACACAAATACTTGTAGATGAATACTGGATTTTACCCATTGCGGGTTATCATTTTAAGGATTAATTGCATCTCATATCTTCAGGTATCTCTTGTATTTTCAGGTAGATGGAGGTATCCTCCGATACATGTCGTGTTTTTTTAATATTTTTTAAATAATGATTAGATTAAACAAAGTAATATTCAATATTCTAAGTTTATTACTATGAAATTCCGGTGTTAATGCCTTAGTGTTCACAAAATTTCATATAAATTAAATAAATTATTATATTATAACAGTGTTTAAAATTAAACTGTTAATGATGTTTCCTTAATGAAATTTTATTTCAATGACACCAGTGATAAAACATTTTTATTAAATTATTTAGTATAACCATTTAATCGCAACGAAAAAAAAACAATCCCAGTAAAATATATAAAAACGTATTTATGTATTAAAGAAAATTTGACAACACAAATAAAAAAACAAAATAAATTGTTTATTATTAGAAGGACAAAAGTCTAAATAGAGTAATTAAACTTCAAAGATTTGACAAAAATATGGACAAGATTTTAAGTGAATACAATAACTTACAATTCATCTTTAATCTTCGCTTCATTCAAAACATTCATATAGTTATCTATCATATCTAAGATCTGAATGTAGTACTCCGTATCTTCTATAGATTCGTCTGAATTATCGTCCTTTCTCTCAACAACAATCTTCCCATACAACTTTTGCATATTGTGAAACAAAATCAGAAGTTTCTTGTCTTTATAATGGTGGTGTTTGCATATATGACTGAAAGTATTAATGACAGAAAATATCTTTTCTATATGATCTACGTTTGTGCTGTCGTACTCAAAGTATTCTTGCAACAGCTTACTTAAGATTTCGCAAGATATCGGATTCGCTAGTTTACTCATCAAATCAACTTGATAATACTGTTTTAACTTCTCCTCGTCCAACTGGTTTCCTGGTATATGATTTTCTAATACGGACTGATGCTCTAGAACCAGGTCTTCTAATAAAACTATTATTTTTATTTTCAGTTTAACATAAGAGGGGTTTTCGGATAATAATATTTTATGGATAACATCCATACCGTGCTTTGAAAAGATCTGCTTTTGTGCTAAAGGAAACCTCCTAACCAGACAACTTAGTGCGTAGACTGCTTTGGCTTTAACGTGTTCATTTTTTTCTAGCGCTAAAATCTTCAGTAAGTGGTCACCTGCGTTCGAATCTAAGGCTTGAATTTGGACTTGAAGATTATTTTGTAAACATGATCCTAACAGTTTAATTGCTTCCGCTTTCAACGTAACGTCCGTGTTATTCAATTGTGGGTAAACGATTTTTTCAAAGCCTCCGATTCGAACAAACTCCAATGCGTTATCGTACTGATGCACTAAATATTCCAAATCAATCAGGATGTTGAGTATTTCCACTGCAGCAGGACTATCTACGACTTCTTCTTCTAATTTATCTTTAGCCGTGTTTGTTTGCGGGAAGAATTTGTTAATTATATCGTATCGTTCAAAAAGTCCTCTCATTATTTCACTGTCTGTTTTCATATGCATTTTCATAGCTTTAAATACAGTTTTTAGCTCTTCCAATGTTCGAAACTTATCCTTTGCGTCAAATCTATCTCCTGGTATATTTTTAAGAGCCTCTTGCAGTTTTTCTTTGAAATAAATATCGGCTTTCTTAAACTTTTTAGGTGCTTCGTCGGATGTGTTTTGTGTGGCACTGGCATTTTTGTTTTCGGGCAACACTGACAGTGATTTAACACCTTCTTCATCAGCATCCAGTAACTTGGCCTCTGTAATTTTTGTTTCAAAATTAACTCTTACATGGAGTCCTTTCGGGATGGGCTGGCCTGAAAAAAAAAGGACACAAGATTACCTCTCAATAACTTTGTTTAGCTTGCATGTGTGGGTTAAAATTATTAATTATTATAATATTTTTTGAATGTATACATATACTTATATACGAATACTGGATTTCACCCATTGCGGGTTATCAATTCATGATTTAATTGTATCTCAATAGAGACGAAGATGCAAATTGGAAACTGAATATGGTTGATCAAGGTGTTTACAGGACTTATGACCTGTCATTGGTTGGGTTAAGCGCACGCTTTATGTAATTACAACATTCCCCATTCCACCTTTCTTATGACCATGTCTGACAATTTTTTTTTTGGAAGTTGTATATATGTTAAAGTTTACACCAGAATTCACATATCATCTATGAAGATTTGATTATATATGTTAATCTCTAAGATTACTCTATATAATCTACATACTAACGCCATCTATGAACCATATTCAGTTTCCAATTTGCATCTTCGTCTCTATTGAGATACAATTAAATCATTAATTATTATAGTTTAATAATTTTATTTATATATAGGGGACAAAACGCTAGCCTCTTGATCCAGGGGACATGGTTCAAGCCTGGATGAGACCCAATTATTTCTTCATAATAATGAGTAATTTCTGCTCAGTTTATAGATTGTATAATAAATTCTAATATCAATGATTTAATTCCCCGGCATCAGATTTTTATAACAAAAAAGTTTAACAAATTAAAAATATAACTAGCAACTAATCATCACGCCGTCTCCTCGAAGGGGTAGGTAGAAAGAATGGACTGGAACACTTTTCTTTCCTGACATATTTCTCTCGGTTCCTCAACATTCATACATCTGGTCATGCACGCACATCGATTTTTCTGACTCCTCATGTGATGGACATTTAATATTTGATTGATTTGATCGTGCCACGTTTTCCTCGGCCTTCCTATATTTCTAGCTCCGTTCACGTCGTTTACATATACCTTCTTCATCATTCTGTCTTCACTCATTCTTTCTATGTGTCCAAACCATCTTAACGACACTTTTATTATTTTGTTCATAACACTTTCATTCGCACCGCATTCACTTCTTATACTTGCATTTGATAATCATATACAGATTTACACACATTCGTCTTAGAGATCTCATTTCTACTGCATTTATTCTACTTTCATCCTTCCATTGCCAGTTCCATGCTTCGCTTTCATACATAAGGCTCTGTAATTCATTTTACAGAAGAAAATTATAACGCCATTTATAAAGTATCTATTTTTTTTAATTATTTCAAAAATGTATTTGAAAACATTTTTAAGATATTAAATATATACGTATTAAAATGCGTATTTTTTTTTTTTCGTGTATCCAAAAAAGAAAACTGAAAACAGTGCCACAATATTGATCATATTCGAGAAAATTCTAGTGAGATTCGATGACATTTTTTAGTTAAGGTAAGAAATATCGATATAATATTTGAATATATTATCATCGAACAATGGAATCGACCAATGAATAACAGTGAATACAATTCAATCGAAAAAAATGAAATAACAATGTCAGTCAAAGACAATATGAAAACAAAAAAAAATGCTCACCTTTTTTAACAACCTGCCACTCGTGTGTTGGAATAAATTGTTCCGTCTGATTTGTGTCATTTGTAACATTGCAATAACACAACATCACACATACTAAAAGAAATATTGAACAATTTTCAAAAACCTTCATGTTGAAATGTCAAAGTGCTGTCAAAATCACTGAAGGAAACACAGTAACCCTTCAGAGGGCTCATACAATACGGCCTAATGAAACACTCGTTTTGTCAATAACTGAACTGTTTACGAGAAAAACTTGATTTAAGCCGAAAAATTACATTTCACTCCTGCCAAAAATATTCTTTTAAAACTCATTGGTCCACGTTTTACAAATTTTCGCCATTTGTAAACACTTTACATCAGCTGTTTCAATAGAATGTTGCCATACTTTTAAAATATCAATTATTGTAATGTTTATTTTCTAAAACGTTATATACACAAACCATAATTTTTATCCAACATATAATTATAATATTATAACTTTATACCCACAATAATAAAGAGGTATACGATACGCATAAATAATTATTGCATTTTCACTTATCTTACAAGTTAGCATTTTTATAAATATATTTTTATTGACTTTTTATATTGCTAGTTCTTAATTGTTATAAAAGAACATTACATTATTTTAAATTATTTGAATGATGATTGATATTCAATTATTAAGATATAACACATGTCGAAATGAGTAATGCAAGGAGCAAATTTCAGATACAAGACATTTTTGTGGATTTCAAAATAAATGGCAGGTTTGATCAAAAAATTTACCGTTATCTTTTTCAAGATGAAAGGTATTTTGATACGTTAAAGGTAAATAAAATTGCTTTATCGTGTTAACCTTACTATGAATCAAAACGTTATAAATCAGTTCTCTTATTATCTGTATCGCTAGATGTCTCCTACACAATTTATGGGTGAAATGATGCTTACAACTCAAGAACGAATGGAATTATTGATGAAAAATAAAAAGAATATGAAGAGAAACAAAATGAATACAATTGAGTTGTCTCCTGAATACGTAATTTTTCAAAATTTTAAAAAGTGCGCAACCGCCTCTTTCGCTATTATTAACTACACAGATGTAAGTAAAATCACAATGTTATGTATAATAAAAATAAATCAACATGTAAGGAAAAAAAATTCTTTATAATTTATATTTTGTTTAGTTTCATTTGTTTTTACGCTGATATTTTTATCTATTTCGGCAGCTCACGGCCATCTTCTGGTGTCATCCATCTTACATACATGTACAACACATTACATGTAGTTTTTATTTATTTATTTTCATTATTTACAAGAAACTTCTACCAAGAAATTTCAATATTATAAGTCTTGGTGTCGAGAATGTATGAGGTATGCAAGTCAAATGATTTAATAATGAATGTTGTAAAGTCAAAGGTGTTACTTTTTGAAAGGGGAGAGCAAATGACAGTTTGTAATATAATTGTGTACGAAGAGAACTTGGAACGGGTGAGTGAATTTGTGTATTTAGGTAACATGTTCACAGTGGATGGCCGAACGGACAGTGATGTTGAAAGAAGGGTTGGTGCAGGTAACAAAGTGAATGGAGTTTTAAAAATAGTAGACAATCGCAAACGTAGAATAATATTGATATACCGACCAAAGGCCGACATCTGATTGCCAAAGATTAAGAGTAAAAATATTTTTATTATTATTATTTTCAGAAACTTGCTTTATTCAAAGTAATTTTTGAAAAGACTGAGAAATTTGGACTTCAACCCAATGTGAACTTCATCAGGCTAGCTCCGGGGATGCGATTGACCTTCACTGTGACCTTGTCTGCTCCGATGTACCAAGATTACCTCCATAAAGTGGTTTTAGAAACCTCCAAGGAACAGTTTGTAGTCCCAATCATATGTGAGTTAATCTATTGTATAAAATCATGCTTCAAAATAATATATAATTGTGCGCACTAAAATCATAATTAATATAGACATGCTTCGACGAAAATTGCATAATCATTTTATATTCTTTTGATCATGAAGAACGTTCTACCTATTATGAGAATTATATAATAATTTATTGTGTCTTGAGCAATGATATAAAACTCCATATTAAATAATGAATTCACGTGAAAATATCTGTTTTCTAGAAGTTTTATTATATTTTAGATGGAATGACATATTTCGCCCTTCTAAGGCATTCTTAAATATCATTCCATCTATACTATAATAAAACTCTTAGAAGATGAACATTTTCATTTGAATTAATAATTTAATATGGCATTTTACATCATTGTTCAAGAAACAATAATTAACTTAATTCGAATTGTTTTTTTTTTTTACAATTAACCGCTTAGTTGTTAAGTCGTGGATTATCCATTTATAGTGTGTAGGTGTGTTGAATCTATACATTTTTTCAGGTATAGGACCACGTCCGATGTTGGAAATTCCAGATAAAATCAACTTGCCATCTGTTCCAGTCAAAAATGAATCGTCCACCAATATTTGTATAAGAAACGTTGGAATGGTTGCCAGCAGTTTTAAAATCTTAACTGAAAAGTAAATAATCATCAAATTGTTTTTTTTTTACGTAATACATTTTTTGGTGTATGCATGAATGCAAATCTGTCTTTTGTATATTAATATAAAAAAAACTTCCGCTAACCTAACTAACTAACTATCACGCCATTGAACCAAAGGGGTAGGCAGAAAGAATCGACCCCCACATTTTCTTTCCTAACATACTTCTCTCGATTCCTCAACATTGACAACGACCTTCGTGGCAGAGTGGCGACAACTATGGCTGCCATACCGAAGGTCCCGGATTGGATTCCCAGTGATGAAAGTGTGATTCTCACATTGTCTTTGGTCTGGTGTAGAATCCACGTGACAATAAAATGTCGATAAATTAGTTACCTATCACATGTCATGAGAATCAATATAATAACTATACCATTTACATTAATTTAGCTTGCGCTGTATAGATCTAAAGAGCTCTTCAACAAAATAATAAATATTAATAATAATATTAATCTTCTTCTTCTTCCTTATTGTAGACCTATGTGGTCTGTTCTCCAGAGTGTTGCTCCTCCTGTGAGGTAGATTCCCAGCTGTCCTTCCATCTTTTAGGAGGTCTTCCACGAGGACGAGTCCCGTAATGCTGATTATGCAATGCAATATAGGGAAGTCTGGTGCTGTCCATTCTTTGAACATGACCGTACCAGTCCCTTTTTCGCTGTGTGTTCCATCTTATGATATCCTCAATCTCACATATCTCTCTTATTCTGGTGTTCCTTACGCGGTCTCTCAGTGTCTTGCCTGCTATCGTCCTCAGTGTCTTCATTTCGGAAGTCCTCAAAACTTGTTTGGTCTTTACTGTGTCTGCCCTTGCTTTGATGCCATATGTAGCCATTGGTCTTATAAGGTCCAATAATAACAAATAATATTATGGTGTTGAGTATTTTTAATGTGCAATTTTTCGCTCTGTTTTTAGACCGTTTTCTGTACAGCAGGGGAATGGAAGACTTTTGCCCAATGAGCATACAAATATAACTATTAAATTGAAGCCATCTACAATTGGAGACATCAATCAAAATCTACAGATTATTCTAGATACAGGTATTTCTACCGTTTTTAAATTAATTCAACAAACATACAAATTGGGGATTATCAAATAGAGGCATCTAAAAAAATAAACATTATGAAAAATGTCATCTTTCCGCAAGTATTCTATACATGATAACATCATTATAATAGTATGCGATCATCATCATCAGCTTTTAATTGTCTAGTGTTGAATATATGCCTCCCTTCCGGACTTCCACAACTCTCTAACCCTCGCCACTCTGTGCCATTGACCTCCTGCCACTTTTTTTATGTCATCAGACCATCTTGTAAGGTGTGTCTGACATTTAGTATTTTGTTGATTTGATCGAGCCACATTTTCCTCGATCTTTTTCTATTTTTTGTTTCAGTCGTATGCCAGAACAGTTGAAGATAACCACATGTAACTGAATTGTTCAAAATGTAACATTTCTAAAAAAAAACTCAGATTTTTATTTTTTGAATTCTCGAATAT
Organism: Lepidostoma basale; assembly: GCA_022606425.2. Lineage (NCBI taxonomy): Eukaryota > Metazoa > Arthropoda > Insecta > Trichoptera > Lepidostomatidae > Lepidostoma > Lepidostoma basale. The sequence goes on along the minus strand of JAHDVF020001106.1, from coordinate 2,038,438 downwards.
TTGCTTAGGTAAAAGAATTTTAATAACTTATTCCTGAATAAAGGTGTATCAATTTTAGGCGAACAATTGGAGTGTAACTTATTCGCCACAAGTCACGAAGTTGACGTAAAGTTGAATAGAAACGAAATATTTATTCCAAGAGCATTCATTGGACTTTCGTGTCATGCTGCAGTGAGGATTATTAATAGCACTTCTGAACGATTGGATTTCCAATGGATGAAGAATCCGTGCTCAATTGAAGGTGAGAACTTGTTGTTAACATAAGTGTCTTAATATTTACTTAACCTAACCTAACATTACTAATATCTAACCTTACCTAATACAATATAATTCCAGTGATGAAAATAGGTTATTAATATCATTCATAACTAACTAACTAACTAACCATCACGCCGTCTTACCGAAGGGGTAGGTAGAAAGAATGGTCTGCCACACTTTTCTTTTCTGACATATTTCTCTTGATTCCTCAACATTAAAACATTATGTCTTGCACACGCGTCGATTTCTCTGACTCCTCACGTGGCCGACATTCAATATTTGATTGATTTGATTGTGCCATGTTTTCCTTGGTCTTCCTCTATTTCTAGTTCCATTTAATTTTATTCTTTCCATGGGTCCAAACCATCTTAATGATCCTTTCATTATTTTGTTCATAACACCATAATTCGCACCGCATTCACATCTGATATTTTCATTCGACTCTCTATCATACACAGAGTATCCGCACATTCGTCTAAGAGATCTCATTTCTACTTCATTTGTTCTACTTTCATTCTTCTTTGCCAGTTCCATGATTCGCTATATGTAATATCATTCATAAACTAATTTTATCAATTAAATCTTACATAGTAATCAGGCTATGTTGGCAGTACACAATATTGTTCTTGTATCGACCCTTATGTATGAAAGTGAAACATGGAACTGGCAAAGAAGAATGACAGTTGAATAATTGCAGAAGAAATGAAATTTCTTAAACGAATTGTGGTAAATCTGTATATGATGTCAAATGAAAATTAAAGAAAATACTGAGTGCAAATGAAAGTGTAATAAGCAAAATAATTAAAGGATCATTAAGGTGGCTTGGACACATTGAAATAATGAATAAAGACAGGATGGTGAAGAGCGTATATGTAAATGATGTAAACGGAACTATAAATATAGGATGACTGAGGAAAACGTGGTACCATCAAATCAATTAAATATTAAACGCCACGTAAGGAGTCGGTGAAAACGACGTGCGTGTATGACATGATAAATGAACGCCGAGGAAGTAAGAGAACGTTATCAGAAAAGAACAATGTATCAATCCATTTTTCTGCCTGCTCCTTCAGAAAGAAGGGTTGATGGTTAGTTATTATTTTTTTAATATAACCTAACCTTACATTACCCAAGCTAACATAATAATATAATCTAACCTTACATTACCTAACCTTTCAATCAGAAGTAGTATTTAAGTTAAGAATTACCAACTGTAGTACAAAATAATAACATATTTTAATATTTTAGCTACTCGGTAAATTATTATCTTTCAGATTCAAAGAAGTCGTTCAAATGCCTTGAAGAGTTTAAAGAAATTGAATATGGAATACGGAACGAAGCTCCCGAAAATGACGGCGACAAGAGATTCCACGAAGATCTGCAAATATTGTATGAAAGCAGGCCGTTCGCTTTTTACGACAAGCATTTTGATATATTTCCAACCGTAAGATAAACCATTTTGTTATAATATCATTATCATCATCGACTATTCCTGGACGGAGGTCTGCTTCCGTGTCTGTTAAACCTGAGCAACACGCATCCATGTCGTACCGGCAGTCTCTTTAATGTCATCCCTCCATCGAAGTTGGGAAATCCCTGGGTTTTGTATCACAATTTTAAAATGCCAGCAAAGAAAGCGTTTTGTGCATCTATCATTAGAGATGTGAGCGACATGGTCTACCCAGCGCCATTTTAGCACTGCCACTCTTCCGATAATGTCTGACGCTCCTGTTCTGGTTCTAATAGTGGTATTTCTCACCCTGTCTGATATAATAATAATAAACTTTCTAAATAACTTTTTTGAAGTTTAATAAAAACTTTTATAATATTTTTAAACTGCGATAATTTGACATGTCAAATAAAGGCAAAGTGCATTTTTTTCTTTTGACATAAATTTAACTTAATTACTTCTTCTTCTTCTTCGTGTGTCTCGTCGGGTCCCTCCAACGTTGACTATCACGTGAGAGTGACAGTTAAATTAAGTATTTATTCTTCTTCTTCTTCTTTTTGTCCTATCACACCTCCGTAGTGCATAGGGCCTCAAGGAACCTTCTCCACCCGACTCCATAGCATGCCTGTGAGGCCTGCTGCCTTGACCTCGTCCTGCAGGGCTCTTCTCCAGGTGGATTTAGGTCTGTCTCACTTCCTCTTTCCCCCCAAAGGGGACCAGTCTAGTGCACCCTGAGTGATACAGGCTGGGTTCCGTCTCAGAGTGTGACCGATCCACTGATCCATTTGCGTCTAGCGACTTGTTCTCTAATTGGCTTTTCGCCTCCATGGTCCAGAGAACGGCATTTGACGCTGGGGCCAACAGATCTTGAATATTGAGCATTGACTATTTACATATACAAAAAATATATTGAAAGCATATTTATTGTTTCTTGAATTATGATATGAAACTCCATATTAAATAATTAATACAAATGAAAGCATCAATTTTATATTAGTTTTATTATATTTTATAGGAATGACATATTTGGCCTTACGTAAGCCATATCAAATGTCACTTATAATGCCTTAGCAAAGAGATACAAGCTTCTTCTTCTTCTTCATCAGCCTATTACCGTCCACTCCTGGACAAAGGCCTTCTCCATTCGCTTCCACGCCACTCTGTCTTGTGCAGACTGCATCCAGGTTATTCCGACATGTCTGTTCAGATCATCCTTTCACCGTAGTTGCGGTCACCCTGCACTTATCTTTGCCGTCCACGGTCTCCAAGTCAGCAGTATTTTTGTCCATTTCTCATCCGAACTTCTGGCTATGTGACCTGCCCATTGCATTTTAGAGTCGTTACCCGTTGGATGCTGTCAGTGACCTTTGTTTTTTCTCTCACCGTATCATTTCTGACTCTGTCTCTTAGGCTTATTCCTAACATGGCTCTTTCCATGGCTCTTCATGGGTCACTCGTAGTGTCTCGGCACTTTGTTTGGACAGTGTTACAGATTCGAAGCCATAAGTAGCAACTGGCAGCACACGTGCATATTGAGAGCACATCACAAAAAACACACCTCTACTTTAATAATTAATTGTTTAAAAAGTATAGTGAATATACTCGCTATTTTGCTTAGATGGAGTGGTGGGTATAATCGCGCTGAGCGACTAAACTCGCTTGCGGCATTTAAATGGTTAAATGAAATTTTCAGTCGGAAGACGTGTGGCCAAACACTGAAAAGGAAATCCTCTTATCGTTCAAATCCAATAAAGTGGGCGAGTTTTTCGCCAAAGCATACTGCGACATATCCGGTCAGATGGAGCGTATCCCTCTAACGGTGAGGGCCATCTGCCTAGGACCTCAGCTCAAATTCTCTCTGCACCATCTCAACATGGACTTGTGCTTTGGAAACGAGTGCACAATTGATTTGCCCCTCCACAATGAAGGTAATATCTCTAAAAATAATATATATGTAACATATAATATAAGAAATTTAAAAAACTATTTATTTATTAATTGTCGAGGTTTTAGTTTGGTAAAACTCCATTATAATAGTTATAATAATAAACGTGAATGTTTAATGGTTTTACTATGTTTTTATTCATATAATCTCTTATACAAATATCAGTTACAAATTTGTTTCGCCTTGCGAGGGCATTTTCAAACTGAACCTAGTCGCCAAACAATGTGTCCTTATATTGATTTTAGAGAAATTAGGGTGGAGGAAAGAATTTATATAATGCAAATCGAAGGGGCCATTACACTAAACAATTTGAGGTTTTTCCAGGAACTGATTAGCCATTTGAAGAATTTATATAATGTTATGACCCCATCTACTAACATTATATAAATTCTTCAAATGGCTAATCAGTTCCTGGAAAAACCTCAAATTGTTTAGTGTAATGGCCCCTTCGATTTGCATTATATAAATTCTTTCCCCCACCCTAATTTCTCTAAAATCAATATAAGGACACATTGTTTGGCGACTAGGTTCAGTTTGAAAATGCCCTCGCAAGGCGAAACAAATTTGAAACTGATATTTGTATAAGAGATTATATGAATAAAAACATAGTAAAACCATTAAACATTCACGTTTATTATTATAACTACTATTTATTTACCTAATTGCCAAAGATGAAGAAAGAATGGTCAAGAAAGTATATGTTAATGATTTGAATTTAGTACGGAGTCGATGAAGGCTGAAGAAAACATGGTATGACCAATTTAATCCAATTTTAAAGGTCGTTCGTGTTAGAAGTCGGAAGAATCAAGGTGCATGTGTGAGTCGCTGTATAAATGTGGAGGAACCTAAAGAGTAGTGTCAGTATAAAGTAATGTGGCAATTTATTCCCTCTGCCTAACCTTACGGAGAAAGGGTGTAATATTTTATTGTTCTTCATTTAATCATTAAATTTGTAAAAAATAATGCAGCAATATTTCAGGTGAAATAGCTGGTATAATAGTTTTCAAACCTCAAGTGTCCAACTTTGGTATCAGGATAAAGTGTGAGCCGACCTCTTTGTGTTTAACATCGGATGAAAGGGGTGCTTTCTCGGTGACCTTATTGGCCTTCACACCCGGCCCTTATATCGAGGACCTGATATTTGAAATTCAAGACTCCCTCCAAATCATCAAAGTCACTGTTAAGTATGTAAAAAAAATATTATGATACTTAAATCACACATACAATACCTGTATAGTAAGAAAAACATGATATTATATAGAACATAAAATAAAAATATGAAGATTTGATATTAATGTTGTTATTTGAAATTTCATATTAGAAGTTCATTGTTAATGCCGTCGCCCCGCGTCTCCCGCGGGGCGAAAAGAGAAGGATGGAGTGCCGCATCGGTTAAAATGTGGCAGTCCATTCTTTCTGCCTACCCTTTCGGGAGACGGCGTGATGGTTAGTTAGTTAGTTAGTTGTTAATTGAAAATTCTCTATAGTATATATTACGTTTCATTCCACTTAAGTATATGGCTTTGACTGGTTTCATCTAAGATTAAGTGGAATAAAACTAAATATAATATTATACATTCTTCTTCTTCTTCTTCTTGTTCTGTCACACCTCCGTGGTGCATAGGGCCTTAAGGAACCTTCTCCAGCCGTCTCTACCTCATGCCAAGTGAGGACTGCTGCTTTGACTTCGTCCTGCAGGGCTCTTCTCCAGGTGGCTCTAGGTCTGGCTCACTTCCTCTTTCTCCCCATAGGGGACAAGTCTAGTGCGGTCTGAGCGATTCAGGCTGGGTTCCGTCTCAGGGTGTGACCGATCCTTAGCCTTTTGCGTCAAGCGACTTGTTCTCTGATTGGCTTTTCGCCTGCCCTGGTTCAGAGAACGGCATTTGACGCTATTTGGGGCCAATATATCTTGTACTAAATGAAAAATATTTCCATATGCAATAGATTTATTAATTAATTTTCTTTTCAATTTCTATATATAATATAATAAATTTGTAACGAATTAGAACCATACAAGTCATTTCATGCCTTCCTAATGAAATAAGAGATTTATTTTATAATATTTTTGCTTTGGTATATTTTTAATTTTAAAAATTTACGAAATTTAATCAAAATGACCTTCCATTTTTTCAGGGGATCTGTAAACTCTCCGATGTTAAAAATTGAACCCCAAAATCTTGATTTTGGTTCAGTTTCTATAGGTAATATTTTTTTTCTTTTGTCACTTAATTGACACGTCTTAATAATGCCCCAATTAGGCGAAACACATTAAACTATTACAAAATTATATTTAATGAACTATCTCACAATCGCAACGCTTATTTCTTTTTTCTTCTTCCTCAGCCTATTCCCGTCCACTCCTGGACAAAGGCCTCCTCCATTCCCTCCATGCCACTCTACCTTGTGCAGACTGCATCCAGGTTATTCCGACATGTCTGTTCAGATCATCCTTCCACCGTAGTTGCGGTCACCCCGCACTTCTCTTTGCTGTCCACGGTCCTTAAGTCGGCAGTCTTCTTGTCCATTTTTCGTCTGAGCTTCTGGCTACGTGACCTGCCCATTGCCATTTTAGAGTCGCCACCCAGCGGATGATGTCAGTGACCTTTGTTTTTTCTCTCACCGTATCGTTTTTGATTCTGTCTCTTAGGCTTATCCTAACATGGCTCTTTCCATGGCTCTTTGGGTCACTCCTAGTTTCTCGGCACTTTGTTTGGACAATGTTACAGTTTCAAGTACCAACTGGCAGAACATCGCTTATTTAGCACTCCATCAAGCTGTGTTCCAGAAGGGGTATGCAGAAAAGATTAATTGTCACGTTGTTCTTTCTTCACATAATTCTCTAACTTTCTCAACCTTCATAATCGATTGTCAGTCTTACATTACTTTCTTATTTTCTAAACTAACTAACTAACAATGATACCGTCTCCCTGAAGGGGTAAGCAGACATAACGGCCAAACTGTTCTTTCCTGACATACTTCTCTTGATTCCTCAACATTCATACATCGTGTCATGCATGCACGTCGATTTCTCCGACTCTTCATGTGGCGTTTTAAAGTTGATCGACTTGATCGTGTTTCATTTTCTCACGTTCTTCCCCTATTACTAGTTTCGTTTACGTTGTTTCTACTTCTACTGCATTTATTCTTAGGTATTTCCTCGTTATATTGTACATATTCAATTTTTACTGAAAAATATCAGAATTTATAAATGGTTTTAATCAATACTCAAGCAACAGTGAAAATTGTGTGAACTGATGACCATCGTGGCAGAGTATCAAGAGCTATACCTGCCACAAGAGTTATAGCTCTTGCTGAGCTAGATGGAGAATAGATTAGCTACCTATCACATGTCATGAGAATCAATATAATAGCTAAAAAAAACAAACTGTATACAGCTTTTGGGTTCAAACAATCCGTTGTTGATAAAAAAAGTTATTAATTAAACATATTTTTCCAGGTTTCGAGGAAGTTAGATATTTAAAAATTCAGAATATATCAGAAGCCATCCTACATATAGATTTCAAAATACCGACCGATGGAGTAGTTAACCCCAGCATCAATATTCAGAGCTTTGTGCAAACAGAAGACAAGCCAAGACTCCCCATCTTGCCGAAGGAGTTCACAATACAACCGAAGAGCGTCAAGATGGCTTCAATGGAAGAAAAACTCATTAGGGTAAGTAATGAATTAACTAACTAACGTGTCGTCTTCTCGAAGTGGTTGGCACAAAGAATGGACCGCCACACTGTTCTTTCCTTTGGTTCTTCTTCATTCACACATCGTGTCATGCAAGCTCTTCGATTTTTCTGACTCCTCACGTGGTCAGCAATTGATATTTGATTGATTTGATTGAGTCGAACTTGCTCATTACAAGGAAGATAGGACTGACTGAATTTGTTCATTATAAGCATTACTCGTTATATCAGAGAATAGGTATTTTTGAATGCTTACAAACGTACCCATCACATCACCCATGAAGACATGAAGTATATGGAGCGGTCACATAACACAAAATGTTCCAATTCAAAATCATACCTACCATATACATAATCAATGTGAAGTAGCTCGTTATAAAAGTGAATAAATATTAGTGTAGAAAAATCATAAACTAAAATGTCAACAAAATTTTCCATGTTACATCCGAGATCTAGCTTTTTCCGTGATCGCAATAACCGAATTCGACTGTATTATCAAAATAAATCATTTATATCTTCAGGTGAAACTCGTGGCCGGATCCCGCCGCGTGCAAGATACCGTTTTGGAATTTTGCCTCCAGAACGCGGAGATAAATCCGATAGTGATCCCGATCAGGTACGATGCTGGCCACTGCAAGATCGTGTCTCGGACCCCTGCCATCATCATGCAAGAGTGCTACATCAATCACAAGAACAAGACATTGCTTACATTCTCTAACATCTCGAACTCACGCGGATATTACTATTCGTTTATACAGGTTTGTTCATTCTACTTGATATAACTTCTTCTTCACATTCTTCTTTCTAGCCATCTTTCCACTGCTGACATAACTCTCGCGGCTTTTCTACACTCTTAAAAGCTCATCGATTTTCCCGACTTCGTATATTGTAAAAACAGATAATAGGCATTTTGATGAAACTTGATATACCATAAATAATGTTAATATGGATTTTAATAGCATTTTTATGCCTTTGGTATAAAAATGATATTGAATTCAACGGGTGATTTGTCACAGAATATAATATGTTATATGCGCTTTATTAATTGTACATCTCTGTATTCGCGAGCATGAGAGAGACAAGTTAATAAATGTGGATTTTAGTCATTTAAAGCAGTTAGTTAATAGATGTGTGTTATTTCACCCCAGCCATAACCCTGTTTCCTCGGAGCTGGGTGGTGTAGGCAAAGACGAGGGATCGCCACACTGTTCTATCCTGACATAACTTTTGCGACTCTTTTACATACACCGTGACACGCACGCTCGTCGATTTGTCGATTTGTCGATTTTCGGCTTCGAACATGGCTGCCTTATAGTAATTGATTAATTTGTCATGTCATGTTTTCCTTGGCTTTCTTTACTTCTTTTTCCATTTACCATTTATCTAATTATTTTTTTTCCATTTATCTAACTTACTTACTTAAAACTTCTAGAAAATAGAATAGTTTCATTCCATATTATTACTTAACATATGTAATATGGATTTTTACATCGTTGTTGTAGAAAAAAACAAAAAATCAATGTTTTTTAGTATGATATTTCTTCTACATTCGCCTTTTTTGTGGATTCGCATTTGGAAATCGTTTTATTTTCACAATTTTTTTTTATACACTTTTCACAAACATGTATCGGACTTAAAAAATACACAGATAAAGGACATCTGCGATCCGAAAGATATTTGTATAAAGTGAAAAAAAACGTAAAAATATTTTTTTTTTAGTAACTGGAAGATTTTTATGTTCAAATATATTTAACTAATATTTACCATTTCAGTCAAAGACAGACGATGTTCTCTGGGAATTGGAGCCGAAGGAAGGGCTAATCAAAGAGAATGATACTATGACAGTATCCCTTTTGCTGCATACGCAATTTTTGGGAGAAAAGATTGTTAACGTCGGGTATAAATGACAAAATTATTTATTTATTTTATGCTTATTAACCACCGATTTGATTTTACGTAAATTTTACTTCATTGCTTATTGAAAATGTTTTTGTGATATCACGGAATTACCTACACATTTAACATATTGTCAAAAAACTTACAGTTTATTATGTAATAAACGGGGATTAGACAGATTCAAGGTGGAAAGATTGTTTTTGCACTTATAACAATATAATTTAGTTATGAAAATGTCTAAATTTGTAGAAAACTATAAATTAAATAATTAGTCTGAAAAAATATACTTGAGATTTGAATTTTACTTAAGTAATAACTCTTATGTTTTAAGAAAAAGTGTAATTTGCAAATGTATTATATTTTATGGATCGTATATATAAATATTATATAATGTCAGATTAAAACATAGGTATATTTATTATTGGTATGATCATTTGTGACTGTTTTTTTTGTTAAAAGTTTTGCAAAATATTGACATATGTACATTTCACGTGTTTTTTTATTGTTTATTGAAAAATTATGTCAAATACCATACTTAAATATCAAATACAACCTTCGTGGCCGAGTGGTAAGTGCATTGACTGCCACCCCGAAGGTTCCGGGTTCGATTCCTGGCGAGGGCAGTGTGATTGTCACACTGCCTTTGGTCTGGTGTAGAATTCCCCTGACAATAAAATGGCGATAGATTAGCTACCTATCACATGTCACGAGAATCACTATGTTAGCTAAAATACCCTTTACGTCGATTTGGCTCATGCTGTCATGATGTAAAGAGCGATTCAACAAAATAAAAATAATAATATTATTGAATGAAAATGACCGTTTTCTAGATATCTGATAAATCCCTAGCAAGACGAAATATGTCACTGTCATAAAAAAATAATGAAACATCTAGAAAACAGACTTTTCCATCAATATTAATAATCTGTTTACGCTTATTCCGTGGTAAAATATCACGAGCCATCGTATTTTACTACGAGTCAGGCTCGTGGTACTTTACCGCGAGCCAGACTCGTGGTATTTTATTACGAGTCAGGCTCGTGGTATATTAACACGAGTCAGGCACGTTTGTCTTTCCGAGGTTTCTCACCACGAGCCTCTCTCGATTCTTCTTCTTCTTCTTCTTCAGCCTGTATTGACCGTCCACTCCTAGACGTAGGCCTCCTCTCGTATTTTCCATTCTCTTCTATTCTGAGCGATCCACATCCAGGCACTTCCCGCACTTCTCCGGATATCGTCGCGCCAACGCAACTGTGGGCGCCCAACTCCACGCTTTGCCGTCCTTGGCCACCAGCACAGCAGTCGCCTTGTCCACTTTTCTTCTGGATCGCGAGCGACATGTCCCGCCCATCGCCACTTGAGGGTTGCGGCCATCTTGACAATCTCTCTCTCGATATCGCTAGTTAATGTTAAAAGAATTCAATAATTTTATTGATATGGTTTTAAATATTTTTTTAATCAGATTTCATATATTCGGAGATTCGTGTCCCGTGTTTTTGAGCAAAGTGAGTGTGATAAGTGTTGGACCGAAGATTTCGCATCAACCCGAAACGTTCCACTGGGGGGAAATCGGAGTCTTGCACACGGATACAAGAAAACTCACAATCACCAACAATGGACCAATCGAAGGATCATACACGTGTCGATTCGTAAGTATTTATTTTACTTTTTCACCAGTGCCGATTTTTTCTGTGAATAAAAACAATGTTTTTTTTTCCACACACTGTGACAGTCACACTGCCATCGCCGGGAATCGAACCCGGGACCTTTGGTGTGGCAGTCGTAGCTCTTACCACTCGGCCACGAAGGTCATCATTTATGTTTATGATAGCGTATAATTGGCCTTATTTTATTGTTCCTATGTATTTTATAAATATACAATCGCTGTTTGTTATCCTAAAAAAAATTGTCACCAATAACATTTCTCTATTTAAACAAATCGAGTTATAGCATTGTTTTTTTTTAATTCTATTGAGATCTCTTAGACGAATGTGTGGTAAGTCTATGTTTAGTATAATTAAGTGTTTAATGCAAATGTAAGAAGTGAATGAAAGTAAAACTAACCATCACGCCGTCTCCCCGAAAGGTAGGCAGAAAGAATAAACTGCCACACTTTTCTTTCCTGAAATATTTCTCTCGCTTTCTCAACATTCATACATCGTGTCATGCACGCGCGTCGATTTCTTTTACTCCTCACGTGGCCGACATTCAATATTTGATTTATTTGCTCGTGCCACGTTTTCCTCGGTCTTCCTCTATTTCTAGTTCCATTTACAACGTTAACGTATATTTTTTTACCATTCTTTCTTCATTCATTCTTTCCATGTGTCCAAACCATCTTAATGATCCTTTCACTGTTTTGTTCGAAACACCATCATTCGCACCGCATTCACTTCTTATAATTTATTCGACACTATCATACAGAGCGTATCCACACATTCGTCTAAGAGATCTCATTTCTAATGCATTTATTCTAGTTTCATCCTTCTTTTTCTAGTTCCACGTTTCGATTCCACACATAAGGGTCGGTACAAAAACACCATTGTGCATTGCCATTTTAGCTTTTTTGGATACCTAGGTTTTTGTTTGCGATGATAACTTTAAATGCACCGTTCACTTTGTTGCCTGCCCCAACCCTTCTTTCAATATCCCTCTCCACTCGCTCATCTTTTGTAAACTTCTTCTTCTTCTTCTTCTTTTAATAGATCTGACGATCTGTGTCACAGAAATCATATCTCGTCGGATGATGATATCCAGCTGTCCCTCCATCTCTTAGGCGGTCTTCCAGGTGGGCGGTGTCCGGAGGGGATTTCATAAGCGGCTGTATATGCAAGTCTGTCACCATCCATTCGGGCTACATGGTCCCTGCAGTATCTTCTTCTGGATCTACTCCACTGAACGATATCCTCTATTTCGCAGGTTTTTCTTATGTCTACGTTGCGGACACGATCTCGGAGGGTTTTTCCAGTAATTGATCTTAGGACCTTATTTTGTAAACATACTACCCAAATTATTTAGAAGGTTTTTGGCATTAAAACACCACGCTTGCCAAACGTGTTGGTGAGTTTTAAATTCAGCCGCCCTTAACATAGGGAACAGACGCTGTTTGTAGCCGTCCCTAACATGGGAGACAGACGCTACGTATAGCCGCCCATTCTGGGTCAGACGCTATGTCAGACGCTAGGACCATATATAAATTAAAATGTACACAGCGATCTATGGAGAGACAAATGTTAGGCATAAGTCTGAGAGATAGAATCAGAAATGAAGAAATCAGACGCCGGACAAAGGTTGTCGACGTGGTGGATCGTATTGCCAGGCTAAAGTGGCAATGGGCAGGTCATGTTGCCAGACAGGGAACAGACAGATGGGCACCCAGAGTCCTAGGATGGAGACCATGGGACATGAAAAGAGGAATAGGCCGGCCTCAGAAACGTTGGGCCGATGATATTGTCCCTGTCGCGGGTAGCAGGTGGATAAGAGAAGCCCAAAGAAGAGAAAAATGGAAGAAATTAGAAGAGGCCTACATCCAGCAGTGGAGAGACGGCTGAAGAAGAAGAAGACTACCCAAATACACGAACTCATCTGTAACATAACACATTATTATAAGATATCTCTTTTCTACTGCATGTATTTTACTTCAATAACAGTATGAAATAAAGTTCTCATTTTCGTTTTGAAGATATAATGTTTCTTGTAGAATAATCCAAACTCCCCCTGGTCCATCGATCCGTCATCTGGAACACTACCAGTGGAAGGAACTATTGATTTTGTAATCACACTTATTCTTAAGGATGCTGGGTCGTTTTATGATAAGCTGATTATCAGTATCGAAAACTCGAAAGACATTGTACGTATAAAAATAATTTTTATTTACATCACAGTGATTATTTCTATAATAATATTTTTTTCACTTGTTTTCCGTGTAATTAATATAATTATTGATTTAATTGTGTATATTTTGAAAAATAAAATAAAATAACAAAATAAAAATAATTGATGCAAATGAAAACGTCCGTTTTATATCGAATAGAAGTTTCGTTATGTGTTATTGAAATGACATGTTTCACATTGCAAGGCGACAAATGTCATTCTCATAAAATAATAGAAAACAGACATTTTCATTCATATTCATTATTTTTTAAGAAGTTTTATATCATTTTTCACGAGACAATAAATAATACAAATTAAAATTTAATTGTATCTCAATAGAGACGAAGACGCAAACTGGAAACTGAATATGGATGATCAAGGTGTTTACAGGACTTATGACCTGTCATTGGTTGGGTTAAGCGCACGCTTTATGTAATTACAACATTCCCCATTCCACATTTGTTATTACGTATAAGTATACAAGTATAAGTATACATTCACAGAAATATTTGTAATTATTCTGGTCAACTCTTTGGCATATAGAATGGAATAATACTCCTGGCGGCTTCTAACAATACGTTTATAGGCTACAGCCTTCGCATTGTGTTAATAAGGTAGTTTGCTAAATGCTGAAAATCATTCTACATAGATGGCGTTAGTGGGTCGGTTGTATAAGTTAATCTTGAAAAGATTCACAAGTGCAACCAAATCTACATAGACGAACAATTAAAACTGACACGTGAAGATAGATATGGATTTGAAGTATATATACATCTTCCAAAAATTTGTCATGCATGATCATAATAACAAAGGTGGAATGGGGAATGTTGTAATTACATAAAGCGTGCGCTTAACCCAACCAATGACAGGTCATAAGTCCTGTAAACACCTTGATCATCCATATTCAGTTTCCTGTTTGCGTCTTCGTCTCTATTGAGATACAATTAAATTTGAATTAACCAGTAACCACCCTTTGGTGAAAATCCAGGATTTCGTATACAAGTATAAGTATACATTCACAGAAATAATACAAATTAAGATATTTTAAATTCTTTGTGATTTTATAAATTATAAAAATTTTGGGTAAAATATAAAAGGGTGATTAATATTTGTTTGCCATTTTTAATATTGAGAAAAAATCGTCCATTAACTACTCGAATATTTTTTTCTAAAGTTAAATGAGTTTGGCTTAGATTGTACCTTATAAAATTTTATGATAAATCTTTAGCAAAGGGAAAAATTCAATTATTAGTTTTATTAAAATAATTATTGTTGTTGTTGTTGTTGTTGTTATTGTTGTTGTTGTTGTAGTTATTGTTGTTTTTGTGGTTGTTGTTGTCATCGTCATCGTCGTTGTTGTTGTAATTGTAGTTGTTTATTTGTTGTGTATGTTGCAGTTTTTGGTGTATTAATTAATTGTTGTTGTTGTTGTTGTCGTCGTCGCCGTCATCGTTATTGTTGTTGTTGTTGTTGTTATTGTTGTTGTTGTTGTAGTTATTGTTGTTTTTGTGTTTATTGTTGTCATCGTCATCGTCGTTGTTGTTGTAATTGTAGTTGTTTATTTGTTGTGTATGTTGCAGTTTTTGGTGTATTAATTGTTTTCGTCGTCATAGTCGTCGTCGCCGTCGTCGTTATTGTTGTTGTTGTTGTTGTAGTTGTTGTTGTGGTTATTAATATTATTATTGTATTATTATTATTATTGTATAGGTTATACCACTAAGCGCTAAAGGGACAAGTACAAGCATCGTCATGAACCCTTCGGTGCTGCCCTCGTTGGAACTTGGCTACCAGTTCTCCCAGATGCAATTGAGGATCCCAATAAGCATGATGAACCACGGAAGCAAGGCGCACAACCTCAAGTGGTCCACGGTCAACGAGCTGAAGAGGAGGCAAGGGGACCCAGAGCCGCGGTTAGTTCAAAACATGTATCTACCAACATGCAGAACTAATCTGCCTCCGTTGATGCCGGTGGTTAGAGCAATCAAACTGCTGAACTTGATCGCTTCGGATATCGACATTTTTCGTATTGATGAAACAATGCAATGTCGATACATTCACCCAAAATGTTTCGCCTTACTAAGGCACTATTAAATGTTTCATGTTATATTTTATAATGTCTATTTCTTTACATATATTACATTTAACCCTTACCACTCCATTATTTTTTGATATTGTTTGTCAGCCAACTCCAATTTAAATAATGTCAAAATATTTTTATTGATAGGTAGTTACGAAAAAATCGTTAACAATTCATTTGTTATAATTTATTCTTCAAATAAAAAACAATTTACAAAAAAACATTATGGACTACTTATAGTTTTGCATAGTATGGTACTTTTTAAAACAATCTAATCAAATCAACAACAATTTTAGTTTAAGGCATCTATTCAGAACAGGTAAAACATAATCCAGGAGATGGAGACTTGGTTTTCTGGAACAGGTCCCACAAAACCACACTTTTTCCCGTCTTCCCCTGGAATCTTTCTGTTACTGCACACAGTAGAGTCTTTAGAACCTTTGTCCAGTTTCGCAGTGAAGTGGGGCTTGTACTCTAATCGCTCCTCTGCATGACGTATCACGCGAAGTTCCCGCCATTTTAGGTTGTGTGAATCTGCAAGGATTATTTAATAGTAAAATAAAAACGGAAAACAGTCAAAATCTTATTAAAACGTGAAATTAAATGTTTTTTTAATCACAAGAAAGTCGAGTTTTGCGCGCGAAAATACCGACCGACAATTGAGCCAGCCGACAATTGAGTTGTAGCGTACATATAGCGATGTCGGCTGGCATTCGACAAAGGAGTGGTAAGGGTTAATAATGATGGATTTCTTAGTGTTCCAATTAGTGGCCAATACAATGGATCATCTAATACGAGTAAAACATTTTTTTAGTTCATTTTTCCACTTTGACCCCCAAGAGTTAAGGCTGGCACCATCTGAAGAGAAGACGGTGTATGTTTGCGCATATTCAGATAAAATACAAACTGTAACAGAAAGCTGGTTCCTCTACGGAGCAATAGAGTTTGGAAAGAAGGAGATGCTCTTAAAGACCGACATAAATATCAACTTTGTGAAACCGGTCATTGAGACGTCTAAAAAGCTCATACACTTCCAAATCAACCAGGGACCGTATGAGAAGCAATTTTTCGTCTTGGGTGATTATTCTTTTCAATAATCTATTATAATAATGAATGTCATTAAGATGGTTTGGACAATTAATACAAATAAAAATGTTGATTTTCTAGTAGTTTTATAATATTTTATGAGAATGGCATGTAAAATTGCTAAAGCATTATCACGTGTCATTCTCATAAAATATTATATAAATTTAATTCGTATTACATATATGTCATGTGTTAAGGGGAGAAAAATACCATTTTCTTCGACTGATATTAATGGGTAAAGTGGAGAGACGTCGGGGAGTTGGTAGCAGGCTGCTGTCCTGGCTGCGGAACATCAAAGAGTGGACAGGAATAACAAGAGTTCAGAACCTGTTCCCAGTTGGCGCAGGACAGAGATGCCTTTGCTGCAGTGATCGTCAACGTTGGGGGGACCTGACATGGCAGCGAAAGAAGAAGAAGATATTTGTTGAATATTAAATGTGGAATTTTATTCCAATATTATTGTGAAATTTTTAAAATATCTTTCAGATTACGTCATTTTGAAAAACATTTCCCTTGCCCCCTTGGATATTGATGTTTCGACAGCTTTTCCATTTCAAATAGTCCTCGGCAGGACGCCATCCGAGATCAGCAAGGGACAGAAGTGCCCCTTCATCTGCTCGAAGATGCTGTCCGACATTATCGAGGATGACCCGAACATGAACAATTTCCAACTGGACATGAATAACGTAATTCCAAGTACGGGGGACGAGAGTGACGAAGATTTCGACATAAACAACATCAAAGACGTGATCAAAAAGTTTGGAGAATACTTCAACCTGGTTCAAAGGCACAGCTTCTCGCTTTTTCCCGACGATGAAATTTACGTTAACCTCTTGTTCAATGGTAGTTTTGGACAGAATTATCGCCTGGAAAAATTCAACGGTGCTTTGGTTATCAAATACGTTGGCCACCCCAAGAAAGTAAGTACCTTTTTTATTCGCATTGATACATTGATGTAATCGTTACCAATCCTGTGAATGTTAAGAAATTTTAAAAGCGTAGTTTTTACTGTTATATAAGGTAACGTCATCGTGAGTGAAGATACATTTTTTTACTACTTTACTCGTCACTAAGCCTGTGAATATTATATATATTTTTTATTTTCGTTCATAAGCTTAAACTCTTCGGTGAGATAAATTAAGAGAACAGAACAATAAATTTATGTCCGTCCCCGTTACCTTCTTCTTCTTCCTCTTTTAATAGATCTCTGGATCTGTTTTTATGGCATCGAGTTCTCCTGGGACACAGAACTCCAACTGTTTCGCCATCCCTTCGCAGGTCTTCCGGGTTGGCGAGTTCCCATTGGCACGTTGTTTGCGGCTTCTTGGGGGAGTCTATTGTCGTTCATTCGTTCTACGTGGTCGCGCCAGAAGCGTCTTCTTTTCCTGCCCCATCTGACAATATCTTCGGTATCGCAGGTCTCACGTACTACTGTGTTTCTGATTCTGTCCCTCAGTGTTTTGTCCAGAATAGCGCAGAGTGTCTTCATTTCGGGGGTTCGTAATAGTGCTTTGGTTATATTTGTGTCAGCCCTCGATTCTATACCATAAGTCATTATGGGTCTGACACTTGTCTTACTCGTTACCAAGCCTGTGAATATTATATAACTTAAAATGTATGTTTGTTTTCATAGAAACATGTTTATCTCCGTACACGATGACGCCTGTGAATGTTATATAATATTATTAAACCCATATTTGTTTTATTTAAATGTTTAACTAATAGGAAAAATAAATTAAAACTTCAGATAGTCCTCGTTATGAAGCCTGTGAATGTTATAAAATTTAAAACGCAAGTTTGTTTTATTTAAGGAAATGTTTCAACTATTTCATAAAATAAATACATTTTTACATGATACTTGTTACAAAGCCTGCGTATGTTATAATATTTAAAATGCTAGTTTGCTGTATTTAAGCAAATTATTAAACTAAAACGTTAAATACGCATATCTTTATACGGTACATTTTACCAAGCTCGTGAATGTCATAAGATGTAAAACGCAGGTTTGATTTATTAAATGAATTTTTTAAACAAAAAGGTGAAATAAACACATATTGAAACGGTACTATAATAATAACCAATCCTGTGAATATTATAAACTTTAAAACGCATGTTTGTTTTATTAGAGGATTTTTTAAACCAAAAGCTGAAATAAACACATATTTAAACGGTACTCATTACCAAGCCTGTGAATGTTATAAAATTAAAAACCATGCTTGTTTTACTAAAGATTTTTAAAATAATAGATGAATTAAGCACATATTTACATGGTACTTGTTACCAAGCCTGTGAATATTATAGAAAATTAAATGCGTGTTTAATTTATTTTAGAAAAAGGTAATAAGTAAAAATTATATACCACTTTTGTTTTATTTCAGGAAAAGGTTAAACTCATCGGCGAGATTAACTATCCAGATGTCGTATTCACACCGATCAACTTGAGTCTTGAGTGCATACCTCGGTCTACTCACTCAACAACGGTACAGATAGAGAATGTCACACCGCTAACAGTAAAGTTTAAACTCAAACTGGAGGATATATACATCCAACCACTCACATATTCAGAGGTAATAAAATACTTAAACTAAATATTAGAACTAACCAACCATCACGCCGTCTCTCCGAAGGGGTAGGCAGAAATAATGGACTGCAAACTTTTCTTTCCTGACACACTTCTATCGATTCCTCAACACTCATACATCGTGTCATGCACCCACGTAAATTTCTCCGACTCCTCACATGGCCGACATTCAATATTTAATTTATTTGATCGTACCACGTTTTCTTCGTTCTTCCTTTATTACAGTTCCATTTACATTGTTAGCGTATACTTTTTTTTACTATTCTTTCCATGTGTCCAAACCATCTTAATGTTCCTTTCATTATTTTCTTCATAACACTTTCATTCGCACTGCTTTCACTTCTTAAGAGTTCTCATTCCTGCTGCATTTATTCTACTTTTATCCTTCTTTTGTCAGTTCCATGCTTCATTTCCATACACAGGGGTCGATACAAAACACCATTGTGCACTGACATTTTGCCTTTTTTGGATAGACTTTTGTTTGCGATGACAACTGTAAGATTTTTTTTCCATTCCAATTATTTTAAATTGTCAAAATCACATGTTTCGTTTTGCTAGGGAATTATAAAATGACACGTTTTTGATAATTTCATATTAAACTGAAACTTAATATTCACATATAATATAGTCATACTTCTAAAAAACGGATGTATTCATAAAAATTCAAAATATATATTTTTTCGAAATGAAGCTAAAAAAAGTTAAATTAAATTAAAGTTGTCATCGCAAACAACAACCTATCCAAAAAAGCTGGAATGGCAGTGCACAATAGTGTTCTTCTACCGACCCTTATGTATGGAAGCGAAGCATGGAACTGGCAAAAGGAGGATGAAAGTAGAATAAATGCAGTAGAAATGAGATCTCTTAGACGAATGTGTATATACTCTATGTATGATAGAGTGTCGAATGAAAATATAAGAAGTAAATGCGGTACGAATGATGGTGTTATGAACAAAATAATGAAAGGATCATTTAGTTGGTTTGGACACATGGAAAGAATGAATGAAGAAAGAATGATAAAAAAATATATGTTAACGATGTAAATGGAATCAGAAATAGAGGAAGACCGAGGAAAATAAATCAAATATTGAATGTCGGCCACGTGAGGAGTCAGAGAAATCGACGCGCCTGCATGAAACGATGTATGAATGTTGAGGAAGCGAGAGAACTATGTCAGGAAAGAAAAGTGGGGCATTTCATTGTTTCTGCCTACCCCTTCGGGGAGACGGCGTGCTGGTTAGTTGGTTAAGCTAAAAAAAATACATTAAGTAATTATTTATTTTTTTAGTTGCAATCCCAGGGTTTGGTTTGCAGAAGGGTCTATTTGGGTGTGATTTTTTTTTAAATTTGAGTTAAAATAAAATAACAATTAGAAATAATATTTTAATTTCAGCCTCAGTCAGTCGAAACTTGGACTACACTCACAGATGGTTCTACCATTTCGGATTATTCTACGAAAAATGCATTGATACAACAAAGTCATCAGAAATTCGTGCAAAATATAATTGATAACAAACTCTCTAAACACCTTTTTATATCGGACCACAAAAACTATTACGATATACAAGAGATTATAATTGAAATCGTGACAAACGTAATTGAATTTGAAAGAGAGATGGATACGGAATATTTTCGAAACGTTTTAGATTTGCAGATAACTAGAATGTTCTATATCGAAGATCATGATGGATTTTTATATATCGAAGCGCTTTTCAATCAGTATCTATCGGAAGTGCTGGAATTGCATGACTCTTTTGATAATGCGTGCGTAGAAGAATCAGTTTTAGACGTGCACAGAGCTTCGGGAATAAAATCACTGTCGCTTCACGACATTTTGATCATTTCCCCCGATAGAGGAATTTTAAAACCTTTCGAAACGCAAACGTTAAATGTGCTATTTTATCCGAGTATTTCCGTGTTTCTTCAAACAACCGTGATGTGTTATATCCTCGGAGGACCCACGAGATATTTCATAGTTCAAGCTGAGAGTTCTGACATAGAATATTTTATCAACAGCACTTTCATTAACTTCGGAATTTGCTCATTCTTCAATAACTATACGAAAAAAGTTACCCTTATGAACACGGGACGTCTATCATTTAAATTTTCCATAGTTGAAGCAAACTTAAAAGAAGATAATGACGTCAATAAATTGAACATGGGTTTCATTTCTATTTCACCTCTTGAAGGGAAATTAATCTCTGGAGAGTCGAAGGACATTATCGTGACGATAAATCCAGGATTGTTTGGATGGTTTGGAAAATCTTTCAAATTGAAGATTGCCCATTTTGATGCTATGGATATCGGGGTCGAAGGGTGGGGATTCTTTCCCCAGATTGGCGTAGAGACAGACTTGTGTTGCCAAGAATGTGTAAGTGTTTGAGAAATTATTGTTCTTTTGTAAAATTTTGTACTTTTGCAAAATATTTTAAATATGTATAACAATTCACTTTTGGGAAATTTTACTGTATTTTTTAATATTTTCCTATTGAAAAAACATTGTACTCTTACAAAATATTATAATGCGCTTTATAAAATATGGTTATTGAAAAAATACTGTTCTTTTAAAAAGCATTGTACCTTTGAAATAAATTGTGATTTTGAAAAGCATTGTATTTTTGAAAAACATTGTAGTTTTGAAAAATGTTGTTTTGAAAAACATTGTTGTTTTGAAAAACATTGCATTTTTGAAAAACATTGTATTTTTGAAAAACATTGTAGTTTTGAAAAACATTGTATTATAGTTTTGAAAAACATTGCAGTTTTGAAAAAAAAAATTTGGAAAACATTGTCATTTTGAAAACATTGCATTTTTAAAAAATATTGTATTTTTGAAAAACATTGTATTTTTTTTAAAAACATTGTACTTTTGAAAAACATTGTACTCTTGAAAAACACTTTATTATACTGTTCATAAACATAATGTTCTTCGTGGCAGCATTTACGATGTGGTGGTTATTTATAAGCAGTTACAATTTTTTTTTTATTAAAAATAAAAATAAAAAAGCACAGTATAAACTATAGAATTTTGAGAATTTCTGTATGGCTTCGGAAACCGATGGAATAAGATGGAAGCATCATCTTCTGAAATTAATTCGAATGTAATTGAAAATACCTTAGACTAATTCAATTATTTATTTATTTAAACTAGCGTAATTTAATTTTTTTATAATTCTGAACATGAAAGTAAAAGAAAATTGATAATTAATTATGTGGAATTTCGTGGTATCGATTTAAAATTTATTGAAATTTTAAAAGTTTGTATATACACATTTTTTTAACATTATTTCTTTTAGATTTCCCACGAAATCGCCTACACGTCTGTGGGCACTCTGAGTGAATCGCTGCTGAACGAATACTCCGTCATGCTGAACGCCCCCACCGTGGAGGTATTGCAGAATACTCCCCTGACGGACGGGAGCGAGGAAGAGATGGACCACAATCTGGTGTCGTGCTCCATGAAATACTTCAATTTCCTTATAGAAAATGATTGGAATGACGTCACGAGCGAGGTATGAAAATCACGTCGGAATAAAATATTTACGAAATTTAAAAGTGTACAGGAAACGACCTAGTGACACTGTGGTATTCCGTGTTTTTGAAAATGTTCATGACGAATTTTTCTGTTTTTTACAACAACAAACCATCACGCCGTTTCCCCGTAGGGGTAGACAGAGAGAACGGACCTCCACACTACTCTATTCTGGGTTACCTCTCTAGCTTCCTCCACGTTCATACAGCGAGTCATACACGAACGTCGATTTTTCCGACTTCTAACATGACCAACCTTCAAAATTTAATTAATTTTGTCATGCCATGTTTTCCTGTTTTTTTTTATTCTGTTATTTACACTTTACTCAAAAGTGGAAAAACAGTGTTTCCTTTCATAAAAAAAAATATTATCATGGAAGTCCACAGTGTTAATATTAAAAAACCATTTATGCCTTAATATAACAATTAATGCAATAATTTCCGGCCATTTTAATAAAAATGTGTTTTATTACATTTTATGAGGGTGACATGTTTCAGCTTGTTGAAATATAATCAAAGGTGACATTGGATAATACACTTGCAAGAAGAAATATGTCAATCTCATAGAAAAATCGGTTAATACTTATTTTAACATTGTTTTTGTATTGAATCTTGTTTACCACCCCTGATCAGTAAATTTTATATATAAATAAGTAAGTTAATAATAGTGTCATCAGTCTGTCGATGGCAGGGAGCCTAGCGAAACCGGTCACTGTCAAAATAAAGACAAAAGTAGAAGTTAATATAAAAAACATCGATTTATTTAAATCATAAAAATATATCAAAAAATATTTTTTTATTGTTTCTTATAATGATGTAAAACTCCATATTAAAAAAATCATAAGAATGAAAACGTCAGTTTTCTAGAAGTTTTATTATATTTTATGGGAAAGACATGTTTCGCCCTAATTTCGTCACATTTGATAATGCCTTAGAAGGGTGAAACATGTCATTCCCATCAAATATAATAAAACTTCTAGAAAACTGACGTTTTCATTCGTTTATTTTCATTTATTAAAAAAATATTTTGATTATTTTAAAAACATATTTTATTTCAGGGGCTTCCAACCAAAGCGATTATTGAATTAGCCATTGAGAGAATTTTGGTGTACCAACACATATGTCCTCTGCTTGATCACAGTAAATTATCAGACTACAAAAATAACAAGGCATTTCTCAATTTCACCACAACGAAGAGGTGTTTAAATTTTGGAGTTGTCGTCATTGGAACAACGGTATGTTTTTAATCACATAGTTCCCCGAATGAATCGGCAGAGAGAATGGACCGCCAAATTCTGATATTATATAAACTTTTCATCACTCTAAAAAAAGCGTTCGGTACGGTGCTGCGTAGACACTACACATTTGTAAATGCTTATTTGAAATTGGAAAAAATCGAACATTTATTTGCAGGGAACAGTTAAAGTCGAAAGTGAATTGAGTGAATCAATTTTAAGTGTAATTGTTAAATGGTTCAATTTTTTTTTGCCGAAACACTAATATCTTAACACTTTAATCTGTTATAGAATAAACTTTGTTTTTTGTATCACAATTGTATTTTATTTTACGCGACAGCTGTTTCATCAACCTATGTTGACATCATCAGGTGTTACAATAATATATCAAAATTAATTATTTTGTAATTGTTAAAAATAAAATATGAAATAATGGCAACACCCAATCAAAATGTTTTAAACAAATTATATGTTAACAATGTAAATGGAACAAGAAATAGAGGAAGACCGGGGAAAACGTGGCACGATAAAATTAATCAAATATTGAATGTCGGCCACGTGAGGAGTCAGAGAAATCGACGCGCGCGCATGACACGATGTATAAATGTTGAGGAAGCGAGAGAAATATGTCAGGAAAGAAAAGTGTGGCAGTCCATTTTTTCTGCCTACCCCTTTGGGGAGACAGCGTGATGGTTAGTTAGTTAGTTAAAAAAAATTAAAAATATTTTGTATTTTATAATATTCTCGTAAATACTTTTAATTCTTTAAAAGTTACCTATTTAAATTTGCCCAAGTTTTTCATTTTTATGATAGCTTTTATTTAATATTTATTAAACTTACTAAATAATCATCACGACGTTTTCCCGGAGGGGTAGTCAGAGAGGATTGACCGGCACACTGTTATCCTGACATAACTCTCGTTCCGTACATTCACACATCGTGACACGAAGGAAATTAGTATTCAACATATTTTTCCCTCACAATATTTGTAAGTGCCGCATCGATTAAAATGTGACTCCATTCTTTTTGCCTACCCTTTCAGGGAGACGGCGTGATGGTTAGTTAGTTACTTAGTTATATTTGTAAACCTATCGTTTTAACCATCCTTACCTTACTAATGATCATTTTGATATCTAAGTATTGTATTCAATATACTTATATTTGTGCAGGTGATGAAATCTGTTGAAGTAATTAACTATAGTCCATGCGATGTGAAGCTGAAGATTGTGAAGAAGAATAAGCTTCCTCCTTGGGTCCACGCAGGGATGGTCAGCTCTATAAAATACGGCTCCAAGACTAAGATGAATATCACCCTTAATATGAACCCAGAATTATTCAAACTTAACACTGTGGAAGAATTATCCTGTACGATTAATATTCAGGTAAAAACTATAAACTTTTAGCATTAACACTGAAATTTCTTAATTAAAACATTTTTTCTACTTTGCGTTTATTTTTCTCTACTTGTTTCGATGTTTTTGTAACTCCATCATCGGGAGAACGATATAAACTTCCAAGATTTTGACGGTTTATATCGTTCTCTCGATGATGAAGGTGTCAAACCTTCAAAATATACCAAGTTAAATAAACTAAATAGTGTTTAAATTCATTAAAATATTTTGTATGGCTGATTTTTAACCCTATGCACAAGTCTACATTCTAAAATATATTTTTAAATGTTTTAAAATGTTTATTAATAATTATAAATATCTTAAAATTACTGTTTTCAAATATTTTATGCTTAAATAGTTTTTTCAAAATAAATTTATAAATAAGTATTATTCCTTGAATTACACTTTATATGGTTTATATTAATTAAATACAAAAGAAAACTATTCTTTGTAAATTAAATTTAAATAATAAAAATATATGTATTTTAAAGAGTAGATAAAAACAATTTTTGATTGGCTTATATAATATTAAAGCGAATTAATTACATTTTTAATTCATAATTCATTTTTTTAGGTTTATTACGGAGTTATAGTGCCAATTGAAGTGAACGCTACTCTAGCTACACCGTTTTTAAAAACAATACAAAATTCCATACTCTTTGGTTCTATAACTTGCGGGGATTTCAAAATAACATCTTTACCGATAGCCAATATGTAAGTAACAATGTTTTTTTTTTTTTTTTTTAATAAAATAGAGAATGATTTCATGTTTTTACTTTGAGTATTTTTATAATTGGTATCGTGGACAACTACGACTTTGTGAATTAATTGTGAATGGTATCGTGAAACAACTGCAACTTTGGGAGTTATTTGTCGGTATTATGAAACAACTGCGAATTTGTGAGTAATTTTTGATTAATATCTTGAAACGACAACGACTTAGTGAGTTATTTGTGATTTGAATCCTGTAGCAACTACGACTTTGTGAGTAATTGATGATTGGTATCGTAAAAAAAAATTAACTTTGTGCATAATTTATGGTTGGTATCGTGAAACAGCTATGATTAGTATCGTTAAAGGACTAGGAATTTGTGAGAATTTTATTACTGTGAACGTGAAGTAACTGCAATTATGTGAGTAATTTATGATTGGTAATTATGGATTGCACAAATTATATTTGCCATCGATCAATGACACATTTATCACATTTTTAATATGAAAAGAAAAAATATATTTCTTATATGTTCGCCATACTTTGTGTTGTAGATGTTTTATTTTATCTATAATATAACATCTGTCAAAACTGATCATATTTGTAAACAATTTTAAAATATTTTAAAACTAACTAACTAACTAACTTACCATCACGCCGTCTCCCCGGAGAGGTAGGCAGAAAGAATGGAACGCCACACTGTTCTGTCCTGACATACGTCTCTCGATTCCTCTACATTCATACATCTTGTCATGCACGCACGTCGATTTTTCCGATTCCTCACGTGACCGACATTCAATATTTGATTGATTTGATCGTGCCACGTTTTCCTCGGCCTTCCTCTATTTCTAGCTCCGTTCACGCCGTTTACATATACCTTCTTTACCATTCTGTCTTCACTCATTCTTTCCATGTGTCCAAATCCATCTTAATGACCCTTTCCTTACTTTGTTCATAACACTTTCATTCGTACCACATTTTAATATTTTAAATATCTTTATAATATCACTGAGGAAGGACCGGGTTGTCCGAAACATGTTTGATGTTTAATTTAATTACTTTTAAAGTTAGTGTTGTATACAAAGTATATAAAAAAGAAAATAGAAATAATTTTGTCGTTTTTAATTTATAACATTTGCTTAATAATTTGTATTTTGATCTTTACATGATAAATTAATAAATGTATTAAATAGTTGTTTCGAAATGTCTTTATTCCAGAGGTATTATAACTTGTGATTGGTCGGCGGCTATTATTTTGGAATCTAAGCCAGACAAACACTCGTCTATACCCTTTACGATACTTAACCCTTCCGGCTCCTTGAACTCGAACCTTCAAGACTGGATAAGGATATGTTTTAAGCCTGTTAATGGGGTAAGAAAATAAAACAAAAATATCATCGAAAATAGCTTTATATTTTGGCAACTGTTAGCTTTAAAAACCTCTTCTATATCACGCTGAATAATTGGATTGTCACAAAAACAACAACATCAAACCATCATGCCCTTGCAAGGTGAAAACTGTCACTTTCGTAAAATGCGATAAAACTTAATTAATCTAATTTTAAAGGTTGGTCATTTTAGAAATCGTAAGAATCGACGTGCGTGGATGATTCGTTTTATGAATGTGGAGGAAGCTAGAGAGGTGTGTCAGGATAGAGTAGTGTGGCGGTCCATTATCTCTGCCTACCCCTGCGGGAAAACGGCGTGTTTGGTTTGTTTGTTTTTGATTTGTTTGGGATAAAACTTCTAAAAAACGTGTGTTTTCATCAGTATTAATTTAAATAATAAACTGAAAAAACTTTTATTTTAGGGTTGTTATGATGGAAACATCATAATATCAAATCAATCAAATCTGAATCCGATATCTATTCCTATAAATGGAAAAGGGCTTTTTCCGAACTACGATATCATCGGACAGAATGTCAACTTCCACACAATTGTCCCTTACTCCATTCCAGAAGAACTGCTGTTCGCAATCTTCAATCCAAACCAATTCCCAATCAGAATACAATTTAAAAATACGGTGAAGTAAGATTTATTTATACAATTTTAAATATTTATTAAAATAAATTGCCATGAATAATCATTTTATAAATATATACTGTATTATAATACTTTTGTGATTATTCTAACGATGATATGAATTGTATCGAAATCGGTCATAGGTTAAAACAATAAAGTTATTGAAAATTTTGTTACGCGAAAGTTAAGTTAAAAATAAACAATAAATAGTATTTTTTTTTGCTTATTTTTATTTATTTATTGGTTAACCGGTTTCGTTACTGGCCGAGCTTCTTCGTAGATATTAAAAGCACACTTAAATTTATGTATGTTAAACAAGAGTGAACAACTTAATTTCATTGAATTTTTTTTTCTTTTTTAAAACCTCTTCAACTTTTAAGTATTTATGTGTCAAGAATCATAACCCATTTTTTTTTTAAGATGAACACAAAATTCAATTAAAGTTTCGTGTATTATATATACAGATACGTATCACATTAATTTTAAATATAATTTATTTGTTGCATATTATATACAATTTAATTAAAAAAGTAGTTTGGTAGTTGAAAATTCATTGGTATGACATCACTGATGTTATTAACGATAATGAAAAAAAAAAAAATTATCAAGAATTTTTCTACGTTTGTTTTTAGTGTAAAATCTACTTATTAATTTTCGTCTTCGACCGGTTTCGGCAGCTCGTGCCATCTTCTGGACCAGAAGACGGCACGAGCTCCCGAAACCGGTCGAAGACGAAAATTAAAAGTAGATTTTACACTAAAAACAAACGTAGAAAAATTCTTAATTATTTTTTTTTATTTTCATTATTTACAATGAACTTCTATCGAGAAATTTCAATCAACAACATAAATAACTGGTGTTATTATTAGTTTTTTCATGGTCATTTCACCTTTGAACAAATATGAAAGTTTTTTATTTGTTTTCAGAAGTTCTGATGATAGAATGCCAAATGAAATAAAATATTACATGAAGAATTCGGAAATAGATGGAATAATTCAAGGTCATTATTTTTTTTTTAATACACCATACACATAAAAAGTATAACAAAAGTTGAACCAAAAACAAGAATAACAAACCATCACACAATTTCCCCGAAAGAAGAGGCAGAGAAAATGGACCGTCACACAACTGTATCCTTACACGCCTCTCTAGCTTCCTCCACATTTTTCCGATTTCAACATGGCCAACTATTAAAATTTGATCAATTTGATCATGCCATGTTTTCTATGGTCTTCCTCGACTTCGTAATTCATTCACACTGTTAACGTAAACTTTCTTAATCATCCATGTGTTCAATATGTTCAAACCAACGGGGTGATCATTTCATAAATTTGTTCATAATACTATCTTTCGCTTTATATTTCTTATATTTCTACTTGATTCGCCTGTGAAATTCTGTAATACATCATTTTATCGCACATACGTCTAAGGAATCTGAACCCTATTGCATTCATCCTACTTCTGTTAGTTCTATGCTTGACTTCCAACCACAACAGTTGGAACCAAAACACCAATATGAATGCCGATTTGGTTTTTAGATTTTAAAATAATGTAAGTTTTTTATTCGTTAATTGATAGATAATTATGTGTTACAAATATTTTATCAATTGTTTTACATAACTTTATTAAGTGAATTTTTAAAATTATTTACGATGTAAATGGAACTAGAAATAGAGGAAGACTGAGGAAAACTTGGCACGATCAAATAAATCAAATATTGAATATCGGCCACGTGAGAAGTCGGAGAAATCGACGTGCGTGTATGACATGACGTATACATGTTGAGGAATCGAGAGAAGTATGTCAGGAAAGAAAAGTGTAGCAATACATTATTTCTGCCTCCCCTTTGAAGAAACGGCGTGATGGTTGGTGAGTTAGTTATTATGACAATAAATTTGTTTATTTGATATATTTTTTTAACGTATTTTAGAAGAATGCCCTCCGAATATTGTTGATAGTCCAGAACCCCTGGACGCGGACCTGTGGAGGTTTTGTGAGAGTCTGCAAGTTTTACCTCAAGAAAATGAATCTCCGATATATTTGATCTGCTTCAGTGCTCCATACACCGGTAAGTTATTACCATTGTAACCTCATATATGAGTTTGGCACTCTTAGAATCAATATAAATATTGTAAACAATTGACAACTTTAGTGAAAGAGTGGTAAGAGCTAAATTTACAAAACCCGAGTCCCGGGTTCGATTGCCATGGATGACAGAGTGATTGGCACACTGTCTTTGGTCTGGTGTAGAATTCACGAAACAATAAAATGGCGACAAATTAGCTACCTATCACATTTCATGAGAATCAATATAATAGTTAAAAACAAATTGTATACAGTAATTGGGTTCAAATGACCTGTTGTATGCGATGGGGAACAGGCCTAAGTGCATGAGCGAGGCTGACGAAAGGGTGCCGCTGCGCCCAATAGCAGTCTCGGGTATGTAATGAGAACCCCCTTCTCTGTTGTATTCGAAAAAAGGCAATGTTCATTGCTGTAAGATCAATCTTCTTCTTCTTCTTCCTCAGCCTATTCCCGTCCACTTCTGGACAAAGGCCTCCTCCATTCGCTTCCATGTCACTCTGTCCTGTGCAGACTGCATCCAGGTTATTCCGACGTGTCTGTTTAGATCATCCTTCTACCGTAGTTGCGGTCGCCCTGCACTTCTCTTTGCCGTCCACGGTCTCCAAGTCAGCAGTCTTCTTGTCCACTTTTCATCTGAGCTTCTGGCTTCGTGACCTGCCCATTGCCATTTTAGAGTTGCCACCAAGTGGATGATGTCAGTGACCTTTGCTTTTTCTCTCACCGTATCGTTTCTGACTCTGTCTCTTAGGCTTATTCCTAACATGGCTCTTTCTATAATAAGACTTATAGACTTGACAAATACTGAACTTAATGATGATGATATTTTCACTGTTGTTTAATATTACTTCAGGTAAGGTTTAAAAAACTGGTTGATACAAACCGAGTTAAGCCGCTATTGGATCACAAAATACTTTACTTCTCTTCTTCTCCTTTGTGTAGGCCTTGTGGGCTGTTTCTTAAGAGGAATTGGCCTCCTGCGAGGTCGACCCCCAGCTGTTGATACTACTCTTTGGTGATCTGCCCGGGGGTCGTCTTCCTTGGAAGTCTGGATGTATCCATTATCCTCACGTGTGCATACCAGTATCTTCTTATTTGTCTTCCCCACCTAACGACATCCGTGACCTTACACAAAAAATAACGGTCATCAAATCAAATACTATCTATTTTAAATTGCTTTTTTTTTCACAGATGGCTTTAGTTTCATCAGGGCTTTGAGGGAAGGTACAGGCCTTCCTCTGGTGAACTTGGATCGCCTCCTGATGGACATCATAACAGAAGGTTTCACTCCAAACTCCATCATCATCAGGGAGCTCATTTCACAGGCTTACGCTGATCTTGTACAGAAGACAGCTAACACCAATTCAATGGAACCTAAACGTAAGTTTAATATACTCGTATATCTGATGTGCTTCGTAGCAAAAGGCATGGCTGCCACACCGAATATCCCGGGTTCGGTTGCCGGCGATGGCAGTATGATTCTCACACTGTCTTTGGTCTAAAGTAGAATTCACGTGACAATAAAATGGCTATAGATTAGCTATATTTCACATGTCACGAGAATCAATAACTAAAAATTTCTGAGGTATCTCTATATGAGAGAATATGGTAACTATCCGTGGCCCATCCCACGGCATTTCTTTTGGGAATTCTGGGGACCAACTCTCTGCAGCTTCGAATAGTTAAGCATCTCATAATCCATTACTTTAGATTAATCAGGGGATATTTCTAGAATCGGCCGTTCTAGAGGATGTTGGTATTTTTGTCCCTGATAAAAAATATCTCCAACAGTGACAGGCATAGATTGTTCTTCATACCGGCCGCCAGAACCAACCTGCCTCTAGTGACTCCAGTGTGAAAAGCAATAAGTCTCCTCGGAGATCGACGTCTTTCATATTAGTGATACGTTCAGAAGACAAATACTCTTGACTTTAGAAAGTATCTTGTTTTCCTAATGTCGAACCATATCTTATGCGTTCCTGGTATTGTATTGTATTACATTTTACTGGTACTTAATATCTATTAAGACATCTGTCTTAAATATTCATATTGATTGTAAAGTCCGTTGAGCTAGTAAACTGATTTGGTTTGATTTGATAATTCTATCCTTGATACTGCAGCTCTAAACAGGGATGTTGTGTTGCAACTAAAATTTTAAAATCTAATTTCAAAATATCATATTGAAAGTAAAATGAATGGTTGCAGTAAAATAGGCACTAAGTACCAAAAAAAAAATACAAAAAAACTAAGTATGCAGTTTCGTTCTATATGTCATATAGAATAAAACTGCATATTTAGTTTTTTTTGTATTTTTTTTGGTACATAGTGCCTATTTTACTTCAACCATTCAAATGTTCTTCAGCCGACATGGTCTGCTGGGACGACCTGGACCTCCTGGAGTACGAGATCGAAGCACTGCTGAATGCGTGGGAGACAAACACGGATTATCTGAAGACGAGCGTGAAACCGGCCAGCAAGCCGGGAAAGGCCACGAAGCAAGCTCCGTCCGACCACCTCACCGACAGGTCCAACATGTCGACGAAGTCCCTCAATCTGCTGCTCAATTTATCAGAGGTAATATTTTAGGTGGCTCCTTCTTAATTTTTAGATTCAATCCTGAGGAACGGTTGGCAGCAAAATCCTGCATCCAAGTTTCAGCTGACTTGTCTGAATATGTCCACGTCCAGTGCGCCTTGGAAAGAGACACGCTTGGAATATAACCTTGAAGGACAGGATTAGAAATTAATGTATTTGTTGTTTCTTTAACAAAGATGTAAATGATTTAAAAATATATATTAAAAATATTTTTTGAATGCATATTTAGTAATAAAAAATCACACCCATTATAGAAACTAAAAAATAATTATAATAAAAAAAAATATATTAATATTTTAATAATAATACTGTTCGAAACTTTTTACTAACTAACTAACTAACCATCACGCCGTCTTCCCGAAAGGATAGGCAGAAATAATGGACTGCCACACTTTCAACGATGCGGCAATCCATCCTTCTATTTTTGCCCTGCGAGAGGTGTGGTGTGATGGGCTGCGAACCTCATCGCCACCAATAGGCATCCTTTTTTAAGAGTGTTATTTAAATATTTTATAATATGCTTACGGATCAAATCGATTTGGAACCTATTTGATTTATTAGAAATCGGAATATTACGTGGCCGACATTTACAATATTATTTTATTGATTTGGTCGTGCCTCGTTTTCCTCCATCTTCTTCTTTTTCTAGTTCCATTTACGTCGTTTGCACATACTTTATTTTCCATTTTTTCTTCATTCATTCTTTCCACGTGTCCAAACCATTTATAACGTGTCCAACTATTTTGTTGATCCTTTTTTTATTTTTTTTTATAACATTTTCAATCGCTCTGCATTCACTTCTTTGACACTTATTCATATACAGATTTATCACACATTCGTCTAAAAAACCTTATTTCTACTTCATTTTTCTTTGCCAGTTTCCCGCTTCACTTCCATTCCTTAGGGTCGGTACAGGAACACCATTGTTCTCTGCCATCTTATAACATAAAAATAATTCTTCAAGAACACTGATTTTCATTAATATTAAATGGAGTTTTACATCTTGTTTTGGGATACAGCAAATACATATATTTCAAATGTATTTTTTCCAGACAGTATGGGTCTCGGTGCTAAAATACGCTTTTGAAAAATACCCAAAAGGATTCATTGTAGATGGTCTGAACAGCCGGTTCCTCGACACACCCGGTCTGGCCTTCACCTGCCTCCTGAAATCTCTGGAGACCACGAAAAACTTCCAGTTGATTGTTTTCCACAACTCTTACGAGGCATTTGCTGACACAGTTCCAGAAACGTAAGCATTATTTATATTACTGTTAAAATTTAAAACACTGTTATAATATCAAAAAAAAAACGGTGGATTCGTGGAACATAAATTGAATAGACAATATGTGCACCATCTATAAAGAACATTTTATGTTAAATTATTTTTATTTTGTTATTTTATTTGATATCATTGTATTTTATATTATTTGTTTAAGATTTATTTTGTGGGTGTTGCACGATCGAAGTGTGCGCGGGAGATGCCTATTGGTGGCGATGAGGTTCGCAACCCATCACACCGCGTCTCCCGCGGAGCGAAAAAAGAAGGATGGAGTGCCGCATCAGTAAAAGTGTGACAGTCCATTCTTTCTGCCTACCCTTTCGGGGAGACGGCGTGATGGTTAGTTAGTTAGTTAGTTAGTTATAATATCACAATTTCTTTTTATTCACTGAGAGTGTCGCGACAGCTGATTAGACCAACCGATGTTGGCATCATCAGGTGTTACAATAAACTAAAGTAACAAATGAAAATACTTACTTTTAACACCTGATGATGCCAACATCGGTTGGCCAAACAGTTTTAGCGACACTCAGAATAAAAAGAAATTGTGATATTAGAACAGTGGTTTAAATTTTAACAGTAATAATATTGAAGTATCATTGTGTTTCAGCCAAATCAATGGACTATTATTTAAATATATTTTATGTTTCGATAAATTTAGAACAATGTATAGTGTTACAATGTGTATTTGTTTAAATTTTAGAGACGATTTGATTTTTAAAAATTGAGCACACAATAATAATGATTTTTTAAATTATCATTATTGTAGAAAAATGTACGATTTTGTATTATTATACAATATTATTTAAAAAAAAAACAAGTGTTTTGTTTTAGTAAATCATTAAATTTGCGATAACCTTACAATGTGAAACATGTCACTCTCATAAAATATAATAAATCAGACGTTCTCGTCAATAATTAATATGAAAGTGTTCAACGAAAATAAATGTTCCCATAAAATATTTGTTTTTCTGACTATTTAGTATTTATTTGCAATTTATAATTCAAACAACCGTAAATAATGAATCTTTATAAATAAATTAATAAATTATCTATTAAAAAATCATAAAATATATTGTTATTAAACAAAAAAAAAAACATTCCAAAAAAGAGAATAGCTGAAAACTAAAAAAAAATGCTTATATTCATGAATCGCGGAATAATTTATCAAATCAAATCAAATCAGTTTATTTCATCAATAGACATTACAAAATTAAGGTTTGAAGCATCTATTGAGAACAGGTAAAATAATATATTGTACGAGTATATAGTACCTATACTACCAGAAACGCATAAGAGATGGTTCGACATTAGGAAGACAAGATACTCTCTATATGACGATCGAAGTGTGCGCGGGAGATGCCTATTGGTGGCGATGAGGTTCGCAACCCATTACACCGCGTCTCCCGCGGGGCGAAAAGAAAAAGGATGGAGTGCCACATCAGTAAAAGTGTGACAGTCCATTCTTTCTGCCTACCCTTTCGGGGAGACGGCGTGATGGTTAGTTAGTTAGTTAGATACTCTCTTAAATCAAGAGTGTTTGCCTTCTAAATGTACTTTCACTAAAATGAAAGACGTCGATCTCCGAGGAGACCGCGTTTAGCAGATTAATTGCTCTTCCCACCGGTGTCACCAGAGGCAGGTTGATCCTGACGGCCGGTAGGTAAAACAATCTATGCTGTCGCTGTCGGAGATATCTATCAGGGACAAAAAACCAAACACCCTCCATTTATGGATTAAAAGACGTGTTTCGACAAATAGAGTTTATATCGTTCTCTCGATAATGAAGGTGGTAAATCTTTGAAGTACATATGTCGAGAAACATATGATTAAAGCGGAAAAATATAAACGATAAAAATTCTCACAAATTTTGTATTTTTTTCAGGTCACCCAGTGAACTTTTGTTACCAGATATTAAAACAGGTAAGATGATACATTTTTCGACTCTTTTGGCCATCCTGTACCCCTAAGATCCTAATTTAATTATTTTATTTACATTACAAATCACGTATACTATATTATATATGATATCAAAAGTTCAAATCAGATTTCACGAATTTTATGAACCATATTACTTACGTCACTAAAGATAAGGTTGTTACGTAAGTTGAACGATAAAACGATATGATCAGACATTGTCAAAGACACCTATCCGAAAAAAGGGACAGTAAAGATGATTTATCTCTCGTTTTGTCAAACAAACATGCCTTCAGTGATGCCAGTTGGTAGAACAACATGATCATGGTTAGTGACAATATTAATAATGTACAAATCTCTATTTGATATTGAATATTAATAAAAACGTGTTTTATAGACGATTGATTATATTTTATCTCTTAGAGTCTAAGACTTAGACGAATGTGTGGATACTCTGTGTATCTGATAGAGTGTCGAATGAAAATAATATAATAAGTGAATGCGGTGCGAATTATGGTGTTATGAACAAAATAATGAAAGGATCATTTAGATGATTTGGACACATGGAAAGAATGAATGAAGAAAGAATGGTAAAAAAGTATATGTTAACGATGTAAATGGAACCAGAAATAGAGGAAGACCGAGGAAAACGTGGCACGATCAAATAAATCAAATATTGGATGTCATCTTGGTGAGGTGTCAGAGAATACGATGCGCGTGTATGACACGATGTATGAATGTTGAGGAAGCGAGAGTAATATGTCAGGAAAGGAAAGTATGGCAGTCCATTCTTTCTGCTTACCCCTTCGGATAGACGGCGTGATGGTTAGTTAGTTAGTTAGAATAATTATATTTTTTGGGAGAGACATGTTTCGCCCTGGCGAAGGTGAAGTACTGAAACAGTTTCATAATTAAAACAAAATGTAACTATTATATTTACTAAAATTTTCAATCTTGTATTTTTTGGAATAGAAAATAGATCTTCGTACATATTAATGGATGCGAAAATAAAATTCTATACGTATGAAACGGATTTGGAGAAGCTTCTCTATACGATAGACAATTGGGACTGGAAACTGAACTCCCTTATTTTACCGGTGGTGAAGACGGCCAAGCAGAAAGCAAAGAAACCGGTCGGTAAAAAAGGCAAAGGATTGGACGCCGACAGTAAGGTATATGGTTTATTTAAAAAAAAAAAAAAAATCATTTTAAAGCAGTGATTCCCAAACATTTTACCCCGTGGTCCCTAAGTAAAAATAAAACTCTCCCCAATTAAATATTAGCAAAATTAAAAATTATCTTTGATATCTAGAAAGGTGAATAACGACGTTAATCAAATATGTATTTAAAGATATACTTAAATGTTACTTAATTACTAACCATGACGCCGTCTCCCCGAAAGGGTAGGCAGAAAGAATGGACTGTCACTCATTAACCGATGCGGCACTCCATCCTTCTTTTTCGCCCCGCGGGAGACGCGGTGTGATGGGTTGCGAACCTCATCGCCATCAATAGGCATCTCCCGCGCACACTTCGATCGTAAAACATCCACAAAATAAATCTAAAACAAATAATATTAAAAAAAAAATAATAATATTGTTCACTTCGGGAAACAATTATTTAAATGTTTTTTTTTGTATATTTGCCATCTTTTTGTGCTGTGGATTCACATTTGAATATTTTTTTAAAAGATTTAATTTTCAAAACATATTTTTCACTTATCACAAACATGTTTCGGGACACTGACGCCCTTCATCAGTGTTCGAAATTTAATGTAATTAAATAATATTCAAATAATTTGACACATTATGCGATATATTTATTTATTAAAATTGTATTTTTAGAGCGTAACAGATCTTGTGGCAACAGAATGTACAATCGGGCTAACATCGTGGATAATAAACACGCCCAACAATTATGTGACCAATATGCTGTCCCATGAGGTATCCCTGATAAACCCTCCGCCATTGTACGATCACAGTGTGGTGGAAAAACCTCTCACTTTTGCCTTGTATTCGCCACTCGGCTCTGATGAAATATTCCTTCATGACTGCCCACCTTTCAAGATCTGCCTAGTTGACGATTTTCCGGTAAGATTTAACACTATATCTTTTTATTTTCTTTGAATGTATACAAATACTTGTAGACAAATACTGGATTTTACCCGTTGCGGGTTAATCTTTTTTTTTTAAGTTTTTTTGGAAACAGAATATGGTAGTCTAGGCGTTTACAGGACTTATGACCTGTCATTGGTTGGGTTAAGCGATCCTTAACAACATTCCCCATTCCGCCCTTTTTACGACCACCACGTCTGACCATTTTTTGAAAGATGTATATATGCTACTATGTTGAGACACACTTCACATTTTTTAGGTCAATCTACACTAGCGCCATCTATTAAGAATATATATTTATAAAAAACAGCAATTTACATTTTCGTCTCTATTGAGACACAATTAATCCTTAAAAATATAAATCTCCATATTAAATAATTAATATAAATGAAAACGTCTGTCTTCTAGGAGTTTTATTTAGTTTTTTTATGGAATGACATGTTTCGCCCTTTTAAGGCATAATCTCATAGAAGACAGACGTTTTCATTTATATTAATTAGAAACTTCCACATTAAAGGCTCAAGTAGTATTCCATGAAACAGCAAAATAATTCAATTGAAACTAGCGAAGAAATAATAAGTAGTATGGAGCTAAAGTAAACGATTAATACGATACAATCACATATGAGCTGCAAATATAGTCTACTGCAATTCGGAACTATTTTTTGGACTGCAGATGCAGCCAGCCGCACAATAATGGTTAATTTAACATTATTAGTGTCATCTCTTGCGAGGATTTGATTTATAATGATTTTTTTTTTAGATTCCAATGTGTTTCTGTAATAAAAGATTTCCCGCCGATAGAAGCGAGTCTGTCAAGGTCCAAGATTTTATAATGAATGCAGTCTGCTCTTGTAAAGACAACACGCACAAAAATATGGGATCGGATACACAATTTGTTTCAGTCCTTGGTATGAGTTTTTTTTCTAATACAATTAATTTAATGATTACAATTAAATTTTAAAAATATATTTACTTCGCCATCACTTTTTGTTGACAAACACATTTTTAAAAAAACATATTGCATGCCATAGATGGTCTTCATTTAGTATAGAAAAAATCTACAGTGATAAAGGACATCTGTTGCCCGAAATATTATTTTTTTAAATTCTAAAAATTGCTGCGAAAAAACAGTGTTTTAAAAAAAACTTATTTAAGTGGAAATTACTTTTATAGTTTTGAAACAAACATGTAATGTTAATTTCCTTCCTCCCTTCACTAAATTAGTTTGATGATTTAGTCACATTTTTTTTAATCAGTACATTTGAAAAAAAAAACATTTGAACATTTGTAATAATTCCACATGTTTTTTTCAAATATTTTTTATTTTATTCAATGACTCTATTTTTTTTAATGTTAAATGAATCCAAATAATATATGTTAATACATATAAAGTTTTGATTAAATTAAGACGTTAACATTGTGATATTTTACGAAAACGATTTTTAAATAAATTATAACACTGTTTTTTCTAATGAATTTATTTTATTAGACTTGTTTTGAAGGTCTGTAAGTAGGTCTGAAGGTATAAAACCTGTAAAACTTAAATGTGGAAAAAAATAGTGCTTAAATTACTTTTTTAAATCGTCCTATATCAAAAAAAAAATTCGTTTATATATTGCCCTGATGAATCTTGGGTACAAGCGAAACTAGTTGGTTTCAAATTTTATAATGATCCCATAGTTAAAAAAGAGTGTTTTTTTCATACATTTATAAATTATGGAATAATTTTGTTAAATATTGGGTGAAATTTTGTATCGTTTTCTTTTTTTAGATTTGAATTCAGTTTTGCCGCTCAAACCGGTTCACTTCATGAAATATAAAATGATATTCGATCCACAAAAAACTGGTGCATACAATAAGACTTTCCTCGTTAATGCTATTGGGTGTCAAAAACTCAACAAGAAATTATGCACGTCAGGTTTGTGTGACACCCCAAGGTAAGAATTTAAAAAACGTATTTGAATTATTATAAATTAGGGTATTAGCTTATACAAAGTCATTCATTAGGTACGCTCGAACTTTGTTACGTTATAGCGGCCATGTTTTTAAAGAACAACCAAATCAAATTTCTTTTTATTTGGTTGTTGCCCTAAACACTCTCTGAGAGCACATCCGCAAGAGTCTTTCCTTGATACCCAGCTGGTCAATGATGGACTGGTTTGTTATTCTTGCCGTCCAGAGTATACGTAGCATACGCCATCAGAACCATATCACGAGAGCATAAATTTTGGACCTCTCCGATGTTCGCATAGCCCAAGTCTCGTTACCATAAAGGAATTTGAAGAAAACAAGGATTTGAACCAATCTCATATTGATCTTGTTAGAGATATTTTTATGTTGACATATCTTGGTGAGTTCTAGTCATTTGGGTTCTGGGTCAAATCTCCCCCTCGCATCCCCCATGGTCAGTTATCAGTGATCCAAGATAGACAAATTCATTTACAATTTCCGAAATCTAAGAGAAGGCTCGTGTTTGGGAGATATCATCATTATCATCAGCCGTCTGTCATCCACTGCTGAATGTAGGCCTCTCCCAAAGCCCGCCACCGCCCCCTATCCATTGCCGCTCCCATTCATCTATGTCCAGCAATCCTCTTCAGATCATCAGTCCACCGGGCAGGGGGACGTCGTGAGATATACCAGCATCAAATGCATCCCAAGAAAGTCACAGTTTGGTACGCATTTTGATCAAGCGTAATCATCGTTCTGTACTTCTTCCAAAACGAAACATCACATTGCCCAATTATTATGTAGATAAATTTAATAAGTTTAATATTCATTTTTAATTTTAGAATCGACACAAACCCATTGAATGTGTTTACGAAAGTTTTGACAAAATCCAAACAGCTTTTAAATCAGCCAGCATTCGATGTCATCTGTGATGAGTTTAATTTCGGTCCAGTGTTGTTTTCACCTGATGAGGAAATGTATGTATTTTGAAGTATTCTTTTTGGGTCTAAACCATATCACGTTATCAAAGCCTTCATTTTTGTAATTTTATTCAATCAGTTTCGACAAACGAATGAATAAGTTAAAGCATATGTTCATAATTATCACAAATGAAAAAAAAATGTATTATTGAAATATTAAAAAATATATACATACACACAAAAAATAATACTTACAAAATCAATTAATGAAGTAACTTTTTGTAATAAATATATGAACAATTGTTTCACAAATTAATGTAAGCATTTTCAGGTGTTACAATTTTTTTCTTA
Organism: Lepidostoma basale; assembly: GCA_022606425.2. NCBI lineage: Eukaryota > Metazoa > Arthropoda > Insecta > Trichoptera > Lepidostomatidae > Lepidostoma > Lepidostoma basale. The sequence continues at coordinate 1,997,473 of JAHDVF020001106.1, read as the reverse complement.
CATGTAACAGGTCGTTTAAATACAATTACTGTATAAATTTGTTTTAGCTATTGTATTGATTCTCATGGCATGTGATAGGCAGCTAATCTATCACCATTTTATTATCACATAAATTCTCCACACTAGACCAAAGACAGTGTGACAATCACACTGCCTTCGCCGGGAATCGAACCCGGAACCGTCGATATGGCAGTCAGAAAAGTTATATAGACAAAAAAGTTAGAACATGCCAAACTCTATATGTGAAATCGCGATTAAAAAAAACTAACTAACTATCACGGCGTCTCCCTGAAGGGGTAGGCAGAAGGAACTAATTCCTTCCTGATATACTTCTTTTGATTCCTCGACATTCATACATCGTGTCATGCTCACGCATCGATTTCTCCGGCTCATCACGTGACCGATATTCAATATTTGATTTATTTGATCGTGCCACGTTTGTCAAAAAAAAAAATTGTGACATATAGGTATTTTCAAATCAAATCAGTTTATTTACTCAAAAGGACCATTACAAACAGGAAAATGTTTAAGGCATCTATTGAGTACAGGTAAAATATTATAAAAATACAACAAAGTACCAGGAACGCATTAGAGATGGTTAGACATTAGGAAGACAACATACTTTCTAAAGTCAAGAGTATTTGTCCCCTGAACGTACCTTCACTAATATAAAAGACATCGATCTCCGAGGAGACCGCGTTCAGCAGACTAATTGTTCTTCCCACCGGTGTCACCAGAGGCAGATTGGTTCTGGTGGCCGGTTGGTAAAACAATCTGTGCTGTCGCTGTCGGAGAAATCTATCAGGGACAAGAAGACCAACACCCTCTAGCACGGCTGAGTTCTCAAAATATCCCCTGATTAATTATTGTTCAATAAATCAAAAAGCGATCGTCTCTCTCCCAAGAATTTTTTTTTTATATTAGTTTTTTTTAATGGTTAATTTTTACTTAGCAATTAAGAGGGATAATATTTTCTTATAAAGTTAACCATTAAAATACTAGAAAGATCTCACAATTTTCATACCTAATGCATAAGTGGCGAGACAAAATGAGGATAGATGGACCCAGAAAATAATAAGGTGGAGACCATGGGAAAATAGGAGAAGTGTCGGCAGGCCGCAAAAAAGGTGGCCCACGACATTGCTGCTGTGGGGGGGGGGGGGGAATGTGGCTGCAGCTGGCAGAAAATTGAAACGAGTGGAAAGGAAGGGAAGAGGCCTATGTCCAGCAGTGGGCTGATGAAGGCTGACGAAGAAGATGAAGAAGAATGCATAAGATCTGTTAATATTGGTCGAAGGTACTGAATATTTCGAATTGAATCAAACTAATTCCAAGATTTATTATATAGGCTACTGAAAACTACGGCCCAATTCAGGATAAAGAACATATCTCAGTTGCTAGTGGATGTGTCATTCTCGTTCTTAAACGAAGGTCGCTGGTATGAGGTGCACCCCGCCGAACTATGCATTCAGGTACAAACATCGTCATTAAATAATAATCAATGTCTGTTTGTTTGTTTGTCTTTGAATTTCTTAAAAATTACTAAACCGATTTCGCTGAAAATATAACAGCTTGTTATTTTGTGTTCCATGAAGGTTTTGAGAGTAATTTAAAATCTAATTATTTAACTAGAATCTCTTGAAGTTCATTATAGATAATAATTAAATAATTCGATTTTAATAACTACTTCCACTTCTGTCTTTATTCCGAAAGTGTTGGGTTTCGCCAGGCTGGCTGGCATCTACAGACTGGACACCAGTCGGTAAATGCTAGCCAGTCGAAATAAAGACAAAAGTGGAAGCACTCGTAGTTAGAATCTTAGTTTTTTTTTCATGAATAATTTATATACATGTTTCAAAGGTAGCCACTTAAATTCATTTATTTTTTTAAATCCAAAATATTTTTTTAATTTCATATTTATATGTAATATTTATCACAAGTTTTGAGTAAGAAATAAATTGTGTTAATGAATTAATTTTTTCTTATTCTAGCAAGGTGTTACGGCATGCGTCACAATATCTGCAATACCGAACACTCCAGAACTCACCAAAAACACTTTATTTTGTTCTATCAAAAATAATCCGGATGTCTATCAAGTTGTTCTCTCATCTCGCGGAGTTATGGCTAATTTTTCATCAGCTCCAGAATATATCGGTGAGCATTCCTTTAGCATCACGCCAGCATATCTCCCGCTCAAACACTATGGTATGGAACTAGAAATAGAGGAAGACCGAGGAAAACAGTGCATGATCAATCTAATTTTAAATGTCGGCCATATAAAAAGTACGAGAAATCGTAGTGCATAAATTAATGACACTTTTTTCTTTCTCGACATTCTCTCGATTTCTCATCGTTTATACATCGTCGATTTCTCCGACTACATACCTGACATTAAATATTTGATTGATTTGATTATTCCACGTTTTCCTCGGTCTTCCTCTTGTTCTTGTTTACAAATACTTTATTTTCATGCTTTCCAAATGTATAAACCATCTTAATTATAATTGTATTATTTTGTTCGTAAAATTTTCATTTGCACTGCATTCACTTCTAATATTTGCATTTGACACCCTATTGTATACAGATTTACGATGTATTCTTCTTGAAGAGATATCATTTCTCCTGCATTTATCCTACTTTCATCCATCTTCTGGCAGTTCCATTGGGATTGTATACTGACAGAAAATACTATTTATATTTCAATGTCTTTTTAGACTTTGGAAAAATGTTGCTCTACCGCCAAGAGAACCAGATGGTTGAGTTGACTAACTCGTGCGAGTTGCCACTCGTGTGGAAGCTGAGGAACATTGACGACTTCTCTGGACACCTGTATGCCTCAAAACCGGAGGGGGTAATCCCTCCCTTGAACCTCTCGGAATTCAAGTTGAGTTTTATTGGAGCCAACCCAGCGGTCATAGTAGACCAACCTCTCTTCATAGACGTAAGACTCTTTACAGATTTTTAGCTCTAATTTTTTAATTAAAATATCATTTATCTAATCTATCTAGCGTTATCTAGCAATGTATGTTAATGGCGGTAGCCTTTCACTTTGCGTTAATAAAGATCTTCTGCTTAATGCTTACAACGATTCTTAGTAGATGGCGCTAGTGTAGATTAAACTTAAAAATGTGAAGTGTATCCCAACATTGTAGCATACGAGTATATAGGTACATCTTCCAAAAATTTGTCAGACGTGGTCGTCGTAAGAAGGGCGTAATAGGGAATGTTGTATTACACAAAGCGTGCGTTTAATCCAACCAATGACTGGTCATAAGTCCTGTAAACACCTCGACCACCATATTCTGTTTCCTATTTGCATCTTCGTCTCTATTGAGATACAATTAATCCTTAAAAATGATAACCCGCAATGGTTAAAATCCAGTATTCGTCTACAAGTATTTGTGTACATTCAAAATGTTTTAAAATATAATTGTTTAAATTTTGTTATAATTGGCACCCAACTCTTCCGCTAAGAGCGCTGCCTTGGCGTCAGGTGGCAACCGGTAGCAAAACCAACCAACCAAAATAAACAAAAAGTAATCCTAGTAAGAATAGTACAAATTAGGGATGCGCGATCCGCTCACGAGTTGACTCAAAGAGTCGACTCACTTAGGTGAGCAAGTGAGCGTTGACTCACAAAAAAAGAGCGGCAGCTCAATGATCCGCTGGCTGAATCGTAAATTATTTCGAAAGAGTCGACTCTTTTGTGACCTGAATATACCGTTCGCTCTTCGGGGAAAATCGAATAGTCGATGAGGTAAAAATAAAGAACGTCGTCAAATTCTGTACCTACTCACCGGATGCAAAGATTTCGATCGTCCAATTTTACGACTTCCGGTTAATTGGCTGAGAAATCGGCGGCGACCTTTTATTAAGCTCATTTCGGGGGTTCGTTTTTATGAAGACAACGACTCAAAATGATGAACCGTGAGTTATGAAAAATAGTCGGCTCAATTTGCTGAACAGAACCATTCAGCTCAGATCCCTGAGGTGATTCATTTTGCCCACCCCTAGTACAAATACAACAGAATGGCTCAAGATAGAAAAGCTTACTGTAGTTCAATTTTCGATAAACTTAAACCGCTAGCACTGTGGAATTCCATAAAGACGATTTTTTTATGAACTTAAACATAGTTTTTTGACTTTTGAGTTTTGGTTTTCTCGACGTGTTTTGAAGGTTTTAAACCTTCGTTATTGAATTTTTTCGGCGATGAAGGTGTCAAACCTTCGGAACACATTGATAAAAAGTAACTCAATAGTGGAAAAAATAGTGTTAAAGTTGATAAAAAAAATCGACATTGTAAATGTTAGAGGATAATTTGTGCTAAGGCATCATCTATGCTATTTAATAATTGCAGTCCACAATGGTGTTCTTCTACCGACCCTTATGTATGGTAGCGAAGCATGAAACTGGCAGAAGAAGGATGAAAGTAGAATAAATGCAGTAGAAATGAGATCTATTAGACGAATGTGTGGATACTCTGTGTATGATAGAGTGTCGAGTGAAAATATAATAAGGGAATGCGGTTGCGAATGATGGCGTTATTAACAAAATAATGAAAGGATCATTAAGATGGTTTGGACATTCGGAAAGAATAAATGAGGAAAGAATGGTAAAGAAATTATATGTTAACGATGTAAATAGAAATAGAAATAGAGGAAGAGCGAGGAAAAAGTGGCACGATCAAATACATCAAATATTGAATGTCGGCTACATGAGGAGTCAGAGAAATCGACGCGCGTGCATGACACGAAGTATGAATGTTGACGAAGCGAGAGAAAAATCAAATCAAATCAAATCAGTTTATTAACTCAAAAGACATTACAAACAGGAAAATGTTTAAGGCATCTATTGAGTACAGGTAAAATATTATAAAAATACAACAAAGTACCAGGAACGCATTAGAGATGGTTAGACATTAGGAAGATAACATACTTTCTAAAGTCAAGAGTATTTGTCCCCTGAACGTACCTTCACTAATATAAAAGACGTCGATCTCCGAGGAGACAAAAAGACCAACACCCTCTAGCACGGCCGAGTTCTCGAAATATCCCCTGATTAATTTAAAGAAATGGGTTATGAGATGCCCATCTCTTCGAAGCTGTAAAGAATTGGTTCCGAGCATTCCTAAAAGAAATGCCGTGGGATAGAGCCACGGATAACTACCATACTCCCTCATGTAGAGATACCTCAGAAATTTTTTCTGAACTCTCTCCAGCATAACGGAATATCTCGCCTCTTGAGGACTCCATATCACAGAAACAGAAATATGTCAGGAAAGAAAAGTGTGACAGTCCATTATTTCTGCCTACCCCTTCGGGGAGACGGCGTGATGGTTAGTTAGTTGCTTTCAAAGCTGAATAGGAGAAATGGCGAAAAATAGTTCAATACAAGTTTTTGTTAATAATTTTACATTTAAATTTATTCATTATATAAATTTCCAAATAAAATCATATTCAATTGAAGGAATGAAAGTTTTTATTTAATTTAAATTTTCCGTAACTAATTAATCATCATGCCATCCCACCAAAAGGATAGGTAGAAATAATAAAATGTCACTGTTTTTTCCTGACAAACTTTTTTCGCTCCCTTAACATTCATATATCGTGTCATGCACCCACGTCGAATGTTTCCTTCATTTCTTCCTTCGGGGAGACGGCGTAATGGTTAGTTAGTTTTTTTTTCAAATAATAATAACAGTCGTTGAGTATAATTTATATATAATTTAAGTATGCAAATTATTTTTGATAAAAATAAGAGTAAATACTGCTTTTAGGTATATGGAGTAAATAGCACAGAAGGATTGCCTGTCTTAACGACAATGATCCAGATCTCTGCTGAATGCTACGACGTGGTCTTCGACTGTATCTTCGAACCGGAGAGTGAAACCCACGTGAACTGCGGAGCCGTCAGGGTAGGCGAGACTGTCACAAGCAGAGTCAGTTTCGTCAACAGAGGAAATTATGATCTTGCCTACAAGTAACCAATTTCAATCATTTATTGTTTCTTGAACAACGATGTAAAACTCCATATTAAATCATTAATACAAATGAAAATGTCTGTTTTATACAAGTTTTATTACAGTTTGTGGGAATGACATGTCGCGCCTTTCTAAGGCACTATCAGATACAGCGAAAATCAAACGCAGTGTTGTTTTTATACAAGAGTTGATTAAAGTTTATTTTGTAGGGGCATATTTGTTTAGGGTGTGTTCTCAACACACCGATTCAAATCACACGCTGTTTTATGATAAATCCATAAACAAAGAGTTTTTGTATTGAAAAATAACTTTTAAAATAAATGTTTTATTTAAAATTTAACTAATCTAGTTTCAATTCTTGATTCGCGTCTATTCGTCATTTTTCCTAAAACTTTTTTTCTTATTCCAGCGTTACATTATGAATTAGAAAATTATTTTCATATTTTTTATTAACTAAAAAAAAAAAGTCGGAATAATCGACGTGCGTGCATGGTACGATGTATGAATGTAGAGGAATCCAGAGAGGTATGCCAGGACAGGCCATTGTGGCGATCCATCCTCTCTGCCTACCCCTCCGGGGAAATCGCCGTGATGGTTAGTTAGTTAGTTAGTTAGTTTTATTAACGAAATCTTTCAATATGTCAAATGTAAAAAAGTTTACTTTCTCAAAGTTCTATTATATTTTATGGGCATGACATGCTTCACCTTACAAAGGCATTACCAAATGTCTATTTGATATGCCCTAGCAAGTAGAAACATGTCACTCACATAAAATTTGATGAAACTTCGATAAAACAGACATTTTCGTTTGTATTTATTATTTTTATGAAAAAATAGTAATATTATTCGAATATTTTATTTTCATTAAAAAAAATACAATTAAATAAATCTTCTATCTCTTAATATTTCTGTGTTTTATCATTTCTATGTTTTGCGAAAAATAGCCACCATTTTTATTTTAATTTTAAAACTATTTACGATTCTTTCATTCAGAATAACAAAATCGGAAAACAGAAGGGGGAAGTTAAAGAATTTGCTTAGTGAACTAAAAGTCACCCCCAGTACCGGGGTGTTGAGACCAAACGAACCCCCAGCCGGTCTAGAGATTACTTTCCCCCTGGCGGATGAGATGACCCTGAAAGAGCACCCCCTGTTGATCTGCCACCTGATAGACGCTAATGAGACCCAGAAGATTGTGGCTATCTTTCCTATTAAGGTTTCCGTCAAGAGCCAATATAATAGGTGAGCAAAAACCATAAAAAGTTCTTATTTAATGTTTAGTTAAGGGGTCAGAGGTATAAAAATACGAGTATTTTAAATAAATATAAATTTCAGTGAATTTTATACAACCAACAATACAAAATTATTATATTATGTTTTAACTTGATTTGATCCAAATTTGAAAAAAATATAAATGTATATTATATATGAAGTTATCGCCTTATTTGTTGGACCCTGTTTCATAATGCGGTGACCATTATAACATCTTACAGGTTCATCTTATGTATACCATTAAAATAAATAAATAAATGAAATTTTAATAGTTAATCTTAACTAACTAACTAACCATCACGTCGTCTCTCCGAAGGGGTAGGCAGAAAGAATGGACTGCCACATTTTTCTTTCCTGACATATTTCTCTCGCTTCCTCAACATTCATACATCGTGTCATGCACGCGCGTCGATTTCTCTGACTCCTCACATGGCCGACAATGATTTATTTGTTCGTGCCACGTTTTCCTCAGTCCTCCTTCTATTTCTGGTTCCATTTACATCGTTAACATATAATTTTTTTACAATTCTTTCTTCATTCATTCTTTCCATATGTCCAAACCATCTTAATGATCCTTTCATTTTTTTGTTCATAACACCATCATTCGCACCGCATTCACTTCTTATATTTTCATTCGACACTCTATCATACACAGAGTATCCACACATTTATTCATTTATTCTACTTTTTGCCAGTTTCACACATTCGTCTAAGAGATCTCATTTCTACTGCATTTATTCTACTTTCATCCTTCTTTTGCAAGTTCCATGCTTCGCTTCCACACATAAGGGTCGGTAGAAGAATACGATTGTGCACTGCCATTCTAGCTTTTTTGGAATAAAAATTTAAATGGTAGTAAAAACGGTAGTCTGTAAAAAAAAAAAATTTACTGTAGGAAACACATCCTGAAAAATATTGATCATTTGTATTAAGTGTCAATTTTATGCTGGTAGGTGGTTTCTTCGGCAACCCCCGACGGCGATTTTATTATAGCACTTGTGATAATGAGTCAGTGAGATTCAAAGCTATTTTTATCGTGACGTGTCGGTATCGGTTGATGACTGTCCAGTGTAAATAGACCTTTACATGGATTTGGCTAGCACTGCAATGATTTAAAGAGCGATTCCACATAAATGTTGGTAATAGTAATAGCTTCGAAGAGATGGGCATCTCATAACCCATTTCTTTAAATTAATCAGGGGATATTTCGAGAACTCGGCCGTGCTAGAGGGTGTTGGTCTTTTTGTCCCTGATAGATTTCTCCGACAGCGATAGCACAGATTGTTTTACCAACCGGCCACCAGAACCAATCTGCCTCTGGTGATATCGGTGGGAAGAGCAATTAGTCTGCTGAACGCGGTCTCCTCGGAGATCGACGTCTTTTATATTAGTGAAGGTACGTTCAGGGGACAAATACTCTTGATTTTAGAAAGTATCTTGTCTTCCTGATGTCGAACCATCTCTAATGCGTTCCTGGTACTTTGTTGTATTTTTATAATATTTTACCTGTACTTAATAGATGTCTTTAACATTTTCCTGTTTGTAATGTCTTTTGAGTTAATAAACTGATTTGATTTGATTTAATTGTACCCTATTTTACTTGCAGGTACGTCCTGGAACCCGAAGGACACGTTGATTTGGGAATGCAAGTCCTCGGGTCGGTCGTATGCAAGATCATCAGCCTCACCAACACGGGATGCTTCGACTTGTCATACAGCATCATCACATCCAACTGCCTGAAGGACGACAGTGCCAAAATCAAATCGTCTAGGAAAGGTGGAATGGAAACCCAAATATCATCCGATAAGTATGTATGAGTATTTATAGAAAATAATTTTCAGAAATATAAATATTTCAACTGAAGCGAAGATGGCAGTACATAATGATGTTTTAGTGCCAACCCTTATGTATGGAAGTGAAGCTTGTAGGTGGCAAAAAAGGATGCAAGTAGGATTAATGCCGTAAAAATGAGATCACTAAGAAGAATGTGCGAGAGAACGATGTTTGATAGAATACCAAAAGAGGAAATAAGGAAAAAATGTAAGGCAGATGATTGCATCATAATTAAAATTAAACAAAGATCCCTCCGATGATCCCTCAAGTCCAAGGTAATGATTTTTGAAAAGGAAGAAACCTTGACAGTCTGCAACATTAGCGTGAATGGTGAAAATTTGGAGCAAGTAGTTGAGTTCGTGTATTTAGGTAGTATGTTTACAAGAGATGGGCGAGTGGAGAGGGATATTGAAAGAAGGGTTAGGGCAGGCAACAAAGTGAATGGTGCACAAGTTGTCATCGCAAACAAAAACCTATCCAAAAAAGCTAGAATGGCAGTGCACAATGGTGTTCTTCTGCCGACCCTTATGTATGGACCCGAAGCATGGAACTGGCAAAAGAAGGATGAAAGTAGAATAAATGCAGTAGAAATGAGATCTCTTAGACGAATGTGTGGATACTATGTGTATGATAGAGTGTCGAATGAAAATATAAGAAGTGAATGCGGTGCGAATGATGGTGTCATGAACAAAATAATGAAAGGATCATTAAGATGGTTTGGACATATGGAAAGAATGAATGAAGGAAGAATGGTAAAAAAAATATATTTTAACGATGTAAATGGAACCAGAAATAGAGGAAGACCGAGGAAAACGTGGCACGATCAAATAAATCAAATATTGAATGTCGGCCATGTGAGGAGTCAGAGAAATCGACGCGCGTGCATGACACGATGTATGAATGTTGAGGAAGCGAGAGAAATATGTCAGGAAAGAAAAGTGTGGCAGTCCATTATTTCTGCTACCCCTTCGGGGAGACGGCGTGATGGTTAGATAGTTATATTTAAATAATGAGAATAATTAAAATAATAAATATGTATATATTATATATGTATCATATTTAGTTTACATACTGGTCTTACCAGTCTGTCGATGCCAGCAAGCCTGACGAAACCGGTCGCTGTCGAAATAAAGACAAAAGTGGAAGTAGTTGAAAAACATCGTTTTATGTAATAATTATTTAAAATGAACTTCCATGAAGAGATTTCAGTAAAATCATTGACTATCTTAAAAAAGTTTTTTTTTTTAAATTGCAGTTCGTCTAACCTTCCATACAAGAATATGATTGACGTGTTCCCATCGAGCGGAATTTTGGATTCCGGTGAGAACGTTTTGATAGAGCTGAACTGCAGAGTGGAAGAGGTAGGGTTTAGCTGCGAGGAAATCGTTTTCAAGATCAGCGACACTCCGGAGAAGAGTCTGGCCAAGATCAATATTGGGGTACTGGGCGTCATCCCAGATATTGATTTCACGAACTTTTACAATACCTTCCAAGACTGCACTATCGTCGAGAATTTTGAAGACTTCCATAACAACACTGTTGAGGTATGCTATTTCAATTACTATCTTATTAACTTATGGAACGCTCAGGCATTAACACTGCGGAATTCCATAGTATATACTTAGGAAATTGAAAATGACTTTGTTTAATCCACAAAATATTTAAAAAAAACACGACATGTTTTGGATGATACCTCCATCTTCAGATGTAAAAATATAATGATTTATATTTTTACACCTAAAGATAGAGGTATCCTCCGAAACACGTCGTGTTTTTTTTATATTTTGTGGATTAAACAAAGTTATTTCAAATTTCCTAAGTATATCCTATTAACTTTTATATTTCAAATTCAACATTATTTTGTGTTTCGGATTCATAATTGAAAAATATATCTTGTTTCTTTGTAACAAAACACTTAACTAACTAACGAACCATTACGCCGTCTCCCCAATGAACAGCCACACTTTTCTTTCCTGACATACTTCTCTCGATTCCTTAACATCCATACATCGCGTCATACAAGCGCGTCAATTTCTCTCTTTGACTCCTCACGTGGCCGACATTCAATATTTAATTTATTTCATCGTGTCACGTTTTTCTCAGTTTCCTCTATTTCTCGTTCCGTTTACATCGTTAACATATTTTATAATTTTTTTACCATATTTTCTTCATTCATTCTTTTCATGTGTCCAATTCATCTTAATGGTCCTTTCATTATTTTGTTTATAACACATTCATTCGCAAAGCGTTAACTTCTTAAAATTTAATTCGACACTTTATCGTACACAGTTTTTCCACACATTCGTCTGAGAGATCTAATTTCTACTGCATTTATTCTACTTTTATCGCCAGTTCCATGCTTGGCTTCCATATATAAGGGTCGGTACAAGAACACCATTGTGCACTGTAATATTATTATAGTTTTTTTGTATATTTGAAGATTATAAAATAAATTCTATATTGGCTCGGCTATATGCTTATATACTCGTATACACCTATATATATACAATATACCTGCGATCGAGAATGGCTATAGATCTATGACTACCACACCAAAGGTCCCGGGTTCGATTCCGGGGTCTTGGGTGTAGTTTAAAATTCACATGACAATAAATGGCGATAGATTAACTACCTATCACATGTCATGAGAATCAAAAGCTTTAAAAGTTGTAAACAGCAATTGGGTTCAAATAGCCTGCTGTATAGAAATGTGGAAAATAACGGGAAACATCCACATAAAAGGCCCAAGCGACATCCCAAAAACCAGCAAATTTGTTACACTTTCCTGCAAACCAGTCCATTGGATTGAATCTATCATAGAATCATTTTGTTGTAATGATTTTCTTTTCCAATTAAGTTGTGTTATTTTATCGTTAGATGGAGCAGCACTGCATATTCTCCAAGAACGAGGTGTGTCTGCATTTCATGAAAACGGCTATCAACTCTACGAATAGCATCCGGATATATCTGTCTAACTGCACTACTCTGCCATGCTACCCGACGTGTGCCGTCATTACCAAATCCTCGCAGTCGGAATGCTGCTTCCAAATCGATCGAGAACAGTTCGAGATTGCATCTAAAACGTCCACTTATGTGACAGTCGGCTTCAGACCTGTCTCTGTCGAGGTAATATATTTTTACTTTCTGATAATAATAAAAAACTAATCACCACGCTGTTTGTCTGTTTGTCGTCGATTATCTAGAAAATTACTACACCGATTTCGCTGAAAATAGTACAGTTTGTTTATATTAGTACCAGAAAAGTTTAAAAAGTAGTTTGAAAGAAATTCAATAAGTAAAACTGTTGATATAACGTTTTAAAATTAGTATAAAAAACATTAAACCCGCCATTTTGTATTGAGATTAGCCCATAGATATGCCACTCTAGTATTAAAGAAATTGTTAACTTTTATTCTATTATATGTTCGCCATACTTTGTGTTGTAGATGCTTTATTTCTCTTTTTCTTTTTTATAACATCTGTTTCTTTTCTTTTTTATAACAGACATGTTTCGGATAACCAGTCCTTCTTCAGTGATACAAATTATAACGATACATATTTAAAATATTATGAAATTGTTTACAAATATGATCAGTTTTGACAGATGTTATAAATATAATGACGTGACACAAGTATTTATAATATTTTAAATATGTATCTTTATAATATGTATCACTGAAGAAGGACTGGTTGTCCGAAACATGTTTGATATGTAATTTTAATTTTTTTATTGTTAGTGTTGTATATACAAAGTATATAAAAAAGAAAAAGAGAAATCGTTAACGGTTAAAATTTCTAACACTGTTATGATATCACAATTTTTATTATTCACGTTTTTAGTGTGTAGCCACAGATGTTTCGCCAACCTTTGTCGACATCATCAGGGGTTACAAACAACTTATTTGTAACGAATTTTGTAACGAACTACTTGTTTGTAACGATTGTTAAAAGTTGTTTGTATCACCTAATGATGCTGAGCTTAGTTGGCGAAACAGCTGTCGCGACACTTGAAAAGTTAATAAAAAAAAATTGTGATATTATTATTATTATTTTGTTGGATCGCTCCTTACATCATTACAGCGCGAGCCAAATCGATGTAAAGAGTATAGCTACCATATTGATTCTCGTGACATATGATAGGTAGCTAATCTATCGTCATTGTGACGTGAATTTTACACCAGATCAAAGAAAGTGTAACAATCACACTCCCATCGGCGGGAATCCAACCCGGGACCTTCGATATGGCAGTCAAAGCTCTGACCACTCGGCCATGAGGTCACGTGATCGCGCGGAAAGCCACGAAGTTGTAGTATATAGTGTTTCGCCCAAAACAATGGACTATTTAATTCAATAAATTTGTCGATTTTTAGATATGTGAAGCCGCCTTACAAATCACAATCGATATGCCTTCAGGGTACCCCCCAAAGAGGTATACCGTGGACCTGATAGGGCAGGGCATCGCGCCCCAGATAACATTCCTCACCCCCCTAGATCTGGACGAGTCTAACCGCGGGAACGTTTGCCTCCCTCCCACATACCTGAACGACGTCTCCCTGTGCGAGATTGTGTTCAGAAATATTTCAGAAGTCTTATGTCATGTCATCGTGAAGATTACGGAAATCAATGTGACAAAAAACATGTTTCACATCCTTACAGAAAGGCCGAAGAAAGGTTCTCTCGAAGAGTGGAATCCTGAAGGTAGTTTTTCAGCATAGTACAAATTATAACCCTAATTTCAAATTCTAAATTATTTTGTTTTTTTGAATGTAGACAAATACTGGATTTATCTATTACGGGTTAATCATTAAAAATTAATTGTATGTCAATAGAGACAAAGATGTAAATTATTTGGAAACCGAATATGGTGGTCGAGGCGTTTACAGGACTTATGACATGTCATTGGTTGGGTTAAGCGATCGCTTTATGTAATACAACATTCCCCATTCCGCCCTTCTTACGAACACCACGTGGTCCAATCTTAATAGATGACGCTAGTGTAGATTGAACTAAAAAATGTGAAGTGTTTCCCAACATTATAGCATATATCTTCTAAAAATTTGTCAGACGTGGTGGTAGTAAGAAGGGCGGAATGGGGAATGTTTTATTACATAAAGCGATCGCTTAACCCAACCAATGACAGGTCATAAGTCCTGTAAACGCCTCGACCACCATATTCTGTTTCCAAATAATTTACATCTTCGTCTCTATTGAGATACAATTTATTCTAAATTATTAATCAAACATATTGTTTTTCCGCTTTTAGAGTTTATTTATCTTTTGAAAGCACATCCTACCTATTTGGTTAAAGCACACATGTCAGTTTTGTCTACTTTGATTTTATATTTTAATACCAATGTATCATTTTTGTCGATTTCGATTCTATGTTTTAATGCCAATGTGTCATTTTTGTCAATTTTAATGCCATTGGGTCATTTTTTGTCGATTTCGATTTTATGTTTTTATGCCAATGTGTCATTAAATACCACTTACGTATTATGGCCAAAGGTAATATATCTAAGTCGTACAAATTTTGCAAAAAATCCATAATAAAAATAATGCAATACATATCATATACGAGTATGTTACTCGTAATATCAAACCCAAACATGGCAAAACGTGAAAGATATGTCAAAATGCCCATATGTCATTAAATGTTTTGACCCACATAAGTGGAATTCGACTGCTGAACCAGCATATTTCATGATGAAATATAGTACACGAATAACCGAAAACGCCTGACTTAGGACCTACTTATCGACATACATTGCACTAGATCACTAGAGCAGGGCATCGTGTACAAAGGGAAGCAAAGCATATAAAAGCGGTACTTCCGACCACCGAATACGTCAGTCGGTATTACGACTTCTAACAGACACGAGTCTACGTTAATAAGTCTACGCCACGAGGGATCTCGTGGCGTAGACTTATTAACGTAGACTCGTGTAATTGTTTTATAAAATAATCATATTATAATTGTATAGTTTTATCATCTCATTTGTTATATTAAAATATTTTTTTATTTTGTAGTTCCGTTGATCAAAGAATGTACCAAGACCCTAAAGCCTTTAGAATATTGTAAGATATCTATCTACTACAAGCCGTGCGAAGTGGGTCTGCATGGCTGTGAAGTATCCTTCGAAATACTTAATAACCCGTACGATAACTTCATGGTAATAATATAGTTATTTTTTATTATAATACTTTTATATGTTATTAGATAGGTTGAAAAACGTGTGAACAAGTAACAAAGAAATAATGCTAGACGATACTAAACTCAAGTGATTGTACGAGTATACGTGCGCTTTGTATGACGGTCAATGAAAAAAAAACTAACTAACTAACTAACCATCACGCCGTCTCCCCGAAAGGGTAGGCAGAAAGAATGGACTGTCACACTTTAACCGATGCGGCACTCCATCCTTCTCTTTTCGCCCCGCGGGAGACGCGGTGTGATGGGTTGCGAACCTCATCGCCACCTATAGGCATCTCCCGCGCACACTTAGATCTTCCAACATCCACAAAATAAATCTAAAACAAATAATATAAAATACAATGATATAAAATAAAATAACAAAATAAAAATAATTTAATACAAAATGTTATTTTTAGATGGTGCACATTTGTCTATTTAATTTATGTTCCACGAATCCACCGTTTTTTTAAATTTAGCACATAATGTAATAACACATAATGTTTTTCCGATGCTGCACATGTTTAATTTTTTTTTTTAATTTAATAAAAAAGACTAACATCAAGGATTTACATCAATGATATTAGAATTTATCTTACAATCTTCAATGTGAGCAGAAAATAGCTCATTATTATGAAGAAGGAATCTGGTCGTGTCCAGGCTTGAACCCATGTCCCCTGGATCAGGAGCCAAGCGTTCTATCCCCTAGACCACCACCCGATGTTGACATGGACGATCCGGACTTTTGTGTTAATTTAATTTAAGTTACACGTATCCACCGTTTGATAAAAAAAAAAACTGTTTTATTTTATGGTTTACCATAGATGTGAGTTTTTTAATACTTTTTTAATCATCAAAATTACATCATCTTACGTGAAGATAGTAAACTGTCAATAAAATAATTTAAATTAAATTTTTTTTTTAATAATTCATGCTTTCAAAGCTGACTACGTACTGACTACAAATCAACTGTCAACTGTCAAATTGACAGTCTGTAGAAACAATGTTATCAGTTTAAAAACCAAACCTCTTAAAAAACACCTGTACAAGTTTTTGGTAATGCTTTAACATTTAAATTGTTCATTATGTAACTAACTAACCATCACGCCATTTCCCCGGAGGGGTAGGCAGAGAGGATGGATCGCCATACTGGCCTGTCCTGGCATACCTCTCGAGCTTCCTCTACATCCATACATCTTACCATGCACGCACGTCGATTGTTCCGACATGTTCCGATGTTCATTATGTAAATTTCCAAATATAATGAAATATCACATTCAATTGAAGGAATGAACGTTTTAAACTAATTTAAAATTTCCGTTAGTAATTAACCATCATGCCATCTCACCAAAAGGATAGGCAGAATTATTTTTTTTATTTTTTTTAAATTTAATATATACGAGTATTTGTTAAAACCTAATTGAGTTATATAAAATGTCACTGTTCATTCCTGACAAACTTCTCTCGCTTTCTTAACATTCATATATCGTGTCATGCACCCACGTCGAATATGCCCTTCCTTTCTTACATATCCATTTAAAAGTGTGTGTAATGTGATTTAATTAATAAATAGGCAACGAACAGGAATTCGGACACAATTGAAGCGCGAACATTCTACACCACGTCGATCGTCATACAGAACGCACGCAACGGCCGCGCTCTTTACGCTTTAGTATTATTTTTTATTCTTGCAGATTTCTTCCATCTTTCGTTACTTAAATAATTTTCTTGATTAGAATAGCTGACCGTGTAGATTTAATTTTTTTGTGGTGTCAGGTGGGTGTTGTGGGTAAATGTTTCTATACTCACATCACGATCGCCGGATTGGCTGCAGTGTCTTGCCAGAGTCTAGGTAACGCCATCGCAGCACCCTCTGAAGCCAATAGAAGCCCCCGTACCAGTCGCCTCTCAAGCGCCGGGTCCATTACCAGCACTGCTAAAGACCTAATGTAAGAAAACTAACTAACTAACCATCACGCCATCTCCCCGAATGGGTAGACATATGTAATGGATAGTCAAACTGGCCTCGCTATTGCCATTTTATTTACAACAACAACATGCTTTATTTTGAGCCAACATTGCAATTGCCATAGCTCTTCGAACAATTTACAATTTTTTTGCGCTTTTTTTAGATAATAACCAACTTGCTAACTAACCATCACGCCGTCTCCCTGAAGGGGTAGGCAGAAAGAATTGACTGCCCCGCTTTTCTTTCCTTACATGTTTCTCTCGCATCCTCAACATCAAATCAAATCCTTATACATCTTGTCATGCACGCGCGTCTATTTCTCCGACTTTTCACATGGCCGACATTTGAGATCCGATTGATTTGATAGTGCTACGTTTTCCTCATTCTTTCTCGCTTTCTTGTTCTATTTAAATCTTTAAAATATGATTTCTTCATAATTCTTTCATCATTTATTATTTCCATGTGTCCAAACTATCTTAATGACCCTTTCATTATTTTATTCAAAACACTTTCATACGCACTCCATTGATTGATAAAAATTTATGAACTTTCATTTAATGACAAAAGATAGCGGCGTTTTTCATTTTTTATTTATTTTAAATTATTATAGAATTTTTGTTCAAATATTTGATTTTTTTTATATATAATACATTACATTTAATTCATGATTTATTTAGGTTTTTTCGGCAAACAGTATATATAATATGGTTTGATTTAAAATTGATCGTTTTCTTGGTTTAGAAAAAGGAAAGCGAAACTTCTATCCAAATGTCGATCGAATACTGCTACATCCCTCTCCAAGACCGTCCTCAATAAAAACCTTCCAGATGACGTTATAATCACATAC
This sequence comes from Lepidostoma basale, assembly GCA_022606425.2. Classification (NCBI taxonomy): domain Eukaryota; kingdom Metazoa; phylum Arthropoda; class Insecta; order Trichoptera; family Lepidostomatidae; genus Lepidostoma; species Lepidostoma basale. The sequence goes on along the minus strand of JAHDVF020001106.1, from coordinate 1,979,381 downwards.
TTTATGGACATTGGTAAGTCAATTCTATGGACGTTTATCAAAATGTATATTGGATGTAGTTTGCGATTTGCCGACTGACATATATGTATGATTCCCTTCTGGGGGACAGGAAACTAAAAGGACATCTCCAGACTCCAAAGACAGCAAAATAAAATAATAAAATTAGCTTATAACAAACTATCTTACCCAAAACCATACAAGTATACAGACAAACAAAACAAATGGACATATCAGACCTGACCAAATTTGAGATCTTGAAAATTGTACACAGAGTGACCATGGAAGAGACAACAGACAGCACCTACAAATCAACTAAAAATTCAGACGTACACGGACACTGGACCAGGAACTGTGACAGATATCACTTACCGAATGCTTGAACTGAGACAGGACAATCAAAGATATTGAATAACGGACTGAAACTTTACAATGAACTACCAAAAGACACAAGGAGTCTCACTACAAATCAATTTAAAATATACCTGAAACATTATATAATTACAAGTAAGATCTAAAAATGTATCCATATAACCCAATTGGGTTTTTAAAAAAATGGTATTAAATAAAAACAATAAAATAAAATAATAAATAATAAAAAATATCAACAAAATTGTAATAACAAGCCATGTTCAACCGCTATATGAACATCAAATCAATCAAGAACAGTGTGAGAAGCATACATGACCTTTGTTTTGACAGTCATAGCTCTTGCCACGATGGTCGTCTTAAATTAATACAAACAGACGTTTTTTTAGTTGTTTTGGCATAGTTATCATATTGATTCTCATGATTTATGATAGGTAGCTAATCTTGCGCCATTTTATTGTCACGTCAATTCTTCACCAGACCAAAGATAGTGTGACAATCGCACTGCCATCGCCGGGAATCAAAGTGAGACCTTTCGTTGAGGCAGTCATAGCTCTTGCCACTCAGCCACGAAGGTCTTTTTCTTCTTCTTTGGTGTAGACCTTTGTGGTCTGTTCTCAAGAGTGTTACTCCTCCTGTGAGGTAGACTCCAAGCTGTCCTTCCATCCTTTAGGAGGTCTTCCACGAGGGCGAGTCCCATGAGGCTGATTATGCAATGCAATATAGGGGAGTCTGGTGGTGTCCATTCTTTGAACATGACCGTACCAGTCAATTTTTCGCTGTCTGCTCCATCTTATAATATCCTCAACCCACATATCTCTCTTATTCTGATGTTCCTCACGCGATCTCTCAATGTCTTGCCTGCTATCGTCCTCAGTGTCTTCATTTTGGATGTCCTCAAAACTTGTTTGGTCCTTACTGTGTCTGCCCTTGCTTCGACGCTATTTGTTATTATGGGTCTTACGCATGCTTTATAGATTCTCATCTTGCTCTTAATGGCCATGTCTTTGTTTATCCATATTGTGGATTTTAGAGCCCCAGAGATTGCAGCTGCCTTGTTTACTTGGGCTTGTATTTCTTCCCACAGATCAGCTCCTCCCACCAGGTCTATGCCTAGATACTTGAAGGTCCCGACCTGTTCTATGGGTTGATTTTCTATAATCAGGTTACATGTTTTGGGTGTTTTGGAAAAGGTCATACATTTTGTTTTTTCGATAGAGATCGTCTTGTTGTATTTCTTACAGGCGTGATGTAGTCTGTCTAGCATTTTTTGTAGGTCATTATTGTTTTCAGATATGATTAAAGCATCGTCTGCATAACAGACCACATTGACAATTTGCTATCCCAGTTGTAGTGATTGGGTATCCTCTATAAGTTTTTCCATTATCAGATTGAACAGGAACAGGAAGGTACAGGAAGATACAGGAAGGATACAGGAAGGACTTAAATAAGGCCTTAGAAAATTGATATTTGATGTGAAACGCGAAACATGTCATTCCAATGCAATATAATAAAACTTCTAGAAAACAGACATTTTCATTCATATTAATTATAGAATATTGCAGCATTTCATCCTCTCTTATTAAACTTATCATCATGATGATTTATTTTGTAAGATAATATGTTTAATTTGTAGGCTACTGTGACCTGAATACCGTTACGCAGAGAAACATCGAGATTGTAAATAACTCCCCCGAGCACATGTACCGATTTGAGTTCGAGCCCTCTGAACTGGTCTGTTTCTCTCCACTCGTAGGCCACATTATGCCAAATGAAAGAAAAGACGTCATCATCACGCTGGATACCTCCTCGCAGTGCGTTCTGAACAAGGTAAATCATAAAATAAATAGACGAAAACCCGAATGTCGTAAAGAATGAGTACGAGAATGTTTTTTGAATATAAGAGAGTACAATACTCAAATTTTATTCCAGACCTTATAGACCTTAATATACCCTTACCTACTAACACGTCCACTCTCATTTCCTCATCCAACAAAAACCTGTATAAAATACTAACAAAATTCCTGAGCCTTAATAACATAAATCTGTAACATACTACACACTACTAACAAATAATTATTAGATACTTACCCTAGCAATTTGTATATATAACAATCTTCCATAGATTAATCCCTTAATTTACTACTACTAATACACAACAACTACCCTTACTTGAGACTGGCCAGAACACCCACAAGCGGTGAAAAGTCATAAAAAAAGAAGAAGAACATTTTGAATATGTAAAGATAAGCGCGGGATTCTAGCATATATACAAGTTCCAAAAATTTGTCAGATGTGGTGGTCATAAGAAGGGCGGAATGGGGAATATTGTTAAACATAAAGCGATCGCTCAACCCAGCCAACGACAGGTCATAAGTCCTGTAAGCGCCTCGGCCACCACATTCTGTTCCCAGAAAAACCATTTACATCTTCGTCTCTATTGAGATGCAATTAATCCTTATAAAAGAAGAAGAAGAAAAATATAAGAGAGCGATAGAGGAATACTTCGATTATTTACGAAAGTAATTCGAAATATTCGAAATGCACCCGAAGCGCATCCTCGAGAATGTTTCTGGATTATTTTTAATTTTCTTCATATTATTATTTTTTGACAGAAGTGTAGAAAACAAGAGGAGAACAATTTGGTATTGTTAATTGTGCATTTTTTTATGAGTGTGAAAAAAGTGATTTACATTAAAAGTTTAAGCTTTTTACTGATTGTGAGTGAACCAAGTTTTTAAAAGGTAGAAAATCTTCATGGTTGTCGTTTTTATTTGGTAAAACTCCATTATAAATTATAACGTAAACGAGCGAATGAAAATGTTATGAACAAAATAATGAAAGGAACATTAAGATGGTTTGGACACAGGGAAAGAATGAATGAAGATAGAATAGTGAAGAAATTGTATGTCTACGATGTAAAAGAAGCTAAAAACAGAGAAAAGCCGAGGAAAACGTGGTTAAAACTAACTAACTAACCAGCACGGCGTTTCCCGGAAGGGGGTAGGCGAAAAAAGTGGATTTTCACACTTTTCTTTCCTGACATTTATACATCGTGTCTTGCACGCACGTCGATTTCTCCGACTCCTCGGGTAGCCTATATTTAATATTCGTTTGATTTAATTGTACCACGTTTTCCTCGGTTTTCTTCTATTTCTGATTCCGTTTACATCGTAAAAAATGCTTTATCCTTTTACAAGGATTAATTGTATCTCAATAGAGACGAAGATGCAAATTGTTTTCTGGGAACAGAAGGTGGTGGCCGAGGCGCTTACAGGACTTATGACCTGTCATTGGTTGGGTTGAGCGATCGCTTCACGTTTAACAACATTCCCCATTCCGCCGTTATGACCACCACGTGTGACAAACTTTTTGGAACTTGTATATATGGTAGGTTTCTACACCTATTTTCACATTTTAATGTTCACTCTACACTAGCGTCATCTATATTAAGATTAGAAAGCATTAAGCGGAAAACCTTTATTAATGTACTGTGAAAGTCTATGCAAATCATACAGTACTAGATTTCGCCTGGAGATGTCTCTTGAATGTATACAAATGTTGTTGTATAAATATAACTGGTACATGCAGGCAAAAAATTGGAGAGATCTTCTTCGTCTCTATTGAGATACAATTAATCCTTGTAAAATAAAAATAATTTATCCACAATGGGTGAAATCCAGTATTTGTCTACAAGAATTTGTATACATTCAAAATATTGTTGCTTTATCCTTATTTCTTCATTCTTTCTTTTCATGTATCCATACCATCTCAATGACCCTAGATAATCATAATTTTATTGGCACTGTACGAGTATTCCCCATATTTTATCGGCATTTGTTACTCCCATTATATACATATTTATCACACATTCGTCCAGTCTCACTTCTACTCCATATTCTACATTTTTACGTATTTTACCAGTTCCACGTTTCACTTCATAATTTATTTCTGTGATTCCCAAAGTGGTCTATATAGCCCCTCAGGTGTCTCCGACAACTTGCAAGGGGCCTACGACAATTGTAAAAATAATTGGGGGTCCATGAGATGCAAATGGGTGTCCACGAGATAGTTCAACTAAATTGAAGCCGAATATAGAAACGCAAAACGAATATCGAAATCATTGGCGACCCTTTTTTTCAGCTCATTTAGGGAAATCGGACCAACGAAATCTTCGGCGACCTTTTTTCTTTTTTAAACTTATTCGGCAAGATCGGACATTCGATTTTCCCAAAAAAAAAAAATATTTTGACCGGCAAATTTACCCCAATGAGCTAAAAAAAAGGATTTCCTCAAAAAAACTTAACAACGAATTCCGGTTTTTTTGTTTCGGATTTTTTTTGCCCTGAAAAAAATTCTAATTTAGGAAGGGCAAGGGGTCTACGGGACACTTTGGGAACCTCTGATTTATCTCTAACTTCTTAACATGGCCGACTTTTTAAATTAGATTTATTATATCATGCCATATTTTTCTCGTTTCGTAGATTCCGCACTCCATTCACATCGTTAACATGTACTTTCTTACTGACTGTTTTACTTGGAACACGCATCGCAATTTTTATTTAATTTCTATAAAACTGTCACCACAGCTATTTCGCCAATCGATATTGGCATCATCGGAGGTTTAATCAACTGGTTATTATATGAATCAAGTAGATTTTAACACTTGATGATGGTTAGCGAAACAGCTGAAGCGACATTCTAATAAAAAGTGTGTTATAATAAATAGTGATATTACATATAATAGTGTTGTTAATTTAACGGTTAATAATGTGAATGGACTATTAAAACTAACTAACTAACTAACTAACTTACCATCACGCCGTCTCCCCGGAGGGGTAGGCAGAAAGAATGGAACGCCACACTGTTCTGTCCTGACATACGTCTCTCGCTTCCTCTATATTCATACATCTTGTCATGCACGCACGTCGATTTTTCCGACTCCTCACGTGACCGATATTCAATATTTGATTGATTTGATCGTGCCACGTTTTCCTCGGTCTTCCTCTATTTCTAGCTCCGTTCACGCCGTTTACATATACCTTCTTTACCATTCTGTCTTCACTCATTCTTTCCATGTGTCCAAACCATCTTAATGACCCTTTCCTTATTTTGTTCATAACACTTTCATTCGCACCACATTCACTTCTTATACTTGCATTTGTCACTCTATCATATACAGATTTGCCATACATTCGTCTTAGAGATCTCATTTCTACTGCATTTATTCTACTTTCATCCTTCTTTTGCCAGTTCCATGCTTCACTTCCGTACATAAGGGTCGGCACAAGAACACCATTGTGCACTGCCATCTTAGTTTTTTTGGATAGGCTTTTGTTTGCGATGACAACTTTAAGTGCACCATTTATTCTGTTGCCTGCCCCAACCCTTCTTTCAATATCCTTCTCCACCCTCCCATCCTTTAATTAAACTATTAATTTTTTTTTAATAAATTAATTATTTTTCTCGATCTTCATCGACTGCAGACTCCATTCACGTTGTCAAAGTATACTTTCTGAAACATTCTTTCACATACAAAATAAACAAACAGTAAAAATCATTCATTTTTTAACATTTATCATGTTAGTTTTGTGATATCAAAATTAACGTTTACTGTTAATGGAAAGTTTTGATCCAAAACATTTTTTTTGCGGGACCTAAGTACATAGAAAGATAAAACAATGTTATGTTTAGAATTCATAAATTCAACGAGCTAGAGACAAGATGTATTAAAAAATACATACGTCATCCCGAAATTTCTTATCGCATATAAACAGTGCTTATTTAATGTAATACAAATAAGAATTTTTTTAAATAGGCACAATGTTTTAAAAATATAGATTGCAAACAAAAGATAAAAAAAGACATTTACTTTTTCCTAAGTCTAAACAAATACATTAGAAAATTATACAGGTATATCTCTCTTGGACGAATCTTCTCCTTCTCTGGCATTTTTTTCTCCCATTCTTCCCTGTCTTGTGAGGCTCTTTTGAAATCTGCATATGATGACCAGCGCACGTCCACCAACAGGTCCTCCAGGTACTCTCGGCGTGGGCGTCCCCTAGAGTTTGTCCCCTAGGATATACCATCCATTATGGCATGCAAGAGGCCTTCTTGTCGTATTGCATGGCCGATCCATCTTGCACGCCTTTCAGGACAAGGTCCTGAGCAGGTGCCTTCCTCCTTCGATTCTTTGGAGAACCTCCTCATTTGTGATGTGGTCTCTCCAGGAAATTCCTAATAGTCTTCTATAGGACCGCAATAAAGGGTTATTAATATGGTTTGAAAGAATGAAGAAAATTCTTCCGCTTCCGAGGAGTCGAAAAAATCGACGTGCGTGCATCAACGTTGCGAAAGCGAAAGAGAGATGTCAAGAGATGGCAGTCCGTTTTTTTCTGCGTGCCCCGTCGGAAAGACAGTGTGATGGTTAGTTATTAAGTTTGTCAACCTCTTCAATGACGGAGTGGCTATAATTTCATACATTATTACCATGGTAACAGTTGTTTTTGAGTCCGCACTCTTGCGTTATCTGCTATTTTCACAAGTGTGATAAGTGAAAAATATTACCGAAGAACATTATAAAATCCGATGATGTAAGTTATTACAGTATGCTACGGTTTAAATCCCGTTAAAACCTTTTCAACCCGCAATTTCCCTTCTTCCGAATGAAGAAAACACCACCCAAATACCAAAACAAGAAAAATAATATTAAATAACGAATTAACTAACTAACTTACTAATTAACTAACTAACTTTCCAAAAAATCTAGAATGGCAGTGCACAATGGTGTTCTTCTACCGACCCTTATGTATGGAAGCGAAGTATGGAACTGGCAAAAGAAGGATGAAAGTAGAATAAATGCAGTAGAAATGAGATCTCTTAGACGAATGTGTGGATATTCTGTGTATGATAGAGTTTCGAATGAAAATATAAGAAGTGAATGCGGTGCGAATGATGGTGTTATGAACAAAATAATGAAAGGATCATTAAGATGGTTTGGACACACGGAAAGAATGAATGAAGAAAGAATGGTAAAAAAATTATTTCTTAATGATGTAAATGGAATCAGAAATAGAGGATGGCCGAGGAAACCGTGACACGATCAAATAAATCAAATATTGAATGTCGGCCATGTGAGGAGTCAGAGAAATCGACGCGCGTGCATGCCACGATGTATGAATGTTGAGGAAGCGAGAGAAAGATGTCAAAAAAGAAAATTGTCGCAGTTCATTCTTTCTCCCTACCCCTTCGGGGAGACGGCGTGATGGTTAGTTAGTTAGTTAGTTTTAACTTATTAATCATCACGACATCCCTACAGGAGTGGACAGAGAGAATGGATCGCCATACTCCTCTGTCTTGACATGCCTCTCGAGCTTTCTCTACATTCATACATCGTAACATGCACGCTCATCGATTTTTCCGACTTCGAATGTGGCTGCCTTTTAGTATTTGATCATGTCATGCTTTCCTTGGTCTTCCACGGTTTTTCTTTCCACTCACACTGCCTGTATACAACACTTTAACCATTCTATTATCATTATTTTTATTTTTATTTTTTGATGAATCGCTCTTTGCATCATAATAGGCGAGCCAAATTAGTTCAAAGGGTGCATCATATTGATTCTCGTGAAATATGATAGTCTCGTGAAGTATGAGGTAGTTAATCTATCGCCATTTTATTGTCACGTGAATTCTGCACCAAACCAAAAACAGTGTGAAAATCACACTGCCATTGCCAGGAATCGAACCCGGAACCTTCGGGGTGACAGTCAAATTACTTACCACTCGGCCACGAAGGTCGTCGTCATCTATTCGTTACATATGTCCAAACTATCTCAGGGATCTGTTTTTCATTTTACTTATGATGCAAACATCTACCTCACATTTCTTCCCAATTTCGTCTTTCGGCATTCTATCATATATTGTTTTCTCGCACATTCTTCTTAGTATATTCATTTCTACGGCATTTATCCTACGTTCATCATTATTAAGCAAGCTCCAATATTTACTTTTATACATAATATTGAATTCGTTTTTCTTACTACAGAAACCTTTTGTTTGCAATATTGCGATTCTGAAGAACGACGAGATAAAGGTGAAGAAAGGAAAAGGCTGGGACAACAGAAATCAAGCAACCGTATGGGAGTTTGACAGGTAATAACTTATTTATTAATCAACGATAATATCTAATGGATCTTGGTATCGTTTATGAAAGTAGGCTGACTTTCCATGCTCACATCGAGAAAATATGTGGAGTTGCACTGAAAATGTTGGGATTTATTCTCCGAACTGGTAGAGTTTTCAAGAATCCCTATGTTTTGCGAAATTTGTATAACTCATTAGTCCGGATCCGGCTCGAGTGTGGCTCGGTGATATGGAGTCCCCACGAGGCGAGATACTCTCTCATGTTAGAGGGGGTTCAGAAAAGATTTCTGAGAAATCTCTACATGAGGGAGTTTGGTAGCTATCCGTGGCTTTATCCTACTGCATTCCTCTTGGGCATGCTGGGGACCAATAGTTTACAGATAAGAAGGGATGGGTTCACACTTACCCATTTCTTCAGACTTATCAGGGGATTCTTTGAGAATTCCGTCATCTTGGAGGCTATCCATCTTTATGTTCCGGATGGTTATCTTCGACAGCGTCAGCACAGACTGTTTTATCTCCCAGCATGCAGAACCAACCTGCCTCTGGTGATGCCGGTGGGGAGAGCAATCAAACTGCTGAACATGATCGCTTCGGAGATCGATGTCTTTCATATTCGTGAAAGTACGTTCAGAAGACAAATACTCTTGACTTTGGAGAGTATCTTGTATTCCTAATGTCGAACCATCTCTCATGCGTTCCTGGTATTATATATTTATTATGTTTTACCTGTTCTCAATAGATGCCTTAAACTATAAAAAATGTTTGTAATGTCTCTTGAGAAAATAAACTGATTTGATTTCTTATGTTACTATTTATCCTACATTTTAATAAAAGCCATTACATTAAAAGCAAATGATCAGTAACCTCTAGCGTGCAGACTATATTTGCAGCTCATAATTTTAATTTTAATACCTTAGTACTATAGTTTGTTAGTAGTAACTTGAACGTAATATTATGATGAACTGGAAATATCTTGTAGCAGAGAATAGTTATAATATCAAATCAAATCAGTTTATTAACTCAAAGACATTACAAACAGCAAAATGTTTAAGGCATATATTGAGTACAGGTAAAATATTATGAAAATACAACATAGTACCAGGAACGCATTAGAGATGGTTTGACATTAGGAAGACAAGATACTTTCTAAAGTCAAGAGTATTTGTCCCCTGACCTCTTTCATATTAGTGAAAGTACGTTCAGAAGGCAAATACTCTTAATTCTGGAGAGTATCCTGTCTTCCTAATGTTGAACCATCTCTCATGCGTTTCTGGTATTATTTTACCTGTTCTCAAAAGATGCCTTAAAAATTTATTTTGTAATGTCTGTTGATGAAATAAACTGCCTCCAGTGACACCGGTGGGAAGAGCAATTAGTCTGCTGAACGCGGTCTCCTCGGAGATCGACGTCTTTCATTAGTGTTTCGTGGGGTTTCAGTAGGGTTTCGAGTGAAGGTACGTTCAGGGGACAAATAATCTTGACTTTAGAAAGTATCTTGTCTTCCTAATGTCAAACCATCTCTAATGCGTTATTTAATTTAACTCTTCTTCTTCTTTCCCTTTGCCATTTCCCATCATCTGGGGTCGGCCCTCCTCGTACGAAAAAGCCAAACTTTCCTATTTTGACTCATTTCCACTGTCAGGTTCTCGCGTTGGAGCTCCTTTTCCATGTTAGCCCACCATGTTGCCATTGGGCGACCTCTTATTCTTGGTTTTGTGGGAATGCTGATGGCTTTTTAGACAATGTGCTCGCTGTCTCTTCGCATCACATGACCGTACCACCGGAGTCGAGATTCTCTTAATTTTTCCGTTATTGGGGCAACCTTAAAGCTACCCCTCACGTATAGGAACGATCCTTACGTGGTCCAGCCTTGTGACGCCTCCAGCCCACCTCAACATTTTCATCTCGGCAGCGTGGACTCGACTTTCGTGGACTTTTTTGTTAGTCCAGCACTCTGCTCCATATAGCATGGCGGGCCTCACTGCAGTCTTGTAGACTCTGCCCTTAGTCCTGATTGGAATTTTTGGATCACAAAGGACACCTGATAGAGACCTCCACTTGAGCCAGTTATTTAATTTAACAGTTTTAAATAAATTGTGTCAAAATTATCATAATAAATAATATTTTCCACACTACTTGTACCAAATGAGGCTTTGTTTTTTTGGTTCGTGTGAGATTGCGACTTGGTAACACGATAATAATTATTTTCCAGCGGGATCGGTTGTAATCTGCGCCAAACGAAGCAAACAGCGGAGCCCGATATGGAGGTCGCCTTCTCTCTCAGTCGCCTGGTCGTGCAGTTATCTGGTGCCGTGGGGGTATGCCAGGAGTGACCAGAGGTGACATCTATGTTACGAACCGCTTACAACCGGAAAATCTTCGAAACACTCCATTTCGGAGATCTTATACATTCTATATAATGCAATTACTAAATCATCATTTACTTTATTGTGACTTTGAATGAGTGTCAAAGTTTTTTTAGCGCTTGTCTTCTTAGCGGAGTTATTGTGCAACAACTTCAAAATTTTCATCATCTATAGCAGAGCACGGGGACATATCTTATTTTATACCCAAAATTGCCGCACAGAGGCGCTTCGAAGTTCTTCTGTATTGAAAGCGATTCGTCTTTATGAGGTGGTAAAGGAGATAGACCCATTTTAATGCAATTATAGCTAATACTATTACAATAAGAACAGCAAAGATGACTGTCATATTTTTATTCACAAGGTTCTATGTATATTTTCTTTGATGTTCTTTTCTTCCAGTCGTTTGTGTAATGTCAATGACGTAAAGAGATTTTTAACAAAATAATAATAATTATTATTTATAATAGATTTTACTAAAATCTCTTGATGGATGTTCATTTCAAATAAAGAAATTTGTCGATGATGTCCGAAACTCTTGTTCTAGTTCTAATCGTGGTGTTTCTCACTCTGTCCGCTTTACAGATTCCCAACTTTGCCATTTCCATAGCTCTTTGGACGATTCTCAACTTTTGACGCTTTTCTCAGATAGTTGATTTAAAAATTCGTCATAAATACGATAGTGATTTTTTTACTCATTTAGGTGTTTGTTTCTTGAATAATTTTTTTTTTTTTAATATTTTTTTTATTTGACACATTCACCATGGAGTGTTGTGTGTCATACAAGTAATAATACATTAAGGTTACATATGTATATACAAACAATTATTACATTTAAAAATAACATCATTGACTAACATAATTGAATAGTTTAAACTAACAAATATTTATTATATTCTTAATAATTATGTGAAAAATGAGTAGAGAAAACTAACTTATAGATTAATTACATTATAAAATCGTGAAATTCCTATAATTTTAAATTATCAACAGAGAGAATTTTCTGGAGACTGAATTTAAAATGACTTATTTAATATATCCACATTCATTCTCATTTAAAAAAATCAACATTTAAAACAGAACAACTTCTAAACTGACTTAAAACTTGCTAAAATTTCCAGCTTAATATTATTATAGTAACAAAGTATTGAGATATCATATTTTATAAATAAAAAAACAATGATTAAATATCGCCATTTTATTCCAGGGGGTTCAAAAGCAAGCCAAGATCAGGGGTCAAATATTTTGATTATTTTTAAAGTAAAATATAAAATAATTTTAGTTAAATTATCAAAAATGATTTATTTATCTGTTTGTTCCGTTTTCTTGACGTAAATCAATTAAAATTTGCTTTACACAATGCTCATTAGTGCTACAAATTATTTTGTTACTTATCTAAAAATTAAATATAAAAGAAAGCTTAATGAAAAAAGATAGTTTTATTTTTTGTTAGTAATTTGACCTAGCGAAAACGGCCGTTCACAATGGAGTTCTGGTCCCAACCCTAATGTATGGAAGCGAAGCATGGAACTGGCAGAAGAAGGATGAAAACAGAATAAATGCGGTAGAGATGAGGTCCCTAAGACATATGTGGGTAGAACGATATACGACAGAATCTCAAATGCTGATATAAGAAAGGAATGTAGAGCGGAAGAAGGTATTATGAACAAAATTATAAAGGAACGCTGTGATGGTTTGGACATATGGATGTAGAAAGAATGGTTAAGAAAGTATACGTTAATGATGTCAATGGGGTACGGAGTCGAGGCAGACCGAGGAACATACGGCATGACCAAATTAATCAAATTTTAAGGGTTGGTCATGTTAGAAGTCAGAGGAATCGACGTGCGTGTATGACTCGTTGTATGAATGTGGAGGAAGCTAGAGAGGTCTGCCAGGATAGAGTAGTATGGCGGTCCATTCTCTCTGCCTACCCGTGACGGCGTGATGGTTTGTTTGTTTGTTTGTTGACCTACGGAAGTGAGGAATTAACACATACGTTTTCCGATACTTCGAACATCTGTAAATCATAGTTTTTCAAATGTTATTCTTCGTCGTGTTAAAGGGAATTCAGTCAGATAACTTTGTACCAGAAGTCCGCCAGTTGGATGGTACTGCCGAACGCAAGAACCATATCCTCAACCGTCCATGTCACAATGGAACCTAGAGCACTTCGTTATGCTCAGAATGGATTGCTCCATGCTATAGATGCAGAGCGTCATATCGCCTTGAATGACACCCCATCTCGCAACGTTGTATATGGATCTAATAATTAACATAATAAAACTTATAGAAAGCATACTGTTCATAATTAGGAAATTGAAAATTGCTTTGTTTAACCCACTAATTATTTAAAGAAATATTAAAAAAACACGACATGTTTCGGACGATACTTCCATCTTCAGGTGTAAAAATATAATAAAAACTAAACAAAGAAATTTCTTCTATATACGCCATACTCTGTGTTGTAATGATGGATTATTTCTATTTTTATTTTTATACACTTTGTATATTATATACAACACTTATATTAAAAAAATAAAATTATATAGACATGTTTCGGACAAACAGTCCTTCTTCAGTAAAGATACATATTTATAAAAAATATTATAAAATTGTTATTGTTTACATGATCTGACAGATGCTATGTTAAAATTCGATACAATAATTCAAATTTAAAAACATTCAGCCAGGCCACATTCAGCCAGTATTGGCAGTCCTGGTGACACCATACAAGAAAATCCAACCCCGAGTAAATAGGACAAGGTTATGATAGAGAAGAAAATTATTTGTCATGTTCTTAAAAATATACGAGTACGCTTGGAAACAGCGAATCTATTTTTGATATTGCAGCAAACGTTAGATTTTTCCAGTTTGTTTTGCCGTTCGAGAACACCGATTTGAAAATCATCTGTACTTAGTTCTCTGGTAAATAAACAAACACCCGTTCTCTTGAAGTGCTCCAGTGAAGTAATCAGAAATGATTTAATATTTGCCCTCGCGTTTGCCCTTTCGCGCCTTAGACACATAAAGATAAACATAAAACCGGTTCTCAGTGGATTTTTCCCCCAGACGGGTAGCTATCGACTCCATAACTGCTTTCTTGTTTATTTATTCTCTTATCAGTCTGGATATGACTTGGTTATAATTATTTCAAATTTAATCAGTCGCGTTATTTAATTGAGACTTTTACGTAAATCTTCAAGGTTAATTATTTTTTTATGGAATAAAAGCGCAATATGAAGTTAAATTATGTCATACATTAGTATACAAAAAAAAGTTTGACAAATTAACGATTTTAACAACGCAAAATATCTATGAAATTGATATTTATTCTTCTTCTTCTCCGGCGCTACAACCCTTAGTGGGTCATGGCCTCCTCCAAGAAACGTCTCCATCCCGTCCTGTCTCTGGCCGTCACCTCCCAGTCTTGCTGCTTCAGAACCCGACAGTCTGCCACGGCACCATCCAGCCATCGCAGTCTCGGCCTACCGATGCTTCTTCGCCCTGCTGGATTGTCATACAACACTCTTTTGGGGGGCTCCAGATCTCCCATGCGGTGCAAGTGCCCTAGCCAGCGCAGTCTGTTAATCTTTATAAACTTGACCGCGCTGACGTCCTGGTATAGATCGTAGAGCTCTATGTTGTATCTCCTTCTCCACGTGTGACCATCCTTAATGGGTCCGAAGATTCTGCGGAGGATCTTCCTTTCGAAGCAGTTTATTTTGTTTTCATCCCGTTTAGTGAGCGTCCAAGTCTCCGAGGCATATGTTAGGACTGGTCTAATAATCGTTTTATATATTGTGGTCTTTGTCTTTCTAGACAGTAGACGCGACTTTAAGTGTTTATTGAGGCCAAAGTAGAATCTGTTTGCTGCGAATATCCTTTTTCCAATCTCTTCACTGACATCATTAATTTTGTTAACTAAGGAACCTAGGTACGTAAACTCTTCCATGGTCTCAAGTTTGAAGTTATTTATGTTGATGATAAATCAAAATTCGGATAGTAATAAGGCTAATTTATATAGCGCCATTTTCGTGAATAACTCACCTCAAGGGCGCTTTGACGATATTTTTTGTTGTGAGAGCTGCATCTGACACCAGCAATCAGATAATCTATATAAATAAAACCCAACGTGTGTTATTGTGTATCCCTATAACTCCCTTAAAACTGTACGAGTATATTTATACTTCAATTTTACACTATTTATTAATTTTACACCGGCGGTTGACGACCTTCGTGGCCGAGTGGTAAGTGCATTGACTGCCACCCCGAAGGTTCCGGGTTCAATTCCCGGCGAAGGCAGTGTTGATTGATAATATATTTTGCATGTTATAAAATATGTTTTTTTCGGAACACTTTTTATAAGTCGTGCTGCCACATTGAAATCAGAGAGAAATTTATTTGTTTATGTCTGGGGGATATTAGCGTAAATGCCGTTGCAATAGTCGAGTCGAGACACGACGAAGAAATCAACAAGTGTTTTTAATGCATCAATAGAAATATTTCTTTTGATTGCTTTCAATAGTTGCCTTGGGTTAAAAAAAACTGGCGCTCACTGACTTATTTATTTGGGTTTTTAATTAAAGATCTGATTCAAAGTTGACTCCGAGAAGTTTTATAGAGTTATTAGGGATGATGTCAATGCCAAATTTTGATATCGGAGCATGATCGACTAATAATATATCTATACGTATTTTATTTGCAGAGACGTAAATCAATGTTATACTCTACATAAACGAAATAAAATATTTTATCACACATCATTAACTATTTTAATAACCAAAGGTTAACTATTTGAATCGTAGGGCCTAATTAAAATGCTGACCCATATTTTTGAATTCAATGACCCTTAACCATGGCCTATAATACTTATTACCCAAATATATACTTAAAAATCTTACGCATCATCTAATTTTATTAGTTCAAGAACTTTGTTTGACCAAAGGGTTCTATTTATGAATTCATTTGTGCCTCTTAATGCGTAAAACAATTTTAATAATGATAACATATTTAAAAAAACGTCAGTTTTCTAGAAGTTTTATTATATTTTATGGGAATGACATGTTTCACCCTTCTAAGCCATTATCAAATGTGACGAAACTTTAACTCGTTGCAGTTTATACTATACACTAGTAAATGGAGCAGAATATGTGACTTTATACATTTTTAACAAAGAATTATTTGGGTAGGTCCAGAAATATTGGAGAGTGTTTCTTGGAACTCGTTTATGACACTGATAACATAGTTAAGGGATACTAAATGATTACTATACAAAATAACAAAATAAAAATAATTTAACACATATCTAAGATGGTGCACTTGTTGTCAGCTGGACGATCCGGACATTTGTGTTCATTTAATTTATATTTCACGCAACAACCGTGTTTTTAAATAAACTGTAACTAGGCACTTAAAACCATCCAACACCAGCAAGAACTTTAAATTATTATTGAAGAATTTCTTCAAATTCTCATCGAGACAAATGAAATAATTATTTTAACACCTGTCAAAATTCTTTATATAAACGAAAAAACTTGCATAATTTTAACATCAAAACAGTAAAAACGTTTTTCGTGTCACAACTAACTATTATTGTTGCCGCATTTTTGTTTTATTTTTTTTAATATCAATAAAGAACCTGTACCAAATAAATTATATTTTATTAAATTACGAAATAGCAATATTAGTTTTTACGTGCGAATAAAAGTACATACGCGGTTTTTGAAATCATCATATCAAAAAGGGTTATTTTCTCTGACTCCTCACATGGCCGACATTTAATATTTGATTTATTTGATCGTGCCACATTTTCCTCGGTCTTTCTCTATTTCTGGTTCCATTTACATCGTTAACATATAATTTTTTGACCATTCTTTCTTCACTCATTCTTTCCATATGGCCAAACCATATTAATGATCCTTTCATTATGATGTTCATAACACCATCATTCGCACCGCATTCACTTCTTATATTTTCATCCGACACTCTATCATAGGCTACACATTCGTATAAGAGATCTCATTTCTACTGAATTTATTCTACTTTCATCCTTCTTTTGCCAGTTCCATGCTTCGCTTCCATACATAAGGGTCGGTATCTCATTTTCTAGAAGTATTAAGATATCATTTATTGATATATTTATAAAGTCTTCAATTCATAAAACATATACATAACTTATAATCAATACTATTGTATATACTTTAACTCACGGACCATCGAACTCTGTGAAATATATCATAATATAATATAAAACAATTATTTGATTATTTTTTCAGTGTACGTGCATAAAAAAACTGTTTACCAAATTTAAAGAATTACTCTTATCAAATAAAGTCCCAAATAATTATTTTCCAACGACAAAAAATACAGCGTTGTCCTATAAAATTAAATATACCCGTACTTACATAGAATGGCATCTTCATTTTATTTTATATTTCTTTATATCAAATTGTAAAGAATAGTTCGCACGGAATCAAAAATCCGTCTTTGTAGGGTTTTCTTAGTGATACTTAAAATATCGTAGTTGTACCGATTAAAAATAGTTTTTTATCATCATCATCATCAGCCGTCTGTCATCCACTGCTGAATGTTGGCCTCTCCCAAAGCACGCCACCGCCCCCTATCCATTGCCGCTTCCATCCATCTATGTCCAGCAATCCTCTTCAGATCATCGCTTTTTTGCTCGTTTCTGAAATTCGTTTTTACGAACGACTCAAAATGGTGAACCATGGATTATTAAAAAGAGCCGGCTCACTTCTCTCTCTCCCACCAAAGTGAGTCGACTCTTTGAGTTAACTCGTGAGCGGATCGCACATCCTTATACGAAATCAAAGCGAGAGCTGACACTGTCAGAACCAAACATCTCCTAAGAGTAACAGAAATTGCGACCTATCGAAGATAGAACCCTTAGAGATCGGATAGGTACCCAACGAAGAGATTGGCAGATCCTGCAATCTTGCAATTGCAGACCACATCGAGAGGATGAATCCAGCGAGGATTCCTAAGATCGTGATGCTCAAGACTCCAGAAGGCCGTCGACCACCAGGACGACCACCAAAGAGAAGTGTGTCAGGAAATAACAGGGTGGCGGTCTATTCTTTCTGCCTACCCCTGGGAGATGGAAAGTGATCAAATAGTTCGTTTATTTTCTTTTTAACTATCAGTTTAACAGTTTATTTATTCACTCAAAAGATATTTAAAAAATAACAGTTTAAGGCATCTATTTGAGAAAGGGTAAAGAATCAGGAACGCATGAGAGATGGTTCAACTTTAGAAAGACAAGGTACTCTCTAAAGTTAAGATTATTTTTCTTCGGAACGTACTTTCACTAATATGAAATACGTCAATCTCTGAGGTAATCTTGTTCAACAGACTGATTGCTCTTCCCACCGGCATTATTAGAGGCAGGTTGGTTCTTGCGGCCGGAAGGAAGAACAATCTATGCTGGCGCTGTCGGAGATGTCTGTCGGAAACAAAAAGGCCTACACCCTCCAGCACGGCTGAGTTTTCAAAATATTCCCTAATTAATCTAAAGAAATGAGTTATGAGAAACCCGTCTCTTCGAAGCTGCAGAGAATTAGACCCCAAAAACTAACACGCCGTCTCCCGAAATGGTAGGGAGAAAGAATAGCCCTCTACGTTGTTCTGTCCTGACATACTTCTCTTGCTTGCTCTATATTCAGACATCGTACATATAAGGAAAACCACAATTCGCTCGGCGAACTCCTCGGCAATAGGAAGATTAGTTGAGCCAAAGCGTTGCCCCAGTACAATTTTCGGGGATCGAGCGTTCGCGGTAGCCGGTCCATCAGCTTGGAACAAACTCCCTTCACACCTCAGATGCATAAATGATCCGACAGATTTCAGATCTAAACTGAAAACCCATCTTTTTCATATTTCATACCCAATTTAAACATTTATACTTTGTTCAACTATACTTTTTAATCGATCGCGAAAATTTAGATTTTTAGATTTAAAATACGTCTTAATGCGCCCTTGGGATGATTACATCACAAAAACGGCGCTTTAAAAGTTAGCATATTATTATTACTATTATTATTATTATCGTGTCATGCACGCACGTTAATTTTTCCGACTCGACGTGATACGTGATCGACATTTAAGATTGTTTTATATAAACTCTTCTTTATGTTTCGTTTAAAAGTACATTCATTTCAGAAATTTTCCATATTCCATAGACCAATGCCCTTTTATTCCAGTTTAGACTGTCTGATTATTATTATACGATTGCTGGACGTTGTCCCATAGTAGTGCAGTAATTGGATGGTTCACTAAAAAGATCTCTCACTAGTGTTATCTAAATACGAAGGTACATATCTCGCTTGGGAATAACCTCGTTTTGAGAATAGCCTCGGTATATTGGGTCTGAATGATAAAGGTGTCTTCATTACAGATATGAAATTCAATAATTAATCATTGTTATTATTTTCAAATAATAATTTCAAAGCTTCATATATATAAATGTTGATACATCATGATCATCATAAGCTCAACAGCTCTAGGCGGGCCTTGGCTGAATCAAGGTGTCTCCTCCATTTACTGTCTGCTGCTTTAGTTTTAAAATCTGCTATCTGTAGTGTAAATATAATAGTGTGGATATGTAATTATTGTGGCCACAATATTTTACTCTCCAGAAATAACAAAACTGCTGAGCTTGAGAGGAGAATCGGTCTTGGGTAGGTAGCAAATGGCAATCTGAAGAAGTTCTTCCACATTCCTTAAAATCTCAAATGCAGTAAGTACGACCAATGCGAACTTCCAGTGCATGGAGCAGAAACGCTTGTCGTCCACTGCTCAACATAGGCCTCTACCAAAGCACACCACTGCCCCCTATCCATCGCCTCTCTCATATATCCAGGTCCAGCAATCCTTACAAATCGTCGGTCCAGAGAACAGGGCGAAGTTGAACTCTACGGAATCCTGTGCACAGTTTCCACTTCAGAATCCGTCTTTCCCATCGACTGACAGTTCTCCGAAAGATACGGCCAGCTCACCGCCACTTCAGCCCACCTATCCTCAGAGCCACCCCAGCCACAATAATTCGGTTTTACCTGGAAACGCACACACTCACCTAATCGACTATAAGGAAACTCCATGTGGCACAGAGAAAAAATTAAAAATCCATGATACATATTAAACTCTCAGATCGAATAAGAATCAGAAGGTTGTGAGTAACGAAGGTCGTCGATAAAGAGGCTAAGCTCAAATAGTCATTTGCGAGACATGTAATCAAATCAAATCAGTTCATTTCATTAGTAGAAATTACAAAATTAAGGTTTAAGGCATCAATTGAGAACAGGTAAAATAATATATTGTATAAAAAACGCACGAGAGATGGTTCGACATTAGGAAGACAAGATACTCTCCAAAATTAAGAGTATTTATTTGCCTTCTAAACGTACTTTCACAAATATTAAAGAAGTCAATCTCCGATGAGGCCGCGTTCAGCAGACTGATTCTTCTTCCCACCGATGTCACCAGAGGCAGGTTAGTTCTGGCAGCCGGTAGGTAAAACAATCTTTGCTGTCACTGTCAGAGATATTAGGGACAAAAAGCCGAACACCCTCCAGCACGGCCGAGTTCTCAAAATATCCCCTTATTCTTCTGTCTGTGTCCTGTCAGGTCTCCTCAACGTTGACTATCACCCTTTTCATAGTGATGACCTGGGGAAAAATATCCAGAGTAGTATCCCCTTGCCTTCTCTGGAGGATTTTCTGTCGGGGTTACCTTCCCTTAGCTGGGTGTATCCAGTTTTATGGCGCTGGAAGCATGCCATTCGTCCTCTCTCTATCTGCTATGGCACTAAGTAATATGTGCCACATTGCCCGGGGTTCGCGGGGTCTTTAAAATTACTTCTCGTGGACTTGATAGTAGTGATGCTGTTGTAAATGCAACATGGCGCCTTACGACATTTTGTAGAGACATATTTTCCAGCAAAACGTACCCCATCGTACGTAGCCCTACTACCCTTTTGAACTCCATATCCCCCGAGAAATCTAAAGAAATGGGTTATGAGATGCCCATCTCTTCGAAGTTGCAGAGAGTTGGTCCCAAGCATGCCCAAAAGAATTGCCGTGTTAAGTTAAATAGTTACTCTTTCAATTTGTATCTTTAGTTTATTGTAACACCTGATGATGCCAACATAGGTTGGCAAAACAGCTGCGTGACAAATAATAAAAATTGTGATCTTTTTCTCTGGTCTCAATCTAATGATTGGTCTGCATCAAGGCGACGCATCTCCTCTTCCACTCCGCTCGGTCCTCGGCAACTGTCTTCGACTCCGCATAAGAGGTGCAACCCATATCTCGGAAAATCTGGTCTAGGTACTCTTGGCGAGGTCATCCTCTGCCAATCGATCCCTCGACCATTTCCTCGAACACATCATGCAGGAAACATTTGTGTCGCAACACATGACCATACTGGAGACATGTGCCTACTCTCTTCAACTCTGCTGAGAACCTCTTCATTTGTAATGTGGTCCCTCCATGAAACTTGGGAAAATCGTCGGTAGGTCCACATCTCAAATGCCTCCAGCCTTTTGCGCTTTCTTTCGCCCAGGCACCAAGTCTTGTGATCAAAAATTGTGATATCATACATTATTTTAAATTTGAACTGTTAATAAAATAAAATTAAATATTTGAAGTATATAAGTCCCCGTTTGCTCGTATCGTGAAAATGTCACCTCACGTTTATAATTATTATATGTTTCAATGAATATAATCTCACGTTTGGGGGTAATCTTGGTGTCAAAAGTCAAATAATTTCCCCCAAGCATTGAGTAATAAAGAATACTTTTTAAATAATATGACCTTGTTTTAATATTCACAGTTGTATAAACACAATTAAATGGATCCAATTAATAAAAAAATTACTTTGTTTTTCTACTTTCACATAATTTAATATGAAACTTTATTTCATCATACTGTTTTATAATCTTACAATATATATTATACCTACACAAAATGCTTGCGTATTCACTGATTAAGATTTTTATGTATTAGAAAAACATTCTCGGTACACGGCAAGATGGAAGACCCAAACTATGTTAAGTTGGTTGGATAGCGCGAAGGGACTCTCAAACCAATTACACTTTATAAGGGTACCCACCGCTTATCTGAAGCTGTTATAGGGCACAGCGTCGCCCTTTTGTTAATCTCGCTCGTTTACTTCCTAGGTCTGTCTCCCGTCCGTCTTTGACTGACCTTAACGGTTATTTCTTCTTCTTCTTCTTATCATTTCAGACCCTTGGTATGTTCCTGTTGTCAAGGGGGCCTATCTTTGGAAGTTGATTACCAGCTATCCCTCCGTCTTTTGGGTGATCTTCCAGGAGGACGGTAGCCATCAGGAATCTGATGCATAACAACGTGTGGGATTCTGGATGGATTCATCCTCTTCTGCGTTGTCTGCCCCATTAGACATACAAATAACCAAGACCATCCCATAGACCATAGGTTTCCAAAGTGAACCCCCTGTATATAATATTTAAATATTTAAAATATTATTAAAAAATTGTGGTCAGTTTTGACAGATTTATAACAAATGTGATCAGTTTTGACAGATGTTCAAACGGAACGTTTATAATATAAAGTGCTGTATGTACTTTTGTTATAACGAATGTTACAAATAAATTTAAAATTTAAAATAATAATTTAAAGTTCTTATTGGGGTTTGGGTATTAACTTACAACAATGGAAATAAATCAAAGATTGGACTTGACGTTAAAATTATTTGATTATTTATATTATTTTCTTTATTATTATAATTTTTTTTTTAATTTCCAAAATTTCGACACTTAAAACTAACTAACAAACCATCACGCCGTCTCACACTGTTCTGTCCTGACATACTTCTTTCGTTTCCTCTACATTCATACATCTTGTCATGCACGCACGTTGATTTCTCCGACTCCTCACGTGACCGACATTTAATATTTGCTCAATTTGATCGTACCACGTTTTCCTCGGTATTCCTCTATTTCTAGCTGCGTTCACGTCGTTTACATATACCTTCTTCACCATTCTGTCTTCACTCATTCTTTCCATGTGTCCAAACCATCATAACGACCCTTTCATTATTTTGTTTATAACACTTTCATTCGCACCGTATTCACTTCTTATACTTGCATTTGACACTCTATCATATGCATATTTACCACACATTCGTCTTAGAGATCTCATTTCTACTGCATTTATTCTACTTTCATCCTTCTTTTGCCAGTTCCATGCTTTGCTTCTATACATAAGGGTCGGTAGAAGAACACCATTGCGCACTGCCATTCTGACTCATGATTTATTCTTTTTCAAAAACCATTACCTTGGACTTATTAACATTCATCATCAGATCATACCTCGTATATATTATTCACCAGGACTTGTAGTTCATGCTCGTTGTCTGCAAGTAGGACAGCGTCATCCGCATACAAGAGACAGCTTACTGACACTCCGCTCATTTTGGCACCTACGTCCAACCCTTTCAGCTCTTTCATATTAAGTATATATAAAAAAAACAGTTAATTCGTTACTTAAGAAGTGTAATGTGTATTATTACTCAAGAACCATACACTTCTCAGTGTAATTTATGAACTTAACATTTATAAACAAACTTCGGTGGTGTGATGTTGAAATTTCTGATACGCGTGTCACTCAGTATCGCTTAGTTCATATAAATAAATAAATGCGGTCTAAAATTCTATTAATCAAAATTCTTCAACTTGAATGAACTCTCAGTATTATGGGATCGTGTACGTGTCGAGAGATAAAAATTGCTATTTCTCAACAATTACAATATATTATTTTAATTTATAAATAAAGTGATTTTGTGACTTTTGTGTATGTAAGCAAGGTATAGAACTGCCTAAAAAAAATAAAGAATTCATGAAAAAATTGCTGTTCCCAAAGTATTTCTTACGGACCCTCTAGGGTATTTGTGCTGCTCCCATCCTTCTTCCATGTACATTATAATGAAAAATAATTATAGTATGTACAATATTTATTTAACTGTTAGCTAAAATAAAAATTTTAAATCCATTATATTGAAAACGAATCCTCTTAGTTAGTTAGAAAGTTTCAATCCTGGGATTGGTTTGCAGCAAATTCTTCTATTCTTCTCTTCCATTCTTCCCTGTCTTGTGCGGCACTTTTGAAATCTGCATATGATGAGCAGTGCACGTCCACCAACAGGTCCTCCAGGTACTCTCGGCGTGGGCGTCCCCTAGAGTTTGTCCACTCGGTCATACCCTCCATTATGGCATGCAAGAGACCTTATTGACGTATTACATGGCCGATCCATCTTGCACGCCTTTCGGACAAGGTACTGAGCAGGTGCCTTTCTCCTTTGATTCCTTGAAGAACTTCTTCATTCGTGATGTGGTCTCTCCAGGAAATTCCTAATAGTCTTCTATAGGACCACATCTCAAAAGCCTCTAGTCTCCGCTTATCTCTTTCAGATAGGCACCATGTCTCGCAGCCGTACATCAAGATACTCCATACATAGGTCTTGATGAGGAGTATTCTCAGTTTTAGGTTTTAATACCTCCCAACTGGGGTAACCCGTTCTAGGGAGTATTATTTGATTATATTATTTTCGACCTTTTATTAAATGCAAGCCTTGCCTGATATAATTATACTCCTCTTAAATAACTTTAATACCAATATTTAAATTCAGTAAATTCTACATAATTATTTCAAGATTATTTTTATACAGAATCATTTTTACCACCCCTGATCTGTATGTATGTATATACTCAGTTTGAAATAGTGCCACCAGTCTGTCGATGCCAGCGAACCTAGCGAAACCAGTCGCTATCGAAATAAAGACATATGTGGAAGTAGTTTAAAAACGTAGTTTTATTTAATTATTATTTAAAATAAACTTCCATCAAAAGATTTCAGTCAAATCATTTGATTATCTTAACTACATTTTTTTAACTGTTAAATGACGCAGCGACGTCTGCAACATTGTTTTAGACGCACCCCCATTCATGTAGGACTGATATTAACTTATGTTTATGAAAGGAGCGTAGTTATGTAGACCCCAGAACACATATTCAGGAGGTATTTACAATACAGGAATACTGAGAAAAACCAAATCTATCCGTTCCCAACAGCTATAGCAAAGTGAGGGGGCAGATATTATACTATGCCCCAAATTGCCGTACAGAGGCGCTTCGAAGTTGTCTTGTATTTAAGATGATTCGTCTTCTAAACAAGGTCGCAATAGAGATTCTCTCTGGCCTCTTTGGATGCAATTGTAGCGAATTCGTGAAAACCCTTACGATGACAGCAACAAATGGATAACTGCCTTTTTTGTACAGGTACAATAGACCATTTGAACCCAATTACTGTATTCAATATGTCTTAATAATTAATTTAAGGCAATTATTTAATTAATTACTATATTCAATATGTCTTAATAATTTAATTAATGTAATAATTTAATTTGATAAGTTTTGCGGATGACATTGTCATTCTGGGGGAGCTAGAAGGCATACTAGATGAACTGAACACTGCATCCAGACGAGTGGGTCTCGGGATGAATTTGGACAAGACGAAAGTCATGTATTATGAACATATTATCCCGGGATCAGTAACTGTCGATGGGTCGGCTCTCGAAGTGGTACAAGAATACACATATTTTGGCCAAAACATACAGTTAAGACGAAACAATTTCGAGAAAGGAGCCGACCGACGATTTCAGTTGGGTTGGGGGGCCTTTGGAAAATTACGTCTTGTTCTCACTTCTAAATTACCACAATGCCTCAAGACTAAAGTCTTCAACCAGTACGTCTTGCCAGTTATGACTTACGGAGCTGAGACGTGGATACTGACAAAAGGTCTAGTCTACAGATTCAAGGTCGCCCAGCGCGCCATGGAAAGAGCTGCTTGGAATAACCTTGAGGGACAGATTTAGAAACGAATTTATCCAACAATAAACCAAGGTGACTGAGGTGGCTCTGCGGATAGGCGGGTTGAAATGGCGGTGGGCTGGCCATATCTGTCGGAGAACCGACAGCCGATGGGGATGACGGGTTCTGGAGTGGAGACCGCGTACAAGATTCGTTGGACGTCCCCCTGCCCGCTGAACCGACGATCTGAAGAGGATTGCTGGACGTGGATGGATGGGAGCGGTGGCGTGCTTTAGGAGAGGCCTACATTCAGCAGTGGATGACAGACGGCTGATGATATATAATAATTAAACTTTTTTGTAATCATATTGATTATTATTATTATGAATAGTTACAACGCAAAAGCGCAACCTTAAAGCAATGTGTAAAATTATATCCTTCTTAAGAAAGATTATCGACTCGTTCAAACCGGATTTGTAACGTTTTGCTTGAATAGTTCATTCAAATGTAAGTGTTAGGTACTACACATAAGACAAATCATGAGATCAAAATATAAACATATTTAAATGATCAAATAATCAATGTATTCAAACGTAATTAAAGAGACATGCTTCTTAATGTTTGGGTTATGTAAACCCCTTACTTTGTTCCTTATATTTACTGATATTCTCCTTAGTATTTTGAGAGGTTTGGTTTTTAAACTGGCAACATTGTTTCTACAGACTGTCAATTTGACAGTTGATTTCTTGTCAGTACGTTTTGCCATTTCACCATGAATAGACTGACGTCGGAACAGTGCTTACAAATTGTGCAAATTTATTTTGAAAATCATGGTTCTGTTCGCCAAACTCATCATACACTACGTCCATTTTACGGTCGACATAATCGTCCATCCGAGCAAATTATTCGGAAGACCGTGGATCATTTACGCACCACGTACACTCTAGCGGATAATACGCATCCACAAAGACGACAATTGTCAAAAATTGGACTTCAAAATTGAGCTTCATTCGAGCTAGCCGTGGCGCTCATATTCCTAAAATCATATTTAAAGAATAATGGCATAAAATTATCTATTAAATAAAGCCAATATCATAGACATTAACATTACGTTAATGTGTTTTTTTTTTCATTTTGAATATGTATTGTATACCTACCTCTAAAAAAACATCCTATATATTATCGGAAACGCTAAGATCTTTCGTAATATTCAGGTGTTGAATTTACTGTAGTCTTTTGTGAGAAGTCAGTTGGAATTTAGTTCCATTATTTGGGCGCCGCATGAGGTTCGATATTCTTTGATGGCGAAGAGGGGACAGCAGAAAATTCTACGATACCTCGATCTTATGGCGTACGTTATGGATATTACTCATGGCTCTTTCCGACTGATTTCTTGCTAGGTATGCTAGGCTACCAGTCACTTGTAAGAAGACGCGACATCTCTCGGGTTTAACTTCTCGGATTGGTGGTGTACCTATACACAACTCAGAAATCCTAAGTGATGTATTATAGGTCTGTTCGTCCCTGATAATTATCTTCGACAAAGAGGCCACATATTGTTTTATCTCTTACGACGCAGAACCAAGCTGCCAATGGTTTAACCAGTAGGTAGAGCAATATCTTTGCTTAACCGTGTCACTTCGGAGATCGACGAATTTTGTGAGAGTGTGACTCACCTGAGGCAAGCGCTGTATTTGATATAATTGTAAATCCATTTAAATAAAAATTAAATTAATCGTTTTTTTACTACTTACATTTTTGTCTTTATTTCAACAGCGACCAGTTTCGCCAAGCTCGCTGGCATCTACAGATTGGTCTGTCGATGAATATTGATTTGTGATCACATTTCTGATGAATAATGTTTTGTAATGATTTGAACGTTTGTGATAAATAATGATTTGTGATATATAAGTAACGATTTGCGATTACATTTCTGATGAATAATGTTTTGTAATCGCATTTGTGATATATTTATAATGATTTGTGATAACGTTTGTGATAAATAATGATTTGTGATATATAAGTAACGATTTGTGATTACATTTCTGATGAATAATGTTTTGTAATCGCATTTGTGATATATTTATAATGATTTGTGATAACGTTTGGGATAAATAATGATTTGTGATATATAAGTAACGATTTGTGATTACATTTCTGATGAATAATGTTTTGTAATCGCATTTGTGATATATTTATAATGATTTGTGATAACGTTTGTGATAAATAATGATTTGTGATATATAAGTAACGATTTGTGATTACATTTCTGATGAATAATGTTTTGTAATCGCATTTGTGATATATTTATAATGATTTGTGATAACGTTTGGGATAAATAATGATTTGTGATATATAAGTAACGATTTGTGATTACATTTCTGATGAATAATGTTTTGTAATCGCATTTGTGATATATTTATAATGATTTGTGATAACGTTTGTGATAAATAATGATTTGTGATATATAAGTAACGATTTGCGATTACATTTCTGATGAATAATGTTTTGTAATCGCATTTGTGATATATTTATAATGATTTGTGATAACGTTTGGGATAAATAATGATTTGTGATATATAAGTAACGATTTGTGATTACATTTCTGATGAATAATGTTTTGTAATCGCATTTGTGATATATTTATAATGATTTGTGATAACGTTTGTGATAAATAATGATTTGTGATATATAAGTAACGATTTGCGATTACATTTCTGATGAATAATGTTTTGTAATCGCATTTGTGATGTATTTATAATGATTTGTGATAACGTTTGTGATAAATAATGATTTGTGATATATAAGTAACGATTTGTGATTACATTTCTGATGAATAATGTTTTGTAATCGCATTTGTGATATATTTATAATGATTTGTGATAACGTTTGGGATAAATAATGATTTGTGATATATAAGTAACGATTTGTGATCACATTTCCGATGAATAATAATTTGTAATCACATTTGTAATGAATAATGATTTGTGATCACATTTGTGATGAATAATGATTTATGATCACATTTGTGATGAATAATGATTTGTGATCACATTTGTGATCACAAAGTTAATGTCAAAAATATATAAACTTACATTTATTTTCAAAATCTTTTTTTTGTTGTTTAGCATTGAGTAAAATGTGCTAATAACTTGCGCAGAATCAAATGAATTAATAAAAAAATTAATATTCAATTTTACTCAAGGTAAAATAAAGAAATATTCGATTGGAAAATAATAGTGAGTTTCAAATTTTTACCGTTAATTGGGTGATCATAAATTATTTAGGCTTTTGTTTTAATCGATTAATTCATAAATTGTAGTAAATATAAAAAACTTAATCAATAGCCTGACGTTTTCAAATAAAATAAATTGACAAGGCTGTTAAATCAGTCTATGTCATTTTCGGACAGAAAGCAAGTGAGTCACGTACCGAAACACGTGAAACACCGAAACATGTAGCCAAAGTCTAAGAGAAATACCAGAAATCAATTAATTAATATTAGGTCATTACATATGAAATTGGCGTTTTGCCGTACTGGCAACTTTGATCTCCAATATCTACTCTTTGGTTAGGAATTCCAAATTCAAATTTATACAGCTATTTACTCAAGTATTTGTGCTTCGAAAATTATAATTCATTTGTTTTTTCCTCAATTGTTTTTTTTCTTTGCGTCACTCAGTTTACAAAATGGAAAACTTGAAATATCGCGTTATTTACGAGAACGAGTTCCACCGTGGCACCAGTGCTGCAGAAACGGCTCGAAGGATTAATGATGTGTATGGCGACGGTGCCGCAAAAGAAAACACAGTGCGTTTTTGGTTCCAACGTTTTCGTTCTGGAAATTTCGACCTGCAGAACAAGCCCCGTGGACGGCCGGAGACCAAAGTTGATAATGAAGAATTGAAGGCTATTGTGGAAGCGGATCCATCGCAAACCACGTCCGAGTTAGCTGCAGGCTGCGGTGTTAGTGATAAAACTGTTTTAATCCACTTGAAGCAAATTGGGAAGGTGAAAAAGCTTGAAAGGTGGGTACCTCACGAATTGAGTGAAGCAAATCAACAAACGCGCGTTGACTGCTGCGTTGCATTACTCAACCGGCACAATAATGAAGGGATTTTGAATCGAATCATTACCTGTAATGAAAAGTGGATCCTGTATGATAATCG
Source organism: Lepidostoma basale (assembly GCA_022606425.2). Classification (NCBI taxonomy): domain Eukaryota; kingdom Metazoa; phylum Arthropoda; class Insecta; order Trichoptera; family Lepidostomatidae; genus Lepidostoma; species Lepidostoma basale. Next base: position 1,949,469 of record JAHDVF020001106.1, on the reverse strand, counting down.
GAAGCGCTCATCGCAATGGCTGAACCCTGCCAAACCAGCCAAACCATGCCCCAAGCGAAAATTGACTCCAAAAAAGTTACTTGTGAGCGTTTGGTGGACTAGTGCTGGTGTCGTTCACTACAGCTTTCTTAAATCTGGCCAGACGATTACGGCAGATGTCTATTGTCAGCAACTGCAAACCATGATGGAAAAGCTAGCTGCTAAACAACCGAGGCTGGTTAATCGCTCTAGGCCACTGCTGCTTCATGATAACGCTAGACCACACACTGCACAACAGACGGCTACCAAATTAGAAGAGCTTCAATTGGAATGTCTAAGACATCCACCGTACTCTCCGGACCTTGCCCCAACAGATTACTATTTTTTTCGAAATTTGGATAACTTCTTGCAAGGGAAAAAATTCAACTCCGATGGGGCAGTCCAAACCGACTTCAAAGATTTTATTGATTCCCGTCCGAATGTTTTTTTTAGTAAAGGGATCGATGAACTACCTATGAGATGGCAAAAGTGCATAGATAGCAAATGGTACATACTTTGATTAAATAAATATATTATATTTAAAAAAAATCAACTTTATGTTCCTCCCATACAAAACGGTAATTTCATATGTAAGGACCTAATAAATGGAATGGACTGATAGACTGACTGACTCTTGGATCACTGATAACTGACCAGAGGGAATGAGAGAGGAAGATTCGACGCATAACCCAAGTTAAAACTACCATGGCAAAGCTCACCAAGACATGGCAAGACAAAAATATCTCTAACAAGACCTAGATGAGATTGGTTCCAACCCTTCTTTTCTCGAAGAAGAGGTCCAACATTGATGCTTTCGAGATGTGGTGCTGGTGACGAATGCTGCGTATACCCTGGACGCCAAGAAGAACAAACCAGTCAATCATTTACCAGCTGGGTATCAAGGCAAGACCCTCGCGGATGTGTTCTCAGATAGTGTTGAAATATTTAGGACACATAGCCCGGAGCGATTTATTTATATTTCATTTATTTTAATAAAAATCACAAACATTACAGACATAATTCTAGACCGTTTGCAATAAGATTATAAAATTTTAAAAGAGAAGCATAAATAAAATAAAAATTAAGCTAAAGAATTAGAAAGAATCATAACATTGATATTGCATCCCTGAGGCAACTCACACTATCACGAAATATGTCGACCTCCGAGGCGACCCAATTAAGCAATAAGATTGCCCTACCCACAGGCATAACCATTGGTAGGTTGGTTCTGCAGCGCGGCAAATAAAACAATCTGTACTGTCTTTGACGAAGGTAATTGTCAGAGACAAATACACCTACATCACTCAGAACAAAGAAGTGAACTCCCATGTGGATATTCCTCCTTCTCTCCAATGATTGGTAGCTTAGCATACCTAGTTAGAATTCAGTCGGAAAGAGCCACGAGATCAGGACAACCTTGAAAAGCTCATCATCATAGCAAAGTGGAGGGAAGGCGACCACGAGGACGACCACCGAGCCGCTGGTCCGATCAAATCAGATATCTGACTTGTCTCTCATTAGCTGCAGCCTGGAGACTGACGGGTGACAGGATGGACACGACCCTCAATCATGAGGAATACGACTGAGAAAAATAATAATATACCTATATAATTTGCAATGCTTTCATTCATCACCACCTTGGATTCTAAGCTGACATGGAGGCCACATATTACAAATAAAGTCAAAGCCGCGTCAAGAGCAATCTCAGCCCTCTACCCAATGTTAGCTAGAAACAGTAAACTAAGCACCGACAATAAACTCCTGATATACAAAACGGTCATAAGGCCGATCTTCACTTATGCAGCCCCAATTTGGGGCTATTCAGCTTCGAGCCACATACGAAAACTCAAAATCCTCCAAAATAAGGCTATCCGTTTATCACTTGGTGCGCCTTCATGGACCAGGATCACACAACTGCATCTAGAATCGGGAATCCCGATGATAAATGAATTCATTCTGAAACTTGCCGAACGTTTTTACAAAAGACTCCCTTCACATCCTAACCCCACAATAAAAGACCTCTCAAATTACGACCCAAACACCTCCAGCCGCCACAAGCGCCCAAAATCGATCCTCCTTCAGAGGAACACTCCGGGCCACACAAATCATGCCCCCGCATAAGCTAACAACCCACCAAATCACCTTCCAACAATGTTCCCATCAGACGTAAGAGGAATAGCCACATGAGCTGAGCCTCTGTAAGCCAGAAAATCCAAGTCCGAGTAAGTCCAAGCTCATTCATAAAAAATCACAATGAAAATTAATATGAAAACGCAATTAACTGTTCCTTGTATGATATTACAAAGCAATATTTATATATTGTATATGTGGGTGACTGAAGGAGATTTATGCTCGCTACACGGGGTGATCATATGAAGCTGCGTGATCTAGGGACCAGTTCAGACTTAAGTAAACTGATAAATAATTTTCAGTTCAAACCAGTTTCATTCCATTTGTCGGGTCGCTAAATCCACGCTGATAATACACTATTTGTTTGTTTTTACAGAAACGTGGGATTTTTTTCATTAATTGGGCTATCACTCAACATAGCTGGCTTCACCAACCTAGAAATGTTTATACCTCATGTTTTCATGTTGGTCCCGAAGTTGAAAATTAATTTACATTTGCATATTTTATTGCACAAAAACAATAAAAATGTTTTTTAATAAGTCAAATACAACTGTTTAAATATAGAACAAGGTTAAATTTTTTCATTATTTGAAAATTATAACACTCGACTCGACGAGATCGTCAAACGGAACTATGGACTAGCCCTAATAAAGTTTTTTTTTAATTTGGTATCTCTCTCCCTCTCTCCCTCTCTCCCTCTCTCCCTCTCTCCCTCTCTCCCTCTCTCCCTCTCTCCCTCTCTCCCTCTCTCCCTCTCTCCCTCTCTCCCTCTCTCCCTCTCTCCCTCTCTCCCTCTCTCCGTTTGTACTACAGCCCAAATCGAGCTCTGGCCTCCCATGACAGATGACTCCAACTTTGCATATCAACAAATCAATTAACTTCATTTGATTTGTTTCTCTAACAAGTTTAATACCTGGACCCAAATAAGTTTTTTTTTTAATTTTTAAATAATTGTAAGAATAAATGCATAAAACGTTAGAAAAAAATTGTTTTAACAACTAACAAAACCACATTCATGATAAAATTTGTTTAAATATTTGGCTTGTGTGCCCCGAAAGATGTTTAATCAAGTCTACTACCACAAGTGATACAATTCCAGCCCTAGATATTCTAATCATCATTGGTGATTTTCCATTCGATTTCCTATGTTTTACTTTGTTCAACTAGAAATAAAATAACAAATAAACAAACTAGTATTATTTTTAGATGTAATCACAAACGAAAACCTATCCAAAAAAGCTAAAATAGCAGTGCACAATGGTGTTCTTGTACCGACCCTTATGTATGCTCTGGTACTTTGTTGTATTTTTATAATATTTTACCTGTACTTAATAGATGCCTTAAACATTTTCCTGTTTGTAATGTCTATTGAGTTAATAAACTGATTTGATTCATTGATTTGATTATATGGAAGCGGAGCATGAAACTGGCAAAAAAAGGATAAAAGTAGAATAAATTCAGTAGAAATGAGATCTCTTAGACCCTAGGTTCTCAAAGTGGGCGAAAACGCCCCTTGTGGGCGTTTGAGACTTTCAGGGGGGCAGTAGAAGACCCAAAAAAAATTGAGAGCGTGGGCAGATAAAGAATTATAGTCTAAAAAGACAAAAAAAAACACGCTAATCGCGTAGGTACTAATAAAGCAAATTAAACTTAAATATTGGTTTATTTTGTTATTGTATGTTTTGTAATCATTTTCCAATACATATTTGGAATAACTTTTATGGGAGGGGGGCGTTGAACGATTTTTCTAGTAAAGGGGCGGTGGCCCAGAAAAGATTGGAAACCTATGTCTTAGACAAATGTGTGGATACTATGTGTATGATAGAGTGTCGAATGAAAATATAAGAAGTGAATGTGGTGCGAATGATGGTGTTATGGACAAAATAATGAAAGGATCATTAAGATAAGGGCACATGGAAAGAATGAATCAAAAAAGAATGGTAAAAAATTACATGTTAACGATGTAAATGAAACTAGAAAAAGAGGAAGACTGAAGAATACGTGGCACGATCAAATAAATCAAATATTGAATGTGAGCCACGTGAGGAGTCAGAGAAATCGACACGATGACACGATGTATAAATGTTGAGGAAGCGAGAGAAATATGTCAGAAAGAAAAGTATGGCAGTCAATTCTTTCTGCCTACCCCTTCTGTGAGACGGCGTGATGGTTAGTTAGCTTAGGATTATTTTTATTATTTACAAATAGGTGGATATTTGTAAATAGTTGCAACGGTCTATAAATCAAATCAAATCAAATCAAATCAGTTTATTTCATCAACAGACATTACAAAATTTATTTTTAAGGCATCTATTGAGAACAGGTAAAATAATATATTGTGTATAGTATACGAGTACTACCAGAAACGCATAAGAGATGGTTCAACATTAGGAAGACAGGATACTCTCCAGAATTAAGAGTATTTGCCTTCTGAACGTACTTTCACTAACATGAAAGACGTCGATCTCCGAGGAGACCGCGTTCAGCAGACTAATTGCTCTTCCCACCGGTGTCACCAGAGGCAGATTGGTTCTGGCAGCCGGTAGGTAAAACAATCTGTGCTGTCGCTGTCGGAGATATCTATCGGGGACAAAAAGCCGAACACCCTCCAGTACGGCCGAGTTCTCGAAGTATCCCCTAATTAATCTAAAGAAATGGGTAATTAGATGTCCATCTATTCGAAGCTGTAGAGAATTGGTTCCGAGCATTCCCAAAAGAAATGCCGTGGGATAGAGCCAAGGATAGCTACCATACTCCCTCATGTAGAGATACCTCAGAAATTTTTTCTGAACCCTCTCCAGCATAATGGAATATCTCGCCTCGTGAGGACTCCATATCACAGAACCACTTTCGAGTCTGCTCCGAACCAATGCGTTGTATAGGACTCTGAGCACATTGGGATCCCTGAAAACTCTGCCGGTCCGGACGATGAAGCCCAACATCTTCAGTGCAGTGCCACAAATCCTCTCAACATGTGCACGAAAAGTCAGCCTACTCTCATAGATGATCCCGAGATCTCTCATCGTAGATACATGTGCTAGTTGCTGGTTGTTCATTGTGTATCTATAATACACAGTTCTCAATGCTCTAGTAAAAGATAGCATAACGCATTTAGAGACATTGAATTGCATTTGATTACTGTGACTCCAGTTGACAATATTATTGATGTCCGACTGGAGGCGAAGACAGTCTCCAGGATTTTTAATTTCCAGGAATAATTTCAGATCATCGGCAAATAAAAGAAATCGCGAGAAGTTTATCACCTTCGCAATATCATTTATGAAGATGGTGAAGAGGAGTGGCCCTAAGTTTGAACCTTGTGGCACCCCTGAATTTACAAGAAAAGGTTCCGATTGAAAAATTCCGTATGAGACGTATTGTTTTCTTCCCTCGAGGTAACTAATGAAAAACATAATCAACTGAGAAGAGAATCCAATTTGAGATAGCTTTGCTATCAGAATGTCGTGGTTCACAGTGTCAAAGGCCTTTGAGAAATCATTATATGAACAGTCAACTTGGTGACCATCATCCAAGGCCCTTGCAATGTAATCTGTGAATACCATGAGATTAGTTTCAGTCGAGCGCCCCTTCCTGAATCCATGTTGTTCTGTTATAATATAGGGGTCGACTTTGGGAAATATCAATTTGTGTAAAATTGATTCAAATAGTTTGGCTGGAGCCGACAGTACCGCTACAGGTCTGTAGTTTTCGACCGACTCTTTTGCGCCGCTCTTGAAAATAGGACTGATTCTGGAAAGTTTCCAGAGATCAGGAAAAGTATTTGTACTTAACGATAGGTTAAATAAAAAATACAGCGGAGATATTAGGAGCTCAGAGCAGCCTTTTAAGAAGTAAATGGGAAGAAAATCAGGACCAACCGAGTGCGAATTCTTCATAGCTTTAATGGAGGATTTAATATCATTCGCTTCTATCTGCGATATGACAAAGCCATGACCACAACAATTGGCACTTAACTCAGTCGCTGAATTGAAATTAAGCCGCGGGGGAACATTGCTATAGACAGATTGAAAGTGTTTAGCGAATGCATTCACTATATCTACACCCTCAACCTCCCTATCCCCATGCATCATAGTGTTTAGGATGCCCCCATCCTTTCGTAGACTTTTTACGTAGTTCCAGAAGGATCCAGGGTCATCCATAAGATTGCCCTCAATGGTGCCCACATATGTTCGAAAGGCTGATCGAACATTGCGTCTCACCACCGAGCGGTACAGACTGAAAAGTTCGTACTCACTCCGACAACCAGTAGCCTTCCACCTCACATGATGGGCATGTTTGGTCTAAAGATGAATTTCCCATAAAGATGAACGATGCACGATGTATAATGAAGTTAAAAAACAGACTAATAAAGCAGCAGTTATCTCCAGATGCCTGAGGGACACTGTTTTGGACGATAAGCATATGTACTAGTGGAAACCAAGGTTACAACAACAACAACAACAAAAATAACAAACCATCACGCAGTTTCTCCGAAAGGGTAGGCATAGAGAATGGATCGCCGCACTACTGACACACTTTTTTTCATACAGCGAATCATACACGCACATCGATTCTTCCGACTTCTAGCATGGCCGACCTTAAAAATTTGATTAATCTGGTCATGCCTCGGTCTCCCACGACTTCCATTCACACCGTTAACGCGGGAAAACAAAGTAAGGATATTTAAAACATGAATCAGGCCCAATCCTCACATATGGCATTGAATCGAGGGCAGACACTGTCAAGACAAAGAACATGCTCAGGACAACCGAGATGAAAACACTCCGCGCTATAGCTGGCAAAACCCTACGTGATCGAGCTAGGAATACAGCAATCCGAGAAATCTGCGAGGTCGAAAATGTGGTCAGATGGGGACGTCAAAAACGGCGATACTGGCATCAACATGTAGAAAGAATGAGCTCAAATAGGATACTATACATAGCTCTCCATGGAACCTGAAATGCGATTGCGATTTGAAAACAAAAAAAAAACGAAATAGGTACCTTGTTTATTATATATGAATTCATGGCAAATCATTAATTATTTTTTACCAGAAAGCTGTCTAGAGATATTTCTTTTTGCCAACAAAGCTTCAAATTTTTATTAAAATGTGACAGAGCATTTTCATTGAATACATCTGTAGAACGCATAGCCACCTCTTTATTAGAATGATACTCTCAGAGGACGACGCAAAAATTTCCCATGCTTTCAGTATTTTTCTTATTGCGACAGAAGTTTGTAGTTCCGTTACATCCTCCTCCTACACTAACAAACTCTCCTCTATAAATTCTTGCTATGAAACTCGATGCAACTCCATAAGCTATTCGGTGGTCTAAGGGTTCTGCCTACGGTATGTCGCAATGTTTTCATTTCTGATACTCTTAGGAGATATTTGGTTCCGACATTGTCAGCTCTTGCTTCGATTCCGTAAGTCATTGTGGGCCTGATTCTTATTCTTCTTCTTCACTTTTGATAGACTCAGGAGTCTGTTATTTCAGGCGGGTCCATTTGAGACGCTGAACTTCAGCTTTCTCTCCAGCGTTTTGGGGGTCTTCCACGAGGACGAGTCCCATGAGGTTAATTATCCAATGCAATATAGGGGAGTCTGGTGGAGTCCATTATTTGAACATGACCGTACCAGTCCCTTTTTCGCTGTCTGCTCCATCTTATAATATCCTTAACCTCACATATCTCTTTTATTCTGGTGTTCCTCACGCGATCCCTCAGTGTCTTGCCTGCTATCGTCTTCTGTATGGTATGGTACTCTTGTAAGTATGTATGATAATTTTATTTCAATAAAAGTTCAAAATAAAAGTAAAAACGAGTATATTTTCGGCGTGGAACGCATTATCGTATTTATATGAGATAAATTGTTTCGCTTAACAAGTGTTTCACATAACGAGTAAGATTCTGGAACGAATTATTCTCGTTATGAAAGGTTCCGATGTATTTTTAAATGCGGGATACGTAACACTTCCAAATATACAGATCTATACATTTTAGTACGTATTATCTTTAGCGTATCAGATGTGTGTGCCTCTGCTTTAGTTTCGTGTGCTCATCACCAAAGTGGTGATAACCGGATACTTCCCCACGTCGGGTATATAATTCGGACTGAATCTTCTTAATATATCATTAACAGTTTGCACAGCTAAGGAAACACTTGTGTTGAACGTTCTTAAAGCATATATTAATATTATAATTTGTTATTTAAACATAATCAAAATGTTCGCCAACATTCAAGATAAAATGGATACCATCCTTCCTCTACCGAAATTCACGGAACTCAACGATCTTTGCAGCCAGCACGTAAGTGGAATATAAACATCACACTAACTAACTAACCATCACGCCGTTTCCCGAAGGGGTATGCAGAGCGGATGGACCGCCACACTTTTCTATCCTCAAATTCCTCAACATTCATACTCCGACTCTTCACGTGGCCGGCATTCAATATGAGGGTATTAGTTGCAAACCTGGCAAACTCCATCATTAGATGTTTTGAGTAAATCGCAAAAAACTGATACGCTAATAAAATGCGCTTTTTTACGATATTTATTCTTTTCATCTCAACCAGTTAGTATTTTAAAAGTAATCAGCCATGAAATAATCATCATTATGTTGATAATTAATGTAAAATAATGAATTTCATTTTGGAGTTTTATCAGTTTTGCAACACTCAAGTGGGGGTTGCCATGTTTGCAACAAACCCTATATTTTAATGGCAAAATTCTTCAGAATGAAGCCGAATTTGATGAAAATCAATAAAAATTGTGTGCAAATGTATTATGAATAAGACCCAATTCATATCTCACTTTTGATTGTTGGTGGAGTTTGCCGGGTTTGCAATTATTACCCTCATATTTGATTTATTTGATGTGCCACGTTTTATATATTTACATCATGGCTCAATTTCAGTATTTTTTTAATGTGATCGTGCCATACCTACCTTGGGCTTCCTCGACTTATTTTTCCATTCACACTACTTGTATATATACACCAGTCTGTCGATGCCAGCGAGCCTGGCGAAAAAAGTCGCTGTCGAAATAAAGATAAAAGTGGAAGTAGTTAAAAAATATAGGTGTAGGTATACATACCTTTAACCATTCTTAACTCATCCGTTCGTTCCATTTGTCGTAACCATTTTAGTGACCCTTTGTTAATTTTATTTAGAACGTATTCATACGTCTTACGTTTTTCCGCACATTCTTCGTAGGTATTGACCTCATTTCTAGGCCATTTATCATACTTTCATCCTACTTCTGCCAACTCCAAGCTTAATTACATGTATAAGATTTGGCTCTAGATTATTGTGATCGATAAATTAATATGAATATCACACACTATTCTTTATTCAAAATAAAACAAAATACGTTTTTTTATCTGTCAAAAAATCAACAGATTTTTTTTTCAAGAATTAATTGTATCTCAATAGAGATGAAGATGCAAATTGGAAACAGAATATGGTTGATAAAGGTGTTTACAGAACTTATGACCTGTCATTGGTTGGGTTAAGCGCACGCTTTATGTAATACAGCATTCCACATTCCACCTTTTTTTCTTATGACCACCATGTCTGACAAACTTTTCGGAAGATGTATATATGTTAATCTGTAAGACTACTATTTACGTGGTAGTTTTTACAATCTACATACTAACGCCATCTATGAAGATTTGTGTTTATTAAGCATTAAGCAGAATATCTTTTTAACACAATGTGAAAGGCTACCGCCATTAGCGCATTGTTAGAAACCGCTTGGAGATGTCACTCCTATTATTCCTCCTATATTGATTCTAGTTGAAACGTGTGGACTTTAACTTTAACAGCAGATTTTTTTTTTGTTTTTCAGGCTGGCGGGAAAATTCTTTTTGCCACAGATGACTATTTTGCTGTCGCTGAAAACATGCTTCTCGACACGGCTCCAATTTTTATCCCTGACAAATACACCGACTGTGGGAAGTGGATGGACGGATGGGAGACTCGCAGGAAGAGGAAATCCGGCCACGATTGGTGCATCGTCAAACTAGGAACCAAAAGCATCATCCACGGTAAATATTCATTTCAAATTAAGAACAACATTTCTAAAATTCAAAATATAATAATAACAACTGATATTTATTTTATGCACAATGGTGTTTTTCTACCGACCCGTATGTATGGAAGCGAAGCATAGAACTGGCAAAAGAAGCATGAAAGTATAATAAATGCAGCAGAAATGAGATATCTTAGACGAATGTGTGATACTTTGTGTATGATAGATTGTCGAATGAAAATATAATAAGTGAATGCGGTACGAATGATGGTATTATGAACAAAATAATGAAAGGATCATTAAGATGGTTTGGACATATGGAAAGAATGAATGAAGAAAAAATGGTAAAAAAAATATTTGTTAACGATGTAAATGGAACCAGAAATAGAGGAAGACTGAGGAAAAAGTGACGAGATCAAATAAATCAAATTGACGACCTTCGTGGCAGAGTGGTAAGAGCTCTGACTTCCATACTGAAGGTTCCGGGTTCGATTCCCGGAGAGGGCAGTCTGATGTAGAATTCATGTGAGATTAAAATGGCGATAGATTGGCTACCTATCTTATGTCACAAGAATCAATATAATAGCTAAAAAATAAATTGTATACAATAATGAGGTTCAAACGACTTGTTGTACACAAAAAAAAAACAAAAAAAAAATTGAATGTCGGCCATGTGAGGAGTCAGAGAAATCGACGCGCATGCATGACACGATGTATGAATGTTGAGGTATGTCAGGAAAAAAAGTGTGGCAGTCCATTCTTTCCGTCTACCCCTTCGGGAGATGGCTTGATGGTTAGTTAGTTTATTTATTTTATTCTTAATTCAAATACCAATGCATTATATTGGCTTTTACAGGTGTCGATGTTGATACAGCTTTTTTTACTGGGAATTATACTCCCAAGTATTCCATCCAAGCTGCATGTCTCACAGAAGAAGGTATTTTAAATTATTTATTTATTTTTTACGTGTTATAATTAACTATTGGATTCAAAATTAAAAACTTTAGAAATTGTGAAAAGTAATTTATGATACAAAGAAATTAGAAGCAATGCATTACCTAAATTTAACTATCGTTTATATTTAAAAATAATCAAGGCTCTTATTTTTAATTTTTATTTTATTTTTTCAACAGAAGAACAGCTTATCCCGGAAAGAAACAGCGAGATGGGCACAGCTTGTACGTCTGAGGAATTGAACAAAATAGATATGTTACACTCAGAAAAATGGCAAGAGATCATACCTAAGACAGTATTAAGACCGGGATATGAAAACACAAGACACAATTATCAAAAGGTACAAAAATAGACATTCAAATAATTCACTAAATAGTTCAGTAGAAATTCGGTAGATGTCACTTTACAAAATTACTGTAAAATTTTATTGATGATTTGACAGCACCAATGATAACATTGTTTATTTGTTTTTGGCAGGTAATTTCTGACGAATCCTTCACTCATATCCGAGTGAACATGTTCCCTGATGGAGGAATCGCCAGGTTGAGAGTTTTCGGTGTCGCCAAGCCGGAAGGAGCTGTACCTTGCATATTAGACGGAAGATGCATGATGGACCTGCTAGAAATGAAGAATGGAGGAGTCTGCCAAGGTAAATTACAATATTCATTAATATGCCATTCTATTAAAACATCATAATACAACATGCATGCTGATATTTACATTTAAGTTTCTAAAATAGAACACGAAGACAAACAAATGAATAATAATATTTTCATTGATTATAGGTTATTCCAACGCACATTATGGCCACCCAAGAAACTTAATCAAGCCAGGAAAAGGAGTTAATATGGCTGATGGTTGGGAGACTGCTAGGAGATTGGATAGACCAGAAGTTATCGACACAAATGAGGATGGAACTCTGAAAGTGCCTGGTAAGTTAATAACTAATTCATTCCATTCTTTTATAATCAAATATTATATTTCAAAATTACTCTAGCCTGATGTCAAACTCGATTTAATATTAGAAATTAACTTTTTCGAAGAACTTCACTTTGGTTTCTCTTCGTTGATTTTGAGTTATTTCATTTAAATATATCTAATAGTTCCTCTCTGGTTTGAATTCCACATCAGCTCACATATATTCATAGTGAGAGAAATATATTATTTAAAAAAAATTATAATTTGTAGTTAAAATCAAATAAAATAAAAACACTGCATTTTGTTTTTCACCACTGTGCGGTTATTTTAATTGCCGACTAGTTTCGCTTGTACCCAAGCTTCCTCAGGGCTTCGTCATAACTTTATTATTAACCGTTATTACGAAGCACTGAGGATGCTTGGGTTCAAGCGAAACTAGTCGACAATTAAAATAACCGCATAGTGGTGAAAAACAAAGTGCAGTGTTTTTATTTTATTTGATTTTAAATACAAACGATTTTAAATAATAAAAAATTAAAATGTCTTACCACAAAGTGAATGCTTCTTACGAAAATGTAATATATTATTTCTTGAGTTTACAAACTATATTAATGTAAATCAAAACACTCGACATATTTCTATAGTAGTATTGCCTTCATTATTGACAAATATTAATAGTAACAATAGTAAATAGTTGATATCATTCTACCAATGTAACAATTTAATACCTTCGAAACATGTTGAGACAAATAATCTATTTTTATGGGAACAAACAATGTTTGGATTTTTTTTAATGTTTTATCTGATTCCATAGTGTTTAGATGAAATTAATTTATGTAATTAATTAGAGTTTTCTTCAACAGGAAGTGAATGGGCAGTATTCAAGTTGGGCCAGCATGGCGTTATCACCAAAATCTGCGTTGACACACACCACTTTAAGGGAAACTTCCCTGATAGCGTGAAGATTGAAGGGACCTTCCTCCGTACCGTTGATTGGAGTAAGGACAGCGAGGATGAAGCGAAGTGGGTCACCCTGCAGCCAACAATTAAGGTAAAACATTTAATCCTCACCTTTAATAACAGGTTAGGTAGAAAGCCATTTTGAACTACAATGTAATAACATACAAGTGTGTCAAAGTGTTACATAATAAACAATGAAGGTAAAACAATTTTTAAAAAGTCTTTGGTTAATCTGAATATTCATTTATTTATTCTTGAAGAGTGACATAAAACTATTGTTATATATTTAACATGTATCACGCCGTGGCAGTCATATATGACTGCCAACTGTTGAATTAAAGTAAAGGTCCTCAATTACCGTCAGTCACGCATTAACGGAGCTTTAGTAATATAATATGGTTAAGTTAAAATGGCTTTTTACACTGGTATTCTGAAAATTACCGTGGCATTCAATGTGTTAATATGGATGAAAATGTCAGTTTCCTTGAAATCTTGTTATATTTTATGTCATTCTCATAAAATATAATAAATCTTCTAGAAAACCAATGTTTTCACCAACATTTAACACATAAATATTTGTTTTAATTAAACTTTTCCGAACAAGTAAAATAAATATAATACTTAATGTTTTTTATGCTAATTCATTATTAATAATTATGTAGTTATTATTATTATTTTTAAATGGTTTCTTTGATATTGCCTGATGTAATTTTATGAGATAAATTATATCTTTTAAGTTTAAAAAAACCCACTACAAATCAAAGCCATTGAGGTGTTAATCGAGGAAAATTTAATGTCCATCAAATTTAATTGTTTTCTGACCTATTAATCTTTAATATCTTAGCACACTCTACTATTAGAATTGAAGTTTGTTTTTTTGGACTAACCATTTTTTTCTTTTGTTACAGTTGTCCGCTCATGCCGAACATTGGTACGATTGCTTTGTTAGCGAGAACCTCACCCACGTTCGCATCACGATGGCACCTGACGGTGGAATATCGAGGGTCCGTCTCTTTTCTCCACTGACCATCGAGTAAAGCTAGAAAGTCCAACGGATGTGTCTTTCCTCAGAAGAAGGTTCCTATGCCTAGTCCATCAGCGGATGATTATTTTAACTCGTTGGCTACCTCTAACCCCGATCGGGGTTCTTCAGCAACTCAACTGAAGCGCCACGAACCCCTATCGAGGTTCTTCGGCTATTTAACCGAAGCTCCACAAACCCCGATCGGGGTTCTTCGGCTACTCAATTTAAGCGCCACGAACCCCTATCGAGGTTCTTCGGCTACTTAACCAAAGCGCCACGAACCCGGATCGGGGTTGTCGATGTAATAAATTGCGTATCCAGCAGTAGTTAAACAGCCTTCGCGTTGAACAGTTGCGGAATATGTCGGCAGTCAACGAGTTAACTAAAGTATTTAAAGTTAAGTTGTGAAATATTAACTTTATTGTCTCAGGACAGCCATAATTTTGGCTGGGTTTTGTATATACAAGAAGAATTTTTACGCAAGAGGTTCAATCTCTTCCTATGCAAAGAAATAATCTATATTAACAATTTTGCTATGTTTAAATTTGATTTTCCATCAAGCTTGGGTAGATAACCATAGGTTTTTATTTAATACCAAAAGACTATAAAATGTATCTGAATATATGATAAATAGATACACAAGAGATTTTGATAACTTAATATTGTATTTTGATAGCTGGATCTATCAAAAAAATACTTATTTATGTTAATATTATGTTGTAAAGTCCTACCAAAAAGATATTAAAAATCTAGACTTTTACTGTCACAAGTTTTCAAGTATTTGTGGTAAAACTTAGTCTTCTAGTCAATAATATAATATGCATTTATATCAAGTATCATCTGTTGAACAGATGTATATAATACAATTATATTTTTTTTTATGTACTAAAGTTTTGTAATTTTATATTATGTATTGAATAAATATTGTAACAATTGATCTGACATTTTTTATTTGCATTTAAGATATGTTCTGTATATATAATGATGTGAAATTTATTCTAGCAGATGTGTGTTCAATGCTTTAAGTTGATAAAATGCATTTACTCAGCTGATGAAATAAATTATACAAGATGTGAGAAAATATACTTCAAATTAAATCAATTTATTTTCCCAAAAGATATTACAAACAACAATTTTAGTTTAAGACATCTATTGAGAACAGGTAAAACATAAAAATATATAATACCAGGAACGCATGAGAGATGGTTCGAGATTAGGAATACAAGATATTCTCCAAAGTCAAGAGCTCTTGTCCTCTGAACGCACTTTCACGAATATGAAAGACGTCGATCTCCGAAGCGATCATGTTCAGCAGTTTGATTGCTCTCCCCACCGGCATCACCAGAGACAGGTTGGTTCTGCATGCTGGGAGATAAAACAGTCTGTGCTGACGCTGTCGAAGATAACCATCTGGAACATAAAGATGGATAGCCTCCAAGATAATGGAGTTCTCAAAGAATCCCCTGATAAGTCTGAAGAAATGGGTAAGTGTGCACCCATCTCTTACTATCTGCAAATTATTGGTCCCCAGCATGCCCAAGAGTAATGCAGTGGGATAAAGCCACGGATAGCTACCAAACTCTCTCATGTAGAGATATCTCAGAAATCTTTTCTGAACCTTCTCTAACATGAGCGAGTATCTTGCCTCGTGGGGACTCCATATCACCGAACCACACTCGAGCCGACTCCGGACCAATGAGTTATACAAAATTCGCAAAACATAGAGATTCTTGAAAACTCTACCAACATTTTCAGTGCAACTCCACATATTCTCTCGATGTGAGCATGGAAATTGCATTATGATTATTGTTTTTTTAATAAATATGCTGAAGGACAGCAAAATACGAATCTATAAAACTTGCGTTTGACCTATAATGACATCATTGCGACCTATCGTGGGAAGAACCCTTAAAGAAAGGATACCCAACAAAGAGATTCGCAGATCCTGCAAAATTGATGACATAGTGAGATGGAGTAGGCAGAGATGGCGAATCTAGAGGGACCACATTGAGAGGATGGATCTAGCAAGGATTTCTTAGATGGTGATGCACAAGACTCCAGAAAGCCATTCATTTTCAAAGAAATGCTTTCACATTTTTGGTTTAAATTTTTTCTTGTCCCTTCATTACTGTTTACAGGTTCAGCTCATGTGGCTATTCCTCTTACGTCTGATGGGAACATTGTTGGAAGGTGACTTGGTGGGTTGTTGGTTTATGCGGAGGCATGATTTGTGTGGCCCGGAGTGTTCGTCTGAATGAGGATCGATTTTGGACGCTTTTGGAGGTGTTTGGGTCGTAATTTGAAAGGTCTTTTAATTTTATTGAAATATTCTGTTTATTAACTTATGGTTCGTAAACGGGTAAGTATGCGTTTTTCTTGCCACATTTGATAATGCCCTAGCAGGGGAAATGTATCACACCTATAAAATAAAGTATAGTTTCTATGAGTTGGACATTTATTTTCATCCAAATTTAATATGGAATTTCACATCATCGTTCTAAAATCAATAAAAATCTCATTTATTGTTTTCTTGAGCATTAATGTAAAATTCCATATTCAATAATTAATATGGTTGAAAACATATTAATTATTCTAGAAGTTTAATTATAATTTATGGTAATGGCATTAGATAATGCCTTAGACAGGCTAAACATATCATTTCCATAAATTATAATGAAACTTCTAGAAAACAGACGTTTTCATTTGTATTAATAGTTATATCTCATTTTAAAATAACATTTATTACATACGAGTACATAGTTATACAATAATTACATATTAAAATAAATATTCTAGATTGCTCGTAAATCTACGAATGAGTAACTAAATACTACAATACATAAAATTAAATATATTTACAACTATTCATAGGACAACAAAAATATTCTTTAAGTAACAAAATTTTAATTATAATAATAAAATAAAGTATGTTTTTCAACTACTTCCACTTTTGTCTTTTCGACAGCGAATGGTTTCGCCAAGCTCGCTGGCATCAACGGACTGGTGACACTGTTACAAACTTACTTCTTTATATGCATACAGATCAGGGGTGGTAAACATGATTCAATACAAAAATAATCTTAAAATAATTATGTAAAATTTACTGAATTTAAATGTTTGTGTTAAAGTTATTTAAGAGATTTCGTATTCCGGATCAACATATCTCTCTCTCTCTCTCTCTCTCTCTGGTTACAATCCTGGGATTGGTTTGCAGCAATTTCCTGTATTCTTCTCTTCCATTCTTCCCTGTCTTGTGCGGCTCTTTTGAAATCTGCATATGATGAGCAGCTCACGTCCACCAACAGGTCCTCCAGGTACTCTCGGCGTGGGTGTCCCCTAGAGTTTGTCCACTCGGTCATACCCTCCATTATGGCATGTAAGAAGCCTTCTTGTCGTATGACATGGCCCATCCATCTTGCACGCCTTTCGGACAAGGTCCTGAACAGGTGCCTTCCTCCTTCGATTCTTTGGAGAACCTCCTCATTTGTAATGTGGTCTCTCCAGGAAATTCTTCATAGTCTTCTATAGGACCACATCTCAAAAGCCTCTAGTATCCGTTTATCTCTTTCGAATAGGCACCATACACAGGTCTTGATGAGGAGTATTCTCAGTTTTAGGTCTATATTATTAGATTCTATTATTTTCGACCTTTTATTAAATGCAAGCCTAGCCCGATGTATACGGCTGTCGACCTCGCTCTTAGACCGACCGTTGCATGTTATTTTGCTCCGGAGGTAGACAAACTTAATCAAAATATATAACATATTAAATTTAAATTCAGTTATTCAATATTAAAAATACAAGTATTAATTTTTCAAATCTTATATATACGTATATACATATGTCAGCTATATTAAAAAATTTAATTCCATTATATTGAATACGAATCCTCTCAAATAACTTTAATACCAATATCATATTTATCACCCCTGATCTTTGTGTATATAAAGGAGTAAGTTTGTAACAGTGTCACCAGTCTGTCGATGCCATCGAATCTGGCGAAACCGGTCGCTGTCGAAATAAAGGCAAAAGTGGAAGCAGTTAATAAACATATTTTATTTAATTATTGTTTAAAATTAACTTTCATCAAGAGATTTAAGTAAAATCATTTGATTATCTTAAAAATTAAATTGATTACTATTTATATATTAAGCATAATGTTTCTCGTTGTTCTTCAAGCCGACGGCCTTCTCACTGAGGGTCCATAGAAGAGCAGCCTTGTCCTTGTTCTTGGCTGCAGACGAGGTGCTCACGGCCTTGCAGTCGGAGAAGTACTCTCCCGTCACCTTCTCCACGGACTTGGACACGCAAAGCATTATCTGTGTCTGAGCACCCTCCCACGAGTTCTGAATTTAAAAAAATTATGAAAAATTAAATAGTCATCATTCGAAGTGTTCAATGATTCTGCTGAAATGTAACAAAAGCACGCTATAGAGAATTTCTAAAGTTAGACAACTTTAGAAAATTTGATTTCCTAGAAAAGGCATAGGCTGTTAGAGGCTATTTATGATTTCTAAAGAAAGAGCAAATGTGTGCTAGGCCCTATGAACACATTAAAAAATAGTTTTTTTAAATATGTGTATTTTTTATATATATGAGATCTTTTAGATAGATAGATATAAAGAATGCCAGAGGGTAGAACACCACAAATTATATCCAGATGGGTGCCCCGCGAAAAGAGACCAAGAGGCAGACCGAGGAAAAGATGAGCGGATTGTGTGGAACAAGATTGGGAGAAAATGGAAGGAGCTGGGGAATGGAGAGTGATGGCCAGAGACAGAAGTCAGTGGAGGACCGTTGTGGAGGAGGCCAAGTCCCACACCGGGATGTAGCGCCGAGAAATGAATGAGATCTCTTAGACGAATGTACAAAAACTGTGTATGATAAAGTGTCAAATGAAAATATAAGAAGTGAACGCGTTGCGAATGAAAGTGTTATGAACAAAATAATGAAAGGAACATAAAGATCGTTTGGACACATGGTAAGAATGTTTAAAAAAAATATGCATTTACAATGTGAACAGAACAAGAAATAGAGGAAGACTATGGAAAACTTGACACGATAAAATAAATCAAATATTGAATTTCGGTCATGTGAGGAGTCAGAGAAATCGACGTGTGTGCATGACACGATGTATGGATGTTAAGGAAGCAAGGAAAGTATGTCAAGAAATAAAAGTGTTGCAGTTCATTCTTTCTGCATACTTTTTTGGGGAGAATGGCCATTTTCGCTTTATTTGAAATATTCTTGTTTCCAATGATCATTTATAAAGCCCCATTCATCAATTCATACATCGTATCAGCACGTACATCGATTTCTCCGACTCCCCACAAGGTCGATATTTAATTTTTGATTAAGTTGATCATTCCACGTTTTCCTCGGTCAACCTCTATTTCTTGTTCTGTTTACGTCAGTTACACATAATTTCTTAAGCATTTTTTCTTCATTCATTCTTTCCATGTGTCCAAACCATGACCATTATTTTGTTCATAATACTTTCATTCGCACTGCATTCACTTCTTATACTCGTATATGCATCTGACACTGTATCATATAGAGATTTATCACACAATCATCTCATTTCTACTGCAATTTTTTAACTTTCTTCTTTTTATACCAATTCCATCCTTCATTTCCAAACATAATGGTCGGTTCAAGAACATAAAAATAAAGTGAAGCTTCTATCCAGAAACACCAAGCTGCGTATTTATAACGCCATCATCAAGCCAGTCATGACAATGACTCTAAAAGAACAACAAAGAATCTACTGTTTTGAGAATAGGATACTTAGAATGATCCTAGGACCCAGACCCGGTGTTGCAGTGGGAACTTGGAGGCATAGGACCAACCAAGAGATCTGTACGATGACCCAGCAGACCCTTTAACGAGCACCGTGAGAGCCGGTCGCTTAGCATGGATTGGGCACATATGCCGAGCCGAAGAGACCAGAGCAATCAAGACCCTGTACACGTCTAGACCGACTGGAGTAAGACCTCTAGGAAGGCCTAAACAGTGCCTAATGGACAATGTTCTGGCTGACCTGGCTAGGTTGGGCGAATCGGACTGCTGGGAGCAAAAGGCTCAGGAGCTTGGTGAAAAATCATCAAGGAAGCTCAAACTCTTCAAAAGTTGTATGACCATAGGAAGTAAAGTAGTAAGTATATGTACCAATAATTTATACACAAACTGTTATTGGTTTACTTTTAAAAAATAATTCAACTCTGAGGGGGCTTAGATATTAGTAACAGGGAGAAATATTCAATTTACTTACCTTACCAGTTACCCAGCACATGAGATTGAAACCAATCTGATTTAATGATGAAGCACTTCTTACAATATCCGTGGATACCACTCCAGGGTGCAGACTATTCACAGTTACACCTGAGAAAGAAATACATAATTAACTAGAAAACTTAATATACTTATTTATTTTTCTTGAACAATGATGTAAAACTCCACATTTAATAATTAATACGAATGAAAACATCTGTTTTCTAGAAGTTTTATTATAATTTATGGAAATGATGTGTTGACAAGTGAAACATATTATTCCCATAAATTATACTACTCGTATAACTTCCAGAAAACCGACGATTTCATTTGTATTACATTATTTTCCTTCTTTTTGTCCTGTCACACCTTCGTGGTGCATAGGGCCTCAAATCATCTCCACCCGACTCTATTGCATGCCTGATGCCTAACATCATCCCAAGTGAGGCCTGCTGCCTTAACCTCGTCCTGCAGGGCTCTTCTCCAGGTGGCTCTAGGTCTGCCTCGCTTCCTCTTTACCCCATAGGGGACCAGTTTAGTGCGCCCTGAGCGATGCAGGCTGGGTTCCATCTCAAAGTGTGACCGATCCACTGCCATTTGTGTCTAGCGACTTGTTCTCTAATTGGCTTTTTGCCTGCCATGGTCCAGAGAATGGCATTTGACACTGTTTATAAACAGCTGGAGTTTTCCAATAACAGATGCGGTAGATTTCTAATGCTACTGCTGAATATTTGGAGCTTGAGCTTTTTCGAAATGATACTGGAACGCCATACAGGGCGAAGCATAGCGAAAGCTCCCCTTACCTTGTTGAGTCCGCTGGCTACGTGTATTATATTAATGAAATAATAACACAAAAGTCCGGATCGTCCATGTCAACATGTGCAACATCGGAAAAACATTATGTGTAATTACATTATGTGCTAAATTTAAAAAACGGTGGATTCGTGGAACATAAATTATATAGACAAATGTGCACCATCTAATAATAATGTTTTGTATTAAATTATTTTTATTTTGTTATTTTCTTTTATATCATTGTATTTTATATTATTTGTTTTAGATTTATTTTGTGGATGTTGGAAGATCGAAGTGTGTGCGGGAGATGCCTATTGGTGGCGATGAGGTTCGCAACCCATCACACCGCGTCTCCCGCGGGGCGAAAAGAGAAGGATGGAGTACCGCATCAGTAAAAGTGTGGCAGTCCATTCTTTCTGCCTACCCTTTCGGGGAGACGGCGTGATGGTTTACATTACATTACAAATATTTTTTTTTCATTCTTGTACAATGATGTTAAATTATTTATTTTAAATAATTCATATGAATGTAAATGTCTATTTTCTAGAAGTGTTGTTATATTTTAAGGGAATGACATGTTCACCTTGCTAAGGCATTATAATGCTAGGCTTAGCTAGGAGAAACATATCATTCCCATTTCGCACAAAATATTTGCAAGGACAAAATGGTTGGCGTTTGCCATTTCAGACTAATGCCATCTACGAATGACTTATTGATAACAGATAACAATATTTTTTTTAAACTTACAACGTTGTATGTTTTATATATTTTTAAATCTATATGACTGACTTTTTCATAAGTTCATTGAATTTATCTTGAAAGGCAAAAATACTTACTTAAAATTGTATAGAATTAACGTGTTATTTGGATATCAATGTATTGTAAATCAGGACAATGGTTGGCGTTTGACATTTCAGACTACTGCCATCTATGGATGATTGATAAAAACAACTTACATCGTTTTATGTTTCCTTAGTTTTAAATCTATGTGACTGACTTTTTGCACATGTTTATTGAATCAATCTTGAACTACTAAAATATGTACTTAAAATCGTATATTAAGTGTTATTTGGATATCATAAATTATATCAGACCTTACCTGTTCCTTTAAGTTTGTTAGCCAATTCCGTGGTGAAGTAAATATTAGCAATTTTAGAGTTGGCGTATACTTGAGATGACCAATCATTTTTTCTTTCAACATTCAAGTGTTTTAAGTCTAATCTTGCGAACTTGTGAGCAATTGAAGATACATTGACTATTCGACTAGGTGCGGATTGCTTTATTTTACCTATAAAACATATTTTTATTAAAAATACAAAAGAATACAACATAACAATATTTTTAAAATAAACTGATTAAGACGTTTATTTTTTTTAAGTACTATTACGATTATATAAAATATTTTATTCATTCTTCCCTATTTTTTTTCCATATATGCAAACCAACCCTTTTTAACCATTCATCTAGTTATCATTTCTACGTTTAGTAATCTGTCATACCTTTCGGCTTTCTGCACAACCTTCTTAGAATTATACTCATAATTTTCAATAACGAATTTTAATTAAGCCAAAATGTACTAAAATTATAAACAAATGTTCAATTTTGCTAAAAAAAAAATCCTAATATAAAAATTTTAAATCTGCAATGATCAATTGAGCAATGATAAACTTCATATTAATATTATTAAATAATGGAGAAAAAAAACGTATATTTTCTAGAAAAAGTATATTTGACCTAATAGAGAAACGCGGAAAATCTTTCAAAACTGCATCTATAGAAGACGTATTATATTTTACTTAGCATAGTTACCGTAAAATCTTAATCTCCTAAAAAAAACCTCTAGAATATGTATGCTTTTTAGAAGACACATTAAATTTTAGCCATACCTTTTTCTAGAAGGCTTATTATATTTACCCAGCAAGGGTAAACTTTTTTAAAAGCTTCTAGAAGACGTACGTTTTCTTTAATAAAATACAAGTGTATTAACCCTTATCCTACGCTAGCTTTTGTATCTTTTGTACATGTTATTCTATCAATATTTAGTTAAAGGCGCTAACTAAGTAACCATCACGCCGTCTCCCCGAAGGGGTGGGCAGAAAGAATGGACTGGCACACTTTTCTTTCCTGACATATTTTTCTCGCTTCCTCAACATTCATACATCGTGTCATGCACGCGCGTCGATTTCTCTGACTCAATAATTTTATTCATAATGCCTTCTTTCGCTCTACATTCCCTTCTAATATCAGCATTTGAGATTCTGTCGTACATCGTTCTACCACACATACGTCTTAGGGACCTCATCATTTATTTTGCTCTCATCTTTCTTCTGCCAGTTCCATGCTTCGCTTCCATACATAAGGGTTGCGACCAGAACGACTCCATTGTGAACGGCCATTTTCGCTTTCATTGATAAATTCTTGTTTCCAATAACTATTTTTAAAGCTCCATTCACTTTGTTACCCGCACCAACCCTTCTTTCAACATCACTGTCCGTTCGGCCATCCGCGAACGTGCTACCTAAATACACAAATTCCATCACCTGTTCCAAATTCAAATTAAAAAGGCGCTGTGTATGTTAATCTCTCCATTGATAATATTCAACTGACAAAGTAATTACGCGCAGATTAACAAAATTCAACATGATTCATCGTGTCACCTCACATGTGACGTGCGATCGCAGCGACAAAGTTCTGTTGTCACGTCAGAGGTGACTTACGTCCGTTAAGGGTTAATAATCATGTTATTCTTACCCAGGAGGATATTAGTGAAGAGAAAAGGCCCGAAATGATTGGACTGCATTAGAATTTGTAGTCCATCTTTAGTTATTTTATGTTCCATCCCCCCTGATCCTGCATTGTTGAGGAGCACATCGATTCGCTCCTCTTCCCTGAGGATGTCATTAGCGCACTGTCTCACGCTGGCGAGGTCCGTAAAGTCCACACGTTTCAACTAGAATCAATTGCTTCAACAAATAATTTAAATAACAAAACGAATCAGCGTATGAGGCAGCTTGGTGTGGGGACAGGCTTCATGTAATCTAACAAACTAACTAACTAACCGTCAGAAAGAATGGACTGCCACACTTCCTGACATACTTCTCTCGATTCCTCAACATTTCAAATTCAAAATTTTCAAATTCAAATCAAATCAGTTTATTTTCTCAAAAGATACAAACATTACAAATAATTTTTATAGTTTAAGACATCTATTGAGAACAGGTAAAATATAATAAATATATAATACCAGGAACGCATGAGAGATGGTTTGACATTAGGAATACAAGATACTCTCCAAAGTCAAGAGTATTTGTCTTCTGAACGTACTTTCACGAATATGAAAGACATCGATCTCCGAAGCGATCATGTTCAGCAGTTTGATTCACACACTGTGTCATGCACGCACGTCGATTTCTCCGACTTCTGATGTGGCCGACATTTAATATTAGATTTATTTGACCGTGCCACTTTTTCCTCTGTCTTCCTCTATTTCTAGTTCCATTTACATCATTATCATATATATATTTTTCGCCATTCTTTCTTCATTCATTCTTCCATGTGTTCAAACCATCTTATGTTCCTTTCATTATTTTGTTCATAACATTTTCATTCACACCGCATTCATTTATTATATTTTCATTCGACACTCTATCATACACAGAGTATACACACATTCGTCTAAGAGATCTCATTTCTACTGCATTTATTCTACTTTCATTTTTCTTTTTCCAGTTCTATGCTTCGATTTCACACATAAGGGTCGGTAGAAGAACATAATTGTGCACTGCCATTCTAGATTTTTAGGATAGGTTTTTGTTTGGGATGACAACTTTAAGTGCACCATTCACTTTGTTGCCTGCGCCAACCCTTCTTTCAATATCTCTCTCCACTTGCCCATCTGTAAACATACTACCTAAATACACCATCCAAGAAACCTTCTTCTCAATATCCAACAATATCATATTGTACCTCATTTAATCTAATTTTTGATTTTTCACTTCTATGTCCCAATCTCACAAATCAGAGCAAAACTAGGTTTATGGTTTTTAAAAATATATATATAGCTTCTTCTTCTTCTTCTTCAATGGCCCTACAGCCCATATCGAGCCTTAGCCTCCAGTATTATTCGCCTCCAACTCCTCCTGTCTTCCGCTTAGACCCTCCAATCTGACACTCGTAACAATTTCGCCCCATCTCTCCCAACTTCATCCTCCCATTGCAGCCTTGGTCGTCCAATTGGTCTTCTACCACCTGGGTGCCACTCCAGCAATCTTTTTGGAGTTCGCGATGACGGCATCCTCTGCACGTGACCGGCCCATCTCAGTCTATTCAGTCTGACCTGTGTGGAGAGACTGGGAACTTTGTAAATATGGTATAGCTCATCATTATGCCGCACTCTTCAGCCTTCACCGTCATTCACAGGTCCCATAATTCTGCGCAGCACCCTTCTCTCAAAAGTATCCAGTCGCTCTACAGATTTCGCTGTCATTGTCCACGCCTTACATCCATAGGTCACTACTGTTTGGATGATTGAGTTATAGAAACAAAAGGCAGGAATACAGGGAATACAACATGTTAATGTATTCTTTTAATTTTAATGGCGAGCCTAGGGATAACATAAACGAAGCTGACGAAAGGGCGCGCCTACGTCCTGTAACAGCTTCGGGTGAGCGGTGATTAAACTTCTATGCTTTGTATTGGGGTGTAACACTCACAGTGAGATTGGAGTTGCCGGTCTCTCGAGCAATTTCGCTGCGGACCCTCTCTCCCTTGACCATATCTCTGCACAGCATCACAACGCGAGCTCCTCTCTTGGCGAAGTCCTTTGCAGACTCTAGTCCAAGACCTTGAAATTTAAAATTTAAAAAACATCGTTCGACATTAACCTTTTATTTTACAAAATATTATCAGTACAGAATAGTGTTAATATAATATTAATAGGCAAAAACCTGATGTCATCGTGAAAGAGTACGAGAATATTTTGAATACAAGAGAGCGAGAGAGGAATAAATGCACACGATGCGCATGTCCCTTGAACATTTCTGGATTATTTAGATTTTTTTCTGATTATTGTTGTATGACAGCAGTGTACAATAGAAAACAAAAGGAGAACGATTTGGTGTTGTTAATTGTGAAATTTTTAACGTGTGTGATAAAAAATGCAACGCGTGGGTTCGGAGCAGGCTCAAAAGTGGTTCTGTGATATGGAGTCCTCACGAGGCGAGATATTCCGTTATGCTGGAGAGGGTTCAGAAAAAATTCTGAGGTATCTCTACACGAGGGAGTATGGTAGCTATCCGTGGCTCTATCCCACGGCATTTCGTTTGGGAATGCTCGGAACCAATTCTCTACAGCTTCGAAGAGATGGACATCTAATAACCCATTCCTTTAGATTAATCAGGGGATACTTCGAGAACTCGGACGTACTGGAGCATGTTGGGCTTTTTGTCCTCCTATAGATATCTCCGACAGCGACAGCACAGATTGTTTTACCTACCGGCCGCCAGAACCAATCTGCCTCTGGTGACACCCGTGAGAAGAGCAATTAGTCTGCTGAACGCGGTCTCCTCGGAGATCGACGTCTTTCATATTAGTGAAAATACGTTTAGGGGACAAATACTCTTGACTTTAGAAAGTATCTTGTATTCCTAATTTGCTTTATTTGCTTTATTTATTAAGGGTAACATACAGCGATATCAATAACATGTATATAATAAAACATTTAGAATAATTAAAATAAGGCCAATTACATACTACCACAAACTAATGTCGAACCATCACTAATGCGTTCCTGGTATTATGTTGTATGTACCAGATGTACCTATATAATATTTGACCTGTACTCAAGAGATGCCTTAAACATTTATGCTGTTTGTAATGTCTTTTGAATAAATAAACTGATTTGATTTGATTTGATATGAAAAAAGACGAAGAAACCCTCGAAACATGCCAAAATATAAAAGTTTCAAAAGTTGAAAAACTATGTTTTGATTAAGTTGGTAGAAATAATACATTTTTTTTTTGTTTAATACGTAAATATAACCTAAAATGTTACTAACCTGCGCTAGCTCCAGTGACAACCATAGTTTTCCCATCTAGCCTTTCCTTGCCCTTGTATATACCCACCGTCAGTCTTGAATACACCTTCAAGAGCACTAGGACTCCCAAAATAAACAAGCTCACACAATACAACATCCTAAAGTATTAATTCCTACTTGATACTAAACGAACCATTCTCACAGAGAACTAGTTAAAACGATTATACAATACATCGGAGATTATTTTTACTATTAATATCCCCGAATTTATCTTTATCAGTATACAAATGTTTATCTGCTGGAAAAGACAGATAAAATGGAATGCATGCACGTCTAGTTGCGTTCAATGTTCACACATACCAATATCTAATCCAGAGTGTTAAATAGCGCTATCCTACATCGTGGTAGAACATTTTTGTAATCATCCAATTGAGATCAATTGAGCAGAGTTTTAAGAACCACCCAATACAAATGAGACTCATATACGCATGAATACAATGAAACTTCTTCTTCGTCAGCCTATTCCCGTCCACTCCTGGACAAAGGCCTCCTCCATTCGCTTCCATGTCACTCTGTCCTGTACAGACTGCATCCAGGTTATTCCGACGTGTCTGTTTAGATCATCCATCTACCGCAGTTGCGGTCGCCCTGCACTTCTCTTTGCCGTCCACGGTCTCAAAGTCAGCCACTTTTCATCTGAGCCTCTGTATACGTGACCTGCCCATTGACATTTTAGAGTCGCCACCCGGTGGATGATGTCAGTGACCTTTGTTTCTTCTTTCACCGTATCGTTTTTGACTCTGTTTCTTAGGCTTATTCCTAACATGGCTCTTTCCATGGCTCTTTGGGTCACTCGTAGTTTCTCGGCACTTTGTTTGGACAATGTAACAGTTTCAAGACCATAAGTACCAACTGGCAGAACGCAGGCTTTTTAGACTTTTCGTTTCAGGTTGATCGGTATTTTCCGGTTTTTAAGGATGTAACCCATGTTTAGTTCAATTAATATTTTTAGCTCTGCGGTTTGGTTATCTCGGCCAAACAAACAGCCGATGAGAAATACGGGTTCTGGAGTGAAGACCGCGCACAGAATACTGTATAGTTGGTCGTCCCCTTTGCTCGCTGGAACGATGATATCGGTAAGGATCGCTAGACGTGAATGGATGAGATTGTCAATAAAGGGCAGTGGCATGCTTTGGGAGAGACGCCTTATAAGTCAAATAAGTCTTTCGCAATTTTTAAACCTACTGGTTTCATTCCCACCGTAGATTCCTCGGCATACCAAAACAAACCATAGTTTGGATTGAATATTTGTAAGTTGATGCATTTAATTGATGAGTAATATGTTGCCGGCACATTTGACAAGAAATATAGAATATAGTTATGAAATACATGGCTATTTGACTAGAAGTCGTTATAGATTCCGGATCCGGAGACCCAGACTTGAAAGTACAGAGAAAGGTGTTTTCTATAAAGGACATAAATTACATAATAAATTGCCAAATGAGACAAGAGATGCCGGTTCTCACGTGATCTTGCGAAAATGCTTTAAATATGTTTTAAGTTCCAATATTTCATGTTTTTGTTGTACTCCTTTACGCTTTTTATATTGTTAATAAATTGTTTATCTAAGGTTGTATTATAAGTTTGTGAAATATTTTTGTATTTTTTATAACTTTATTAATAAATTAATAAATAAATAAAATTATACAAAAAATTTAAAAAATAATAATAATAAAATGCAATTTTTTTAATATTTAAAAAAAATACATTTCATCACTAGTAGTGTTTCTCGTTGTCCTTCAAACCGACGGCCTTCTCGCTTTGGGCCCACAGCAGGGCCGCCTTGTTCATGTCCTTGCCCGCAGACGAGGTGCTCACGGCCTTGCAGTCCACGAAGTACTCCCCAGTTACCTTCTCCACGGTCTTGGCAACGCAGAGCATTATCTGGGTTTGGGCCCCCTCCCACGAATTCTGAATAACAAAAACATATACCATCACAACACGGGCCGGGCGAACCACCAAAGAACAGTACATTTCTCCAGAAACAATTTATACTAATCTATGTTTGAAAATAATATTGTAATACCAAGTGAACGTGTTTTTCGTTTGATGGTATTCTGAGTTTTTTATTTAAGTTTTGTGTTTTATATCATTCATTTCTCGGCGCTACATCCCGGTGTGGGACTTGGCCTCCTCCACAACGGTCCTCCACTGACTTCTGTCTCTGGCCATCTCTCTCCATTCCCCAGCTCCTTCCATTTTCTCCCAATCTTGTTCCACACAATCCGCTCATCTTTTCCTCGGTCTGCCTCTTGGTCTCTTTTCGCGAGGCACCCATCTGGATATAATTTGTGGTGTTCTACCCTCTGGCATTCTTTCCACATGGCCAGCCCACTGTAGGCGTTGAGACTTACAGAATCTCACTACTGTTTCCTGGTTAATTAGTTATTTAAGTTCAAAGTTTGTGTTTTATAATGGAACTATAATTAATCTCAAATGTAAAATGGTTTATAAATGTTTTTCAACAATTTTTTAACAATGTTTTTTTTGTACAAATGTGTTAAAAAATGTTCGATTTTTGTTTTACAGTGATTTTTTATAATGTTTATTTAATGTGTTTTCCTAAATTACATGTTTTCGTGAAATTTTTATGAAACTATTTCACTAGGAAGGGTCTGTGCAGATCATCCTTCCACCGTAGATGCGGTCGCCCTGCACTCCTCTTTGCCGTCCACGGTCTCAAAGTCATCTGAGCTTCTGGCTACGTGACCTGCCCATTGCCATTTTAGAATCGCCACCCGGTGGATGATGTAATTGACCTGTTTTTTCTCGCACCGTATCGTTTCTGACTCCATCTCTTAGGCTTATTTCTAATATAGCTCTTTCCATGGCTCTTTGAGTCACTCGTAGTTTCTCGTCACTTTGTTTGGACAATGTTACAGTTTCAAGACCATAAGTACCAACTGGCAGAACGCAGGCTTCATAGTCTTTTCGTTTCAGGTTGATCAGTATTTTCCGTTTTTTAAGGATGTAACCCATGTTTCCGAAAGCTGCCCACCTTAGTCCAATTCTTCTTTTGAGGCGTGCGGTTTGGTTATCTCGGCCCAATTGAATATTGTGTCCCAGGCAGTGGCGGTACTCCCATAGAAGCCCAGAAGCCCGGCTTGCGTAAAAAAATTTATTCAAAACCTCTTCTCGCTAACAGAGTTTCAGCTCATGTGGCTATTCCTCTTACGTCTGATGGGAACATTGTTGGAAGGTGATTTGGTGGGTTGTTGGTTTATGCGGGGGCATAATTACTTAGATTTGTGGGTTTTGGTTCAAAATTTCTTACGCAAGCCGGGCTTCTGGACTTCTATGGGAGTACCGCCACTGGTCCCAGGTATGTATATTCTTGGACATTCTCAATTTCGTTGCAATCCACGTTGATTTCAAGCCTTTCTGTGCCCATCACATTGGTCTTTGCCAGGTTCATATTCAAACCTACAGATTTGGATACATCGTTTAGTTCTTTAAGCATTTCAGCAAGTTAGTTACATTATGTATACCTTCACCAAATTCCTGTATGTCGTATACCTTCATTGTATCGGACGGATGCAAATAGATTTTTCAAACGCTGCGGCAACTTGGTGCGGCGAAGTCGGTCGTATTTTGAAATCGACACTCACTCGCTTTATGTCTTGAGGCTTAAGCGCTCCTACCTACATGAAAACCAGTCATTGTAAGGGCTTAGAGCTACTGCCACCACTCTCTTCGCTCCAACTCCTGCACCGATCGCCGCATATAAAATAAAACTTTGTTTTGTTTTATCCAAGTATCATCACACCGTATTCCCCGCTTTCACCATCTACACTATATCTGGAGACGAGCAGCAGTCAACGGCCTAAATAAATAATAATAGTACGGGGGGAGCAATCTGTCCCGTACATTCATCAATCCTATATCGTTTACATTCACCCTTCAATAAGGTATCATACACATGAAAGTAAGCATATCATACATAATTACTTGTGTAGGACAATAGAAACACATCAAAAAATGGACTAGAATTTAATTTTTTTTGTTTTTTTCAAGGTTATTTAATTTAGTTTTTCTATTATGTATTTAAAGTACTTACCTTTCCAGTGAGCTTGCATAATAACACGAATCCAATCCGCCCGAATGAACGATTATTTCTACCTATTTCTGTAGACACTACTCCGGGATGCAAGCTGTTTACAGTAACCCCTAAAAAAAAAATTAATACGGTGGTGTATTATGTTCTAAATTTAACATCATAATTTAAAATGTGTTCCATTTATTAAAAGTCTGGTAGTCTTGTTCTTGGATATTATCTCTTCGGGAGTACAAGCTCTGGGGCTATTGCCCCCCCACATGTTGGAATATTCTTTCCTGGATGTTGAGATTGGATATTGTTGGATATTGAGAAGAAGGTTTCTTGGATGGTGTATTTAGGTAGTATGTTTACAGATGGGCAAGTGGAGAGGGATATTGAAAGAAGGGTTGGCGCAGGCAACAAAGTGAATGGTGCACTTAAAGTTGTCATCCCAAACAAAAACCTATCCTAAAAATCTAGAATGGCAGTGCACAATGGTGTTCTTCTACCGACCCTTATGTGTGAAATCGAAGCATAGAACTGGCAAAAGAAAAATGAAAGTAGAATAAATGCAGTAGAAATGAGATCTCTTAGACGAATGTGTGTATACTCTGTGTATGATAGAGTGCCGAATGAAAATATAAGAAGTAAATGCGGTGCGAATGATGGTGTTATGAACAAATTAATGAAAGGATCATTGAGATGGTTTGGACATATGGAAATAATGAATGAAGAAAGAATAGTAAAAAATTATATGTTAACGATGTAAATGGAACCAGAAATAGAGGAAGACCGAGGAAAGCGTGGCACGATCTAATAAATCAAATATTGAATGTCGGCTACCTGAAGAGTCAGAAAAATCGACGCGCATGCATGACATTATGTATTTTTTAAATATAAGTGTTAAATATACAAAGTATTTAAAAAAGAAAAACGGAAATAAAGCATCATAACAACACAAAGTATGGAGAAGAAATTACCTGTTCCTTTGAGTTTTTTAGCAAGATCTGTCGTAAAGTACACATTGGCTAGTTTGGAGTCAGAGTATTTTTGGAATGTTCCAGTCTTAGAGTTTAAGTTGTTCACATCTAATTTTGCAAACTTGTGGGCCAGTGAAGACACATTAACAATTCGGCTTGGTGCAGATTGCTTTATTTTACCTAAAATAAAAATAGACATGTTTATACCCACCTGACATATTTTACAAACATGATTATACCATAATAAAACAACAGTCTATCTGAAAAAGTTAAGATGGCAGTGAAATGAGCTAAGATGGCATTTTTTATTTATTTTGCCGATTAATAAGTTTTATTTATTTTATTTTTATTTTGCCATTAATAAATTATTTTTGTCAATGTATTAATGCATTGTTTATATTAAAAATCTGAAGAAACATAATGATTTGATTCATTTTTATTTCCATGGCATGTGGCACGCGACATATTATTATATTGAGAAAAAAAAATCATTTTTGACACTAAGGCCGTGCCACACTTTGAAACAAGCTCTCCACAGGGGTGACCTTGGTGGAGAGCTGTGGAGTCCACGGTTGGTGTAGCGTCCACATACCGTTGTAAACAAGCTCTCCACATGTGGAATGCGTGTTTAAACGGTGGATCCACACGCATACTATGCGCGTCCGCCCACAAAGTTTGTTGAAGGTCAAACGAATTTTGGTTTCAAACAAGTGTCTACACAGTTTTAAGCCGCCGGTGGAGACCGATATGGTGAGCTTGTTTAAAACAGTGTGGCACGGTTTTTAGGCTCAAAAAGGTTCGCCATCCCTGTTATAAGACATACCAAGAAGGATATTAGTGAAGAGAAAAGGACCGAAATGATTGCATTGCATTAGAATTTCAAGTCCATCCTTCGTGAGCTTATATTTCGCCCCTCCTGATCCTGCATTATTCAGGAGCACATCGATCCGCGCTTCTTCCTTAAGGATCTCATTAGCGCACTGTCTCACGCTGGCCAAGTCCGTGAAGTCCACACGTTTCAACTAGAATCAATATATTAAATAACAAAAAACTTCAGTGTACGAAGCTGCTTTGTGTGGTGGAGTAACATGGTACTCACGGTAAGATTGGAGTTGCCCGTCTCTCGAGCGATAGCGCTCTTGACCCTTTCTCCCTTGGGCATATCTCGGCACAGCATCACCACGCGAGCTCCTCTTTTAGCGAAGTCCTTTGCGGACTCTAGCCCAAGACCTAGTTCCGAACAATTATATTAAAAACAACCGTCATAAGCCACTGCATGCAAATCTTTAAAACTTCTTATTCAACCAAAATGGTGCGGTTAATTACCTCTTCATTCATCTATCTTAATCCCAAATTCTATTATAATTGAAATCTCATTTGTTTTCTCTAAAGACACTAAAAACACGTTATAATTGAAAGCGTATACGAGTATGTGTGATAGTTGCCTCAGAGTCGGGTTAAAATTAAATACAAAATGAGGGTATTATTTGCAAACCCGGCAAACTCCACCAACAATCAAAAGTGAGATATGAATTGGGTCTTATTCATACTACATTTGCACACAAATTTTATTGATTTTCAGTTTCAAATTCGGCTTCATTCTGAAGAATTTTGCTATTAAAATATAGGGTTTGTTGCAAACCTTGCAACTTCCATTTGAGTGTTGCAAAGCTGGCAAACTCCAAAATGAAATTCATTATTTTACTTTAATTATCAACATAATGATGATTATTTCATGGCTGATTACTTTTAAAATACTAACTGTTTGAGATGAAAAAAATAAATATCGTAAAAAAGCACATTTTATTAGCATATCAGTTTTTTGCGATTTATTCAAAACATCTAAAAATTGAGTTTGCCAGGTTTGCAACTAATACCCTCAAATATAGAATGCAAATTTTATAATAATTCGTAATATGATAGTAATACGAAAAAAGTCATGTAAAATAGAGGAAATAAATCTACACACATATTTCCCGTGCGACAGTCGCGACATGAACGAACTAGCATGTCACTTGGTAATTTAATGATGTATTGAACTAAGTACCAGTGAATTATGTATTCATCGAATCGAGATTTATAACAGTTACACAAAATTGAAATGGGCTGACCTGCGCTAGCTCCTGTGACGACGACAGTTTTTCCATCTAATCTCTCCTTTCCTTTGTAAATACCCAATGTAATCCTTGTGTACACCTTCAGAAACACAAGGACCGCTATGAACAGACTGACACAACACAGCATCTTGACGTCAAATAATAAAAAATAGAACTATTTACAAAATTTGTGTTTATCTGGCGATTCCTGAACTCATTCTGGTAATGGTATGTTAGAATATTAAATGTTATGTATGCTCAAAGTATCTTTATCAGATAAATTCATAATTTATCAGCTTTAACCACAAGATAGTGAAAATTTATGTAATGCATATTTTTTACTATCAGCATAATCGTATTGTAACTCTGCAACTGTGCAAAAATGACGAATAATTAAGTCCTCAATGGGCTCAAAATAACAGAAAGACTGTAAAATGGATGGTCGAAAAATCGTATTTTTCAAAAAGTGAAAGGGTCACAGAAACCCTAAAACTGTTGTTTTTTATATCGTTTTCTCTTGTGTAAAATATATAAGAGGTTTTTATACGCCATTAAATCGTAGGTTTTAGTCGTGTCTTTGTTTGCCGTAACTCAAATTGTACTCACCTTGTACCCTTTCCTAATCTTAATAGGGTATTTGGTTCTTTTTCGGAATATCACGGAATCGGACAATTGGTTCACGTCAAACTGTTGAGATAACAAGTAATCATATGTCATTTCATTACTTGGACTTGGACTTGGATCTTCTGGCTTACAAAGGTTCAGCTCTAATGGCTATTCCTCTTACGTCTGTAGGAAACATTGTTGGAATGTGATTTAGTAGGCATCCTGCGTGAGACCATTTTGTTTGGCGGAGTATATTTAGGTCCATATCAAATGATATGGACCTAAATATATCTTTATTCACAAATAGTGTATTTTACTTCTATATTGATATTCGTATACAAAATAAAGAGTGTTTTATGGGAGGGTCAGATTTTGACCCTTACCGTGTAACTTTTATTTTGAGTAGTAACCAAGTATTAACATAGTTCTCATGCTTCCTCAACATTCGTATATCCTGTCATGCACGCACCGTTTTCTCAGACTCCTCACTTGGCCAACATTTAATATTTGATTGATTTGATAGTGCCACGTTATCCTAGGTCTATCTCTAGAAAACTTTTAGAAAATGTCATAAAAACTACATTAGCTCACAACTGTGCGTCTTCAAATAAAATGTGGTTTTATTAATAAATAAAAATATTTAATATTATAATTATAAACATTTAATAAATAAGTTGAGACGTTTGTAATAATGTGTGGGCATCAAGCGTAGTATTTCTCGTCTTCCCTCAAGCCGACGGCCTTCTCGCTGAGGGTCCACAGGAGGGCTGCCTGGTTCTTGTCTTGGGCTGCTGCAGAAGGAGCCACGGCCTTGCAGTTCTCGAAGTATTCCCCCGTCACCTTGCCCACCGACCTGGAGACGCAGAGCATTATCTGTGTCTGGGCGCCTTCCCAGCAGTTCTATATAACAAAAAAAAAACAATATCGAATAAATAATAATATAATTTAAATAAAACATTGACAGACTGGTCCATGCCAGCATTGGTTTGTCGATGCCAGTTAGCCTGGCGGAACCGGTCATTGTCGAAACAATGAACATTAAAGCACATTTAAAAATTATTCCCAATATTTTTTTCAACGCAAATTAATCAATTATATTATTAATATCTAGGCAAAATATGTATTTTCAAATGTATGTTTTTTTTTCACATTCTTCTTCTTCCTCAGCCTATTCCCATCCACTCCTGAACAATGGCCTCCTCCATTCGCTTCCATGTCACTCTGTCCTGTGCAGACTGCATCCAGATTATTCCGACGTGTCTGTTCAGATCATCCTTCTACCATAGTTGCGGTCGCCCTGCACTTCTCTTTGCCGTCCACGGTCTCCAAGTCAGCAGTCTTGTCCATTTTTCATCTGAACTTCTGGCTACGTGACCTGCCCACTGCCATTTTAGAATGATGTCAGTGACCTTTGTTTTTTCTCTCACCGTATCGTTCTGACTCTGTCTCTTAGGCTTCCAAATTACAATATTATATTAATCACTTATAATTATTATATTATTTATTATTACTGTTTAAAATTAATTAATAGTTCTTAAGCAATTAGTCCAGGTATTTTTTTAATAAAATTTATTTTTCCTTTTGTATTGTATCGATTTTAAAATGCGTTTTAAAAATAGTTTCTCTGTTTAGTTTTTTGTTATATATTTACATCTGAAGATGGAGGTCTCCTCCGAAACATGTTGTGATATTTAATATTTAAGTGGAAAATAAATAATGTTATTTTTCAATTCCAAAGTGTAAATAAAAAACAAATGAAAATTATTATCATAAATATGAAATGCCTTGTTAAAAATAAACAAGATCAAGTATTACCTTTCCAAATAACCAGCAAATGAAGATGAAGACAGCTTTCCAAAATGCAGGTGATTCTCTGAATATTTCTGTCGACACTAATCCCGGACTTAAACTGTTTACAGTAACTCCTGCAAAAGAAATAAATTGTTAACATTGTTAATCGAGTTATAGTTCATGAACTTCCTCTTCTTCCATACCCAAGTTGGGCACAAACTTTATATTTACATACTACGAAAATATAAATAATATAGTCAATGTTATTATACCTGTTCCTTTGAGTCTTTCGGCCAGATCTATCGTGAAGTAAATATTGGCTATTTTAGAGTTGCAATATGCCGGAGATAGAAATCCACTTCTATATTTGGCATTCAGGTTGTTCAAATTCAGCTTAGAGAACTTGTGAGCTGAAGAAGACACGTTGACAATGCGGCTGGGAGCAGACTCCCTTATCCTCTCTATATGGGAACCACATACACATATTAGCATAAATATGATTTGCAACTCAAACCACAATTTTTGACTCTGGATTTACTACTAGTTAAAAACCTAGGATAAAAACTCGCAGCATGGTAATGGATACTCTCGGGACTGTCGCGCGGGTAAGACGTGTGTACATTTCCATTCCATTTTTGGCAATTTATATATTTTATTCGACGTTTAATTCACGAAATAATTATTAAACTTGGGGCTTTTGTTTTATGTACATTTAATTTTTTTATTTATTTAGATTCTCAGAATCCAGCACCGTGGGTATAAGTTTAATTTAGCACCATGAAGCGACTGTAAATGTTGATGAAGCATTTATCTGCATTATATCTCTCCCTTGTTCAAATCAAAGCAGTTAATTTTCTCAAAATATATTACAAACAACTATTATATCATAGTTGAAGGCATCTATTGATAAAAGGTAAAATATAATATAATACCAGGAACGTTTGACTTTAAAAATACAAGATACTCTCAAAAGTCAAGAGTATTTGTCTTCTGAACGTACTTTCACAAATATGAAAGACGTCGATCTCCGAAGCGATCATGTTCACCAATTTGATTGCGCTCCCAAGGGGCAGGTTGGTTTTGCATGTTGGGAGTAAAACAGTCTGTGCTGACACTGTCGAAGATTACCATCCGCAACATAGAGATTAATACCCTCCAAGATGACGGGGTTCTCAAAAAATCCCCCAATAAGTTTGAAGAATTGGGTAAGTGTGTACCCATCCTTTATTATCTGTAAGCTATTGGTCCCCAGTATGCCCAAGAAGAATGCAGTGGGATAAAACCACAGATAGCTACCAAACTCCTTCATGTAGAGATGTTAGGACAATTATGGTCTTATGACAATTATGGCGAATTTTCAGCGCCACAAAACTGGATTCAGACGGCTAAGTTAAGGCAACCCCAATAGATAAGAGAAATCAAGAGGAAGCCATTAAAGATGTCATTTCCATGATCATCACTATAAAGATCAATCAATAACTCTCAAGTGATAGTTTACATGACACCGAGAGAAGAGA
Source organism: Lepidostoma basale (assembly GCA_022606425.2). Lineage (NCBI taxonomy): Eukaryota > Metazoa > Arthropoda > Insecta > Trichoptera > Lepidostomatidae > Lepidostoma > Lepidostoma basale. Next base: position 1,911,246 of record JAHDVF020001106.1, on the reverse strand, counting down.
AGAAGATATGACATAACAATACTCACCCAGAATAATATTAGTGAAGAGAAATGGCCCGAAGTGGTTAGTCTGCATGAGCACCTGAATCCCATCCTTGGTTATCTGGTGGTCCATGGTCGCTACGCCTGCGTTATTTAACAGAACATCAATCCGATCCTCATGCTTGAGTATTTCATAGGCACATTGTCTAACGCTCGCCAGGTCTGTAAAGTCTATTCGTTTTAGCTAAACAAAAAAATGTATGCACATGTAAATCGAGAAAAAATATTTATTACACATGAACATGAACATGAACATGAACATAATATTTATTACATAGAATAGAACTGCAACATCGAAAGTCCCGGTTCGATTCCGGGTAATGGCAATGTGATTGTCAGACTGTTTTTGGTCTGGTGTAGAACTCCCGTGACAATAAAATGGCGATAGATTAGCAATCGATCACACGTCATGAGAATCAAGAGCTATATAAAAGCGCACGGTAATTGGGTTCAAATAATCTAGTGTGTACAAATATGGAAAGCTACGGGAAACTACCACATTACAGGGTCAGAGTGGTATCCCAAGAACCAGTAAAGATGTTAATAAACTTTGTTGCAAATCATCTTCAAGGATTGAAAAATAAATAATATTGAATATTTGAGACTAAAATGACTGTAAGTGCCACGGTGGAATATACCCTACTATATAGAAGAGATGTTCCTTAGAAATGCTGTAAAACGCCAACTTGCGTGACAACAGTGAGACCTCTGATAAGTTCAACTCCCTGACGTCCTAGAGTGGTCCTCGTGACCCCGTCAGTTCCGAGCAATGTGATCACTGACTTTACCATCGGAGTCCTAGCAGACAGAGAGAGAGCGTATGACGTATCTTCGACACCACAAAACCAAAACCCTGATACGGGTAAATAAGAAAATCCCTACAAAAGTCCAGGAGAAGGCAACAAAATACAACAACGAAATGGCTGGTGGCTGGATGCTTAAAGCAAATAACAGATATTTGTGGAAAAGTATGGGGGATATATGGCCGAGCCATAGAGGGCTCCCTCCGCTTACCCGAAGCTGTTATGGGCGCAGCAGCGCCTTTCATCAGCTTCACTCCTGCACTCCCTAGGCCCGTCCCCCGTCCATGCGGGACTTACGTTAAAAAAAATATATATATATGTATATTTGCAACCAAGGTGGACCCAGACTGCATTTATGCTACGAGGGGATGCCAATTTCCAGCAATGGACGACATCGAATGTATAAGTAATTAAGTCCCGCGAGGACGTGGACGGGCCTAGCACGAAAGGGCGCCGCTGCGTTCTAGCAATTCGGTTAGAACAGCTTCAGGTCAACGATGTCGTTACTCCAGTAACACTTCCCGGGAAATCATTCTGGCGAGAAAGCAATCACCACAGTGATGGTGGACGTATTGGTAAATTAATCTGATGTTTCACTAACAACGAGATCAGAGTTGCCAGTCTCCCGGGCGATGTCGCTCCGGACCGCCTCTCCCTTGACCATGTCCCGGCATAGCATCACCACGCGAGCTCCCCTCTTCGCGAAGTCCTTGGCGGACTCCAATCCGATGCCTACACAAGCAAAAAAAAATACAATCTTTATTATTTAACACTTTCATATGAAGCTCGTAATTTATAGTGTGACATTTTTTTAAAATAAAATAAACACTCAAATATTATGTTCCAAGATCACTTTGTTTTGTGTTTTTAACACTACCAACTGGTTTCGCTCCGAGCGAAGCTTTAGAGTAAGTCTATATAGTTTCTGTCCTGCATCGACCCAGTTTGTCGACAGCAAGATAGGTCGTCCAGATCTTACATCGTATCGAAAGAAATTAAAACAATCCAGTTTTATACTAAATACTAAAATCATTTTAATTGGTTTTGTTACTCTAATAATGTTCCGTTTGGAGCCAAACCAATTGGTTGAGTTTAAAAAAAAAGCGTTTTATTAAATATATTCTTCTTCTTCTCCTTCTTCCTTATTGTAGACCCATGTGGTCTATTCTCCAGAGTGTTGCTCCTCTTTCTTTCTCGATTCCCAGCTGTCCTTCCATCTTTTAGGAGGTCTTCCACGAAGACGAGTCCCATGAGATTAATTATGCAATGCAATATAGGGGAGTCTGGTGGTGTCCATTCTTTGAACATGACCGTACCGGTCCCTTTTTCGCTGTCTGCTCCATCTTATAAGATCCTCAACCTCACATATCTCTCTTATTCTGGTGTTCCTCACGCGATCCCTCAGTGTCTTGCCTGCTATCGTCCTCAGTGTCTTCATTTCGGAAGTCTTCAAAACTTGTTTGGTCCTTACTGTGTCTGCCCTTGCTTCGACGCCATATGTTATTATTGGTCTTACGCATGCTTTATAGATTCTCATCTTACTCTTAATGGCCATGTCTTTGTTTTTCCATATTGTTGATTTTCGAGCCCCAGAGATTGCAGCTGCCTTTTTTTTTAAATATAATATAATCAAATGATTTTTATTGAAATCTCTTGTTTTTAATAACTTCCACTTTTTTCTTAATTTAGACAGCGACCTGTTTCGCATTATAAAAAAAAGTGCTGTTAAAACCAAAAATTGCGAAATTTCCTAACCTAAAAAAAATTGACTAAGGTTGGGTCACAACTGAAACATGTCTTTGAAAAGTGTTATAAAAATACGAAGTGTGTTATATTTATTCAAATATGAATACACAACACAAAGTGAAGACGAATACAGAAGAAATTTGATTAATTTATACTTGACCTGCACTAGCTCCTGTGACGACCACAGTTTTCCCATCCAGTCTCTCATGTCCCTTGTAGATGGCCACAGTGAGTCTGATGTACACTTTCAGTAATAAAACAACGGTAAGAAGAAGTAAACCCACATACCACAACATATTTACTGCACTTATATTCCTAGTTATAGTATTTGATATGTCCACATGGAGATTCTTGAACGTATTCTGATATGAATAAACGGACTCTTTCATTATATATTGGAATATTATTTTATCACTCACGTTTATCATTTATCAGTTTGAAGTGTGAGATAAAGATTAATAAATCCGTATATGTATGGAATCCAACTGGTTTACATCTTTATCTTCTTCAGTCTATTCCCGTCCACTTCTGGACAAAGGCCTCCTCCATTCGCTTCCTTATATTTAGCAAACTGCATCTAGGTTATTCCGACATGCCTGTTCAGGTCATCCTTCCACCGTCGTCGTTGCGGTCGCCCTGCACTTCCTGCAGGTTGATTCTGGCGACCGGTACGTAAAATAGTATTATATATATACATTATTCATTCCTACTCCAACTCTCTTAAGTCACGAGTTTAAGTGATACCAATTTTTTCTAAGACCAGCATAAATATGGCCTGGTGTCTCTTTGATTTTCGTAAATGAAATAACAATTAATTAATGTCAGTCCCGGAGGAACGGGGGACGGGCCTAGGAAGTGAATGAGCGAGGCTGACGAAAGGGCATCGCTGCGCCCTATAACAGCCTCGGGTAAGCGGTGGGTACTCCTTATATGTCTATGACTATGTCTAGCTCTTGATAATCCATATGGTTGTGCGTAACCTTGGACTTGGATCTTCTGGCTTAAAGAGGTTCAGCTCTAATGGCTATTCCTCTTACGTCTGTAGGAAACATTGCTGGAATGTGATTTGGTAGTTGTTTTATGATGGGGTTAAATGCATGGCCCGGAGTGTCCCTCCGAAAGAGGGCGAGGGGGGATTTAAGGTTTCTGATAAAGTCTTACATTATTGTCAAGGAATGGAAGACCAGTTAAGGTTGGGATTGTATTTATTAAAAAAGTATCTTCCCGAGAGGAAGATAAGAGGAACAGTGCCTGGGTGGAGTTGTGGTAGGAGATGGCATCCTGCGTGAGACCATTTTGTTTGGCGGAGTACGTAGTGGGCTATTGGGGAGGATTTTTTTTTATCAGCATTAATTGCGGGAGGGGTAAATGACGGAATGATGGTGGATAACTTGGTGGTAAAGGTCTTTTATTGATAAGGACGATGGTAATAATTTAGGTCATGGTCTGGAAATGAAAGAGATGAAGTTGGAGTAGTGCAAGGAATAACAGAGCTGGAGTCGCAGTATTCTGATGTACCAAAGGAGTGCGGTAACGATGGGCTGTCATCGGGCAAGGACGCTAACATTACTCATTAAATGATATGGACCTGTCTTTCCTCAATTCCAACCTTCCTCTTTAGAGACCAAGGGAGAAACTCGCCGAAAAGTTTTTTATTTCTATTTCGTATTCAAAATAAAGAGTGTATAATGGGAAAAGTAAACGTATAACTTTTATTTTGAGTAATAACCAAGTATTAACATACTTCTCTCGCTTCCTCAACAATCATTCGCACCGTGAGTGTAAAACCGACGTAAGTGCAAATATACATTTTGGAGATATGAGAGTTTAAAGATTTCATATTGCTTAGAAAAACAGATTTTTTTAAATAATCCAATGATTTTCGGTTTAAAGGTATAATACTATAAACCGAAAATCATTGGTTTATTTAGGTCCGTCCCCCGTCCATGCGGGACTTACGTTAAAAAAAATTAATAATAATATATGTATATTTGCAACCAAGGTTGCAAATATACATATATACACCTTAACCCCCGACCACATTTATGCTACGCTACTCTCACTCGATGTCCCGCCGTACACACATAGCAATACAACAGCAAAAGAAAATACACAATTGATACATAAATAACATATGTTAGAGAAAGAATAAACTGTAACATTTTCCAAACAAAGTGCCGAGAAACTACGAGCGACCCAAAGAGCCATGAAAAGACCCATGTTAGGAATAAACCTAAGCGACTACACTTACTGACAACAAAACGAAAAATGTCGTATATCGCAGGGTGCTTCAATGAAGGTAATCGACCCGAGTGCAAATAGTCGATCTAATCAATATAATCGACCCATCCAGCAAATAGTTTAATAGAAAGTGAAACGTGAAACGCTGCCACGTGAATTACTCGTACATTCATTACAATGTGATTAAATTACTTTTATTGAGGTACATCGTCAAAACATTTATTGATTCTGAGACGGTACGAAGTTCGCCGGGTCAGCTAGTACTCGTATTACAATGTATAGAGACTTTTATTCATATCAGAATACGTTAAAGAATCTCCATGTGGACATATCAAATACTATAACTAGGAATATAAGTGCAGTAAATATGTCGTGGAATGTGGGTTCACTTCTAATTACCGTTGTTTTATTGCTGAAAGTGTACATCAGACTCACTGTGGCCATCTACAAGGGACATGAGAGACTGGATGGGAAAACTGTGGTCGTCACAGGAGCTAGTGCAGGTCAGGTATTAATCCATCAATTTTCTTCTTTATTCGTCTTTACTTTGTGTTGTGAATTCACGTTTGAATAAATATAACACACTTCGTATTTTTACAACATTTTTTACAGACATGTTTCGGTTGTGACCCAACCTTTTTCAATATACAAAGCTTAAACTTTTTTAAGTTAGACAATTTTGTAATGTACCTGAGAGTAAGAGGGTTCCAACTTACACAAATTCACATTTGGATTTTTTTCGTGAAAAGGGTTCTTACTAACCTTATCTATACGTACAATTTAAAAAAACATGTAATAGTATCGTCTATTTGATGTTACGAAAAGAATCAAGTTCCATCTAATCATTCAAAACACACGATTCACTGAAGAAGGATTCATTTACACTTAGAACTTAATTATTCCAACTGTCGCCAGAGAAAATTTACACGCTCCTCGGTAAAAGAGTTTCATCTGCTTCAGATGGAACCCTTTTCTTCCAAGATACACACCCGAAACCAACAAAACTTTGACTTCATTTTTCTCAGCTTTTTACTTTTGACAGTTGGAACCTTCTTACTCTCAGATGACGATGTTTTGTTTTAACAGCACTTTCTTTTTATATAATCCGAAACAGGTCGCTGTCGAAATAAAGAAAAAAGTGAAAGTAGTTAAAATCACCGATTTATTTAATTATTATTTAAAATGAACATCCATCAAGATATTTCAGTAAAAATCATTTAATTATATTTAAAAAAGCATTTTTTTTAAACACAACAAGGTAATTGGTTTCGCTCCAAATGAAACTTCATTAGAGTAACAATACCAATTAAAATGATTTAATTATTTAATATAAAACTGGATGGTTTTAATTTCATTCGATACCCTGATGAATCCTCTCAACCCTCTTACTATTAATTGTGGTGTTGGAGGATGTGCTGCGTCGTTCTTATGACAGTCGTCGTAGCATCCCTGGAATACCTGATACCCATTTGTAAGATCTGGACTACGTTGACGACCTATGTCTGCTGTCGACAAACTGGGTCGATACAGAACAGAAACTATATAGACTTACTCTAAAGCTTCGCTTGGAGCGAAATCAGTTGGTAGTGTTAAAAACACAAAACAAAGTGATCTTGGAACATAATATTTAAGTGTTTTATTTATATAAAAAAAATGTCACATTATAAATTAAGAGCTATGAAACTGTTTTATAATAAATTTAATATTTTTTTGCTTGTGTAGGCATCGGATTGGAGTCCGCCAAGGACTTTGCGAAGAGGGGAGCTCGCGTGGTGATGCTATGCCGGGACATAGTCAAGGGAGAGACGGTCCGGAGCGACATCGCCCGGGAGACTGGCAACTCTGATATCGTTGTAAGTGAAACACCAGATTCATGTACCAATACGTCCACCATCACTGTGGTGATTGCTTTCTCGCCAGAATGATTTCCCGGGAAGCATTACTGGAGTAACGAAATCGTTGACCTGAAGCTGTTATAACCGAATTGCTAAAACGCAGCGGCGCCCTTTTGTCTTAGGCCCGTCCCCGTCCTCGCGGGACTTAATTACTTATACATTCGATGTCGTCCATTGCTGGAAATTGGCATCCCCCATACTGCGTAGCGTAGCTTAAATGTGGTCTGGGTCCCCCTTGGTTGCAAATATACATATATTTTTTTTTAACGTAAGTCCCGCGTGGACGGGGGATGGGCCTAGGGAGTGCACGAGTGAAGCTGACGAAAGGCGCCGCTGAGCCTATAACAGCTTTGGGTAAGCGGAGGGAGCCCTTTGTGGCTCGGCCATATATCCCTCTTACTTTTCGACATACATCTGTTTATTGCTTAAAGCATCCAGTTACCAGCCATTTTTTTTGTTGTATTTTGTTGCCTTCTCCTGGGTTTTTGTAGGGATTCTCTTTTCTAAACCTACCAGGGTTTTGGTTTTGTGGTGTCGACTACGCTCTTTCACTGTCAGCTAGGACTCCGATGGTAAAGTCAGTGAGCACATTGCTCGGAACTGACGGGATCACAAGAGCCATTCTAGGACGTCAGGGAGTTGGACTTATTGGAAGTCTTACTATTTTCGCGTTGGCGAGGTGGCGTTTCACAGCATTTCTTAGGAACATATCTTCCAGCAGGGTGTATTCCACCGTGGCACTTTCAGTCATTTAAGTCTCAAATATTCAATATTATTTCAATCCTAGAATATGATTTGCAACAAAGTTTATTAACATCTTTGCTGGTTCTTGGGATACCACTAATTCTACACCAGACCAAAAACAGTCTGATAATCACATTGCCATCACCGGGAATCGAACCGGGACCTTTGGTGTGGCAGTTATACCTATACTATAAATACCATATGTATCTGAAAATATTTTTTTTCAATTTACAGTAGACGCTCTCTTAACCGGCTTTCACGGGACCGACCCAGGGCCGGATAACGTAAAAGCCGGTTAAAGAGAAGGTAGTAAAAAACACATTTAAAAAAATACTTTCGCAAGGAAGAAAAAAGAATACAATTACATTCAAAACACTAAGAAAGCAGAACTTTTATTCTGTATTAGAAACTCACACATTAAAAATTAACATTTCACAAACTGTAAAAAATACGCACAGGAAAAAACCACACATCACTCCAAAATAAATTTTAATAGTAGGCCTACAATGGATTTAAAAATTCTGTTTTTTTCTGCTGCTTCTTGTGTTGAATCGACTTTTTAAAAGCGTAGTCACACCATTTCTTTATGAACATTACATCTACTGCGGTAGAATCCTTCTGCTGCTGAATGTACATCGCCGCCACCTGTAGAGCCTCTTTTCCTTCGTCTTGGCTAACCGTGTTGTCTTCTTCGTACTCCTCACAGTCGACTTCTGACAGTACATAACAGTCTGAACTATCTCGTCATCATTCAACATTTCATTTTCCTAGAAGAGGCCGGTTAAAGCGGTGGGACGGTTAAAACGGCGCCAGATAAGAGAGCGTCTACTGAACATACACACTTTTTTTTTAGCTAAAACGAATAGACTTCACAAACCTGGCGAGCGTTAGACAATGTGCCTATGAAATACTCAAACAGGAGGATCGGATTGATGTTCTGTTAAATAACGCAGGCGAAGCGACCATGGACCACCAGATAACCAAGGATGGGATTCAAGTGCTCATGCAGACTAATCACTTCGGGCCATTTCTCCTCACTAATATTCTTCTGGGTGAGTATTTTGATGTTAGTTGGAGAGTTTCAATCCTGAGATTGGTTTGCAGCAATTTTTTCTATTCTTCTCTTCCATTCTTCCCTATCTTGTGCGGCTCTTTTGAAATCTGCATATGATGAGCAGCGCACGTCCACCAACAGGTCCTCCAGGTACTCTCGGCGTGGGAGTCCCCTAGAGTTTGTCCCCTCGGTCATACCCTCCATTATGGCATGCAAGAGACCTTCTTGACGTATTACATGGCCGATCCATCTTGCGCGCCTTTCGGACAAGGTCCTGAGCAGGTGCCTTCCTCCTTCGATTATTTGGAGAACATCCTCATTTGTGATGTCGTCTCTCCAGGGAATTCTTAAAAGTCTTCTATAGGACCACATCTCAAAAGCCTCTAGTCTCCGCTTATCTCTTTCGGATAGGCACCATGTCTCGCAGCCGTATATCAAGATACTCCATACATAGGTCTTGATGAGGAGTATTCTCAGTTTTAGGTCTATATTATTTGATTTTATTATTTTCGACCTTTTATTAAATGCAAGCCTAGCCTGATGTATACGGCTGTCGACCTCGCTCTTAGATCGACCGTCCAAAGTTATTTTGCTCCCGAGGTAGACAAACTCCTTGGTGTTCTTTAGTGGAACTCCTGACATCGCTTACATGTCTTTCTTATTTCATCGTTCGGTATTCTATCATACAACATTTTCTCGCACATTCTTCTAAGTGGTCTCATTTCTACGGCGTTTATCCTGCTTTCATCACTTCTTGGTGGTTTTTACATAACTATAGTAAATTCAGAGCGTCTGTGTGCAGTAGTCAGAAATTGCGGTTTGAGTTGCAAATCATATTTATGCTAATATGTGTATGTGGTTCCTATATAGAGAGGATAAGGGAGTCTGCTCCCAGCCGCATTGTCAACGTGTCTTCATCAGCTCACAAGTTCTCTAAGCTGAATTTGAACAACCTGAATGCCAAATATAGAAGTGGATTTCTATCTCCGACATATTGCAACTCTAAAATAGCCAATATTTACTTCACGGTAGATCTGGCCGAAAGACTCAAAGGAACAGGTATAATAACATTGATTATATTATTTATATTTTCGTAGTCTGTAAATATAAAGGTTGTGCCCAACTTGAGATTACCTGTTAAAGATAGTGACAAAATGTATAATACTCATATACAACAAATAGGAAAATTACGCCATGTTCTCACTTCCAAAATACCACCATGCCTCAAGACTAAATTCTCCAACCAATGCGTCTTGCCAGTCATGACGTACGGAGCCGAGACATGGACACTGACAAAAGGTCTATATAAGGTTCCCACCACCACCCGAGACTGTTATAGGACGCAGCGACGCCCTTTCGTCAGTCTCGCTGCACTATCTAGGCCCGTTCCTTGTCCATCCGGGACTTACGTTAATTTAATTTAGCCTTTTCTTGTCATCAATCAAAAGGGTGACAGACCACATTTAATCTATTCTTTTAACCTTATATATCTCCCGCGCGGCCTCACATCTCTTTATTATGAAATAAAATCAGAAGTAAATATTATATAAAGCACACCTTAAATTAGTAAAAAGAAAAAAAAAACACATTAAAATGATATAAAACACACATTAATTCACAATACACAATAGGACAAATATATAACAAACTAAATTTTAAAACAAGAAGAAGATGGTGTATGAGAGAGGCGGGAAGATGTTAAGTAAGAATGAATAAATTGGGATGGGATGGATGGAGGACAGGTTTTAGAAAGAGCAGAAATTAATCAAAAAAAAAAACAGTATTTATAAAAGACACATTATAAAGAGAAAAGTAGATCAGAACACACCCACCAAGGGGCAGTGTAGACTTCCGGTCAAAACAAAACCAATGAACAGGAGCCAGTGGCAACATCCATGAGCAGCAACTCAGGGGCGCAGAAACAGAAAACAAAACTAAAATGCACAAAACTATTGTAGCAATCGTAGCGAACATACTATTCATAATTATCACAATAATTATAATAGCAATAATACCATAATAATAACATAACCAAAGACAAAGATAATAATAATCATTTATTTATAACTATCAAAGTAATCATAATAGCAATAATAACACAACCAAAAACAATGACAATTTTAACAAATAATGCCAAATAATTTATAGAAACAACAACATGGCACGAGAAGACATAGGGGAGTAAATAAATTACACATCCATTTCACTAAAAAGTTTTGTCCACGCACGAATAAAAGTACGAAGGCAACTGAAATTTTTATCGCTACTTGTTAAGTCACTATTCCAAATTGGTCGATGATCCACTGTCACATTCTCAATCATGATATCTCTATCACTCTGCAAGAGACAGCACTCCCAGAGGATATGGTGGGCCGTCTGGGGCCCCCCGCCGCACACACACTCCGGGTCCGGCGCCAGACTAAGATCATGGAGCCTGGTACGGAAATTGCCGTGCCCCGAAAGCATCTGCACAACGTGATGGTCCAATCGCAGCCACTCACTACCCATCCTCCCAGTCACAGAGGGGAAGAAGGAGTAAGTCCACCTTCCTCTAGGAGAGATGTTCCATCTTTCCTGCCATGCCGACAGAGAAACCTCTCTTAAGCCCCTGCACAGGGCGGTGAAACCATCCTCATCGGAGTTGAATGTAATACCCAGATGGGTCACACTCTCACCCCGCTTAAGGCGCCTCTTAGCAACGGCCTCAAGCACCTCCAGGTCGGCAGGAAGAACTCCCCCTATAACTGGAAGCGCCACTGAGGCCGCAGTCCTGTAAGCACCGGTCAGTGCAAGAAGAGGTATGCGTTGGCCTCTAAGCAGCGCCGAGGATACCGTCCGAGTAGCCAGACGTCCCGACCACACTCCTGCCGCGTATGTGATTCTTGACACATACACGGCTTGGTATAGTAGACGAGTCGCCGGCGTTCGAAGGCCCCAGGACGCAGTACTCAAACGCCGGACCTGCATAAACAAATTCGCAGAACTCTCCGACACAGCCTTGACGTGCCCAAGGAAAGAGAGCGACACATCGACCTGAACACCAAGATATCGAAGTGAATTCTCAAACTTGATGCTAGATTCATTCATCCGTATGACCGGGTTCCTGTTACGATTTAGGTTCCCACGGAGAAGCATGCCGGACGTCTTGGCAGGGGAAAAGGAAAGTTTATTGTCAATTCCCCAATTAGCTATCATATGCAGACAAGAATTTGAGATATTCTCAATCTCACGTCTGCTTCTGCCGGCCACCAGAAGCAGAGCATCATCTGCATAGGCAACAATGGTTGAAATTCCCGGGAGAGGCAAGAGTAAGAGATCATCAAAAAGGACGTTCAACAGGGTTGGGCCAAGGACCGAACCCTGAGGACATCCCATCGTCGAAACCCTCTCAACTCGAGTCTCCCCATGAGATATCTCAACTCTCCTACCGCAGAAGTAATCTGAAATAATAAGGAACAATTCTTTTGGGCAACCGCGATCCTTCAGTTTCTTGAGAATCATCGGCCACCACGCATTGTCAAAAGCACCCTTGATGTCCAGGAATACTCCAAGGGCATATTTGTACTCTTTATTTACAGAATCATTCACCCAGTCCAGAGAGTACCTAATTGCATCCTCCGTAGAACAGCCTCTCGTGAAGCCAAATTGGCGGGGGCACGGAGGAGTCAATAGGACATCGAGCCTGTTGCGCATCAGCCTCTCCAACACCTTACCCATGACAGGCAGGAGCGTGATAGGCCGATACGCACCAGGATCAGTACGTGATTTGTCTCCAGACTTGGGAATGACCCTGATGGTACCTCTCTTCCAGTCTGTGGGGAAGACGCCTCTCCTCAAGCAAGACTGCATGACGAGAAGCATCTCCTCCTTAGCATATACCCAGACAGCTTTCACAATCATACCAGTAATCTTGTCCACCCCGGGTGCCTTATTTGAACCAAGGTTGCGAACGATGACCCCCAGTTCAGCCAAGGTGACTGCCGCAACAATTTTATCATTCTCCTGTGGAGGAGGAACACGACACGTGGCTCGAACCAGTTCGTGCGAAGAATTTTCAAAACTATTTGTCTCTAAGGGAGATAACCTGTCCAGAAGCACCGACAGCGTCTCCGAGAGATTAGAGTCCGAGTCTCCTAGCCGTCGCCAGTGATTATGGTGGAGAAGTAATCACCCTCCAGAGACCTCGCCTTCCCGATTACACTGCAGATTGTCCAGGGATCCGAGTTTCCCACCTCAGTGACCCATTTCCGCCAAGAGGTAGTCTTGGCCAGCCTGAGGGTCTTAGAGTATGCATTTCTGGCAGAACGGAGTCCGTCCAGGAGAGCTCCCTCTCTCGTGGGAGAAAGTCCGCCCTTCCTGGCCTCTCCGGCCCGTCTGTATGCACTTCTATAAGCTCTTTTGGCTTCTGTACAGTCTGAGTTCCACCAGACTGATCGGACGCGCCGACCAGGCTTAGTGCGACCCAGGGCTGTATCAGCCGATCTGACTACCGCTCGGCTGAAATGGTTCCCTAACTCATCAGGATTTTCAACGGCGACCACCCTAACCTCACTCAGCTCGTCTCTCAGGGTATCGCGAAATCGGTCCCAGTCAGCGTCAGCTGTCCGGAATCGCCACTGACCCCGTTCTGTCTGTCTCACCGCGCCCCCGACCGAAAAAGTGATGAGACGATGATCGCTAGGAACATCGCACTCATGCACTGTCCAGTCGAAGACACAGGGGGACAGCAGACTCGAGCAGAGCGTGACGTCAATACGACTCTCCCCACAAGGTCCAGCGAAAGTAGGGAGCTTCCCTGGTTGGTTGAGAACGTGTAGGCCTGAAGAGACCACAAATTCCTCAACCTGTTCAGTTCGCTCCCCACTTCCATGGTTCCTCGTGGTCTCAAACCAAAGCGGAGAATGCGCATTGAAGTCACCACCAATTAAAACTGGTCGATCACTAGCCCTCTCCAGAATTCTCTGAAGAGCGCCGATATACGGCCCAGCAGAGTCACCATACTTGAAGTAAACGGAGACAATGATGATTTCCTTACCTCCGATCACAACAGTAGCACAGACGACATCCTCACAAGAGAGGCCCTCCAACAGGAGAGGACGTATTGCCGGGTTGACAATAACAATCCCCGCTCTGGGGGAGGAGCCCCTCTCAAGGACAAAACTGGGGTCATCAAATCCGCGTGTTCTGCCTCCCCAAGTATACTGCTCCTGGATCAAAACCAAATCAAGCTTCTTTTCATGAGTCACACGCGACAACAGGAGAGTTGCAGCGCGCGATCGTCCTAAATTTACCTGCCCCAGTTTGGTGTGCGGTCTAGCAGCCATAGTCGGTATTTCTTACCACCGACTGTATGGCCGCCAGATACGCTGGGCAGTTCTGATCACCCGTGGAATGACTCGCCGGCTTGCGGAAGTGCGTGCAGGTGGCACACTTTCTGGGACTGTCCTTGTTCGGACAGTCCTTCTCTTGGTGGCCCTTGACGGCGCACCCGCGGCAGGTGTCCTCTTTCTGTGGGCACCGTCCAACCATATGGCCGTATAGGTGGCACTTATAGCAGCGCACGGCGCCCACAAAATCGCGGCATCTGCACGCACTCCAGCCCATATATATGTACCCGGTCGCAATAAAGGCGACCCTGGCCACTGGATTAACTGTGAAAACACCGTTGGTTTTATCTCCACCCTTCTTACCAAACGTGGAGACCCTCTTAAATGATCTTATGAAATCTTCTTCACTAAGGGAAGAAGGGGAGCACTGGCCGGCCAGGTTTGTCTCAAAAATTTCTTTGGCCAGAGCCTCGTCCTTGATCGCAACCGGGACATCATAGACAACGATCTTCGGTAGTTTTCCTTTCGGAATAACCACACTAAGACCGCTGTCTCTAAGCCTATCGCTGAGGGCGTTCAGTTTTTGAACGCCCTCATTGGAGGTAGTCTCAACCAGGAGGCCGGCACCCCGAACGTTCCTGGTGCGGACTGGCTGGAAGCCGTCCTCTCTCGGGTTGACGGCCTTCATGAGAGCCGATCTGGTGCCCTCCGAGGTCGCCCCCTCCGGTACCGTGGGGTACACCAACACCGCCGGCCTGACCTTCCCACACTCTTCTTTATTTCGTCGACAGTTCTCCCCCTAGGGGGGAGAGGGGGGGCAGTCGACAGTTCTCCCCCTAGAGGGGAGAGGGGGGGCAGTCGACAGTTCTCCCCCTAGAGGGGAGAGGGGGGGCAGTCGACAAAAGGTCTAGTCTACAGATTCAAGGTCGCCCAGCGCGCCATGGAAAGAACCGTGCTTGCAATAACCTTGTACTAATAGGCGAATCACAGTGCGCCGTATCGTATGATCAGATGTGACCAATAATGAACGAGATATCATTTGTTGAAAAAAAAGAGCGGGAAATACGAAATTACTTTTTCCCGAACCTAATATTACAAATGAATCAAATAATTTAATTATTTTGCAGGTGTTACTGTAAACAGTTTATGTCCGGGATTTGTGTCGACAGAAATATTCAGAGAATCTCATGCATTTTGGAAAGCTGTCTTCATCTTCATTTGCTGGTTATTTGGAAAGGTAATTTTTAACAAAGCATTTCATTTTTATTATAATATTATTATTAATATGTGGTAAGAGTGGATCTGCTCAGTCAAAATGATCTTGTCAGTGAAGTAATAGGACAAGTCAAAAAGGCTTCGGCCGTATCAAGTTGTCTCAAGGAAAAACATGTATATGAGAACTGACAGTAAGGTCAGAATACCTATATAAAACCTGCGTAAGGCCTATACTGACATATAGCATTAAGACCAGAGCGGATACCGCAAGAACGAAGGCTAAAGCACGGGTGGCAGAGATGAGGACGCTGAGGATGATTGCAGGAAGGAATAATCGAGATAGGGTGAGGAACACGGCTATCCGGTGGAGGATGTCGTAAGATGGGGCAGACAACGCAGAAGATACTGGAATGCGCACGTGCAGAGGATGGATCCCACCGGAATCCCACACGCTATGGCGCATTAGATTCCTGCCGGCTGCCGTCCCCCCGGAAGGCCGCCGAAGAGATGGAGAGATAGTTGGGAGTCAACCTCCCAAGAGAGGCCAGCCTGATTCAGGAACAGACCATAGGTCTATAAGGAGAAGAAGAAGAAGAATATGTTTTATTGAATCGCTCTTTACATCATTACAGCGCTAGCCAAATCGATGTAAAAGGTATAATATATCTATCATATTGATTCTCGTGACATGTGATAGGTAGCTAATCTATAGCCATTTTATTGTCACGTGAATTCTACACCAGACCAAAGACAGTATGAGAATCATACCGCCATAGCCCGGAATCAGAGCCCGAGACCTTCAGTGTGGCAGTCATAGCTCTAGCCACTCTGCCACAAAGGTTTCATTTCAAGAAGTTAATTACAACTGGTGTCATTGTTGATACTCTTGCATGTCGATAGGGTCAGTAATGCAGACGTACTATAGAGAAGCGAGCCAGTAGAGAACCATTGAGGGCACTACTTGCAATGTCAGTAACCTCCACAAATTTTTATTGTGAAATGTGTTCTTTTTGTTCTGGATATCAGATATAATATGTTTATGGCTTGTACGTGTTTAATTAAGGTAGAAAACGAGGATCACCAAAAACAGAATATTAAAAACAAGAGTAAAACTGAGATAAATTAAATTATAGTTTGGATTTTGCTGACTTTGATCAATAGATTTGGAGGTTACCGGATTTGCAACACATAGCTTTGGAGGTTACCTACTTTGATTATAAAATCAGAGAAAATAATGTTACTGGTAATCTCCGAAAATTCTGACGAACATTTATTTAAAATTAAAAAAAGTTTTTATTATTTATTACACAACAATAATTGTTCGAATCGGGGACTGCTATTGGTCGAGACAAAATCAAGATGGCGGCAAGTGGATGTTACCGATTTTGCAAGATACATCAAATTTCAACTCTTTAAAGGCGGGCCACACTGTTTTAAACAAGCTTTCCACATCGGTCTCCACCAACGGTTTAAAACTGTGTAGACACTTGTTTTAAACCAAAATTCGTTTGACCCTTGTGGACGAACGCGCATAGTAGCGTGTTGTAAACAGTTATAAACACGCATTCCACACGTTTGGCTGTGGATTCCACCAGTCAAGGTCAGTTGCGTAGCGGCGTCGCACAGTGTTTTAAATCTATTACGAGCTACTAATAATTATTCTGTAAACTTATTATTTTGAAATTTTTATTCTTATAAAATTTATATGTCTGTTGACTTCTACGATAGAAACACATACATCTGTCTGTCTATCTCTCTGTCTTTACATAAAGTAGGTATTTGAATAGCGTATTTCGTAAGATTTTTTTAAAAATATGAGACCGTAAAAGACCCTTTGCAGCTCGACCTTGAGTATAATGATAGAAATAGAAGTATTTTTTTAATTTTGAATATTAAATTCATAGGTACTCGTATACGAGTATATCAATCGGTTAGCGGCGAAACAATACGACTGAACCGGTTTTGTTGGTGCATGCAATTAGGTAGGTAATTTAGGGGTTTAAATTTCAACAAATCGGCCTCAAATTTATTGTGTGAACTGGATGACTAATACTCTTCCCTAAACACTTATAATTAGCCATTTCCATGTCATTGGGTTTTTACCAAAAGTAGCTCGTAATATCGCACCCTGAAACACTGTGCATCGGTGGAGTGCGGACGTATACAAAAATAGTGTCGACTGTGGAGAGCTTGTTTTAAACCAAGTGTGGACGCTGCACCAACCGTGGGCTCCACAGCTCTCCACCAAGGTCACCCTTGTGGAGAGCTTGTTTCAAACAGTGAGGCACGGCCTTTACTTTTGCACACAATATACAAAAATACTTTATGAATAATTTACCATTCAAAGTTGAAAAAACTTATTTTTGGAGGTTACTGGCTTTGCAAGTAGTGCCCTCTATTATCGAGTGTGAAGGTTAGAAAGGTCTTATATTTTGGGCATGCGCTAAGGGGAGAAATATCTTTATAAAGAAATATCCACCTCCTTCAGCTGATAATCATGGGCAAGATAGAGAGACTTCGGGGAGTTGGCAGAAGGTAGATATCCTGGCTACGAAATATGGAAAAAATGGAATGGAGTAGCGCAGGATAGAGATGATTTCGCTGCAGTGATCGCCAACCTCGGGGGACCTGACATGGCACCAGAAGAAGAAATATATGTATTATGTTATTTGTTCAAAAATATGTTAGCTCTAAATCAATCCCTAAGAATAAAACATGAAATTAAGTATTTTATTCGATAATCTAATGATTTTACTGAAATCTCTTGATGGAAGTTCATTTTTAACAAACAAACAAACAAACTACCCCGCAGGGGTAGGCAGAGAGAATGAACCGCCACACTACTCTATCCTGGCAAACCTCTCCATATTCCTCCACATTCATACAACGAGTCATACACGCACGTCGATTCCTCCGACTTCTAACATAACCAACCATTAAAATTTGATTAATTTGGTCATGCCATGTTTTCCTCGGTCTGCCTCGACTTCTTACCCCATTTACATCATTAACGTATACTTTCTTAACCATTCTTTCTCCATCCATGCGTTGCATATGTTCGAACCAACGCAGCGATCCTTTCATAATTTTGTTCATAATACCTTCTTCCGCTCTACATTCCTTTCTTATATCAGCATTTGAGATTCGTTCTACCACACATAAGTCTTAGGGACCTCATCTCTACCGCATTTATTCTGCTCTCATCCTTCTTCTGCCAGTTCCATGCTTCGCTTCCATACATTAGGGTTGGGACCAGAACTCCATTGTGAACGGCCGTTTTCGCTTTCGTTGATAAATTCTTGATTCCAATAACTATAATATTTTTAAAGTTCCATTCACATTGTTACCGGCACCAACCCTTCTTTCGACGTCACTATTCGTTCGGCCATCTGCTGTGAACATGCTACCTCAATACACAAATTCCCTCACCTGTTCCAAGTTCTCTTCGTTCATTGATTAGTCTGTCGATGTTTTATTTAATTTTTATTATTATATATTCGATATTGATATTTTTGTTATACGAGTATAGAACTGCTGGGAAGGCGCCCAGACACAGATAATGCTCTGCGTCTCCAGGTCGGTGGGCAAGGTGACGGGGGAATACTTTGAGAACTGCAAAGCCGTGGCTACCTCTGCAGCAGCCCAAGACAAGAACCAGGCAGCCCTCCTGTGGACCCTCAGCGAGAAGGCCGTCGGCTTGAGGGAAGACGAGAAATACTACGCTTGATGCCCACACATTATTACAAACGTCTCAACTTATTTATTAAATGTTTATAATTATAATATTCAATATTTTTATTTATTAATAAAACCACATTTTATTTGAAGACGCACAGTTGTGAGTTGTAGTTTTTATGACATTTTCTAAAAGTTTTCTAGAGTTAGACCTAAGATAACGTGGCACCATCAAATCAATCAAATAATATATGTCGGCCACGTGAGGAGTCTGAGGAATCGGTGATAATCAAATGATTTTACCGAAATCTCTTGATGGAAGTTCATTTTAAATCATCATCATCAGCCGTCTGCCATCTACTGCTGAATGTAGGCCTCTCCCAAAGCACGCCACCGCCCCCCGTCCATTGCCGCTCCCATCCAACTATGTCCAGCAATCCTCTTCAGATCGTCGGTCCATCGGGCAGGGGAACGTCCAACTCTGCAGAATCCTATATGCGGTCTCCAATCCAGAACCCGTGTCCCCCATCGGCCGTCGGTTCTCCGACAGATATGTCCAGCCACTTCAGCCTGCCCATCCGCAGAGCCACCTCAGTCACCTTGGTTTGTTGACGAATGAATTCGTTTCTTAATCTGTCCCTCAAGGTTATTCCAAGCATGGCTTCCCTTTCCCACCTTCGCTTTGCATTTCAAATAATAATTCAATATAACAGTGTTTTTAACTACTTCCACTTTTGTCTTTATTTCGACAGCGACCGGTTTCGGATTATATAAAAAATGCTGTTAAAACAAAACATTACAAAATTTTCTAACCTTAAAAAGTTAAAATTTTGTATATTGAAAAGGGTTGGGTCACAACCGAAACATGTCTGTGAAAAGT
This sequence comes from Lepidostoma basale, assembly GCA_022606425.2. Lineage (NCBI taxonomy): Eukaryota > Metazoa > Arthropoda > Insecta > Trichoptera > Lepidostomatidae > Lepidostoma > Lepidostoma basale. The sequence continues at coordinate 1,891,625 of JAHDVF020001106.1, read as the reverse complement.
ATTATAAAAATACGAAGTGTGTTATATTTATTCAAACGTGAATCCACAACACAAAGTGTAGACGAATACAGAAGAAATTTGATTAATTAATACCTGACCTGCACTATACTAGAGCCGCTCAGAAGTGAGTCTTGGGGCCATAAATCATTTCCCTATGTCTATCTCGCTTGCACTTACGGGCCTTATGGAGCGGTTTAGGGATGGGCGTAACAATAAAATAAATATATCGATAAGTAACGTTTATTATCGTATCTTGTTCATAAACTTTAACGAGTTAACAAAGTTTTGATATTAAACTTTATTTATGGGTTTTACGTGCGTTTAAATTAGTATGAAATTAGTGACTACCAGATACTAAATTAAATACCAGTAAAAACAGAAAAATTGTTTAATTTTAAAATTTGTATACCGTATGTCTATAAACCCAGAAAGAAAGTTAAGTATAAAAAACAAAGTAGATCATATTGTGGCCCTTAAAAGAGCCGTTTATATTACAAAAAAATGTATCAATCCTCATCGGAGTCTTCTTCATCAGTGATCGACGATTATAACTGAGGGCTCTTCAAGTATATTTAGAAATGCGGAAAACCATGCCATATATGTATCGCCATCCATTTCTGTGTGATAATCAGCATCCTTCGATTTTACCGCTTTAAATATTAGCTTCGCTTCTGGAACAAAGCCAGTCCTTGCGGAACCAGCATGGCAAACTATCAATCTTTGACCTTTTCCTACAGGCTGATTCTTGAAACCTCCTTCATCGTTGCTTCCAAGCCACATACGCTTTCTTGAATGGTTTTGATTAATCCATGTTTCATCCAGATAGAAACGCGGCCGCTGATCGTTAGTTCTTCTAAGTAAATCCAATTTCCTTAAAAAGTCCATTCTGGCACAAACAATATCTGTTCTTTCCATTAAATATTTACGTCCTTCGGCATTTTTCTTATACTTGAACCCAATCTCCTTCATGAGTGTTCTCATCGAAGTTTTTCCGCATTTAAAATCAGGTAATTGCTCTCGGTATTTTTCTAATATTTTCGCCACGGACGGATACTCTCCACTATCATAAAATGAACCTACAGTCCGCTTCAATACACTTTTATCAAAATCGTCAATATTGGTGACAGTTTCTTGTTTCTTAAAATTTGCTCTTGGTGTACAGGGGCTGCTTGATTGCAATAATTCAGTCTTTATTCGGTCCACTGTCACTCTACTCACACCACAAATAAACGCGGCCATTTCACGTGGTTTGTTGAAATTAAGAGAAGCTATTTTATTCGGATCACTTTTCAATTCATTGACAAACAAGAATACGTTGTGAATCACTGTTCGAGTTTGAGGGCTAATATCGCCATGTAATTTCTTCAAATCAATGTTGGAAAATAAAGTATCCATAGTGCGTAACGAGTGGTGACACACGAATGAATTCATTTAATTGCAGTAAACACATTTATAACAAAAAAGCACTGCATTCGGTAAAAACCAATCATTAGTGACTCATCGTACATATCATAACGTACATATCATTACAAAATCATTATAGTGACTCATCGACACCACGAGAGCAGGTAGCCGTATACCGATAACAGTTCTGGGGCTTCCCATCCCTATTTCTATTGACATTTATGGCCCCACGACTCCGTTTTAAACGGCTGTAGTATAGCTCCTGTGACGACTACAGTTTTCCCATCCAGTCTCTCATGTCCCTTGTAGATACCCACAGTGAGTCTGATGTACACTTTCAGTAATAAAACAACGGTAAAAGGAAGTGAACCCACATACCACAACATATTTACTGCACTTCACTATATTCCTAGTTATAGTATTTGATACGTCCACATGGAGATTCTTTAACGTATTATGATATGAATAAAATACTTTATACATTGTTATACTAGCTGACCCGGTGAACTTCGTACCGCCTCAGAATCAATAAATGTTTTGATAGCTTATTAGCTCAATAAAAGTATTTTAATCCCATCGTAATTAATATTAGGGATACGCTAATGAAAGACACGTCTGTTCTGTAGCTATAGTGTATCCGTTATCATCTGAGTCGTCGGGCCATAAATCATTTCCCTACGTCTATCTCGCTTGCACTTATGGGCCTTATGGAGCAGCTTAGTGATGGGCGTAACAATAAAATAAATATATCGATAAGTAACGTTTATTATCGTATCTTGTTCATAAACTTTAACGAGTTAGCAAAGTTTTGATATTAAACAATATTTACTGGTTTTATGTAGCTAATGTGCGTTTAAATTCGTATGAAATTAGTGACTACAATATACTTAATCAAACCAGTATAAACCGAATTTTTTTTCAATTTTAAAAATTGTATACCGTATGTCTATAAACACAGAAAGAAAGTTAAGTATAAGAAACAAAGTAGATCATATTGTGGCCCTTAAAAGAGTCGTTTATATTACAAAAAAGGTATCAATCCTCATCGGAGTCTTCTTCATCAGTATCTTCTGTCAAATTTATTATAAGCGGCGCGTGATCTCTAATAAGAACTTTCTGTATGTCACTGTTTTGAAGTTCCTCGGCATGTCTCACACATTTGGCCCAGTCTTCTTGTGTGACATTATCGATGGCTCGGTGGAGGTGATTTTCAACATCTGCTATCTTGAATGTATTATTATTATTTGCAACTTCTCCCTTTACTTGTGTCCAAATTAATTCTATTGGGTTATATTGACAGTGATTTGGAGGCAGCCGTATAACTTAACGGTCGTATCGATAACGGTCCCGGTGCGCTTCACATCCCTATCTCTATTGACATTTATGGCCTGAAGATTCAGTTCATTTCGGCTGCACCATTTATTGACTGAATGGTGTTCGGGAATAACTGAGCTCTACGAGAGGGCACAATCCTCCCCCTCTAGAACCGTCGTTAGACCCAAATTAAATACAAAAATTAAACAATGTTAAAATTAATATAAAAACTAACATTTGAAAATGAACATGGAAATAAAAAAATGTTTAGCATAGCTAATGTGTAATGAAGTTCTTATTTCAAACATATATGCAGTAGATACATGTAAGTCAGGGAGGATTAATCGGGTTACATTGGTAGGTATATGATTAATGGTATAAGTGTAAGTTTATGAACAGTTCATTGACACTTGTTTATGTTTATTTAGTCAATAAATACACTAGCTAAAAGTAAAATTCCTAAGAAAACACTAAAAATTTAATTTTTTTTCCTAAAAAATGTGCGCGAATTGTGACATGTTTTTTTGAACTGTCATGGCATCGGCGACTGATCGCTCTCACGACTCGCTTGAGACTTTTAGCGCCATCTAGTTAAGTTTTGTGGTAAATAAGCTAATCCGCTTTGCCCAGGGCATCCGCTTTGCCCGGGCTTCCTCTACGTTTTTAAGCTCATCAGCGACTCCGGTTAGTAGGTACAGAATTCGGCGGTGACCTTTTTTTTAGCTCGACAGCGACTTCCAATTAGTTGGCAGAGAATTCGGCGGCGACTTTTTTACGGATCGACTGCGACTTCCGGCCAGTGGAATTCAGCAGCGACCAATTCGATTTTACGGACTACTGACCGGAAGTAGCTGATGAACTAAAAAAAGGGTTGTTGACGAACAATATCCCTGAAAACGACCCAGAATTCGGTATTGGATTTCTCCCGCGGGTCCGTCTCTTTAGCATCGTCCATCCCTGGCATAGACCAAGAATCGCAACCATAAATTACACTGTATTTATTTTATGAACAGAAAAAGCATAAAAATATTTAAATAACATTTTATTTTCAAGCATGGAAATAAACAAAATGTTTTTTTTTTTTATAAATCGGCTTCAATTTTGATAACCACATTAATTTGGTAAATTGATTTTCTTGGAAAAGCAATTAAGGGTGTGACTAATCTTCATATTGATACTGTACTGTCTTTTTCTTCTTCTGAATGTAGATCTTGCGATCTGTTTATGCAGGATATCAACTTTCTTCCTGTGATGAAGACGACCAGCTTTCTCTCCATCTCTTCGGTGGTCGTCCTGGTGGTCGACAGCCCTCTGGAGTCTCGTGCATCACGATATTAGGAATTCTTGCTGGATTCATTCTCTCGATGTGGTCCCTCCAAAATCGTCTTCTCTGCCTATTCCATCTCACTATGTCTTTCTTCATCGGGTATCCTATCTCTAAGGGTTCTCCCCACAATAGGTTGCAATGTTCTCAATATTGCTACTCTTAAGAGATGTTTGGTTCTGACAGTGTCTGCTCTTGATTCGATTCCACTCGCGTATTCTAATTTTGTTCTTTTCCGTATGTCATTATATTTTTGTGGTATGGAGTCCCCACGAGGCGAGATACTCGCTCATGTTAGAGAAGGTTCAGAAAAGATTTCTGAGATATCTCTACATGAGAGAGTTTGGTAGCTATCCGTGGCTTTATCCCACTGCATTCCTCTTGGGCATGCTGGGGACCAATAGTTTGCAGATAAGAAGAGATGGAGACTTACCCATTTCTTCAGACTTATCAGGGGATTCTTTGAGAACTCCGTTATCTTGGAGGCTATCCATCTTTATGTTCCAGATGGTTATCTTTGACAGCGTCAGCACAGACTGTTTTATCTTCCAGCATGCAGAACCAACCTGCCTCTGGTGGGCATCTCTCATGCGTTCCTGGTATTATATATTTTTATGTTTTACCTGTTCTCAATAGATGCCTTAAACTATAATATAATTGTTGTTTGTAATATCTTTTGAGAAAATAAATTGATTTGATTTGATTTGATACTGTACTGGAATGTTAAAATTCAAAGGAATTCCTTGTTTTTATTGGAATCAGTTGTCTGGAAGTATCCATTTTCCTGGTAAATGTGTGTTGTTACTGGAATTTTGAACGGTGCGGTCAGCCTTTGGTCACACGAGTGTCCACAATAAAGGTCCTCGATGTCGTTTTTGATCCCAGGTTAACAACAACTGACTGTAAACTTGTGGGTTCTTGTTAAAAAAAACTTGCAAACATTTCCGAAACCTCGAAGCGATGACAGCAATATTTAATGGCATCGTTAAATCAAAATTAGAATACGCGAGTGGTATATGGTCTCCGTAACAACACGAGTGTGTGAATGTATTGGGTCAAATCTAAAAAAAATGTAAGATCACACTACGTGCGCATTTATGTAGTGTATTCTCTGATGGTGGAGCGAGTGCAGAAAAAAATCTGCGCTTTCTTTACCTCAGGGAGCGCGGTTATTACCCGTGGCTCTTTCCGACTGAATTCTTGCTAGGTATGCTAAGCTACCAATCATTGGAGAGAAGGAGGAATATCCACTTGGGAGTTCACTTCTTTCAGCTGATTGGCGGCCGTATACACAACTCGGATGTCCTGAGTGATGTAGATCTATTTGTCCCTGATAATTACCTTCGTCAAAGACAGCACAGATTGTTTTATTTGCCGCGCTGCAAAACCAGCCTGCCAGTGGTTATGCCTGTGGATAGGGCAATCTTATTGCTTAATCGGGTCGCCTCGGAGGTGGACATATTTCGTGATAGTGTGAGTTGCCTCAGGGATGCAATATCAATGTTGTGATTGTTATCTCTGATGCCGCAGTATTTATGTATTTTGTTAACTAACTACCTAAAAGGTAGGCAGAAAGAATGGACGGTCACACTTTAACCGATGCGGCACTCCATCCTTCTCTTTTCGCCCCGCGGGAGACGCTGTGTGATGGGTTGCGAACCTCATCGCCACCAATAGGCATCTCCCGCACACACTTTGATCGTCCAACATCCACGAAAAAATCTAAAACAAATAATATAAAATACAATGATATAAAATAAAATACCAAATCAAAAATAATTTAACACAAAATATTATTTTTAGATGGTGCACATATTGTCTATTTAATTTATGTTCCACGTATCCCCAGTTTTTCTTTAAATTTGCAGTAATTAGACACTTAAAACAAACAAACACCAGCAAGAACATTAAAATAATATTGAAGAAATTATTCAAATTGTCATTGGAACAAATGAAAAATTTATTTTTACACCTATCAAAATATTCTGTATTTTGTTATTTTTTTTAATGTTATATTGAAAATATGTATATCTAATTATGTAATTTTGAGGTAGCAGACGACTTGGATGCATCTGTAATGTTTGTAATCTTTATAAATAAATAAATGAAAATGAAAATTAAATGAAGCTTATGCACCATAATGATCTACAAATTAACACATAGTCATTATAATCATCATCGGCTGTCCCTCGTGTCCGAGGAAAGCTGTCCTTCACGGTTGTGGGTCTGCATGTGACTGAAGAGCCCGATCCTGGACCCACATATTCTGGGGCATTTGGGGCAGGGGATTGCGCTTGTAGTTGAGCCATCACTGTCTCCCAGTGGTCTTTTCTTTCTATCCTCCTCCTCTCTGCGACGTCGTCTCTGCGCTGTGCTTCAGAGTCTTGTGTGCCTCTTTGTACTGCTGTTCTCCACCTAGGTCTGTCCTCTGCAGTCTTTTCCCAGCAATCACAGTCGATGCCAGTCTTTTGTAGGTTTCCTTTAAGGGAGTCCTTAAAGCGTTTCCTCTGGCCACCGTGTGAGCGTTTTCCTTGGGTAAGCTGAGAGTACATAATCTTCCTTGGGAGTCTTGTCTCAGGCATTCTGACGACGTGACCAGCCCAGCGCAGTTGTTTCTGAATAATGGCAGCCTCGATATTTGTCATATTGACCTCAGCAAGTATGCTGTCATTTGTCCGTTTGTCCTGCCATTTCACATTTAGGATCCTACGAAGACAGCGTTGGTGACACATAGTATGGCAGTCTCAAATCATGAAGTAAATAAATATAATACAACATATTATTTATGATTGTTGTGACATCGTTTTGCCTCAGAAATACCTTCACTCTTTCCGATGAATGTTGTCAATCAAAGTATTGTCACCCTTCGACTTATGAGAGACTCTAGTCAATTATAAAAAAAGTAAGGTCAGTATAATCACAGCCGTCGCATTGTGATTCGCCTAGTACGAGCCAGCTAGACAAAAACACTCCTTTAATTCCAGGAATTTTCTTATCACTATAGGTAGCAATGTTTTACACAACTACCCTTCAATTATAAGTCATAAAGATATGTATATAAGACAAGTGCAATTTTAAGTGCATTCAGTAGCATTTGTGCATCGTACCAATTAATTTAATCAAAAAGTGGTCTGTTTTATTGTACGGGTGTGAAACTTGGACCCTGAAAGTTAACTCAATGAACAGGCTGGAAGCATTTGAAATGTGGCTCCATCGCTGAATGCTCAGAGTTCCCTGGACAGACATGGTTATCAATACCGAAGTCCTGAGGCGAGCTAGAGTTGACAGGGAATTGTTATCAACTATCAAGGTTCGAAAGATCTCACATCTGGGTCAGATACTGCGTGGGGAAAAGTACTACCTTCTCCAACTGATATTGGAGGGGTAAATTAAGGGGCGTCGAGGGCCCGGAAGGAGACAAATGTCCTGGCTGCGAAACGTAAGGGAGTGGACCGGCATCTGAAGTGTGGAGGAGCTGTTCCGAGCGGCGCAGGACAGGGACAGGTTCGCCGAGGACAGGTTGGGGGGACCCGACAGGGCACTTGAAGAAGAAGAAGAAAAAGTTCTGTTCTATAATATTATATTTGAGTATAATGGAGTTTGAAACTAAGGGTGAGTACTATATTTCAATAATATGTGTATGTATTAAATGTTATCGAGACAATTAAAATACACACTTTGTTTAGTAAAAAATTTGATTTTTGGCCCATTTGTAACTTCACTAGAGATAACATTACATGTCTCCTCTGTCACCGCTCTAGAATTTATATATTATACACCAACATCCAAGTACTTTATGATGATATAAAAAAAAATTGCGCTATATTTTCACATCAAATTTTTTTCTTTATTTTTTTAGATGACCAGTTAACTATTTCCAAAATAGACTTTTTTGGTGAATGGCTGAAACACACGAAAGAAACAAGATCTCACGCCTGCAACTGAACACTCTCTGAGGAACATCAAGGTTGTCATTTCGCAATTTTCGTCCAAAATACTAAAAAATTAGACTAGTTCTGGAAGGAAGAAGGAACGGTTCCTGCAGAAGCACTCCGAGTGGCTAATGGGTCAAGATATATATTTTAAGATAACAATTACCGTGCAGTTGCCATCTACTTCCGAAGAGCACTTACCAAGCCCTGGTAGACCTTTGAAAGAGTTCTTGGACTCGAGTGTTAAGACGAAAATAATACGAGTTGGTGACCTTATCAAGTCCAGAAGTGCCAGTGAATTGATGTACGCAGCTGAGATGTCAACGCGAATGTCAGGTAGTAGAGACGTGGCACAAATACTAAAAAATGTTGCGAACGACCCAGTGCAGATTTTATTTAGAAACTAATAAAAAAATACGTGAATTAAATGAACAGAGAGTGTTAACTAGTGACGAAGCTTTGGCATACTATGTTGAGAGCAAATCAACGCTGTGGAGCGGAAGCGGAGCATCAAAGCTGGGCACAAGGTATTTCCGTCATTGCATAGTCTTAGGAAAGCTAAAGTTGCCTGTCTTCCTCCAGAGGAACAGATTGTTGGGACCGAAACGCGTGCCGATATCGGATTGAATTTCTGCTATAAATCAGTGCCGTGGAGTTCAAGTGAGGAAAAAAGAATCATGGACATCAACACGTCAGCAGACAGCCTAGTCGGTGAGTTTTTTTCCTTTATTGCATCAATGATATCCCACTCCAGGGTAGGTGATAACAAAAATGCAGATGACGTAATAATCTAAAGATTTAAAATACTCCGTAACCTCACTTATATCACAAAACTTTTGGAGTGTTATAGCTTAAATGCGCCAGAGAGATATTCTCGCGCTAGGATACACGGTCAGCTGTACATACAGCAGAGATATAAATTCACTCATTCATTATCATCAACGCTACAGCCCACATCTAACATCCAGCGCCCCTGGAAACGATATAAAGTCGACCAAACCTTTCACTGCTGTTATACGGGGTGGAGTCATGGACCCTTAAAGTCAATATTATGAACCGATTAGAGGCCTTTGAGATGTGGATACAATCTCCTGGACTGACATGGTCAGCAACACAAACGTTCTCCATAGACCCATAGTTGACAGAGAGTGTCCTACTTGGGCCATGTTCTGAGAGGCGAAAAATACGCACTGTTACATCTGATCTTAAAGGGTAAGATTGAGGGTCGACGAGGTGTTGGGAGAAGGCAGGTTTCCTGGCTGAGGAACATCCGAGAGTGGACAGGGCTGAGGACCGTGGAGGAGCTGTTCCGAGCTGCCCAGGACGGGGAGGCCAACTCAAGGGTTATATTCAACGTTGGGGAGACCTGACAGGACACAGAAAGAGGAAGAAGAAGAAACCATTTACTACGATAACTAAAGAGTAGAGGGCCTTGCCATTTACACGAAATAGAGGACTTGGATCTTCTAGCTTACAGAGGTTCAGCTCTAATGGCTATTCCTCTTACGTCTGTAGGAAACATTGTTGTAAATGTGGTTTGGAAGTTGTTTAATACGGGAGTTAAATGGGTTGATCAGAGAGCGAGGGAGAAATAAAGGTTTATGGTAAAGTCCTACGTACGTCAAGGAATGGAAGATCTGTCTTATTATTTTAAAAAAAAAGTCTGTTTCCGAGGGGAAGAGAAAAAAAGCAGTGTCTGGATGAAGTTGTGGCAAGAGTTAGCATCTGAGTGGTTCAAAGATTAGCTGTTTCTGAATTATTCGCTTTCAATCAAAAATAAAAAAATAAAATTTAATGATACAACACAAACTTTTATTTATTTATTCTATCACAAAATAAATACACGACATTGGCTCTCGCTAAGCACTCTATTAATACATTATTGATACTTTAAGCTTGAATACTGCACAAGCGTACTGCTGTACGGATGTGAGACTTGGAAATCTACCGCGGACGTTATTGGAAAACTCCTATTTATAAACATAAATAGGTGCCTTCGTTCAATATTCAAAATCTATTGGCCCCAAACAGTGTCAAATGCCGTTCTCTGGACCATTGCAGGCGAATAGCCAATTAGAGAACAAGTCGCTAGACGCAAATGGCAGTGGATCGGTCACGCTCTCAGACGGAACCCAGCCTGTATCGCTCAGGGTGCACTAGACTGGTCCTAGAGTCACCTGGAGAAGAGTCCTGCAGGACGAGGTTAAAGCAGCAGGCCTCACTTGGGATGATGTTAGGCATCAGGCATGCGATAGAGTCGGGTGGAGAAGGTTCCTTGAGGCCCTATGCACCACGGAGGTGTGACAGGACAAAAAGAAGAAGAATAACACTTTAAGCCTGAATAACCTACATATAATTAAGTTCTTAATCAATAAAATACATTGTCACAGATCAGCGGGTTCAAGCATAATGCTTTTCGTTGTCCCTCAAGCCTACGGCCTTCTCGCTGAGGGTCCACAGGAGGGCCGCCTTGTTCTCGTCTTGAGCCAAGGGCGAGAGGGGCAGAATTTTGCAGTCCTTGAAGTACTCCCCTGTCACATTCTTCACCGAATCTGACACACACAGCATCATCTGCGTCTGGGTTCCTTCCCAAAGACTCTGGATAAAAGAAACGCAATTAGATTTTTTTTAGTTTTAATCCTAGGGATAAGTTTCAGGATGTCTAACAACTTCGCTGGTTCTCGGGATGCCACTTTAGCCCTCAATGTGATTGTTTCCCGTTGTTTTCCACATGTTTGTATCCAACAGGTTAATTTAACCCTATTACTGTATAAGAAATACTCCTCATCAAGACCTATTTATGGAGTATCTTGATGTACGTCTGCGAGACATGGTGCCTATCCGAAAAAGAAAAACGGAGACTAGAAGTTTTTGAAATGTGGTCCTTTAGAAGACTATTAGGAATTTCCTGGAGAGACGACATCACAAATGAGGAGGTTCTCCAAAGAATCGAAGGAGGAAGGCACCTGCTCGGACCTAGTCCGAAAGGCGTGCAAGATGAATCGGCTATGTCATACGACATGAAGGCCTCTTGCATGCCATATTGGAGGGTATGACCGAGGGGACAAACTCTAGGGTACGCCCACGCCGAGAGTACCTGGAGGACCTGTTGGTGGACGTGCGCTGATGCAGATTTCAAAAGAGCCGCACAAGACAGGGAAGAATAGAATAAAAGAATAGAGGAAATTGCTGCAAATCAATCACAGGATTGAAACCAGAGAGAGAGAGAGAGACTGTATAAAATATTTTATTTTATTCTCATGACATGTGATAGATAGTTAGTCTATAGCCATTTTCATTGTCACGTGAATTTTACCAGACCAAAGATAGCTTGAATTTTTTCACGCCGTCATCACCGGGATTCGAACCCGGGACTCGGGTTGCTTTGGCAGTCATAGCTGTTGCCACTCTGCCGCGAAGCCCGTTTTTTTATCGTATCGATGAAATTATCATAAAAAAAATCTGAAAGGAAATCCCTAGGGCGGAATTATTTTGTTTTTATTTTTTATTATATTATATTATTATTATAAAATTACCATTTTTTCAAACGTTATAAATGAATATGTAAGCGATATAAAAAAATTTAATCCATTGTATTAAATACGAATCTTCTTGAATACCTGTAATACCAATATTTTACATAAATATTTAAGGATTTTTTTTGTATAGAATCACGTTTACCACCTCTAATCCGTATGTTTATAAAGGAATAAATTTACAATGGTTGCACCAGCCTGTCGATGCCAGCGAGCCTGGCGAAACCGGTCGCTGTAGAAATAAAGACAAAAATGGAAGTAGTTAAAAAAACATCGTTTTACTTAATTATTATTTAAAATGAACTTCCATCAAGATTTCAGTAAAATCATTTGATTATCTTAAAAATGCTACGTAGCTTACTAACCATCACGCCGTTTCCCCGAAAGAGTAGGCAGAAAGAATGGACTGCCACACTTTAACTGATGCGGCACTCCATCCTTCTCTTTTCGCCCCGCGGGAGACGCGGTGTGATGGGTTGCGAACCTCATCGTCACCAATAGGCTAACTAACCATCACGCCATTTCCCGGAGGGGCAGGCAGAGAGGATGGATCGCCACAATGGCCTGTCCTGGCATACCTCTCGGGCTTACTCTAAATTCATACATCGTACCATGCACGCACGTCGATTATTCCGACTTCGAATGTGGCCGCCTTTTAGTAATTGATTAATTTGGTCATGCCATGTTTTCCTCGGTCGTCCTCGGCTTCTTTTCCCACTCACGCTACTTGTATACAACTTTTTAACCATTCTACTCTCGTCCATTCGTTCCATATGTCCAAACCATCTCAGGGATCATTTTTTAATTTTATTCATGATACAGACATCTGCCTAACATAAACTAACTAACTAACCATCACGCCGTTTCCCCGAAGGGGTAGGCAGAAAGAATGGACTGCCACACTTTTCTTTCCTGACATATTTCTCTCGATTCCTCAACATCCATACATCGTGTCATGCACGCGCGTCGATTTCTCTGACTCTTCACATGGCCGACATTCAATTTTTGATTTATTTGATTGTGCCACGTTTTCCTCGGTTTTCCTCTATTTCTGGTTCCATTTACATCATTAACATATATTTTTTTTACCATTCTTTCTTCATTCATTCTTTCCATATGTCCAAACCATATTAATGATCCTTTCATTATTTTTTCATGACACCATAATTCGCACCGCATTCACTTCTTATATTTTCATTCGACACTCTATCATACACAGAATATCCACACATTTACATCTGCCTTACATTTCTTTCTTATTTCGTCGTTCGGTATTCTCTCATACAACGTTTTCCCGCACATTCTTCTTAGTGATCTCATTTCTACGGCGTTTATCCTGCTTTATTGTCAACAATAGACATCTCCCGTAATTCGATTAAGAGCGCACATGCTTTCAACGTCTTCCCGCCCGCTGGACCGACGATATTATAAGGGCTGCTGGACGTGGATGGATTATGGCGATGGATAGGAGGCAGTGACGTGCTTAGGGAGAGGTCTACGTTCAACAGTGGACGACAGACTGATGACAAAAGAGTCGGTTTAATACGAGTAACACAAAATAACATATACCTTGCCAAATAAGCTGCAAGCAATGCGGATAAATAATTTCCGCGCGGATGTAGCTCCTCTAAATATTTCCGTCATAACAAAACCTGGGTTTAGACAATTCACAGTGACTCCTGAAAAGAAATTAATCAATTCATTTATGTTTATTGTTGTTTAAACTTCATATTAAATATTAGCATTAAATAGTTTGCACATTGAAATGAATAGATTGCTCTTTAAAACGAATAAAATGCTTTTTAAAATAAAAGTTTAAAGTTTGAAATTAATGATTGCACTTCGAAATTAATAGTTTACACTTTCAAATTAATAGTTTGCACTTTTAAATTAATAGTTTTGACTTTGAAATAAATAATTTGCACATTGAATTTAATAGTTTGCACTTTAAAATTAATAGTTTGCACTTTGAAATTAATAGTTTGCTAACTAACTAACCATCACGCCGTCTCCCCGAAGGGGTAGGCAGAAATAATGGACTGCCACACTTTTCTTTCCTGACATATTTCTCTCGCTTCCTCAACATTCATACATCGTGTCATGCACGCGCGTCGATTTCTCTGACTCCTCACATGGCCGACATTCAATATTTGATTTATTTGATCGTGCCACGTTTTCCTCGGTCTTCCTCTTTTTCTGGTTCCATTTACATCATTAACACATAATTTTTTTACCAGTCTTTCTTCATTCATTCTTTCAATATGTCCAAACCATCTTAATGATCTTTTCATTATTTTGTTCATGACACCATCATTCGCACCGCATTCACTTCTTATATTTTCATTTGGCATTCTATCATACACAGAGTATCCACACATACTCTATCATACATTAATAGTTTGCACTTTGGAATTAATAGTTTGCACTTTGAAATTAATAATTTGCACTCTGAAATTAATAGTTTTTACTCTGAAATAAATAGTTTGCACTTTGAAATTAATTTATTGCAATTTGAAATTATTATAATAGTTTGCACTATGAAATTAATTGTTTGCAATTTGAAATTAATATTTTTTATTTCCTATTGTTAACTATTCAACTGGTAAGACGAACAGTGTTATGATACTGGTGGTGACGTCAGTGGTCACATTTCTCGGAATTCGTGGGGCTAATAGACCCCTCGTGGACTCTAAAGAGTTGAACTTGGCAGAAGTCATTACAACATGGCGTATTACGTCATTTTTAAGGCATAATTTTCGTGTATGAACTTACCTAAAAGTGTATGATGTATATTATATTTGGTACTATACCTGTTCTTTTAAGCAAGTGAGCTAAGTGTGTGGTAAAGTAGATATTGGCAAGTTTGGATCTGCTGTATAGAAGTACATCAAACCACGAACAGTCGTTTAAATTATTAAAATCCAGTTGAGAAAGTCTATATGCACATGAAGACACGTTTAATATACGGCTGGGAGCGGATTGCCTTATCTTACCTAGAAATAAAAATATAAATATTATTAACACATTGTAATCGGGAAACGTAAAAATACGTTTCAATGCCAAGTGTTGAAAATACGGTAAATTAAATTTTTACAACTAATTGCTTTTAAGCTATATACTCTTATAATTTGTTTGATAAATTATAGCAAAGGCTTCATATGGGTAACTAAAGTTATCTATATAAAATATATTAAGTGTAAAAAATGTATAAAAATTATAAAAAATATATATAATAAGAAATAATAGAATAATGATGAAAAATAATGGATACGTCATTTTTTGTTATTTGATAAACGCAAGTGAATTTTGGATTATTTTATAATGACGATCTAGTTGATCAATTAAATGAATAATGAATACAAATTAGATCTCTTAGACGAATGTGTGAACAGAAAGCTTGGCTTTAAATCCAGGGAACGAGCCTGGAAACAACCAGATCTTTTCATCATGATAATGAGCTATTTTCTACGAATTATTATTATTATTATTATTATCATTATTATCATCATCATCATCAGCATCATCATCATTATCATCATCAATATCATATCCACATCATGATCATCATCATCATCCTTAATAACAACATCATCCTCATGATCATCCTCATGATCATCCTCATCATCATCATCTTCATCCTCATCTTCATCATTCTCATCATCCTCATCATCATCCTCATTTTCTTCCTCATCATCATCTTCTTCTTCTTCTTCATCCTCATCATCATCATCTTCTTCATCCTCATCATCATCATCCTCATCATCATCATCCTCATCATCATCCTCCTCAGCATCATCCTCATCATCATCATAATCATCATCATCATCTTCATCGTAATCATCAATTTAATCATAATCCTCATCATCATCCTCATCCTCATCTTCATCCTCATTCTCATCATCATTATTATTATTTTTAATTTTTTTTTATTATTATTATTATTATTAGTATTATTATAACTATTATTACTATTATTACTATTATTATTATTATAATTATTATTATTATTAGCATATAAAGTAAGTACATTAACTGCCACCCCGAAAGCCCCTGGTTCGATTCTCGGCGATGACAGTGTGATTGTCATACTGTCATTGCTCTGGTGTAGAATTCTCGTGACAATTAAATGGCGATAGATAACCTACCTAAAATGTACATGTCATGAGATCAATAGCCTAAAAGTTGTATATTGTATAATAATTTGGTTCAAATAGCCTGCTATCTACAAATGTGTAAAGCAACGGGAAACTACCATTTAAAACACCAAGTGGCATCCAAAGAACTAGCAAAAATTATGCGCGTTTCTGCAAACCAACTCGCTTGCAATGAAACCAGCGAAGATATAAACAGTTGGCCCGATCGTTTACAAATTTTACGATCTGAGCGATCCCAAAAAAAGTTTGCCATTCCCCGTTATAGGCCTCGTAAATTCTGTTATAAAATATTAATTCGAATACGAAATGTGATTTTATACTTATATGTCAACGGAATTTTTATTACATATTAATTTTATGTATTACACATACTAACCGGAGGTTGTGAAGCGGATGTTGATCGCAGAATAGGAGTGGGGTGGCTGAAATTTAGGTCTATGACAGGAGTTTTATGTGACCCAATAATGCCTGTAAAGCTAAAAGGAAAAGTATACCAGACTATTGTCAGACCTGCAATTATGTACGGCTCCGAGTGTTGGACAATGTATAGCAGCTTTCACTAGGCAAATAGAAACGGCAGAAATGCGAATGCTTTGATGGTCCGCTGGGGTATCGCTGAGAGATAAAATAAAAAGTTCACGCATTCGGGGTAGTCTGGGAGTTACGGATATAAATAGTAAGCTAGAAGAAAGGCAGATGAGATGGTATAGGCATATAAAACGGAGACTACCAGACCACCCAGTAAATAGAGCTCTGTCTGTAAATCTTCCAGAGGGAGACCTGGGAACACATGGATGATTCAGTGCAATAGCGTCTTGAGGAGAAATATCTTGAGTGAAGGCGATACTCAGAACCGTACGAGGTATAGCCTGAGATTGAGAAGAGCCGACCCCAACAGTCAATACAGACGATGAGTTGGGATAGCGCCAGGAAGAAGAAGAAGAAGATTATCAAATCAAATCAAATCAGTTTATTAACTCAAAAGACATTACAAACAGGAAAATGTTTAAGGCATCTATTAAGTACCTACAGGTAAAATATTATAAAAATAAAACATAGTACCAGGAACGCATTAGAGATGGTTTGACATTAGGAAGACAAGATACTTTCTAAAGTCAATTCACCTTCACTTATATGAAAGACGTCGATCTCCGAGGAGACCGCGTTCACCAGACTAATTGCTCTTCCCACCGGTGTCACCAGAGGCAGATTGGTTCTAGTGGCCGGTAGGTAAAACAATCTCCTGTCACTGTCGGAGAAATCTATCAGGAACAAAAAGACCAACACCCTCTAGCACGGCCGAGTTCTCGAAATATCTCCTGATTAATTTAAAGAAATGGGTAATGAGATGCCCATCTCTTCGAAGCTGTAAAGAATTGGTTCCAAGCATTCCTAACAGAAATTATACATACTAACCAAGGAGTATATTGGTAAACAGGAACGGCCCGAAGTGATTACTTTGCATTACGATGTGCATCCCATCTTTGGTAATCTCATGGGCCACTTCCCCAATGGCAGCATTATTGAGCAGTACGTCGATCCTTGCCTCCTCTTTAAGTATTTCATTAGCGCACTGCCTCACACTGGCCAGATCCGCGAAGTCCACACGCCTCAGCTGAAAAAAATATTACTTCGATCAACTATGATAAACACAACATTTTGTTTTTTTGAAGGTATACAAATCATCATCATCAGCCGTCTGTCATCCACTGTTGAATGTAGGCCTCTCCAAAAGCCCACCACCGCCCCCTATACATTGCCGCTCCCATCCATCCATGTCCAGAAATCTTCTTCAGATCGTCGGTCCAGCGGGCAGGTGGACATCCAACTCTACGGAATCCTGTACGCGGTCTCCACTCCAGAACCCGTCTTTCCCAACGGCTGTCGGTTCTCCGACAGACATCACCGCCATTTCAGCCCGCCCATCCGTAGAGCCACCTCAGTCACCTTGGTTTGTTGTCGAATAAATTTGTTTCTAAATCTGTCCCTCAAGGTTATTCCAAGCATGGCACTTTCCATGGCGCACTGGGAAACCTTGAATCTGTAGACTAGACCTTTTGTCAATTTTGTCAACCTTTTGACAATTGGTTATACAAATACTTGTAGACAAATACGGGATTTTACCCGTTACGGGTTAATCATTAAGAATTAATTGTATCTTAATAGAGACGAAGATGATAATTACTTATTTGGAAACAGAATATGGTGGTCGAGGCGTTTACAGGACTTATGACCTGTCATTGGTTGGAAACAAAAATCAGAATCTAAAAAACAAAATATTGTATAAAAAACTGGTAAAAGTTAAAAAGCATATAAGCATTGTCTGTGATAATTGGGTTGATAGCCTTTCACGTTAATAAAGATTTTCTACTTAATGCTTACATCTAATCTCAATAGATGGCGCTAGTGTAGATTGAACTAAAATATGTGAAATATTTCTCAACATGGTAGCATACATACAACTTTCAAAAATAATTGTCAGACGTGGTGTTCGTAAGAAGGGCGGAATGGGGAATGTTGTATCACATAAAGCGATCGCTTAACCCAACCAATGACAGGTCATAAGTCCCGTAAACGCCTCGACCACCATATTCCGTTTCCAAATAATTTACATCTTCGTCTCTATTGAGATACAATTAATTCTTATTGATAAACACAGTTAAGAAATAGTAGCATTTTCTCTGAAATGGCGAACCACTTTATTTTTATATACTCGTACTTGTCCACGCCTTTCCCATGCGTCACTCTTTCTGGTCTTAACGTCGCGTCGTCCATATTCTTTGTGTCAGGCACACATCATTGTTCAAAGTGTTATGTATACAAAGCGAGGTTAAGGTGGGTTCTATTATATGACACTCACGGTAGAATCCGACACGAGGTTAAGAGGGGTTCTTTTGTTTGTTACTTACGGTTGAATCCGAGGCGAGGTTTAGAGGGGTTATACAGCATGACACTCATGGTTGTATCCGAGGCGAGGTTAAGAGGGGTTCTACAGCATGACACTCATGGTTGAATCCGAGGCGAGGTTAAGATGGGTTCGACTGTATGACTCCCAGTGTTGCATCCGAGGCGAGGTTAGAAGGGTTCTACTGTATGACACCGAGGCGAGGTTAAGTTGGGTTCTATTATATGACACTCACGGTTGAATCCGATGCGAGTTTAAGAAGTGTTCTACTGTATAGGTACTCACGGTTTAATCCGAAGCGAGGTTAAAATGGGTTCTATTGTATGACACTCATGGTTGAATTCGAGGCGAGGTTAAGATGAGTTCTGTGACACTCACGGTAGAATCCGAAGCGAAGTTAAGATGGATTATATTATATGACACTCACGGTAGAATCCGACACGAGGTTAAGGGGGGTTCTATTGTATGTCACTCACGGTTGAATTAGAGGCGAGGTTAAGATGGGTTCTTTTGTATGACACTCATGGTTGAATCCGAGGCGACCTTAAGAGGGGTTCTACAGCATGACACTCACGCTAATATTATGGTTGCCCGTCTCCTGGATGATGGCGCTCCTGACCCTCTCTCCCTTGACCATGTCCCGACACAGCATCACCACGCGAGCTCCTCTCTTGGCGAAGCCTTTAGCGCACTCCTTTCCAATACCTACAAAAACGATTCATATAAATAAGGTAACGGCACCAGTAATGGACAGACCTCTTGTTATGAACAAATGTTTTTAAAAATCTTAAATAGAAGAAATATTGAACATTTTTTCATGCTTTCAACATTGAACTATAAACTATAGATCCTTCCCTGTCTACTGACATAAATTTCATTCCAATCCGCCATTATTTTGCGAAATAACGGACATTTATACGACCCCACGCGAACGACATTTGCACAATTCATAATTTCTTGCAGAATTCATTAGTGAGGTGATTAATTACTTATGAGATTAATCACTTATTATATAATTTAATAATGCGTTTTGTAGACATATCAGAGATACGAAATCATACTAAATTCATATGTAGCTACTTGTACAGTTTGTCAAATTTGAATGTTCATTACTGGGTATCGATTTTCAATACGAACCAGTGATGGCCAAAAATGTCCATAATTGAGTATACTTGTTTACATCGCAATTAAAGTTGATTTATGACAATTTAAATCTGTAAGGTCAGGTTTCTTGTAAAATTATGCTTATGATACTGATAAAAGCAAGGGATTTAGTCATGGACATGGATGTATAATACTAGTTGTACATATGTGGATCGCAAATGAGGGTATCAATCATTTTGTGTATTTTCTTTTATAGCCATTGCTTTTATAGCAATTTTTAGCCATTGCTCTTACAGCAAGCCATTGCTTTTACATCAAGAAAAAAGGAGAAGCAGTAGGTGCAGCAGCGTTAAAGTATGGTGTACCACGCATCACTCTTAAAAATAATGTCACCGGGAAAAGCCCTGCGGTTTGTATATACAATGGGCCCAGCTACGATCCTTCCGGCTCAAGAAGGGCTCACAAGGAAGTTACTTGGTGGAAGATTAACCATCCAGGTCAGGGGGCCAGTTATCTATGAGAAACACCTTCAGATGGCCGGAAAGACCCGATAAGATTTGGTACAAAATGGAAGACATTGTGGAAAGGATTAAAGAACCTTTTATAAAATAATGGAGATGGAAAAATATTTAGCTGACATCTATGTGCCCTAAGGAGGTGGTGCTAAAAATGATTTAAACTAAAAAAAAAAGAAGTTTTTGTTATACGTCCAATACTGAATGTCCATTACCGGGTATTGTTCATTACTGGTTGTCCATAATTAAATTTTGTCTGTCCATCACTGGTGATTAGAAATGACTGTGGTCATCTAACTTTTTTTATTTCAACCTGACCCCTTTAATTATTTTCATCATTAAAAACGATTGCCAACAGACCATTCTATTATTTTTTCACATCACCCGATTTAATTTCCTAAAATTATCTTTAAAACGGTCATTAAGTCTAAAAACATTTTCTTAAACTGTCCATCACTGGTGCCTTTACCTTACATACACTTTTTTTATTTATTTTTTTTATTGTATACGACAGGTCTTTAGAACCGAATTACAATAAAACAATTGTGGTATGTACAAAATATCAGCAATTTTGGTATGTACATATCTATATGATCCTTAAAGGACGCATAGGTCATTTGGAGAATGTCCACATCGACTGACACCTCATTCAAGAGCACCATAACCCGGGTATTGTATGCTGCGCCATGACATGTGTTCTGCTATGCGGTATACACAACAGATCGTGTCTTCTAGTGCGAGCATACCTGTCCGGTGCATTGAGGCCATAACACTCTAAGAGGTATGGGCTATCAATAAGGTTACGGAGCATTTTAAATCCTAAGGTCATCAATGTACCTTTTGTTCTTGATTCGAGACTCCGGTCATAAGTCCTGTAAACACCTCGACCACCATATTATGTTTCCAATTTGCATCTTCTTCTCTATTGAGATACAATTAATCCTTAAAATGTTAGCCCGCAATGGGTAAAATCCAGTATTCGTCTACAAGTATTTGAATACATTCAAAATGTAGTTAGTTACTTATAAGTAAGTTGGCTCAATAGTAAATATAACCCACCAGCACTAGCTCCAGTAACTATAACAGTTTTTCCATCAAGTCTTTCTCTGCCCTTGTATATCCCCACCGTCAGCCTGGTGTATGCCTTCCCGAACACAATTGCACCCACAATAAACAGAAACACATACCAAAACATTTTCACTGTTTAAATCCAACATACAACAAAATGTACACTATCGTCGGAGTTAAGCTGTTGACTAACGCGGTTCCGCTTGTGATTCAATGTATACCAAAGTAACGAATTAGCTGCTAATTGTTTATCGCTTAAGTTGAATACATATACGAAAAAAATAACATGTCTATTCATACATCAAGTAGGAAGTTTCGCGTTAAAATCTATGCTACAGGGTCAAATTGGAAATATTTTTTCCATATTGTTAATGGTTGAGGTATTAGTTTTGTAAAACTCTATATTAAAATAATATTGAACGCTAAGGCTTCAACTTCCACATTCTTCTTCTTCTTCTTCCTCAGCCTATTCCCGTCCACTCCTGGACAAAGGCCTCCTCCATTCGCTTCCATGTCACTGTGTCCTGTGCTGACTGCATCCAAGTTATTCCGACGTGTGTGTTCATCATCCTTCTACCGTAGTTGCGGTCGCCCTGCACTTCTCTTTGTCGTCCACGGTCTCCTAGTCAGCAATTTTCTTGTCCACTTTTCATCCGAGCTTCTGGCTACGTGACCTGCCCATTGCCATTTTAGAGTCGCCACCCGGTGGATGGTGTCAGTGACCTTTGTTTTTTCTCTCACCGTATCGTTTCTGACTTTGTCTCTTAGGCTTATTCCTAACATGGCTCTTTCCATGGCTCTTTGGGTCACTCGTAGTTTCTAGGCATTTTGTTTGGACATTATAACAATTTCAAGACCATAAATACCAACTGGCAGAACGCAGGCTTCATAGACTTTTCGTTTCAGGTTGATCTGTATTTTCCGGTTTGGATGTAACTCATGTTTCTGAAAGCTGCCCAGCTTAGTCCAATTCTTCTTTTTAGCTCTGCGGTTTGGTTATCTCGGCCCAATCGAATATTGTGTCCCATGTTGACATTAAGCATACTTAATGAAAATAATAAATATACAAAATATACAATTTGGCTGCGAGCGGCCGAAACTAGTCATAACTAAAACGACAACACATAAAGGCATTTTTGTCATTATTTCTTAGTGCGAGCCTGGATTCCTTACAACCTAAACTTGTTAATTATTCATACGAATTCCAATGAAAAGATGTTTGTCTACAAACGTAAGAGGAATAGCCATTAGAGCTGAACCTCTGTAAGCCAGAAGATCCAAGTCCAAGTCTATTGCTCAAGTTGTGAACGTGTAAAATGTTATACTTAAAAGTCGCTATTATACCGACACAGATAGTCTTAGTTTCTAACTAACTAACTAACAAACTAACTGCCACACTTTTCTCTCCTGACATATTTCTCTCGCTTCCATACATACATCGTGTCATGCACGCGCGTCGATTTCTCTGACTCCTCACACGGCCGACATTCAATATTTGATTTATTTGATCGTGCCACGTTTTCCTCGGTCTTCCTCTATTTCTGGTTCCATTTACATCGTTAACATATAATTTTTAACCATTCTTTCTTCACTCATTCTTTCCATGTGTCCAAACCATCTTAACGACCCTTTCATTATTTTGTTCATAACACCATCATTCGCACCGCATTCACTTCTTATATTTTCATTCGACACTCTTTCATACACAGAGTATCCACACGTTCGTCTTGGAGATCTCATTTCTACTGCACTTATTCTACTTTCATCCTTCTTTTGCCAGTTCCATGCTTCGCTTCCATACATAAGGGTCGGTAGAAGAACACCATTGTGCACTGCCATGGCACGTGGCACGATCAAATCAATCAAATGTTGAATGTCGGTCACGTGAGGAGTCGGAGAAATCGACGTGCGTGCATGACAAGATGTATGAATGTAGAGGAATCGAGAGAAGTATGTGAGGACAGAGCAGTGTGGCGGTCTATTCTTTCTGCCTACCCCTCCGGGGAGACGGCGTGATGGTAAAATTTTTTTTTTAGCTAGAAGTTTATCGTAATTAATGAATAAAAAACGTTTCAACTGTTAAATTTACAACACTGTTTTAATATCACATTTTTTATTCTTTTTTTTAGAATGTCGCGACAGCTGTTTCGCCAACCGATGTTGGCATCATCATGTGTTACCAACGACTGTTTTATTTTCAGTATCGTTATCATTACAAACAACTGTTTTATATTCATTATCATAAGTACTTTTTTTTTTCATTATCCAACTTTTATCAAGTAAGATAATGTTTCTCGTCTTCTCTCAAGCCAACTGCCATCTCGCTGAGCGTCCACAGGACGGCTGCCTGGTTCTTGTCTCGGGCCACAGACGAGATGGGCAAAACCTTGCAGTCCTCGAAATACTCTCCCGTGATGTTCTCCACCGACTTGGAGACACACAGCATTATCTGAGCACTCTCCGAGAGTCTCTGAATTAGATAAAAATCAATTATTAACCCTTACCACTCCTTTGTCGAATGCCAGCCGACATCGCTATATGTACGCTACAACTCAGTTGTCGGTTAGCGGCCGACAAGAAAAAACTTGCGCGCGCGGTGTGTTTTCGCGCGCAAAATTTGACTTTCTTTTGATTATTCGTTAAAAAAACATTTAATTTCACGTTTCAATAAGATTTTGACTGTTTTCCGTTTTCATTTTACTATAAAATAATCCTTGCAAATTCACATAACCTAAAATGGCGGGAACTTTGCGTGATACGTCATGCAGAGGAGCGATTAGAGTACAAGCCCCACTTCATTGCGAAACTGGAAGAAAGGTTCTAAAGACTGTACTGTGTGAAGTAACAGAAAGATTCCAGGGGGGAGACAGGAAACAGTGTGGTTTTGTGAGACCTGTTCCATAAAACGTGGTCTCCATCGTGGTCTCACATTTTGGACCTATCCGATGTTCGCATAGTCCAAGACTCGCAAACGTAAAGGAATATGGAGAAAACAAGGGTTTGAACCTGTCGCCTCTTGATTTTATTAGAGATATAATTGATATAATTGACTGATGACTGGTACTGTTTCAAATAAAAATACTATTATAAAATAATTCTTTGTTAATAAGTATAGATATTGTGAATTTACTAGAGAAAATTACATCGCTGTACACAGAAAGCACTGCTAGTGTCAGAGTAAATGGGGATCTTACAGCCTGGTTTGATATCAATAAAGGTGTCAAACAGGGGTGTGTAATGTCTCCATGGTTGTTTAATCTATATATGGACAAGTGTATGAAAGAGCTGAAAGGGTTGGAAGCAGGTGCAAAAATGGAAGGTGTGTCAGTAAGCTGTTTGTTGTATGCGGACGACGCTGTGCTACTTGCATGAACTGCAAGCCCTGGTGTCTATAATAGTATGTATGAGGTATGCAAGCGATACGATTTGATGATGAATGTGAATAAGTCTAAAGTAATGATTTTCGAAAAAGAAGGAAGCATGACAGTCTGCAACATTAGTGTAAATGGTGAAAATCTGGAACAAGTGGATGAATTTGTTTATTTAGGAAGTATGTTTACAAAGGATGGGAGGGTGGAGAAGGATATTGAAAGAAGGGTTGGGGCAGGCAACAGAATAAATGGTGCACTTAAAGTTGTCATCGCAAACAAAAGCCTATCCAAAAAAGCTAAGATGGCGGTGCACAATGGTGTTCTTGTGCCGACCCTTATGTATGGAAGTGAAGCATGGAACTGGCAAAAGAAGGATGAAAGTAGAATAAATGCAGTAGAAATGAGATCTCTAAGACGAATGTGTGGCAAATCTGTTTATGATAGAGTGACAAATGCAAGTATAAGAAGTGAATGTGGTGCGAATGAAAATGTTATGAACAAAAAATAAGGAAAGGGTCATTAAGATGGTTTGGACACATGGAAAGAATGAGTGAAGACAGAATGGTAAAGAAGGTATATGTAAACGGCGTGAACGGAGCTAGAAATAGAGGAAGGCCGAGGAAAACGTGGCGCGATCAAATCAATCAAATATTGAATGTCGGTCACGTGAGGAGTCGGAAAAATCGACGTGCGTGCATGACAAGATGTATGAATGTAGAGGAAGCGAGAGACGTATGTCAGGACAGAACAGTGTGGCGTTCCATTCTTTCTGCCTACCCCTCCGGGGAGACGGCGTGATGGTGAGTTAGTTAGTTTTTTACTAGAGAAAAGCTATTTTCTCCAAAAGGTATTTTCAGATAATTATTATGAATAAAAACGTCGGTTTTCTAGAATTTTTATTATATTTTACGAAATGACATGTTTCGCCTTTCTAAGGTGTTAATTAATCATTATATGGTGACATCACTCATAGTGCTTCTCGCTGTCCCACAAGCCGACGGCTTTCTCGCTGAGGGTCCACAGGAGAGCCGCCTGGTTCTTGTCCTTGCCTGCAGACGAGGTGCTCGTGACCTTGCAGTCCGTGAAGAATTCTCCCGTCACCTTCTCCACGGATTTGGACACGCAGAGCATTATCTGGGTCTGGGCGCCTTCCCAGCAATTCTGCATAACAAAAATGCTGTCCTGATACAAGTATTCACCAATCGTCTCAACATCACCCATGGAACATCATGCAATGCTTTAATAGAAGATTTAAAAAATAAAAAATAAAACCCGGGTCCTAAGAACTCTTTATAACTCCTATGAAAATAAAGTAACGGATCAGAGATGTGACCAAAGTTACCGATGCAGCGTGCAAAATAACTTCGTTAAAATGGAATTAGATCGGTCAAACAACGGATGATCAGTGAACTAGATGTACCCTGGAGTGACGAATGAGAACCGGTTCATTTTCACATTACACATAAGCTACTTTTAGTATTTTTCATTCATATATGAAGATTCCATTATTAATTTCAGGTAAGGTTTTTAAATTTACAGTTTATAGACAATTATTAAGCACACTCCCAAACGTGCCACCTATATATCTGAATTTTGTGTTGCTCGGGCTTTCACAGTAGCAGGTCCGTCCGCCTGGAATATGCTTCCTGCACGCCTCAGATACATTGACAATCCGACAGACTTTAAATCTCACCTAAAAACCCACCTTTTCAAAATATTGCATAAAATGTAAACAATGGTTGTCTGATTGCTGTTGTCACATGCACCTTTCATGACTAAAAACATTGTCAAAAACATTGGCGCCCTTGAGGTGAGCTATTCATGAAAACGAGGCTATACAAATTAGCCTAATTATTATTATTATTATTAGTCAGAAGCAGGCTCGAGGGAGGTGCCGTGATATGGAGACCTCATGAGACTCAGTATCCTCTCATGTTGGAGAGGGTTCAAAAGAAATTCTTGAGAGCCCTATACATGAGAGAGTACGGGGTATATTCTTAGCTCTATCCAACGGCATTTCTCTTGGGTATGCTGGATTATAACTCCCTCGAATTGAGGAGGGAAGGATTAATGGTAACATATTTTTCAAACTGATTCGGGGCTCTATTGAGAACCCCTATGTTCTGGAGCAAATAGGTATTTTTGTTCCTGATAATTACCTGCGACAGCGCCGACATCTATTGTTCTTTGCTTCAGCATTAATAAATTTTTGCCCAGAACATTAATCAACAACAAAAAATGCATCACATATTTACACTTAATAAAAGTAAAGTTACATAAATACCTTGCCAAGGGTCCAACACATCAAATTGAAAGCAATCTGCCCCAAGGATGGTGAATCTCTGAATATTTCAGTTAAGACCAAACCTGGATGAAGGCTATTAACAGTCACACCTGGGAAAGAGAATAGTTCATTAATTTCGGACTTAATTCATTATTTACCACCTATTTGGTCTGTTCTACAGAGGATTGCTCCTGTAAGATGGATTCACAGCTCTGCCGCACTTAAGATAAACGCATTAACTAAGGTTTGACGCTTTTCGATAAAAACGCGTTTCTTTTCTAACGAAAAACTTTTTATTTTTATTTTGCTTGTATCTCAGGAACTACGTACGATACCGACATGAAAGTTGTACCAAAACAAAAAGAAAAGGGTTAAGAATACTAAAAAATACAAACCTATATAAAAATAAAATATAAACTAACTAACTAACTAACCATCACGCCGTCTCCCCGAAAGGGTAGGCAGAAAGAATGGACTGTCACACCTTTACTTATACGGCACTCCATCCTTTTCTTTTCGCTCCGCGGGAGACGCGGTATGATGGGTTGCGAACCTCATCGCCACCAATAGGCATCTCCCGCGCACACTTCGAGCGTCCAACACCCACAAAATAAATCTAAAACAAATAATATAAAATACAATGATATAAAATAAAATAACAAAATAAAATTAATTTAACACAAAATGTTCTTTTTAGATGGAGCACATATTATTGTCTATTTAATTTATGTTCCACGAATCCACTGTTTTTTTAATTTAGCACATAATGTGATGTATATGTATTGTTGAAGAATTGAGGTATAAGCTCAAAATATAATATAAAATGCAATATTATTATAAAAATAAAATATAGTGTACATAATTGAGCCTCTAATAATTTTAGGCCATAATAACTAGTCATTAACGCATCAACTACCCGACTTGATGCATTTATGCTTAGTAAATCAATTTACCTCAATTCTTCAACAATACATATGATAAGTGCAACTTACATCACATGATGCATTTACGTTAAGGAAAATAGCTATTTGAATACAAATATTGTAAAATCTTGTAAAATTAGTGCGTTTCCTCAAACATAGTGCATTTATGACTAAGAAGCTATTGAATGCTAGAAAACAAGTATGTACTAACTACAGCTAGTGAGTTCTTGATAAGTAAAACTGCACTCAAAGTCTTAGTTAATGCGTTTATGAAAACTACAAAACCGAGAAAATGAAGAAATCATGAAATGTTCCTTTGAGAAAATTGTAGATCTCGTTTTCCTGATACCAGATAATGGAATAACTCAATTTCGACAAAAACCTTAGTTGATGCGTTTATCGTAAGCGCGGCAGAGCAGCTGTCCTTCCATCTTTTAGGTGGTCTGGCCCTGGGGCTGATTATGTATTCAAATATAGACGAGTCTGGCCGTGTCCATTATTTGGACATGACCGTACTAATCCCTCCTTAGCTGTATAATATGTGTTATAATATCCTCAGCCTCACATATCTCTCTTATTCTGGTGTTCCTCACGCGATCTCTTACCTTTTAATCGGAACCCATTGAAGTCGTAAGATGACAACTACATATTTATCGGAACACATTGAAGTCGTAAGATCACAACTACATTTATTAGAACCGATTCACGTCGTTGACAAATACATTAACACGTTTCTTTGTACCGCCCTGATAACTAACTTACTAACTAACCATTACGCCATTTCCCCGAAGTGGTAGGCAGAGAGGATGGATCGCCATAATGCTCTGTCCTGGCATACCTCTCGGGCATCCTCTACATTCATACATCGTACCATGCACGCACGTCGATTATTCCGACTTCGAATGTGGCCGCCTTTTAGTAATTGATTAATTTGGTCATGCCATGTTTTCCTCGATCGTCATCGGCTTCCTTTTCCACTCACGCTACTTGTGTACAAATTTTTAACCATTCTTCTCTCATCCATTCGTTCCATATGTCCAAACCATCTCAAGGATCCTTTTTTAATTTTATCCATGATACCTTACATTTCTCTCTTATTTCATCGTTCGGTATTCTATCATACAACATTTTCCGGCACATTCTTCTTAGTGATCTCATTTCTACGGCGTTTATCCTGCTTTCATCCTTCTTTTGCCAGCTCCAAGCTTCACTTCCAAACATGAGG
This sequence comes from Lepidostoma basale, assembly GCA_022606425.2. Lineage (NCBI taxonomy): Eukaryota > Metazoa > Arthropoda > Insecta > Trichoptera > Lepidostomatidae > Lepidostoma > Lepidostoma basale. Next base: position 1,862,566 of record JAHDVF020001106.1, on the reverse strand, counting down.
GTTGGCACTAGAACTCCATTGTGTAGTGCCATTTTTGCTTCTGTTGATATACTCGTATTTCTGTGGATATATCTACCGCCCTGACATGTTCTTAAAAATATCTCTGAATTATTTATATAATAAAAGTAATTGTTACCTGTTCCTTTCAATTTGTTGGCTAGATCTATTGTAAAGTAGACGTTGGCAAGCTTAGAGTTGTTGTACACCGTGGAGGGGAAAGTACTTCTCAACTTGGCATTCAAGTTGTTCAAATCCAGCTTAGCTATCCTATGGGCATCTGAAGACACGTTGACGATACGGCTGGGTGCAGATTGTTTTATCTTCCCTGTTAAAAAAAACATAATCTAACTGTCATCTATCTTGTAAGCATTCTCAAATCAAATCAAATCAGTTTATTTACTCAAAAGACATTACAAACAGCATACATGTTTAAGGCATCAATTGAGTACAGGTAAAATATTATAAAAATACAACATAATACCAGGAACGCATTAGTGATGGTTCGACATTAGCAAGACAAAATACTCTCCAAAGTCAAGAGTATTTGTCCCCTGAACGTACTTTCACTAACATGAAAGACGTCGATCTCCGAGGAGACCGCGTTCAGCAGACCAATTGCTCTTCCCACCGGTGTCACCAGAGGCAGATTGGTTCTGGCAGCCGGTAGGTAAAACAATCTGTGCTGTCGCTGTCGGAGATATCTATCGGGGACAAAAAGACCAACATCCTCCAGTACGGCCGAGTTCTCGAAGTATCCCATAATTAATCTGAAGAAATGGGTAATTAGATGTCCATCTCTTCGAAGCTGTAGAGAATTGGTTCCGAGCATTCCCAGAAGAAATGCCGTGGGATAGAGCCACGGATAACTACCATACTCCCTCATGTAGAGATACCTCAGAAATTCTTATCATTATAGGCGTAAGTTATCTCAACCATATTACAATATCTGTTCTTTTTGCATTAAAGTATTTTGGGGACATTACCCGGAGAAATCAGGATAACCTTAAAAAGGTCATCATCATGGGCAAAGTAGAGGGAAATTTATTTATTTGAATAAAAATCACAAACATTACAGACATATAATTCCAGATCGTTATAACATAATAAGATTTTATAAGAGAACCATAAAAAAAACATTAAGATTAAGAATTAGAAAGAATAATAACATTGATATTGCATCCCTGAGGCAACTCTCAAAGATTTCTGAGATATCTCTACATGAGAGAGTTTGGTAGCTATCCGTGGCTTTATCCCACTGCATTCCTCTTTCGCATGCTGGGGACCAATAGTTTGCAGATAAGAAGAGATGGGTGCACACTTACCCATTTCTTCAGACTTATCAGGGGATTCTTTGAAAACTCTGTTATCTTGGAGGCTATCCATCTTTATGTTCCAGATGGTTATCTTCGACAGGGTCAGCACAGACTGTTTTATCTCCCAGCATGCAAAACCAACCTGCCTCTGCTGAACATGATTGCTTCGGAGATTGACGTCTTTCATATTCGTGAAAGTACGTTCAGAAGACAAATACTCTTGACATTGGAGAGTATCTTGTATTCCTAATCTAGAACCATCTCTCATGCGTTCCTGGTATGGAATATTTTTATGTTTTACCTGTTCTCAATAGATACCTTAAACTTAAATTGGTGTTTGTAATATCTTTTGAGAAAATGAATTGATTTGAATTGATTTTGAAATTCAAGACCAACATCCTCCAGCACTGCCGAGTTCTCCAAATATGATGGTTCCCAAAAGAAATGCCATGGGATAGAGCCAATTCTCACTTCATGAATAGCATCTGTTTTAGATTTGCCACGAATGAAGCCAAACTGGCCATCAGTTATCTTCACAATATTCTGCAGTCCTCAACATATCACCCCTTCCCACAATGATGAAGAGCTAGATTTTGAATTATAAAAGGGGGTTGAGGAAAGGTTTATTTTTCAATATATTGTTATAACAAATTAACACATACCTAGAAGAATGTTAGTAAACAAGAAGGGTCCGAAGTGATTACTCTGCATGAGATTTTGCATGCCATCCTTGGTAATTTCATGTTCCAATGTTCCAATCCCTGCATTATTGAGTAGCACATCGATCCGTGTCTCTTCTTTAAGGATTTCATCAGCGCATTGTCTTACACTAGCCAGGTCCATAAAATCAACTCGCTTCAACTGAAATTTATTATTATTATTTTGTTGAAAAAACTCCATACATCATTACAGCGTAAGCCAAATCGATGTAAAGGGTGAAAAAAATATATATCAAAGGAAATATACATAGAACGTTATGAATAAGAATATGCCAGTTATTTCCTTGCTGCCTTTATCGCAAGGGTATTCACGAATTCGCCATAATTGCGTCCAAAGAGGTCTATCTCTTTTGCAACGTCATTTAAAAGACGAATCGCTTTCAATACAGGAGAACTTCGAAGGGCCTCTGTGCGGCATTTTGGGGCATAAAAGAATATATGCACCCTTGTTCTGCTATATCCATGGGGAACGAATAGATTTAGTTCTCTCAGTATTCCTGGATTGTAAATACCTCCGGATAACAGTACAAAAAAATGCTTACTTAAAAAGATCATTCGAAGAGTGTTGAAATCCAACATTCCTGAGAGAAATAGTGAGGGGTACAAAAAAGGATTAAAGTTATACTCCCTGATAATAGTTATCATTTATATTAACAGGAATAATAACAAATCGCAATGAAGTGTATATGATGCTAGTTTCCACTTACGGCCTGGAAATAGTAACATTATCCAAAGTGCCGAAAAACTGCAAGTGATCTAAAGAGCCATGTTAAGAATAAGCATTAGAGACGGAGTCAGAAATGATACGGTGATAGAAAAACTTAAGGTCACTGACCATATCCACCCTATAGCGACTCTAAAATGGCAATGGGCTGGTCACGTAGCCAGAAGTTCGAATTAAAAATAGATAAATCATATCAAATCAGTATATTTCATCAATAGATATTACAAAAAGTATTTATAAGGCATCTATTGAGAACAGGTAAAATATTGTGTAAAGTATACTACCAGAAACGCATGAGAGATGGTTCAACATTAGGAAGACAAGATACTCTCCACAATTAAGAGTGTTTCCCTTCTGAACGTACTTTCACTAATATGAAAGACGTCGATCTTCGACGAGACGGCGTTCAGCAGATTAATTGCCCTTTCCACCGTTGTCACCAGAGGCAGGTTGGTTCTGGCGGCCGGTAGGTAAAACAATCTATGCTGTCGCTGTCGGAAATATCTATCAGGGACAAAAAGCCGCACCCTCCAGCACGGCCAAGTTCTCGAAATATCCCCTGAGTAATATAAAGAAATTGGTTATGAGTTATGAAAGTTACTCGGAGGCCGCGGACCGCAAAGGGAAGTGCAAGGCGACCGCAACTACGGTGGAAAGATGACCTAAACCAACGTTTCGGTATAACCTGGATGCATTCTGGAAGTAACAGAGTGGCATAGAAGCAAATGGAGGAAGACTTTTTCCAGTAGTGGACGGGAATAGTCTGAAGAAGAAAAAGAAATTTAATGTCTAATTTATTGGAAAGATATTATATAACATGAGATGTAAATTTTATACTAGTCATGGTTCGAATAATGCAGTGAAAAATGACCGAATCAGTTTAATTTGCTGATAAGCATTGATTCCCAAATTAGATTATGTGTTATTGATAAGTAACAGTAGTGTGGCGTTGAAACAAATGGAGGAGGAGTGAATGGGAATAGGCTGAAGAAAAAAAATAATAAAACAAAATATTCAATAAATATAACACTCCCATTGGTGGTTTAAGCACTCACTGTTAGATTGGAGTTGCCCGTCTCCTGGGCGATGGCGCTCCGGACCCTTTCCCCCTTTGCCATGTCCCGGCACACCATCACCACGCGAGCTCCTCTCTTGGCGAAATCCTTAGCAGACTCCAAGCCGATTCCTGCACAAGTAATCAATGTCACCATAAACAAATTTAAAAAATCCGCCCGTTGATTCAAATACTTATATCCCAAACCCCAGAAATCGGCCGCAGATTTTTAGAGAGTTATTTTTCTCAGGTTTGGGTTGGGCTACATACGAAAACTCCAAATCCTGCAAAATAAGGCTATCCGTTTATCGCTTAGTGCGCCTTCATGGACCAGGATCACACAACTGCTCCTAGAATCGGGAATCCCGATGATAGATGAATTCGTTCTGAAACTTGCCGAACGTTTTTACAAAGGACTCCCTTCACATCGTATCCCCACAATAAAATACCTCTCAAATTACGACCTAAACACCTCCAGCCGCCACAAGCGCCCAAACTCGATCCTCCTTCAGAGGAACACTCCGGGCCACACAAATCATGCCCCCGCATAAACTAACAACCCACCAAATCACCTTCCAACAATGTTCTCATCAGACGTAAGAGGAATAGCCATATGAGCTTAGCCTCTGTAAGCCAGAAGATCCAAGTCCAAGCGTTCCGAAAAATGGACCATAAACCTTAAACGCACTACTGCGTCCTATAGAGTTAACGAATGGGTTTGGAACAATAACATTGTCCCAATATAGCGGACAGGGTGAGAAACTGGAGTGTCGGACATTATCAGAAGAGTGGCAACACAAAAATAGCGCTAGGCAGGCCATGTCCCTCATAGCTTTGACGATAAATGAACAAAACGCCTAACTGGTGTTCTAGAACCCAGGACGTCCCCAACTTCGATGGAGGGACGACATTAAAGAGACCACCGGCACGACGTGATGCGTGTTGCCCAGGATCGACAGATATGAAATCAAATGGAAGAGGCCTAATAATGAGCTACCTCAAATAACTAATTAGATTTATATAATTGCATTTAGTATTCCTTAACGAGGTAAAAAATTTCATAATGAGTTCCAGGATACACTTTCTATTTTCTGGGCTCCCGCCAATAATTATCTTTTCCATTGTATAAAGCCACATCATTGTTAATTTGCCATACTATGCTCCTCTCAATAGAGTATATAAAGAGTAACACGCCCAAGTATAGCCACATTTGATAATGCCTTAGAAGGGCGAAACATGTCATACTCCCAAAAAATATAATAAAAATACATTTTACATACATACAAAAATACATGTTAAAATAAAACAATTGTGGTATGTACAAAATATTAGCAATTTAGCAATTGTGGTATATACCTATATGTTCCTTAAAGGACGTATAGGTCATTTGGAGAATGTCCACATCGACTGACACCTCATTCAAGAGCACCATACCCCGGGTCATTGTATGCTGCGCCAAGACATTTGTCCTGCTATGCGGTATGCACAACAGATCATGTTTTCTAGCGCGAGCATACCTGTCCGGTGCATTGAGGCTATAACACTCTAAGAGGTATGGGCTATCAATGAGGTTACGGAGTATTTTAAATCCTAAGATCATCAATGTACCTTTTCTTCTTGATTCGAGACTGCGGTACTCTGTGTTCATCAATAGATAGATCATTGTGGTGCATAAACCTCGGATATACCCCATTCATCCGCATGTAGAGGTATCTCAGAATTGTTTTCGGGATTTGTTCTAATACCTCCACATACTTGTGCTGGTATGGAGACCATACACCACTCGCGTATTCTAATTTTGATCTAACGATGCCGTTAAACATTGATGTCATCGCTTCGGGATTTCGGAACTGTTTGCAAGTTCTTAAGACAAAACCCAGAAGTTTATAGCCAGTCGATGCCAACATTACCACGTGATCAGAAAAAGTCAGCCTGAGATCAAATACGACACCGAGATCCTTTATTATGGAAACTCGTTCCAGAGCCTGATTGTTAATAGTATAAACGAAATCAATTGGTCTTGGAGAATGCGTAAATGTCATTGCAACACATTTTTTCACTTCTAGAAAAACATAAGTTTTTTCACACTTCTAGAAAAATATAAGTTTTTTCATTCGTATTAATTATCACATGCAATATTCATATATCCAACCTGCATTAGCTCCTGTGACAATCACAGTTTTCCCATTTAGCTTCTCCTTGCCCTTGTATATCCCCAAAGTCAACCTGGTGTACACCTTCAGCATCACAAGAACTCCCACAATGAAGAGAGTCACACAGCAAAACATCTTCAGTTATTTTTATATAATTCTTCTTATAATTATGTCAACTAACGCCTCCGTTTACTGATCCACTCACGGTGATAGCTTGGATTATTATGCTGCAAATTATGAATGTATTTTTTTTATCTCTCCAAATAACTATTTATCTCAATACTTTAAAGATAAAGCAGAATAAATACGTAGATTACTTAATATGAAATTCACTTTCACACTAAAATATTTGATAACTAAACAGCAAACCATCAGACCGGCTCTCCAAAGGGGTAAGCAAAGAGAATCTGGTAACCACACTGGTCTTTTCTGACATATTTACCATTGTTAAAAATAGTAGTACAGTGGAACCTGGATAATTGGCATTCCAAGGGAACAGGCCGGATTTTCATTATAATCAAACAGGCGCTAATTCTTTTATCAAAATAAAGTGTAAATCTTGTTTTTTCCTCAGCTCATTTATTTATTATGAAATTACAAATTTGACTGCAAAAACAAGTATTAAAAGACTTACATTACTCTACCGTACTGGTAAAATAATCGGAGTTTCTTTTTTAACAAGAAATCCTCGTTTTTTTCTGCAGCTAAATTGTGGATTGTTTTAATTAAAGCAATTGAGTTGAGCTGCTTTCCTCTTGCTTTTCAAACCATGATAGCGCAGTTTCTATGCTGTAAAGGCTTCTCCGTGACTGATTCGTTCTCCTTCATCATCCTCATTTGAGCTTTCATCATCATCTTAGTCCTAACTCTCTTTTTGTACCAGAGAAACAATTTCATCATCGTTCAACCCACACCCAATGTTGTGTAGGTGTAAGTTAGTCTTGCGTAGATCACGGTACAGAACGCTTCATCATCTTGGCTTGTCCGGATAATTGACGTTCCGGTTAACTGACGTCTGGATAAACGATGTTCTGCTGTATATAATGCTTAAGTATTTAATGATAATCTTCTTCTTCTTCTTCTTCTTTTAATAGATCTGACGATCTGTGACACAGAAATCATATCTCGTCGGATGATGAGATCCAGCTGTCCCTCCATCTCTTAGGCGGTCTTCCAGGTGGGCGGTGTCCGGAAGGGATTTCATAGGCGGCTGTATATGCGAGTCTGTCACCATCCATTTGGGCTACATGGTCCCTCCAGTATCTTCTTCTGGATCTACTCCACTGAACGATATCCTCTATTTCGCAGGTTTTCCTTATGTCTGCGTTGCGGACACGATCTCGGAGGGTTTTTCCAGTAATTGATCTTAGGACCTTCATCTCCGATGTTCTAAGTAGTCCCTTGGTTCGCACAGTGTCAGCCCGCGTCTCTACAGCGTACGTCATGATGGGTCGCACGCATGTTTTGTAGATTCTGATCTTGCTGTCGATACGCATGTGCTTGTTTTTCCAGACCAGATTCTTCAGGCATCCTGACACGGCAGAGGCTTTACTGACTTGTTCACATACTTCGGTATAAAGGTCACTTTGTGATATGATAATAAATGGTAATAATAATTTGATAATGTCATATAACGGCAAAACATATAATTACCATAAAATATAATAAAACTTCTAGCAAACTGACATCTTCATTGTATTAATTTAAATATTTAAGTGTTATTGTGAAGTGAAGTGAAGAAATTAGAAGAGGCGTCATATTGTCACTGCTGCTCTTCAACATGTACTCCAATTATGCCTTTATAAAGCCCTAGAAAACTCGACAATGGGAGTGAAAGTCAATGGTGAATGCATCAATAATATAAGATATGCCGATGACACCATCATCCTGGCCGATAGCATCGCAGGTCTTCAGGAGCTCCTTATGACCATTAGCAATGCAGGAGAAGAATCTGGCCTAAACATTAATATAAAAAAGACAAAATGGATGGCATTTGGCAGAGTGGATTACTCCGCTCTAACATTACGACTCGGTGGTGAACCATTGGAGAGGGTGGAACACTTTAAGTACCTGGGCAGTATGATTACATCCTCTATGGACCCAGATATGGAAGTAAAGTACAGGATCGAAACAGCCCGTAGTTCATTTAACAAAATGAGATCAATATTCTGCAATGACAACTTGAACTTGAAACTAAGGCAGAGAATGTTGAAGTGCTATGTCTGGTCTGTATTACTCTATGGCTCGGAGACTTGGACCCTTAAAGTGCACACTATGAACCGGTTGGAAGCATTCGAGATGTGGTTGCACAGGAGAATGCTTCGCATACCGTGGACAGATTTCGTCAGCAATTTGGAGGTTTTGAGGAGAGCCAATTGTAGTAGACAACTGCTAAAGGACGTTAAGGTCCGTAAGATTTCATTCTGCAGGGAGATAAATACAGTTTGCCCCAACTAATACTGATGGGAAAAATTGAGGGGCAGCGTGATCCTGGTAGAAGGCAAACGTCTTGGCTGTGCAACATAAGACTCTGGACCGGGATGAGACATGTGGGGGAGCTGTTCCGAGTTGCACAAGATAGAGAAGCCTTCGCCGGAGTGATTGCCAACGTCAGGGGGACCTGATACGGCATGCGAAGAAGAAGTGTTATTTGTATTGAGGTGTTGTGTTTGTTTCTGTATAATAAAAATTACAAATTTTAAAATTACACGTAATATATTTATTGTTTAAAAATAAAACTCTTCATTGTATTTTGTATTTGTTTATTTGTTGTCAAATGTTTTATATTTTTTACCTTATAAAAATAATCAGACTTTTTTTCGTTTCATTTTGATTTTAAGAAAACAAACAAAAAATATATTACATTGAAAATGTTACTTACAAATGAAACCAAAACATCGCGCCATTGATAACTAATGATGATATAAGAGTCTCCCTAAGTAAACACACACTCAAAATCAAAGATTCCGACACAGTACGAGAAACCATCACTTCGCAGCTCGGCGATTATGCAACTGTGTGTGCAGTGGCGGTACTCCCATAGAAGCCCAGAAGCCCGGCTTGCTTAAGAAATTTTGAATCAAAACCTCTTCTGGCTTACAGAGGTTCAGCTCTTGTGACTATTTCTCTTACATCTGATAGAAACATTGTTGGAAGGTGATTTGGTGGGTTGTTGAATTATGCGAGGGCATGATTACTTAGATTTTGGGGGTTTTGATTCAAAATTTCTTACGTAAGCCGGGCTTCTGGGCTTCTATAGGAGGTACCGCCACTGTGTGATCATGATCGAGCGAGCCATGATCCGTATGGGACACACAATACAAAAAAATTTAATTAAACTAAATCTTTTTACAAAAAGGATTAATGAATGCTTACAAATTATCTTAATAGATGGCGCTAGTGTATTTGTCCCTACCAATAGTGAAGTTATTAAAAAATATTAACATATATACAAGTTCCAAAAATTTGTCTGACGTGGTGTCGTAAGAAGGGCAGAATGGTGAATGTTGTTAAACCCAACCAATGACAGGTCATAAGTCCTGTAAACGCCTCGACCACCATATTCTGTTTCCAAATAATTTACATCCTCGTCTCTATTGAGATACAATTAATCTTTATAAAAGTATATAATACACATTTTTACTTTTGATCCGCCGTAGTAAATTTACAGGATATTACACGTTAAACACGGAGAATATATGCGGACTGCTATTGTAGCCAGCCGGACTATACAGGTTAAGAAACAATAAATAAATTTAATGTTATGTGATGTTTTTTTTGTGTATGTTAAAAATATATCTTTTTTAAATAACACTTATTTATTGCATTATAAAAATATAACAAAAAATACTAATTTTGTTTGAAACGTGATGTCGTAATATGGGATATCACTCGTAGTGTTTTTCGCTGTCCCTTAAGCCGACGGCCTTCTCGCTGAGGGTCCAGAGAAGAGCCGCCTGGTTCTTGTCCTTGCCTGCAGACGAGGTGCTCACGGCCTTGCAGTCGGAGAAGTACTCTCCCGTCACCTTCTCCACAGACTTGGATACGCAGAGCATTATCTGTGTCTGGGCACCCTCCCAGCAGTTCTGCATAACAAAAATACTGTACTGATACAAGTTTTCACCAGAATATGAACTACCGACGACATGGGTGTATACAAAATTAAATAATTTATTTCCTAGTAACAAGTTTTTCAAAGTGAAAAAATTATGTTTCTTTGTTCGACACATTTTCTGTCCTGACGTACTTCTCTCGAATCCTCTTCATTCATACATCGTGTCATTTCTCTGACTGCTTATCTGACCGACATTTAATATTTGATTGATTTGATCGTGCAACGTTTTCCTCAGGCTTCCTCTATTTCTAGCTCCATTCACGTCGTTTACATATATTTTCTTAATCATTCTGTCAGTATCTATATGTACCAGGTATCGTAAATGTAGTATATATAAAACCATAGTTATAGCAGAGCAAGGGGGCATATATTATTTTATGCCGCACAGAGGCCCTTCGAAGTTCTCCTGTATTGAAAGTGATTTGTCTTTTAAATGAGGTTGCAAAAGAGATTGCCTCATTGGATGCAATTATGGCGAATTCGTAAATACCCGTACGATAAAGGCAGCAAGCAAATAACTGGCTTTTCCTATGTATATTTCCTTTGATATTCTTTTTTTTCACCCTTTACATCGATTTGGCTCGCGATGTAATGATGTAAGGAGTTTTTTCAACAAAATGATAATAATAATAATATGTCTGTATACCATGTGTATCGTATATGTCTATGTCTGTATATCATGTGTATCGCTAATAGTGATGCAACGGATTTCTGCTTCCGCAACATTCCGCATGTTTTTTGACATCCGTTTCTGTTTCTGTTTCTGCAATGTTTATAACGGAAATTTGAACGGAACTTTGAAGAATCCAAATTAAGTATGAATGAAGACCAGCAAGACTCGATCACAAATAACGAGAATGACAATCTATTTTTGGAGACACAGTCACAACTTCAGGAGTGCAAAAAAGAAAAACGATTGCCTTTACAAGAGGATCCTTTTATATGGTTCATACAAATGTACTAGTCTTTTGCCATTAGTGCGCCAATATGTATCGGCTCTTCTTGTAAAAAAATATCATTTTATAATAGTATTTGCAATTCAGCTTCCGCATCTGTTTCCGTTTCTGTTTCCCATAAAATTTACTTTTTATGTCAATTTCCATTTCTGCTTCCGTTATGACACTTCCGTTTCATCACTAATCGTTAATGCCTATGGCTGTATACCACGTGTATTGTAAATCTCATTACTGTGTCCGTGTACCATGTATCGTAAATGTTTTGAATGTCTCACTCGTAAATGTCATAGAAATCAAAAAATAATGAGTGGTTAAAAAAGACCTAACCAAAATAGTTATTATTGAGAAAAAAAATATTATGATAACAAAAATAAAATCATATAAATACCTTGCCAACGATCCAACACAGCATATTTAAAACAATCTGCCCTAAGGAAGGCGAATTTCGGAATATTTCAGTCAAAACCAATCCTGGATGGAGGCTGTTTACAGTCACACCTGGGAAAAAGATGGTTCATCAACATTCTGTTTAACACCCATTGTCCGATAGGCTTCATTTGCCGTAAAAATAGTTATCTTATATTTATTGAAGTCGTAAGACGACAACTACCTGTTTATTAACATTCTCGACAAATACTAGTCTATCGAAAAATCGATTGAGATTGTAAGTCGACAATTATATGTATATCGGTAAAAGCCGTTTTATCGGGACCAAATGAAGTCGTAAGACGACAACTACCTGTTTCTTCTTCTTCGCGTGCCCTATCAGGTCCCTCTGACGTTGGCAATCACTCCGGCGAAGGCTTCTCTATCTTGCGCCACCCCGGAACAGCTCTCCCACATGTCTCATCCCAGTCCAGTCTCTTATGTTGCACAGCCAAGACGTTTGCCTTCTACCAGGACCATTATTAGTCGGAGCAAATTGTATTTATCTACCCGCAGAATGTGACCCAGATATGAAATCTTATGGGCCTTAACTTCCTTTAGCAGTTGTCTACTACAATTGGCTCTCCTCAAAACCTCCAAATTGCTGACGAAATCTGTCCACGGTATGCGAAGCATTCTCCTGTGCAACCACATCTCGAATGCTTCCAACCGGTTCATAGTGTGCACTTTCAGGGTCCAAGTCTCCAAGCCATAGAGTAATACAGACCAGACATAGCACTTCAACATTCTCTGCCTTGGTTTCAAGTTCAAGTTGTCATTGCAGAATATTGATCTCATTTTGTTGAATGAACTACGGGCTGCTTCGATCCTGCACTTCACTTCCTTATCTGGGTCCATAAATGATGTAATCATACTGCCCAGGTACTTAAAGTACCTATTTATTGAAACCAATTAACGTAGTCGGCAAATAGTTTTTACAACATTTTGAATGTATACAAATACTTGTAGAGGAATACTGGATTTTACCCATTGCGAGTTATCAATTCAATGATTAATTGTATCTCAATAGAGACGAAGATGCAAATTAATTAATAAAAAGATCTTCTGCTTAATGGTTAAATCCAATCTTCATAGATGACGCTAGTGTGTAGATTGAAACTAACATGTGAAGTTGGTGTTACATATTAACATATATATAACTTCCAAAAATTTGTCAGACATGGTGGTCGTAAGAAAGGTGGAATGTTGTATTACATAAAGCGTGCGCTTAACCCAACCAATGACAGGTCATAAGTCCTGTAAACACCTCGATCACCATATTCTGTTTCCAATTTGCATCTTCGTCTCTATTAAGATGCAATTAATCCTTGGAATACTAGTTAATTGAAAAATCCATTGAGATCGTAAGTTGACAATTATCCGATAATCGGTAACTATTGAATTATCAGAGCTTATTGAAGTTGTAAGACTATAACTACTTATGTATCGGAACCTATTAATTTCATAAGTCAAAAACTTTCTGAACACGCTGTTTTGGCACGCACTGCTGCGTTCTTAAAAGTATTAGACTAAATTATTATAGTAATAATAATAATGGTAAATTATACCTGTTCCTTTCAATTTGTTTGCCAGATCTATTGTGAAGTAGACATTGGCAAGTTTGGAGTTGCTGTATACTATGGAGGGGAAACCTTCTCTCAGCTTCGCGTTCAAATTGTTCAAATCAAGCTTTGCTCTCTTATGGGCAATTGAAGACACGTTGACAATCCGACTGGGAGCAGATTGTTTTATCATTCCTGTTGATTAATCAATATAAAACTATAATCCATCTTGTAATACTTATTCTTATTTATTGTTTCTTAAATTATAATATTAACTGCCTATTAATTATTTCTGTTTTCTTGAAGGTTTTTTATATTTCGTGGGATTGGCATGTTTCTCTTGCTCAAATAACAATTAATAATACTTGGAAAGGTGATACGTGTCATTCGCGTTAAATATAAATCTTCTAGAAAATGGCAGTACACAATCGAGTTCCAGTGCCAACCCTCGTGTATGGAAGTGAAGCTTGGAGCTGGCAAAAGAATGATGAAAGCAGGATAAACGCCGTAGAAATGAGATCACTAAGAAGAATGTGCGAGAAAACGTTGTATGATAGAATACCGAACGATGAAATAAGAATGAAATGTAAGGCAGATGACTGCATAATGGATAAAATTAAAAAAGGATCCCTGAGAAGGTTTGGACATATGGAACGAATGGATGAGAGTAGAATGGTAAAAATGTTGTACACAACCAGCGTGAGTGGAAAAAGAAGCCAAGGACGATCGAGGAAAACATGGAATGACCAAATTAATCAATTACTAAAACATTCACATTCGAAGTCGGAATAATCGACGTGCGTGCATGGTACGATGTATGAATGTAGAGGAACCCCGAGAGGTATGCCAGGACAGAGCATTGAGGCGATCCATCCTCTCTGCCTACCCCTCCGGAGAAATGGTGTGATGGTTAGTTAGTTTCTAGAGAATATTTGTATTCATTAATTTTAATTGCAAAATGTTCTTTTATTGTGTCTTAAACAATTATAATATATAAAAAAAACTCCAGTATTCTCTAAGAAAAACTCCATATTAGTCATTAAAATAAGTGAAAACCTCTGATTTATTAACTAACTAACTAACCATCACGCCGTCTCCCCGAAGGGGTAGGCAGAAATAATGGACTGCCACTTTTTTCTTTCCCGACATATTTCTCTCGCTTCCTCAACATTCCATACATCGTATCATGCACGCGTGTCGATTTCTCTGACTCCTCACATGGCCGACATTCTATATTTGATTTATTTGATCGTGACACGTTTTCCTCGGTCTTCCTCTATTTCTGGTTCCATTTACATCGTTAACATATACTTTTTATACCATTCTTTTTTCATTCATTCTTTCCAGATGTCCAAACCACCTTAATGATCCTTTCATTATTTTGTTCATAACATCATCATTTGCACCGCATTCACTTACATTTTCATTCGACACTCTATCATACACAGAGTATCACACATTCGTCTAAGAGATCTCATTTCTACTGCATTTATTCTACTTTCATCTTTCTTTTGCCAGTTCCATGCTTCGCTTCCATACATAAGGGTCGGTAGAAGAACATTGTGCACTACCATTCTAGATTTTTTGGATAGGTTTTTGTTTGCGATGACAACTTTAAGTGCACCATTCACTTTGTTTCCTACCCCAATCCTTCTCTCAATATCCCTCTCCACTCGCCCATCTCTTGTAAACATACTACCTAAATACACGAACTCATCTACTTGCTCCAAATTTTCACCATTCACGCTAATGTTGCAGACTGTCATGATTTCTTCTTTTTCAAAAATCATTACCTTAGACTTAACATAATTAACATTCATCATCAGATCATTTTGCATGCATACCTCATACATACTATTCACCAGGACTTGTAGTTCATGCTCGTTGTCTGCAAGTAGGACAACATCAATTTTGTACCTATATGCAAATCGTTTTGTTTCATTTACAATTTAATTCACTTTTTAGAACAAAAGTATTTCAGACCGTGTTCATTGACTGCCTTCGTGGCAGAGTGGCAACAGCTATGGCTACCACACCGAAGGTCCCGGATTTAGGGAAGTGAATAAAAATTCTCACGCTGCCTTTGGTCTGGTAGAATTCAATGAAAATAAAATATAATAGTTTCTAGCTACCTTTCACGTGTCATGAGAATCATAACTAAAAAAATGTATTAATTAACCCGACGATCGCCGTAAGCACACATGTGCGCTTTACATAAACGATAAGCGCAGCTGTGCGCGCTTCGCAATATTCGAAAGATGTATTTCAAAACTAATTCCGATTTTCTCACAACGACATCTGTGAATATTTTAAAATTGATATTTTTCGATAGTTTGGGAGAAAATACGTGGCGTATCGGCGCGCTGTTTCTACAAACATGTGGCGATAAATGGGTTAATTCAGTTCAAATAACCTCTTCATAAAAAAACGTGGAAAGCAACGGGAAACTGTAACATTAAAGGGCCCAAGTTTCTAATGCAAAACAATCCCTAAGATTGGAACTTTAAAAAGATTTTAATTACCTAGAAGGATGTTAGTAAACAGGAAGGGTCCGAAGTGATTACTCTGCATGAGGATTTGCATCCCGTCCTTGGTAATTTCATGGTCCATACTCGCTGCTCCAGCATTGTTGAGCAGCACATCGATCCGCGTCTCTTCTTTAAGGATTTCATTAGCGCACTGTCTCACGCTGGCCAGGTCTGTGAAGTCCACTCGCTTCAACTGAAATGTACAATATTTTAGCCGTTTAATAACCAGATGGTATTAGTATTGTTATTATGGTCTTCTTAAACGTGGACCTTAACCACTTTAATAAAGTGATTTTATACAACGTTTTAAAAGTGTTTCATTCTAATTTTTATAAAATAATAAGTTAATGCTTGACAGTAACAACTAATATATTGTAAAATTGCTTCAAATTTAAACGTATAAATATGTAAAATATTATATTTATGAGATGTTTGCTGCCATGAAAACTGATAACTTTTTATAAGAAACATCTATCGACTGTCATGCAAAGCTTTCAGGTAAATCTCTGTAAAATCAATAAACTGTAATATTCATTCTTCTTCCCAATAGATGTCTCTATATCGCGTCTTAGCAAGAATAACGTGACATTTCGAAAATCAAATCCGCCGTGTTCAACATTATTTTCTACAAAAACATGGTATTTTTAAATTGAAAAATAAAGAATTTATGAGGGAAAGAGACAACACAACAGTGGTATATTGTGTCACGTTGTCTCTTTCAGACGGGTTTTATGATTCATTTTTAAATATTTAAATTTTTCGAGATAACACGTTATTATTGCAAAGAGGCGATATATATTTCATATTTTAGATTATTTAGATAATTTGATTTCTTTCTAGATATTATTTAGACGTAGCACAGTGGCAACAATTATGACTCCCGCACTGAAGGTCCCGAGATCGATTCTCTCGAGTCGAGTCTTTGGTATGGTAGAATTCACATGACAATAGACATGGAGATATAAAATAGCTACAAAAAAGAAACAGACATAAATTTGAGCGAGTTAACTCACTCATTTTGTATGGCCGGCAACAGAGACCGAGTATACTTGCTTAGACACCTCTTCTTCTTTTTCTTCAAGGGCCCTGTCGGGTCCTCGACGAACCTGTCCCTGTCCTGCGCCGCTCGGAACAGCTATTCCATACTTCGGATGCCGTTCCACTCCCTCACGTTTCGCAGCCAGGAAATTTGTCTCCTTCCGGGCCCTCAATTTTTCCTTCCAATATCAGTTGGAGAAGGTGGTACTTTGCCCCACGCAGAACACGACCCAGATGTGAAATCTTCCGAACCTTGATATTTGACAACAGCTCCCTGTCAACTCTAGCTCGCCTCAGGACTTCGGTATTGGTAACCATGTCTGTCCAGGGAATTCTGAGCATTCGGCGATAGAGCCACATTTCAAATGCTTCCAGTCTGTTCATTGAGTTGACTTTTAAGGTCCACATATCACATCCATACAATAAAACAGACCACACATAGCATTTGATCATTCTCTGACGGAGTTTCAAGTTTCAAGTTTAGCCACTTAACCGGTTGAATAAACAAGTATTATGATAAATCTATTAAATAAATCAAATTAGTTATAATGGCATAACACTCACAGTAAGATTGGAGTTGCTTGTCTCCTGGATGATGTCACTCCTGACCTTTTCACCCTTGGCCATGTCCCGGCAAAGCATCACCACGCGAGCTCCCCTCTTGGCAAAGTCCTTGGAGGACTCCAACCCGATTCCTAAAGAATGAATCAATGTAACTAATGTAATCAATGTAAATATAATCAGTGCCGGATTAAGCCAACGCCTGCGGTGAAGCCAATATTAGGTACTAAGAGGCCCTGCGTTTTGTATTGTAATTAAATCAAATAAAAATTTCAATTACCAACTAACCATCAAGTCACACTTCTCTTGATTCCTCAAGATTCATATACAGGGTGTCCGGTGGCAGAATTAGGATTTAAATATTAAATAAAAAGTAAACTGCAAAGGATATACCTACATTTATTTTAATAACTATTACAAAGAAGAGAAGTGCGGATTTTATTTCTTAGAAATTCTTCTTCTTCTTCTTCCCTTTTTGTAGACTCAGGAGTCTGTTATTTCAGGCGGGTCCTCTTGAGATGCTGAACTCCAGCTTTCTCTCCACCGTTTCGGGGGTCTTCCTGGTCGGCGTTGTCCGTTTGGCGTTCCATGGAGAGCTATGTGTGGTATTCTATTTGAGCTCATCCTTTCTACGTGTTCATGCCAGTATCGCCGTCTTTGACGTCCCCATCTGACCACATCTTCGACCTCGCAGATTTCTCGGATTGCTGTATTCCTAACTCGATCACGTAGGGTCTTGCCAGCTATAGCGCGGAGCGTTTTCATCTCGGTTGTCCTGAGCATGCTCTTTGTCTTGACAGTGTCTGCCCTCGATTCAATGCCATATGTGAGGATTGGTCGCACACAGGTCTTGTAGATGCGTACCTTGCTGTCAGTCCTCATGTCCCTGTTTCTCCATATGACATCTTTCAGGCAGCCTGCAACCGCTGCAGCCCTATCCACTTTAGAAATTATTTCGTCTAAATGTAGACCGTCACGTCGGACACACTCTTGGAATCTGGCCTCAGTATTCCGTGCCACTCGCTGGAGAAGTGACGTCGGGATGCCATTAACTTCGCGAACAATATTTTCTTTTAGTGCATAGATGGTCGCGGAGTCGGTTTCATACACTTTACTTTTGAGGTACCCCCACAGAAAAAATACCATAGAAGTGAGATCTGGCGACCTGGGTGGCCAGGGGATGTCATCGAAACGGCCAATCAATTTGTTAGGAAACAAATCACGAAGAAGCGCCATCGTCTCTCTAGCAGTGTGAGGCGTGGCGCCATCTTGCTGGAACCATGTGTGTGAAGTAGAGGCAGGATTATCTCACATTTTTTGGCAAAAAATAATCGTTAAGCATGCGCCGATAAGAAACCCCGTTCACAGTAATGGCTTGCCCTCGACGATTTAAAAAAAAAATAGGGCCCGATTATTCCACTGCTTGATAATGCACACCACACCGTCGCTTTGGGACTGTGAAGTGGCTGTTGATGTTTTAAACGTGGGTTCTGTCCTTTAGGTGACCAATAACGGGAATTCTGCTTATTTACAATGGGCTTCATCACTCCAAAATATAGTGTTTACGTACGAAATCGCTCTAACATTGCCTCGCAGAAAATTTCACCCGATCACAGTATCACGCACTGCTTTAAAATTTTCAACACTTTTGTTTTCAAATTTTGTGACATATCCGACTTGAAGATGTTGCCTAGCCTTCCGAATGCTGACCAAGAAAACAACTATCAATATCCTTGATTTGACCTCCTCTTATAAAAACCAAACAATTAACCAAGATAAAAAAAAAAATTCGTTTTTAAAAAGAATTTTGACAGGTGTAAAAATAATTTTTTCATTTGTTCCAATGACAATTTGAATAATTTCTTCAATATTATTTTTAAGTTCTTGCTGGTTAAGTGCCTAATTACAGCTAATTAAAAAAACGGTGGATACGTGTAACATATATTAAATAAACACAAAAGTCCGGATCGTCCATGTCAATATGTGCAACATCGAAAAAAACATTATGCGTTATTACATTATGTGCTAAATTAAAAAAACGGTGGATTCGTGGAACATAAATTAAATTGACAATATGTGCACCATCTAAAAAGAACATTTTGTGTTAAATTTTTTTATTTTGTTATTTTATTTTATTTGTTTTAGATTTGTTTGGTGGGTGTTGGACGATCGAAATGTGCGCGGGAGATGCCGATGAGGTTCGCAACCCATCACACCGCGTCTCCCGCGGGGCGAAAAGAGAAGGATGGAGTGCCGCATTAGTAAAGGTGTGACAGTCCATTCTCTCTGCTTACACTTTCGGGGAGACGGCGTGATGGTTAGTTAGTTAGTTAGTTAATTTGACAAATTAGCCTAATTATTATTATTATTATTATGCATATACAGTCCATTATTTCTGCTTACCCTTTCGGGGAGACGGCGTGATGGTTAGTTAGTTAGTTATAAACAAATAAATGCACACTTTTTAAAGACTAACAAAATCATTTGCGCTATAATATTCCTCATTTATGATCACACACAAAATTGATATATCTGACCTGCACTAGCTCCTGTGACGATAACAGTTTTCCCATCCAGCCTCTCCTTGCCTTTGTATATCCCCATTGTAACCCTCGTGTACACCTTCAGCAGCACAACGATCCCCACAACCGAAAGGCCCACACAACAAATCATCTTAAAAAAGTTATTCTTATAATTAGAATGCCAACCAACGTCTCTGTTCACTTGTCCACTCGCGCTGATCACTGATGCATGGTACCTACAAATGAAGATTATGGTTCTTATCTACCCAAATATATATTATCGCAAAAATTTACAGATAAAAGAATTTGAATACCATGATGGGCGTTCCTAATACGAAATTACACGTAAGTAAAAGTAATCCATTAGAGTGTACGTGGTGCGAAAACGATCCATGGTCTTCCGAATAACTTGCTCGGATGGACGATTATGTCGAATGTAAAATGGACGTGGTGCACGATAAGTTTAGCGAACCGAACCATGATTCTCAAAATAAATTTGCACAAATTGCAAGCGCTGTTCTGACGTCAGTCTATTTACGGTGAAATGGCAAAACGTATTGACTACAAATCAACTGTCAACTGTCAAATTGACAGTCTGTAGAAACAATGTTGCTAGTTTAAAAACCAAACCTTTAAAAAAAAACACCCTATACTTAGCATGATTAACATATTTAATATCTAACTAACTAACTCACCCTCACGCCGGCTATTTGAAGGGGTAATCAAAAATAATGTAGCGCTACATTATTCTTTCTTTATACCACATTCATACATCGTCTCGTGCACGCACGTCTATTTCTGTGACTCCTCACGTGAACGATGATTTGATCATACCACTATTTGTTTTTCTTCTATTTCATATTCCGTTTAAATCGTTCACTTATTGCACTTTCTTTTTCATTCTATTTTCGTTAATTCTTTCCATATATCCAAACCATCTTAACGACCCAGTTATTATTTTTTTCATAACACTATCATTTGCGCTGCATCCACTTTTTATGATTTCATTTGACACTCATGACGACCTTCGTGGCCGAGTGGTAAGTGCTTTGACTGTCACACCGAAGGTTCCGGGTTCGATTCCCGGCAATGGCAGTATGATTGCCAAACTGTCTTTGGTCTGGTGTAAAATTCACGTGACAATAAAATGGAGATAGATAAGCTACCTATCGCATGTCACGAGAATCAATAAGATAGCTATACCCTTTACTTTGATTTGGCTCGCGCTGTAATGATGTAAAGAGCGATTCAACAAAATAATGATAATAAAGGGGTAGGCAGAGATAATAGACTGACACACTTTCCTTTCCTGACATATTTATCTCGCTTCCTCAACATTCATACGTCGATTTCTCTGACTCCTCGCGTGGCCGACATTCAATATTTGATTAATTTGATCGTGCCATGTTTTCCTCGATCTTCCTCTATTTCTAGTTCCATTCACATCGTTAACATATACTATTTTTACCATTCTTTCTTCATTCATTCATTCCATGTGGCCAAACCATCTTAATGATCCTTTCATTATTTTGTTCATAACACCATCATTCGCACCGCATTCACTTCTTATATTTTCATTCGACACTCTATCATACACAGAGTATCCACACATTCCTCTAAGAGATCTCATTTCTACTGCATTTATTCTACTTTCATCATTCTTTTGTCAGTTCCATGCTTCGCTTCCATACATAATTGTCGGTATAAGAACAGCATTGTGCACTGCCATTTTAGCTTTTTCGAATATACTCGTACACATACATATTTATCACACCTTCATCTAAGAGATCTAATTTCTACTGAATTTATTATATAATACTTTAATCCCTTTTTGAAACTTCAATGTTTCACATCCATATATAAGGGTCGGTACAAGAAAACCATTGTGAACTGCCAACTTAGTTGTTTTGTGTAATTTAAGTGTACCATAACTTTATGAGGCCCCCTGCGGTATGGAAGTTTCCATCAATATACAGAGTATTGATGCCTTTTGTATGTGTTCCACCAAAACCGCAGATCATATTCCGTGTTTGTCCTGCTGCTTTGCAAACCAATAGATTCCAAGGCTTACTGAACCACTCAAGAGTTTCCTGCATGGTCTATTAGGCTGCCAATACAACATCGTCTGCTTAGAGGATGCACCATAGGGGCGTGTATTGTATCACCGTTGCTAAGTGATCTATAACAAGGTTAAAGAGAAGAGGACTTAGAACTGAACCTTGAGGAACTCCTACGTTCACATTGAAATCCTTACCTTTTCCACCCGAACCCATGACTTCTGTTGTGATATTGTCATGCAAAACAAACAAACAAACCATCACGCCGTCTCCCCGCAGGGGTAGGCAGAGAGAATGGACTGCCACACTACTCTATCCTGGCAAACCTCTCTAGGTTCCTCCACATTCATACAACGAGTCATACACGCACGTCGATTCCTCCGACTTCTAACATGACCAACCTTTAAAATTTGATTAATTTGTTCATGCCAGTTTTTCCTCGGTCTGCCTCGACTTCGTACCCCATTTACATCTTCACCATTCTTTCTCCATCCATGCGTTCCATATGTCCGAACGAACGCAGCGATCCTTTCATAATTTTGTTCATAATACCTTCTTCCGCTCTACATTCCTTTCTTATATCAATCACCATTTGAGATTCTGTCGTATATCGTTCTAACACACATATATCTTAGGGACCTACCGCAAACTTTTCTGTGCATTTGTCGACTTGCAAAAAGCATATGATTACGTTAATAGAGAAAAGTTGTGGGAAATATTGTCTGAATATGGAATAAGTACAAAACTGATCACGGCAATTAAGTCGCTATACACAGAAAGCACTGCTAGTGTCAGAGTAAATGGAGATCTTACAGCCTGGTTTGATATCAATAAAGGTGTCAAACAGGGTTGCGTAATGTCCCGTGGTTATTTAATCTGTATATGGACAAATGTATGAAAGAGCTGAAAGGGTTGGATGTAGGTGCCAAAATGAGCGGAGTGTCAGTAAGCTGTCTCTTGTATGCGGAT
Source organism: Lepidostoma basale (assembly GCA_022606425.2). NCBI lineage: Eukaryota > Metazoa > Arthropoda > Insecta > Trichoptera > Lepidostomatidae > Lepidostoma > Lepidostoma basale. The sequence goes on along the minus strand of JAHDVF020001106.1, from coordinate 1,839,870 downwards.
GACGCTGTCCTTCTTGCAGACAACGAGCATGAACTACAAGTCCTGGTGAATTGTATGTATGAGGTATGCATGCGAAATGATCTGATGATGAATGTTAATAAGTCCAAGGTAATGATTTTCGAAAAGGAAGAAATCACGACAGTCTGCAACATTAGCGTGAATGGTGAAAATTTGGAGCAAGTAGTTGAGTTCGTGTATTTAGGTAGTATGTTTACAAGAGATGGGCGAGTGGAGAGGGATATTGAAAGAAGGGTTGGGGCAGGCAACAAAGTGAATGGTGCACTTAAAGTTGTCATCGCAAACAAAAACCTATCCAAAAAAGCTAGAATGGCAGTGCACAATGGTGTTCTTCTACCGACCCTTATGTATGGAAGCGAAGCATGGAACTGGCAAAAGAAGGATGAAAGTAGAATAAATGCAGTAGAAATGAGATCTCTTAGACGAATGTGTGGATACTCTGTGTATGATAGAGTGTCGAATGAAAATGTAAGAAGTGAATGCGGTGCGAATGATGATGTTATGAACAAAATAATGAAAGGATCATTAAGATGGTTTGGACATATGGAAAGAATGAATGAAAAAAGAATGGTAAAAAAAGTATATGTTAACGATGTAAATGGAACCAGAAATAGAGGAAGACCGAGGAAAACGTGGCACGATCAAATAAATCAAATATTGAATGTCGGCCATGTGAGGAGTCAGAGAAATCGACGCGCGTGCATGACACGATGTATGAATGTTGAGGAACGAGAGAAATATGTCAGGAAAGAAAAGTGTGGCAGTCCATTCTTTCTGCCTACCCCTTCGGGGAGACGGCGTGATGGTTAGTTAGTTAGTTAGTTTTTAAATTCAGTAATAATTAAAACAAAATTACCATTTTTTCAAACATTATATATGAATATGTAAGAGATAATAAAAATTAAAACCCATTGTATTAAATACGAACCTCCAAGAATACCTGTAATACCAATAGTTAAATTCAGAAAACTTTACATAAATATTTGAAGATTATTTTTGTATAGAATCATGTTTACCACCCCTTATCTGTATGTATAAAAAGGACTAAGTTTACAATAGTGTTACCAGTCTGTCGATGCCAGCGAGCCTGGCGAAACCGGTCGCTGTCTAAATAAAGACAAAAGTGGAAGTAATTAAAAAACATCGTTTTATTTAATTATTATTTATAAATCTGTTTGTTATAAAACACGTATTTTGTATGAAACGAGTTGTCTGAATATGGAGCATCACTCGTAGTGCTTCTCGTCGTTCCTCAAGCCGACGGCCTTCTCGCTGAGGGTCCACAGGAGAGCCGCCTGGTTCTTGTCCTTGCCTGCAGGCGAGGTGCTCGCGACCTTGCAGTCAGCGAAGAACTCCCCCGTCACCTTCTCCACGGACTTGGACACGCAGAGCATTATCTGGGTCTGGGCGCCCTCCCAGGCTGACTGAATAATAAAAATATTATCTTAACATTCATAGAACAGGTTCAAGTATCTAGGCATAGTCCTGGTAGGAGGAGCTGATCTGCGAGAAGAAATACAAGCCCAAGTAAATCAAATCAAATCAAATCAGTTTATTAAATTAATAGACATTACAAGAGCCACAAGAGCTAAACCTTTGTAAGGCAGAAGAGATTTTTATTCAAAATTTCTTACGTAAGCCGGGATTCTGGGCTTCTATGGGAGTACCGCCACTGATTAAGAGTAAGATGAGAATCTATAAAGCATGCGTAAGACCAATAATAACATATGGAGTCGAAGCAAGGCCAGACCAAACAAGTTTTGAGGACTTCCGAAATGAAGACATTGAGGACGATAGCAGGCAAGACACTGAGGGATCGCATGAGGAACACCAGAATTAGAGAGATATGTGAGGTTAAGGATATTATAAGATGGAGCAGACAGCGAAAAAGGGACTGGTACGGTCATGATAAAAGAATGGACACCACCAGACTCCCCTATATTGCATTGCATAATCAACCTCATGTGTCTCGTCCTCGTGGAAGACCTCCTAAAAGATGGAAGAACAGCTGGGAATCTACCTCACAGGAGGAGCAACACTCTGGAGAACATACCACATAGGTCTACAATATGACAAAGGAGCTTCTGGCTACGTGACCTGCCCATTGCCATTTTAGAGTCGCCACCCGGTGGATGATGTCAGTGACCTTTGTTTTTTCTCACACCGTATCGTTTCTGACTCTGTCTCTTAGGCTTATTCCTAATATTCCTCTTTCTATGGCTCATACAGTACTTAGTAATTTTTAATTCGTAATCATGCTAAACAAATTTTTTATATTTATGTTTAAATATAACTGATCAATTATTTAGAAAATTATTTTACTTGGTGGGTTTGTTCTGATCTACTTTTCTGTTTATAATGTGTCTTTTATATATACTGTTTTTTTTTTTAATTCATTTCTGCTCTTTCTAAAACCTGTCCTCCATCCATCCCATCCCATTTTTTTCATTTTTACATAACATTTTCCCGCGTCCCTCATACACTATCTTTTACCTGTTTTAAAATATAGTTTGTTATATATTTGTCCTATTGTGTATTGTGTATGTGTGTTTTATATAATTTTAATGTGTTTTTTACTAATTTAAGGTGTGTTTTATGTAATATTTACTTCTGATTTTATTTAATAATAAAGAGATGTGAGGCCGCGCGGGAGATATATAAGGTTAAAAGAATAGATTAAATGTGGTCTGTCATCCTTTTAATTGATGACAAGAAAAGGCTAAATTAAATTAACGTAAGTCCCGGATGGACAAGGAGCAGGCCTAGACAGTGCAGCGAGACTGACGAAAGGGCGACGCTGCGTCCTATAACAGTCTCGGGTGGTGGTGGGAACCTTATATGATCAATTATTTGTGATGCTATCCATATTTTTTAACCCAGAAAAGAAAGTGTTTGAAGTATCACAAAGTGTTATATTAAGCAAATTTATGATTAAAAATTGAATAGGAAAAATACCTTGCCAATGATCCAACACATCATGGAGTAGAAAATCTGCCCAAAAGATGGTGAATCTCTGAATATTTCAGTCAAAACCAATCCCGGAAGAAGGCTGTTAGCAGTGACACCTGGGAAAGAAATTAGTTCATTAACTAACTATTAAAACTAACTAACCATCACGCCCTCTCCCCGAAGGGGTAAGCAGAAAGAATGGACTTCCACACTTTTCTTTCCCGACAAATTTCTCTCGCTTCATTCATACATTGTGTCATGCACGTGCGTCGATTTCTCTGACTCCTCACATGGCCGACATTCAATATTTGATTTATTTGATCGTGCTACGTTATCCTCGGTCTTCCTCTATTTCTGGTTCCATTTACATCGTTAACATGTACATCGTTAACATGTACATTTTATTACCATTCTTTCTTCATCCATTCTTTCCATATGTCTAAACCATCTTAATGATCCTTTAATTATTTTGTTCATAACACCACCATTCGCACCGCATTCACTTCTTATATTTTCACTCGACACTCTATCATACACAGAGTATTCACACATTCGTCAAAGAGATCTCATTTCTACTGCATTTATTCTACTTTCATCCTTCTTTTGCCAGTTGCATGCTTCGCTTCCATACATGAGGGTCGGTAGAAGAATACCATTGTGCACTGCCATTCTAGCTTTTTGTTTGCGATGACAACTTTAAGTGCACTGTTCACTTTGTTGCCTACCCCAACCCTTCTTTCAATATCGCTCTCCTCTCGCCCATGTGATGTTTTGTTCATCACTTGTGAAGGATGTCTTAATAAAAGTAATTGTGAATCATACCTGTTCCTTTCAATTTGTTTGCCAGGACTATTGTGAAGTAGATATTGGCAAGTTTAGAGTTGCTATACACCGTGGACGGGAAATGACTTCTCAGCTTGGCATTCAAGTTGTTCAAATCCAACTTAGCGTACTTATGGGCACCTGAAGACACGTTGACGATGCGACTGGGAGCACACTGTTTTATCTTCCCTGTTAAAAAAATAATTATCAAACTGTCATCCATCTTGTCAACATTCCTAAAATAGGAAAATTATAAACAATCTGTCTGCCATCATGTCAATCTTCCTAAAAATCTGTCATCAATCCTGTGAACTTTATTAAAATTTCTTCTTCTTCTTCTTCTTCTTCTTTTGATAGATCTGACGATCTGTGACACAGAAATCATATCTCGTCGGATGATGAGATCCAGCTGTCCCTCCATCTCTTAGGCGGTCTTCCAGGTGGGCGGTGTCCGGAAGGGATTTCATAAGCGGCTGTATATGCGAGTCTGTCACCATCCATTTGGGCTACATGGTCCCTCCAGTATCCTCTTCTGGATCTACTCCACTGAACGATATCCTCTATTTCGCAGCTTTTTCTTATGTCTGCGTTGCGGACACGATGGTTTTTCCAGTAATTGATCTTAGGACCTTCATCTCCGATGTTCTTAGTAGTCCCTTGGTTCGCACAGTGTCAGCCCGCGTCTCTACAGCGTACGTCATGATTAAAATTTAATAATCAAAAACAAACTGTCTTTTCCTTTTTTTTTATTTCTTGGTAGAAGTTCATTTCAATATACTATGCTTTTTACATAGGCAAAACAGGACGAACTTTTTAAACACGTATCAACGAACACAAACAATCTTTCACCAAACATACGTTTTTTTTAATTTGACCATAGTTTCCATAAAAATGACACAAAATTCTACACACAGTTAACAATAGCAATAAATTAAACAAACTAGAAAATTTAGAAATCCTCAAGTCGGTGAAATTGGGTGAAAACATAATTAATAATCAGATTCCTCCTTTTTTCTCCTTAAATACTTTGTCTACATTTAATCTCCCAAGCTCCCATTCCCAATCAAATGCAAATTAATTATTTATTAATTTCAATATAAATTATGTCTTTTCAAATGTATGTTTTTTCTAAATTACATTTTTTTTTATATTATCATCGTGTATTATTATTTATAAGTTCTTACTGTTAAAAAATAATTGTTAGTACCTACTTATAACAAATAGCCCAGGTTAATTTTTAAATTTGCAATATTGAATCGAATTTTAAATGCTTTTTTTATTAGTCTTTCTTTGTTTAGTTTTTATTATAAAATTATATATCAAAATCAATTCCCTAAATATACGACTATGGAATTCCACAGTGTTAATGCCTCAGCGTTCAATAAGTTAAACATTATTATTATTATAACACGGTTTGTCTCAAAAGAAAGGTCTGTAGGGGATCCACATAAGTGGACTTCGACGCTGAACCAGCATATTCCATGACACGAATAAACACAAAAACGCCGACTCAGGACCTACTTATCAAATTTGATGACTTGAGGGCCCCGAATCATTCAAGTTTGGTCATTAGTTTAGGGCAACGAAGCATATAAAAGCGGTACTTCCGAACACCCAATACGTCAGCCAGTATCGCGATTTCTAAACGACACGAGTCTACGCTACCAAGTCTACGTACGAGAAACCTCCGACCTTCCTCCCGAGTACACAACTGTCTACACGACTACGTCACGAAACCTTCAACGACTCTTCGCTCCAGCCAACCGACGCTACCGCCCAGCGAGCCATCATCCTCTACGGCTCACCACCCGGACTCCGCCCCGCTGCTATCGACATCCAGCCACGCTCCATCACGAGTACATCATACTGTTTACGTGTAATTACTTGTGATCCGCAATAAACGCTGAAACCTCTGCCGTCTTTCAACTCTCACCACAAAACCCCCACAGGTTTACGACATGTGTATACTGCCCATGATGACATACGGACTAGAGACAGCAACTCTTACAGCAAAAAGTGTCCATAGGCTCAAGTGTACACAGGGGTCCATGGAAAGACAGATACTTGGTGTGAGCTTGCGTGACCGCATAAGGAATGAAGAAATCAAACGCCGCACCAGGGTTGCTGACGTCATGGACCGCGTGACAAAATTGAAATGGCAATGGGCTGGACACTTGGCTAAACCGGGAGGCAACAGATGGGTACCCAAGATACTCAGTTGGAGACCATGGGGAAATAGGCGAAGTGTCGGAAGGCCACTGATGAGATGGACCGATGATATTGTCAAAAGGGTTGGAAAATCTTGGATACAAAGGGGGCAGGATAGAGACGAGTGGAGGAAATTGAAAGAGGCCTATATCTAGCAGTGGAGGGAAGAAGGCTAGCAAAGAAGAGAAAAAGAAGAAGATAACAAGATAAAGAGCATGGTTACATCAAGGCAACTAGTGCGATGCAAGCTTGCATTGGATAATAAAATAATAGAACAAGTGATGCATTTCAAATAGGTACTTGGGTGTTGATGTATCAAGCAGCAGTTATCTCTACAGAGAAGTAAGTGAACTAACAAACAGGGCTGGCTGCTTGACGAATGCTGTTTGGAAAAATAAAAATATGCTAAAGGAAAGCAAAATTCGAATCTACAAGACATGCGTACGTCCTATAATGACATGTGGAATAGAAACGAGAGCTGACACCGTCAGAACAAAAAGTGTCCTAAGAACCACAGAAATGAAGACTCTCCGATTCGTTGCGGGAACGACACTCCGAGACAGAGTAAGAAATTCTGAAATAAGTAAGATCTGCAATGTAGAAGATGTCGTGCGATGGGGAAGACTTAGAAGACGCTACTGGAGAGATCACGTGGAAAGAGCATGTTCTGAAAGAGTGATAAATATAGCCGCAAATAAAGTACCAACCAGTGGCGGTACTTCCATATAAGCCGAAAAGCCGGGCTTGCCTTAAAAAATCTATAATAAAACGACGTTTTTTGCGCGTTTAAACCGTCTACGAATAAAGTAATATTTTGAATTTTCGCGCGAGTTAAAGCGATTTAATTCGTTGCGTTGCAAATGACTCCGCTGACATGCGCAGAAATTAACAAAGTGTATGTTTTGTTCCACTCATACGCGCCGTATTTTATTTCACTCATACGTATCATAGGTGAGATGCCCGCGAAATCGCCTACGTCCACATGTTTTGTTTCATGTTTTCGATGGGCTTCATATTGAGCTTGCAAAATGTAAAAGGGTCCTTGTCGCACTTATGTATTTTTGGCTTGTAATCATATAACTAGGTGCATATATACCAGAAGATATCTACAATTTTTTGTATGGATTTGAAGCCGGGCTTTATCACTCTGAAGTACGTTACTATTCGATTTGTCACGAACTTCATTTCTATTGTCAGAATGTTATCTGTCATTTACGTTATGTGAAGAAATGTTATGAAAAGAAAGATTATTTAATTTCTTTACGAACATTTATTTTTAATTCGTGTTTCGGTGTTAACAAATTTATTATTATTGTCTATTTAAAGCTTATTTCTTATTAATTATATACAAAAACATGAGTTTGATGACGCAAAAAATTATTTTTCGTATAGATTTCAAATGCGCCTAAAATGGAATTCGAAATCAATTAATTTAGAAAGATAAAATTATTTTAATCTGGAAAAATGAATTATCGTGACCCTCTACTAATATTATAACACCAAGATTATTATAAATCAACACATACCTAAAAGGATGTTAGTAAACAAGAAGGGTCCGAAGTGATTGCTCTGCATCAGATTTTGCATCCCGTCCTTGGTGATTTCATGGTCCAATGTCGCCACACCAGCGTTGTTGAGCAGTACATCAATCCGCTCCTCCTCTTTAAGGATTTCATCAGCGCATTGTCTTACACTAGCCAGGTCCATGAAGTCCACTCGCTTCAACTAAAATACCATTCCAACATTTTGAACGTATACAAATTCTTGTAGACAAATACTGCATTTTACCCATTGCGGAAAAAATATTTTTTATAAGGATTAATTGTATCTCACTAGAGACGAAGATGTAAATTGCTTTCTGCGAACAAAATATGGTGGTCGAGGCGCTTACAGGACTTATGACCTGTCATTTACTTTTAACAAATTTCCCCATTCCGCCCTTCTTTATAGTTAGAAAGTTTCAATCCTGGGATTGGTTTGCAGCAATTTCTTCTATTTTTCTCTTCCATTTTTCCCTGTCTTGTGCGGCTCTTTTGAAATCTGCATATGATGAGCAGCGCACGTCCACCAACAGGTCCTCCAGGTACTCTCGGCGTGGGCGTCCCCTAGAGTTTGTCTCCTCGGTCATACTCCCCATTATGGCATGTAAGAGACCTTCTTGACGTATTACATGGCCGATCTATCTTCCACGCCTTTCGGATAAGGTCCTGAGCAGGTGCCTTCCTCCTTCGATTCCTTGAAGAACTTCCTTCTTAGGTCCAAGTTAAAGGCATAAAAATTGTAGAGACATCTCCAGGCGTAATCTAGTACTGTATGATGAGCAGAGACTTTCACAGTGCATTAATAAAGATTTTCTGCTTAATGCTTCCCAATCTTATTAGATGACGCTAGTGTAGAGTGAACTAAAAAATGTAAAGATAGGCGAAGGATTCTAGCATTCCAAGTTCCAAAAATTTGTCAGACGTGGTGGTCATAAGAAGGGCGGAATGAGGAATGTTGTTAAACATAAAGCGATCGCTCAACCCTGCCATAAGTCCTGTAAGCGCCTCGACCACCACATTCTGTTCCCAGAAAACAATTTACATCTTCGTCTCTATTGAGATACAATTAATCCTTATAAGAAATACCATTCCAATAAACAATAATTATAACAAATCTATTCAGCATAAAATAGTACTCGCTATGGCTGTATAACACTCACAGTGAGATTGGAGTTGCCGGTCTCTTGAGCGATTTCGCTCCTGACCTTCTCTCCCTTGACCATGTCCCGGCATAGCATCACCACGCGAGCTCCTCTCTTGGCGAAGTCCTTGGCGGACTCCAGGCCGATTCCTGCACAAGTAATCAATGTAACCATAAAACAAATAAAAACTTATAATGACCCTTTCATTATTTTGTTCATAACACTTTCATTCGCACCACATTCACTTCTTACACTTGCATTTGACACTCAATCACATAGATGGGCAATCGGCCCGCGGAGCTATTTTGTCCGGCCCTGATTCATCTCGGCGAAGTAATAGAGAAATAAAATTATAATTTAATTGTATCTCAATAGAGACGAAGATGCAAACCGGAAACTGAATATGGTGATCGAGATGTTTACAGGACTTATGACCTGTCATTGGTTGGGTTAAGCGCACGCTTTATGTAATCACAACATTCCCCATTCCACCTTTGTTATGGCCATGTCTGACAAATTTTTGGAAGTTGTATATATGTTAAAGTCCTACACCAGATTTCACATGTCAGTTTCAATGCTCCATCTATGAAGATTTTGATTACATATGTTAATCTTTTAAGATTACTCTATTTACTCTATTACTCGTATATAATCTACATACTAACGCCATCTATGGAGATTTATGTTTATTAAGCATTAGGCAGAACATATTTTTAACACAATGTGAAAGGCTACCCCGCCATTAGCGCATTGTTAGAAGCCGCCTGGAGATGTCACTCCCATCTATATGCCAAACATTAGACCAGATATGATTACTGAAATCCAGTATTCGTATACAAGTATAAGTATACATTCCCAAAAAATATTGTAATAAAATTATAGTTTAAATAATGCAGATGACAAGGGCGCTTGCAGTGATTCGGCGAAACTCGTATACGCACCGAAGGAATATCACAATTTGACAAAGTTGCTTTGACGGATTTTTATAAATTATATTTGGTGGAAGAAAAATATACAAATTTATGTACATTTGCAAGAAAAATTGTTTGTCTTTTTGGCAGCACATATACATGTGAACAATTTTTTTCCAGAAGAAACACACTAAATCAAAAATTCGAACGATGATAACACATTAAAATCTCGATAATTCTATGCGATTATCATTAAGCAATACCAACGCCAATATTGAGAGTCTCGTAATTCAAGTAGGTACAAGGCCAATCTTCACACTAAATTTTGTAATCAGTATATAATATTATGTCTTTCATTATATAAATAAAAAAATATATAAAAAGTAGCAACGTGTGATGTTATCTAGCAACGAAGTAACAAATCGGGTGGTGGTCAAGGGGATAGAACGCTTGGCTTCTGATCAAGGGGACTTGGGTTCGAGCCTGGACACGACCAGATTCCTTCTTCATAATAATGAGGTATGTTCTGCTCACATTGAAGATTGTAAAATAAATTCTAATATCATTGATTTAAATCTTTGGTAATGGCATCTAAAAAAAAAGTGTTTTATTTAATTTAATATTACCTTATTATGATTAATAATTTGGTCCGGCCCTTGACAGGGAGACAGAATGATAATTTGGCCCCAGACCTAGGAAAGGTTACCCTGCTCTATCATATACAGATTTACAACACATTCGTCTTAGAGATCTCATTTCTACTGCATTTTTTATACTTTCATTCTTCTTTTGCCAGTTCCATGCTTCACTTCCGTACATAAGGGTCGGCACAAGAACCTTCGATAGTCAGTTGATATACTTGATAATAATTTATTAAACTGTTACAGGGGCATTAGAAATTTATTATCTTTTTAAGAAGCGTTGGTTCCAAAAAGATTGGGACGATTTAAGATTGGGATTATATCAAAGTAAGATACAAGAGCGCAAATTTGGCGACCTTCGTGGCAGAGTAGTAAGAGCTCTGACTACCATACTGAAGGTTCCGGGTTCGATTCCCGGCGCTGGCAGTATGATTGTCACACTGTCTTTGGTCTAGTGTACAATTCTCGTGACAATAAAATGTCGATAGATTAGCTTCCTATCAGATGTCACGAGAATCAATATATCGCACGCTTAATAGTAAACTGACCGATTATGGTTTAGGTCATAATTAAGTTAACATTAGACAGAGGCTTGTGTTAACGTTATCCATCGTTTCGCGTTAAAATTAAGTAAAAATTCCGCCAATTGACCTCCATTACACTATATCGGTCTTTTTCATTCGTGCGTGTTTTTCGACTGTTTTTGTTAAAACACCGACTCTTGTAAGATTGAGCAAAACTTGCTTTTTTGAGTTAAGCCAGTGTTCTATTAAGCGTGCGATATCAGCTAAAAACATATTGTATACAGTAATTGGGTTCAAGCGACCTCTTGTATACATTTTTTTTTCATTCTTTCTCTAACATGAGGGTATTAGTTGCAAACCTGGCAAACTCCATCATTAGATGTTTTGAGTAAATCTCAAAAAACTGATACCCTAATAAAATGCGCTTTTTTACGATATTTATTTTTTTCATCTCAACCAGTTAGTATTTTAAAAGTAATCAGCCATGAAATAATCATCATTATGTTGATAATTAAAGTAAAATAATGAATTTCATTTTGGAGTTTGCCAGCTTTGCAACACTCAAGTGGAGGTTGCCATGTTTGCAACAAACCCTATATTTTAATAGCAAAATTCTTCAGAATGAAGCCGAATTTGAAACTGAAAATCAATAAAAATTGTGTGCAAATGTATTATGAATAAGACCCAATTCATATCTCACTTTTGATTGTTGGTGGAGTTTGCCGAGTTTGCAAATAATATGTTATTTACGTATCAATTGTGTATTTTCTTTTGTTGTTGTATTGCTATGTGTGTACGGCTGGACATTTAGAGACAGTAGCGTAGCTTAAATGTGGTCTGGGTCCCCCTTGGTTGATTATTATTATTATTTAACGTAAGTCCCGCATGGACGGGGGACGGGCCTAGGGTGCACGAGTGAAGCTGACGAAAGGCGCCCCTGCGCCTATAACAGCTTCGGGTAAGCGGAGGGAGCCCTCTATGGCTCGGCCATAATGTTGTATAGGAAAAAAAATTATATGTAATCACAAAATTATGTTATCTGTGAAAAATGCAACGCGGCCATACGTTTCTATATATGTTATCTGATAAAAATGCAATGCGGCCCATACTAGATAATACAATAATTGTTTCGCTATATATCATTTTATTGCTTAATGTGTCCTTCAGTTAATCAACATTCATCACCATTTATCTAATTTTCTATCATTTATACGATTGTATCATATAATTACTCTTACAAATGCACAGTCATGCATATATGAAACATATTTATTTTTAGATTAAAAAACCCAGAAACAAAAAATTGAACTTTTCTTGTTTCAGTACATATTACATGTTCAAGTACAAAGTACAATAAAAATAATATCTTAACATTCATAGAACAGGTCAAGACCTTCAAGTATCTAGGCATAGACCTGGTGGGGGGAGCTGATCTGCGGGAAGAAATACAAGCCCAAGTAAGCGAGGCAGCTGCTATCTCTGGGGCTCTAAAATCCACAATAAGGAAAAATAAAGACATGGCCATTAAAAGTAAGATGAGAATCTAAAAAGCTTGTGTAAGATAAATAATAACATATGGCGTCGAAGCAAGGGCAGACACAGTAAGGACCAAACAAGTTTTGAGGACTTCCGAAATGAATACACTGAGGACGATAGCAGGCAAGACACTGAGAAATCGCGTGAGGAACACCAGAATAAGAGAGATGTGTGAGGTTGAGGATATTATAAGATGGAGCAGACAGCGAAAAAGGGACTGGTACGGTCATGTTCAAAGAATGGACACCATGGCATAATCAGCCTCATGGGACTCGTCCTCGTGGAAGACCCCCTAAAAGATGAATCTACCTCACAGGAGGAGCAACACTCTAGAGAACAGACCACATAGGTCTACAATAAGGAAGAAGAAGAAGAAGAAGAAGAATATAATGTTGTAATTTTACATTCTTGACAATAATTTAAGAATAAACCCCTAAATTCTGAATAGTATTACTTGGAACTAGTAAAAGAATTTTCTTCTTCTTAAAGTGCCCTGTCGGGTCCCTCCAACGTTGGCGATCACCTCGGTGAACCTATCCCTGTCCTGCGCCGCTCGGAATAGCTCCTCCACACTTCGGATGCCGGTCCACTCCCTCACGTTTCGCAGCCAGGACATTTGTCTCCTTCCGGGCCCTCGGCGTCCCTAAATTTTCCCTTCCAATATCAGTTTTAGAGATGGTACTTTTCCCCACGCAGTATATATGACCCAGATGTGAGATCTTTCGAACCTTGATCGTTGATAACAGCTCTGTCAACTCTAGCTCGCCTCAGGACTTTGGTATTGGTAACCATGTCCGCCCAGGGAATTCTGAGCATTCGGCGATGGAGCCACATTTCAAATGCTTCCAGTCTGTTCATTGAGTTAACTTTCAAGTATCCGTACAATAAAACAGACCACACGTAACATTTGATGAAAGAATTTTAGACTATTTATCTATACAATCCTCACATACGAGTAGGTGATGATTATTTAATGATGTTTTATAAATCAGAAAGGTTATAGTGCTAAAAGTGCTAAAAATAAAATGTTTTTACAAATTATTTTACAAAGTTTAATGATTTACCATATTTCAAATTTAATTATGAATACAAATGAAAACGTCGGTTTTCTAGAAATTTTATTATGTTTAATTTGAATGACATGTTTCGCATGTCTAAGGCACTATCAAATATCTACAATTGATAATGCCTTAGACAGGCGAAATATGTCATTCACATAAAATATAATAAAACTTGAATAAAACAGACGTTTTCATTCGTATTGATTATTTCAACTGTTTCTTGAACAATTATGTAAAACTCCATATTATGGTAAATAATAAGAATGAAATCGTCTCTTTTATTATTATTATTATTTTGTTTAAAAAACTCCTTACAGCATTACAACGCGAGCCAAATCGATGTAAAGGGTGAAAAAAAGAATATCAAAGGAAATATACATAGAACCTTATGAATAGGAACATGCCAGTTATTTCCTTGCTGCTTTTATCGTAAGGGTATTAACGAATTCGCCATAATCCATAGAGTTCTATCTCTTTTGCAACCTCATTTAAAAGACGAATCGCTTTCAATACAGGAGAACTTCGAAGGGCCTCTGTGCGGCAATTTGGGGCATATAATGCTTGCTCTGCTATAGCTATGGGGGACGTACATATTTAGTTCTCTCAGTATTCCTGGATTGTAAATACCTCCGGATAATAGTTTTAAAAAATGCTTACAAGTTATATTATATTATATTTTATGGGAATGACATGTTTCGCCTTTCTGAAGCATTATTAACTCAATTGGTATATATAAATAATTTTGAAATATGTTTAATCTTTAACATAATAATTTGTAAACTTCTTCTTCATCTTATTCTAGATCTTGCGATCTGTTTATGCAGGATATCAAGTTTCTTTCTGTGATGAAGACGCCAGCCTTCTCTACATCTCTTTGGTGGTCGTCCTGGTGTTTGAAGGCCCTCTGGGGTCTCGTGCATCACGATCTAAGGAATCCTCTATATGTGCTCCCTCCTGAATCGTCTTCTCTCCCTACACCATCTCACTGTGTCATCAATTTTGCAGGATCTGCGAATTTCTTCATCGGGTATCCTATCTCTAAGGGTTCTACCCACGATTGCTCCCATTGTCATCATTTCTGGAACTCTTATGAGATTTTGATTTGTAAATATATCAATATTGAATTGTCTGACCTGCACTAGCTCCTGTGACGACCACTGTCTTCCCATCCAGCCTCTCCTTGCCCTTGTATATCCCCACCGTCATCCTGGTGTAAGCCTTCAGCATCACAATCACCCCCACAATCAAGAAGCCCAAACAGCAAAAAAACATCTTCAGTTATTTTTATATTAATCCTTCTTAAGTTTAACTAACGTCTCCGTTTCCCGGTGCATTCACACTGATAGCCTTTCGTAAAATACTGCAAATTATATATTGTTTTTATCTCACCGATTATCAAAAACTTTTTCCAGATAAAAGAAAATACATACATTGATATATGTGTTTAATGAAAAATTTTGTACTTTTAGCACGACTAACATATATGCCAGTTGGTACTTATGGTCTTGAAACTGTTACATTGTCCAAACAAAGTGCCGAGAAACCACTAGTGACCCAAAGAGCCATATTAGGAATAAGCCTAAGAGACAGAGTCAGAAACGATACGGTGAGAGAAAAAACAAATATCACTGACATCATCCACCGGGTAGCGACTCTAAAATGGCAATGGGCAGGTCACGTAGCCAGAAACTCGGACGAAAAATAGACAAGAAGACTGCTGATTTGGAGACCGTGGACGGCAAAGAGAAGTGCAGGGCGACCGCAACTACGGTGGAAGCATAACTATGATGCAGTCTGTACAAGACAGAGTGGCGTGGAAACGAATGGAGGAGGCATTTGTAACGGGAATAGGCCGATGAAGATGAAAAAGAAATAAAATATAATATATTATAGTTATTTATTGTTAACTGAACAATGATGTTGAACTCCAGTCTAAAATAAAGCGTGTTTACATTTGATACTGTCTTAACAAAGCGAAACATAATATTTCTATAAAAAATATCGAAACTTCTAGAAAACTTGTTTATTTTTTATTTGTTTATTTAAAGTTTCAATCCAAGGCTTTAAGTTGCAGCTATGGATAACATTTTTACTGGTTCTTGGGATGCCACGTGGGCCTTTAACGTGGTAGTCTCCCATTACTTTCCACAATTCATATAAGTTATGTAATCAATTTGTTATTAAAAAATACGTATTTTGTATAAAACGAGATGTAATATGGAGGCATTACTTACAGTGCTTTTCGCGTTCATTTAAAAATAGAAAGAAAAAAAGTTTGTTCAAATACTTAATATCTTTATTATTTACAAATATAATTATTCTGTACTGGCGTATGTAGTTGAACTCCTCCTTAACGGCTGGACCGATTTTGATGATTTTTTGTGTGTGTTTGAGTGATTCCCTGGATGGTTTAGATTCACAATTGGACCCGGTTATAACCTTCTGGGAAGTTCTTCAATAATTGACCTTCTGAGAATAATTCATAGTTTTTTTTTACCATAGATGACGATGATGTAGAATTCTGTGTTTAAGCATGCGCAAATCTCTTGCGTTGTAGCGTTGCGTAGATTTGAAATTATTTTCGCTGTGATTCGATATTGCATGTATGGCATGTATCACAATTGAGTGCGTATCGAAAAAATGGATTGAAATAACGAATTAAATCATAAAATATATGAACTTAAACCCATACATAGTGCAAATGATGGTATCGAAAAACCGATTTTGAACCAGCTTATAGCAGGCAAGCCAACGCTCGGGCAGAACTTCATCTAGACTTGGACTTGGACTTGGATCTTCTGGCTTACAGAGGTTCAGATCATGTGGCTATTCCTCTTACGTCTGATGGGAACATTGTTGGAAGGTGATTTGGTGGGTTGTTAGTTTATGCGGGGGCATGATTTGTGTGGCCCGGAGTGTTCCTTTGTAGTAGGATCGATTTTGGGCGCTTGTGGCGGTTGGAGGTGTTTGGGTCGTAATTTGTGAGGTATTTTATTGTGGGGTTAGGATGTAAAGAGAGTCCTTTGTGAAAACGTTCGGCAAGTTTCAGAATGAATTCATCTATCATCGGGATTGCCGATTCTAGGTGTAGTTGTGTGATCCTGGTCCATGAAGGCGCACCAAACGATAAACGGATAGCCTTATTTTGCAGGATTTGGAGTTTTTGTATGTGACTCGAAGCTGCATAGCCGGTCCGCTAGTTTTAATATATAATTAATATCTAGAATTTTCATTATATTTTACGGAAATAACATGTTTCGCCTTGCTAAGGGATTATCAAATGTCTTAGATGATGCATTTTGACATGTGAAGACATCACTCGTAGTGCTTCTCGTTGTTCTTCAAGCCGACGGCCTTCTCGCTGAGGGTCCACAGGAGAGCCGCCCGGTTCTTGTCCTTGCCTGCAGACGAGGTGCTCACGGCCTTGCAGTCGGAGAAGTACTCCCCCGTCACCTTCTCCACGGACTTGGACACGCAGAGCATTATCTGTGTCTGGGCGCCCTCCCAGCAGTTCTGCATAACAAAATGACAAACGAATTCAACTTCAGACAAATCAAGAAGATTAAGAAGTTCAATTAAGATAAATCATTCTAGTCATTTTATTATTATTTTATTAAGATATTGAATAAACTTAAGTGGAAAATATACAGTGTTATATTTCAAATTCCAATTTACAGTGAAATTCCACAGAGTTAACGCCTTAACTTTCAATTTTTTTCTCATCCTTATACATTAAGCTACTCCCTTTCCACGTATTTTAAATGTTTATATATTTTGTGTTTTTCTGTTTTTTTTTTTGTAACCCTGACAATTTTCCAGCAGAAGCGAATCAGATTTGTTCAATAAAACAAAATTAAGTGCTGTACATAAGTGTTTTTAAATATTTTTAATGAAAACATAGTTTTTTCCACTTTATTCGCATAAACTCAAAACTTATTACAACTAACTAACTAACTAACCATCACGCCATTTCCCCGGAGGGGTAGGCAGAGAGGATGGATCGCCACAATGCTCTGTCCTGGCTTACCTCTCGGGCTTCCTCTACATTCATACATCGACCATGCACGCACGTCGATTATTCCGACTTCGAATGTGGCCGCCTTTTAGTAATTAATTAATTTGGTCATGCCATGTTTTCCTCGGTCGTCCTCGGCTTCTTTTTCCACTCACGCTGCTTCTGTCAACTTTTTAAACATTCTTCTCTCATCCATTCGTTCCATATGTCCAAACCATCTCAAGGATCCTTTTTTAATTTTATCCATGATGCAGTCATCTGCCTTACATTTCTCTCTTTTTTCATCGTTCGGTATTCTATTATACAACGTTTTCCCGCACATTCTTCTTAGTGATCTCATTTCTACGGCGTTTATCCTGCTTTCATCCTTCTTTTGCCAGCTCCAAGCTTCACTTCCATACATGAGGGTTGGCACTAGAACTCCATTGTGTACTGCCATATTTGCTTCTGTGGATATATTTCTATTTGCAGTAATGACTTTGAGTGCGCCATTTATTTTATTCCCAGCACCAACCCAACCCTTCGTTCGATGTCTTTTTTTCCGTCTCTTGTAAACATACTTATTACAACAGCGCATAAATTCTTAGATATATTATACATTTTCACAGTTTAAACGCCTTAAATTTATTTAAAAAACATACGTATTACAATTGTTATTCTGAGTCTCTGAATCAATGAATAAAACAATTAAATTAATTAATAATGTAAATAGAAAATACCTTGCCAGCCAGCCAACACATGACGTTGAATACCATTTGACCATAAGATGGTGCATTTCTCACAATCTCAGTATAAACCAGTCCAGGGTGAAGGCAGTTTACTGTTACCCCTTAAAACACATAAGTCAATTTGCATTTTTATTATTTAATTTCAACATTTTAATTTACGCCTGGAGACTGACTTACAGGATACAGGACTCAATCGTGAAGAATGCGACATGTTTCGCCTGTCGAAGGCATTATCAAATCAAATCAGTTTATTAACTCAAATGACATTACAAAGAGTATAAATGTTTAAGGCATCTATTGAGTACAGGTAAAATATTATACACATACAACATAATACCAGGATCGTATTAGAGATGATTCGACATTAGGAAGACAAGATACTTTCTAAAGTCGAGAGTATTTGTCCCCTGAACGTACCTTCACTAATATGAAAGATGTCGATCTCCGAGGAGACCGCGTTCAGCAGATTAATTGCTCTTCCCACCGGTGTCACTAGAGGCAGATTGGTTCTGGCGGCCGGTAGGCAAAACAATCTAAGCTGTCGCTGTCGGAAATATCTATCAGGGACAATAATATCAACATCCTCCAGCACGGCCGAGTTCTCGAAATACCTCCACATTCATACATCGAGTCATACACGCACGTCGATTCTTCCGGCTTCTGACATGACTTACCTTTAAAATTGTATTAATTTGGTCATGCCATGTTTTCCTCGGTCTAACTCGACTCCGTACTCCATTAACAACGTTAATGTATACTTTTTTAACCATTATTTCTTCACCCATGCGCTCCATATGTCCAAACCAACGAAGCGATCCTTTCATAATTTTGTTCATAATACCATTTGAGATTCTATCGCACATCGTTCTACCACACATACGTCTTAGGGACCTCATCTCTACCGCATTTATTCTGCTCTCATCTTTCTTCTGCCAGTTCCATGCTTCGCTTCCATACATGACGGTTGGGACCAGAACTCCATTGTGAATGCCCCTGCATAAACCAACAACCCACCAAATCACCTTCCAGCAATGCTCCCATCAGATGTAAGAGGAATAGCCACAAGAGTGGTACCTCTGTAAGCCAGAAGAGGTTTTGATTCAAAAATTTCTTACACAAGCCGGGCTTCTGGGCTTCTATGGGAGTACCGCTACTGGTTATGAGATGCCCATCTCTTCGAAGCTGTTGAGAATTGGTTCCGAGCACTCCCAAAATAATTGCTGTGGGATAGAACCAAGGATAACTACCATACTCCCTCATGTAGAGATGCCTCAGATTTTTTTTTGAACCCTCTCTTTTTTTCTTAAGTAAGTTAACCCTTATAATTTCCAGGATTGCGAAGTCTTCCGTTGCAGAAAAATATGGGAAACTTTGCTTTATTTATTTATTTTGACATAAACGCTGCAAGGGCTTTTACAAAAAATGAAATATTTAGTAACAAAGGTAATTAAAATTTGCACAAATAAACAGACAACTAACATATAATGGCAAAACACAAAAACGAGAATAAGGATAACATTAGAGAAATTAGAAATTACGTACATAGGATAGAAAAGAACATAACATAATATAAATTAGAAATTACGTACATGGGATAGAAAAGAACATAACATGGTCGAAATAAGAAATTACGAACATGAGATAGAAAAGAACATAACATAATAGAACTTAGAAATTACGTACATGAGATAGAGAGAAATGATATTATGGTACTCATACGTATATAATAGTAATAACAAAGTATACCTGTTCCTTTTAACTTGTTTGCCAGATCTGTTGTGAAGTAGACATTGGCTAGCTTGGAGTTGGCATACACAAGGGACGGGAAAAAACCTTTCACATTGGCATTCAAGTTGTTCAAGTCCAGCTTAGCATAACTGTGAGCATCTGAAGACACGTTGACAATCCTACTGGGAGCAGATTGTTTTATCTTCCCTGCAAAAAAATCATTATCAACTATCTATATTGTAAACACTCAACCTTTCCCTTACGGTGCTAAAATAAAAACCCGCGTTCCGATCTGGCAACGCTCACAGAACGGGCATAGGTCCACTCTGATTGCAAGCCCGAGAGCTACTGCCAATGCCGGCGGCAGTGAGAACATTGAGCTCCTCACGCTTCCACAGTGAAGTATGCAAGAGTGAGATGCGAGTATAGTGTCGCGCACTCACAGCGCTGTTTATACGCGAATTTGTTTCCGATGTTCACAAAATACCTCCGATGAACCCGATAAATTCTGATTATTATTAATATTATTTTTTATATATCAATGCGTAAATATATTATGAAGGAATACCTAAAAAGAGATATTGATGGTTATTAGAAGCAACGTGTAGAAGATACCCATTATAAGGAACGGAGGGTTAATGTAAGTAGAAATAGTTATTTAATAGTGTCCAGGCTTAAACATAAGTCTCCTGGTTGTTATCGTAGTCAGAACTCTAAGAGATCAGATTAGAAGTGAGATAATAAGGTCTGTCTGTGGTGTTGAATATAACCTTCACTAATATAAAAGACGTCGATCTCCGAGGAGACCGCGTTCAGCAGACTAATTGATCTTCCCATGGGTGTCACCAGAGGCAGATTGGTTCTGGCGGCCGGTAGGTAAAACAATCTGTGCTGTCGCTGTCGGCGATATCTATCGGGGACAAAATGACCAACATCCTCCAGTACGGCCGAGTTCTCGAAGTATCCCCTGATTAATCTAAAGAAATGGGTTTTTAAATGTCCATCTCTTCGAAGTTGTAGAGAATTGGTTCCGAGCATTCCCAAAAGAAATGCCGTGGGATAGAGTCACGGATAACTACCATATTCCCTCATGTAGTATGCCTCAGACATTTTTTCTGAACCCTCTCAAGCATAACGGAATATCTCGCCTCGTGAGGACTCCATATCACAGAATCATTTTCGAGTCTGCTCCGAACCAATGCGTTGTATAGGACTCTGAGCACATTGGGATCCCTGAAAACTCTTCCGGTCCGGACGATGAACCACAACATCCTCAGTGCAATCCAACAAAAAAGTCAGCCTACTCTCATAGATGATTCCGAGATCCTTCATCGTAGATACATGTGCCAGTTGCTGGTTGTTCATTATTGTGTATCTATGATTCACAGTTCTCAATGCTCTAGTAAATGA
This sequence comes from Lepidostoma basale, assembly GCA_022606425.2. Lineage (NCBI taxonomy): Eukaryota > Metazoa > Arthropoda > Insecta > Trichoptera > Lepidostomatidae > Lepidostoma > Lepidostoma basale. Next base: position 1,818,636 of record JAHDVF020001106.1, on the reverse strand, counting down.
TAGCATAACGCATTTAGAGAAATTGAATTGCATTTGATTACTGTGACTCCAGTAAACAATATTATTGATGTCCGACTTGATGCGAAGACACTTGCTACTCTGCCAAGTAGGTCTCTACTTGCAAAAACTTGTAAAAATCAAAACCGAAGAGGACGGGGGATGTCTGGACATCATCATTCATCCACAATTCACCATTACAAACAGTTCATACGACCTAAGCCATGATGAGGGAGAAGAAGACGACTTACCTAGAAGAATGTTAGTAAACAGGAAGGGTCCGAAATGATTATTCTGCATGAGGATTTGCATCCCGTCCTTGGTAATTTCATGGTCCATGGTCGCCACACCAGCGTTGTTGAGCAGCACATCTATCCGGGCCTCTTCTTTGAGGATTTCACTAGCGCATTGTCTCACACTGGCCAGGTCTATGAAATCCACTCGCTTCAACTGTAATACCATACATTTATTATAACAGATCTATTCAACATACAATGCAAAAGGAATTAGAGATATACTTGGTTGGGGTAGATATAGTAGAATTTCAACAATGTTAAACAAATTTTATATTCAAGAAAACTAGTTCTTTACAACACTTTGATTTTTTTATAAAATTAAGAGTAATATGGTGCCTGCATATCTAACTAAAAATGTAGCATATATAAAATACATGATTATTTGACTAGAAGTCGTGATAGATTCCGACTCCGAAGACCCAGACTTGAAAGTACAGAGAAAGATGTTTTTTTAGAGGATTTAAATTATTTAACGAATAACAAATGAGGTAAGAGATGCCGGTTCTCTTGCGACCTTTCATCAAAAATGCCTTCAATATGTTCTAAGTACCGATATTTAATGTTTTTGTTGTTGTTTTTTTTTTCATTTGCTATTTTTATATGTTTAATTGTTATGAAATGTTGTTTAATTAGTTGTAAAAGTATTTTTTTTTATAACTTTATTAAATAAATAAATAAATAAAAATGCTGTGGTGGTACAACACTCACGGTAAGATTGGAATTGCCCGTCTCTCGAGCAATGGCGCTCCTGACTCTTTCTCCCTTGACCATGTCCCGACAAAGCATCACCACACGAGCTCCCCTCTTGGCGAAGTCTTTAGCAGACTCCAAGCCGATTCCTGCACAAATAATAAACGTAACCACAAACAAGTAATAAAAAAAAAATCGGCCTCTTAATTATACCATAACACTTTCCGTAGTCTATTGCTCTGAATACAAGTGCTTTCATTGCCCAATCCTCACATTTTCCATCTCCTGACTAACTAACTAACCATCACGCCATTTCCCCGGAGGGGCAGGCAGAGAGGATGGATCGCCATAATGCTCTGTCCTGGCATACCTCTCGGGCTTCCTCTACATTCATACATCGTACCATGTACGCACGTCGATTATTCCGATCCAATTCGTCAAAGACAGCACAGATTGTTTTATTTGCCGCGCTGCAGAACCAACCTGCCAATGATTATGCCTGTGGGTAGGGCAATCTTATTGCTTAATCGGGTCGCCTCGGAGGTCGACATATTTCGTGATAGTGTGAGTTCCCTCAGGGATGGAATATCAATGTTATGACTATTTCTAATTCTTAAGCTTATTTTTTTATATATACTTCTCTTTTGAATTCTCATAATGTAATTGCAAACGATCTGGAAATATGTCTGTGATGTTTGTAATTTTTTTTAAATAAATTAAATGAAATGACTTCGAATGTTGCCGCCTTTTAGTAATTGATTAATTTGGTCATGCCATGTTTTCCTCGGTCGTCCTCGTGGCTTCTATTTCCACTCACGCAGCTTGTGTACAAAGTTTTAACCATTCTACTCTCATCCATTTGTTCCATATGTCCAAACCATCTCGGGGACTTTTTTAATTTTATCCATGATGTAGTCATCTGCCTTACATTTCTTTCTTACTTCATCGTTCGGTATTCCATCATGCAACGTTTGATTCCATCTCCTGACTCTTTCTAATTCTATTTTCTGAAGTGTTATTTTATTTATTATATATGTGTATAGACTATTGTTTGCGATGATGCTTCTTAAAAATAGCTTATACAGCCCGAAAGAAATTCTTCAAAATAAAACGGGTGCTATGGAGACCTTCCCAGCGAATTGCGAATGAGAATAGTTCGATGTTACGTACTACCCGTCTTGTTCTACGGTATGGAAACATGGACTTTGACAAAAGTTATCACTAAAAAGCTAGATTCTTTTGAAATATGGATATATCGTAAAATAGTGTTCCTTGTTTTGGGCGGCTGTATCAAGAATAGAAATAGCCATGATGCTTTCCAACCTCCGATCCCGCATCCCTTTTTATTTTTGTTAAGCGTATTTTTATGTGCAATATTGTAATTTTCGTGTGAATTAATTAGTAATGAATAAAGGAAAATAGGAGTTTATTAAATGTGGCCCTCTTGATTTCTGATACACAGTTTTTTAACGAGGTCCCGCATGGACGATGGACGGGCCTAGGGATTAAATGAGCGAATCTGATGAAAGGCGTTGTTCGCCTATAGCAACTTCGAGTAAGCGGTGGGAATCCTCTATGTCCTATGTCTTATGTCCAACCTCCGATACGAAAGGAACAACAAGAAGAACGAGAATTGTTTGCGTTAATAACATGGAACATTCTTCTCTCTACTACCAGCGCTTAAATCAAGAAACGTACACTAGAAAACCAAAATTATCCTGTATAAAACAATCATCCGAACAGTAGTGACCTATGGATGTGAGGCGTGGACAATGACAACAAAATCCGCAGAGCGACTGGATACTTTTGAGAGAAGGGTGCTACGCAAAATTCTGGGATCTGTGAATGACGGTGAAGGCTAGAGAGTGCGACATAATGACGAGTTGTACTATATTTACAAAGCTCCCAGTCTCTCCACACAGGTCAGACAGAATAGACTGAGATGGGCCGGTCACGTACAGAGGATGCCGTCATCGCGAACCCCAAAAAGATTGCTGGAGTGGCACCCAGATGGTAGAAGACCAATTGGACGACCAAGGCTGCGATGGGAAGATGAAGTTGGGAGAGATGGGGCGAAATCGTTACGAGTATCAGATTGGAGGGTCGAAGCGGAGGACAGGAGGAGTTGAAAGCGAAGAATACTGGAGGCTAAGGCTCAATATGGGCTGTAGGGCCATCGAAGAAGAAGAAGAATAACATGGACCATTCACTTTGTTGTCTGCCCCGACCCTTTTTTCAATATCTTTCTCCACTCGCCTATCCTTTATTATTATATACCAGTATCACACCTGCTATATAAGAAACTGAATACCACTGACCTGCACTAGCTCCTGTGACGACCACAGTCTTCCCATCCAGCCTCTCCTTGCCCTTGTATATCCCCACCGTCAGCCTGCTGTACACCTTCAGCAGCACAATGGCTGCCAGAAAGAAGAGGCCCACACAACAACAGACCATCTTCGATAAATTTAATAAATACTTGTTATAATTTTATTTGTTACGATGATACACTTGTGATATACCCACGTGTGATATACGTTATAGACTGTCCAAAATGATTATTTTATCTGCCCAAATATTTATCGTCCACCTTTCACGATAAAAGACAATCAATGTCGGTGCACTATGTATTTTTTTGTTATCGGCATATTTTTTGATACTAGAAAAAAATTGTGTTATATAATATTTCATGGTAGAAGTTCATTGTAAATAATATTATATTATTATTTACAATGAACTTCTACCATGAAATATTATATAACACAATTTTTTTCTAGTATCAAAAAATATGCCGATAACAAAAAAATACATAGTGCACCGACATTGATTGTCTTTTATCGTGAAAGGTGGACGATAAATATTTGGGCAGATAAAATAATCATTTTGGACAGTCTATAACGTATATCACACGTGGGTATATCACAAGTGTATCATCGTAACAAATAAAATTATAACAAGTATTTATTAAATTTATCGAAGATGGTCTGTTGTTGTGTGGGCCTCTTCTTTCTGGCAGCCATTGTGCTGCTGAAGGTGTACAGCAGGCTGACGGTGGGGATATACAAGGGCAAGGAGAGGCTGGATGGGAAGACTGTGGTCGTCACAGGAGCTAGTGCAGGTCAGTGGTATTCAGTTTCTTATATAGCAGGTGTGATACTGGTATATAATAATAAAGGATAGGCGAGTGGAGAAAGATATTGAAAAAAGGGTCGGGGCAGACAACAAAGTGAATGGTCCATGTTATTCTTCTTCTTCTTCGATGGCCCTACAGCCCATATTGAGCCTTAGCCTCCAGTATTCTTCGCTTTCAACTCCTCCTGTCCTCCGCTTCGACCCTCCAATCTGATACTCGTAACGATTTCGCCCCATCTCTCTAGGTCCAAATAACCCATTGGTTCCTAGAAAAATCTTAATTGTTTAGTTTAATGACCCCATCTACTAACATTATATAAATTCTTCAAATGGCTAATTAGTTCCTGGAAAAACCTCAAATTGTTTAGTGTAATGGCCCCTTCGATTTGCATTATATAAATTCTTTCCCCCACCCTAATTTCTCTAAAATCAATATAAGGACACATTGTTTGGCGACTAGGTTCAGTTTGAAAATGCCCTCGCAAGGCGAAACAAATTTGTAACTGATATTTGTATAAGAGATTATATGAATAAAAACATAGTAAAACCATTAAACATTCACGTTTATTATTATAACTATTATAATGGAGTTTTACCAAACTAAAACCTCGACAATCAATAATATTATATAATTTAAGGATTATTTGTATCTCAATAGAGACGAAGATGAATTTTTTTTTAAAAGAGTAATCTTACAAATAATCTTAATAGATGGCGCTAGTGTAGATTGACCTAAAAAATGTGAAACATTTATATTAGTTACAAAAATTTGTCAGACGTGGTGGTCGTAAGAAGGGCCGAACGGGGAATGTTGTTAACATAAAGTGATCGCTTAACCCAACCAATGACAGGTCATAAGTCCTGTAAACGCCTCGACTACCCAGAAAACAATTTACATAAAAAAAATATAATATCTCTATTGAGATACAATTAATCCTTAAAAAATGATTAACCCGCAATGGGTAAAAATCCAGTATTTGTCTACAAGTATTTGTATACATTCAAAAAAACTAATTTGAATAAAATTTTACTTTTTAAATGTATATTTAGTTAAAATCAATTATTATGCGTGTGTCTTCGACCGGTTTCGGCAGCTCGCTGCCAACCAGAAAATAATACTAGAAACATATATTTCCTAAAACTGAGGAGAGAAGGGTTTACAGCGACACATTTTTGTTTTGACGACACACCCCGTAAGTGCTTTGACTGCCACGCCGAAGATCCCGGGTTCGATTGCCGGCGATGGCAGTGTGACTGTTACACTGTCTTTGGTCTGGTGAAGAATTACGTGACAGTAAAATGGTAATAGATTAGCTACCTATCATATGTCACGAGAATCAATTTGACAGCTATCTTCTTTACATCGATTTGGCTCGTAATGTGGTGATGTAAAGAGCGATTCAACAAATAATAATAATAATAATAATATATTATTTTCGTGGAAGTTATGCGTAGAGCTGGCAAAAAAATTATGAAAGTAGGATTAACGTCGTAGAAATGGGTTTACTAAGCTGCGGGTAAACGATATATAGGGTGGTTTTTTAGAGGTTAATTTTTTAAACTGGCAACATTGATTCTACAGACTGTCAATTTAACAGATAACAGTGGATTTGTAGTCAATTCGTTTTGCCATTTTACCATGAATAGACTGACAGATAAAATAGCGCTTGTAAATTGTGCAAATTTATTTGGAAAATCATGGTTCGGTTCGCCAAACTTATCGTGCACTACGTCCATTGTATTGTCGGCATAATCGTCCATCCGAGCAAGTTATACGGAAGGCCACCACGTCACTATGGTGGATAATACGCATTTACATAGACGACAATTGTCGAAAATTGGATTTCACGATTGCGCTTCATTCTAGCTAGCCATATGCCCGAAATCAAATTTATATTAAATAAAGCCAATATCATAGACATTCTTCTACTTCTTAAAGTGCCTTGTCAGGTCCCCCCGACGTTGGCGATCACTCTGGTAAACTCTTTCCTATCCTGCGCTGTCCGGAATAGCTCCTCCACAGTTCCGATTTCCGTCCATTCCCTCACTTTGCGCAGCCAAGAGATCTGCCTTCTCCCTGCGGCCCTCTATTTTTCCCTTCAATATTAGATGCAGCAGGCGATACTTCTCTCCTCGCAGAATGTAACCCAGATATGAAATCTTGCGGACTTTGATTAATGTCAGCAGTTCTCTATTTACTCCTGCACGATTCAGGACTTCTGTGTTCGTCACTCTGTCTGTCTATGGGATCCTGAACATTATTCGGTGAAACCACATTTCAAATGCCTCTAACCTGTTCATTGTATTTACTTTTAGTGTCCATGTCTCACACCCATATAACAGAACAGACCACACATTACACTTTAACATCTTATGTCTTAGTTTTAAAGTTGATATTGTCATTGCAATATAGCAATATATTTCATAGACATGAACATTATATAATTTTTTTATTTTTTCATTTTGAATATGTATTGTACGAGTATACCTCTAAAAAAACACCCAAGGAAGAAATATTTATCAAATGATTGCATCATTAGTCAAATTAAAATGTGATCACTGAAACAGACGTTTTCAATCGAATTAATTATTTAATATGGATTTTAACATCACTATTCAAGATTTTAACCTCCATGTCAACATGTGCAACATCGAAAAAACATTATGTGTTATTACATTATGTGCTAAATTAAAAAACGGTGGATTCGTGGAACATAAATAAAATAGACAATATGTGTACCATCTAAAAAGAACATTTTGTGTTTTATTTTATTTTATATCCATTGTATTTTATATTATTTGTTTTAGATTTATTTTGTGGGTGTTGGACGACCAAAGTGTGCGCGGGAGGTGCCTATTGGTGGCGATGAGGTTCGCAACCCATCACATCGCGTCTCCCGCGGAGCGAAAAGAGAAGGATGGAGTGCCGCATCAGTAAAAGTGTGACAGTCCATTCTTTCTGCCTACCTTTTCGGGGAGACGGCGTGATGGTTAGTTAGTTAGTTAGTTAGTTATTCAAGAAAAAATATGTACAATGCACGTCTTTATATTATAATCTTGGAGAAACGTTATACAAATGTTTCACAGTCTTGTAGCTTAACAGCCTTAGCGCTGAGATCCCATAACCTTTCTGCCTTGGCTGGGTCTCTGGCAGAGGAGGAAAGAGAAACAACTTTGCATTCCGAGAAGTATTTTCCAGTAACATCCTTCAACGCATCAGACACGCAGGCCATTATTTGAGTCTGAGCGCCTTCCCACGTCTTCTGCAAAAACAAAATGTCAGTGAATAATTATTGTGTGAGAAGCGGCCACAAAATCCCAGAGAGAACACAAGCAAGATGAACCGATGACGCAAAATAGGTGGAGGTCAATGAAACAGAGTGGCGAGAGATAGAGAGTTATAGAAGTCGGGATGGGAGGGTTTTCTCTAATGCTGGACGACTAAAATCAAATCAAATCAGTTTATTCCATAAATAGACATTACAAAATTAAGATTTAAGGCATCTATTCAGAACAGGTAAAATTGTATAGTGTATTGGCTTGAGAGTAGAGAGGCTTATGTCCAGTAGTGGATGGAGACAAGCTGATGAATTGAATAATTGTATGAGAATCGAAACCCGAACAGACCACAAACAATATGGCGAGAAGCAAGAGGTAATAGATTAACAAAGTGGCAAGAGGTAATAGCATAGAACGGTGATGAAAAGAGAGTATTGAAACGACGAATAGCAATTTTCCAGCGCCATAAAACTGGATTCACAAAAGAAGGTAATCCCAACCGAAAATAGTCCAGGGAAGTCAAGGGGAATCCACTCTGGATATCCATTCTCCATGTCACCACTATGAAGATGAATCAAGCTATGGCTCTAGGAAGATGAATTAAGCCATCCCAGGCAATTCTTGAATGGGTCAGGGGTGCTAAGAATCTCAACACAGAGATGTCTACTAGTAATAGTAAACATCGGTGGGACCTAATACGACACAGATCATTCATTCATTCATTTCTCGGCGCTACATCCCGGTGTGGGACTCGGCCTCCTCCACAACGGTCCTCCACTGGCTTCTGTCTCTGGCCATCTCTCTTCATTCCCCAGCTCCTTCCATTTTCTCCCAATTTTCTTCCACGTAATCCGCCCATCTTTTCCTCGGTCTGCCTCTTGGTCTCTTTTCGCGAGGCATCCATCTGGATATAATTTGTGGTGTTCTACCCTCTGGCATTCTTTCCACATGGCCAGCCCACCGTAGGCGTTGAGACTTACAGAATCTCACTACTGTTTCCTAGTTAATTAGTTCTTCAAATTCGAGGTTTTTATTAATTCTGTAAGTCCCAACCTCCAGCGAGGGTCCAAAAATGGGCACGACACAGGTAGAAGAATTATTTTGTCTATGGTCTAAATTAAATATCTGAAAAGGTTTTATATTATGATTTTTTTACCTTTACACCTATTCCGAAAAATCCCATTCTCATGACGCTTACATACCATGACCCATTCCTATTTAAATCGGATTCCACTAATCCTGGATGAACTGCATTCACTGTGACTCCTAGAATTTTCAGAAAAATACATTTTGAATTCACATAGAATCTTGCAATACAAAAAACCTGTTGAAACTAACCATCACGCCATCTCCCAGAACAGGTAGGCTGAAAGAATGGACCGCTACACTGTTCTTTTCTGATATACTTCTCATTCATCGTGTCATACATGCACGTCGATTTCTCTGACTCCTCACGGGGCAGGCATTTGATATTTGATTAATTTGATGATGCCGCATTTTCCACGATCTTATTTTGCTTACATCAGTCAGAAATATTTTCTACACTATTCTTTGTTCGTTAATTATTTGCATAAGGAAAAAAGGTAAAGCATATGATTGCATCAAAAGTAATATTAACCTTTCCGTTACGGTGCTTAAATAAAAACGTGCGTTCCGGTGTAGGGTAGTCAGTAAGCGTTAAAAAATTTGCGATTTTAAATCGGAAAAATAGGAACATTCATAGCTAATCCCATTATATAATTATGATCGAAGTCAAAAATTATAATAATTGAGATTTGATTGCTAAAAACATTAAAAAACCATCTGGCAACGCTCGCGGAACGGGCATAGACCCGCTCTGGTTGCAAGCCCGAAAACGACTGCCGCCGGCGCGCCGCAGCGAGAGTGAGAACATTGAGCTAGAACATATGCAAGAGTGAGATGCGAATATAGTGTCGCGTACTCAGCGCTACGAATTTTGTTTCCGATGTTCACAAAATACCTCCGATGTACCCAATGAATTCTGATTATTATTAATATTATTTTTTTAATCAATGCGTAAATATATTACGGAGGAATACCTAAAATCTTAACCTTGTATTTATTAAATGTATAGAGATATTGATGGTTATTAGAAGCAACGTGTAGAAGATACCCATCACAGGGAAGGGAGGGTTAATACTGGTAAGCAAACATAATTTAAAACAATGGAGTTTTTAAACTACTTTATTTTGTTTTTCGAATCCACCGGTTTCACTCCCGCTGGAGCATCGTCAAGGTTACAACAATAAACTGTCCAGTTTATTTTTGTAACCTTGACGAAGCTACAGTGGGATCGAAACCGGTTGGTTTGGTAAAACAAAATTATGTGGTGTAATAGAAAAGTTCACAATTGTTTTAAGGGGTTACACCAGTTTGGCGCTCATATATACATATATGAGTGCCAAACTGGTGTATCAAATAACTAACTAACTAACTAACCATTTAACATTTAACATAATATTTAACATAACATTTTATTATAATTATGGGGAGTTCCTATTTTTACGATTTAAAATCACTATTTTTTTACGCGTACTGACTACCCTACACCGGAACGCACGTTTTCATTTTAGCACCGTAAAGGAAAGGTTTATAAAAATATCTACTTACCGGTTTGTTTGAGTTTCTTTGCCAGATGTGTTGTGAAATAAATATTAGCCAGCTTGGAATGACAGTAAATGATGTTGTGATTGATTTTAAAATTATTTAATTTGTCTAAATCCAGAATCGACATATCCGATAGAATGCAAGCTCCTATATAAGATACTGACGATATATTGACAATGCGACTTGGTGCCGATTTCTTTATTTTTCCTGAAAAAAAAGGATTAATGTATTACAAAAGATGTATGAAAGTGAAGCATAAAACTGGCAAAAGGAAGATAAAATTATTATAAATTCAGTAAAAATGGGATGTCTTAGACGAATGTGTTGTAGATCTATATATGACAGTGTGTCAAATGCAAATATAAGAAGTGAATGCAATGCGAATGAAAGTATTATGAACAAAATCATTAAAAGGCCATTAAGATGGTTTGGACACATGGAAAGAATGAATGAAGAAAAAATGATAAAGAAGGTATTTGTAAATTACGTAAACGTAACAAGGAATAGAAAAAGTTCGAGAAAAACATGGCATAATCTAATCAATAAAATATCAAATTTCGTTGGAGATATTGACGTGCGTGCATTACAAGATGTATGAATGTTGAGGAATCGAGAAAAGTAAGTCAGGGAATTGCAGTGTGGTGGTCCATTATATATTATATCTACCTACCCCTTCAGAGAGACGGCTTGATTTTTAGTTTTTTAATACGAATGAAAACGTCTGTTTTCTAAAAGTTTTATTATATTTTATGTGAATGACATGTTTGGCTTTCCTAAGGCATTATCAAATATCATGGCATGAATGCCCTAGACAGACGAAACATGTCATTCACATAAAATATAATAAAACTTCTGGAAAACAGACATTTTCATACGTATCAATTATTTTATAAATAATTCTATATCATTGTTCAAGAAACAATAAAAAAGATAATTTGTTAGTTATATTTATATATGAGGAATAAGGTCACATCCGAAACTTGTACCAAATATGTTTATTTGTTAAAATATTAAATAAATATGGTGGAAAAGCAGTGATAAAAACTTCCCTTTCAAATTAACTGTGTAATCAACAGTAATGCCTTTAATATTAAATTAATTTAAAAATATTTCAACATTTTGAATGTATACAAATACTTATAGACGAATACTGGATTTTACCCATTGCGGGCTATCATTTTTAAGGATTAATTGTATCTCAATAGAGACGAAGATGCAAATTGGAAACAGAATATGGTGGTCGAGGCGTTTACAGGACTTATGACCTGTCATTGGTTGGGTTAAGCCGCACGCTTTATGTAATACAACATTCCCCATTCCGCCTTCTTACGACCACCACGTCTGACAAATTTTTGGAAGTTGTAAATATGTTAATATGTAACACCAAACTTCACATGTTAGTTTCAATCTACACACTTTTCAATCTACAAATTTTTTGAAAGATGTATATATACTAATATGTTGAGGAACACTTCACATATTTTCGCTCAATCTACACTAGTGCCATCTATTAAGATTAGTTGTAAGCAAGTCTTGATTTTGGAAGTCGTATATATGCTACAATGGTGGACAAAACTTCACAATTTTTAGTTCAATCTACACTAGCGCCATCTATTAAAATTATTCGGTAAATTTATTTATGAAAATAATCATTTTATTATGAAGTCAGGATGCTATATTAAATGTTAATATGTGAATTAATTATATAATATTACACTCGTATATTATTATACATATTAAAATAACTAATATTTTCAAGGCTGCATTTAAATGATAAATAATGTGATTAATGAAAACGAATTTTAATTTGTCATTGTGAAAAATAACAAAAAATTAATTACTGACATACTCACAAGGAAAAATAAAAACGATGTAACATAATTTAATTATAGTGTTTTATAGTTTTTTTTTTCGAATAATTAAGTAGTCATAGCAAACAAATAAGCTAAAATGGCAGTACACAGTGGTGTTCTTGTACCGACCCTGATGTATGGAAGCGAAGCATGGAAATTGCAAAAGAAGGATGAAAGTAGAATAAATGCAGTAGAAATGAAATCTCTTAGACGAATGTGTAAAATTCAGAGTGTACAATGAAAATGTAAGAAGTGAATGCAGTGTGAATGAAAGTGTTATAAACAAAATAATGAAAGGAAAAATAAGATGGTTTCGACACACAAAAGGAATAAATGAAGAAAGAATAGTAAAAAAAAAAGTTATGTGTAACGGTGTAAATGGAACTAAAAATAGTGGAAGACCGAGGAAAATGTGGCACGATCAAATACATATTGATTGTCGGCCACGTGGGAGTCGAAGAAATCGACGTGCATGCATGACAAGATGTTTGAATGTTGAGGAAACGAGAGAAGTATGTCAGGAAGGAACAGTGTGGCAGTTCATTATTCTGCCTTCCCCTTCAGATAGACGGCGTGATGGTTAGTTAGTTATTAAAATTTTATATTTATATTTAAACATAATTCGAGATTAAAAATAAAAATTTAAATGGTGTTTTTTATAACTAACCATCACGCCATTTCTCCGGAGGGGTGGGCAGAGAGGATGGGTCGTCACAATGCTCTGTCCTGCCATACCTCTCAGGATTTCTCTACATTCATACATCGTACCATTCACGTACGTCGATTATTCCGACTTCGAATGTGGCCGCCTTTTAGTAATTGATTAATTTGGTCATGTCATGTTTTCTTTGGTCGTCCTCGGCTTCTTTTTCCACTCACGCTGCACAACTTTTTAATCATTCTACTCTCATCCATTCGTTCCTTATGTCCAAACCATCTCAGGGATCCTTTATATTAATTTTATCCATGATGCAGTCACATTTCTCTTACTTACATTTCTCTCTTATTTCATCGTTCGGTATTCTATCATACAACGTTTTCCCGCACATTCTTTTTAGTGATCTCATTTCTACGGCGTTTGTCCTGCTTTCATCCTTCTTTTGCCAGCTCCAAGCTTCACTTCCATACATGAGGGTTGGCACTAGAACTCCATTGTGTACTGCCATCTTTGCTTCGGTGGATATATTTCTATAACAATATTAATTTTTTAAAACAATGAATATTTTGTTTGTATCGAATTTTAAAAGAGTTTTTTTTTTATATTAGTCTTTCGTTGTTTAGTTTTTATTATATATTTACACCTGAAGATGGAGGTATCCTCCAAAACATGTCGTGTTTTTTTTTAATATTTTGTGAATAATAAACAAAGTTCGTCAAAGACAGCACAGATTGTTTTATTTGCCACGCTGCAGAACCAACCTGCCGATGGTTATGCCTGTGGGTAGGGCAATCTTATTGCTTAATCGGATCGCCTCGGAGGTCGACATATTTCGTGATAGTGTGAGTTGCCTCAGGGATGCAATATCAATGTTATGATTATTTATAGTTCTTAAACTTTTTTATTTATTTATATGTTTTTATGCTTCTCTTTTAAATTCTTATAATGTAATTGCAAACGATCTGGAAATATTTCTGTAATGTTTGTTATTTTTATTAAAATAAATTAAATAAATGAAATAAATTAAATGAAAGTTATTTTCAATTACCTAAGTGTATTACTATGGAATTCCACAGTTTTAATGCCTAAGCTTTCAATAAGTTTTTTTTTCTATTTGTATTTTAAAAAACAGAAAGTCGTTTTTGGTTCATGGTACAAGCATGAATCAGTGTCCATTTATATTTTATTTTATTCGAGTAAACGTTACTCACAATAACACACTGTAGCTTTTATAATGGGCACGCTCAAGGTATATAGACAAGGTATATAGAATAATATGGTAAGATATTGCGCACGTAGCATGCTATCCCTTTCTAATAATTTGCTGTCAAGTGACGTCATGTGGTGAACTCGAAATCGAAACGAAACTATAAACAAACCTAAATAACTATAAACAAGCTAAATCAAATGGAGTTGATTTGCCATATCCAGTTAAAAATCTTTTTTATCGATGTAAAATGTTTTTCAAAATAAGAACAATGAACTTAAAGCTCATTGAAGATGCTAACTCTAAAAAAAGAAAAATAAAAAAAACAATAACTTAAATAAAGAAAACGATTTGTCATAATTTATTTAATACAATTACAAAAACTTCTTTTAATTAGACGTAATAAATAAACAAAGAAAAATTCCATACCCAATGTATAAATATATACTCAACTCATACTACACAACCTAATGCTTGGGTCTCCACGTGACGTAGCTGCGCAGTAGATGCCAAAAATAAAACGCGGAATATCTTACCATATTTATTCTATATACCTTGGGGCACGCTTGTATCACCACCATACATTTCCTTAAAATATTCCATCCATCTTTCTTGTATGATCTTACTCTCCGTTAACATTCTTCCCTCGTTGTCTAAAATTGCTTTCACACATCCACTATCAGGAGGATTTCGGGCTTTTTTTACTTCTTTCCAAAACATTTTTAAATTTGCTTGGTGTTCTTCTACCGACCCTTGTGTATGGAAGCGAAGCATGGAACTGGCAAAAGAAGGATGAAAGTAGAATAAATGCAGTAGAAATGAGATTTCTTAGAAGAATATGTGGATATACTGTGTATGATAGTGTCGAATGAAAATATAAGAAGTGAATGCGGTGCGAATGATGGTATCGTGAACAAAATAATGAAAGGATCATTAAGATGGTTTGGACTTATGGAAAGAATGAATGAAGAAAGAATGGTAAAAAAATTATATGTTAATGATGTAAATGGAACGAGAAATAGAGGAAGACCGAGGAAAACGTGGCACGATCAAATAAATCAAATATTGAATGTCGGCCATGTGAGGAGTCAGAGAAATCGACGCGCGTGCATGACACGATGTATGAATGTTGAGGAATCGAGAGAAATATGTCAGGAAAGGAAAGTGTGACAGTCCATTCTTTCTGCCTACCCCTTCGGGGAGACGGCATGATGGTTAGTTAGTTAGTTAGATAGTTAGCTTTTATTTATATAGATAATGAAATAACAGACAAATTTATATTTATAAAGGAATAAAACTAAATTTCGTTTCGATTACCTTGGTGACAAATAATAAATTATTTTGATGTCAAACTGGGAGCAAAACACAAACGTCACCTACGCACAATATGCCAAACTTCAATTCCAATTTCGGACGGTAAAACAGTTCTCTATTAAATCAGTAGGTTTCTTGATTTTTGAAAAACTTGATTTTTACAAATAAAGATAGAAAAGGCGTTTTATAAATTCTCGGTACAAATTAAAATTTTGTTTTATTACACTTGTTTTACATCTGAACTTAAAAAAAAAGTAATCAAAAATATATTTTAAGTATATATTTAAATAAATTCCACTATGGTTTATTGGCTTCGACCAGTTTCGGCAACTTGCTGCCATCTTCTGGTCTGCCCAGACGGATATATTTGTGTTTATTTTGTTTAATCAAATATACTAGAAAAATAAATGTGAGGTGTCAGAGAAATCGACGCGCGTGCAAGACACGATGTATGAATGTTGAGAATTGGTTCCGAGCATTCCCAGACGAAATGCCGTGGGTGTACAGTATCATTATATGAATGTTAGATACATCATTAATTGTTTTTCCAAAGAAAATCGATTCATAAAATAAATAATTTAATGTACTTCATAACAACAACAAACCATCGCGCCGTTTCTCCGAAACGGTAGGCAGAGAGAATAGACGTCCCCACTACTTTATCCTGACACACCCCTGTAGCTTCCTCCTTATTTCAAATCAAATCAAATCAGTTTATTAACTCAAAAGACATTACAAACCGCAAAATGTTTAAGGCATCTATTGAGTACAGGTAAAATATTATAAAAATACAACATAATACCAGGAACGCATTAGAGATGGTTCGACATTAGGAAGACAAGATACTTTCAAAAGTCAAGAGTATTTTTCCCCTAAAAATACCTTCACTAATATGAAAGACGTCGATCTCCGAGGAAGACGCGTTCAGCAGACAACGAGTCATTCACGCACGTCGATTCTTCCGACTTCTTACATGACCAAGTTTTAAAATTTGTTTAATTTGGTCATTCCACGTTTTCCTCTGTCTACCTCGATTCCGTACTCTATTTACATCGTAAACGTATACTTTCTTTACCATTCTTTCTTCATCCACGTGCTCCATATGTCCGAACCAAAATTAAACGATATTTTTTAACTGCTTCCACTTTTGTTTTTATTTCGAAAGCGACCGGTTTCGCCAGGCTCGCTGGCATCGACAGGTTGATAGCACTGTTTCAATCTTACTCTTACTTATGTATATTATTCAGTAAATTTTATATAATTATTTAAGGATTATTTTGTATAGAATCATGTTTAACACCGTAATCTGTATGTATATAAAGGAGTAAGTTTGTAACAGTGGCATCAGTCTGTCGATGCCAGTGAGCTTGGCGAAACCGGTAGCTGTCGAAATAAAGAGATGTGGCGGTCCATTATTTCTGGGGGGGGGGGGGAACTGCGTGATGGTTTGTTGTTGTTGTTCGTTCTATTTAATTGTTATTTAAAATGAACTTCCATTAAGAGATTTCAGTAAAATCATTTGATTACCTTATTATAAGAACACATTAGTTTGGTTTGTACAGTTGTGATTGAAATATTCTTACCAAGAACGATATTGATCCGTTTGGTTGGCGTCCCCTTTTTTGGATACTAATGGATGGAAAAACCAAAAAAGGGGACGCCAACCAAACGCACCAAAATATATAAAATATTAAACATCGTGCTATTTAATTTATTTAAGAAAATGAAAAACTTTGTTTAATCCGCTATTTTGTAAAAAAAAAATTTTTTAAAAACACGACATGTTTCGGAGGATACCTCCATCTTCAGGTATAAAAATATAATAAAAACTAAACTAAATCAGATTACACCTTTCTCCTTAAATATTTTGTCTACATTTAATCTCCTAAGCTCCCATTCCCAATCAAATGCAAATTAATAATTTATTAATTTCTATACAAATTATGTCTTTTCAAATGTATGGTTTTTCTAAATTACATTTTTTTTTTATTTAATCATGTATTGTGGTTATTTAATATTATTTATTAGTTCTTACTGTTAAAAAATAATTGTTAGTACCTACTTATAACAAAAAGCACAGGTTAATTTTTAAATTAGAATTATTGTATCGAATTTAAATGCGTTTTTATTAGTCTTTTTTTGGTTAGTTTTAACTATGTTTTGACACCTGAAGATGGAGGTATCCTCCGAAATATGCCATGTTTTTTTATATTTTTTTTATTATATAGTGGATTAAACAAAGTTTTTCATGAATCAATTTTATCTCAATAGAGACGAAGATGCAAATTGGAAACAGAATATGTTTGATCAAGGTGTTTACAGGACTTATGACCTGTCATTGGTTGGGTTAAGCGCACGCTTTATGTAATACAACGTTCCCCATTCCACATTATTTTTCTTATGACCACCATGTCAGACAAATTTTTGGAAGTTGTATATATATGTTAATCTCCAACACCACCCTTTGCATAGTAGTATCTTCAATCTACACACTAACGCCATATATGAAGATTGTATTTTATGCATTAAGCAGAAGATCTTTTTAACGCAATGTGAAAGGCTACCGCCATTTACCGCATTGCTAGAACCCGCCTGGAGATGTCACTCCAATCTATATGCTATAATTTTGACAAGTTTTTTTTTTCTTTTTTACAACATTTTGAATGTATACAAATACTTGTAGACGAACAACTGGATTTCACCGATTGCGGGCTATCAATTCAAGAATCAATTGTTTTTCAATTTCCTAAGTACATTACTTGCCTTAGCGTTCAATAGTTGTTAATTAATTATTATTTAAAATGAACTTCCATCAATAAATTTAGTAAAATCATTTGATTATATTATTATAAGATTACAATTGTGTGTTCTGCACAATTGTGATTGAAATATTCTTACCAAGCAGGATATTAGTGAACAGAAAGGGTCCAAGATGGTTACACTGCATAAGCGCCTCCATCCCATCGACTGTTATATGGGACCCAGAATACGCAGAGCCGGCGTTGTTCAAGAGAACATCGATACGAGATTCTTCGGACAGTATTTCCGCGGCGCACTTTCTCACACTGCTGAGATTCGTGAAATCAATGTATTTCAGCTGCAATAAGCAAACAATTTCAAGTTAGCATATAAATTGGAGTGACATTTCCAGGCGTTATCTAGCAGTGCGTTAATGGCGGTAGCCTTTCACATTGCGTTATAAAGATCTTCTGCTTAATGCTTAAATCTAATCTTCATAGATGGCGCTGGTCTGTAAATTGAAACTGACATGTGAATTGTGGTGTTGGGTATTAACATATATACAACTTCCAAAAATTTGGGTACAAGCGAAACTAGTCGGCAATTAAAATAACCGCATAGTGGTGAAAAACATAGTGCAGTGTTTTTATTTAGATTTTATTGTAAATATAAATAATATAAAAAAAATTAAATGTCTTACCACAAAGTGTATCCGTCGTACGAAAAAGTATTTTAATTCATTAAATATTTCAACTAAATAAATAATTCTTAAAAAACAGTACTTTTAAGAACTAATTTCCATTATACTTTGAAATTTACTATAAAACTATTACTGATAAATTTAAAATACGAGTATGTAATATATTCAATAATATGTATAAATTTATTTTAGATTCAATAAAATGTGATTCTAATGGGATAACATTTATGGGAGAGGGGGCGTTGAGCATTTATTTTTGTTGTAAAGGGGGCGATGGTCTAGAATAGGTTGGAAACCTATGGTCTATACATTACTTTTCTAATATTTTAATTTAGTAATTATAATACAAAAATACATATTTAAACCATTAAAAAACGGCGATTGAATTACGTTTTAAAAATATATTCTAATAACAGATAATTAGACTTGGACTTGGATCTACTGAGAGATAATAAGTATCATTAGGTTTGTTTTTTCAATAAACAAAAACAAATACTTAAATTCATCTTTATTTCGAAGTAAGCCAACAATTCTACAGAACTTTTTTATATAACTATTTTATTCTACACAAATAGAATGTGGTTAGCTATATAGTAGTAAAGAATTATTTTAGATTATAAATATGATTTTTTTTTATTATACTCGTATACAACTAGATTATGATTGTCTAATTGATAGCAAACAATATGATTATTTTAGTTTATTTTTGACTAAGGGATTGTCTGCCTGATGGCAAACAATATGATTATTTTAGTTTACTTATGACTAAGGGATTGTCTGCCTGATGGCAAACAATATGATAATTTTGGTTTACTTACAACTAGATTGGGATTGTCTATCTGATTATTTTAGTTTACTAACAATTAGATTGGGATTGTCCTAGATTATTATACCTAGATTGGATGTCGGATGGCAAACAACATGATTATTTTAGCTTACTTGCAACTAGATTGGGATTGTCTGTCTGATGGCAAACAATATGATTATTTTAGTTTACTTATGACTAAGGGATTTTATGCCTGATGGCAAACAATATGATAATTTTGGTTTACTTACGACTAGATTGGGATTGTCTATCTGATTATTTTAGTTTACTAACAATTAGATTGGGATTGTCCTAGATTATTATACCTAGATTGGATGTCTGATGGCAAACAATATGATTATTTTAGCTTACTTGCAACTAGATTGGGGTTGTCTGTCTGATGGCAAAGAATTATTTTAGTTTGTCAATATGATTATTTTAGTTTACTTACAACTAGATTGTCATTGCCTGTCTGCATGGCAATGGATTTTCTAGCTTGTTCTCCTTTAAGCATATCCCGACATAGCATAATAACCTTCCCTCCTCTCTGGGCAAAATCCTTGGCTGACTCGAAGCCCAGACCTATCAAAAATAAAGATAAAAATTAAATCTTAATAATCATAATTACAATGGTGAGATTCTGTAAGTCTCAGAGGGTAGCCATAGCCATGTCCATAGTTATAGCCATATAGAAAGAATCCCAGGGGATAGAGCACCGAAAGCTATGTCCAGATGGTGCCGCGTGAAAGAAGACCTAGAGGCAGACCATGAAAGAGATGGTCTGCGGAGAAAACGTTATAATGTATTCTTCAACGTCTCCAAGTGCTTTGTTATGTCATACACACGAGCGTCGAAAACATTATACTTTCGCTATCTTATGGATGAAGTACAGCTTGAAAGAGCTTCTACATCCAGAGATCTCGGTGTTCTGTTCGATGCTCAATTATCTTTCAATCTTCACATAGTTGCTCTATGTAATAGTTCCATTAAAATGTTTGGATTTGTTTTTTCAGTTTCAAATCAGTTTATTTTCTCAAAAGACATTACAAACATTTTTTATATAATAGTTTAAGGCATCTATTGAGAACAGGTAAAACATAATAAATATATACCATATAGCAATGCCAAGATATTTTCCAACACTCAGGTACTTCGGGTGTTGTATAATTCCCTGGTGAGAAGTCGGCTAGAATATAGTTTTATTATTTGGTCACCGCCTGGGATCCGATATTCTCTGATGGTGGAACGAGTGCAGAAAAAATGTCTGCGCTTTCTTTACCTCAGGGAGCGCGATTATTAGCCGTGGCTCTTTCCGACTGAATTCTTGCTAGGTATGCTAAGCTACCAATCGTTGGAGGGAAGGAGGAATATCCACTTGGGAGTTCACTTCTTTCAGCTGATTGGCGGCCGTATACAAAACTCGGATGTCCTGAGTGATGTAGGTCTATTTGTCCCTGATAATTACCTTCGTCAAAGACAGCACAGATTTCTTTATTTGCCGCGCTGCAGAACCAACCTGCCAATGTTTATTCCTATGGGTAGGGCAATCTTATTGCTTATTAATAAATAATAATTTAGTTCATAATACTCTCATTCGCACCGCATTCACTTATTATATTTGGATTTGACACTCTCTCATATACAGATTTACCACACATTCGTCTTAGAGATCTCATTTCTACTGCATTTATTCTACTTTTAAGAATACCATTGTGCACTGCAATCTAAACTTTAAAATAAATAAGTATGAATGAGATTGCGCGAATATGTTTACATTAGAAGAAATGAAATTTAGATTTTAAACTCACCAGAACTCGCTCCAGTAACGACGATGGTTTTTCCTTCGAGTCTTTCATTCCCACGGAATATTCCCTTCGTCAAACTGAAGAAAATCTTCAACCCGACCAGAAATATCCCGACCGCATAAAATATCGTAAAATCCAACGTAAACATTGCGACCTCTGGTACGTTACCGCCATATACGGCATTACCAATATCAACAACTGACTGTCGAAAGATTATTTTTTATACTGACATGTAATTTATTCAAATAGCTGCCATTACTATCGACAGGGACGGGTAATATTGAAGATTAGATAAGGTCATTTTGTGTTATTAACCTTTAAATGCCCGTACGCCGCGTGCAATAAAATTATCCCACTGCCCAAGCATTTTTTGTGAAATAACTAACTAACTAACTAACCATCACGCCGTCTCCCCGAAAGGGTAGGCAGAAAGAATGGACTGCTAAACCTTTTTTTCCTGACATATTTCTCTCGCTTCCTCAACATTTATACATCGTGTCATGCACGCGCGTCGATTTCTCTGACTCCTCACGTGGTCGACATTCAATATTTGATTTATTTGATCATGACACGTTTTCCTCGGTCTTCCTCTATTTCTGGTTCCATTTACATCATTAACATATATTTTTTTACCATTCTTTCTTCATTCATTCTTTCCAAATGTTCAAACCATCTTAATGATCCTTTCATTATTTTGTTCATGACACCATCATTCGCACCGCATTCACTTCTTATAATTTCATTCGACACTCTATCATACACAGAGTAGGGGAGCACGGGTAGGAGTGAACCACTTTTTTTTAAAACCGTTGTTCTGGGGAAAGGAAACAAGATAAACCAGCAGAGTAAGCTCCCTATGTTAGCTACGTTTATTGTTTATGTGATGGTAATAAAACAAATTTGATAATATGTTTAAGTTCTTTATAATTTGAGTAAATACAGCAAGACACCTACTGGCTCACTCCTACCCGTGTACGGGTAGGATTGAACCAAGTAGTGGGTTGAGTTGAACCATTTACATTATGGTGGTATTATTAAAATAAAACCAGCTAAAAGTATAACAATGTTTAGCCTAAATATTTATTTCACTCAAGGTAAAATAAAAATAATGTAATCAAAGTAAATATGAAGAGAAACAAGTATTAAAATATTATAACAAATTAATGAAGGTAATAAAAAAAGACAAAAAATCAACGAACGTTAATACAATCAAATTGAACCGGAAATTTTTAATGGCAGTGTTGTCTTTTTCTTGGCTGGGGAAGTGTCAATCTAACATCATTTAGAGCTATTGTAGAAATATCAGGAATGTCTGACATCATAAAAAAATACCCTTTTACGCAGAAAATTAATGATAATCTCTTGTCTTACATTATCAAAACTTAATACCTTCCCAACATAGTATATATCAGACTTTTTAGCAATAGTAAATTTAACTAAGACGAAGCTCCCTTCACCAGGATCTCCATTGAAATCATTATGTAAATCGTCCTCTTGAATAATTAAGTCTTCAAATTCACAATCTGAATCTGATGAATCCTGTAATACTGGTTCTTCTTCTGATTCATCTTCGCTGATCATCAAGTCTTGATGAATATTTCTGGGTTTTTTAGCCAGCTTTTCATTACATGACCTGTTTATAATTTTCTCATTTTATTGTGGTTTATTACTACCATGGTTTATTCCTACCCCGCAGTCACTTAAGTGACTGCGGGGTAGGAATAAACCATGGTTCAATCCTCCCCAATCGAAGTTGGTTCAGTCCTCCCCAATCACCCAAAATAAGTGAAATAATTTCCAAAAAAATATATATGTGTAATATGCACCACAAACACACAGTTCTAGGTACTATATAATTTAGTACTTACTTTTGAGTCACTTTCCGTTGTTTAGAACTAAACAGCAAGGTGTCAAACCCTTCATAAAAAGTTCGTAAATTTTACTTTAGCGCCGAAAAGCGCGAGCGATACTGTCAGCACGTGAACCCGTGACGAGATTCAGGCGGCAAGTGGATGTGCTGGACGAGCACGAGTATGCGACACGTTGGTCAAGTTTGAACATGTTTCGAATCGTGTTTCACAGTAATATGGTAAATGGTTCACTCCTCCCCGTGGCTCACTTCTACCCGTGCTCCCCTATCCACACATTCGTCTAAGAGATCTCATTTCTACTGCATTTATTCTACTTTCATCCTTCTTTTGCCAGTTCCATGCTTCGCTTCCATACATAAGGGTCGGTAGAAGGTAGAATGTGAAATATTCGGGGGATTTAAGCCCTAAGCGTATCTGTTATAAAAATAATTTTATCTCTAGTCATCCTATTTTGGTAAAATAAAAAGCATTATCAAAATAAAATATTGTTTATAATTGAAAAAATATATATATTTCTTCATATTTGAGGCCGCCAGGGCAAGAGTGGTCTAACCCCAAATTTAGACAATGGAGATAAATGCGATTGAAAATTTGACGTTTTTTCCCAATTTTTTTTTTAAAACTATATGGGTTAGGGTTTTCTTTAGTGATAAACCATGTTTGTTTGGTGAATGTCTTTAGAATAGTATTTTGATGGTTAGTTATGATAGACCACATTTGACTCCATATATTTTGATTTTTTGTCAGAGCAAAAGAAGTATATATGGCGATATCTATGTTTCCACTTGGAAATGGTGGTTAGATTAATTTTTCTTTTATAGTAGGTCACAAATAGGTGTGGGTTAGACCAGTAACTTAATTTTTCAAAAAATGTTGGCAGACCACTCTTGTCCTAGTGGCCTGATTATATCTAATTACTTAATTAATAAAAACATTTTTTTAAATATACGAAATTAAATTTAAACTTTTTTTTTCGTATGCACAAATTTTAAAACATTTGTCTAGTACAGGGGTGGCGAACCTTTGGCACGCGTGCTACAGGTGGCACGCGAGACGATTTTGCATGGCACGCGAATAAAGAGAAAAAAATAAAAGTGATTATACAAAAATTCCTAACTTTTAGAAATAGCATAATTATTTTTTAAATAATTTAAATAACCATGTGTGTTTTCTTCGTTCATCAAAAGTTTCACAAACGACGGAAACGAAGAATGTGACGACATTCATGCATAAATAGATTGCATTGCTTAACCGTTTTAGTGCTAAGCAATTTTTGCAAAAATGTATGAAAATTGCTATACATATATTAATTAGAGACGTGGACATTGACAAAAGGTCTAGTCTACAGATTCAAGGTTGCCCAGCGCGCCATGGAAAGAGCCATGCTTGGAATAACCTTGAGGGACAGATTTAGAAACGAATTTATTCGACAACAAACCAAGGTGACTGAGGTGGCTCTACGGATAGGCGGACTGAAGTGGCGGTGGGCTGGCCATATCTGTCGGAGAACCGACAGCCGATGGGGAAGACGGGTTCTGGAGTGGAGACCGCGTACAGGATTCCGTAGAGTTGGACGTCCCCCTGCCCGCTGGACCGACGATATGAAGAGGATTGCTGGACATGGATGGATGGGAGCGGCAATGGATAGGGGGTGGTGGCGGGCTTTGGGAGAGGCCTACATTCAGCAGTGGATGACAGACGGCTGATGATGATGATGATGATATATTAATAAATTAAGAGGAAAAAATAATGGTGTCAAATAAAACACTCTAATTTACACAAATATCAATCAATTTTAATAATTCTTTAATGAGCACCAATAATACACTGAAATTCGCAGCGTTCGCAATTTTCGATACAAACGGTCGCAGCGCTTTTGCGCCGCCTAGCATTCTAACGGTTAAATACTTCCCGCACGTTATTTTTGATTAGGTCTATTTTTGATTTTGCCATTTAAAAGTACTTAATTATTTTTTTCGATGTATTAATGCTTTGTTAATATTAAAAATCTGAAGTTACACAAGCATTTGATGCATTTTTATTTCCATATTATTATATTGAAAAAAATAATGGGCACTCAGGTTCAAAAAAGTTCGCCATCGCTGGTCTAGACATAGACCCATTTTACATTTTTGGCATTTAAATATAGACTTTACGATTATATTATTATTTTTATAAGGCGGACCGTAATTAAACACAACGCCCATCCTAAGAGTCGACCATGAATCATCCATAATTTTATTTATCGGAACCGAAAATAAAATTATGGATTGGTATCTCAAAGATTTTATTTACGTTAGCAATAGTATTCATATTTTGAATACTATTGTCATATATCAGTGTAATGCAATAGCGAAATGCATCATAAAAACGGTCCGGTACGGGACCGCTGGGCGTTTAACGGTTAAATAACCGGTTTTTTTATTTATTGATTCCATATTTTCAATTATCAATTTAGTTTTATAGATTCACTAAACCGAGTTGCACAAACAAACCATTAAGCCGTTTCCTCGCAGGGGTAGGCAGAGAGAATGGACCGCCACACTACTCACACTACTACATTCATACAATGAGTCATACACGCACTCGCACGATTCCTCAGATTTCTAACATGACCTACCATAAATTAGTTTAATTTGTTCATGACATATTTTTCTCTGTCTACCTCGACTCCGTACTCCATTTACATCTTTAAGCTTTTAAGCCTTAGGGATGCAATATCAATATTATGATTCTTTCTAATTCTTAATCTTAATGTTTTTTTAATCATTTAAAAATATATGGCGTCGAAGCAAGGGCAGACACAGTAAGGACCAAACAAGTTTTGAGGACTTCCGAAATGAAGACACTGAGGACGATAACAAGCCAGACACTGAGAGATTGCGTTAAAAACACCAGAATAAGATAGATATGTGAGGTTGAGGATATTATAAGATGGAGCAAACAGCGAAAAAGAGACTGGTACGGTCATGTTCAAAGAATGGACACCACCAGACTCCCATATATTGCATTGCATAATCAGCCTCATGAGACTCGTCCTCGTGAAAGACCTCCTAAAAGGTGGAAGGACAGCTGGGAATCTACCTCACAGGAGGAGCAACACTCTGGAGAACAGACCACACAGGTCTACAATAAGGAAGAAGAAGAAGAAATAGAATGTTTTTTATTATGCTTCTCTTATAAATTCTTAAAATGTAATTGCAAACCATCTGCTAATTACAGCTAATTTAAAAAGCGGTGGATACGTGTAACATAAATTAAATAAACACAAAAGTCCGGATCGTCCATGTCAACATGTGCAACATCGAATAAAACATTATGTGTTATTACATTATGTGCTAAATTAAAAAAACGGTGGATTTTTGGAACATAAATTAAATAGACAATATGTGCACCATCTAAAAAGAACATTTTGTGTTAAATTATTTTTATTTTGTTATTTTATTTTATATCATTGTATTTTATATTACTTGTTTTAGATTTATTTTGGGGGTGTTGGACGATCGAAGTGTACGCGGGAGATGCCTATTGGTGTCGATGAGGTTCGCAACCCATCACACCGCGTCTCCCGCGGAGCGAAAAGAGAAGGATGGAGTGCCGCATCAGTAAAAGTGTGACAGTCCATTCTTTCTGCCTACCCTTTCCGGGAGACGGCGTGATGGTTAGTTAGTTAGCAAACCATCTGGATTCATATGTCTGTAATGTTTGTGATTTTTATTCAAATAAATTAAATAATTCAAATCAAGCACAAATCACGAAATCATATTTCGAACAATGGTCACAAGAACTAAACCTCTGTAAGCCAGATGATCCAAGTTCAAGTCCAAGCTATGTTACATTGCTTAGCTCGAATATATTATCAATAGAAAATATTATATGAATAGATGAAAAAAAAAAAGTATTTTATGTAGAACAAAACAAACCGCAAAATGCCGTGAAGAAACTTAACCAAACATTTAAAGACACCACAAACAGCATTTTTTAACAAAAAAAAGTATAACTCATAGCAGTAAAAACAAAAAAATAGTTCTTTTATTTTTTATTTATTTATACATAATACACAAATGAGACATAACAAACGAAAAACATTTAGGCGACTCATTTGGAAACAAAACGATGCTACAAAAATAAGATAAAACAACGTGAAACCAAAAAATCATACATATCAGAAGGAACATGTCGACGTCAGTGAGGCAGTACTCTTTCCAGAATTTGTAATAATTTTTTTATGAATGCCTCACTGACACTGAAAATGTCCAAATTTGAGACGATTAGATTCAACGTCCGAATTGCTCTTCCTACTGGCATCACCAAAGGCAGGTTGATCCTGCGTGACGGAGCAGAGAACAATTGATGTCGGCGCTGTCGCAGGAAATTATCAGGAACAAAAAGACCTATTTGCTCCAGAACATAGGGGTTCTCAATAGAGCCCCGAATCAGTTTGAAAAAATGCGTTTACAATAATCTTTCCCTCCTCAGTTCGAGGA
Source organism: Lepidostoma basale (assembly GCA_022606425.2). Classification (NCBI taxonomy): domain Eukaryota; kingdom Metazoa; phylum Arthropoda; class Insecta; order Trichoptera; family Lepidostomatidae; genus Lepidostoma; species Lepidostoma basale. Next base: position 1,791,175 of record JAHDVF020001106.1, on the reverse strand, counting down.
AGTTATATCCCAGCATACCCAAGAGAAATGCCGTTGGATATAGCCAAGGATATACCCCGTACTCTCTCATGTAGAGGGCTCTCAAGCCTACCGTGTGTCGAGCGCAGACGATATGACAGGAACAGCACGAACCTTCATCACCTCGTACTGCCGTCAGGTGTCGTTGGCATCTACTGCTTTTAGCAGCTGCTTCTTTTAGTGTAATTATATGCAACTTTCTATGGCAGTGGTCAGCAAATTCATTCATTAAGAGAGCCAAATTTCAGCAGTACAACGATTCAAATTTCTTTTAAAAACTTTATTTCTTAACAAGAACTCTGCTTTTTAACTCTGTTCAAACTAGCCTCATAGAATAAAATTGGTTTTTATACTGTTTGATCATATTTATTGATAAATATTACAATTTAATGATTGTGAAACTGTGATATTATTTTTTTTATTTTTTTTTATTTCTTGTTTTATTATTGAGGGTAACAACAGTATATAAATTCAAACACACAGAGACCACAAAACTAAGCCTATTACATGCTACCACAAATATTATATAACAACTGACATAAGGTTAAATATATAAGAAGAATAAATAAGTTAAAGAAAAAATTAATAGTACTAGTAATAATGAATAATTAAATATGAAATATAATTTTAAAAAGTAAAAAAAGAAAACAGTGTTTTAAATTTTAACAGTAATATTGTTGAAGTATCAAAGTGTTTCGGCCAAAACAATGGACTATTTAATTTAATGATTAAATATAAAAATAATTTTAAGATTAATATTTTTACAGCGCGAGACAAATCTATGTAAAGGGTGTAGCTATCATAATGATTCATGTGACATATGTATGATAGGTGGTCAATCTATTGCCATTTTATTGTGACGTGAATCCTTCAACGGATTAGTTACTATCTACCGCCATGGCGGCTGGCATCGGAGCAGATCGACGAAACCGCGCGGGAAAAGAGATAGAATTATAGTCAAATGTATGCGTTAGAACAGGCAGCTCCGCTAGTGTTCCGCTTCTCCTACATACAGACAAGACATGGCGAAATTATTGCGGCTCCGCTGTTATGGTTTCACAGCGGAGGTGTGCTACGAGCCTTAACTTCGGGTGGTGGTCTAGGGGATAGAACGCTTGACTCCTATGTATGTATTTTACCAAACATTCAACAATATTGTTAATCTGTTTTTATCTTGAACGATTTTAATTTATGAATGTAGCCAATATTTTACAAACTGTGAAGCATGTGTACATTGTACGTGTACGAGGTCCGTTCAAAAAGTATCGCGAATTTTGTGTTTTTTCAAAAATTATTTATATATTCATGAATTTCTATTTTGTTCCCTTCAAAGTGATCCCAACCAGATATTATACAATTGTGCCAACGTTTTTTTCAATCCTCGAAGCACCCCAAAAAATCATTTTTTGTGATCTTGTTCAGCTCCTCCTTCGATGCCGTCTTTATCTCCTCAATCGTAGCCTAGCGTCGTCCTTTCATGGGCCTGTTCAGTTTCGGGAACAAGAAAAAGTCACAGGGGGTCAGATCTGGGGAATACGGTGGCTGCGGCATTATTGGTGTGTTGTTTTGGCCAAAAATTCGCGCACAAGCAGATGCGAAATTGAGCAATTTTGGTACGAATTTCGCGGCGACCGATCTCATGCCCAAATCATTGGTAAAAATCGAATGGCACGAGCCAAGCGATATGTTTAAGTCCTCAGCAACTTCTCTAGCGGTGATTCGACGATTGGCCAATACTATGTTATTCACTTCATCAATGTTTTCGTCTGTTGTTGACGTGCTCGGGCGTCCGGCAGGCTCTTTTTCGTTCACATCTTCTCGGTCCTCTGAGAACATTTTGTACCACCGATAAACGCTGCTTTGGTCCAAGATAGCTTCACCATATGCCACAGTCAACATTCGGAATGCGTCCGGGGACTTAATTTTGTTTTTCACTCAAAATTTGATACAGATTCATTGATCCATTTTTTTGGAGTGTGCAAAAATCGAAGACGAGCCAAAACACGTGCAAGCAAAGTGGCTCTCAAAAATTAACTGAACATTCAAACTGGCCGAACTTATCGGCATAAGTGAGAGACATGAGTACCAACATAACGCCACAAAAAAATCAAAAATCGAATATACGTAACCGGCGGAAATTCAAAATTCGCGATACTTTTTGAACATACCTCGTATTATTCCTTTCTATGTTTTTTTCTTCTTAAATTTGGAAACATTTCAACTATTTTATCTTATTGTTAAATTTCTATTACCGCGTACTTATATAAAAACGAAAGGGGAGCTAATGCTTTATAGGTTCCATTTTGCGTCTGCGAAGTATAATATGATGATATCCATCGCAAAAACAAAATGTCTAACAATATCCAGACAGCCTCTCAAATGCAAATTAGTTGTAGACGATAAACCCATAGAACGGGTCATGAAGTTCAGATATCAGGGTGTGGAGATAACAAGTTGCAGCGATCTATACAATAAAGTTAAAAAACAGACTGATAAAGCTGCAGTTATCTCCGGATGTCTAAGGGACACTGTCTGGGACAATAAGCATATGCTAGTAGAAATAAAAGTTTGAATTTATAAAACATGCATCAGGCCCATAATGACACACGGAATCGAGGCAATAACAGACACTGTCAGAACCAAACATCTCTTAAGAGTAGCAGAAATGAGAACATTGCGACCTATTGTGGGGAAAACGATTCTGGAGGCACCACATCGAGAGAATGGATCCAGCAAGAATTCTTAATATCATGATGCACGAGACTCCAGAGGGCCGTCGACCACCAGGACGACCACCAAAGAGTTGGAGATAAGGCTAGTCGTGTTCATCACAGGAAGGAAGTTGATATCCTGCATAAACATATCGCAAGATCTGCAATCAGAAGAAGAAAGGGGAGTTGCGTGTGGTGGCAAAGTTTGTGCATATATTATGTGACACCGAAAATAGTGAGTCGTGAGTTATAAAAAAGAGTCGACTCACTTTGCTGAGTGATCTGTTCAGCTCAGATCGCTGAGATGATTCATTTTGCCCATCCCTACTCGAACGAAACCGCTTGAAAACTGAGAAATTAAAACGTGTCCACAAACGTTCAATCAATTATGGACTCTAAAAATTCAACTCAGAGCCGATTATTAAGGTCTATATTCGCCTGTTCTACGACAATTATCTATTATTTTTTTAATTTTTATAGTTAATTACAGCTCGATTCGTAATAAAAGTATTACTAGAACAACCGCCTGTGTGCAATTAATAAATAGTATAAAATTGACGTATAAATATGCCGTTTTAAGGGAGTTATAGGGATACACAATAACACACTTTGGCTTTTATTTTTATAGATAGATTTATTTGTTAATAATGTTTTTCGTGGTCTTGTAACTGCACGCATTTCTCACTCAGTTCCCATAGAAGGAGACGGTTCTTGATATTCATACTTTTGGGTGAAGATTGCACAGATTTGCAGTTTTCAAAGTATTTTCCAGTCACGTTCTCCACTGACTTTGAAACGCAAAGCATTATTTGCGTCTGAGCTCCTTCCCAAATACTCTGGAAATAAGATCATCATCATGAAATTATATTTGTACAAATATTCAACAATTCAGGTAGATTTTATGTGCTAGCGCCATCTCTGGGGTATTTTATTTATTTATTTATGTTTCTTATACACAAATGAGACATAACAAACGAAAATATTCAGGCGACTCATTTGGACACAAAACAGTAAACAAAAATACAACATCGATATGAAACTAATAAATAACATACAAGTATCTTAGAAAGATCCCAAAATGTCGACCTCAGTGAGGCAGTACTCTTTCCAAAATTTGTAATATATTTTTTTGCAAAAGAAACTTACTGATGGATGCAGGATTAATATCATACGTATATAATCCGGAAATATATATTATATACGAGGACGAGAGCAGCCACGACACTGAGGGATCGCGTGAGGAACACCAGAATAAGATAAATATGTGAGGTTGAGGATATTATAAGATGAAGCAGACAGCGAAAAAGGGACTGGTACGGTCATGTTCAAAGAATAGACTCCACCAGACTCCCCTTGCATAATCAACCTCATGGGACTCGTCCTCGTGGAAGACCTCCTAAAAGATGGAAGGACAGCTGGGAATCTACCTCACAGGAGGAGCAACTCTTTGGAGAACAGACCACATAGGTCTACAATAAGGAAGAAGAAAGAAGAAGAGTATTATATAAGAATCCCATACACCCGAAACTGTTGTAGGACGCAGCGGCGCCTTTTCGTCGATTTCAATCTTGCACTTCTTGATGACTTATTACAATACCTTAGCTAAATATGTGATTCTAGGCACATACACTTCCCGGTAGAGTAGCCGGACTGCAGGCAACTGAAGGTCCCAGACCGCAGTGCTGAGACGCCTGACCTGCATAAATAGATTCAGGAACCAGACCTGCATAAATCATTAGTCTCAACATGCCTAGGAAAGAGAGCGACATGACGACCTGGACACCAAAGTATCGAAGCAAGCTCTCGAACTTCATGCCAAATCATGAAAACGGATGCCTGCTCCCTGAGCCCCGCTGAAATTATCCCCAGACACCGGTTCTAACCCAAACCGGTTCTAACCCACGCCGACATCTCCCACACAACAGAAGGAACAAATAGTCCGCGTAGACAACCACTATAGACATCCCCGACATCAGCGTAGACATCCCCGACAGAGCAGACGAAACAAGTCGTCAAATAGGTCGTTCCCCATGGTTAGTCCTAGAACCTATCCCTGGGGACACCCCATCGTCGAAATCCTCTCAACCCGCATCTCATCATCCGAGATCTCCATTCTCCTGTCCCTGAAATAATCGGAGATGATGACCAATCGACCAATGACTCGGGCATTTTCGAAACTCCTACTAATATCAAAAAAGATCCAGAGAGTATAATTGCGATCCCCAATAGCAGTTATTGACCCTATTTAACGCATACCCGATCGTATCCTCCGCGGAGTACCCAGTGGCGGTACTCCCATAGAAGCCCAGAAGCCCGGCTTGCGTAAGTAATTTTGAATCAAAACTCACAAATCTAAATAAATATGCCCCCGCATAAACCAACACCCTACCAAATCACCTTCCAACAATGTTCCCATCAGACGTAAGAGGAATAGACACAAGAGCTGAACCTTTATAAGCCAGAAGAGGTTTTGATTCAAAATTACTTACGCAAGCCGGGCTTCTGGGCTTCTATGGGCTACCGCCACTAGGATTACCCTTTATTGGCTTGAAGACGGAGGGATCAGAGTGACATCGAGCTTGTCGCGCACCAGCTTCTCCAGCACCCAGAATTGGGAGGAGCGTGATCGGCTGTTATGCACCAGGTCGATACAAATCTTGTCTCTTCACTTGGGTATGTTCCCGATTGGGCCCATCTTCCAGTCGGTGGGAAATAATCCCTCCCTCAGGCACGACTACATAAAGAGGCTCATCTCCTCACTGGCAAATTGTCAGACTTACTTCACAATTACTCCCGTGATCCCGTCTACACCAGGCGACTTCGTATGACCCAGGCCGCTGACTATCAGTGGCGGTACTCCCATAGAAACCCAGAAGCCCGGCTTGCGTAAGAAATTTTTAATCAAAACCTCTTCTGGCTTACAGAGATTCAGATTTTGTGGCTATTCCTCTTACGCCTGATGGACACATTGTTGGAAGGTGATTTGGTGAGTTTTTGGATTATGCGGGGGCACGATTTCTTAGATTTTGGGGTTTTTATTCAAAATTTCTTACTCAAGCCGGGCTTCTGGGCTTCTAAGGGAGTACAGCCACTGCTGACTATGACGTCAAGCTCTGCCGATGAATCTTCAACAACCGATGGCCTCTTGCATTGTACTATAAAATACTTCTACCCCTCCATGAAAACTTTTTTTTTCATCATAATAAATAAGTAATTTTTAACATACCTTTACGGCTAAAGTCAACCCAACATATTTCCAAATCAACTTTTGTAAAAAAGTCATATTCCTGGCTATTCCCGTATCCACTGTTCCTGTGTTTAAGCAGTTCACTGTTACTCCTGTAAAACGTTCTTTTGTTAGATTTAAAAATTGGTAAACTTTATATATGGAAACATTTAAAACTGTGAAACGGTTCGCATACCTAGGTTCCTTAGCCAACAACAAAAATGACGTCAGCGAAGATATCGAAACAAATCAAACCGAAGTTACTTTGACCTCATTAAACAATTAAAGTCGCGTCTGCTCCCCAGAAAAACAAGACGAAATTTAACTGATTCGAAAGCGAAATTCTCCGCAGAATCCTCGGACCAATTAAAGATGATCAGACAAGGAGAAAAATATTCAATGTGGAGCTTTTCGATCTATACCAGGACATCAGGGTGCTTGTTTATTAGATTAAAAGATGACGCTAGCTAGGTCACTCGCAAGGTATGGGAGATCAGGAATCCCCTAAAAGAACCCTAAAAGAACCACCCTACTGGGTTGTTTTCAAATCAAATCAGTTTATTAACTCAAAAGACATTACAAACAGGAAAATGTTTAAGGCATTTAATTTTAATACCCAGTGGGGCGAAGAAGCGTCGACAGGCAGAGACGATGGTTGGATGGTGCCGTAGCAGACTCTAGGGCGGCAAGACTGGGAGGTGGCACCCAGAGTCAGACAAGATGGAAACTCTTGGAGGAAGCTATAAGAGGGATGTAACGCTGAAGATGATAATGATGTTATACATGTCAAAAATATAATAGATTAATTCCATGTTGAGCGAAAAGGCTGCAGAAGAACACAGCGTTTTCTAGACGGATATCTCCCGTTATAGGGGTTGTGGCAGACATGGCGCTCACGGATCTGAAGGATGTTCAGGAGTATTGCCAAAGAGCGTAACAATAACATATATGAGTTAAAAAATTATCGAACTTTTGGTAGGCAAAAATACAATTAATTAATTTGGAAATCCGAAACACGAATTCCCTTCAAAGTATGCACACACTTCTTCCAGCGCTTTGACCATTGTTGGAAACAATTCTAGAACATAGTTTATGGATTGGCGAGCAACTATGCCATCGCATTCCGCATAATCAAATTGGGTTTCTTTTAGCGAAATTTTCAACTTGGGAAATAGCCAAAAGTCACACGGAGCCATGTCGGGTGAGTAGGGAACCTGACGACACACTGGAATGTTGTGTTTGGCAAGGAAAACCTGAATCAAATGCGCAAAATGAACTTCATGATGGAGACATTTTACAAAAATTGAAATTCGACGACCGCTCACTACACGCCTTCATTCGTTGGCAGCGACCGACGATTTCTGCGGGCGGAAAAAAATTCAGGACCTTTAATGAGTGTCTCCTCTACATCTACACTGAAGACAGTCTCCCGCGCTTCATTGGTTAACGCGGAAAAAAATAAGGTTCAATACTTTTTGAACACACCACGTATTACCTACCTGTTCCATTAAGTTTTTCCGCCAAGTGGAATGTGAAATAAATGACAGCAAGTTTTGAATTACAATAAGCAATGAACTCTATCTGTTGTTTGTTCAGCTTATTCACATCAAATATGGCCAACCAGTGGAATATTGATGCAACATTTACAATCCGGCTTGGTGCAGAATCTTTTATTTTTCCTGTAATGTTAAAGGAAAAGAGAATGATAATCATAAGAAATAAGGTGGACTGGGGGATGTTGTATTACATAAAGCGTGCGCTTAACCCAACCAACGACAGGTCATAAGTTCTGTAAACACCTCGATAAACCATATTCTGTTTCCAATTTGCATCTTCGTCTCTATTGAGATACAATTGATTCTTGAATTGATAGCCCGCAATGCGTGAAATCCAGTTGTTCGTCTACAAGTATTTGTATACATTCAAAATGTTTTAAAAACAAAAAACTGGTCAAAATTATAGCATATAGATTGTAGTGACATCTCCAGGCGGTTTCTAGCAATGCGCTAAATGGCGGTAGCCTTTCACATTGCGTTAAAAAGATCTTCTGCTTAATGCTTGAAAATACGATCTTCATAGATGGCGTTAGTGTGAAGATTGAAATAAACTACCATGTAAAGAGTGGTCTTACATATTTACAACTACCAAAAATTTGTCAGACATGGTGGTCATAAGAAAAAAGGTGGAATGAGGAATGTTGTATTACATAAAACGTGCGCTTAACCCAACCAATGACAGGTCATGAGTCCTGTAAACACCTCGATCAACCATATTCTGTTTCCTATGGCATCTTCGTCTCTATTAAGATACAATTGATTCTTGAAAAGAGAATGATTCGATATTTTGAGCAAATCAATCAATCCACCGTAAGAGTTTCGGCCTTATCATAGAAGGAAGAGTTGAAATGGAGGAATAAGTCGAACGTCTTTACTAAAAGCTAAAGCAGTTATTTCTAAAGTGGTCTATATACGATTGCAACCTTCAATGTGTCAACGTTAATGAAAATAAAATAGGGGTGTATAGGATGTAAATAGGCTCTTAGAGAGTTGATATGAAAGAAGTGAACACCCAAGTGAATATCTAGTCTTCTCCCGAGTGAATGGTAGCCTAGCATCCTAGCAAGAAATCGGAAAGAGCCACGGGTAATATCCATACTCTTTATGATAGAGGTATCGCAGAAATTTTTTTTGATATCTCTACTAATAGGATAATATCGGGTTACAGCCATTAAAGAGGTCTTAAAAACTGTTGTACGAGTAAACAAACTTCCTTATTATGTTGAATGTTACCAATATTTGTAAACAAATACTGAATTTTACCCATTGCGGGTTAATCATTTTTAAGGATTGATTGTATCTCTATAGAGACGAAGATGCAAATTGGAATATGGTGGTTGAGGCGTTTACAGGATTTATGACCTCTCATTGGTTGGGTTAAGCGTTCAAGAAAAAACCAAAAACTGGTCCAAGTTTAAAAAAAAGCATAAAAATTGGAGAAGTATTCTCCTGGCGTTGTCTAGCAAATGTAGCCTTTCACATTGCATTAATAAAAAGATTTTCTGCTTTATGCTTACACCTATTCTTAATAGATGGCGCTAGTGTAGATTGAACTAATAACATGTGAAGTGTGGTGCAACATAGTAGTATATATACAACTTCCAAAAATTTGTCAGATGTGGTGTGTTCGTAAGAAGGGCGAAATGCGGAATGTTGTTAACATAAAGCGATCGCTTAACCCAACCAATGACAGGTCATAAGTCCCGTAAACGCCTCGACCACCATATTCTGTTTCCAAAAAACAATTTACATCTTCGTCTCTTTTGAATTGCTTTGAGCTACAGCACAATTCAATGAGATATCGATGAAATGAATAATGATGTTGAAAGCTAACTAGCTAACCACCACGCCGTCTCCCGGAAGGAGTAGGCAGAAAGAATGCTTAGCGAATACTGTAAAACTCATTGGTCTGGAGCCGGCTCGAGTGTGGTTCGGTGATATGGAGTCCCCACGAGGCGAGATACTCGCTCATGTTAGAGAGGGTTCAGAAAAGATTTCTGAGATATCTCTACATGAGGGAGTTTGGCAGCTATCCGTGGCTTTATCCCACTGCATTCCTCCTGTTCTTCCCGCTGTATAATACTGTGGTGTATCATTATTTTTATCTTTTATATAATGTTCCCAAAATGTTCATGTATTATATATTATGCTTATTTATTCAATAAAGTACAGCGGAGCATAGAAGTAAGATGGGGTAGATTAAATGTGGTCTGGCACCCCCTCGTTGTTGCCGTCTTTAAATGTAAGTCCCGGATGGATCAGGGACAGGCCCAGGGAGTGTTCGAGCGAGGCTGACAAAAGGGCGCCGCTACGCTCTATAACAGCCTGGGGTATGTGACGGGAACTTCTATGTTCCTTTAAAAAAAATCCTCTTGGGCATGCTGGGGACCAATAGTCTATAGATAAGGGGGGATGGGTCGACACTTACGCATTATTAAGACTTTCAGGGAATTCCGTCATCTTGGTGGGTATCCATCTTAATGTTTCAGATGATTATCATCAACACAGACTGTTTTATCTTCCAGCATGCAGAACCAACCTGCCTCTGGTGATGCCGGTAGGGAGAACAATCATACTGCTGAACATGATCGCTTTGGAGATCGACGTCTTTCATATAAGTGAAAGTACCTTTAGAAGACAAATACTCTTGACCTTAGAGAGTATTTTATATTCCTAAAGTCGAATCATCTCTCTGGTATTATAAACTAAACTAAACTAAACTAACCATCACGCCGTTTCACCGGAGGGGTAGGCAGAGAGAATGAATCGCCACATTGTTCGATCCTGATATAAGTCTCGCGCCTCTTCTACATACACACATCATGACATGAACGCTTGTCGATTGTTCCTACTTCTAAAATGGGCGTCTCAGAAACTCAGAAAGAGATTAATTTGATTACACCATGTCTTATTTGGCCTTCCTCGACTTCTTTTTCCATTCACGCTACTTGAATATATCTTTTAAACCATTTTTCCCTCATCCATTCGTTCCATGTGTCCAAACCATCTTAGGGACCCTTTCTTAATTTTATTTATCACGCATTCATCCGCCGTACATTTCTTTCTTACTTCATAATACTGGTATTATAAAAACTAACTAACTAATCATCACGCCGTCTCTCTGAAGGGGTAGGCAGAAAGAATGGACTGCCACACTTTTCTTTCCTGACATACTTATTTCACTTCCTCAACATTAATACTTCGTGTCATGCACGCATGTCGATTTCTCCGACTCTTCACGTGGCCGACATTTATTATTTGTTTAATCTGATGTTGAAAATTTCATGTGTAATTAATGTGGTTGCTATATAGTTTTGAAATCTATAAAAATAAAAGCCAAAGTTTGTTATTGTGTATCCCCATATCAGCTAGTAGGTTATTTAATTGTATGTATTTTTCTCTTACCGAGTAAAATGTTGGTAAGCAAGAACTGCGCGAAATAATTAGTCTGCATGTTAATTTCCATCCCGTCTTCTGTCATATGGGAAGGCATTGCCGCAGTACCGGCATTGTTCAACAGGACATCGATACGAGATTCCTCTGACAGTATTTCTGCAGCGCACTCCCTTATAGTACTCAACTTCGAGAAGTCTATGTATTTCAACTGAAAAATGAGGATAAATACATATTAAAATCACATTGTTTCTTGAAAGATAATAAAAACTTCTTCTTCGTCTTCTGATTGTAGATCTTGCGATCGGTTTATGCAGGATATCAACTTTCTTCCTGTGATGAAGACGACCAGCCTTCTCTCCATCTCTTTGGTGGTCGCCCTGGTGGTCGACAGCCCTCTGGAGTCTCGTGCATCACGATATTAGGAATTCTTGCTGGATCCATTCTCTCGATGTGGTAACTAACTAACTAACTAACTAACCATCACGCCATTTCCCCGGAAGGGTAGGCAGAGAGGATGGATCGCCACAAAACCCTGTCCTGGCATACCTCTCGGGCTTCCTCTACATTCATAAATCGTACCATGCACGCACGTCGATTATTCCGACTTCGAATGTGGCCGCCTTTTAGTAATTGATTAATTTGGTCATGCTATGTTTTCCTCGGTCGTACTCGGCTTCTTTTCCCACTCACGCTGCTTGTGTACAACTTTTTAACCATTCTACTCTCATCCATTCGTTCCTCATGTCCAAACCATCTCAGGGAACCAGATTTAATTCATGATGCAGTCATCTGCCTTACATTTCTTTCTTATTTCATCGTTCGGTATTCTATCATACAACGTTTCCCCGCACATTCTATTTAGTGATCTCATTTCTACGGCGTTTATCCTGCTTTCATCCTTCTTTTGCCAGCTCCAAGCTTCACTTCCATACATGAGGGTTGGCACTAGAACTCCATTGTGTACTGCCATCTTTGCTTCTGTGGATATATTTCTATTTGCAGTAATGACTTTGAGTGCGCCATTTATTTTATTCCCAGCACCAACCCTTCTTTCGTTGTCTTTCTCCATTTTTCCGTCTCTTGTAAACATGCTTCCCGGATACGTAAATTCAGTAACTTGCTCCAATTTCTCGCCCATCGCACTTATATCACAAATCGATGTGGTCTCTCTAGAATCTTCTTCTCTGCATACTATATCTCACTATGTCTTCAATTTTGCAAAATTTGCGAATTTCTTCATTGGGTATCCTATCTCTAAGAGTTCTTCCCACTATAGGTCGCAATGTTCTCATTTCTACTACTCTTAAGAGATGTTTGGTTCTGACAGTGTCAGCTCTTGCTTCGATTCCGTATGTCATTATGGGCCTAATGCATGTTTTATTATTTCTAAATAAATAAAATAAATACTTCATACCCATAATATCAATAGGCAAAGTGTCGGATGTCATGAAAAGAGAGAACACGAGAATATTTTGAACACAATCGAGCAAGAGAGTAATACTTCGATTCTCTCCGAAAGTAATTCGAAATGCAAGCGATGCGCATGCTCCATGAACGTTCCGAATTTATTATATATATTTTTTCTGATTGTAGTGTCATGATAGTAGTGTAGAAAACAAAAGGATAACAATTTGATGTTGTTAATTGTGAATTTTTTAACGTGTGTGAAAAAAAATTATTGACATTAAATCTTCTTCTTCTTCTTCCTGGCGCTATCCCAACTCATCGTCTGTATTGACTGTTGGGGTCGGCTCTTCTCGATCTCAGGCTGTACTTCTTACGGTTCTGAGTATCGCCCTCACTCAAGCCATTTCTCCGCAAGACGCTATTGCATTGATTAACATTAAATGTTAAAACTGATTGTACTTTGAGACTGCCATTTTTTTATGTTCCCAGAACCAAGCCTTATAAAGGTGTGTTTTTAGAGGTATACAATACATATTCAAAATTAAAAACTGCACATTAAAATGATGTTAATGTCTATGATATTGACTTTATTTAATAGATAATTTTATGCCATTATTGTTCAAATATGATTTCGGGCATATGAGCGCCACGGCTAGCTCCAATGAAGCGCAATCGTGAAATCCAATTTTCGACAAGTGTCGTCTTTGTGGATGCGTATTATCCACTAGATGCGAAAACGATCCATGGTCTTCCGAATAACTTGCTCGGATGGACGATTATGTCGATGGACGTAATGCACGATAAATTTGGCGAACCGAACCATGATTTTCAAAATAAATTTGCACAATTTTCAAGCGCTGTTCTGACGTCAGTCAGTTTAACGTAAAATGGCAAAACGTATTGACTACAAATCAACTATCAACTGTCAAATTGACAGTCTGTAGAAACAATGTTGCCAGTTTCAAAACCAAACCTCTAAAAAAAACACCCTATATAAAATATAAACTGCAAATATTAAAAAGTGAGAATATCTCTTAGACGAATGTATGGATACTCTGTGTATGATAGAGTGTCGAATGAAAATATAAGAAGTGAATGCGGTGCGAATGATGGTGTCATCAAGGATCATTAAGATGCTTTGGACATATGGAAAGAATGAATGAAGAAAGAATGGTAAAAAAATTATATGTTAATGATGTAAATGGAACCAGAAATAGAGGAGGCCGAGGAAAACGTGGCACGATAAAATAAATCAAATATTGAATGTCGGCCATGTGAGGAGTCAGAGAAATCGACGCGCGTGCATGACACGATGTATGAATGAAGCGAGAGAAATATGTCAGGAAAGAAGAGTGTGGCAGTCCATTATTTCTGCCTACCCCTTCGGGAAGACGGCGTGATGGTTAGTTAGTTAGTTAGTTAATATTAAAAAGTGTATTTTTTTTATATTTGTTAAAATGTGATTTAAAAACGCAAGTTGATAACAAAAAAAACAAACCATCACGCCATTTCCCCGCAGGGGTAGGCAGAGAGAATGGACCGCCACACTACTCTATTCTGGCACACCTCTCTAGATTCCTCCACATTCATACATCAAGTCATACACGCACGTCGATTCTTCCGGCTTCTGACATGACCAACTTTTAATATTTGATTAATTTGGTCATGCCATGTTTTCCTCGGTCTACCTCGACTCCTTACTCTATTTACATTGTTAACGTATACTTTTTTAACCGATGATAACGAATATAGAAGAAAAAAACATGAATAATCACTTACTACTAGATTGGTGTTGCCAGTATCAGAAATAATTCTTTGTCTTACGCTTTCCCCTTTCACCATATCACGACACAGCATCAACACACGTGCCCCTCTATGGGCAAAGTCTTTTGCAGACTCTAAGCCGAACCCTAAAACCAATATAAAATGCTCATAAAATGTGTATTTAATGTAATCTGTGTTTATGATATCTTACTTATGTAAAAAAATATATACAGCTTCTGCAAAAAACATATATTATATTCAAGGATTAATTGTATCTCAATAGAGACGAAGATGCAAATTAGAAACAGAATATGATGATCGAGGTGTTTACAGGACTTATGTCATTGATTGGGTTAAGCATTTCCCATTCCACCCTTCTTACGACCACTATGTCTGACAATTTTTTGGAAGTTGTACATATGTTAATATGTAACACCAAACTTCACTCTTTCTTCTTCAATTCAAGGATTAATTGTATCTCAATAGACACGAAGATGCAAATTCAATCATCTATGAAGATTGAATTTGCATCTTCGTCTCTATTGAGATACAATTAATCCTTGAATTGATAACCCGCAATGGGTAAAATCCAGTATTCGTCTACAAGTATTTGTATACATTCAAAATGTTATATATTATATTATATGTTCGAAGCAGACTAGATAAGTGGTTCTGTAAGAGTACGGCCACACCGAAATGCCTGGGTAGGAATCAAGACACAGTTCGCTTGTGATCACGTCCTGTGGCGCGGAGCGTATAATGTGGCAGGTCCCATATAGTGCAGGCGCCAAAGGGAGTTGAGTATGCAAAATGTGAGGACCGCACTTTGTTCATAGTTTTGAACGCAGAAAAGCTTGCAGATTATGAATCTGAATGTTGCCAGGAGGTTTGTTGGTCCAATTTTTTGTTATACCCCATCCAAGACAACAAGTAAATGGACTGAAAAAATGCTTTGGAACTATTTTAATGATTGTTTTAGTGACAATATCCAATTATTTCTTATGATAGAAGATACTTCAAGCAAGTCAATTGATATAGAAAAAAAAAGTTTAAAAAAATTATTGATAAAAAAAAAATTAATACGAAAAAGGTAATTTTAACATAAGTCATCAAAAAAATAAAATATAATAGTGCGCCATAAGTTCGCCGGGTGTTCATTTTGACTCCTACTCTAGCACTTCGGTGTGGCCGTACCCTAATATGGAGTCCTCAAGAGGCGAGTTATTCCATAATGCTGGGTTCAGAAAAAAAATCTGAGGTATCTTTAAATGAGAAAGTATGGTTGCTAACCATGGCTCTATCCTACAGCTATTTATTTTTATAATGTTGGAAACCAACTCTCTGCAGCTTCGAAGAGATGGGCATTAGATTAATCAGAAGAAATTATATTTCGAGAATTCAGCCGTGTTGGATGATATTGATATTTTAGCCCTTGATATATATCTCAGACAGCTACAGCATAGATTGTTTGACCTACCGGCCACCAGAACCAACCTGTGACGTTAGGTAGAGCAATTAGTCTGCTGAACGCGGTCTCCTCGGAGATCGACGTCTTTTATATTAGTGAAAGTACGTTCAAAAGACAAATACTCTTAGCTTTTGAGAGTATATTTTGTTCCTAATGTCGAACCATCTATTTTGCGTTCCTGGTATTATGTTGTATACAGTAGAACTCCAATCATCCGAACTCCGACATTTCGAATCGCTGATTATCCGAATCGCTTTTTGAATTTCAGAAACAAATTTTTGACTGAAACGTACTGCGATTCGGAAAATAATGACAGTCAAACAGCTTACTTTGACCGAGATGCTCAGCAAACAATGACTTACATTTACAGTATGGTACGTACATGCTGTACTATGTACAGCACTTGTAACTACGCTTAAAAAGAGCTATAAAAATGTTGCCTTTTCATTTAATAAACTAAAATCTTATTTTCATTAAAAAGAGTTTTTTTCTCCAATTTTCAAAAAAAATTTAATAAAAAGACTAACACCAAAGATTTAAATCAATGATATTAGAATTTATTTTACAACAACAACAAACCATCACGCCATTTCTCCGCAGGGGTAGGCAGAGATAATGGACTGCCACACTACTCTATCCTGACATACCTATCTACCTTCCTCCACATTCATACAGCGAGTCATACCCGCACGTTGATTCCTCCGGCTTCTGACATGACCAACCTTTAAAATTTGATTAATTTGGTCTTGCCATGTTTTCCTCGGTCTACCTTGACTCCGTTTTCCATTTACATCGTTAACGTATACTTTTTTAACCATTATTTCTTCACCGCGATCCTTTCATAATTTTGTTCATAATACCTTATTTCGCTCTACATTCCTTTCTAATATCAGCATTTGAGATTCTGTCGTACATCATTCTACCATACATACGTTTTATCCCTTCTCTAAACACTGGTTAAAGAGTCTATATAACCATGCTGAAACCACCGGCCCACCGTTTTTGATAAACTCCAAGGCTGCACAGTCATATCCGACAGCTTTTCTCCCTTTCATACAGTTTACACCGCTTAATATGTTACTTATACTCAATAGATGCCTTAAACATTGATATTGTTTGTAATGTCTGTTGTGATAATAAATTGATTTGATTTGAAACTGATTTGAAATATATTATCTCGTATTAGATCAACTGCTATAAATAAATAAAATTGCGAATCTCATCGCCTATTGGTGGGGATGAGGTTCGCAATCCATCACACCGCGTCTCCCGCGGGGCGAAAAGAGAAGGATGGAGTGCCGCATCGGTTAAAGTGTGACAGTCCATTCTCTCTGCCTACCCTTTCGGCGAGACGGCGTGATGCGTCAACACATTTTTTCAAACTGATTCGGGGCTCTATTGAGAACCCCTATGTTCTGGAGCAAATAGGTATTTTTGCTCCGTCACGCAGAACCAACCTGCCTTTGGTGATGCCAGTAGGAAGAGCAATTCGGACGCTGAATCTAATCATCTCGGATTTGGACATTTTCAATGTCAGTGAGGCAGTATTCATAAAAAAAATTACAAATTCTGCAAAGAGTACTGCCTCACTGACGTCGACATATTTGGATTCCTTCTGATATGTAGGATTTTTTGGTCTCATGTTGTTTTATCTTATCTTCGTAACACCGTTTTGTGTCCAAATGAGTCGCCTAAATGTTTTTCGTTTGTTATGTCTCATTTGTGTATCATGTATAAATAAATCAAATAAATAAATGGTTAGTTAGTTAGTTATTCTTCTTCTTCTTTTTGTCCTGTCACACCTCCGTGGTGCATAGGGCCTCATGGAACCTTCTCCACCCGACTATATCGCATGCCTGATGCTTAACATCATCCCAAGTGAGGCCTGCCGCCTTAACCTCGTCCTGCAGGGTTCTTGTCCAGGTGGCTCTAGGTCTGCCTCGCTTTCTCTTTCCCCCCATAGGGGACCAGTCTAGTGCACCCTGAGCGATGCAGGCTGGGTTCCGTCTCAGAGTGTGACCGATCCACTGCCTCTAATTGGCTTTTCGCCTGCCTTAGTCCAGAGAGCGGCATAGTTAGTTAGTTAGTTAGTTAGTTAGCTATAAATAAAATTACCTGAATTAGCTCCAGTTATAATAATAGTTTTACCATCCAATCTCTCGTTCCCTTCGAAAATTGTTATTGTTAAATACAAGTACAATTTAATGGCTAAATTCAATATTATATACACACTAACACATGTCCAAAAAGAAAACATATTGATTACAAATTATTATCTAACTAAATGATCTCATTCAATGAGTTCAAACGCACTGCAAAAGTTACATGTGATCTTTCAATATAAATATACAATAAGTGTTATTTATAGTATCATACAGTATATTTATTATTATTTTTAAGCGTCGTTAAAAGGCAAAATAGTATAAGTCAATAAAATAAATTTATTTTCGGAATTCATTTTATTTCATTGTTATTAGAAGAACCAATTAGTTGATATTTTCGATATTAAAAAGGAAAATATTAAAGAATAATATTTTAACAAAAACAATATGCATAAATATTTTTGTGAATGTATACTTATACTTATATACGAAATTCTGGATTTTCACCAAAGGGTGGTCAATTCAAATTTAATTGTATCTCAATAGAGACGAAGACGCAAACTGAATATGGATGATCAAGGTGTTTACAGGACTTATGACCTGTCATTGGTTGGGTTAAGCGCACGCTTTATGTAATTACAATTCCCCATTCCACCTTTGTTATGATCATGCATGACAAATTTAGTCAGTAAAATTTGTCATGCATGATCATAACAAAGGTGGAATGGGGAATGTTGTAATTACATAAAGCGTGCGCTTAACCCAACCAATGACAGGTCATAAGTCCTGTAAACACCTTGATCATCTATATTCAGTTTGCGTCTTCGTCTCTATTGAGATACAATATGCATAGTTATGGAGAGGGATAATAGTTATGGAGAGGGAAGGTTCCGGGTTCGATTCCCGGCGAGGGCAGTGTGATTGTCTCACTGTCTTTGGTCTGGTGTAGAATTCACGTGACAATAAAATGGCGATAGATTAGCTACCTATCCACATGTCACGAGAATAAACTTCCTATGTTACCTTCCTTAGTCCACACATTAAATAAATTTCCTTATTTCCCCCATCCTGCATTTTGTCTCCTTCCTCCCTCCTGTGCCTCCTGCTGTGCATTATTTCTTTTTTATTCTTTCTCTAACATGTTATTTATGTATCAATTGTGTATTTTCTTTTGCTGTTGTATTGCTATGTGTGTACGGCGGGACATCGAGTGTGGTCTGGGTCCCCCTTGGTTGCAAATATACATATATAATTTATTTTTTTAACGTAAGTCCCGCATGGACGGGGGACGGGCCTAGAGAGTGCACGAGTGAAGCTGACGAAAGGCGCCGCTGCGCCTATAACAGCTTCGGGTAAGCGGAGGGAGCCCTCTATGGCTCGGCCATATTTAAAATTAAATGTCACGAGAATCAACATGATAGCTATAATACCGTTTACATGGATTCGGCTCATGCTTTCATGAAATAAAGAGCGATTCAACAAAATAATAATAATAATAATAAAATAAAGTGTTGGGGCAGGCAACAAAGTGAATGGTGCACCTAAAGTTGTCGTCGCAAAAACCTATCCAAAAAAAACTAAAATGGCAGTGCACAATGGTGTTCTTGTAACGGCCCTTATGTATGAAAGCGACGCATGGAACTGGCAAAAGAAGGATGAAAGTAGAATACATGCAGTAGAAATGAGATCTTTTGGACGAATATGTAGTATGTACTCTGTGTATGATAGAGTGTCGAATGAAAATATAATATGTGAATGCGGTGCGAATGATGGTGTTATGAAAAAAATATTTGAAAGGATTTTTAAAATAGTTTGGACACATGGAAAGAATGGTTATAAAAGTTAACGATGTAAATGGAAATAGAAATAGAAGGAGCCCGAGGAAAACGTGGCACGATCAAATACATCAAATATTGAATGTCGGCCATGGGAGGAGTCAGAGAAATCGACGCGCGTGCATGACACGATGTATGAATGTTGAGGAAGCGAGAGAAATATGTCAGGAAAGAAAAGTGTGGCAATTAATTCTTTCTGCCTACCCCTCCCGGGAGACGGCATAATAGTAAGTTTGTTAGTTATTTTTTGGTATTGAATTATATTAAGGCATAAAGTTGTGCGTCCTCGCCCCATTCCACATTTGTCACATCTGTCCCTTCTTTCATATCCCGCTGTCATGTGTCCATGAGTCTGCTTCCCATATAAATCCATGTCCTTTTTAATATTTTGTTAGAAGAATTTTAAGTGTTATTTGTAATCTGCATGTACGGCAGGACATAGATAGACATCCCTCCATCGAAGTCAGGGACGTCCTGGATTTCGGGTAACAGTTCTAGGACACCAGCAAAGGAGTCGTTTTGTCCATCTATCGTCAGAGCTACGAACGATATGGTCTGTCCAATGCCATTTTATCACTGCCACTCTTCGAATGATGTCCGACAGTTGTTGAACACTTTTAATAGCAGTTTCAAATCAAATCAAATCAGTTTATTTTCTCAAAAGATATATAATACCAGGAACGCATGAGAGATGGTTCGACATTAGGAATACAATATACTCTCCAAAGTCAAGAGTATTTGTCTTCTGAACGTACTTTCACGAATATGAAAGACGTCGATCTTCGAAGCGATCATGTTCAACAGTTTGATTGCTCTCCCCACCGGCATCACCAGAGGCAGGTTGGTTCTGCACTCTGGGAAATAAAACAGTCTGTGCTGACGCTGTCTAAGATCACCATCCGGAACATAAAACATTGACTTGTGCTTTCTAACCTAAAAACCGCTGTTTAATATATTTATTAAATAACAACTTTTTTTCTATAAACAAGTATATAAAATACTTATAATGGTTTATACTGTGGACTGTAAAATTTTATAATATGTATAATCTACAAAACAATATCGAAAAACGTTTATTTCAAATTTCTTGTGTAAATTTATTTATTATTAAATTACACGCAATAAAGACATGCAATAAATGTAAGGTTTAAAATCTTTGACCAGAAAATTATTTCTTCAAATAATCTGGGAGGGGAGTATTAATTATATATAGCCAGCTAACCGAAGCAGCATGGCGCCGCCTGGAGACAAGGACCCCGTCTTTGCTCCCGATCTTGGTCTTTTTCTTGGTCACATATAACGTGTGGATGAAGATATAATGGTTAAGAAAGTGTACGTAAAAATCAAATCAAACCAAATCAAATCAGTTTATTAACTCAAAAGACATTAGTTAGAAAGTTTCAACCCTGGGATTGGTTTGCAGCAATTTCTTCTATTCTTCTCTTCCATTCTTCCCTGTCTTGTGCGTCTCTTTTGAAATCTGCATATGATGAGCAGCGCACATCCACCAACAGGTCCTCCAGGTACTCTCAGCGTGGGCGTCCCCAAGAGTTTGTCCCCTCGGTCATATCCTCCATTATGGCATGCAAGAGACCTTCTTGACGTATTACATGGCCGATCCATCTTGCACGCCTTCCGGACAAGGTCCTGAGCAGGTGCCTTTCTACTTCGATTCCTTGAAGAACTTCCTCATTCGGTCTCTCCAGGAAATTCCTAATAGTCTTCTTTAGGACCACATCTCAAAAGCCTCTAGTCTCCGCTTATTTCTTTCGGATGATGAGGAATATTCTCAGTTTTAGGTCTATATTATTTGATTATATTATTTTCGACCTTTTATTAAATGCTAGCCTAGCCTGATGTATACAGCTGTCGACTTCGCTATTAGACCGACCGTCCCATGTTATTTTGCGTCCTAGGTAGACAAACTCCTTGGTGTTCTTTAGTGGAACTCCTGACATCACTACTCTCATCTGATGTTGCGTTCGGCCATTACAAACAGCAAAATGTTTAAGGCATCTAATGAGTACTGATTAATAAGAATGGGTAATGAGATGCCCATATCTTCGAAGCTGTAAAGAATTGGTTCCGAGCATTCCGTAAAGAAACACCGCGGGATAGAGCCACGGATAACTACCATACTCCCTCATGTAGAGATACCTCAGAAATTTTTTCTGAACCCTCTCCAGCATAACGGAATATCTTGCCTCGTGAGGACTCCATATCACAGAACCACTTTCGAGTCTGCTCCGAACCAACGCGTTGTATAGGACTCTGAGCACGTTGGGATCTCTGAAAACTCTTCCGGTCCGAATGATGAAGCCTAACATCCTCAGTACAATGTCACAAATCCTCTCGATATGTGCAGGAAAAGTCAGCCTACTCTCATCAAATCAAATCAAATCAAATCAGTTTATTAACTCAATAGACATTACAAACAGGAAAATGTTTAAGGCATCTATTAAGTACAGGTAAAATATTATAAAAATACAACAAAGTACCAGGAACGCATTAGAGATGGTTCGACATTAGGAAGACAAGATACTTTCTAAAGTCAAAAGTATTTGCCCCCTGAACCAAGTGATTCCGAGATCCCTTGATCATTTGATCATTGTGTATCAATGATACAGTTCTCAATGCTCTAGTAAAAGACAACATTGTTAATAGAGTATGGTGTCGGAGAAGACCGAGATAATCTATGACCAAGTCGATCAAATTTTAAAGGTCGGGCATCTTATAAGTGGAAAGAATCGACGTGCGCATATGAACGTGGAGGAAGCTCGAGAGATGTGTCAGGATAGAGTACTGTGGCGGTCCATTCTCTCTGCCTACCTGTTCGGAGAAACGGCGTGATGGTTTGTGGTTGTTGTTCTGATCTGATATTCGCGATCGGTTAAAATGTTTCTTCTTCTTCAAGTGCCCTGTCGGGTCCCCCCAACGTTGACGATCACCTCGGCGAACCTGTCCCTCTCCTGCGCCGCTCGGAACAGCTCCACCACACTTCGGATGCCGGTCCTCTCTCTCACGTTTCGCAGCGACATCTGTCTCATACCGGGCCCTCGGCGTCTCACAATTTTCCCCTCCAACGTCAGTTGGTGAAGGTGGTACTTTTCCCCACGCAGTATATGACCAAGATGTGAGATCTTTCGAACCTTGATAGTTGATAACAGTTCCCTGTCAACTCTAGCTCGCCTCAGGACTTCGGTATTGGTAACCATGTCTGTCCAGGGAATTCTAAGCATTCGGCGATAGAGACACATTTCAAATGCTTCTAGTCTATTCATTGAGTTGACTTTTAAGGTCCACGTTTCACATCCATACAATAAAACAGACCACACATAGCATTTGATCATTCTCTGTCGGAGTTTCAAGTTTATGTTATCATTGCAGAAGAGTGATTTCATTTTATAAAACGTAGCTCCTACTGCCTCAATTCTGCATTTTATCTCTACATCCGGGTCAAGAGATTGTGTTAGTATGCTGCCGAGGTTAGAATGTAGGCTTAGAATGTTTAATAAAACACAATATGTACTAGTTGGGTTTTAATTCTGGTATGAAATATAAAAAAGATGGAATTTCAGCTTAGATCTGAAATCTATCGGTTCATTTATACAACTAAGGTATGAAAGGAGATGTTCAAATCTGATAGGCCGGCTACTGCAAAGGCTCGATCCCCGAAATTTGTACTAGGGCAACGCTTAGACTCAACTAATCTTCCTATTGCAGAGGAGTTTGCCAAACGAAGTGTGGATTTCCGCCTGCCCATTATACAAGGTTTGGATATACGAGTATAACTTGGTGCCATTCCATGTTGCGCTTTGGAGACTGTCCAGCAGAGTTTATACTGGATTCTTTCTGGACTTTTAAGCCAGAGAAGTTCTTTGAGATGTTGTGTTATATGGTACTTTTTTGGAATGCCTTTGGTTGATTCAAGGTTTCTGAGTAAAATAGAACCGATTAAAATCAGGTGTAATGAATAAAAAAACAATTAAAAAGTTATTGTTAATTATTTTATTGACAAAATAAAACAAAACATTACGAAAACAACAACAACAAACCATCACGCTGTTTCCTCGCAGGGGTAGACAAAGAGAATGGACCGCCACACTACTCTATCCTAACACACCTCTTGAGCTTCCTCCATATTCATACAGCGAGTCATACACGCACGTCGATTCCTCCGACTTCTAACATGACCAACCTTTAAAATTTGATTAACTTGGTAATGCCATGTTTTCCTCGGTCTACCTCGACTCCGTTATCCATTTAACTACTTTCTTAACCATTATTTATCCATCCATGCGCTCTATGTCGCACGCTTAATAGTAAACTGACCGATTATGGTTTAGGTCATAATTGAGTTAACATTAGACAGAGGCTTGAGTTAACGCTATCCATCTATTTTTCACAATGTTAACGCTATCCATTCGTAGGTGTTTTTCGCCTGTTTTGTTAAAACACCGACTCATGTCAGATTGAGCAAAACTTGTTTTTTTTTTAGCTAAGCCAGTATTCTATTAAACGTGCGATGTGTCCAACCAACGCAGCGATCCTTTCATAATTATGTTAATAAAATTTTCTTCCGCTCTACTATCCTTTCTTATATCAACATTCAAAATTCTGTCATACATCGTTCTATCGTTCTATGATGACGTCCCTAAGACGTGTGTGTATACGTCTTAGAGACCTTATCTTTACCGCGTTTATTCTGCTCTCATCCTTCTTCTACCAGTTCCATGCTTTGGTTCCAAACATAAGGGTTGAGACCAGGACTCCATATTGAACGGCTATTTTCGCTTTCATTGAAAAAAAAAAATTACATAGATACGTAAACTTTGCTTTGTGTTTTTTTTTTAGAGGTTTGGTTTTTAAACTGGCAACTTTTTTCTACAGACTGTCAATTTGACAGTTGACAGTTGATTTATAGTCAGTGCGTTTTGCCATTTTACCATGAATAGACTGACGTCAGAACAGCGCTTGAAAGTTGTGCAATTTTTTCGTGCACTACGTCGTAACTTATCGTGCACTACGTCGATTTTACGGTCGACATAATCGAAATCATGGCATGACCAAGTCGATCAAATTTTAAAGGTCGGTCATATTAGAAGTCGAAAGAATCGACGTGCGTGTAGGACTCGCTGCATGAATGTGGAGGAAACTAGAAAACATTACAAAGATACGTAAACTTTGCTTTGTATTATATTGTAATAAGAGCTTTAGGTTAACTTTTATTATTCTGATGCATGTTTGAAATGTTTTTCGTGGTCTTGCAAGTTGACGAAGCGCTCGCTGAGTTTCCAGAGCCGGGAGGCTGTGGCCATGTTACGAGCGGCGAAAGATGTCCAACCCCGTTTGCAGTCAGCGAAATATTCCCCCGTCACGTGTTCCAACTCTTTAGAGACGCACAGCATGATCTGTGTCCTCGCCCCATCCCAGACACTCTGCAACACAACAAACAATAATATCACATATCATGTCATGGGGCAGACAACGCAGAAGATACTGGAATGCGCATGTACAGAGGATGGATCCCACCAGAATCCCACACGCTGTGGCGCATCAGATTCCTGCCGGCTGCCGTCCCCCCGGAAGACCGCCGAAGAGATGGAGAGATTATGGATATTACCCGTGGCTCTTTCCAATTGATTTCTTGCTAGGGATGCTAGGCTACCAGTCACTCGAGAGGAGACGAGACATTCACTTGGGTGTCCATTTCTTTCGACTGATAGGCGGTTGTATACACAACTCAGAAATCCTGAGTGATGTAGGTCTGTTCATCCCTGATAATTATCTTCGAAAATGGGGCCATAGATTGTTTTATCTCCCACGATGCAGAACCAACCTGCCAATGGTTATGCCGGTAGGTAGAGCAATATCTTTGCTTAATCGTATCGCCTCGGAGTTTGACATATTTTATGATAGTTTGGCTCATCTGAGGGAAGTACTATCTTTATTATTATTGTATGGTATATTTATTTTATTAATTTGTCATGCATCTTATGTTTCTCGCACTTTTTATTAATCTATTATGTGTTACTTATTATTGTGTATCTCTAACTTGTATCTTTAGTGTATTGGAAAATAAAATTCTGTAATGCTTTAGATATGTTGAAAATAAATAAATGAAAATAAATGAAATAAATTAGATAGTTGGGAGTCAACCTGCCAAGAGAGGCCAGTCTGATCAGGAACAGACCAAAGGTCTATAAGGAGAAGAAGAAGAAGAAGAAGAAGGAAAATAAGAAAAAGAAGACTAAATTAAAAAAATCTTTTGTTTTCTTACCTTTCCCACTATGTATATATAAACTTTCCACATTGCTATTTCTATAGGGTATGCATCCCTGATTATGTCAGTAAATATGGTTCCGGGTGTGAGAGTATTACAAGTCACTCCTAAAATATACGTCAATTTAAAAAATACATATTATATTTAATATGAATGAAAACATCCGTTTAATAGAAGTTTTATGGTTTTTATATTTCGCCCTTCTAAGGCATTATGAAATGGCCTTTTTTGCTTTTGATAATGCCTTAGAAATAAACATTTGATAATGCCAATTGCAAAACATAATACCTTAGAAAGGCGAAATACGAGTATGTCATTCGAAATACGAGTGACACTTTATCATACACAAAGTATCCACACATTCGTCTAAGAGATCTCATTTCCACCCCATTTATTCTACTTTCATCGTTTTTTATTTGCTAGTTCCATGCTTCGCTTCCATACATAAAGGTCGGTACAAGAACATCATTGTGCACTGCCATTTTAGCTTTTTTGGATAGGTTTTTGTTTGCGATGACAACTTTAAATGCACCATTCACTTTGTTGCCTGTTCCAACCCTTCTTTCAATATCCCTCTCCACTCGCCCATATTTTGTAAACATACTACCCAAATACACAAACTCACCTACTTGCTCTAGGTTTCACCATTTAAGCTAATGTATTCAATACCAACATTGTATATTTAAAGTTCGTTTATACAGAACTAGCTGACCCGGCAACGCTTCGCTATTGCTAAATTCAAGTATAAAAATAAATCCAGCAAATACAATTGAAGTTCAATATCAATTAGTTTATTAATTGGATTAAATGACCATTCTCTCCTGACCATGCCAAGCGAATATGAACTCTAGAGCCTCGATTATTAAGGTCTATATTCGCCTGTACTATGAAAATTTTCAATTAATTTATAAAGTTAATTAGAGCTCGATTAGTAACAAAAATATGCCTATAACCACCGCCGTATTCCACTTAATAAATTCTTCAAGTTTTATGAGGATCTGTTCAGGAATAACCGCGGAAAAAGTCCACACACAGAAGGCAGATTGAGTTTTATTTATATACTCGTAGATAGATAGATAGATGTAGATGGTGTGTTTGATAATCACCTGTTCCTTTGAGTTTTCCCACCAAATATCTCGTGAATAATATAACCGCATGTTTCGAATTCGCGTACGCTATTAAATGATAAAGAGACGTATCGTTCAGATTATTTACATCCAGTCTGCTGGTCCAATGATTAAATGAAGACACATTCACGATCCTACTGGGAGAAGAATCTATCAATTTTCCTGAAACACGCCAAAAGCAAAAATGAATATTAATAACTAACTAACCATCACGCCGTTCCCCTGAAGATTGAGGCAAACATCATAAACCGCCACACTGCTGGTAGAGAAGACATAAGATGCATGACAAATTAATAAAATGAATATATAATACAATTACAATAAAGATAGTCATACCCTCCATTATGGCATGCAAGAGACCATCTTGACGTATTACATGGCCGATCCATCTTGCACACCTTTCGGACAAGGTCCTGAACAGGTGCCTTCCTCCTTCGATTCTTTGGAGAACCTCCTCATTCGTGATGTGGTCTCTCCAGGAAATTCCTAATAGTCTTTTATAGGACCACATCTCAAAAGCCTTTAGTCTCCGTTTATCTCTTTCGGATAGGCACCATGTCTCGCAGCCGTACATCAAGATACTCCATATATAGGTCTTGATGAGGAGTATTCTCAGTTTTAGGTCTATATTATTTGATTTTATTATTTTCAACCTTTTATTAAATGCAAGCCTAGCCTGATGTATACGGCTGTCGACCTCGCTCTTAGACCGACCGTCCCATGTTATTTTGCTCCCGAGGTAGACAAACTCCTTGGTGTTCTTTAGTGGAACTCCTGACATCACTACTCTCATCAAACATCTCTATGACCGAGGGGACAAACTCTAGGGGACGCCCACGCTGAGAGTACCTGGAGGGCCTGTTGGTGGACGTGCGCTGCTCATCATATGCAGATTTCAAAAGAGCCGCACAAGACAGGGAAGAAGAGAAGAAATTGCTGCAAACCAATCCCAGGATTGCCACTTTCTAACTAAAAGATAGTACTTCCCTCCGATGGGGTTTGAATGGATGGTTAGGGCAGTGGGGGGACATACCGTGCTGGAAGGTATGTGTACCAGTAAATGCCATGAAACGCCATAGTTGCATTACACCAGCAACACTACCATCTAGTCCGACTCTCTGGCGTCCACGTGTGATCTCTATGATCCCCCAAACCCTGAGTGTGGCATATTGGACGTACTCGTACGTACTCGAAAGAGGGCGAATGGCGACTTTCGGCGCCACAAAACCGGTCACCCTCAGCTAAGAGAAGGAACACCCCTACAGAAAAACCCTGCTACTCCTAGTAAGGGGGATGGGCGTTAGGCCAATAACCTTTAAACAACTAACGTTACGAACACTTCAAGAATTTCGTTTCTTGGAGGAGGCTGAGACCCACCAAGGGTTGTAGCGCCATAGAAAAAAAAAACTTTCCTCAGGTGAGCCAAACTATCACAAAATACATCAAACTCCAAGGTGATACGATTTAGCAAAGATATTGCTCTACCTACCGGCATAACCATTGGCAGGTTGGTTCTGCATCATAAAAAATAAATCAATCTATGGCCCCTTTGTCGAAGATTATCAGAAACAAACAGACCTACATCACACAGGATTTCTGAGTTGTATATACAACTGTCTATCGGTTGAAAGAAGTGAACACCCAAGTGAATGTCTCGTCTTCCTAGCATCCTAGCAAGAAATCAGTCGGAAAGAGCCACAGGTAATATCCATACTCCCTAAGATAGATGGGACTTATTCAATGACTCTCAGAAGAGATCGGATCCCACCATATACTCAGAACAGACAGTCCTAAAGACACCATACAAGAAGACCCGACCCCAAGAAAATGGAACAAGGCTAGGAAGTAGAAGAAGGTTAGTATGATACACTTACCCAGCAAGATGTTTGTGAATAAAAATGGACCGAAATAGTTGGTCTGCATTATTATCTCCATTCCGTCTCCAGTTAAGTATGATTTTGTAGCCCCGATTCCAGCATTATTCAAGAGTACATCAATGCGAGGTTCTTCTGTCAAAATTTCATTAGCGCAACTTCTCACGCTTTTTAAATTGGCAAAGTCTATGTATTTTAACTGAAAAATAACATTTTAAATCACTAAAACCTGAACAAAAATATAGTATCAAACGTTAGACACGTTAATAATTTTAGAAAACATGTTGATAAATGCACTTGTGATATAGGTATAAAACTATAGCAGTAAATGCGAAAACACTTGAAACATGATTGTCATAATTAATTGTGATGACTAGATAACCAAACCGCAGAGCTAAAAATAAGAATTGGTCTAAGCTAGGCACCTTTCGGAAACATGAGTTATGTCCTTAAAAAACAAAAAATACCGATTAACCTGAAACGAAAAGTCTATGAAGCCTGTGTTCTGCCGGTTGGTTCTTATGGTCTTGCTACATTGCCCAAACAAAGTGCCGAGAAACTACGAGTGACCCAAAGAGCCATGGAAAGAGCCACGTTAGGAATAAGCCTCAGAGACAGAGCCAGAAACGATACGGTGAGAGAAAAAACAAAGGTCACTGATATCATCCACCGAGCGGCGACTCTAAAATGGCAATGGGCAGGTCACGTAGCCATAAGCTCAGATGAAAAGTGGACAAGAAGACTGCTGACTTGGGGTGGAAGGATGATCTGAACAGACACGTCGGAATAACCTGAATGCAGTCTGCACAGGACAGAGTGACATGGAAGCGAATGGAGGAGGCCTTTGTCCAGGAGTGGACGGGAATAGGCTGAGGAAGAAGAAGAAGAAGAATTGTGGTGATATGCAGTAAGTAATGCATATCATAATGTAGAAAGAATGCCATAGAGTAGAACACCAAAAATTATATCCAGATGGGTCCCCGCGAAAAGAGACCAAGAAGACAGACCGAGGAAAAGATGGACGGATTGCGTGG
The DNA here is from genome assembly GCA_022606425.2 of Lepidostoma basale. Classification (NCBI taxonomy): domain Eukaryota; kingdom Metazoa; phylum Arthropoda; class Insecta; order Trichoptera; family Lepidostomatidae; genus Lepidostoma; species Lepidostoma basale. The sequence continues at coordinate 1,761,374 of JAHDVF020001106.1, read as the reverse complement.
AAGAAGATTGGGAGAAAATGGAAGGAGCTGAGGAATGCAGAGAGATTGTCGGGGACAGAAGTCAGTGGAAGACCGTTATGGAGGAGGCCAAGTCCCACACCGGGATATTGCACCGAGAAATGATTTGTAGTAATTTCGTGTGAAATTAATACTTTTTTTAAAAATGCGATTGAACTGGAAACCAAATAATAATAATATATGTTTAGTGTATATTTTATTATCAGTTTAATTTTAACAATTATTTCTTATTAACGGCATCTGGTGAAAAGTAATACAACTATAGTAGTAATTTTTCATTATTTTATTGCTCGATATCTGCACATTTTATAGCATCTTAGACCGAAATGAAGTAGTTTACCTTTTTGCCGATAGAGAATTAAAATATATTTTGACATGAATATTATCTAAATATATTTCGCCTTGCCATGAAATATGTTAAAACATCTAGAAAACAGGCGTTTTTTTTGTATTAATTATTGCAGGAGGTATTTTGACTTACAACAAGATTGTGGTTGCCTGTTTCTAAGGCAATGGCTTTCTTTACTTGTTCGCCTTTCGCCATATCCCGGCAGAGCATCAATACTCTGGCTCCCCTTTTAGCAAAATCCTTGACAGACTCCAATCCTAAGCCTAGAATTAATATTAAAGTAATATGAAAGATGAAAAATATGAGTGATCAGCTTATTTCTGAATAATGGCAGATCATTCATGCACCTGAAGGTATGTAGGAAGATTGTTCAAATAATCTGCCTTATACGTTTAATAACAATACATATGGTACATATGGTACATATGGTACATATGGTACATATGGTACATATGGTACATATGGTACATATGGTACATATGGTACATATGGTACATATGGTACATATGGTACATATAGTACGTATGGTACATATGGTACATATGGTACATATGGTACATATGGTACATATGGTACATATGGTACATATGGTACATATGGTACATATGGTACATACATATGGTACATATGGTACATATGGTACATATGGTACATATGGGTACATATGGTACATTACAATGAAACAGAATTATTATATCTTCCATGTTTTGAAACTTGATTGAATCTATCAAATTGGCAGGTTCCGTAAATCTAGTGTTAATTGTTAGCAATAATTTAATAACTTATATGCATTATAATAAAATATAATAATTATTTCTTTAAGATTTCTGGTCACCAGAATAAATATAATTAACCTGTATATTTTTAAATGTATTAATGAAACCGGTGAAGACACAAACATTAGTGGATTTTAATTAAATGTACATCTAAAAAAAATGCCTTTTTTTCATTATTAACAATGAACTTCTACGATGAAATTTCAAATAACAACACTTTTTTTTCTTATTATGATACTGTTTTAAAAATTATTTTGTTTTATATTACAAGAAAATACAATACCCGCGCTGGCTCCTGTGACAATTACTGTTTTACCATCCAACCTGTCGCTACCTTCAAAAACTCCCGTACTCAAATAACAGTAGAGTTTAATCAACACTACGGTAAATATCAATATTAAAAATATTATAAATAACGAACACATCTTGAACGAACTAAACATCAATTCAACTTGCTTGTAAATAAATTATTCTAAATGATACAATACAAAAAAATACATTATGCTTAACCTTTAAAGGCCTGTGCACCGCGTGCAATAAAGGTAGCCCACTGCCCAAGCAAATATTCGCTAGACTTTCGACCTACGCATAGCTGTTATAAAAATAATTATATCTCTAAATACAATCATCCTATTTAGGTAACATAAAAAGCATTATCAGTATAAAAGATTGTTTATAATTTACAGAAGCTTTATTTGTAATATACAGTCGCGAGCACAGAAATCTTTTCACACTGAAAATATCGGTTTTTTGTAATTATATATTTTTTTTGTGATTCCTTGATAGCTTTTCACTCCAAATTATTAAGCAGCACTGTTTAAAGATGTTCTGCAAGAAAAGTGCCTTCTTAGGGATCAAAAAAAAAATCTTAATTTTAGATTTAATTTGTAGATTTTCGATTTTTTGCACAAAAATTTAAAATGCTCACATAATTTAAATAAACACATATTTATTTCAAATAAAATTACGTAGGAATATAACACTAAAAATTATCAAAAACCAACCAAATCAGTACTTTGTTGGTCCTCCTTTTTTTAAAATAACTGCTTCAATACGTTTAGGCATGGATTTCACCAAATTATGTACGGGTATGTAGTCTTGGATAAATTTTTCAATCCCTCTTTTTCGATGAAGTTTTTAAGGTTTTCCTTTGACGGAGGCTTCAGTTTATTTATTTCAATTGCTATTTTATGCCACATGTTTTCGATAGGGTTTTAGGTCAGGGCTATTTCCGGGCCAATCCAGTGTTGGAATCCCATGAATTTTCATATATTCTTTGACCTAAAAATTATTTTAACAGTGTTATATTTTTTTAATATTGTTTTGTGAACATTATAAATCACAGTGTCAGAAAAAATAATTCTTACAGTTTGTGCTCAGTGGCACAGTGCAGAGTCATCTTGGAAAATGCGCTCAATATAGGTACATAAGAATTAATTGTATCTCAATAGAGACGAAGATGTAAATTATTTGGAAACGATATGGTGGTCGAGGGGTTTACAGGACTAATGACATATTGGTTGGGTTAAGCGATCGCTTTATGTAATACAACAATCCCCATTCCGCCCTTCTACGAACACCACGTCTGACAATTATTTGAAAGTTGTATATATGGTATGCTACCATGTTGAGAAACATTTCACATATTTTAGTTCAATCTACACATGCGCCATCTATTGAGACTAGAGGTTAGCATTAAGCAGAAAATCTTTTAATGTAATGTGAAAGACTATCAACCCAATTATCACATATTACTAGATAACGCCTGGAGAAAACTATAATTTTTTGTGCATTTTAATTTGACTAGTATTTTTATACAACATTTAGTTTTTTTGAATGTATACATATACTTGTAGACACATACTTTTACCCATTACAGTACAGTAGTTTAGATTGTGTGTTTCATTAGGCGGACCGTAATAAAACAACACATATCGAAAGGGTCGACCTAGTAATCCAGTTATAAACACTAATATTACGCATCATGCCAAAAATATTTATAGGAACCGAAAATATTTTTTTGAATTTTTAAATCTCAAAGACATTATTTACGTAAGCTAATATTCATGTTTTGAATATTATTGTCATAAATCAGTGTAATTCGATAGCGAAATCCACCATTGACCGGTCCCAAACGGGACCGTTGGACATTGAACGAAAATCCGCGGTCCCGTACGGGACCAAGGGGCGTCTAAAGGTTAAATGTTTTTTTCTTACCAATTAAATTTCCCTTTTTTATTTAATATCTCACCGATAAAACATGTGTCTATATATTCTAAGCATGTATTACAAAACAAACTCCACGAAATGACTTTATTTAACCAAGAAAAAAAGTCGCATGACAAAAACAGACGGATACTCTTTGACCTGTAAACCCCAATATAAAGTTTTATTATATTAAGTATAGGGTGTTTTTTTAAAGGTTGCGTTTTAAAACTAGCAACATTGTTTTTACAGACTGTCAATTTGACAGTTGACAGTTGATTTGTAGTCAGTACGTTTTGCCATTTTACCCAGTTGCTCAATAAAGGTGTCAAAAATTGGACTACATTCGAGCTAGCCGTGGCGCTCATATGCCCGAAATCATATTTAAACAATAATGACATAAAAATATCTATTAAATAAGCCAATATCATAGACATTAACATTATTTTAATGTTTTCTTTTTTTCATTTTGAAGTTGTATACCTACATCTACCACCTTCATATAATATTTTATCTTCAATTTGTGTGTTAGTTAATATTTTTGCCTTTGTCATATTTATTTTAAGGCCAATTTTTTTAGATGATTGAGAGTTGTTTGGAAGACTCCGACAACAGAATTATGTCATCAGCGAAAACAGTAATTGGGTTCGAACAATCTGTTGTATCCAGAAATGTGGCAAAAAATAAGAAACTACCAAACTATACACAATGTATAGAACTGCTTAATAAATTAACAATTCATACCGCTTTTTTCGTATAATACAAACCGTGAGCCGTGTATTCCAACATCCGGCTTATTGCTCCAATTACGCTCAAAGCGCGGTGACCTACCGAATATGTGACAGCTACGCCAATTGCTTTAATAACATCGATATTTTTCATTTAAACGCAACATCTTAACTTCGCATTTAATATTTAAGCAGTGTCAAAAAGTAGAATTTAAATTAAAATAAAGTTTTTGACTGATAAGTGTTATTTTTCTTTTTAACCCTTAATGGACGTAAGTCACCTCTGTCGTGACAACGTAAACTTTGTCGCTGCAGTCGTATGGCACATGTGAGATGACATTTTGAATCTTGTTGTCTGTGGATTTGCATGTTAGTTGAATATTAGCAATGAAACGATTAACATACACAGTGCCTTTTTAAAATTAAATATTGATAGAATAACATATTTATTCATTCATTTCTCGACGAGATGCTACATCCCGGTGTGGGGCTTAGCCTCCACTGACTTCTGTCTCTGGCCATCTCTCTCCATTCCCCAGCTCCTTCCATTTTCTCCCAATCTTCTTCCACGCAATCCAACCATCTTTTCCTCGGTCTGCGTTTTGGTCTATTTTCGCGGGGCACCCATCTGGATATAATTTGTGGTGTTCTATCCTCTGGCATTCTTTCCACATGGCCAGCCCACCGTAGGCGTTGAGACTTACAGAATCTCACTACTTAACATATTCATACGAAAGATAAAAAATAAACTAGCGCCCGATATGGATTATTAAATATATATTAATGCTCGTATATAAAGTAAACTGTAATTGGCCTTATTTAATTGTTGGTTTGTTTTGTTGTTTGAAATTGTTGCATACAATTAGGTAGAAACAATTTCGAGAAAGAAGCCGACCGAATAATTAATTTGGGTTAGGCGGCCTTTGGAAAATTACGTCATGTTCTCACCTCTAAAATACCACAATGCCTCAAGACTAAAGTCTTCAACCAGTGCGTCTTGCCAGTCATGACGTACGGAGCCGAGACGTGGACACTGACAAAAGGTCTCGTCTACAGATTCAAGGTCGCCCAACGCGCCATGGAAAGAGCCATGCTTGACACGACAGATTTAGAAACGAATTTATTCGACAAGGTGATTGAGGTGGCTCTGAGGATAGGCATGTTATTTCTGTCAGAGAACCGACGGTCGATGGGGGAGACGGGCTCTGGAGTGGAGACCGCGTACAGGATTCCGTAGAGTTGGACGCTGGACCGACGATCTGAAGAGGATTGCTGGATATGGATGGATGGGAGCGGCAATGGATAGGGGGCGATGGCGTGCTTTGGGAGAGGCTAACGTTCAGCAGAGGATGACAGTCGCTTTTTTTTCTAAAAGTTTTATTATATTATTTGAACAGAAGATGACAGCGACCTTCCGAAATCAGTCGAAGACGCAAACATTGTTAAATTTTAACGTTTAAAAAAAACACGTTCTTTTATTCTCGTTATTATGAAAGTACTTTGATTTTAATCTCCAGATGCATGCTAGTAATGTTTTTCGTTGTCTTGTAAGTTGACGAAGCGCTCGCTGAGATCCCAAAGACGTGAGGCTATAGCCGTGTTACGAGCGGTGAAAGATATCAAAGCTCGTCTGCAGTCGGCAAAATATTCTCCCGTGACGTGTTCCAACTCTTTAGACACGCACAGCATGATCTGCGTTCTAGCCCCATCCCAGACACTCTGCAACACACCAATAATAACACAAAGTAAGTGTAAACGACTGTGAAACACGGTCTCTAACGCAAGGAGAGGAAGACAGGCTTTTGGACACAGACTGAAGGATGGGACTTCCAGAATCAAAATAAATCTTAACTAAGTAACCATCACGCCATTTCCCCGGAGTGGTAGGCAGAGATGATGGATTCCCACAATGCTCTGTCCTGACATATCTCTCGGGCTTCCTCTACATTCATACATTGTACCATGCACGTCGATTATTCCGACTTCGAATGTGGCCGTCTTTTAGTAATTGATTTTTTTTTAAAGACTAATATCAAGGGCTTACATCAATGATATAAGAATTTATTTTACAATCTTCAATGTGAGCAGAAAATAGCTCATTATTATGAAGAAGGAATCTGGTCGTGTCCAGGCTTGAACCCATGTCCCCTGGATCAGGAGCCAAGCGTTCTATCCCCAAGACCACCAGCCGGTATTAATTTGGTCATGCCATGTTTTCCTCGGTCGTCCTCGGCTTCTTTTTCCACTCACGCTGCTTGTGTACAACTTTTTAACCATTCTACTCTCATCCATTCGTTCCTTATGTCCAAACCATCTCAGGGATCTATTTTTAATTTTATCCATGATGCAGTCATCTGCCTTCCTCCTTCGATTCCTTGATGAACTTCCTCATTCGTCATGTGGTCTCTCCAGGAAATTCCTAAGAGTCTTCTATAGGACCACATCTCAAAAGCCTCTAGTTCAAGTTCAGGACCTTGTCCGAAAGGCGTGCAAGATGAATCGGCCATGTAATACGTCAAGAAGGTATCTTGCATGCCACAATGGAGGGTATGACCGAGGGGACAAACTCTAGGGGACGCCCACGCCGAGAGTACCTGGAGGACCTGTTGGTGGACGTGCGCTGCTCATCATATGCAGATTTCAAAAGAGCCGCACAAGACAGGGAAGAATGGAAGAAAAGAATAGAGGAAATTGCTGCAAACCAATCCCAGGATTGAAACCAGAGAAGAAGAAGTCATCTGCCTTACATTTCTTTCTTATTCCATCGTTCGGTATTCTATCATACAATTTTTCCCGCACATTCCTCTTAGTGATCTCATAATTGCCACACTGTTATTTTTTTAACATAAGTCTATCGCTAGCTCAACGGTCATATATTGTGCCTTGAACACACGTCGATTTCTCCAACCCCTCACGTGACCGACATTTAATATTTGATTGATTTGATCGTGTCACGTTCTCTTGGTCATCTTTTATTTCTTGTTCTGTTTACATTGTTAACATGTATTTTTTTTGTTAAATCGCTCTTTACATCATTACAGCGCAAGCCAAATTGATTTAAAGGGTATAACTCTCAAGTTGATTCTCGTGACATGTGATAGGTAGCTAATCAATCGCCATTTTATTGTTACGTGAATTCTACACCAGACTAAAGACAGTGTGACAATCACACTGCCATCACTTTTTCTTTCCTCTCGACATATTTCTCTCGATTCCTCAACATTCATACATCGTGTCATGCACACGCGTGGCCGGCTTTCAATATTTGATTTATTTGATCGTGCCACGTTTTCCTCGGTCTTCCTCTATTTCTGGTTCCATTTACATCGTTAACATATAATTTTTTTACCATTCTTTCTTCATTCATTCTTTCCATATGTCCAAACCATCTTAATGATCGTTTCATTATTTTGTTCATAACACCATCATTCGCACCGCATTCACTTCTTATATTTTCATTCGACACTCTATCATACACAGAGTATGCACACATTCGTCTAAGAGATCTCATTTCAAATTCTTATTTCAAAGTGTAAGTAATATCTCTGGTTAGTTGAGGTTAGGTATAATCTTTGGTTAATATTTAGTTAATAAGCATAATCTTTGGTTAATATTTAGTTAATAAGGCAATCTTCAGTTTGAAAATTCCTGAAGTTTAAAATCGTTATAAATTTTTACATTGATCGATATTTACTGAGTCAATAAATAAATAAGACTTCTTGTTTCCTTACCCTTCCCACAAGTAATATGTAAAGGTCCCACAATACATTTTCTAGGGGGGTTGCATTCCTGGTTATTTTAGTAGATATGCTTCCCGGCGAAAGACTATTAACCGTAACACCTGTAAATAAATTAATATTAATGAAATTAAAAATTAGAATTGGACTCAGCTGGGCAGCTTTCGGAAACATGGCAGTTTTAAAACATTGATCAATTCCTTCGTCGTATCTCGACTAGATTACTGCAATGGTGTCTACGCCAACATCCCCAAACAGCAAATAAATAAACTCCAGTCTGCATTCAATGCAGCAACAAGACTGATAAGGGGTGTGCCAAAGAGTTGTCACATAACACAGCATCTTAAGGAGCTCCACTGGCTGAAATGTCCAGAAAGGATACAATACAAGCTCTGCTGGACGGTCTATGAGGCGTTGCATGGAATGGCACTAGCTTATATATCTGAACTCTGCATCAACGAGAACCTGAATGCTAGACAGTCTACATTGCGATCAGCTAAGTCTTAGACAGTCTACACTGCGATCAGCTAAGTCTTCTGCGATCGGTAGATTGACTGTGCCAAAACGCTGTCCAAGCACAAACTTTGGCGACCGAGCCTCCGCGGTAGCCGGCCCTTCAGCCTGGAACAGTCTTCCAGCAGACCTTAAGTGCATTGAGAATCAATCAGAGTTTAGATCAAAACGCACCTTTTCAAATTATCATTTCCTGACAGGAAGGGCTGATCGATTTCGTCAGGTGCAGCCCTCATACTAAATATGTTCATTTATATTTTTTATCATTATTATTATTATTAGTTGATAAAACGGAGCATCTTCTACAGCGCCCTTGAAATGAGCAATTCAATTCAAATGGCGCTTTATAAATTATCCAATTTATTATTATTATGTGGGTTACATCTTTGGGGGATGTGGTGAGAGTTAAAAGCAGGGGAAGTTTCAGCGTTTATTGCAGATCACGAGTAATCATACGTTAACAGTATTATGTACTCGTAATGGAGCATGCGCCTGGACGTCGATAGCAGCGGGGGCGGAGTCCGGGCGGTGAGCAGTAGAGGATGATGCCACGCTGGGCAGTAGCGTCGGTCAGCTGGAGCGAAGACTCGTCGGAAGTTACGTGGCGTAGCAGTGTAGATAGTAGCGTAGCTCGGTGGGAGAGTCGGAGGTTCTTTGTACGTAGACTTGACAGCGTAGACTAGTGTCGGTTAGAAGTCGCAAGAAGGAATGACGTATCGGGTGGTCGGATGTACCGCTTTTATATGCTTTGCTTCCCTTTGCACACGACGCTCTGCTCTAGTGACCTGTGTGAATGAATCCGGGCCCTGATTCATCACTTTTGTCCCCAGCAACGTATTTCATAATTGCGATTTGTAGGTGCAAAGTCCGGTGTTTTCGGTTATTCGTTCAATATATTTCATCGTGAAATATGCTGGTATAGCAGTCGAAGTCCATTGCGTCCACTTATGTGGGTCATGCATTTTGTACTTTGCCTGCGAGGTCAATAACCTACACATTCTAAAAAACCGGAAAATACCGATCAACTTGAAACGAAAAGTCTATGAAGCCTGCGTCCTGCCAGTTGGTACCTATGGTCTTGAAACTGTAACATTGTCCAAACAAAGTGCCGAGAAACTACGAGTATCCCAAAGAGCTATGGAAAGAGCCATGTTAGGAGTAAGCCTAAGAGACAGAGTCAGAAACGATACGATGAGAGAAAAAAAGGTCACTGACATCACTGACATTGACGACCTTCGTGGCCGAGTGGTAAGTGCATTGACTGCCACCCCAAAGGTTCCGGGTTCGATTCCCGGCGAGGGCAGTGTGATTGCCACACTGTCTTTGGTCTTGTGTAGAATTCACGTGACAATAAAATGGCGATAGATTAGCTACCTATCACAAGTCACGAGAATCAATATGATAGCTATAATAAAATACTCTTCACATCAATTTGGCTCATGCTGTCATGGTGTAATGAGCAATTCAATAAAATATTAATTAATTAATATTAATATTAATATTAATATCATCCACCAACCCTGTTATAGAGATTAATGTATTTGAAAATTACCTGTTCCCTTGAGTTTTCCCGCCAAATATCTCGTAAATAATAAAATCGCAAGTTTCGAATTAATGTACGTTATTATATGGTGTTTAGTTGTGTCGTTTAGATTATTAACATCAAACATGGTAAACCAGTGAAGAGTTGAAGAAACGGTCACGATCCTGCTGGGAGAAGATTCCTTCATTTTTCCTGCAATACAACAAAATATGAACAGATTGCTCGGTATATTTTCTGGCAAGTAACAGAAGAATTAAAAAATAACGCCATTTTCATACGAAGATTGGTGATCAAGTTGACTGCCGTATTACCGGAAATAACTATAAAGCAAGACAGGTAAATCAACGAATTTCAATATGAATATTATTAGGTTTAAAATAAATCAAAAGTGTGCTTTCGTAAATCACTTTACTTTTGGTGTGACTTTGTCTATCTCTATGTCTCATCTCTATGTCTCATCTCTACGTCTCATCTCTATGTCTCATCTCCATGTCTCATCTCTATGTCTCATCTCTATGTCTCATCTCTATGTCTCATCTCTATGTCTCATCTCTATGTCTCATCTCTATGTCTCATCTCTATGTCTCATCTCTATGTCTCATCTCTCTATTCTATGTCTCATCTCTATGTCTCATCTCTATGTCTCATCTCTATGTCTCATCTCTATGTCTCATCTCTATGTCTCATCTCTATGTCTCATCTCTATGTTGTCTCATCTCTATGTCTCATCTCTATGTCTCATCTCTATGTCTCATCTCTATGTCTCATCTCAATGTCTCTCTATATGTCTCATCTCTATGTCTCATCTCTATGTCTCATCTCTATGTCTCATCTCTATGTCTCATCTCTATGTCTCATCTCTTTGTCTCATCTCTATGTCTCATCTCTATGTCTCATCTCTATGTCTCATCTCTATGTCTCATCTCTATGTCTCATCTCTATGTCTCATCTCTATGTCTCATCTCTATGTCTCATCTCTATGTCTCATCTCTGTCTCATCTCTATGTCTCATCTCTATGTCTCATCTCTATGTCTCATCTCTATGTCTCATCTCTATGTCTCATCTCTATGTCTCATCTCTATGTCTCATCTCTACGTCTCATCTCTATGTCTCATCTCTTTGTATCATTTCTATGTCTTATTCCTATGTCTCATTTATTTCTCATTTAAAAAAAGAAAACTTACGTAGCGCTGTTTTCGCGATTTCCAAAATGGACATTTTTGAAGCCAAGAAGAAGCACATAAGAAATTTCAATCACTTCAACTCTGTAAACGTCAGATCAAAGAGCAGAGAGTATATTTTCTCTTCAGATATCGTTTATCTATGGTCAGATGCATTATGAGATTTTATGCGCAATCGCAATGAAAATACTGTATTATTTTACTGCGCATGCCCACGTCTTCATCTACTAGTACTAGATTCTACCGCCGGGATTCTTATTTGCACGCTTTTTTATATTTTTATAAATTCTACTGCGAGTTTCTTTCTTTTCGATAACGGGACATTTTAGCGTCCCGAAGCTGTTTTCAGGGACACTGGGACACGCTGCCTGAAAACGGGACTGTCCCGATGAAAACGGGACATCTGGTCACATTAGGTATGATATCACTTACCCAGCAAGATGTTTGTGAATAAAAATGGACCGAAATAGTTGGTCTGCATTGTTATCTCCATTCCGTCATCAGTCAAGTATGGTTTTACAGCCGCAATTCCAGCATTATTCAGGAGCACATCAATGCGAGATTCTTCTGTCAAAATTTCATTAGCGCAACTTCTCACGCTTTTTAAATTGGCAAAGTCTATGTGTTTTAACTGAAACATAAAACTTTTTCAAACAAAACACTTTTTTTAATGCTTTTTATGCAATACAATTAAATATTCTAAAAATATTAAAACGCAAATAACAAAACACTAGATTTTGCTGACTCACAATAATGTTATGGTTGCCTGTTTCTAAGGCAATAGCGTTCCTCACTTGTTCTCCGTTCACCAAATCGCGGCAGAGCATTAAGACTCTAGCTCCTCTTTGGGCAAAATCCTTGGCAGACTCCAATCCTAAGCCTATTAATACGAAACATTAATTTGTTACTATTCGAGATAGGGTGAGGAACACAATCTTCCGTGAGATCTGCAAGGTGGAGGATGTCGTAAGATGGGGCAGACAACGCAGAAGATACTGGAATGCGCACGTGCAGAGGATGGATCCCACCAGAATCCCACACCCTGTGGCGCATCAGATTCCTGCCGGCTGCCGTCTCCCCGGAAGACCGCCGAAGAGATGGAGAGATAGTTAGGCGTCAACCTCCCAAGAGAGGCCAGCCTGATTTCAAGAACAGACCAAAGGTCTATAAGCAGAAGAAGAAGAAGAATCTATTTTATTGTAACTTTGTATCTATTTGTTTGACGAGTGATTGAAAATTGCTATATTATAATAACTTAGATTCGTAACCCTCTGCCGTATCAGGGTGTCTGAAGAACCTGGTCTGGAAGAACAAGCACAAGCGTATCGACAGCAAAAATCTGAACGTCAGTACGCTGTAGAGACGCGGGCCGACACTGTTCGAACCTAGGGTCTACTAAGAACATCTGTGATAAAGGTCCTAAGATCAATTACTGAAAAAACTCTCCAAGATCGTGTCCGCAACGCAGACACAAATAATACTTGCGAAAAAGAGGATATCATTCAGTGAAGTAGATCCAGAAGAAGATACTAGGAGGACCATGTAGCCAGAATGAATAGTTACAGACTCGCATACACAAAGGCTTATGAAATCCCCTCCGGAACAGCCCACCTGGAAGACCACCTTAGAGATGAAGGGACAGCTGGACCTCATCATCCCACGAGACATGATATCTGTGTTACAGATCGTCAGACCTATTAAAAGAAGATTCATAACTTGTTATTACCAAGTTAAGTTCCATTATCTGGGCGCCGCATGAGGTTCGATATTCCCTGGTGGTGGAAAGAGCGCAGAACAAATTTCTGCAATACCTCTAGGAAAGAGTATGGATATTACCCATGACTCTTTTCGTCTGATTTCTTGCTAGGGATGCTGGGCTACCAAGTACTCGAGAGAAGACGAGACATTTTGGGTGTTCACTTATTTCGACTGATAGGCGGTTGTATACACAACTCAGAAATCCTGAGTGATGTAGGTCTGTTCGAAAAAGGGGCCATAGATTGTTTTATCTCCCACGATGCAGAACCAACCTGCCAATGGTTATGCCGGTAGGTAGAGCAATATCTTTGCTAAATCGTGTCCCCTCGGAGTTTGACGTATTTTGTGGTAGTTTGGCTCACCGGGGAGAAATACTATCTTTATTATAATTGTATATTCATTTTATTATTTTGTCATGCATATTTTGTTTCTCGCTCTTTTTGTTACAATACATCTTGTCATGACGGGCGTGCATGACAAGATGTATGAATGTAGAGGAATCGAGAGAAGTATGTCAGGACAGAACAGTGTGGCGTTCCATTATTTCTGCCTACCCCTCCGGGGAGACGGCGTGATGGTTAGTTAGTTAATTGTTCTCTTTATAAAATTGTTCTGATTTTATTCCACTTATTTTCGTCTTGTTCCAATCGGTTTATTTCAACGTTTATATAAAAAAAATTGTGACATATATACCTGCGCTCGCCCCTGTGACAATTACTGTTTTACCATCCAATCTTTCGGTGCCTTTGAAATTCCTCATTTTTAAAAAATATATGGACATTTTCATCAATACTCCGGGAACAATTAATATTAAACATATTGTAAATAGGCAATACATTGTGTGTGAACAAAACTACAAAACAACCAGCGTTAGTGAATGATTATGATTCATACCAAAATGCTCACATGTTTAACGTCTCTTGTTTTTAACCCGGCGCATGCCAACACGGGTATTAGATACCCAAAGTGATTACGAAATTTCTTTAGTTAAAAGCGACGTTGTCAAATGAATCGGTTATTTAAGAAGGGGAACAAGTCAAGCGGACCAAATTGTTCAGGAAACACAAATAACTATTTATTTAATAAAATTGCACTTCTTCTTCTTCTTCGTCAGCCTTTATCGGTCCACTGCTGGACAAAGGCCTCTTCCCTTCCCTTCCACTCGTCTCTATCTCCTGCCAGCCGTAGCCACATTTCCCTTCCCCCCCCCCCCACGGCAGCAAAGTCGTCGACCCACCTTTTTTGTGGCCTGCTGATGCTTCTTCTATTCTCCCATGGTCTCCACCTTATTATTTTCTGGGTCCATCTATCTTCAATCTGTCTCGCCACATGACCCGCCCATTGCCACTTCAGTCTCGCTAGTCGTTCCATGATGTCCGTTATTTTTGTTCGGCGTCTAATCTCCTCATTTCTGATTTTATCTCAGAGACTGACTATCTGAGAGCATATGCCTTTTAATGGAACGCTGCGTGACTCTTAATCTCTCTAAATTTCTCTTGGTGAGGGTCATAGTTTCCATCCCATAAAATTTCACAATAATCTTTTTTTTTATTTTTGGTAACATTGGTTTTTGGCATAATACATCCAGTACATGATTTTTTTGTCAAAACTTTATTAAGTTTTTTATTTATTTAAATTTAAAAACCGTCGACTTGTTCCCTTTCTTGACTAACCGTTAAAATGTAAAGAAAAAATGAATGAAAGTTTGTATAACATTTTTATTAATCATCATTTTCATTATTGTTATCTGTATTTGGCCAGTTTTCAACAATATTTAAAACAAAAATCTTACGTATGTATATCTGGAATGTATTGGAGAGTGCGTCTAAAATCTCCAATTTTCTTAATGTACATCGGTATTGGACTACTGTACGAGTAAAACTGGTGTTTGTGCAAGATTCTTCCTCAAATCAAATGTATGGTGAATTGATTATTGGATGAATGAGCGTTCATCCATTCAGATTTGAAGAGTACTCAAACTCTAGGAATTTAGAAACCAACAAATGTTGTTTGTTGGCACGTGGAACTTAACGGGATTTGGATTCCACTGAGATGGGATTTCGTTTGTAGAAATTTGGCCACCAGTCACCAGCCACCACGATGAGGGATTTCGGAATCATCTATAAGAGTACGAACCAATTCTTAACAGCTTCGAAGAGATGGGCATCTCATTACCCATTTCCTTAAATTAATCAGGGGATATTTCGAGAACTCGGCCGTGCTAGAGGGTGTTGGTCTTTTTGTCCCTGATAGATATCTCCGACAGCGACAGCACAGATCGTTTTACCTACCGATCGCCAGCACCAATCTGCCTCTGGTGACACCGGTAGGAAGAGCAATTAGTCTGCTGAACGCGGTCTCTTCGGAGATCGACGTCTTTCATATTAGTGAAGGTACGTTCAAGGGACCAATACTCTTGACTTTGGAACGTCTTTAATACGTTCCTGGTATTATGTTGTATTTTTATAATATTTTACCTGGATTCAATAGATGCCTTAAACATTTTGCTGTTTGTAATGTCTTTTGAGTTAGTAAACTGATTTGATTTGATTTGATTCTTCAGTGTATGATTTTTAAACGAATTGAATTGAATTGAATATTTAAGGTTAAAAATTCATACACTGCAAAATGGAAGTTTGTGTCCCAAAACTTGTATGTGAAAAGTACGAAAAAGTGTTGTGAGAATAGAATGTTTCCAAAAAGTTATTTAAATGTGATTCCACTACACAAAGTGGTGGCGAATACAGAAGATCTTCTTGTCTTATTTGTGAAAGCAGAGGTAGGGTATCTTTGGGTGTGAAATACCCGTGTAGGTATGCAGCGTTATTTTATATCATCAGGTATTTGCCGGGTTATTGAATTCGTGCTCGTAAAACTTATTACCAAATATACTTTGAACGTATTACAAAATGAGTTTAATAAAATGGGTTTTTATCAGAAACTGGACGAGAAAAACACGTGAATGTCCCATTAACTTTTTATCTCAATATAAAAATACAGTTCTCAAGACTTTGACTTAAATAAAAGTAATAAAATATAAAACTTCCAAAACTTTAAATTCAACAGTTATTTAACTGTTAACCGGCGGTCCCCTCTCGAATTACGCAACCTGCAACGCAAAGACGCATTATTACGTCACGTCATATAGTTTAAAAAACAACTTTTCAAAGATTTTAATCCAAGCTTACAATTAATTAAAACACATTTTGAATGTATACAAATTCTTGTAGACATTCAAAATGTTGTGTAAAATAACTAATCCAAATTAACGCATAAAAATTTGAGAGACATCTAGTACATCTAGTACTGTATGCTAATTGCAAAGCCTTTCACAGTGTATTAATAAAGATTTTCAGCTTAATGCTTCCCGATCTTAATAGATTACGCTAGTGTAGAGTGAACTAAAAATGAAAAGATAGGCGCGGCATCTTAGCATATATACAACTTCCAAAAAATTGTCAAACGTGGTGGTCGTAAGAAGGGCAGAATGGGGAATGTTGTTAAACATAAAGCGATCGCTTAACCCAACCAATGACAGGTCATAAATCCTGTAAGCGCCTCGACCACCATATTCTGTTCCCAGAAAACAATTTACATCTTCGTCTCGATTGAGATACAATTAATCCTTATAAATTAATTAAATGACACTGACGAGAAGTGCACCATCTAAAAGAACATTATGTGTTAAATAATTTTTATTTTGTTATTTTATTTTTTATCTTTTTTTATAAGGATTAATTGTATATCAATAGAGACGAAGATGTAAATTGTTTTCTGGGAACAGAATATGGTAGTCGAGGCGCTTACAGGACTTATGACCTGTCATTGGTAGGGTTAAGCGATCGCTTTATGTTAACAAAATGCCCCATTCTGCCCTTCTTACGACCATCACGTCTGATAAATTTTTGGAAGATGTATATATGCTACAATGTTGCAGAACACTTCACATTTTTAAGTTCAATCTACACTAGCGCCATCCATTAAGATTGAGTGTAAGCGTTAACAGAAATCTTTATTAATACACTGTGAAAGGCTTTGCAATTATCATACAGTGCTAGACTACGCCTGGAGATGTCTCTCCAATTTTTATGCTTTTAACTGTATAAAAACTGGTCCAAGTTAAAAGCATAAAACACGCTTACACCCAATCTTAATGGATGGCGCTAGTGTAGATTGAACTAAAAAATGTTAAGTGTTCTGCAACATTGTAGCATATATACATCTTTAAAAAAATTATCAGAAGGGGTGGTCGTAAGAAGGGCGGAATGGAGAATGTTGTTAAACACAAAGCGATCGCTTAACATAACCAAGACAGGTCATAAATCCTGAAAGCGCCTCGACCACCATATTCTGTTTCCAAAAAACAATTTACATCTTCGTCTCTATTGAGATACAATTAATCCGTATAAAAAAAAATTATTCACAATGGGTAAAATCCAGAATTTGTCTACAAGTATTTTTATACATTCAAAATGTTATAGTTTATCATTGTATTTTAAATTATTAGTTTTAGATTTATTTTGTGGACGTTGGACAATCGAAGTGTGCGCGGGAGATGCCTATTAGTGGCGAGTCCATTCTTTCTGCCTACCCTTTCGGGGAGACGTCGTCATGGTTAGTTAGTTAGTTACTTATATTTATATATATCCTCTTCTTCTTCTAAAAATAAACTATAAGGGAAAAATTTTTGAGAAACTATGATAATTTTATTACATTCGTAAACTTCATAAGTAACGTAGTTTTATTTCCTTGTTTTAATATGATACTTACTTTTATTTTAATATTTGATTTTTATAACTTAATCGTTTTAGTGCTTATTTTGCAAGTATGTATGTAAATTGCTACAGATTTTTAGTTTTTTTAGATATAAATAAATTTTGTATTTAACAAAACACAATGATACGGACATACGAGTACATCTACAAATATGTTGAAATTTGTATATATATTTCTTCTATGGTGAAGCAACATAAAAACATATCCACGACGATGTACCATACATACATATGTAAGGAACTTATTTAACAACAAAACATCACGCCGTTTCCCCGCAGTGGAAGGCAGAGAGAATAGACCACCACACTACTGTATCCTGACACACCTCTCTAGATTCCTCCACATTCATAAAACAAGTTATACACGCACGTCGTTCGTTTAAAAATGTTTTTCGTTTTCCTGCAGTTTTACAGCTTTGGCACTGATATCCCACAGTTTCTCCGCTCTGGAAGGATCACTGGCGATGGTGGTGAGAGAAACAACCTTACAGTCGGAGAAGTACAGCCCAGTTACATTCTTTAAAGCATCAGATACGCACGCCATTATTTGTGTCTGGGCGCCTTCCCAAGTTCCCTGAAAATGAAATATTTTTTTTAAATTCTTCTATATTCACTCCTCTCCTCTAACCCAATTGTACCCCCTCCACCTTTATATGCAACTCCACCCTTTTTAATAAATAAGTGATCACTATGTTTTATTTTATTGTGTACATTGATAAAGGTTATGTTTGAACCGATTCCTACAGGGGTTCAAAAGGGTAGTAGGGCTACGATGGGGTATGTTTTGCTGAAAAATATGCCTCTATAAGGCGCCATGTTTTATTTACAACAGCAACACTACTATCAAGTCCAACTCTCTAGCGTCCACGAGAGATCTCTTTAAAGACCCCGCGAACCCCGGACAATGTGGCACATATTACTTAGTGCCATAGCAGATAGAGAGAGGACGAATGGCGAGCTTCCAGCGCCATAAAACTGGATACACCCAGCTAAGGGAAGGTAACCCCGACAGAAAATCCTTCAGAGAAGGCAAGGGGATACCACTCTGGATATTTTTCCCCAAGTCATCACCATAAGGCCTACTCAAGGGTGATAGTCAACGTTAGGGAGACCTGACAAGACACAGAAAGAAGAGAAGATGTTTTAACCGAAACATGTACGAGTATATGTAATCAGTGGCGGTATCCCATAGAACCCCAGAAGCCCGGCTTGCGTAAGAAATTTTGAATCAAAACCTCTTCTGGCTTACATAAGTTCAGCTTTTGTGGTTATTCCTCTTAGGTCTGATGGGAACATTGATGGAAGGTGATTTGGTGGGTTGTTGGTTTACTCGGAGGCATGATTACTTTGATTTGGGGGTTTTGATTCAAAATTTCTTTGAATGTCAATGAAACTTAAAATGGAGGAAGACCGAGGAAAACGTAGCACGATGAAATAAATTAAATATTGAATGTCGGCCACGCGAGGAGTCGGGGAAATCGATGTGCGTGAATGACACAATGTATGAATGTTGAGGAAGCGATAGAAGTTGGAGAAATCGACATGGGTGCATGACACGACTTATGAATGTTGAGAAAACAAGAAAATTATGTTAAGAAAGAAAAGTGTGACTGTCCGGCGCGGTATTTTTCACATATACGAGTATGTGTAAGAAACTAACTAACTAACCATCACGCCGGCTCCCCGAAGGGGTAGGCAGAAAGAATGGACTGCCACACTTTAACCGATGCGGCACTCCATCCTTCTCTTTTCGCCCCCTCGGGAGACGCGGTGTGATGGGTTGCGAACCTCATCGCCACCAATAAGCATCTCCCGCGCACATTTCGATCGTCCACAAAAGAAATCTAAAACAAATAATATAAAATACAATGTTATAAAATAAAATAACAAAATAAAAATAACATAAAACTAACTAACCATCACGCCGTCTCCCCGAAGGGGTAGGCAGAAAGAATGGACTGCCACACCTTTCTTTCCTGACATATTTCTCTCGATTCCTCAACATTCATACATCGTGTCATGCACGCGCGTCGATTTCTCTGACTCCTCACATGGCCGACATTCAATATTTGATTTATTTGATCGTGCCACGTTTTCCTCGGTCTTCCTCTATTTCTGGTTCCATTTACATCATTAACATATAATTTTTTTACCATTCTTTCTTCATTCATTCTTTCCATATGTCCAAACCATCTTAATGATCCTTTCATTATTTTGTTCATGACACCATCATTCGCACCGCATTCACTTCTTGTATTTTCATTCGACACTCTATCATACAGAGTATCCACACATTCGTCTAAGAGATCTCATTTCTCTGCATTTATTCTACTTTCATCCTTTCTTTGCCAGTTCCATGCTTCGCCTCCATACATAAGGGTCGGTAGAAGAACACCATTGTGCACTGCCATTCTAGCTTTTTTGATAGGTTTTTGTTTGCGATGACAACTTTAAGTGCACCATTCACTTTGTTGCCAGCCCCAACCCTTCTTTCAATATCCCTCTCCACTCGCCCATGTCTTGTAAACATAACTTATATTATTATTTTTTATGGTCCACATGCACAAGTATACCTTGAACAACAACAACAACAAAACCATCACGCTGTTTCCCCGCAGGGGTAGGCAGAGAGAATGGACACACACTACTCTATCCTGGCAAACCTCTCTAGCTTCCTCCACATTCATACAACGAGTCATACACGCACGTCGATTCCTCCGACTTCTAACATGACCAACCTTTAAAATTTGATTAATTTGGTCATGCCATGTTTTCCTCGGTCTGCTTCGACTTCGTACCCCATTTACATCATTAACGTATACTTTCTTAACACTTCTTTCTCCATCCATGCGTTCCATATGTCCGAACCAGCGCAGCGATCCTTTCATAATTTTGTTCATAATACCTTCTTCCGCTCTACATTCCTTTCTTATATCAGCATTTGAGATTCTGTCGTATATCGTTCTACCACACATACGTCTTAGGGACCTCATCTCTACCACATTTATTCTGCTCTCATCCTTCTTCTGCCAGTTCCATGCTTCGCTTCCATACATTAAGGTTGGGACCAGAACTCCATTGTGAACGGCCGTTTTCGCTTTCATTGATAAATTCTTGTTTCCAATAACTATTTTTAAAGCTCCATTCACTTTGTTACCCGCACCAACCCTTCTTTCGACGTCACTATCCGTTCGGGCATCTGCTGTGAACATACTACCTAAATACACAAATTCCCTCACCTGTTCCAAGTTCTCTTCGTTCACACTTATATTACAAACTGTCATTTGCTCTTCCCTTTCGAAAACCATCACCTTTGACTTTCCGACATTCATCATTAAATCATTTGACTTGCATACCTCATACATTCTCGACACCAAGACTTGTAATTCGTCCGCACTATCCGCAACGAGAACGGCATCGTCCGCGTAAAGCAGACAGTTTACAGACAGATCACTCATCTTAGCACCAGCATTTATACCTTTAAGTTCTTTCATACACTTGTCCATATACAGATTGAACAACCATGGAGACATCACGCAGCCCTGCTTAACACCCTTCGTGATATCAAACCAAGGCGTGATGTCTCCATTTACCCTAACACTGGCAGTGCTCCCTTCGTAGAGAGAAGCAACCGCCCGTATCAGTTTTGTGCTCACTCCGTATTCGGACAAGATTGACCACAGTTTATCTCTGTTCACTCGATCATAGGCTTTTTGCAAATCGACAAACGCACAGAAAAGCTTACGGTTTTTGGCCATAAACTTCTCCGCAAGCGTTCGAAGTGCAAAAATCTGATCCATACATCCTCTTCCGGTCATAAAAGCGCCTTGAACATCCCATACTCTTTCAGTCGTCGTCTTTTTTACTCTTTCTATTAAAATTCGGCCGTAGAGTTTACCAACGGCGCTTAACAGACTTATTGCCCGGTGATTTCCGCAGTCCATACGAGACCCCTTTCCCTTATATAGAGGCATGATAACAGCCCTCCTCCAGTCGAGCGGCGTATATCCTTCCTCTAAACACTGGTTAAAAAGTCTGTATAACCACGCTGCAACAACTGGCCCACCGTTTTTAATAAACTCCAAAGCGACACAATCATAACCAACAGCTTTTCCACCTTTCATACAGCTTACAGATTTTACTATTTCGTTCAAACTTATTTCTGTCATATCTCTTTCGCTATTCGTACAACTCACATTTGTAACGCTCCTTCTCATTGAACTCTCAGTCATTTCACTGCCATATACATCTTTAAAGTATTCCATCCATCTTCCTTGTATACTGTCAAAATCAGTAATCATTCTTCCCTCACAACTCAAAATTGCTTTCGCACAACCATTTTCGGGAGGATTCCGGGCCTTTTTGACTTCCTTCCAGAACATTTTTATGTTGCTCTGAAAGTGACTCGTCATCTTGAGACCGTCTTCCTCCTTCAGTTTATCCTTTTTCTCTCTCACTTTCAACTTGACATTCATCTTACAAACTTTGTATGCTTCTTTTGCTCTTTTATATTTCTCGCAATCTCTTTTATCCACAGATATCATATTTAACCATGCATCCTTCTTTTCTTTGACCAGAATTTTTACAAAGTCATCCCACCAAGCATCTCCATTCCTTCTTCCTTGCACACATGTACCACATACCTCTTTCGCTGTTTCACATAGACTTTCTTTCAATTTGTTCCAGATCTCGTATACTTATAAATTCAGATTCTAGACCACTCAGCCTTTCATTCACTTTCGTCAGATAACTCTCTTTTACGTCATCGATTTGGAGTTTTTCTATTTTAACTCTAGATGGGGCGGTCACTGTTTTGTTCTTCTTGGTGCGCCAACCTCGGAACAGGTTTATCTTTGTCACCACCAAAAAATGGTCAGTTCCGAGTTCGGCCCCTCTGAACACTCTGGTATCCACAGTGTCCGTCCGTAATCTAGAGTCAACGATGACGTAATCGATAGTCGTCCTTTCATTCCCTCTCTCCCATGTATACTGATGGATCCTCTTATGATCAAACATCGTGTTTGACACAAAGAGGCTCCACTCCAGGCATACACCAAGCACTCTCCTTCCATTATCGTTCGTCCTACTATCACCATACTTACCGAGACATTCTTCATAACCAGTCCTTTGGATTCCTACCCATCCATTCAAATCTCCTGCTAAAATAATTCTTTCGTTCACGTTCTTACTCGCTGCTATCTCGTTTACACTATCCCAGAACTCATCTTTCACAGCTTCATCTTCGCTATTAACAGGAGCATACCCAATTATGAGTAATACTCTTGTCAATCCAATTTTGAAGCGGATCCACATCAGTCTAGGACTTATACATTCGTATCCTTTCATACATTCTACCATCCTTGGAGCTAGAATCGCTGCCACACCCTGACCTCCCCTTTGTTCTTGTGATACCCCTGACCATAAGATGAACTTATTATCATGCTCTCTAGATCCGCACTCTTTAACCATGCATTCAGTCACACACAAAATATCCAAACACTTGTTATTAAATTCATCGCACATCTCACTTAACTTCCCTTCCATACCTCCTCTAATATTCCAAGTACCAATGCGGCACTCCACTCTCCTCTGTTCGCCCCCGCGGAAAATGCAACGTGATGGGTGGCGGACCTCATCGCCGTCTCTAAGCATTTCCCACAACCACTAAAATCTACCTTAACATTAATTACATTTTACAATCCACATCAACTATCCTAAACAATATTAAACTAAATTAAACTATTACAATATATTACACTATTCATTATATAATATATTACAAAATTAACTTAATATCACTAAAATTTCAAAATTTCAAAATTAAATTACCTTTTGAACTATTCCTAAAACACATTTCCTGAATATCTTGGCACCAATCGATCCATTTCTGGCGATAGCAGACTCTGCTACTCCTGGGTTCAAGCAGTTGACAGTCACACCTGAAAAACATTAATATTTACTATTGTATATACATTTTTTTGTACATAACAAATGTATTGAACTCCATTACTGTATACATTGTTTTAGCTTCGAAGCTGTAAAGAATTGGTTCCAAGCATGATGAAGTATTACGGTCAAAACAAAGGACTATAGATTAATTACGTGAGGGAGTATGGTAGTTATCCGTGGCTCTATCCCACGGCATTTCTTTTCGGAATGCTCGGAACCAATTCTTTACAGCTTCGAAGAGATGGTCATCTCATTACCCATTTCTTTAAATTAATCAGGGGATATTTCGAGAACTCGGCCGTGCTAGAGGCTGTTGGTCTTTATGTGCCTGATAGATTTCTCCGACAGCGACAGCACAAATTGTTTTACCTACCGGCCACCAGAACCAATCTGCCTCTGGTGACACCGGTGGGAAGAGCAATTAGTCTGCTGAACGCGGTCTCCTCGGAGATCGACGTCTTTCATATTAGTGAAGGTACATTCAGGGGACAAATACTCTTGACTTTAGAAAGTAACTTGTCTTTCTAATGTGGAACAATCGCTAATGCGTTCCTGGTATTACCTATGTTGTATTTTTATAATATTTTACCTGTACTCAAAAGATGCCTTAAACATTTTGCTGCTAAATAAACTGATTTGATTTGATTTGAACATTCATACATCGTGTCATGTGACAATAAACTGATTTGATTTGAACATTCATACATCGTCGATTTCTCTGACTCCTGAAAGCAGAATAAATTAAAATATAATGAATGCAGTAGAAATGAGATCTCTTAGACGAATGTGCGGATACTCTGTGTATGATAGAGTGCCGAATGAAAATATAAGAAGTGAATGCGGTGCAAATGATGGTGTATTGAAGAGAATAATGAAGGGATAATTAAGATGGTTTGGACATATGGAAAGAATGAATGAAGAAAGAATTGCTAAAAAAAGTATATGTTAACGATGTAAATGGAACTAGAAATAGAGTAAGACCGAGGGAAACGTGGCACGATCAAATAAATCAAATAATTAATTCGAAAAAATCGTCAGTTTTCTGGAAGTTTTATCATATTTTATGGGAATGACATGTTTCGCCCTTCTAAGGCATTATCAAAATAAACTTTTTGCTGTTTGTAACGTTTTTTTAGTTAATAAACTGATTTAATTTGATTTGAAAAAAATATATAATATTTTTTGTGAATGTACACTTATACTTGTATACGAATTCTGGATTTCACCCATTCTGGGTGATTAATTCAGTTCATTTGTAATCATTCTGGTCAATTCTTTGGCATATAGATAGGAATGATATCTCCAGACGGCTTCTAAACAATGCGCTAATGGCGATAGCCTTCACATTGTGTTAATAAAGTAATTTGCTAAATGCTAAAAATTAATCTCCATAGATAACGTATTGAAACTGACATGTGAAGAAAAGTATAGATTTGTAGCATATATACAACCTCCAAAAATGTGTCTTGCATGGTCATAAAGAAAATAGGTGGAATGGGGAATGTTGTAATTACATAAAGCGTGCGCTTAACCCAACCAATGACAGGTCATAAGTCCTCTAGACACCTTGATCAACCATATTCAGTTTCCAGTTTGCATCTTCGTCTCTATTGAGATAGAATTAAATTTCATATATAATATTTACCTGAACCGTTCAACCTATCAGCCAAATAGGTTGTGAAGTAAATGTTGGCAAGTTTGGAACTCGCGTACAGCGCATTGTCATTAGTGCTGACCTCATGTATTTTATCCAAGTCTAATACAGCGAATATGTAGGCAACTGAAGATACATTTACGATACGACTCGGTGTCGATTCTTTTATCCTTCCTGAAAAATTAAAAAAAAAGCATTTACTCTGGACAGACAATATATCGATGTCGTCTTCTCGGGAGTTCCAGCCCGGAAGTTATTCTTCCCCCACGTGTTGGAAACTTCTTTCCTGGATGTTGAGGTTGGCTTTTGCTGGATGGTTCATCAGTTTCAGTTTATCAAATCAATTTATTTCATCAATAGACATCACAATATTTAGGTTTAAGGCATCTATTGAGAATAGGTAAAATAATATATTGTATATGTCTCAAATGCCGCTCTCTGGACCATGGCAGGCGAAAAGCCAATTAGAGAACAGGTCGCTAAACGCAAATGGCAATGGATCGGTCACACTCTGAGACGGAACCCAGCCTGCATCGCTCAGGGTGCACTAGACTGGTCCCCTATGGGGGGAAAGAGAAAGCGAGACAGACCTAGAGCCACCTGGAGAAGAACCCTGCAGGACGAGGTTAGGGCAGGCCTCACTTGGGATGATGTTAGGCATCAGGCATACGATAGAGTCGGGTGGAGAAGGTTCCTTGAGACCCTATGCACCACGGAGGTGTGACAGGACAAAAAGAAGAAGAAGAAGTATACTACCGGAAACGCATGAGAGATGGTTGGACATTAGGAAGACAAGATACTCTCCAAAATTAAGAGTATTTGCCAATTTGACAAAGAAGATTGACAAAGAGATATGGAACAACAAGTCAACATCAGATTTCTTGTGAAACTTGGGAAAAGTTATCGGGAAGTTTATAAAATGTTAAAGGCTGTTTATGGAGTTAAGACACTGAAGAAAATGGCCATTTTTAATTGGATCAAGAGTGTGAGGGCCGTGATGACTTCAAGGACGATGCAAGTTCAGGACGACCGTCGACTTCCTGTGTTGATGAAAACATTCAAGGTGTCCGGTCTGTTATGCTTTCCAATCATCGATTAACTGTTCAGATGATTTCTGATGAACTAAATTTAGAAAATCGTCTGTACACACGATTTTCACAAAACATTTGAAATCATGACAATGCGTCTACACATTCATCACTGATTGTCCGCCAGTTTCTAACCAGTAATGCGATGTCTGTGATTGATCACCCTCCATATTCACCAAATTTAGTCTCTGGCGACATCTTTTTGTTCCCGAAATGTAAAAAGGTCATACGGGGCGGCACTGGGAAGACGTGTAGATGATTAAACGTGAAATAACAAAGCAGCTGAAGAGCCTGACTCCTAATGACTTCCAGGATTGTATAAACAATGGACAAGAGGTGGGACAAGTGCATTGATACAAATAGAGAGCATTTTGAAGGGGATAAGATTGGTCTACCCTAAATTTTGTAAAATAAAATTTTTAAAAACTCAGTTCGCGTATTTATTGGACGGACCTCGTAGAACTGGTCTTTTAAACTTAATTGTATAGATTTTGTTTCATCTATTTCATCACATGTTATAAGTAACTATCAGGTCAATGACATCATTCACCGGGTAGCGACTCTAAAGTGGCAATGGGCAGGTCATGTAGCCAGAAGCTCGGACGAA
This sequence comes from Lepidostoma basale, assembly GCA_022606425.2. Taxonomy (NCBI): domain Eukaryota; kingdom Metazoa; phylum Arthropoda; class Insecta; order Trichoptera; family Lepidostomatidae; genus Lepidostoma; species Lepidostoma basale. The sequence goes on along the minus strand of JAHDVF020001106.1, from coordinate 1,734,492 downwards.
AAATGGACACGAAGACTGTTGATTTGGAAACCGTATACGCCAAAGAGAAGTGCAGGGCGACCGCAACTACGGTGGAAAGATGACCTAAACAGACATTTCGGAATAACCTGGAAGCAATCTGCATAAGATAGAGTCACGTGGAAGCTAATGGAGGAGGCCTTTGTCCAGGAGTGGACGGGAGTAGGCTGAAGAAGAAGTAGAAATAGAAGAAGAGTACTTACCTAGCAGAATGTTTGTGAAGAGGAAAGGTCCGAAATGATTACTCTGCATCAGAATCTCCATCCCATCTTGGGTTAGGTGCGGGCCCATGGCGAAGGCTCCTGCATTGTTCAGCAGAACGTCGATTCGAGGTTCTTGCGAAAGGATTTCTGCGGCACATTTTCTCACGCTGCTCAGGTTGGAGAAGTCAATGTGTTTCAACTAAAATGTTATCATGCAAGATTGGTTGAGGTTCAATTCATTTGAATATACAGCTAAACATTTCGTCTAAAATGCCTGTGTCTTTCAGATCGGTCACGCCCAATTTAAGGTTAAAACGGACGGAGACTTTTTTATGTGAGATAAATAAAGACTATTCCTTGCACTACTCCAACTTCATCTCTTTCATTTCCAGACCACGACTTAAATTATTACCATCTTCCTTTCTCAAATCAAATCAAAACAGTTTATTTACTCAAAAGACATTACAAACAGTATAAATGTTTAAGGCATCTATTGAGTACAGGTATTTTTAACCAGGAACGCATTAGTCATGATTCGACATTAGGAAGACAAGATAATTTCCAAAGTCAAGAGTATTTGTCCCCTGAACGTACTTTCACTAACATAAAAGTCGTCGATCTCCGAGGAGACCGCGTTCAGCAGCCTAATTGCTCTTCCCACCGGTGCGGTGTCACCAGAGGCAGATTGGTTCTGGCGGCCGGTAGGTAAAACAATCTGTGCTGTCGCTGTCGGAGATATCTATCGGGGACAAAAATACCAACATCTAGTACGGCCGAGTTCTCGAAGTATGCCCTAATTAATCTGAAGAAATGGGTTATTAGATGTCCATTATCAATAATGACCCTTTACCACCAAGTTATCCACCATCATTCAGTCCTTTACCCCTCCCGCAATCAATGCGGATAAAAAAAACAAAAAATCCTCCCCGATAGCCCACTACGTACTCCGCTAAACAAAATGGTCTCACGCAGGATGCTATCTTCTACCACAACTCCATCCAAACACTGCTTCCCTTATCTTCCCCTCGGGAACAGACTTTTATTTATAAATACAACCCCAACCCTAACTGGTCTTCCATTCCTTGACAATAATGTAAGACTTTATCATTAACCCTAAATCCCCCTCGCCCTCTTTCGGAGGGACACTCCGGGCTATACATTTAGCCCCATCAGAAAACTACTACCAAATCACATTCCAACAATGTTTCCTACAGAGGAATAGCCATTAGAGCTGAACCTTTGTAAGCCAGAAGATCCAAGTCTAAGTCCAAGACATTTCGTCTAAAATGCCTGTGTCTTTCAGATCGGTCACGCCCAACGTAAGATTAAATAGGACGTAGACTTTGTTTATGTGAGATAAACAAACACGAGTATTTTGAAAAAGGAACACTAAGATGGCTTGGAAATATGAAAGCAATGGAAGACAGAAAAGGAAAGTTAAAAAGTTGTACATAACGGTTGAGAAGAACATATAACTAAATTAATCAATTACATAAAGGCGGTCGAAAAATCGGCCATCACGCATGTTCTTCTTATTCTTGCCCTGTCACACCTCCGTGGTGCATAGGGCCTTCTCCAGCTAAACTCTATCGCATGCCTGATGCCTAACATTATCCCAAGTGAGGCCTGCTGCTTTGACCTCGTCCTGTATGGCTCTTCTCCAGGAGGCTCTAGGTCTGCCTCGCTTCCTCTTTCCCCCCATAGGGGACCAGTTTAGTGCGCCCTGAGCGATGCAGGCTGGGTTCCATCTCAGGGTGTGGCGTTTGCCATTTGCGTCTAGCGACTTGTTCTCTAATTGGCTTTTCGCCTACCATGGTCCAGAGAACGGCATTTGACACTGTCGACACATTTGACACTATTGTTGAATACTCGTATATAGAGTTTGAGCTTTCTCGAAATGATACTGGAACGCCATACAGGGCGAAGCATTGGGAAAGCTCAAATCATGCATGTTACGATGTACGAATATAGGAGAATCTCTATGCCTACCCCTTCGGATAAACGCCGTCATAGTTAGTTTATTAGTTAGTTAGATAAGAGCAGCAAGGGCAGACACAGTGAGGACCAAACAAGTTTTGAAGACTTCCGAAATGAAGACTGAGGACGATAGCAGGCAAGACACTGAGGGATCGCGTGAGGAACACCAGAATAAGATAGATATGTGAGGTTGAGGATATTATAAGATGGAGCAGACAGCGAAAAAGGGACTGGTACGGTCATTTTCAAAGAACGGACTCCGCCAGACTCCCCTATATTACATTGCATAATCAACCTCATGGGACTCGTCCTCGTGGAAGACCTCCTAAAAGATGGAAGGACAGCTGGGAATCTACCTCACAGGAGGAGCAACTCTCTGGAGAACAGCCCACATGGGTCTACAATAAGGAAAAAGAAGAAGAAGATAAGATTTTTTTAGTGAATTTTACGATAATGAACTTACAACTAGATTGTAATTGCTTGTCTGAGAAGCGATGGTTTTCCTTACGATTTCTCCTTTTACCATATCCCGACACAGCATCAAAACGCGTGCTCCTCTCCTTGCAAAATCTTTTGCCGACTCCAAGCCGAGTCCTGGAATTGACACATATAAACCAATCTTTATAACAACAAATAATAATAATGTAAAAAATATGATTATGTATGTGTTTAAAGTTAAATTATTATTTACGAGGCATATCCAGAAAGTAAGTATACTGAGGCTCTCACGACCAGATGGATTTTATTTTCGACATGTTGGCTACACTTCCGTGTAGCCTGACCTTTCCTCTCCGCAACGAATCCGGTTCGAGATCAGTACGTTGAGAAGTGTCGACGCGACAACACGTTTCGTGAAAAATGTCAATCCAATCTCCCGCCAAGTGAGAAATACGCGGCGTCATCCGTTATCTCGTTTGGAAGGGAAAACTTCCGATTGACGTTTATAATGAGGTGAAAACTGCATTTGATAACAATATTTTCTTCATTTATAATTTTTTAATTTCTAAAATTTTGAGAATGTTCAAAGTTATATTTCTATTATAAACATGCAAAATTACAACGCCATTATCTTTATTAAATTAATGATCTTTTTCAATGAGATGGTTCGCCGTTTCAGAAAAGTTATTAATAACACTGATGAAGGGCTGGTTAGTCCGAAACATTTCATTTCATTTCATTTCATTTTTTCATTTCATTTCATTTATTTTGATAATAATCACAAACATTACAGACATACAATTCCAAATCGTTTGCAATTACATTATAAACAGAGAAGCATTAAAAAAAATAAAAATTAAGCTTAAGAGTAAGAAAAAATCATAACATTGATATTGCATCCCTGAGGCAACTCACACTATCACGAAATATGTCGACCTCCGAGGCGATCCGATTAAGCAATAAGATTGCCCTACCCACAGGCATTACCATTGGCAGGTTGGTTCTGCAGCGTGGCAAATAAAACAATCTGTGCTGTCTTTGACGAAGGTAATTATCAGGGACAAATAGACCTACATCACTCAGGACATCCGAGTTCTGTATACGGCCGCCAATCAGCTGAAAGAAGTGAACTCCCAAGTGAATGTTCCTCCTTCTCTCCAATGATTGGTAGCTTAGCATACCTAGCAAGAATTCAGTCGGAAAGAGCCACGGGTAATAACCGCGCTCCCTGAGGTAAAGAAAGCGCAGAAATTTTTTCTGCACTCGCTCCACCATCAGAGAATATCGGATCCCAGGCGGTGACCAAATAACGGAACTATATTCCAGCCGACTTCTTACCAGGGAATTATACAACACCCGAAGTACCTGTGTGTTCGAAAATATCTTGGCATTCCTGAAAACAAATCCAAGCATTTTAATGGAACTATTACATAGAGCAACTATGTGAAGATTGAACGATAATTGAGCATCGAACAGAACACCGAGATCTCTGGATGTAGAAGCTCTTTCAAGCTGTACCCCATCCATAAGATAGCGAAAGTATAATGTTTTCGATGCCCGGGTGTATGACATAACAAAGCACTTGGAGACGTTGAAGAATAATTTGTTACGTTTACTCCATTGGGTTATGTTCTGAATGTCACACTGAAGCTTCAAGCAATCTGAGGGATTCTCTATTTCAGAGAAAACTTTTATGTCATCAGCATGTTAAGTATTTTATTTTATTTCTTTAATAAATACGAGTGTTGTATACAAAGTATATAAAAAAAATAAACAATAAAAATGTATTTTATTCTATGTTCGCCATACTTTGTGTAGTAGATGGTTTATTTGTCATTTTCTATTTTATATACTTTGTATATACAACACCAATTTTTTTTTAAATAAATAATTATTATCAGACATGTTTCGGACAACCGGCCCTTCCTCAGTGAAATTATAAAGACACATATTTAAAATTTTATAAAATTGTAAACAATTTTATAATACATTTTTGTTTTGAATGTATACAAATACTTGTAGACAAATTCTGTATTTTACCCATTGCGGGATTTTAAGAATTAATTGTATGTCAATAGAGACGAAGATGAAAATTGTTTTTGGAAACAGAATATGGTGGTCGAGGCGTTTACAGAACTTATGACCTGTCATTGGTTGGGTTAAGCGATCGCTTTATGTAATACAACATTCCCCATTCCGCCATTCTTACGAAAAAAAATGTTGTATAAAAACTGGTCCAGGTTAGAACATAAAAATTGGAGAGTTTTCTCCAGGTGTTGTCTAGCAATGTATGATAATTGCGTAGCCTTTCACATTGCATTAATAAAGATTTTCTGCTTAATGCTTACATCTAATCTTAATAGATTGAACTAAAAAATGTGATGTGTTTCTCAACATAGTAGCATATCAAAAATTTGTCAGACGTGGTGGTCGTAAGAAGGGCGGAATGTAGGAATGTAGTATTACATAAAGCGATCGCTTAACGCAACCAATGACAGGTCATAAGTCCTGTAAACGCCTCGACCACCATATTCTGTTTCCAAAAACAATTTACATCTTCGTCTCTATTGAGATAACAATTAATCCTTAAAATTTAATAATATTTTAAATATGTAAAATTGTTAACAATTTAATAATATTTTTAATATGTATCTTTATAATATCACTGAAGAAAGGCCGGTTGTCCGAAACATGTCTGATATTTTTTTTTTTAAGTTCTTGTTGTATATACAAAGTATATAAAAAATAAAAATACCAATAATACAAATTAAATTTAGAATGTACTTTTCATGATAGATTTAGTTTACCAGAGCTGGCTCCAGTGACGATGGTCGTTTTTCCATCCAGTCTCTCATTTCCCCTGTAAATGCCTTGTGTCAATCTTGAATACAACTTCAACACAATGTAAAATACCAGTATGCACGAAATGACCAAAAGAGTAACGGACACAATCATTGTGAATAACAACCAAAGATCGAATGTGGATTTACCTTAAAATGTGCCTTTGATTTTATTATCATATTGCGTAATTTATGGTAATTTGGATTAACTACAGTTCTATTTGATAGCTTTAAAAATTAATAAACATTTTTTAAATGTCATCTAACCGTGTACTATTTTCATAATTACATCATACAGGGTGTCTTGTTTTATTCTAACTCATCAAAACGTTACAAGCCATACTTTAATACAAATTATCTGAAAAACTTGCTTAAGGGGTTAGGAGCAGTCAGAGGTATGAAAATACCAAAACTAAGAATGGGGAACAGGCAGAAAGAATGGACTGCCACCCTTTTCTTTCCCGACATACTTCACTCGCTTCCTTATCGTGTCATGCACGCGCGTCGATTTCTCCGACTCTTCACGTGGCCGATATTCAATATTTGATTTATTTGATCGTGCCACGTTTTCCTCGGTCTTCCTCTATTTCTAGTTCCATTTACATCGTTAACAACGTTTTTTTACCTGTAGAGTGTCGAATGAAAATATAAGAAGTGAATGCGGTGCGAATGATGGTGTTATGAACAAAATAATGAAAGGATTTATTTTGTTCATAACACCATCATTTCAAATTTGGGTTAACCCAATAATATAATATTAATAATATTAAAATTTTATATTGTTGGTTTTATAAAAAAATTCTGGCTATATTTTTTTTATACCAGTTTTTTTCAAACCCCTTCAAATTCAAATTGTTCTCCTTTTGTTTTCTACACGACTGTCATACAACAATAATCAGAACAAATTTCAAAAGAATACAGAACGTTTTCGGGCATGCGCATCGAGTGCATTTCGAATTACTTTCAGAGAGAATCGAAGTATTATTCTCTCTCTCTCTTGTATTCAAAATATAATCGTACTCTTTCTTGATGACATTCGAGTTTTTCCCTATTTGTATTATATTATGATTTAGTCCATTCATTCATTTTAGATACTTAAACAAGTTAATACAATGAATTAATTTTTTTTTTAACAACAACCTGTATGGTTATATACATAACTCTGTTGCCTATATGTTCATAACGAAATATGTTTAGCAATTACAAGTTCAACAAGGTGCTCATAACCAATAGTTAGTACACGGTTTTCCGAAAATATTAGTACATTTCAAAACCATACATATTGGCGATGAGGTTCGCAACCCATCACACCGCGTCTCCCGCGGGGCGAAAGGAGAAGGATGGAGTGCCGCATCGGTTAAAGTGTGACAGTCCATTCTTTGCCTACCCTTTCGGGGAGACGGCGTGATGGTTAGTTAGTTAGTTAGTTACATATTACTCCCATAAAACTTCTAGAAAACAGGCGTTTTCACTCATATTAATTAAATTTTATTATATTTTGCAGACATGAGATATGTTAAAAACCGGAAAATACCGATCAACCTGAAACGAAAAGTCTATGAAGCCTGCGTTCTGCCAGTTGGTACTCATGGTCTTGAAACTGTAACATTGTCCAAACAAAGTGCCATGAAACTGCGAGTGACCCAAAGAGCCATGGAAAGAGCGATGTTAGGAATAAGCCTAAGAGACAGAGTCAGAAACGATACGGTGAGAGAAAGAATAAGGGTCACTGACATCATCCACCGGGTGGCGACTCTAAAATGGCAATGGGCGGGTCACGTAGCCAGAAGCTCAGCTGAAAAGTGGACAAGAAGACTGCTGACTTGGAGACCGTGGATGGAAATGAGAAGTGCAGGGCGACCGCAACTACGATGGAAGGATGATCTGAACAGACACGTCGGAATAACCTGGATGCAGTCTGAACATGACATAGTGACATGGAAGCGAATGGAGGAGGCCTTTGTTCAGGAGTGAACGGGAATAGGCTGAGGAAAAAGAAGAAGAAGAAGAGACATGTTTAGCCTAGCAAAAGCATTATCAAACGACATATGATAATGTCAAAGAAATGCGAATTTTCCACTGTTTCGCTGCTAGACAATATATAAATGTATACTTCACAAAATAGTCAATACAATATCTATAACGTTTATTAAAATACATTATTAAAATACATATTCAGTTATAAAAAACATATTTAAAAAACCGATGAGTTTTGTTTATTGTTTATTAAATAAGAATATCCGATATTCATTTATGGTATCACAAAAAATAGATTTATATAAATTTATTATATTATATAAATAAATAAACTTTTTTACTACACAATATACTATTGTCTATTGAATTTATTGCGTATTGAATAATGATGTAAAACTCCATATTAAATTATTAATACGAATGAAAACGCATGTTTAATGCAACTTTTATTACTATTATTCAATTTATTTATTTTTTAAATTATAAACAATACCTGTATTACGTAAAAAAAATAGTTTGTTATTTGAAATTTCATGGTAGAAATTAATTGTATGTAATGAAAATCTTTCTTGCAGTCGAAGACACTTTCTTGGGGATTTTTACTATATTTTTTTTTCATCATTGAAATATTTCGTCTTTCCAAGGCATTATCACATTTGATAATGTCTTAGAAAGGCGAAACATTCCCATAAATTTTAATTAAAATTCTAGAAAATTTATGTTTTCATTCGTATTAATTCTTGGTAGAAGTTCATTCAAGATGTTGAGGTATTATGTGTGGTCTGTTCTGTTATATGGGTGTGAGACATGGACATTAAAAGTAAATACAATGAACCGCTTAGAGGCATTTGAAATGTGGCTTCACTGAAGAATGTTCAGGATCCCGTGGACAGACAGAGTGACGAACACAGAAGTCCTGAATCGTGCAAGAGTAAATAGAGAACTACTGACATTGATCAAAGTCCGCAAGATTTCATATCTGGGTCACGTTCTACGAGGAGAAAAATATCGCCTGATGGATCTAATTTTAAAGGGAAAAATAGAGGGCCGCAGGGAGGCAGGAAGAAGTCAGATCTCTCGGCTGCGCAATTTGAGGGAATGTACGGGAATCGGAACTGTGGAGGAACTATTCCGTACAGCGCAGGATAGGGAAGAGTTTACCAGAGTGATCGCCAACGTCGGGGGGACCTGACAGGGCACTTTAAGAAGAAGAAGAAGTTCATTGGAATTGAAAAAACTAACCATCACGCCATTTCCCCAGAGTGGTAGGCAGGGAACATGGATCGCCACAATGCTCTGTCCTGGCATACTTCTCAGGTTCCTCTACATTCATACATCATACCATGCACACACGTCGATTATTCCGACTTCGAATGTGGCCGCCTTTTAGTAATTGATTAATTTGGTCATGCCTTGTTTTACTCGGTCGTCCCCGGCATATTTTTCCACTCACGCTCCTTGTGTACAACATTTTAACCATTCTACTCTCATCCATTGGAATTGAAAATTAGAACAAAAATATTTTTAAAGTTGTTTTTTTCAATTCCAATTGTTTTTTTAGCTTGAACCGGTTTCGGCACCTGATTGGTATCTAAAGATGGCAGCGAGCGGCCGAAACCAATAGAAATTAATTTTAATATATACTAATAAAGGATTTTTTTATTTAAAAATAAAAATTGTAATACATTACATACATTTAGGAATACCGTGTAGATGAAGTTTAAAAAAAATTGATTTATTATTTTTTTAATAATTACAAATTAAATTGGCACAATGTGACGCAAAACCGTGTCATGGTCTTCGCAAATTCGTGGCGTTCCCGCATGTCCATCAGTAGTGTATTTCGCTGTCTTGTATTTTCACCAGGCGCTCGCTTAGTTCCCAGAGCTTGGCCGCCTTGTTCATATCCCTGGCTGCCACGGTGGGCGAGATGGCCTTGCAGTCAGAGAAGTACTCCCCGGTCACCTTCTCCACGGACTTGGACACGCACAGCATTATCTGGGTCTGGGCGCCCTCCCAGGCTGACTGAAAAACAAAACAATTGTAATACAATAACTTTACAACTAACTTACATCAGCATTAACCGTTTGTCATCAACTGCTGAACGTAGGCCTCTCCCAAAGCACGCCACCGCCCCCTATCCATTGCCGCTCCCATCCATCCATGTCCAGCAATCATTTTAAGATCGTCGGTCCAGCGGGCAGGGAGACGTCCAACTCTACGGAATCCTGTACGCGGTCTCCAATCCAGAACCCGTCTTCCTAATCGGCTGTCGGTTCTCCGATAGATATGGCCAGCCCATCACCACTTCAGTCCGCCTATCCTCAGATCCGCTTCCATGGCGCGTTGAGCCATACTTGGAAAAACTTGAGGGACAGATTCAGAAACGAATTTATTCGACAGCAAACCAAGGTGACTGAAGTGGCTCTGAGGATAGGCGGGCTGAAGTGGCGGTGGACTGTCCATATCTGTGAGAGTACCGACGACAGCCGATGGAGAAGACGGGTTCTGGAGTGGAGACTGCGTACAGGATTCCGTAGAGTTACAACAAGAAACAGAGTAAGACCGAGAAAAACGTGGCACGATCAAATCAATCATATGTCGACCACGCGATAAGTCAGAGAAATCGACTTGCGTGCATGACACGATGTATGAATGTGGAGGAAGCGAAAGAAGTACCATATTACAGGAAAGAACAGTGTGATGATTCATTCTTTCTGCCTATCCCTTCGGGGAGACGGCGTGATGGTAAGTTTTTTTGTGTTAATTAAACACGAATTTAAAATGTATGTCAACTACAAGTATTTACGGCCCACAAATAGCAAAGTTTGTCCGATCTACAAATAATGAACTTTGTATGAGTTCACTAAAAATTGTTTCATTTTTATGACGACACATCAACACACGTGGCGGGAGTGTGAAGTTCAAATTACCAAAAACGAGGAGATATAATCTTTTTTATTGAATTTAATAGTCGAATGTACCATTCTTGAGTAAGAAATGTGATCCAAAATAGAAAAAAATATTTAAAATTCAGAGAATTCTTTGAGAAATCTTATTGAAGGTTTAATATTCATTAATGTCTAGAAAGAATCCAGTATAAACTTTGCTGGACAGTCTTGAAAGCGCTACATGGAATGGCACCAAGTTATATATCTGAACTCTGTATAACGGGCAGCCTAAATACAAGGAAATCCACACTTCGCTCGGCAATAGGAAGATTAGTTGAGCCGAAGCGTTGCCCCAGTACAAATTTCGGGGATCGAGCGTTCGCGGTAGCCGGTCCATCAGCTTGGAACAATCTCCCTTCACACCTCAGATGCATTAATGATCCGACAGATTTCAGATCTAAACTGAAAACCCATCTTTTTCATATTTCATACCCAATTTAAACATTTATACTTTGTTCTACTATACTTTCTAACCGATCGCGAAAATCAGATGCAGCGTTCACATTTAGATTTTTAGATTTAAAACACACCTTGAGGTGATTACATAACAAAAACGGCGCTTTAAAAGTTTGCATATTTTTATTATTATTATTACTATTAATTCCATATTCATTATTGTCGCTAAACGCAAATGGCTGTGGATTCGTCACACCCTGAGACAGAACCCAGCCTGCATCGCTCAGGGCACACTTGACTGGTCCCCTGTTGGTGGAAAGAAGAAGCGAGGCAGACCTAGAGCCACCTGAAGATGAACTCTGCAGGACGAGGTTAAAGCAGCAGGCCTCACTTGGGATGATGTTAGGCATCGGGCGTGCTATATATTACTTGCGTGAAGGTTCCTTGAGGCCCTATGCACTACGCAAGTGTGACAGGACATGAAGAAGAAAAATCTTACTATAATAACATTCTATTAATCCTCGCGCACACTTCCACTACCCCTCTTTCTCCTCCCCATTTTATATTTATTTATTCATATATGTTGTTCTCTGATTTGATATAAAGTTCCCTGACGAAGCTCCGACGGGAGCGAAACTTATTGGGGTTACCAAATTAAAGTAGTTTAGATAACTAACTAACTAACTAACCATCACGCCATTTCCCCGGAGGGGTAGGCAGAGAGGATGGATCGCCACATTGCTGTGTCCTGGCATATCTCTCGGGCTTCCTCTACATTCATACATCATACCATGCACGCACGTCGATTTTTCCGACTTCGAATGCGGCCGCCTTTTAGTAATTAATTAATTTGGTCATGCCATGTTTTCCTCGGTCGTCCTTGGCATCTTTTTCCACTCACGCCGCTTGTGTACAACTTTTTAACCATTCTACTCTCATCCATTCGTTCCATATGTCCAAACCATCTCAGAGATCCTTTTTTAATTTTATCCACGATGCAGTCATCTGCCTTACATTTCTCTCTTATTTCATCGTTCGGTATTCTATCATACAACATTTTCCCACACATTCTTCTTAGTGATCTCATTTCTACGGCATTCATCCTGCTTTCATCCTTCTTTTTCCAGCTCCAAGCTTCACTTCCATACATGAGTGTTGTGTACTGCCATATTTGCTTCTGTGGATATATTTCTATTTGCAGTAATGACTTTGAGTGCGCCATTTATTTTATTCCCAGCACCAACCCTTCTTTCGATGTCTTTCTCCATTTTTGTGGTTTAGATACAAATACTAAAAGCGTATTATTATTTTATTTAAAATATTTACTCCCTAAAATGAAAAAAAAGCACATTTTTTTCTTTACCTTGCAGAATATCCATACTAGAGAGTTCCAGAACATTTGAAAGTATGAAGGAGCATTCCTTATAATCTCCGTTAGAACAACGCCCGGATGTAAAGTGTTAACAGTTACTCCTGAAAAAACAAACAATGCAAAATTAGTTACTGCAATATACATGTATTTTGTTAAACTAACTAACTAACTAACCGTCACACCGTTTCCCCTGAGGGGTAGGCAGAGAGGATGGACCGCCACACTGCTCTGTCCTGGTAATACTAATTACCGATACGATAAGTGATATACGTTTGTACCGTTTTGCTGTTAAAATTATAATATATAAGTTTTTTCGTTTTTATAAAGAATTTTGACAGGTGTAAAAATAAATTTTTCATTTGTTTCAATGACAATTTGAATAATTTCTAAAATATTATTTTAACGTTTTTGCTGGTTAAATGCCTTATTACAGATAATTAAAAAAAACAGTGGATACGTGTAACATAAATTAAATAAACACAAAAGTCCGGATCGTCCATGTCAACATGTGCAACATCGAAAAAAACATTATGTGTTATTACATTATGTGCTAAATTAAAAAAACGGTGGATACGTGGAACAAAAAAACAAATAGACAATTTGTGCACCATCTAAAAATAACATTTTGTGTTAAATTATTTTTATTTTGTTATTCTATTTTATATCATTGTATTTTATATTATTTGTTTTAGATTTATTTTGTGGGTGTTGGACGATCGAAGTGTGCGCGGGAGATGCCTATTGGTGGCGATGAGGTTCGCAACCCATCACACCGCGTCTCCCGCGGGGCGAAAAGAGAAGGATGAAGTGCCGCATCAGTAAAAGTGTGACAGTTCATTCTATCTGCCTACCCTTTCGCGGAGACGGTGTGATGGTTAGTTAGTTAGTTATAAGTGAAATTAATTAATGATAAGTGATATTAATTACCGACTTTGTAATACTAAGTGTAATATTTATAATATTCAAATAAGAATCCACAACACAAAGTGAAGGCGAATATAGACGAAATTCCGAGATATTCCAGTAACCCACCTGTCCCCTTGAGCTTGTCGGCCAGCTCGAAAGTAAAGTAAATGTTGGCCAGCTTTGAATTGCAGTAGACGATGGTCTGGCTGCGGGTGTTGCTCATATCCAGCTTGCCGAGGTCCAGGTTGGCCATCCTATGCGCCATGGATGAGACGTTGACGATGCGGCTTGGAGCGGACATCTTTATTTTACCTAAAACAAACATTAGCAAATGTGATTCCATAGCCTTCAGAAACATTCTGACATAATTGAAAAATGAATGAAATGAATGGTATCAACTTGAACCCCAAAAAAGCATTTTATAATCGAATGGTTTTAATAATTCGTAAATATTGAGAGACCCGACGATATACGTCCCAAAATATGAACGTATCTTATTAGATTTTTCTTATAAATACCTAACTATTCTGTAGACTAATATAAATTTCGCTAAACCAGTTGGAACTAGACGAAAATAAGTGGTAGTCCATTGTTTTGGCCGAATACAATGAAACTTCAACATTAATAACTGTTAAATTTACAACACTTTACAATTATTTTCTTTTTGAGAATGTTGCGACAGCTGTTTCGCCAAACGATGTTGGCGAAATAGCTGTCGCAACATTCAACGCAACAGTCGAATAAAACTAGGTACTAAGGACAATACGAATGAAAACGTTTGTTTTCTAGAAGTTTTATTATATTTTATGTGTATGACATATTTCCTCTGTCTAAGGCATTATCAAATGAGGCGAAACTTAATAAATCAATTAAGTATATAAACATATACACATAGAGGATTTATTTTTATGCTGAAACAAGATAAATATTTGAGACCGATTTATAATTTTAAATAATCGTGAAGAGAACATTTTAACACGACATCTGTTGGACGACTTCAAAACTTTTTGCCAACAATATTCGTAAGCCTTGGAATATTGTTTAGTTAGTTATTTACTCAATCTTTCGGTCGTTTTTTTTAAATTATGTTTACCTTTTTCAATAAAATAATTTTAATAACTTACTAGAACAACAATAACCATTACGCCATTTACCCAGAAGGGTAGACAGTGATAATGGACTACCACATCAATGCATCCAAGCATCCCTATAGCTTCATCCACGTTCATACAGCTAGTCATACGAGCACGTCGATTCTTCCGACTTCTAAGATGACCGACCTTACATAACACACTTATAGAAATACTTTAATAACCTATTGAATACTTATTTTGGCACGCTTAATAGAGGGTAAAATTAAGAGCTGCTCGCGCACCATGTTACGGAAATGCGACACGATGAAGTAAGCCATCAATGATAAATAACAAGAAGACATTTCTCAAATCATGTGATGAAACGATGCATGAATAAAGTTAGTCGTGAAAAGTGTAAAATAGTACCGACGAACTGTCACATTTTAGTGTGATAATTTCGGATATTTTGGGCAATGTCATTTGTAAAAACATGTTTTATATGAAGAACGAATTTGTACCAAACATATCAGTACGATAATATCATTCTTCTATTATTTTATCGTCCTTTCTACTAACGTATAACGCGGGATAATTTTTTTTGAGTTATTTTTGTTTTGTTACCAAATATATTTCATTTATTTATTTAAATATACCCAAAGCATTGCAGAAATATTTTCCAATTTTGTAAAAGATAATTATCAGGGGCGAAAAGAGCTACATCACTCAGGATTTCTGAATTGTGTATACAACGGCCTATCAGTCGAAAGAAGTGAACACTTCAGTGAATGTATCGTCTTCTTTCGAGTGACTGGTAGCCTAGCATCCCTAGCAAGAAATCGGTCAGAAAAAGACATGGGTAATATCCATACTCCCAAAGATAGAGGTAAAAACTAACTAACTAACTAACCATCACGCCATTTCCCCGGAGGGGTAGAGAGAGAGGATGAATCGCCACAATGCTCTATCCTGGCATACCTCTCGGGCTTCCTCTACATTCATACATCGTACCATGCACGCACGTCGATTTTTCCGACTTCGAATGCGGCCGCCTTTTAGTAATTGATTAATTTGGTCGTGCCATGTTTTCCTCGGTCGTCCTCGGCTTCTTTTTCCATTCACGCTGCTTGTGTACAACTTTTTAACCATTCTTCTCTCATCCATTAATTCCATATGTCCAAACCATCTCAAGGATCTTTTTTTAATTTTATCCATGATGCAGTCATCTGCCTGACATTTCTCTCTTATTGTAATAAACTCACCAAGAAGAATGTTTGTGAAGAGGAAAGGGCCAAAGTGGTTTGTCTGCATGAGGAGGTCCATCCCATCGTCTGTCATCTTGGTGGGCAGGCCCCCTGCTCCAGCATTGTTCAGCAACACGTCAATACGAGGCTCTTCAGCGAGGATCTCCTTAGCGCATTTCCTCACACTGCTCAGTGAAGAGAAATCTATCTGCTTTAACTGGAAAAAATAATAATACAAATGTGAACGCCTAAAATAGAAGGATGAAAGTAGTATAAATGCGGTTGAAACGAGATCTCTTAGACGAATGAGTGTAAATCTGTATATGATGGAGTATCAAATGTAAATAATATAATATAAGAAGTGAAGACAGCACGAATAAAAGTGTTATGAAAAAATGATATACCTGTATTCTTAATTTTAGTGTCCTTCTTATTTATTGTTTCTTGAACAATGATGTAAAACTACACATTAATAAATAAATGCATTTTAATAATGCCTTAGAAGGGCGAAACATGTCATTCCCATAAAATATGATAAAACTTCCAGAAAACTGACGTTTTCGTTCGTATTAATTATTAGATTTATTTGATCGTGCCACGTTTTCCTCGCTCTTCCTCTATTTCTAGTTCCATTTACATCGTTAACATATACCTACTTTTTTATCATTCTTTCTTCATTCATTCTTTCCATGTGTCCAAACCATCATAATGATCCTTTCATTATTTTGTTCATTTCACCAACATTCACACTACATTCACTTCTTATATTTTCATTCGGCACTCTATCATACACAGAGTATCCACACATTCGTCTAAGAGATCTCATTTCTACTGCATTTATTCTACTTTCATTTATTCTGCTTTCAGGAGTCAGAGAAATCGACCCGCGTGCATGACACGATTTATGAATGTTCACATCAAATCAAACCAAATCAGTTTATTTACTCAAAAGGCATTACAAACAGTAAAATGTTTAAGGCGTCTATTGAGTACAGGTAAAATATTGTAAAAATACAACATAATACCAGGAACACATTAGAGGAAGGAAGGTGGTTCGACATTAGGAAGACAAGATACTTTCTAAAGTCAAGAGTATTTGTCTCTTGAACGTACCTTCACTAATATGAAAGACGTCGATCTCCGAGGAGACCGCGTTCAGCAGACTAATTTCTCTTCCCACCGGTGTCACCAGAGGCAGATTGGTTCTGGTGGCCGGTAGGTAAAACAATTTGTGCTGTCGCTGTCAGAGAAATCTATCAGGGACAAAAAGATCAACACCCCCTAGCAAGATGTCTTATCATTTTTTTTTGAGGAGAGAAATATGTCAGGAAAGAAAAGTTTGGCAGTTCATTCTTTCTGCCTACCCCTTAGGGGAGACGGTGTGATGGTTAGTTAGTTAGTTAGTTTTTACGTATTGTCTTACCGAGGCTTAAAGAAGGGTTGGTGCTGGGAATAAAATAAATGGCGCACTGAAGCAAAAATTGATACACAACAGAGTTCTAGTGCCAACCCTCATGTATGGAAGTGAAGCTTGGAGCTGGCAAAAGAAGGATGAAAGCAGGATAAACGCCGTAGAAATGATATCACTAATGTGCGGGAAAACGATGAAAATACCGAACGATGAAATAAGAGAGAAATGTAAGGTAGATGACTGCATCATGGATGAAATTAAAAAAGGATCCCTGAGATGGTTTGGACATACAGACGGTTTGGACAATCAATTACTAAAAGGCGGCCACATTCGAAGTCGGAATAATCGACATGCCGTTACCTGAGAGTAAGAACGTTCCAACTGACAAAAGTAAAAAGCTGAGAAAAATGGAGTCAAAGTTTTATTGGTTTCGGGTATGTATCTTGGAATAAAGGGGTTTTATTCCAATTTCCAGAGATTCTTTTACCGAGAAACGTGTAAATTTTGTCTGGCAACAGTTGGAATAGTAAAGTTATAAGTTTAAATTAATCCTTCTTCAGTGAATCGTGTGTTTTGAATGATCAGATGGATCTTGATTATTTTCGTAACATCAAAATGACGATACTATTACATGTTGTTTTTAATTGTACGTATAGATAAGGTTAGTATGAACCTTTTTCACGAAAAAAAGTCAAATGTGAAATTTTGTTAGTTGGAACCCTCTTACTCTCAGGTGACGATGCGTGCATGGTACGATGTATGAATGTAGAGGAATCTCGAGAGGTATGCCAGGACAGAGCATTGTGGCGATCCATCCTCTCTGCCTACCCCTACGGGGAAATGGCGTGATGGATAGTTAGTTAGTTAGTTAGTCTTACCGAGAGATTGTTGTTTCCGGTCTCGTGAAGAATATCCTTCCGGACCTTTTCGGCCTTCTGCATGTCCCGACACAGCATCACAACCCTCGCTCCTCTCATGGCGAAATCTTTAGAAGACTCCAAGCCGATGCCTAAACAATGAATTATTCATATTTTACCATCTTAAGAACTCTCATTTAAATAAATTCATAGTTGATTCATCATCAGCCATCCACTGCTGAATGTAGGCCTCTCCCAAAGCCCGCCACCGCCCCCTGTCCATTGCCGCTTCCATCCATCTATGTCCAGCAATCCTCTTCAGGTCATCGGTCCACCGGGCAGGGAGACGTCCAACTCTACGGAATCCTGTACGCGGTCTCCAATCCAGAACCCGTCTCCCCCAACGGCCGCCGGTTCTCCGACAGATATGTCCAGCCCATCGCCACTTCAGCCCGCCCATCCGCAGAGCCACCTCAGTCACCTTGGTTTGTTGACGAATGAATTCGTTTCTTAATCTCTCCCTCAAGGTTATTCCAAGCATGGCTCTTTCCACGGCGCGCTTGAATCTGTAGACTAGACCTTTTGTCAGTGTCCCATGTCTCGGCTCCGTACGTCATTGAGGTGAGCTATTCACGAAAACGGCGCTATACAAATTAGCCTAATTATTATTATTATTATTATGTCATTACTGGCAAGACGCACTGGTTGAAGACTTTAGTCTTGAGGCATTGTGGTATTTTAGAGGTGAGAACATAGTTGATTAGTTGAAACACATTTAAAAAAATGTTTTTTTTTTCAAATTTCATGGTAGAAGAATGAAAATAAAAAATAATTTTGTAAAAAATCTTGGAGTTCTTGTGCCGACCCTTATGCATGAAAGTGAAGTGAACTGGCAAAATGCTGTAGAAATGGGATCTCTCAGATGAATGTGTGGTAAATATGTTTATGATAAATTGTCAAATGCAAGTATAAGAAGTGAATGCGGTGCGAATGAAAGTGTTATGAACAAAATATTCAACATATATGACCCTTATGTATAGAAATGAAGCATGGAACTGGCAAAAGAAGGATGAAAGTATAATAAATGCAGTAGAAATGAGATCTCTAAGATGAATGCGTGGTAAATCTGTATATGATAAATTGTCAAAGCAAGTGTAATGGTTTGGACACATGGAAACAATGAGTGAAAACAGAATGGTGAAGAAGTTATATGTAAACGATGCGAACGAGCTAGAAATACGTGACACGACCAAATCAATCAAATATTAAATGTCGGTCACGTGAGGAGTCGGAGAAATCGACGTGCGTGCATGACAAGATGTATGAATGTGGAGGAGTGTGGCGTTCCATTATTTCTGCCTACCCCTCCGGGGAGACGGCGTGATGGTTAGCTAGTTTGTTAGCTTTTTAGTTAGCTAGAAATAATATTATACTGACCAGCGCTTGCTCCAGTGACAATGACCGTTTTTCCATCTAGCCGTTCTTTCCCCTTGAAAATTCCTGTCGTCAGCTTGATGTATACCTTCAGCAGCACCAAAGCACTGATTATGAAAATCAAAATACAATTGCAATTGTCGATCATTTTGAACTGACAAAAATCTGTAAAAAATAAGAAAATAACAAATGAACTCCGATCATAAAATATTCGAATTTATTTAATGGTTCTTTTTGGCATATCACTTGATTCTCGAATTATATTGGTACCTACTCAACTGTGTGTATTGGGAGCTTATAATTAATATTAAGTTTAGTTTTTTATTCTTACATAATGGTATAACTCTCCTTATTTATTTATGGTTTCTTGAACGATGACGTAAAACTTCACAATGAATATTTAATACTAATGAAAACGTCTGTTTTCTAGAAGTTTTATTATATTTAATGGTAATGCTAAATTGAAATGTTTCGCCTGTCTAAGTCTTTATCAAATGGTTTTCGCTTTTCTTCCGCTTTGGCTTCCGAACATTTAATAATACTTTGGACATGCAAAACATGTCATTCACATCAAATATAATAAAAATTCTAGACATAGGTCTTGGTAGAAGTTCATTGTAAATAAAAATAAGATAAAAATTATATTCAATATAGAGTTTTACATCATTGTTCAAGAAACAATAAATCCATATAAAATAATTAATACGAATAAAAACGGGTTTTCTAAAAAAAAATCTTATATTTTATGAGATCGCCTTATTACTCCAATATCAAATGTCACATTTAATAATGATGATAACACGATTATGTCACATTTGATAACAATAAATAGATATTTGATAATGCCGAAAAAATTAGTAAGCCAAAAGAGTCATTCCTATAAAATATATTAGAACTTCTAGAAAACAGACGTTTTAATTTGTATAATTACTCAATATTCAGTTTGAAATATCGATGAAAACGTCAGTTATCGAAACGGTTTATAATATTATATGGGAGTGAAATATTTCACATTGCTAGAATATTAGATATTGACCTAGTAAGGCGACACACAACACAATCATATGACTTCAACTGAAACTGAACATATACAAAACGGATATTTTTATTAATATCTCATACTTCATATTTTTCTTAGCTACTGTTGGTTGAATTGAATGAACAAGTTATTATAAATATGAAATCACGGTGTTCACTTAAAATAGTATGTTTTCAAATGAATTTCATAAACATTACAGAAAATTTGCAATTCGTTTACAATTTGAGAACAATATTTTTTAAACAGTGTGCAATAATCAAACTCGAAGTCGGAACTATCGCCGAGCGTGCATGTTACGATGTTAATGTAGAAGAATCTATAGAGGTATGTCAGTACAGAGCAGTGTGCCGGTCCATCCTCTCGGCCTACCCCTCCGCGGAAACGGCGTGATGGTAAGTTAGTTAAATAAATTAATAAATACATTTAAAAAAAAACATTAGACAATCAGAAAATTAAAGAACAATTAAAAATAAAAATAAAATAAAATACAGCACAATTAGAAAATGTGAGTTCTTGATATATAATTTAAGTAACTAACTAACTAGCCATCACTCCGTCTCCTCGAAGGGGTAGGCAGAAAGAATGGACTGCCACACATTTCTCTCGCTTCCTCAACATTCATACATCGTGTCATGCACGCGCGTCGATTTCTCTGACTCCTCACATGGCCGACATTCAATATTTAATTTATCTGATCGTGCCACGTTTTCCTCGGTTTTCCTCTATTTCTGATTCCATGAACATCGTTAACATATATTTTTTTACCATTCTTTCTTCATTCATTCTTTCCATATGTCCAAACCATCTTAATGATCCTTTCATTATTTTGTTCATAACACCATCATTCGCACCGCATTCACTTCTTATATTTTCATTCAACACTCTATCATACACAGAGTATACACATTCGTCTAAGAGATCTCATTTCTACTGCATGTATTCTACTTTTATCCTTCTTTTGCCAGTTCCATGCTTCGCTTCCATACCTAAGGGTCGGTAGATGAACACCATTGTGCACTGCCATTCTAGCTTTTTTGGATAGGTTTTTGTTTGCGATGACATAATTTAAAAACATTGGTAAAGTGACTGTAAAAAATACTTACATTTTTTTACGTATACGAAATTAGTATATAGCGTAAAATACAAGATAACATGCAATCTAAAAATTGGAAGATATTGCAATTGATTTGGAGACACCTGTTATATATACCGAACCGTTTGTAATACTGACTATACTGCAAAGATAACAAGAAGACTGAATTATACACACCTGTGCCACAGTAAAAATGACAATGTGATCAGTAAATTACTGTCCAAATATGACATTATTAATATTTACTTAAGGTAGTAGTCTGGTAGCTTAATAATAATAATAATAAACTATTAATTTTTTTCAATTTTATTTTTCTGTATCTTTAATATGTAAATAAAAACATCCTAAATATCCAAAACGATTCATTTTTATTTGCCTACAAAAAAACGCCCTCCAAAAAAGACATGAAGATCGGCTTAAGTTACCAGACTACTACCTTAATTGTCAATATTTGCTTCTCAAAAATGCGTTAGCTTTTTTTATCATTTGAACCCGATTACTGTATACAATTTATTTTTAGCTATTATTTTGGTTCTCATGACATGTGATAGCCAATATATTGCCATTTTGCTGTCACATGAATTCTATATCAGATCTAAAAAAAAAACACTGAATCGAATCCGGAACCTTCGGTGAAAGTCGTCATTATTAATAATTTCTGTGATTAACATAATAACACAATAACACCGACGGTCCCAAGTTCGATTCCCGGCGATGGCAGTGTTATTTTCACACTGTCTTTGGTCTGGTGTAGAATTCACGTGATAATAAAATGGCGATAGATTAGCTACCGTCATGTTACACGTCATGAGAATTAATTGCTAAAAATGTGTATGTATGTATTCTTCTTTCGATGCCGTCTCAGGTCCTTCCAACGTTGGCGATCGCTGCAACAAAGGCATCATTGTCCTGCGCCACTGGGAACAAGTTTTGATTTTTTTAAATTGGTTATTTGTTATATTTTCATTATTTCTGATGGCTTTTTTAATTTCTAAATTGTTTAAGGTTAGGTTTTTATTATTAATATGTACATTTCAATTCAATTCAATTCCCATGCTCGATATGTTCCCGTTACATCTCCCTCCTCCTCAATCCTAATTATACCCCTTCCACTTGATATGTTCCCGTTACATCTCCCCTCTCTTCAATCCTAATTATACCCCTTCCACTTTTATACATAACTCGATCTCCTTTTAGTATATAAGTGACCGCTCTGTATTATTTTATTGTTAAAATTGTAAACATTGATAAAGGTTACTTGTAACCGAAACCGATTCTTTCTTCATTCATTCTTTCCATATGTCCAAACCATCTTAATGATCCTTTCATTATTTTGTTCATGACACCATCATTCGCACCGCATTCACTTCTTATATTTTCATTCGACACTCTATCATACACAGAGTATCCACACATTCGTCTAAGAGATCTCTCATTTCTACTGCATTTATTCTACTTTCATCGTTCTTTTGCCAGTTCCATGCTTCGCTTCCATACATAAGGGTCGGTAGAAGAACACCATTGTGCACTGCCATTCTACCTTTTTTGGATAGATTTTTGTTTGCGATGACAATTTTATGTGCACCATTCACTTTGTTGCCTGCCCCAACCCTTCTTTTAATATCCCTCTCCACTCGCCCATCTCTTGTAAACATACTACCTAAATACACGAACTCAACTACTTGCTCCAAATTTTCACCATTCACGCTAATGTTGCAGACTGTCATGGTTTCTTCCTTTTCAAAAATCATTACCTTGGACTTATTAATGTAATAACATGTCCGAGTTCAGTAAAAATAAAAAGTCTTGTAATACAAAGAATAATTATATTCAAATATGAATCCACAACACAAAGTGAAGACGAATATAGAAGAAATGACTAACTTTTCTTTAATTACGCGAAATGATTTTGTCATATTTCTAAAAATATTTACTTACCGAGATTTCAAGAACTTGCACTGGTATTTTTGTTGCTCTTCAAACATCAACTCGTCGGATCTTTACGAAACTATATAACTTTACAAAATCTAAACGTCTTAATACATTGTTTTAAACTTGTAATCACAAAATGTCAACGAATAAATTAATAATACTATATTATATTATATATACAAGAGTAAGTTTAAATTTTGAGCTCTAACACTGTGTCCGTCCACGTATCAAATTATAGACGACGTCTAGGATAGAAGTCATATGTTTAGATTAACCTCATTGACATTCACCATAACATTACAATTCCTTTGTTAACTCTAAGAGGTAAATTTCCAAGTATATTTCAGGATAACCAGAATACATTGCATAATGTTCACACTGCCTCAAGGGATAGTCAATATTTTTACGTTTTAATTTAATTTATTTACAAATCCATTAAATATTTTTTTTCCTAGGCATTGGTTTGTAGCAAGTCTAAATTTTTTGCTGGTTTTTGGGATGCCACTGTGGACTTTAATGCAGTAGTTTCCCGTTGTTTTCCACATGTTTGTATACAACAGATTTTTGAGCCCGATTAATGTATACAACTTTTTATCTATTTATTCTTTTGACATGTGATGGGTAGATAATCTATCGCCATTTTTAATGTCACGTGAATTCTACCAGATCAATGATAGGGTCAGATTTTTTTTCGCACCGTCATCGCCGAAAATTGAATCCGGGATCTTCGGTGTAGCAGTCATAGCTATTGCCACTCTATCACGAATGCCGTCAATCTATATCTACCTATGTAATTTTTGCTTCGAAACATGTCGAGAAAAGTAAACTCTAAACTTGAAAAAACAGTTAATTCGAATGTAAACGTCAGCTTTCTGGAAATTTTATTAAATTTTATGGGAATGGCATGTTTTGCCCTTCTAAGGCATTATCAAATGTCATTTGACAAGGGCGAAACATATCATTCCCATAAAATATTTTAAAACTTCCAGAAAACTGACATTTTCATTCGTATTAATTATTTAATATGAAATTTTACAACATTGATCAAGAAACAATAGAAAAAACGGTGTTTTCATTTATAAAAAAAGGCAATGTTCGTGGCTTTATAACTTAACCGACCATCACTGTATATTAATATTACTTCGGTGAAGGTTTTAAAAATAAATTTAATACGAACAGAGTTATAATGCACCAATAAAATGAATATAAATGAATTCATAGCGACATGCAAATAAATCTTGACACCAGGAAATTGCAGTCAATATTGGGTTGAACTAATTTTGTTTGGTGTCATTGTTTGGTTGAGTATAATGTGATTCACCGAGAGATGGCGCTCGAGTCTGGATAAATAACTGGTGTCAATCTTCAGTGGATTGTCATGACGCTTGATGCACGTGTATTTAATCAAAAATTGAAATCATCAAAGATAAAATACAATAAAACTTCTGGAAAAAAATCGTTTTCATTCATATTTATAATTTTATATAGAGTTTCGCATCATTTTTCAAGTAACAATAATTGTTTTAAATCTGAATATTGTTTTAATTATCGATGACAACAAAAAAACGTTTAATTACCATATATATGTTCAATCTATCATTTTTTTAATAACTAGTCATTATATTGTTTTCAAAACACTATCTTTAAAATGTATTATTTTGACAACATTTTGAATGTATACAAATTCTTGTAGACATATACTGGATTTTACCCATTGCGGATAAATTATTTTTTTATAAGGATTAATTGCATCTCAATAGAGACGAAGATGTAAATTGTTTTCTGGGAACAGAATATGGCGGTTGAGGCGCTTACAGGACTTATGACCTGTCATTGGTTGGGTTGAGCGATTGCTTTATGTTTAACAACATCCCCATTCCGCCCTTCTTACGACCACCACGTCTGACAAAATTTTGAAAGATGTATATATGCTAGAATTCTGCACTTATCTTCACATTTTTTTTAGTTCACTCTACACTAGCGTCATCTATTGATTGGGAAGCATTAAGCAGAAAATCTTTATTAATGCACTGTGAAAGGCTCTGCAAATCATACAGTACTATTATTATTTTGATTAGTATTATTTTATTTCATATCATTGTATTTTATATTATTTATTTTAGATTTATTTTGTGGATATTTTAGTTACTAAGTGTGCGCGGGAGATGCTTATTGGTGGCGATGAGGTTCGCAACCCATCACACCACGTCTCCGACGGGGGCGAAAGGAGAAAGATGGAATGACGCATCGGTTAAATTGTGGCAGTCCATTCTTTCCGCCTACCCCTTCGGGAAGGCGGCGTGATGGTGAGTTAGTTAGTTATATATAAAATGTGAGTGAAAAGAATATAAAAAGTTAATTATTTTCATAGTTTTATATCTATGGATTTTTTTTTTCATTTATACAGTCACTCTTGTGGAAAATCAATTACCGGAAAACTGTTTAAAACCATTATACGTTTATCCGCATGAAAACTGTTTGTCATTTTCTAATGAACTTAACAGCGGCCATTTTGGGAAAGCGATAGCTGTCAAATTTGACAAGAATACTTATTTATTCTTGACATTACACCACGGAACGCTACACGCTTCAACAATGCGTTGAAATTGTTACAGTTTTTTATCATTCATTGCAGTACTGCAGAATCCACAATACGTCATTTCATGCATAAATTTGAGATTCTTGTGGCTTAAACTGGATGATATGGATACCGACAACATATGGTTCCAACATGACGGTACGTAGCACACAGGAGCGTAAAAATGGAGCTTCCCTATTAGAAAAAGAATTAACTTCCCTGACCAATGCATGTTTCATTGTATATGTGATCTGTCACTTGCAAATTGAAATAGGAATTTCATATTTAAATTGAAACAAAAATATTCTATGTATTCCAGAATTTACAACCAATGAAAACGAGCAGATTAAATTCTAAGACTTCGGCTTAACACAATTCCGTCTTAAAGACTTTGAGAAACCTTACATGTTTCTTCATAAAATAAACTTTTCGGCTAAATAAGAAGAACACAAAACAAAAATATTAAAATGTTGGTTTAATTGTCTTAAAAGCTAAAATGGCAGTGCACATTGGTGTTCTACGGACCCTTATGTGTGGAAGCGAGGCTTGGAACTGGCAAAAGAAGGAAGAAAGTAGAATAAATGCGGTAGAAATGAAATCTCTTAGATGAATGTGTAGAAAAAATTTCTATGATAGAGTGTCGAATGAATGAAAATATAAAAAGTGAATGCGGTGCAAATGAAAGTGTTTTGAACAATATAATGAAATAAACATTTAGATGGTTTGGACACATGGAAATAATGGTAAAAAATATATATATGTCAACGATGTAAATGGAACTAGAAATAGAGGAATACCGAGAATAACGTGGCACGATCAAATAAATTGAATGTCGGCCACGTGTGGAGTCTCAGAAATCGACGTGCGTACATGACACGATGTATGAATGTTGAAAAATCGATAGAAGTATCTCAGGAAAGAAAAGTGTGGCAGTCCATTATTTCTGCTCATCCCTTTGGGAAGACGGTGTGATGGTAAGTTAGTTTTTTTTTTCTTCGATTATTAATATTTGACTAAGATACGTATACATTTTGTAGTGAATGTGTTTATTGACAAACGGATGAGGGAAGAATGGTAAAAAAGATATATATAGAAGTAGTTGAATGAAAAAGAAGTCGAGGAAGGCTTATAAAAACACGACATGACCAAGTTAATCAATTACTTAAAGGCAGCCATGTTCGAAATCGAAATTGATTGGACTTGGACTTGGACTAGGACTTGGATCTTCTGGCTTACAGAGGTTCAGCTCATGTGGCTATTCCTCTTACGTCTGATGGGAACATTGTTGGAAGGTGATTTGGTGGGTTGTTAGTTTATGCGGGGGCATGATTTGTGTGGCCCGGAGTGTTCCTGTGAAGGAGGATCGATATTGGGCGCTTGTGGCGGCTGGAGGTGTTTGGGTCGTAATTTGAGAGGTCTTTTATTGTGGGGTTAGGATGTGAAGGGAGTCCTTTGTAAAAACGTTCGGTAAGTTTCAGAATGAATTCATCTATCATCGGGATTCCCGATTCTAGGTGCAGTTGTGTGATCCTGGTCCATGAAGACGCACCAAGCGATAAACGAGAGATTTTGCAGGATTTGGAGTTTTCGTATGTGACTCGAAGCTGCATAGCCCCAGATTGGGGCTACATACGTGAAGATCCGCCTTATGACCGTTTTGTATATCAGAAGTTTATTGTCGGTGCTTAGTTTGTGTCAAGGTGTGTATTAATGTAAAAATTCGCGAGGGTTATGTCAGGGTAGAACAGTGTGGCGGTCTATCATTTATGCCTACCACTGCAGGAAATGGCGTGATGGTTTGTTAGTTATTTTAGTCTATCCCGGGCGAAGTCAGAAAACACAAATGAAAATAAGTAGGTACTTAATTGAGTTTATGCATTGTATCAAAATAGAGAAGGAATGCGTTTTGAAATTGGTAACTCTGCATTCGAAAAATCATTTTTAAAAATACTTCAGAAACGTTTTGTTCGAAGGTGGAAGCGAAATTGGTTAAATAAGAAAAAATGATTCAAAATTGACAAAATATAAATAAAAATGGAAAATTAATATAAAAATCAAACGTAATCATATAAAATTTTGAGTGGTAAGTTTCATTTTGAAAATTTGCTTTTCTACCAAGATATATTGCCGCACAGAGGCCCTTCGAAGTTCTCTTAAATGATGTTGCAAAACAGATAGACCTCTTTGGATGCAATTATGGCGAATTCGTAAATACCCTCATGATAAAGGCAGCAAGCAAATAACTAGTTTCTCCTATTCATAAGGTTCTATTTATATTTCCTTTGATGTTATTTTTTTTCACCCTTTACATCGATTTGGCTTGCGCTGTAATGATGTAAGGAGATTTTCAACAAAATAATAATAATAATAATAATATGGTCGAGTCTTTACTCCTTTCACATCATGAACTTATACTTTCTTAACCATTCATTCTTCATTCATGCGTTCCATGTCTCCAAACCATCGCAGCCTTTCATAATTTTATGTATAGTACTTTCTTCGACTCTACACTCCTCCCATCAGCATTTTAAATTCTATTTTACCATGTTTTACTACACATACGTCTAAGGGATCTCATCTCTACTGTATTTATTTTACGCTCATCCTTCAGCCAGTTCCATACTTCGCTTAATAGGGGTTCTCTTCTCCGGTCTCAATCTAATGATTGGTCTGCAGCAAGGCGACGCATCTCCTCTTCCACTCCGCTCGGTCCTCGGCAACTCTCTTCAACTCCGCATAAGAGGTGCAGTCCATATCTCGTCAAATCTGGTCTAGGTACTCCTGGCGAGGTCGTCCTCTGCCAAAAGATTCCTCGACCATTCTCTCCATTACATCATGCAGGAAACATTCGTGTCGCAACACATGACCAATCCATCTCGCGCGCCTCTCCGCTATGGTGTTCAACATGTACCTATTCTCTTCAACTATGCTGAGAACCTTCTTATTTGTAATGTGGTCCCTCCATGAAACATGAGCAATTCGTCGCTAGGTCCACATCTCAAATGCCTTCAGCCTTTTGCGTTCTCTTTCGAACTAATAGGGGATATAAATATCTAATTAACCATTACGCCATTTGTAGGTTTTATTTTCTTTCATCCTCAACACATACATATATCGTGTCTACAGGTGCATTGATTTTTCGACTCCATGCGCAGTCGACGTTTAAAAATTTGATCATATATTGAATCAATATATTTTAATACATCTCAACATCTTATCTCTATTTATATCACTGATATCTACAGAGTCCAGTTCAAGTTTTATACATACATTTTGATAACAAAAAAATATGTTTTTATTTTATTTTGAATAAACATAAATTATTAAATGATTCCTTCTTGAACTATAACGTAAAACTCCTTATTAAAGTATTAATACGTTTAATCATGCCTTAGTTAGGCGAATGCCCTTATTTATGGAAGCGAAGCATGGAACTGGCAGAAGAAAGATGAAAGTATAATAAATGCAGTAGAAATGAGATCTCTTAGACGAATGTGTGAATACTCTGTGTATGATAGAGTGTCGAATGAAAATATAAGAAGTGAATGCGGTGCGAATGATGGTGCTATGAACAAAATAATGAAAGGATCATTAAGATGGTTTGGACACATGGAAATAATGAATGAAGAAAGAATTTAAAAAAATAAATATTTTAACGATGTAAATGGAACCAGAAGTAGAGGAAGACCGAGGAAAACGTGGCATGATCAAATAAATCAAATATTGAATATCGGCTATGTGAGGAGTCAGAGAATTCGACGCGCGTGCATGACACGATGTATGAATGTTGAGGAAGTGTCATTTATGAAGTGTTATTTATGCCTACTCCTTCGGAGAGACGGCGTGATGGTTAGTTAGTTAGTTAGTTACCAATGAAAACTTCCGTTTTCTAGAAGTTTTATTATATTCTATGGAAATTACATGTTTCGCCTTTCTAAGACATTATCAAATGTGATCAAACATTTGATAATGCTTCACCAAGGCGAAAATTGCCATTCCCATAAAAAATACAACAAAACTTCCAGAAAATAGACATTTTCATTTGTATTAATTATTTAATCTGAAGTTTTATATGTAGTAATTATTCAAGAAACAATAAATTATGAAGGAGGTAGTATTTGTCTCCTTATGATCCAAATTATTTAACTAGTGATATTAAATATAAAGAAAAATCTTTTTGCAGGTGAATTATATAACTTTTTGTCAATTAAGCTAGTAACATATAATTTAAAATGGCCTACAAAAGATGGAAGTGGAAGAAGAAACCGGGCAAAAAGGCAAACTGGAGAATCAGCACACTTGCCAAAGAAAAGTACTTTACGCCCAAGGTTACGGAGCCGTATGAGTTCAAGAACGTTATCCACCCCACCACACTCACGGGGAGGCAGCCACCCAGAGTTTTGGCTGCAGCGAACCCTTATGAAAGGTGAATATATTCTAAAGGGTATCCCAAAATTAACGCAAGATTTGAATTTGACGCTTTTTATGCAGTAAATTGTTGGCAACACTGAAAAAAACAATTTGGTAGCTGACAGTTTAGGGTTAGTAAAAATGGAGCGTTACACGATACAACAACGTGTTTTCATTATTGAACAATATCTCAAAAATCGGAGTCACAGTAATCACATAAAATTTAATGTCTCTAAGTGCGTAGTGCTATCTTTTACACCACGCGGGCGATACGATCGGGAGCTCCATTCTTTACGGCTGCCAAACCGACACTGAGCGTCGCAGCGAGTTCGGTTGGGTGGGGATGTGGAGGGGAAAAACCAAGCTACGATCCAGTGTTGCCGGATCGCACGTCACAGCGATCCGCGCGCCCGTGGCAAACAGGGAAACTTATTTTACGGACAACCCTCGTATTATAGGTATGTTCACCGTTTTATGAATTTTTCAGAATCCTTCTGGACACGCGAGAGAAATTCGCAGACGTACTGACCGAGCGGTCGAAGCGTTACATCGAGCTAGTGCTGTCCAACACGACCAACACTATCTACGCCAAGCTCGTGAAGAGGCCCATGTGCATGGGGCCGCAGCCAGAGGAGAGGGTCCCGCCGCAGTGGACTCCGGGGACCTGGAGGAAGCACAAGGAGAGGATCGAAAGCCTTGCCACACCCAGGAAACATGACTCCGGCGATAAGGATATGCCGGTACTACTTTTAATCAATCCTTATTCAGGTTTACATTGGGTTTGCATAGGTTTGTATAAGTTTGTACAGGTTTGTATAGGTTTATATAGGTTTATATCAGTGGCGTGCCTAGGGTCAACCAGTAAGGCAAGCCAAGGAATTATTAATAAATATTCGTTAAGAAATTACATAATCGTTCTTTTCATAACATTTCTACACGTAACCTAAATGACAGATAACATTCTGACAATAGAAATGAAGTTCGTGACACATCAAATAGTAACATACTTCAGAGTGATAAAGCCCGGCTTCACATCCATACAAAAATTGTAGATATATCTTCTGGTATATATGCACCTAGCTATATGATTACAAGCTAAAAATACTTAAGTGCGACAAGGACCCTTTTACATCCCATCGAAAACATGAAACAAAACATGTGGACGTCGGCGATTTCGCGGGCATCTATGGAAATAAAATACGGCGCGTATGAGTGAAACAAAACATACACTTAGGTCATTTCTCCACATGTCAGCGGAGTCATTTGCAAAGCAACGAATTAAATCGCTTTAGCTCGCGCGAAAATTCAAAATATTATTTTATTCGTAGACGGGTCAAACGCGCAATAAACGTCGTTTTATTATAGATTTTTTAAGGCAAGCCCGGCTTTTCGGCTTGTATGGAAGTACCGCCACTGGTTTATATAGGTATTTATATGTTTAAAACTAACTAGGGTTGGGTCAGAACTATGGACTAACCTTTAACTAACCAGACAGTATGGAAGCGAAGCATGGAACTGGCAGAAGAAGGATGAGAGCAGAATAAATGCGGTAGAGATGAGGTCCCTAAGAAAGGAATGTAGAGCGAATTAAGGTATTATGAACAAAATTATGAAAGGATCGCTGCGTTGGTTCGGACAAATAGTGCGCATGGATGGAGAAAGAATGGTTAAGAAAGTATAGGTACGTTAATGATGTAAATGGAGTACGGAGTCAAGGTAGACCGAGAAAAACATCTCATAACCAAATCAATAATTTTTTAAAAGTTGGTCATGTAAAAAGTCGGAAGAATCGACATGTGTGTATGACTCGTTGTATGAATGTGGAGGAAGCTAGAGAGGTGTCAGGATAGAGTAGTGTGGCTGTCCATTTTCTCTGCCTACCCCTGCGGATAAACGGTGGGATGGTTTGTTGTTGTTGTTGTCTTAACTCGTCTCAGGCTGAATTTTTTACCGTTATTCTTAAAATGTTATTTGATTTAAGTTATCTGTTTAAGCATCATAAAAAATGTATTGGAATTTAATCTGTCTATATCAAATTAGTTAATAAATCCAGGCATTATCTAGCAATACGATAATGGCGGTAGCCTTTCACATTGCGTTAAAAAGATCTTCTGCTTAATGCTTAAAATCCAATCTTCATAGATGGCGCTAGTGTGTAGATTGAAACTACCATGTAAAGGGTGGTGTTACAGATTAACGTATATACAACTTCCAAAAATTTGTCAGACATGGTGGTCATAAGAAAAGGTGGAATGGGGAATGTTGTATTACATAAAGCGTGCGCTTAACCCAACCAATGACAGGTCATAAGTCCTGTAAACACCTCGATCACCATATTCTGTTTCCAATTTGCATCTTCGTCTCTTGAGTTAATTAATTAATTGCATACTTTTCAGAAACGTGAAAGACGTCCCCTAGAGGAGCTGATGCCGCGAATCCTGACTATGTCCGTGGCCCCCGAGTGGCGGGTACACAAGACTCTCTCTAAAGATCCCCTCTACAGAGACCCAACCAAATTGGTGAGTGTTATCCTTACACATCCGTATTATTAATCTCTCATTGGGTATCGCCCCAACCGTGCCGCCAACATCTCTGGTGATGATTTTTTTACTTTGACTTTCGATTAAAACGATGATTCATTGAGCTACTGCTATTTTTCTGAGTCATCGCTAACTCCCTCGCAGGTAGGTAAGCAAGGTATATAAAGTTCCCACCACCACCCGAGACTGTTATAGGACGTAGCGACGCTCTTTTGTCAGTCTCGCTGCACTATCTAGGCCTGTTCCTTGTCCATCCGGGACTTACGTTAATTTAATTTAGCCTTTTCTTGTCATCAATCAAAAGGGTGACAGACCACATTTAATCTATTCTTTTAACCTTATATATCTCCCACGCCTCACATCTCTTTATTATTAAATAAAATCAGAAGTAAATATTATATAAAACACACCTTAAATTAGTAAAAAACACATTAAAATTATATAAAACACACATTAATACACAATACACAATAGGACAAATATATAACAAACTAAATTTTAAAACAAGATAGTGTATGAGGGAGGCGGGAAAATGTTAAGTAAGAATGAATAAATAAATAAATTGGGATGGGATGGATGGAGTACAGGTTTTGGAAAGAGCAGAAATGAATTAAAAAAACAGTATATAAAAGACACATTATTAACAGAAAAGTAGATCAGAACACACCCACCAAGGGGCGGTGTAGACTTCCGGTCAAACAAAACCAATGAACAGGAGCCAGTGGCAACATCCATGTAGGTAACAGGTAGGTTAGCAAGGTGCAACATAATAATTGTGATACACGCATTTCAGAAAAATCGCAAATGCCTGTCTTATGTACCGACGGAGAGGATGCTGGAACTAGCCAAGCCCAAGAAAGTTGAAGACAACAGCCTCGAAGGCTTCGTGTGGACTGGTGTATGGGACAAGTTCATCAGGAAAACTGACGAGATATACAACCGGCTGGTGAGGCGTGGCATTATCAAGGCTGACTTCTAAAACATCTGACACTATTTCTACCAAAGGTTTTATATCTTACTTTTAGAATTTTGCAGAAAGATTTAATTACAGTAGAACCTCGATTATCCAGACTAATTGGGGATGAAGGTAGTCCGGATAAGGACAAATCCGGATAATAGAAAAATAGGAAAAGGCAAGTATATTCAGTATGAATAATTTTTATTTATTTAGAATTATAAATAGCTATATTGTAAACCATTTTTTATTAAAAAAATCAATTATCGATTTCTGCTAAAAGCTAGATTTTCTTTTTGAAGCTGCCAAATCGCGACTACTTTTAAGACATATAAGTTGTCCTGAATACACTCTTATTGACTCTCAAACCACTTCATGGCGACATATAAACACTGAAAAGCTTCAGAATGTGTAGGACCAATACCTCCCTCCTCGCAAATCTCTTCTTCGTCTTCTTGATCGTCTTCCTCTGAGGCAGATATTTCTTTAATTATTTCCTCATCATTCAAGATTTGGAATCCAGGATCGTTTGCATCGCAATTTAAAAACCCTACAGTTACACCTTCTTCGTCGCAAGCAGCACATATTGAAATGAGAACTATTGTTTCCACCATGTCTCCTATATCACTTTCTACTGCGTTACTGAAACTTACTGATAGTCTTTTAAAAATTTTGTTCCATGATTTTTTCAAAGTTGACACATCTAAAGAATTCC
Source organism: Lepidostoma basale (assembly GCA_022606425.2). NCBI lineage: Eukaryota > Metazoa > Arthropoda > Insecta > Trichoptera > Lepidostomatidae > Lepidostoma > Lepidostoma basale. The sequence continues at coordinate 1,700,136 of JAHDVF020001106.1, read as the reverse complement.
AACTATCTGCTGCCATATAGAAACAATCTTTTAATTTTTTTTTCCTGTGGAAGCTGTTAACTGATTCATCATCATTTTCGTCTGCTAGCAATAATCGTCGAAGCATCTGTTTTCTATATAAGCGTTTGAATGTTTCTATTACACTCTGATCCATCGATTGTATTATCGATGTGACATTTGGTGGAAGAAATTTTACCGTAAACATTTCATCGTTCTGTTTTAAACATTCAATAGATGGGTGAGATGGTACTTGTCTAGTAATAATAATGTTTTACCTATTTTACCTATGGATTTTTAATGTTTTTTCACTTCTGGAACGAACTGATTTTCATATCATCGTTTAAAATTTTCACCATTCATCCAGGCTTTTTTCTGATGATCCCATTCAACCGGAAGACTTTTGATATTTTTAAAGCATCTGGAGTTCTTTGATTTCCCAATGACAAACAGTGGAAGTCTATGTCTGCCTGTTTCATCGCTGTTTTTTGTTTATTTTGACCAATCCGGATAATCGAAAAAACTGTATAATCGAGGTCCGGATAATCGAGGTTCTACTGTAATCATTTTATTATATTATATTTCTTGTATACTCACCATCACTTTGAGATGAATTAAATTTTTTGCACTAGGAAAAGTGACTGCGGCCCAAAACATGTTTGTGAAAAGTGTCGAGAAAATATGTTTTTCACAAGTTATTCAAATTTCATGAGAAATTATATTACAAAAAAATGTAGTTTTAAAAGAAACCTTTTGGTAGAAATATTTGTTCTTAAAACTGTGGAAGAAATATTATTAAATTTGCAACTGTAATAACCGAATGATTTTATTTTTTGTTGTGTGATAATATTACTTCGGTTGCCTTTCTGTATTCTTCCATCAATGCATTCCTTTATTTAATAACAGAAATATTATACAAGTAATTCTGAAACGTATTGAAAAGTTTAATGGCAATGATTTTAAACATTAAATTAAACATGTTTTTATGTTATAAACGTTCTACTGTACGAGTATTTGGCAGTAATCACCTAGTTGCATTTGCAAGAACACTAAAAATATGTCACAAATAAAAAAAGCAATGTCAAATTATACACAGATCATCTTTATTATAGATAAAAGTTAAATACATTTTGTTTAGTTCCTACTTCTATATGCCTAGAACATTCTAGAAATATGAAATTGTATTGTCAATCCTTCAAATGTTATTTACAAGATTCTATCAATAAATACATAGCACAACGTGTCTTTTCATTGCTAATTAAGATCCAAAAATTATCTCCATGGCCATAGTGAGATTTCAATCAATCATTTTAAATTTCGTCAAAATGAGTGTTATCTAATACAGTCAAACTTGGTTATTACGAGAAAGACGGACCGACTAATTTGCTCGTTAAAAGTATTACCTCGTTAAATCAGAGAATAAGTATTTTTAAAGCTTACAAACACATCCGTCACATGAAGTATATGTTTCCTCATTACATCCGAGATCTTATAATAACCGAGTTCAACTGTATTTTTAATATTAAAAAATAACTAAATGATATAAATAACATTATTTGTTTTTAATTCAAATTAATGCACTTATGCCAATAATAAATAAATAAAAATTACTGAGCGTGTTACAAAATTATGATTGGTTACAATTGTAACAGAAATTTCACGGTAAAAATTCATTATAACAAAATTGTAAAAACAAAAAACATTTTATTTATTGTTTCTTGAAAAACTATTGTAAAACTCCATATTAAATAATTAATACGAATGAAAACGTCACTTTTCTAGAAGTTTTATTATATTTTATGGGAATGACATGTTTCGCCCTTCTAAGGCATTATCAAATGTGACGAAACTTCAACTCGTTGCAGTTTATATACACTAGTAAATGGAGCAGAATATGGTAATTAACGAAAATTGATGTGACTTTAGACAACAATAACAAAATATATTACAAAAAAATATATTTTTGTAATATTGAAAGTTTTACTGATGCATACTGGGTACATCTAGTGTTAAATCAAAATATAAATTATGTAACATCGCTTTAGAACCTTGTAATTACTATTTTGGTGGGGTTTTCCTTTAATCATTCGTTCCAGATAAACATTTGTATTATGTTTACTCTCTTGTCCACTACAAATAATTTAATAGTATTATTTTATTATGGGACATAATCAAAAATGAACTAAGCTTGTGTTTAACACAATAATAAATACCTACAATACATGACTACAAAATAAATCACATAAAAGTATATTTGGTTGAGAGAAGATCTGAAATGGATTGATCCAAAATATTTTATTCTAACTGCCGACAAAATATCCAGACGCGTGCGGCATTTTCCCCTTCTTCTTCTTCTTCTTTTAATAGATCTGACGATCTGTGACACAGAAATCATATCTCGTCGAATTATGAGATCCAGCTGTCCCTCCATCGCTTAGGCGGTCTTCCAGGTGGGCGGTGTCCGGAGGGGATTTCATAAGCGGCTGTAAATGCGAGTCTGTCACCATCCATTCGGGCTACATGGTCCCTCCAGTATCTTCTTCTGGATCTACTCCACTGAACGATATCCTCTATTTCGCAGGTTTTTCTTATGTCTGCGTTGCGGACACGATCTCAGAGGGTTTTTCCAGTAATTGATCTTAAGACCTTCATCTCCAATGTTCTTAGTAGTCCCTTGGTTCGCACAGTGTCAGCCCGCGTCTCTACAGCGTACGTCATGATAGGTCGCACGCATGTTTTATAGATTCTGATCTTGCTGTCGATACGCATGTGCTTGTTCTTCATTTTCCCCGTCAAAAAAAAATGTCTTTAATTTCATTAATAATACTTTTACAATAAATAATTGTACTGGTACATCCATATAATGGATAAATTCTTTAATAATTTAAACAAAAGCTCTAGCGTGGTAACTTACCAGTGTAAATGTCATTTTCAAATATATTTTAACCTGAGTAATAGCGAATACTATGTACTTTGGGTTATTCTTACATTTTAGCATCAGCTTTCTGGTCACATATTTTCACTTCATTGCATCCCTACATGTTTAAAAAAAATGCTAACACAAAAAGCATATTCGATGTGAAAAAATATTATATAACAGATATATAAACAAATAAATAAAACCTAACACAGTTTTTAATAATCAGAATAAACATATCAAATGCTTAAAGCATCGAAATCAGAAAAATAATGTACTGTATTATGAAGCAATCACATTTTTTTGTTCTATTTCACAATTCAAAAAAAAACTCTTATATAAACTTTAACCTCATACAAGATCTTAATAATAAATTATTAAATCAAAAAAAATTACTTTAACATATGACGAATTTTTATAAAACAAAACACTATTTTATCTACTTATGAGTTTATTTGTTTCGACAAGTTTCAAAGGATTTGTAACTTCACAAACGGGAGAATGATATAAACCGATTATATAATTCTCCCGGTGGTAAACTCCAGGTGTTTATAAATAGGTGCCTTCGCTCAATATTCAAAATCTATTGGCCCCAAACAGTGTCAAATGCCGCTCTGTGAACTATGGCAGGCGAAAAGCCAATTAGAGAACAGGTCGCTAGACGCAAATGGCAGTGGATCGGTCACACTCTGAGACGGAACCCAGCCTGCATCGCTCAGGGTGCACTAGACTGGTCCCCTATGGGAGGAAAGAGAAAGCGAGGCAGACCTAGAGCCACCTGGAGAAGAACCCTGCAGGACGAGGTTAAGGCGGCAGGCCTCACTTGGGATGATGTTGGGCATCAGGCATGCGATAGAGTCGGGTGGAGAAGGTTCCTTGAGGCCCTATGCACCACGGAGGTATGACAGGACAAAAAGAAGAAGAAGAAGATATAATTCTCCCGGTGATCACAGTAGACCGTACCTTAGAAAAATAATCTCAAGAATGGAAAAAAACCAAAAACCAATTCCAATGTTAATGTCTTATCAATTTGATTTTGAAATTACATTATTTCTTCTGTTCACGCAAACAATTTGAGTACAATTTAAATTTCAAAATCCAAAAAATTACAAAATTTCATGTAAGAGAAATCTATTTATAATATTTTAAAATTAATTTCAGTTATATATACGTATATCAATAATTTATACAGTAAAGCAATCTAGATATTAAAAGTCTGTTAAATTTGCTATTAAAATTGTATATCGCACGCTTAATAGTAAACTGACCGATTATGGTTTAGGTAAAACAGGTCGCTTGAGCCCAATTACAGTAAACAATTTGTTTTTAAGCTGATATATTGATTCTCGTGACATGTGACAGGTAGCCAATCTATCGCCATTTTATTGTCACGAGAATTCTACACCAGACCAAAGACAGTGTGACAATCACGCTGCCATCGCCGGGAATCGAACCCAGAACCTTCGGAATGGGAATCAGAGCTCTCACCACTCTGCCACGAAGGTCGTCAAGTTCACATTAGACAGAGGCTTGTGTTAACGCTATCCATCTATTTTTCACAATGTTAACGCTATCCATTTGTACATACGATAATCGTTCACAATGTTAACGCTATCCATTCGTAGGTGTTTATCGACTGTTTTTGGTAAAACACCGACTCATGTCTGATTGAGCAAAACTAGCTTTTTTGAGTTAAGCCAGTGTTCTATTAAGCGTGCAATATGTCCATTGGCAACATCATCCCAATGCGCTGCCTTTGATTCCATAATTGAATAATTTCATGCATTTAAAAGTATTTAGTGTAAATTAATTAATTTACTATGATTGAAAGTGTTGCTTGAGAAATGATTACTTATACAATGGCGCTGAAGTAGTGCTTGAATTACTTGAGGTTTCCGATCACCGCATAAGTGAAGTCGATGGTGTTGGACTGTCCGCCTATATCCTTTGTCCTCACCTTACCGGCCTTCAGCACTCTAAGAAAAGAAAGGATGAATTTTATTTCATATTCAAATTACTATAATAGTGTGTTTAATTTTTATTTTCTAAAAGATAATTAATCTATTAATCGATGTATGATTAAGTGTATAGAATTCCATAATGATGTTATTAAAATAAACAAAAGTTGTTTAAAAGAGTGAGTTTTATGAGGACATCTTCGAGTGTGCAGGCTTAAATACTTCTACACAGATTATTTGTGGAAGTGAATAACAATTATAGATGCATTGTTAGTTTAATTTCTGGGTATTTCTGTGGACAGTGATTGGCTGACTCTTTTTATAACAGGATTCTAAGAATTTTGAAAATATGATGACGAATTTTCTTTTCCACGAAACAATAATTTAGTTGAAAATATATTATGTTTGAAATTATATTTAAGCCTGCACACTCGAAGATGTCCTCATAAGACGAAACACGTGTCGTGAATATTTCATATCACTTATACAATTTTTAGTTCTCCTATTTTTAAACAACTTTTGTTTATTTTAATAACATAATTAATATATTTATTGTTTCTTTAGCAATGATGTAAAACTCCATATTAAATAATTAATATGAATGAATACATCTGTCTTCTAGGAGTTTTATTATATTTTAGACGGAATGACATGTTTCGCCCTTCTAAGGCACTAGAAGACAGACTTTTTAATTCATATTAATAATGAATCTACATAACAATCTAAATATAGGGTGTTTTTTTTAGAGGTTTGGTTTTTAAACTGGCAACATTGTTTCTACAGATTGTCAATTTGACAGTTCATCACCTGAGAGTAAGAGGGTTCCAACTAACAAAATTTCACATTTGGCTTTTTTCGTGAAAAGGGTTCTTACTAACCTTATCTATACGTACAATTAAAAAAACATGTAATAGTATCGTCATTTTGATGTTACGAAAAGAATCAAATTCCATCTGATCATTCAAAACACACGATTCACTGAAGAAGGATTCATTTAAACTTCATCATCATCATCATCAGCCGTCTGTCATCCACTGCTGAATGTAGGCCTCTCCCAAAGCCCTCCACCGCCCCCTATCCATTGCCGCTCCCATCCATCCATGTCCAGCAATCCTCTTCAGATCGTCGGTCCAGCGGGCAGGGGGCGTCCAACTCTACGGAATCCTGTACGCGGTCTCCACTCCAGAACCCGTCTTCCCCATCGGCTGTCGGTTCTCCGACAGATATGGCCAGCCCACCGCCACTTCAGCCCACCTATCCGTAGAGCCACCTCAGTCACCTTGGTTTAGAACTTTATTATTCCAACTGTTGCCAGACAAAATTTACACGTTTCTCGGTAAAAAAATCTCTGAAAATTGGAATAAAACCCTTTTATTCCAAGATACACACCCGAAACCAACAAAACTTTGACTTCATTTTTCTCAGCTTTTTACTTTTGTCAGTTGGAACCTTCTTACTCTCAGATGAAGAGTTGACAGTTGGTTTGTAGTCGGTACATTTTGCCATTTCGCCATGAATAGACTGACGTCAGAACAGCACTTGCAAATTGTGAAAAATTCATTTTGAAAATCATGGTTCGGTTCGCCAAACTTATTGTGCACTACCTCCATTTTACGGTCGACATAATCGTCCATCCGAGCAAGTTATTCGAAAGACCATGGATCGTTTTCGCACCACGTACACTCTAGTGGATAATACACATCCACAAAGACGACAATTATCGAAAATTGGATTTCACGATTACGCTTCATTCGAGCTAACCGTGGCGCTCATATGCCCGAAATCATATTTAAACAATAATGGCATAAAATTATCTATTAAATAAAGCCAATATCATAGACATCAACATTATTTTAATGCGTTTTTTTTCATTTTGAATATGTAATGTATACCTCTAAAAAAGCACCCTCTATATATAGGGTAGTACAAAATGATCTATGTGTTTTGAATTATCTATAATTATTTTATTTCATTAATAATTTTAATTAATAATCAAATTATACATTTTCAGTAATTGAACTGAAAATATTATAACGAATTTAAAGAAGAAATGTCATTTTACACTACCCAGTAGCTACTGTTTGTAAAATCTCTTGGCCATATCGTCGGTTCAAAGGTAAAACTCATTAAGTGACATTTCAAATTTTTCTCCTTTTTTGCAACTTCCGCATCAGACTTGTGAATTCTACGTCAGAAAACAATCACCAAGTGTATTTATTAAAGAATAACAGTTATTCTTTAATAAAAACACTTGGTGATTACTTTCTGACGTAGAATTCACAAGTCTGATCAGAAATTGCAAAAAAATAAATAAATAATTCAAATGTCACTTAATGAGTTTTACCTTTGAACCGACGATATGTATCTCAGAGATGTGACATGACAAGAAAAAAAAGAAGAAAAATAAGCATCTACATACTTAGTTTTCTCAAAATCATATACTTAGTTTTCTCAAAATCATACTTTCATTGGAAAGCACATTCAAAATTATTGTTAAAATATGAATAAACATATTTTAAAATTGTGCAATTAGAAGTATTTGGTGACATAAATAAAGTTTCAAAAGGTTAAGGAGTGTGAATCTTTTTTTTTTTTCAAGTACTACCAACTTTGAAATACTGCATATCTCACTCTAAAAGTAAAATTCTATTGTTTAATATAAAATACTTAAATATATATAATAAGAAGAATCAATAACTAAAAATATATAAAAGTCTACATACAAAGTGAAGAGTTATAAAATATAATGTATGAATAAGAAAAAAGATAAATAAAAGAATGATTAACAATTTAAATAACAAATAACACTTCACCATGAAGTGCCATCTATGGAAATTCTACTAAACCTTTTTACAAATCTAGTCAATATTCATGATAAATTAAGAAATATTTATATATTACACGATTTCCTCATCTATGGTGATATACAAAAAAAATTATAAATGTTATTAACCAATCAATACTCTAAAAAATAATCTTACATGAATACATTGTAATTTTGCAATAAAATGAAGGCAATTTTTTAAAAACCCAAAATACTTCCCGAGGTTTAGGAAAACTAGATCAAATTCACTGATTTAATGATGAATTTTATTTTTCAATTTCATTGGGATATATCGCCTCTTTGCAAGAATAACGTGACATTTCGAAAATCAAATCCGGCGTGTTCAGCATTATTTTCTACAAAAACATGGTATTTTTAAAGCGAAAAACAGAGAATTTATGAGGGAAAGAGACAACAGTGGTATATTGTGTTGTCACATTGTCTCTTTCAGACGGCTATCTTATTTCATTTTAACACATTGTCGGATGATTTCCCGCATTGTTTTAAGCCTGGCGTGGGCCATTTTTTAGCAGCCGCGCGCCTTTTTATACATTTTCGGAAACTCGCCATTACTTTTATACTATACAATATAAAATTATGAAATTTTAAACACAGATTAACCATAAACAATACTATCAAATGAAGAATAAACATGGAGGATGACAGTTTTATATTTAGTGGAAAATTGCTTTTATTTTGCACATAAAAGTTATATAATAATGTATGTAATAAAAAATGGAATTATAGACATATATGTCATGTCTATAGTCTTAATAATATTAATATATATTATGGTTCGTTATTTAACTTTTACGTGCCATTTTTTAAAAATTATTTTTGTAAGGTATAAAAATTCAATATCAAAATGAGTACAATACATTTGGTGGAACTGTAATAAATGCCACGACAAATAAAAATATGTCTTTATTAAATATCAAAGCAGTGACATCTAGCTCAAATAACACAGATAAACACGTGAGCCGACTTCTAGCAACAGACTACAAAACCCGGATTTTTACGGGTCCCGCAATCCAGCAGCAGTTCCGCAAAAACGGAAAAATCCGTGTCCCGACAACAATGTGTTAAAAAAATTCAATTTTTCGAGATAACACGTTATTCTTGCAAAGAGGCGATACCTATATTTTAAATAAAACACATCCGCCATTTCCGCCGGTTTCGCCAGGTTCGCTGGCATCGACAGACTGGTCTGTCGATGCCAGCAGGCCTGGCGAAACCGGTCACTGTCGAAATAAAGACAAAAGTAGTAAAAAAAAAACATTGTTTTATTTAATTATTAACAAAAATTAAAGTTCGATTGTTTGACTTGCAATTTGTTCACGCCATTTTGTTTTTGACTGTTTATTTCATACATTATTTTACTGTGTTTAAGTAATGTAAATAAAATGTATTCAAATACCCCAAGGTGACTACGAAATAATATAAACTAAGACCTGAAGAAATCACTTCTTTGACATTTTCTCGATAATAGCTCTTGTCATGTCTTGGGTGCTGGACTGACCTCCGACATCCTTAGTCCGCACTTTACCTTCCATCAGTAAGCTGCAGAACGTAGAGCCGTTAAAATGAGATATACGCACATTATTTTTTTAATGAGTTTAAAGTTATGATTCTGAATTTCTTTCCACCAAAGTGATGCCCACGGCACTAATAATGATGTCACCAGTTGGCCTAGTCCAATGGTAGGCAAACTCATTAGTTAACCCTCCCTTCCCTGTGAGGGGTATCTTCTACACATTGCTTCTAAAAACCATCAATATCTCTATAAATATAATAAATACAAGGTTAAGATTTTATGTATTCCTCCATAATATATTTACGCATTGATTTAAAAAATAAAAACTAACTAACTAACTAACCATCACGCCGTCTCCCCGAAGGGGTAGGCAGAAAGAATGGACTGCCACACTTTTCTTTCCTGACAGATTTCTCTCGCTTCCTCAACATTCATACATCGTGTCATGCACGCGCGTCGATTTCTCTGACTCCTCACATGGCCGACATTCAATATTTGATTTATTTGATCGTGCCACGATATACCTATATAAAAATAATATTAATAATAATCAGAATTTATGTGAATAAGTCTAAGTCTATTTTCGAAAAAGAAGGAAGCATGACAGTCTGCAACATTAGTGTAAACGGTGAAAATCTGGAACAAGTGGATGAATTTGTTTATTTAGGAAGTATGTTTACAAAGGATGGGAGGGTGGAGAAGGATATTGAAAGAAGGGTTGGGGCAGGCAACAGAATAAATGGTGCACTTAAAGTTGTCATCGCAAAAAAAAGCCTATCCAAAAAAGCTAAGATGGCAGTGCACAATGGTGTTCTTGTGCCGACCCTTATGTATGGAAGTGAAGCATGGAAATGGCAAAAGAAGGATGAAAGTAGAATAAATGCAGTAGAAATGAGATCTCTAAGACGAATGTGTAGCAAATCTGTTTATGATAGAGTGACAAATGCAAGTATAAGAAGCGAATGTGGTGCGAATGAAAGTGTTATGAACAAAATAAGGAAAGGGTCATTAAGATGGTTTGGACACATGGAAAGAATGAGTGAAGACAGAATGGTAAAGAAGGTATATGTAAACGGCGTGAACGGAGCTAGAAATAGAGGAAGACCGAGGAAAACGTGGCACGATCAAATCAATCAAATATTGAATGTCGGTAACGTGAGGAGTTGGAAAAATCGACGTGCGTGCATGACAAGATGTATGAATGTAGAGGAAGCGAGAGACGTATGTCAGGACAGAACAGTGTGGCTTTCCATTCTTTCTGCCTACCCCTCCGGGGAGACGGCGTGATGGTAAGTTAGTTAGTTTTAGATTTAAAAAATAATATTAATAATAATCAGAATTTATCGGGTACATCGGAGGTATTTTATGAAAATCGAAAAAAAATTCGCATATAAACAGCGCTTTGAGTGCGCGACACTATATTCGCATCTCACTCTTGCATACTTCACCGTGGAAGCGCGAAGAGCTCAATGTTCTCACTCTCGCCGTCCCGCCGGCAGTAGCTCTCGGGCTTGCCACCAGAGCAGATCTATGGCCGTTCCGTGAGTGTTGCAGATGTTTTTTTTGATGTTTTTAGCAAATAAATCTCAATTATTATAATTAAATATTAAAGATACAAAATTCTTTTAAGAGACAGATTTCTTTATAAGAACATTGGAATTGAAAAAACAATGCTGTTGATGTTCCAATTTTAAATTATGAAATATGTTTATACAATAAAAATATTAACCACATGTTTTGGAGGTGACCTCCACAGTTATATATTTACACCTTAGGATGGAGGACTTTATAAGAACCCTATTTTTGAAGTCAGTTAAAACTAGGCTTAGTGAATAAAAATATGTTTTATCTTATACTACTAATTTTTTTAAAAATAAAAATATGTTTTATCTTATACTAAGTATTTAAAAAAAATCGCGTTTAAAGTGATATCCTTGAAAAGCTTAGTAAAATCAGTATTTTTATAATTCCAGTTTTTAATTTCATGCACAAGGGTTACAGGTTCTCATAAATAAAAGAGTGATTGATTTTTGTTCCCAAATACTATAAAAATAAAATCAAATAAATGTATTTTAAACATGCCCTTCAAATACGAGACATATCCAGAAAGTAAGTGTACTGAGGCTCTCACGACCGGATGGATTTTATTTTCCACATGTTGGCTACACTTCCGTGTAGCCTAACCCTTCCCCTCCGCAACGAGACCGGTTCGAGGTCAGTACGTTGAGAAGTGTCGACGCGACAACACGTTTCGTGAAAAATGTCAATCCAATCTCCCGCCAAGTGCGAAATACGCGGCGCCGGGCAAGAGTTTTTGAGCACTTACTTTCTTGATATGCCTCGTAAAATCACTCAAAAATGACGAAGAAAACGATGACCTCTTTCTTAAAAAAAATATTGTTTAGAATCTACTAGAAAAAAAATTATCAAAAGAAATTGTAAATAACTGTATTCTTCTTACTCAGCTGGGTCTATCACTCATGCATACATGCTGGCCTCTAATATAAACATTGTACTCCAAAAATAATAGTAATTCACTAAATTAAGGGTTCGGTTTTCTTCTTCGATCTATATATTTATTTAATTTTATTATACTTAACCCCCCACAGGGCGGCTGGCTGTCTTTGCAGTCCACAAAAATTTGTCTTGAACTGCGGCAGACCACATTTTCGGCTCATATTTGAATGTAACTAATAAACCTTTTTACTTAAGTTAACTAAAGTGTAAGTTATATTAAGATGAACTGAGCCAACTACAAGCGTAGTTAGCCGAAATTCAAGATGCATTCTTTTTTACTGCAAATAAAGCCAGTCGCAGAACGGAGGTTAACAAAGATATTTAAAATGAAGAGGCCCACTACAGGCTGATGAAAAGAAATATTGATTAATATCATTTATGATATGTAGCCGACGATTATCATATGCAATTAAATAAATAGGTTTTTTGTTGTTGTTTTAAACAGAATATAAGAAAATAAATATAAATCCCTCCCTTTCAGATAATACAATTAAATTTGGAACAAATTCTACACATTTCAATCACATACACAATTATATTGCTACAAGAAAGAGCTAAGATACGCAATCAAATATTTTGAAATTTCATTTAATAATTTTTACATTACATATCGTGGGTATACTGGCAAAAAACGTTAAGTGGAAAATTGTCAGTTTTGACTTAGTGATGCAGTATTGTAAAGTTTACAATGCTCTACAAATTGGCAAAATACACGAAGTCGAATGAAACAGATTTTTTCTCTAGTTTTAAAAATAAATTTAACGTTAAATCGTACAAAAGGTATTTCATACAGGCTAAAAGCTTCAAAAAACTTAATATTTTTCGAAGAGTCTTGTTGAACATTTTTGTACTGGAAAAAAACGTTAACTCTACTTATTGTCTTCGGCTGAAAAAAATTCCCTCGATTGACTTTTGACAACGACACTTATATGTTTCAAATTTAAAGAAAACTTAAATGTTCGATTTCTCAAAACAGCGATTTTAGACTTAACGTTTTTTGCCAGTATACCCACGATATAGTAAATTCGATATGGAATCATTATTTTTATATTTATAGATATAAAATAATAAAAACACTTAACGCCAACTAGTTTCGCTTGGACCCAAGCTTCATCAGGGCAATATAATAACAGTTATATACTGCTCCGATGAAGCTTGGGTCCAAGCGTAATTAGTTGGCATCAATTACAATAAAACCATACCGTGGTTAAATACAAAGTGTTTTATTCATTTGTATGTATAAATTTAAAATATCTAACCACAAAGTGAATGATTCATATGAAAAATTCATTATTTTTACATAATTTAATATTGTTTCTTGAACAATTATATAAAATATATATTTTCTAGAAGTTTTATTATATTTCATAGGAATGGCGAGACCTATCGCATTGCTAAGGCATTTGATAATGCCTTAGCAAGGCCAAAAATTTCTTCTTCTTCTTTTAATAGATCTGACGATCTGTGACACAGAAATCATGTCCTGTCGGATGATGAGGTCCAGCAGTCCTTCCATCTCTTAGGCGGTCTTCCAGGTGGGCGGTGTCCGGAGGGGATTTCATAAGCGGCTGTGTATGCAAGTTGCTGTCACCATCCATTCGGGCTACATGGTCCCTCCAGTATCTTCTTCTGGATCTACTCCACTGAACGATATCCTCTATTTTGCAAGTTTTTCTTATGTCTACGTTGCGGACACAATCTCGGATAGTTTTTCCAGTAATTGATCTTAGGACCTTCATCTTCGATGTTCTTAGTAGTCCCTTGGTTCGCACAATGTCTCTACAGCGTACGTCATGATAGGTCGCACGCATGTTTTATAAATTCTGATCTTGGTGTCGATACGCATGTGCTTGTTCTTCCAGACCAGATTCTTCACACATCCTGACACGACAGAGGCTTTACTGACTTGTTCTCGTACTTCGGTATAGAGGTCATTATGACTGCAGATCTCTATGCCGTAAATGTCATTCCCATAAAATATAATAAAACTTCTAGAAAACAGCCGATTCATATTTATATGATAGTTATTACAAATGTAATAATAAAAATGTAATAACGAGGAAAATGCAAATTTCAAAATAGCTGATTCGGTTTATAGTTTTGTAACAGAGAATTTTCATATCCATCATCTAGATGGCAGACAAGTGTTGCTAGAGAAAAAAACCTTGGATAGGTGGTGTGTGATTTTAGCAATGACGGTGTGGGTAAAGTCTATGGTGTTGGAGTGTCCGCCGATGTCCTTGGTGCGCACTTTTCCCTCCTGAAGAGTGCTGCAAATGCAATGTCCCGAACCATCATGAAACATTCACAGCTGTATTGTCAGCCAAACAACTGCTTAACATATTCCCTTATAGATAATGTGAACGGTGAGACATTTAAGGGGGAAATTCGTTTAGTAAAAATAGATCGTTAGTTAAAACTATTAAAAAATGCCCTCTCAAAGTTTCAAATAAAAATTTCAATTCGTTCTGAAGTTATGAGCGGTTAAGTGAGCGGAGCACTGGCACTTTTTTCAAACACATTTATCTCAAAATGACTTTTTTTAAATTTGTATATACTCTAGCTTAAAAAGTTATTATTTCTAGATTAGTCATTTTGAAAAATGATATTTAGTTTCTTTATATATTTGCACTATATATAAACCCCAATTCGGATTAATACCATTGCTCTAAGTATTTTTTAAATTGCAAAAAAGGTTAAGAAAAATGGGAAAATTTGATAATATTTTTTAAACACGTCTAAACAAAATATATTTTTTTTAAAAGAGAATTGTGGTTCATATTAAAGAGTAAATTAAAACTTCTATTGATTTCAAATGAAAACTGTGGCTTCCAGACTGTACACAAACACCTACGTCAGATGGTGACCTCCGATTGGTGGCAGATATCTTCAATATTTTCCAATGTAATATTTTTATAAAATTACTGTATTTACTTAAATATATGAGGTGTGGCAAAACAGACAGTGCAGCTTTAAAGGGCTATCAAAAAAAAACGGCGCAACTTAGAGAAATGAGATTAATTTTATTTTATTTGGTACATCATGCCGTTTTACGCATCAAGTCTTGAAGATGACATCAGAAAGATGATGACCCCCGGCAGCGATACATTGATGAAGGCGATTTCTAAAGTTTTCGGCCGCATTTTGGCACAACTTGATGGGCATAGGGGCGATTTCCTCCTGATTTCGATCCTTAAGTTCTTCCAAGGTGTGAGGTCGATGTTTAAAAACTTTTTCCTTCAGATAGCCCCACAGGAAAAAGTCGCAAATGCTTACATCAGGTGAGCACGTGGGCCATCCCACGTCACCCCTCAGAGAGACGAGGCGCAGGGAACATTTTGTCATCGAAACTCGAGCAGTATGGGCCGTAGCACCGTCCTGCTGAAACCAGATATCTCCCAGATCTGTTTCCTCCATTATTTCTTCCAATTGAGGTTCAAAAAAAAATTCAAACATGGAAACATAACGTTGAGCGTTGACAGTCACGGTTCGTCCATTTTCCTCGAAAAAATACGGCCCAATCACCCCAAATTTGGAAATCGCACACCACACCGTCAATTTTGGGGAATGAAGAAGTCTCTCGTGAATTTGCTTTGGGATATTTTCAGCCCAGTACCGAAAATTCTGTTTATTCACCACTCCAGAGATGAATATGGGCCTCGTCACTACTGAAAAAAGTTGACCTCGCATGCATTCGGTTCAACATTTCTTGGAAGCTATTCATGCGGTTTTCATGGTCAGGAGGTTTCAACTCTTGGACTATCATAATCTTGTAGAGGTGGAATGATAAATCTTGATGCAAAATCCTCCTTATTGAGCGGCTAGCAATGCCCAATGCAATTGATTGCTTCCGGTCAGAGCGCCGAGGCGACAGCTCAATAGCTTCTCTCACTCTCGTTAAATTCTTGGATGTTCTTACGGTTTTGGGTCTTCCTAAACCCCTAGGTCTTAGTGTGGAACCAGTTCCTTCTATTTTACGCACCCAAGTCACGATTAAATTACGGTGAGGGACGGTATCACGACGCCCAAGATTGAAGTGCAGCCGAAAGGCCCACTGGGTGACGATGACAGAATGGCCATTTTCAAGAAACGTGCGGACGGCAAAACTGAAAACAGCAAGACCCTCCCGATACAATGAGACCACTCCCAGGTTCCTACCCCCACCACGCGGGATGTACCGGCCATTCAAAACTGCGCTGTCTGTTTTACCGCACCCTGTATGTAACAATATTATTAGTTAATAAAAAGGGTTTATTGATTTATCAAGCATACCTGTCGACGGCATTCTTGATAAGAGCGGCGTAGTTGTGCAGGTTGATGTGTGAGAGCATGTTCACGGCGCATAGCAGCATGGCCGTCGGATTGGCCACGTTCTTGCCCACGGCCTCGGAGAATGTGTGACGCGCACCCTGGAAATATTTCAAATAACAATCATGATCATGTCCACATGTCTGTGCACGATCTTCCTGCTACGTACCTCAGTTCTTCGATACGTACACGGGTGTTCATGCATGTTGCACCTGAACTCATTGGACAATCTATTGCGCGCAACGGAAGATCATGAACACACGATAATTAAAAAATAACATTAACACGCTTTTACTAGTTTTTGCACAACTATATTTTTTTTTGTTAAAACCAACCGGTTTCGCTCCCACTGGATCTTCATTGAGGTAAAAAAAAACTGGTTTATTTTGTAACCCTGACAAAGCTCCGGCAAGAGCGAAACTAATTGGTTTATATAAAAAAAAGGTGGTGTAAATCAAATCTAATCAGTTTGTTGACTCAATCTTTTGAGTACAGGTAAAATATTATATACAGCAAAACCCCTATTTTACGTTTTTTAAGGGACTGAGAAAAAAATGTAAAATGTAACGGTAAATGGAGGGAAAATGTAAATGGGGGGGGTATTGAAAAACACCCTTTTTTTTAAATCACGTAGATTAGTAGGCGTGCCAAAAAACCAAACGAAACCCATGAAAAAAGGAAGAAGATATTGTAATTAACTTAACGAATAAAACAAAACAAAAAACGTTAAAACTGTATGTAAGGTGATTGCGAAAAATGTCAATAAGAACGAAGCGTTACATATCAAGTTGAAAACCGAATGATAGATGCCGAATGTCGGCCAACCACCACGCTGCGTGTGCCGACCAATCACGTTTCTGCTGTGCCGATTCATTATCAAGTGTGCGTAACTCGCATATTTTTAATATTTTACAACGGGAAAAATGTACTTAAATATATTGAGACTGCAAAAATAACCAGGTGGTGGTCAAGGGGATAGAACGCTTGGCTCCTGATCCAGCGGGCTTGGGTTCAAGCCTGAACAACGACCTGATTTCTTCTTCATAATAATGAGTTATTTTCTGCTCATATTGAAGATTGTAAAATAAATTCTAATATCATTGATTTAAATCTATGGTGTTAGTATTTTTTTTGTAATAAAAACGCAATGTACAGGGACGTAAAATTAGGGATTCACTGTTTATACATTCAACATAATACCAGGAACGCATGAGATATGGTTAGACATTAGGAAGACAAGATAATCTTTAAAGTCAAGAGTATTTGTCTTCTGAATGTAAATTCACTTTAATTTTTTTATTGCAGTAATATATCGTGTATAGTAATAAATTAATAAACGAGGACACCAACCGGCTCAAAAACGACACATCTGGCGCTGAAGGAGGCACCTGCCACGACTCCGGCCCCACCCACGAGTCCAGAGGCGAGGTTGTCCACGATGTTTCCGTAGAGATTGGGGGTCACCATCACGTCAAACTGGTGCGGGTTGGACACCATTTGCATGGTGCAGTTGTCTACGATCATCTGCTCGAACTTTATCTTGGGGTACAGCTTCGACATCTGACAAGTAAAGTAAACAAAATTGAAAAATATTTAAAATCATTTTTTTTTACTTTTTATATTGCCCTGACGAGGCTGTCGTCATGTATAATTATGATTCCGTGGTTAATATAAAACATGTTAATTTTATTTTATATAATTATTAATTTAAAATGTATAACCACAAAATGAGTGCTTCGTGAATGTGAATAAATAATGCTGATTACTCACAAAATAACTAACTAAAGATCAATTCCCATGCTCGATATGTTCCCGTTACATATCCCCTTTCCTCAATCCAAATTATACCCCTTCCACTCGATATGTTCCTATTACATCTCCCCTCTCCTCAATCCTATTTATACCCCTTCCACTTTTATACATAACTCAATCTCGATTTAGTATATAAGTGACCACTCTGTTTTATTTGATTACTAGCTGACCCGACGAACTTCGTACCGCCTCAGAATCAATAAATGTTGTGTTAACTTATTAGCTAAATTTAATTCACCTTTTTATTGAATTACAATTAATACTTAAAATGAATTAAGTTCATTTAATGTGCAAATGTCAAAATTAAAAATATTAATTACAATGGAATATAATTCACGTGGAAGCCTGCATTAATACTTAAAATGAATTATAAATTGTTAATTAAAAACTTTGTTTTATGTATCACAATTGTGTTTTTTATTTTTTCGCGACAATATATTCAACCAAAGTGGAATCTACCAGATTAATTGTGAGGATTGTGATGCCGTGTATATTGGAAAGACGGGTCGATCATTTTGAAGAGGTTATATGAACACAACATTTAATACAAAAACAGAATCATTGTGTGAATTTTGACCATCATTTCAATTCCAAAAACACATTTTTTTTGCATATAGCAAACAATTTAAAAATTTTTTGATAAATTAGAAAATTTTGAAATTTTTAAAGCAAAGGCACGTGAATTGAATGTTATAAATAACCAAATTCCAGCTTATTCCCCCTTAGTATATATGTAGTACATTAAAAACTTTTCCTTTATACAATCTACCAAAAAAATATTAATACTACCTTCCATTTTTGTCCCTTTCTTACTAATGTAATCTGCTTCCTTATAATGTTTATCGTCTTTAATATATTAGGATTCATCGTTTTTGACTCTATATTATGTATGATTGTTCCTTCTAATTACTGTTTGAATTATTATTATGATTATTATCATTCTTATTATTTTATTATTATAAATAAATGAATTTAATACAACAACAACAACAAACCATCACGCCGTTTCTCCGCAGGGGTAGGCAGAGAGAATGGACCGCCACACTACTCTTTCCTGGCACACCTCTCTAGCTTCCTCCACATTCATACACGCACGTCGATTCTTCCGGCTTCTGACATGACCAACCTTTAATATTTGATTAATTTGGACATGCCATGTTTTTCTCGGTCTACCTCGACTCCTTACTCCATTTACATCGTTAACGTATACTTTTTTAACCATTCTTTCTTCACCCATGCGCTCCATATGTCCGAACCAACGCAACGAACCATTCATAATTTTGTTCATAATACCTTCTTTCGCTCTACATTCCTTCCTAATATCAGCATTTGAGATTCTGTCATACATCGTTCTACCACACATACGTCTTAGGGACCTCATCTCTACCGCATTTATTCTGCTCTCATCTTTTTCTGTCAGTTCCATGCTTCGCTTCCATACATAGGAGTTGGGACCAGAACTCCATTGTGAACGGCCATTTTCGCTTTCATTGATAAATTCTTGTTTCCAATAACTACTTTTAAAGCTCCATTCACTTTGTTACCCGCACCAACCCTTTTTTCAACATCACTGTCCGTTCGGCCATCCGCTGTGAACATGCTACCTAAATACACAAATTCCCTCACCTGTTCCAAGTTCTCTTCATTTACACTTATATTACAAACTGTCATTAGCTCTTCCCTTTCAAAAACTAACACCTTTGACTTTCCGACATTCATCAAAACACGTTAAAACAATTAAATAGCAGACAACATAATTTTGAATAAGTGTGATCCATCAATGAACTCCGTTTTCATCATTAGCATCATCATATTCATCATTTGAAGAGTTTGATGATTCAGTGTCCCTATCAATTGAAAAAAGAAATTCCTCGTCTTCATCTAGCCAAATATTTCGTTTATTAAGTACTCGCGGCTGAATTTCCTATGGTAACAATTCTCTGGACCGAATGTACACAGATACACCTATAAAATCAATACAAAATATACAATACGTATTTTTATTATTATTCACTAATCATAAATCGGTTATTTAATCTCCACGGAACACTCATCTGTCATCTTTTTCGAATGGTATTAATGGCGCAAATATTCTCTGCTCTCCTTCACAAAAGGGGTTTAACTTTTAGAATAGTCTCTCTTATACTGATTTTTATAACTTTGGGCATTGTTAATCTAAAATTAATAAAGAAAACCAAAAATCCCGGCGACGATTAAAAAATAACCACAACTCAAATCTTTCACATTGAGTATTGACATCTGGCATCAACAATACACCACCTACGGGCGATACCGAAACTAAAATACACGCCATTTTGATTTTATACGTCGTTTATTAAGTCAAATTTAGTCAAACGTACGACAAATATAATTAATTTTAAATCATTTAAGTGATTTTTTCAAATGTTTTAATAATTATTCTGTTATCCGGAACGGAGACAAATCCAGCAAATATAAGATCTTCAAAATTGGTCCAGCCGTTCTCGAGTTATAAATGGTGTAACTAACACGATTTTTGACTTTGTTTTATATATATAGATTAAAATGGAATAGACTGTCACACTTTTCTTTCCTAACATACTCGAATCCTCAACACTCATTCATCGTCTTGCACGCACGACGATTTCTCAGACTCCTCACGTGGTCGACATTCAATATTTGATTTATTAGATTTTTTTTTTTTTTGTTAAGTTTATCAATAATTAAGTTCTTTTCATTATTTTGTTCTTAACTCATTCATCGCCACATGTTTGTAGAAACAGCGCGCCGGTACGCCACGTATTTTCTCCCAAACAATCGAAAAATATCTATCCTTTTTGGTTTGTTAATATTTTTAAATATTCATAGATGTCGTTGTGAGAAAATCGAAATTAATTTTGAAATACATATTTCGAATATTGCGAAGCGCGCACAGCTGCGCTTATGGCGATCGTCTACGTAGAGCGCACATGTGTGCTTACGGCGATCGTCGGGTTAACACTTTATTTCATTTATATAATATTTATGGTTATGTAATATTTTCATTTGACACTATCATACACAGATTTTCCACACATTTGTCTAAGATGTCTCATTTCTACTGCATTTATTCTATTTTCATCCTTCCTTTGCCAGTTCCATGCTTCACTTCCATAAATAAGGATGCTGATTAATATATACTGTAATTAGAGATTTAAAAAATATAATATGAATAAATTTAATTGGATTTTTACACCGGAATCCTGAAAAATACCGCAGCAGTTAACGTGTTAAATAGAGATTTAAATATCAGTAATTGTTCAAACCTCGGTACAGCTTTTCAGGAAGAGTCCATCTCCGAGCTTCATAATGTTGGCTTTGTGTACGGCTGTCACCTTCTTACGGCCATTCTTGGTGGCGTAGTCAAAGGCGAACTTGGCGATCCTCTCCGACTTTGCTTTGGTCACAATCTTCAGGCACTCCACCACACCTGGAACATTTCAACTAATCATTCCGAAGGTATTCTCGAGAATCAAATACTTGGCTTTGCAAGACGCAAAAGTCCGGATCATCCAGCTGACAACATGTGCACCATCAAAAAAACATTATGTGTTATGTTACTTTTATTTAGTTACTTTGGATGATCGAAGTGTGCGCGGGAAATGCCTATTGGTGGCAATGAGGTTCACAAACCATCACACCGCGTCTCCCGCAGGGGCGAAAAGAGAAGGATGGAGTGCCGCATCGGTTAAACTATGGCAGTCCATTCTTTCTCCCTATCCCTTCCGGGAGACGGCGTGTTAGTTAGTTAGTTAGATAATATAATTCATAATGACTAGGACCAATAATTGAAAACACCACACGCTATACACCCTCTCCCCAGTGGCGGTACTCCCATATAAGCCCATAAGCCCGACTTGCGTAACAAATTTTGAATCAAAGATTGATGGGCACCCTAAGTCTTAACGTGGAAACCTTAGGAAGGAAAAAATGACCCCAAAAAAGATAGGACATAAATCCAGTCAGAAGATGGATGAGTCGCGCAGGATAGAGGAAAATGGAGACTGTTTGCAGAGACATCTAGCAATGGAAAGATGGCTAGGGAGAAAAAGAAGATTAGACACATACCGGGAACACTTTCGTGTTCGAGGGCAGAATACTCCCCCTCGGTCTGCTCACGGATAATGACGCAATCCACGTTGGAGTGACGGCTCTTGACGCCAGGCAGGGACTTAACGTGCACCACGTTGGCGTACAGGTCCAGCTCGTTACGCAGCTTCATATTCAAGGTCTGAAGCTCCCCCGTGTGAGAGAAGTCCGGCGTGGCCAGGATGCCCTGCAATTGTTTCATTTCATTTATAGCGAATGGTAATTTCAAAGTAAAATTAAAAATTTTATATTTCTACAATGAGGATGGGCTTCTGTGGCCCGAAACATGTTTGTAAAAAGTATTGTGATAATACAACGTTTTCAAAAAATTATTCAAATGTCAATCCACAACAGAAAATAATGGCGAATATAGAAGAAAAGTATACATTGTATATTTAAGACATTGCATGTAGTTTCCGATATCCACGTTTTCGAATATAAATTCTTTATTATTAACATCTTCCGACAAAAAAAAAACAATTACATTGAAGAAAAAACATATTTAATTGTGCATTACAATTTACAACATTATTTTTTCAGTGTGGTCATGAATGTATTTGATACCTAATCAAATCAAATTAGTTTATTTTCTCAAAAGATATTACAAACAAAATTAAAATTTATTGAGAATAGTTAAAATATAATCAAATCAAATCAAAAAAGACATTAAAACCACAAAATGTTTAGGGTATCTATTGAGTATAGGTAAAATATTATAAAAATACAACATAATACCAGGAACGCATTAGTGGTGGTTCGACATTAGGAAGACAAGATACTTTCTAAAGTCAAGAGTATTTGTCCCCTGAACGTACCTTCACTAATATGAAAGACGTCGATCTCCGAGGAGACCAAGTTCTTATAGTTTAATAATATATAATACCAGGAACGCATGAGAGATGGTTCGACTTTAAGAAGAAAAGATACTTTCTAAAGTCAAGAGTATTGATCTTCTGAACGAATTTTCACTAACATGAAAGACGTCGATCTCTGAGGAGATCGTGTTCAGCAGACTGATTGCTCTTCCCACCAGTGTTACCAGAGGCAAGTTGGTTCTGGCGGCCGGTAGGAAAATAATCTATGCTGTCAAAAGACCAACTTTCTCCAGAACGGCTGAGTTCTCGAAATATCCCCTGATAAATCTAAAGAAATGGGTTGAGATGCCCACCTCTTCGAAGCTGCAGAGAGTTGGTCCCCAACATGTCCAAAAGAAATGCAGTGGGATAGAGCCACGAATAGCTACCATACACCCTCATGTAGAAATACCTCAGAATTTTTTTCTGAACCCTCTCCAGCGTAACAGAATATCACGCCTCATGAGGACTCCATATCACAAAACCGCTTTCGAGTCTGCTCTGAACCAATGAGTTGTATAGGACTCTGAGCACATTGGGATCTTTGAAAACCCTTCCAGTCCAAATAATGAAGCCCAACATCCACGATAGAATGATAACTGTATATATCTTACTTCCAATGATGAAGGTGTAAAACATTCGAAACATGTTTAGTAAAATAAACGCAATAGTGGAAAAAACATTGTTTTAATTCATAAAAAAAAATCAACACCATATTCTTTATTTTAAAAACTGTTCTTCATAAAATTATCACACACTAATATAAAATATAACCAGTACTAGTAAAAAATATATATAACATTTTGAATGCATACAAATTCTTGTAGACAAATACTGGATTTTATCCATTGCGGATAAATTATTTTTATAAGGATTAATTGTATCTCAATAGAGACGAAGATGTAAATTGTTATCTTCGTAAGAAGGGCGGAATGGGGAATGTTGTTAAACATAAAGCGATCGCTCAACCCTAACAATGACAGGTCATAAGTCCTGTAAGCGCCTCGACCACCATATTCTGTTCCCAGAAAACAATTGACATCTTCGTCTCTATTGAGATACAATTAATCCTAATAAAAAAATATATATTTACTTTTATACAAAAATAAATCTGTACCTTAAGGCAGATCCTATTCTTGGTGATGGACTTTGCCACATCCTCCAGGGGGGCACTGAGCGTCGGATTCACCTCGGAGAAGAAATACGATTCAAAATCCACCGGAACATTCGCCGCCTGTAAGAATAAACATGTACAGAATTAACAATATGCACAAGAAATACAAGGTAGTGGTGTACAGGAGCAAGCAGTGGCGGTACTCCCATAGAAGCCCAGAAGCCCGGCTTGCGTTAGAACTTTTGAATCAAAACCCCCAAATCTAAGTAATCATGCCCCCGCATAAACCAACAACCCACCAAATCACCTTCCAACAATGTTCCCATCGGACGTAAGAGGAATAACCTTTGTAAGCCAGAAGAGGTTTTGATTCAAAATTTATTACGCAAGCCAGGCTTCTGGGCTTCTATGGGAGTACCGCCACTGGGAGCAAGGTACCAATTTATAAGACCTATCATGATGTATCCTGAGGAGACGCGGGCCAGCACTGTAAGAACATCTAAGATGAAGGTCCTAAGATCCATTACGGAAAAATTCTCCGAGATTGTGTCCGTTACGCAACTTGCGAAATAGAGGATATTGTTCGGTAGAATAGATCCAGAAGAAGATACTGAAAGGAACATGTAGCCAGAATGAATAGTGACAGACTTGCATACATAACCGCTTACGAAATCCTCTCCGGATACCGCCCACCTGGAAGACCACATAAGAGATGGAGTGAAACCTGGTTTTCAACATCCGAGGAGACATAATATCTGTGTCACAGATCGCCAGATTTATCAAAAGAAGAAGAAGGAGAAGGTTTATGGCAGTGGTTTTCAAACCCATTCATTAAAAACAGCCAAATATTAGGAATACAAAATTATAAAAAAAAATCAAGAGCTAAATTTCTTTACAAAAACATACTATCTGACCATCACTTCGTCTCTCCGAAGGCATACTTCTCTTGGTTCCTTAACATTCATACATCGTGGCATGCACGCATGTTGATTTCTCAGATACCTCACGTGGCCAACATTAAATATTTGATTTATTTGATCGTGCCACGTTTTCCTCTATTTCTAGTTCCATTTACATCGTTAACATATACTTTTTTAACCATTCTTTCTTCGTTCATTATTTTTGTGTGTCCAAACCTTCTTAATATTCCTTTCATTGTTTTGTTCATAACATTTATCAATTCCTTTTGAGACTGACAGACTGCTAAATGGACTTTAAACAAACCTTGAAGACTTCTTGCACGGAATATACCAACTCAGGTCCGACTCCATCTCCAGGAATCAAGGTGCATGTGGTCCTCCCTTCGGCCTTCCCTTTTTGCTGGAAACATTTCAAAAATAGCATATAAGACAACATTCAAAAAATATATAAAATAAAAATTTCCACATTTAACGGTGTATTAGAAACACAATAGATAGATACCTCATTTATATATCTTTGGGTACCTCTATAAGTACTCGGGTACTTTATTAAAGAGTCAATTTAACACACTGGTTTAGCACTTATCAGACATAAAATAGATTTTTTTTCTGTCACATTTTCTTCAACTTTATAACTAACTAACTAACCATTTCCCCGGAGGGTAGACAGAGAGAATGGACCGTCATACTGTTCTGTCCTGACATACCTCTTTAGCCTCCTCTACAATCATACATCGTAACATGCACCCTCGTCGATTTTTCCGTCTCGAATGTGGCCGTTTTTTAATATTTGATTAATTTGCATCATACCATAATAATAATATGGTAACTTTTAAAGCGCAGTTTTTGTGATGTAATCACCTCAAGGACGTGTTTTAAATCTAAAAATCTAAATATGAACACTGCATCTGATATTCGCGATCGGTTAGAAAGTATAATAGAACAAAATAAAATACTCTCCGTGCTTTCCTTGGTCTCCCACGGCTTCTCTTTCCACTCACACTGCTTATATACAACATTCTAACCATTCTTCTCTTGTCCATTCATTCCAAATGTCCAAACCAAATTATTGATCATTTCATATCCTTTTAATGAAACATACCGTATGTACAAGACCATTATATATTAGGCAGGAATGTATATTGGACATATTTAATTTTTTTAATTAATTGAATGGATTGATTTGATCATGCCACGTTTTTCTCGGTCTTCCTCTTTTTCCGCTTACATCATTAATTAACATATACTTTCTCAATCATTTTGTTTTTCTTGAATGTTACCAATACTTGTATACAAATACTAGATTTTACCCATTGCGGGTTAATCATTTAAGGATTGATTGTATCTCAATAGAGACGAAGATGTAAATTAATTTTTTGGAAACAGATTTTTTTTTTTAAATAATTTCTTAATCATTCTTTCTATATGTCCAAACCATCTTGGTGACCCTTTCGACACAAGACAAGGGAAGCATGTCAGGAAAAAATGTTGTGGCGGTCCATTATTTTCAGTGAAACGTTGTGATGGTTAGTTAGTTAGTTTTTTGTATCATATAATTTAGATAATAACATGTACAGTTTCAATTCTTGGATCATCTCTAGACGGTTTTTAATTAATCATAAATTGCAAAATTATGAAATTTTGGCTAAATTTAAATCGGACAAGACATCCATTCAAAACCGATTACATTACAGAAAAAAATCCTGGCAAACCACACGTGCCGGGCAAAGTGTTTGATACAGAAAATGTGAACTTGGCAGCCGTCCAAGAGTGCATAAACAATGTCAAATATATCAAATTAGATGGATTCCACAACACTTTATGAAAACTCGAAATACTTATTTTTTTACAACATTTTGAATGTATACAAATACTTGTAGACGAATACTGGATTTTATTTACCCATTTCGGGTTATCAATTCAAGGATTAATTTTATCTCAATAGAGACGAAGATGCAAACTGGAAACTAAATATAGTGATCGAAGTGTTTACAAGGTTATAAAGATCATATGCTTAAATCTAATCTTCATAGATGGCGCTGGTCTGTAAATTGAAACTGACATGTGAATTGTGGTGTTGGATATTAACATATATACAACTTCCAAAAATTTGTCAGACATGGTGGTCATAAGAAAGGTGGAATGGGGAATGTTGTAATTACATAAAGCATGCGCTTAACCCAACCAATGACAGGTCATAAGTCCTGTAAACACCTCGATCACCATATTCAGTTTCCAGTCTGCATCTTCGTCTCTATTGAGATAAAATTAATACTTATTTTTTTATTTGTACAATATGGAAAGTGTGCAAGTACAGAAATACAACCAAAATAATCAATATCCATACCAAAATAAATACATAGCTCTCCACCCATATTGATCTGTGTATTTGATGGTAAATGTGACACCAAAATTCACAACGTTCCAATATTAAATTTCATAGGCTCAATACACTAACTAGGTAACTCAATATTATATATTTTGAGAAAGTAGCATTATTAGTTTTGAGAGAGAAGTGAAATTGTATTCTAGTACAGGAGAGTACTAGTATAATGTTAGAGTAGTAGAGTACTACTCTAACAAAAAATCCGAAACCACTTTATACTCGTAACAATTAATTCAGATTTATAATGCCTGCTGCTTTTAAACGGGCAGAGATATGAAGTAGATGTCCTTACAAGTAATGTAGAAGATTATGCTCTCTATAATCCTTACTAAGTTTGGTTTTGACGTATCCACGTGATTCCGAAATAATTGCAAAAATCAGTTTTCCTTCATACAAAAAAACAACAACATTTTTTTTCTTGGAAATTAGCAGCTATATCAAAAAAGTTAAAAGACAAAAGTGGTTTGGAATGACACAGAGGACCTAATTTTAAAAAATCAGGGCAAAATTCGGAGTTCGACCCCTATGTCCATGTTTTTGCCAAATGGATCCAGTGTGCGGCGGGACATCGAGGGAGAGTAGTGTAGCTTAAATGTGGTCTGGGTCCCCCTTGGTTGCAAATATACATACATTATTTTTTTTAACGTAAGTCGCGCATGGACGGGGGACGGGCCTAGGGAGTGCACGAGTGAAGCTGACGAAAGGTGCCGCTGCGCCTATAACAGCTTCAGGTAAGCGGAGGGAGCCCTCTATGGCTCGGCCATATTATAATACAGGAAAGTAGCGTTAGGAGGTATTAAAACAATATACTTGGTAAATGATCAATAATCTATCTATTTACTGAAGCATTGTTTTGTTACCGTGTTTACGATTTGCCTAATTATGAAAATCCACATCTTTCCTCTCTCTTCTACACTTTGTATACAAAATGTTATTAGAACCTGTTGTATACAAATCCCTTGGCAATTTTTTAATCATCCAATTTATAACTATTGGAAAACCTTTTCGATCAACAATTATTTTTTGTAAAGTAACCAAAGATAACTAAAAATTGCCAAATTTTGAGTTACTTAATTTTAGTATTGTGCCCATGATTTTATAACTTTTTATACATTGATACAATGACAATACTGAAAACTTGAAAAGGGTTTAAACCACTAGACGATTTACATTTATTAATTCACATTTAATTAATATTTTGTATAAAAAATATCAGAACTTTGTGAATTTTTATTGTTGATACAGATTAATATATGTAAATATATATTAATTGATACCATTTAAAATATAATTCCTTTAAAAAAAGTTTAAGTATGATATGATGCAAGAAAATTAGTTACAGAAGGAAAAAAACCTTCATGCAATCAATACATATGAAAATATGTAAACAATAATTGAATCATTTAAAAGAATTTAAAACATTTGTTTTTAACTGTCAATTACATTTTGTTTCGTTTTCATTTGTATTCCAAATTTAAATCAATATAAATTTTCGAGCCAAAATAATTATATTTGACAAGAATGAAAAATCAAAGCAGTTTTAAATTCTTTTCAAATTTAAATAAATAATAATACAGGATATAAATGATTATATTTTATTTATTAATTTGATAGTTTTGTGTTATTCGTGATGCAGGATTTATTAAAATAAATGAAGTAAAGATATCATTATACCATTTGTTTTGAAAGATTAGAAAAGATCGATAGAGCTTATTATAAAAGAAACGTTTTATGTATGCATTACTTTTCGAAATGTGCTTGAATAGGGACAACCCAATAACATGTACATATTGCATGTTTCCAATCCTTCTTTACATGACATAGCGCAAACAATGGCGGAATATTCAGTTTGTAAAAAAAAAAATTCAAACTAAGAACACATTGTATGCCGGGTAATTTATGGCTAATCAATACAAAACAAAATCACAGAAACAAGTACTCTCCAGTAAGTACTTGGATACATAATGTATTAATCATATATTTAGAGCATTATATTGCTAATCACAAGCGTTTATTAATTAATTAAACAGTTTTTATGTATAGATACACTAGTCTTTACCAGATAATACAAAAAGCATACAAATATTTAAAATGTTATAATTCAGAGAGAATTATAACGAATTGTTAAATGTCTGGCTAGAAGAAGACAGGAAAGACACTAAGAATCATCAGATCCAAAACAAATTTATGAAAAAAATTACTGCTATATCTGGAAAAAATCAATAATATCTTCTATGTTCGCCATACTTTGTGTTGTAGATGTGTTATTTGTCTTTTTCTTTTTTATATACTTTGTATATACAACACTTTACAACACTAACCTTTAAAAAAAATTAAATATCAGACATTTTTCGGACAACCCGGTTCTTCCTCAGTGATATGATAAAGATATTTAAAATATTATAAAATTGATTGTAAATATAACATCTGTCAAAACTGATCATATTTGTAAACAGTTTTATAATATTTTAAATATCTTTATAATATGACTGAGGAAGGACCGGATTGTCCGAAACATGTCTGATATATATATATTTTTTTTTAAAGTTAGTGTTGTATATACAAAGTATATAAAAAATAAAAATCAATAAGCTTAAATAAAAATGTAATTAATATAATATTATGTTTGTCCAAAAATGAACATTAAACATAAAGTATTTTTTTATTTTAAATACTGGAATTTTACACACATTTCATTATTAATTAACTTTCAAAATACTTTTTTGTTATTTAAGAGAAATTATCAAAATATTTGACAGTTTTATCAACATATAATGTGTTGCGGAAACGGATATCATTTTTAAAAATCTAAGGGTCTATTCCAAATGATTCCAGAACAGTTTTAAATTTGGTACATACATTAACGCCACGATGTTTCTTTACTGAAAGCGAGAATAGTTCAAAAGCGCAAAAGTTTAAAAATAAAAAATAAAAAAATAAAAACAAAAACAAAGCAATGGGTAGGTAGGAACATGCAAGTGATAAATCATAATAAAATAACTCCACTTACAACCACTGTTACCGAGGCCAGTTTAGATAACAAATATCTAGAAAGATCTCCAAACTTTACTTCATACAATTAATTAACAAATCATTTATTCCTTTATGGAAAAACACATTTCATATTTATTAACAATCATTGTATCTCTTAAGACACATAATTTCCACATTAACACTGTGGAATTCCATAATACTGAAAATTTTACTAATCAAAACACTGTTTTTTTTTTTCATTTATTTCAGTTTATCTATCTCAAATGTTACGAAAAATTTTTAAGATAAATAAGTGTAAAAAAAATTGGTTCATCAATTATTTATAATTTTTTTGCAAATGGTGTATTAACCATCCTACCTATTTGAACGTACGTGATACGCTCACTTTGACTGTACCATTCTACGATATCCCGTATCACGTACGGGCTTGAGAAAAAGTAATGTACCTAAAATGTACAAAGTTTTAGGGATACGCGTGTGTGCCACCAAAACTTGAGCACAAGTCTTCATAAATATGATAGTTTTACAAGGGGCAGGCGAAGTGTGCGGCCGAGTATTTGACGTTTCGTAATTTTAAAAAATAAAATTAATATATAATT
Source organism: Lepidostoma basale (assembly GCA_022606425.2). Classification (NCBI taxonomy): domain Eukaryota; kingdom Metazoa; phylum Arthropoda; class Insecta; order Trichoptera; family Lepidostomatidae; genus Lepidostoma; species Lepidostoma basale. The sequence goes on along the minus strand of JAHDVF020001106.1, from coordinate 1,669,295 downwards.
AAATTTCCAAAAAAAACCTAAAGGTAGGGCAGTTAAAACAGTCCATTACATAAAAAAAATTATAGAATTATTAATAAATGTATCTGAAATATTCAAGAGCTCTGAATAACGTAGTTAAAATAACATAATCGAAATAAATAATAAAATCAGGTGGTAGTGTTCTTTTGTGAATTTTTTTAACATGCCAATCAGATATTTATTTAAAAGCCAAATAAAATCTACATTAAAGTGTATTATTTAATTGCCAATTATTAATTGATATTATAAACTACACTTTGTAATGTTACCTACGGAAAAAAAAAATTATCAAACAAAATTTTGAAAATAAAAATATGAACAGGAGCAGTATAGATAGCCTCACATTAGTTTACAATATTTAAACTCGAGACTGTTTCATAAAAATGTAATTATTTACAGTGAAAAGTGGAAATACTGATTTGTATAATATTCAATTAATATATTATATTAAACTTGAACTAAACTAAATGTGCAGTTCATATAATAATTTAGAATTAATATGAAGCCTATGTTCTGCGAGTTGATACTTGTGGTCTTGAAACCATAACACTGTCCAAACAAAGTTCCCATAAACTACAAGTGACCCAAAGACCCATGTTAGGAATAAGCCTAAGAGACAAAGTCAGAAACGATACGGTGAGAGAAAAAACAAAGGTCACTGACATCATCCACCGGGTAGCGACTCTGAAATGGCAATGGGCAGGTCACATAGCCAGAAACTCAGATGAAAAATGGCCAAGAAGACTGCTGACTTGGAGACCGTGGACGGCAAAGAGAAGTGCAGGGCGACCACAACTGGAAGGATGATCTGAACCTGGATGCAGTCTGCACAAGAGAGAGTGACATGGAAGCGAATGGAAGCCTTTGTCCAGGAGTGGACGGGAATAGACTGAAGAAGAAGAAGAAGAAATATTAAAGAAATAGGACATGAAATAATAAATTAATTCAAATAAAATAATATAAAAAATGACATAAAATATTTTAAGAGGTTTTACACATTACTTGTATTATGAATCTCTCACGAAGATGCCTCTAACTCTATGATGTACGTATTATACATGTTTATACTAATATAAAAATACTAATATAACAACACATTTAATAAATTACAAATCAGTATTTCCATACAATAATTAAGTTTTTCGAAATTTGCACTAGAAGTATTTCGACGAATTGTAAATTTTGTTCAAAAATCCAAAATTAACCAAACCACAAGATTTCTAAATATTAATGACTCAACAAATAAAAATATATTCAAACATTTTTAAGGTTACTGCAAGATTGATATAAAAAAGTCAAATATACAATTTAAAATTGTATTCAATGTGAAATAAAAACAAATACAATAATGTGAAATAAAAACATCAACAAATTTTCAACTATCACTGATGCAATAGAATTATTATATTATAGAAATGTTTAAAACACATAATGTTTTTTAAATAATTGCCAACCCTGGTTTACCTTGTTATAACCATAATCAGATATGATTAATGAGTATAAAAAATGTATGTGAATAAAAAGTTAACACTAACATCTAAAATATTATAATTAAATAGGCAGGCAAAACATGAATGCCCATAAAATATAATAAAACTTCAGAATACTGACATTTTCATATTAATTAGATATAATTTTTTTTATATAAATCCATTTATATGTTGTGTATGTATTTATTGTTCCTAGATCAATAATGTAAAACTCCACATTAAATAATTAATACAAATAAAAATTTATTTTTCTGGAAGTTTCATTATTATTTTTTTTTTGTACACAACAGGTTATTTGGACCCAATTACTTTTACAATTTTTATTTTTTAGCTATTATATTGATTCTCGTGACATGTGATAGGTAGCCAATCTATCTCCATTTTATTTTTACGTGAATTCTACACCATACCAAAGACAGTGTAACAATCACACTGCCATCGCCAAGAATCGAACCCAGGACCTTCGGCATGGAAGTCAGAGCTGCCACGAAGGTCGTCTTTATAGATATTTTATGCAAATGACACATTACACTTTGCTATAAGGCATTATCAAATGTCTTAGAAACATGCCACTCCCATAAAATATAATAAAACTTCTAGAAAACAAACGTTTTCCGATCCTCCTTCAGAGGAACAATCCGGGCCACACAAATCATGCCCCCGCATAAACTAACAACCCACCAAATCACCTTCCAACAATGTTTCCATCAGACATAAGAGGAATAGCCACATGAGCTGAGCCTCTGTAAGCCAGAAGATACAAGTACAAGTCCATTTGTATTAGCTATGTTCGTACTTATAATTTAAGCATTGAATTGTCATTTGATAATGTCCTAGCAAGGCAAAACATGTCACAACCATAAAATATAATAAAATTCTAAAAATCTAATGCTATAACTTTTAATATTAATTATGGAATTTTATATCATTGTTCAAGAAAGAGATTAAATTTTCTGTTCAATTATTTTTATTCATAGTACTATAAAATGATGACAGTTATAATATAAAAATTTATTAAACAATTTTAAGAATCTCCAAAATTTGGTAATCAATTGCTCAGTTGAAATTGAGAAATTTGTTGATGTGACTAAAAATACTTCCTTAAAATAACAAGAGTAATATGTGTGAATATTTTTAGAAATGAAATCCTGCTTCATTGGTTGAGTCACCAATATTAAAGGTCGTGTTTGTAGACGGTGTACGTGGATGGAGCAGATATGTACATGTAATACAGCGTGGATAAGAGTTGTTAGTAAACACACATGCAGGCAAGCTCACCGGGAAGGTAACAAGTTGATCCGATGATATACCTACATCACTTTGGCTATTAAATACCGTACTGTGGATCCCTCTCTTACCAAACGTTTGAGAACCCTGCAAAAAACATCACAATAATTAGTATTATATTTTCTTCTTCAACAACATCATTGCAGAGGTTGCATCTCTCAATTTAGGGTACACTCTGGGTAAAGAAGTAATTGGAATGCTTTGCTATGCAGACGACGCCACAATCGTGGCCGAAAATGAAAGCGACTTACAAGCAATGCTCACAAAGTTTGATGAATAATGTTCAAAATATAACATGATCATATCCATCCCAAAAACGAAGTGTACGCCGGGAGGAAATTGAACAGGTGGACCTATTCAGATATCTCGGAAGCGAAGTAACCAGCTCTAATGACCCCCCCAGAGAAGTAAGGTCACAGGTGGATAGGGCTGCAGCAGTTGCAGGCTGCCTGAAAGATGTCATATGGAGAAACAAGGACATGAGGACTGACAGCAAGGTACGCATCTATAAGACCTGTGTGCGACCAATCCTCACATATGGCATTGAATCGAGGGCAGACACTGTCAAGACAAAGAGCATGCTCAGGACAACCGAGATGAAAACGCTCCGCGCTATAGCTGGCAAGACCCTACGTGATCGAGTTAGGAATACAGCAATCCGAGAAATCTGCGAGGTCGAAGATGTGGTCAGATGGGGACGTCAAAGACGGCGATACTGGCATCAACACGTAGAAAGGATGAGCTCAAATAGAATACCACACATAGCTCTCCATGGAACGCCAAACGGACAACGCCGACCAGGAAGACCCCCGAAACGGTGGAGAGAAAGCTGGAGTTCAGCGTCTCAAGAGGACCCGCCTGAAATAACAGACTCCTGAGTCTACCAAAAGGGAAGAAGAAGAAGAAGAAGATATTTTCTTCTATGTTCGCCATAATTTAAAAAAAAAAGTATAATATTTCGCTATGCTTCGTTCTGTATGGCGTTCCAGTATCATTTGCGATCAGCTAAGTCTTGTGCGATCGGTAGATTAACTGTGTCGAAACGCTGTCCAAGCACAAACTTCGGCGACCGAACCTTCGCGGTAGCCGGCCCTTCAGCCTGGAACAATCTTCCAGCAGACCTTAAGTGCACAGATAATCCAGTCAGAGTTTAGATCGAAACTCAAAATGCACCTTTTCAAATTATCATTTCCTGATAGGAAGGGCTGATCGACAACGTCAGGTGCAGCCCTCATACTAATATTATTTATTTATTCTGTTTTTTTATTTTTTTATCTAGTTCATACAATGGAGCATTTTCTACAGCGCCCTTGAGATGAGTAATTCATAAAATTGGCAATCTATAAATTATCCAATGTATTATATTATTATGAAAAAAGAATGGTTAAGAAAGTATACATTAACGATCTGAATGAAGTACGGAGTAGTGGGAGACTGAAGAAAATTTGGCATGATCATATTAATCAAATTTTAAAGGGCAACCACGTTAGAAGTCAGAAGAATCGACGTACATGTATGACTCGTTTTATGAATGTGGAAGAAGCTAAATAGGTGTGCCAGGATCGAGAAGTGCAGCAGTCCATTCTCTCTGCCTACTCCTCCGACTTTCGTAACACAGATTTGTATTAAAGATCTCATTTCTAAATGCTCTGGAAATGAGATTTATTTTACAAAACATTTTGTCTACTTTTCTCTCAATTAGCAAAACCTACCCCCAAAATAATTTGAATTATATAATTATTTATACAAACAGATATTGCTTTGTTTACCACTCAACAGGAAAAGGGGTATAATAGGAAGAGAAGATACTAATAAAAAAATCATTATTTAAAAATATGTAACAGGCTTAACAATTCACAATAAACATTTATAGTGAGTGCTTTGAATGCTTAGCTTTTAGCTAACAAACCTATTAAAATCTATAAATATATATCAAATATGGTGGTGAGAATTAGAAGAAAAAAATTTACATTAAAATAAAGGAATGAAAATACAGTTCACCATATCACTAAATATTTTATTTGAATTGGTAATTATAAAATATAACTACTGGATGGCAAAAGACATGTGCTGCTAAAAACATTAAAACATTTCAAGGAACCAAAACATCTTAAAAAAAGATTTCTGTAGGTTTGGTTAAATGACATACAATTATTTAGGCCTAAAATACTCCAGAGCGGGCAGAAATATTTGATGCATTTGAGAAAATTTAAAATAATCATTTTATTTTTATATGAAACAGATTTTTCTTGGAAGCGGTAAATATTGATAATAATTATGAATATACGTGTATAATTTTAAAATTAAATAATGCACTTGGTAAAAACATTCGAAGAAAACAATAAACTACAATATAAATAAATATTTACTTTATTTATAAAAAGAAACTATTTCATTATTGAAAAACGTAAAAATAAAATAAAAATCTCGTCCAAGGCTGGTTGCGATATGTTCGATAATTTTGATAATAAACCACTAAAACGAGTGAATTAAGTAACAATATGAAGCGAAATATATACCTGAATTATGGCTCTGCTCAAATTTCGAGTGACTAAAGACATTTTGGAATAAAATTATTAAATTACTAAAACCCTTAACCAACGAAGTCGAAGACGTAACGTAACAGTAAAAAGTGTTGCCACTTAAGGAAAGAAAATCCATGTGACCCTTTTTTTTATTCTTGATGAAATGTGCAGTGTTAATTTCTTTCATAATTAATTTCGCCTTTATGCAGTGAAGATTGCGAATAATGTTTTAAATTTTAATTGGTCTTTTAAAGCAGGTTTAAATCCAGTTTTTACAATTGGGTATTGCCATATGAAAAATAGTACTGGCCGCTTGCGATTGTTACGTTGGCCATATTGTGTGACGTCACAATCAAAATGAATCGTGGGAAGATGTCGGCGTGTTGAGCGAGTTGCTTTGGTTGGAACAGTGAACGGTTTTAAAACAATATATGTGATAGCATAATCAAATTAATAGACTTTTAATCAAATATTATATTTAATAACCATGGCGTTACGCCATTCAACTAAAAAAGACTTGATGATAGCTGGGAGATATCGCGTAGTTCGTAAAATCGGTAGTGGCTCTTTTGGTGACATTTATTTGGGCATCAATATTGCAAATGGAGAGGTAATGCAACTTGATTTTAAAGCATTTAACAGTGTTATAATATTGTGATTGCATGGAAATTGTTTTTGTGACTGAAATTCTCAACTGTGTTATCCTAGAAAGTCTACAAAATCCAAGCGATTGGTGTAAATCATGAGACGGGCCGTTGCTCAAAAATATCCTTGGTGTCTTGTGAAACACGGTTTCATTGGCGGCCATATTTTATTAAATCTCGCTATTTCTTCTTGTGTGCGTTTAAACCGAATATATTTCAACGTGAATTCCAATTTTGCTGAATGAAAATTCTAATAAACGAAAAATATTTGTTAATTCGACCACCGATAACATCGTTTCTGCTACTTAAATGTTTATAATTCAGCTGTATTGCGACATTGTCACTCACTGAAGTACAGTTATGTTCGGAGCTGGATAACCACATTACAGGCCCTACTACGGATGCAATTATTATTTTTTACTTTTTTTGTTCGCCCAAGTTTCAAATGCTCCTTTCATATACATATTCAGTTTTAAATATTTTTTAACAAATGTTGTGTCTATGGAAAACTAAGAATATACGAAATCGTCCTTCGAGTAATGCATGTTTTTATATAGATTTCACTTCCTGGCTCTCTCAAAATAAGCATTATCCCGTCGCAAAGTTATTATGAAAATCAATTAACGATTAATACATTTTTTTGTAATAAAAAATTTAAATGTGATGATTTAATTGGCATTGATTTAATGCTTCACAAATTGTCTTAACCTTTTAAAAAATATCTATTGACGTTGTAACAGATTTTTGTGCCTTTATAGAGGTACTTATTTACTTTTCCAAGAAGTTCTTATCTCCTTGTAATAAAGTAATGAATAAATATTATAATAACAGCAAGTTGATAAATTGATAAATTATTATTAGGATTGTTATAAGATTATACATGTCATAACTCGAAGTTGGACGCAATTTCTTTATCCAAATACTGATTTCATGCTAGAATATCTTCACGCTGCTTATAAAAAGAAACATGAACAAAATCAGCGCCCTTGAGATGATTAATTCGTAAAAACAGCGCTTTATAAATCATTGTATTTTTTATTATTATAATGAAAAATATTCAATCAATATGCCATATTTTTCCCTATGAAAACAATATGTTGGCAGTGGCGGTACTCCCATAGAAGCCCAGAAGCCCGGCTTGCGTAAGAAATTTTTTAATGAAACCCTCTTCTGGCTTACCGAGGTTCAGTTCTTGTGGCTATTCCTCTTACATCTGATGGGAACATTATTGGAAGGTGATTTGGTGGGTTGTTCGTTTATGTGGGGGCATGATTACTTAGATTTTGGGGTTTTGATTCAAAATTTCTTACGCAAGCCGAGCTTCTGGGCTTCTATGGGAGTACCGTCACTGTATGTTGGTAGATTATAACTGTTATTATAATAATATTTTAATTTTGGGTCTCATTGTCTACAATTTCTCTTAAAATGGACTGAAATCAAGAGACATGTACACAAGCTTTTAAGTACCTACTATCAAATCACATCTGAGGTAATTTATTCACAAATTTACCATTGTAGAAATTTGCAATTTCTATTGTTTGTTGGAAACAACCTTTTTAAAGACACTAAAATATCACATTCGCTCCCGTTAAACATAATAAAACAATGCGTATGTGATTTTGTCATGTTAAATTAATAAACGAAGAGAGTGATAGAGCATAAATTAGACAAAAACAAAGAAATCATCGTTCAAAAATGGAACAATATATACCATACATTCCCAAAGTAGGCGGTACCTTCCCACAATGGGCACTGAAGACTTCTAGGGTGGTGATAGTGAGACATTGAGGAAGTTGGTGGCTCTTTATAAAATAAATCAGTAATATACATACATTTACAATTTTTCTATTGTGGTGATTTTGCATTTGGACATTAATTTAAAAATCTGCATTTTAATTCATCGTATGCTCAACTTTATATGTTGCATTTTTTCATAAATTTTCTATTTCATATTTTTCAATTGACAACGTCGGTCTAAAACTAACTAATCATGCCGTCTCCCCCAAGGGGTAGGCGGAAAGAATGGACTGCTACACTTTTCTTTCCTGACATATTTCTCTCGCTACCTCAACATTCATACATCGTGTCTTTCACGCGTGTCGATTTCTCTGACTTCTCACATGGCCGACATTCAATATTTGATTTATTTGATCTAGCCACGTTTTCCTCGGTCAACCTCTATTTCTGGTTCCATTTACATCGTTGACATATAATTTTTTACCATTCTTTCTTTATTCATTCTTTCCATATGTCCAAACCAGCTTAATGATCCTTTCATTATTTTGTTCATAACACCATCATTCGCACCGCATTCACTTCTTATATTTTCATTCATGTCGGTCTATTTATTATATATTACATCAAAATCGGTATAACACAAACTAATTTAGGTGAATCACGTGTTAGTCTCTGCTTTTTTAAATAATTTAACGGCACAAGTTGTTATTTATGTCAAAAATATTAAAACCTCGATGATAATGTTAAAAAATGCTTATTGCAAAGGGAGCAACGGTCTGAAAATGTTTGGAAACCTTTGATCCACACGCTGTATTAATATATAAAAGTCTACAGAAGTATTTTATTGAATGTGAAATTAAGGCCCATCTAAGAATTTATTTAGTGATATCACTTGCTTATGACCCTTTACCACCAAGATATCCATCATCATTCAGTCCTTTACCCCTCCCGCAATCAATGCGGATAAATAAAAAAAACTCCCCGATAGCCCACTACGTACTCCGCCAAACAAAATGGTCTCACGCAGGATGCTATCTCCTACCACAACTTCATCCAGGCACTGCTCCTCTTATCTTCCCCTCGGGAACAGACTTTTTTTATAAATACAATCCCAACCCTAACTGGTCTTCCATTCCTCGACAATAATGTAAGACTTTATCATAAAGCCTAAATCCCCCCTCGCCCTCATTCGGAGGGACACTCCGGGCCATACATTTAGCCCCATCATAAAACAACTACCAAATCACATTCCAACAATGTTTGCTACAGACGTAAGAGGAATAGCCATTAGAGCTGAACCTCTGTAAGCCAGAAGATCCAAGTCCAAGTTCAATTTTCATAAAATGTATGATCCCCGACAAAGCAAGCATTATACATATACAAGTACTTACTATTCACTACTTTAAAAAATGATTGTGTGTGCATTTGGTAGATTAGTCAGGCTTTCTGAGTCATGATAACTGTTTGATTTCTTTTGTTGAACTTCTCATATGCTTCCTAGAACATAATTTGAACTGTTTTGAAATATCACAGAACATGCACAATCAACGAAGTGCTTGGTTTGGAATATCTAATAACACTTTAATTATCATTATTGATTGACTTTTGAACTATTCATAATATTATATAGTCCCAAGAACTAATGTTAATTGTTTCATTTTACAATTGCATACTGTAAACAAATAATACTTTGTTTTCACCTATTAATTAACTTTTTTATTATTATTTAAAAGTTGTCTGACCTTACCACATTTGTAGAAATTTTAACCAGAAGTGTTAACATATTCTTACTGGTTTCTTTTCAACTTTTCCCTCCTTGCTTAGGTGCAAATAAAATTTTTAGTTGGCCACCAAAAAATATTTTATCTACTCGGTCATGTCTGTTTTAAAATATTTCTTAACCATGAACCATCTACATAATTTTCTAATAGATCAGTCAAATGTATATAGTATTTCTTGAATAAATCAACAGTATGATTGTGTGTTGGATGGTAAATTTGAATACATAAAAAAATTATTCTACAATTATTGTTCAGCATTGAATGACTATATTTTGTTTCTAACTAATTAACTAGCCATCACGACTTTTCTCCAGAGGGTAGGCATAGAGGATTGACCACCATAATGTTCTGTCCTGACATACCTCTCTAGCTTCGTCTACATTCATACATCGTAACATGCACGCTCGTCAATTTTTCTAACTTCGAATCTGCCCCCACTTTCAGTATTTGATTAATTTGGTCATGCCATCCCTTCCTTGGTCGTCCAAGGCTTCTCTTTCCACTCACACTGCTTGTATACAACAGTTTAACCAATCTTCTCTCGTCCATTCATTCCATGTGTCCAAACCATTTCAGGGATCCTTTTTTCATTTTACTTGTGATGCAATCATCTGCCTTACATTTCTTCCTTATTTCGTCATTCGGTAATATATCTACGACATTTATCCTACATGCATCATTTCTTTGCCAGCTTTAATCTTCACTTCCATACATAAGAGTTGACACTAGAACTCCATTATGTTCTGCCACTTTGCTTTAGTTGATATATTTCTATTTGTATTTTGTTTCTAATGTCCGTCTAACGCATAACCACATTACTTAGGATATTGACAGTGAATCCATATCAAATGTGCTAATTTGATGTCATTAATTTTTAATAATTATTTAAATAAAATTGTATAGCTTTCTACTAAACAAAAGCATTCTAGCATAAGGAATTTGGTTGTCAAATATTTTTTTTAAACATCCATTATATATTTTTAATAATCATTGTTTTAAAAAGCTAAATACATGTATTGCATAATAAAATACCAGTATTTCGCAACATGTGGCAATATATTATAAAAATATCTCGATTATTGGTGGTCTAAGAGACAAAACGCTAGGCTTCTGCTCTACGGGTGTTTGTTTTATCCTGGGTCCCTTTATTTTTTTTTTACTTTATTAAGTTACAAAAAATTACATTTATTACAACTAATGTAACAAATGTAATTTTTTAACAAAACAAAAAGGCAGGAAATACACAAATAAGAAACTAGAACTAAACTTAAAACCCTTAAAAACATAACCGGACATACACTGTCTATTGGTATGCCAGGATAGAGTAGTGTGGTGGTCCATTCTCTCTGCCTACCCCTGCGGTGAAATGGTGCGATGGTTTGTTTGTAGGTTTGTTATTTCTATTTTCGGATACCCTTGAAACTGTTCTTCTTCTGGTGCTGTGTCAGGTCCCCCCAAAGTTGGGGATCACTGCAACGAAGGCATCTCTGTCCTGCGCTACTTGGAACAGATTCAGAACTTTTTCCAAAAACTGTTCTATTGATTTGATTAATTCTAAATATTTTATTATTCCTCGTTGGGGTACCCATATATTTCATAGTTATAAGTAATCTGGTCACTCAAATGTGGCAGTAGAAGACTTGAATCTTCTGGCTTACAGAGGTTCAGCTCATGTTGGTATTCCTCTTACATCTGATGGGAGCATTGTTAAAAGGTGATTTGGTGGGTTGTTGGTTTATGTGGGGGCATTATTTGTGTGGCCCAGAGTATTCCTCTGAAGGAGGATCGATTTTGGGCGCTTGTGGCGGCTGGGGGTGTTTGGGTCGTAATTTTGGAGGTCTTTTATTGTGGGGTTAGGATGTGAAGGGAGTCCTTTGTAAAAACATTCGGCAAGTTTCAGAATGAATTCATCTATCATCGGGATTCCCGATTCTAGGTGCAGTTGTGTGAAGCCCCAATTTATATGCAAAAATTTGCATATTTAAAGTGACTTTCTGTGACTTATTGCATCTTAAATCATCGACTTAATTCATGCCATATTTAGTACATATCATTAAAATTCTCATCCCCTGTTTTATACATTTAAAAGAAAATGCAAACTTGTTATAATTAATATTATTAAATTGTCTTTTTTATTCTTCCATTCATTGGCGGTCATCGTGTTTATTGAGTAATCAACTCTTCAATGTAATCTATTTTTATCTGGTATAATTCTTTAAACGGAATATGTGATTCATAGTCTCATAAAGACAATTTCACCTTGTCTTAAATGAGATACTCAACTTTGCCTTAAATTATAATGCTGAGAACCAGTCCAGTCCATAAAACTATGACTTGTTGTCTGTGATCATTGAAAATTCATTTGACTAAATCCTCCAAGCACTGTGTTATCAAGAGCATTCTTATCTGGGTTTATTTCTTAAAGTGCATTTATATGGTCATCGGATGACCTAGATTCTCTTATATAAATCAGTATTGCACACTAATGTAATGTGGCAACATTTCAGTTCTTGAATTTAAACAGTTTTAACTTTTTATATGCATTTAAAACATATATGCATCTAACCAACTAACCGTCACACCATTTCTCAAAAGGGTAGGCAGAAGAGTCGGACCACCACACTATTATTTCCCGTCATACTCCTAGCTAGAATGGCAGTGCACAATGGTGTTCTTCTACCGACCCTTATGTATGGAAGCGAAGCATGAAACTGGCAAAAGAAGGATGAAAGTAGAATAAATGCAGTAGAAATGAGATATCTTAGACGAATGTGTGGATACTCTGTGTATGATAGAGTGTTGAATGAAAATATAAGAAATGAATGCGGTGCGAATGATGGTGTCATGAACAAAATAATGAAAGGATCATTAAGATGGTTTGGACATATGGAAAGAATGAATGAAGAAAGAATGGTAAAAAAATTATATGTTAGTGATGTAAATGGAACCAGAAAAAGAGGAAGACCGAGGAAAACGTGGCACAATCAAATAAATAAAATATTGAATGTCGGCCATGTGAGGAGTCAGAGAAATCGACGCGCGTGCATGACACGATATATGAATGTTGAGGAATCGACAGAAATATGTCGGGAAAGAAAAGTGTGGCAGTCCATTCTTTCTGCCTACCCCTTCGGTGAGACGGCGTGATGGTTAGTTAGTTAGTTAGTTAGTTACTCCTTGATATTCAAACATCGTATCATGCACATATTGATAACTAAGATGTTAGCAAACATTTAAAAATTTATTATGTTGATCATACCATGTTTTACTCCATTCAATTTGTTAATGTATACTTTCTGTACCATTCTTTCCATGTGCCCGAACCGCCTTAATGAACCTTTCATTTTTTTGTTCATAACTCTTCCATTTGCACTTCTTATGTCTGCATTTGGCACTCTATCGTATAGAGAATTAACGCACATTCGCTTAAGAGTATTTTCACCGCATGTATTCTGCTTTTATCCTTCTTTTGCTAGTTCAATGCTTTACTTCAACACATAAGGGTCAGTATTAAAACACCAATGTGCACAACTGCCTTAGCTTTATTGGATAGACTTTTTTCTCCTTGAAATAAGTGAAAGTTTTTACATTTTACAACTATACCAGTTAAAATGATGCTATTATGGTGCTGATAAACAATATATCGACCATTTAGTTGAATAAATCTTAATATCATTATTACAAATCAAGATGAAAATTTAATAATAAAAATTTCATTGATTAAAACATATTTTCTATAATTTTTTTAATATTTTAAAAGAGTGACAAGTTGCCAGAGCATTATCAAAGCTGGATAATGCTCTAATAAAACATTTAATACTATCCTTACAAGGCTAATGCCACTTGGATAAATTTTAAAAATAATTACACTTGTAGAAATTAGACTTGAATCTTTTGGCTAACAGAGGTTCAGCTCTTGCGGCTATTTTCATGTCTGATGGGAATGTGATTTGGTGGATTGTTATTTATGCGGGGGCTTGATTTGTGTGGCCCGGAATTTTCCTCTAAAGTAGGATAGATTTTGGGCAGTTGGGGGTGTTTGGGTTGTCTTTTTTTATTGTAAGATTGGGATGTGAAGGAAATCCTTTGTCAAACTTAGTTAATAAAAATTGTAATGTTACCTTACTCTATTGCAGTTCTATGGAACTAGTTTGAGTTGCCTCCTTTATCTTTACAGGGTAAAAATTACAAATAAATGTATTTTTGTTTTATGTTAAAATTTTCATATATACATATTTCAACAAAAATTGGGATTCAAATTGTTGTGATTCAAACTTACTGTAAGTATTAAAATGTATTTATTGTTTCATGAACAATAATGTAAAACTCCATATTAAATAATTAATACGAATGAAAATGTCAGTTTTCTAGAAGTTTTATTATATTTTATGGGAATGGCATGTTTCGCCTATTGGTGGAATAATAGCATTTCACGGGAGATGCCTATTGGTGGCGATGAGGTTCACAACCCATCACACCTCATCTCTTGCGGGGCGAAAAGAGAAGGATGGAGTGCCGCACCGGTTTAAGTGTATCAGTCCATTATTTCTGCCTATCCTTTCAGGGAGACGGCGCGATGGTTAGTTAGTTAGAATACTGACGTTTTCATTTGTATTAATTATTAAAATGTATATTGTATATCCAGTGTTAATTTTGTTAAATACAGGAATTGTGCAGATCATCTTTACAATTTTGAAATGGAATGTATTTTGATAACTTTATTTTCAATAGTTTAACTTTTGAATGTAATGGTGCAATGTTGATCTTTAGGGGAAAAAAACAAGCTAACACCAAGGATTTAAATCAATTAAATAATACCCAATATAAGCAGAAATAATAACTCGTGAAGATGGAGCTGTATAGGATCCAGGGTTGAACCCAAGTCTCCTGGATCAGGAGCCGTGCTTTCTGTCTCCTAGACTACCACAGTTTTAAACCAAATTTATCGTAGGATATTATCTAAGTTTTATATGTATGTATTATATTCTGAATAGTATCTTGGATCTCCCATACTCGACAATAGAACTTCCTAATGGCTTCTGAATATTTACTTAATTTAATGTTACTATGGTTGTCTAAGTTTTGATGAGTATTTATTTCCCGTTAACAAACCCATCCCAAAAATAAATAGATACAACAGACCATCGTACTAGACTGATCAGGATGACCCCACAACTGTATTTGAAAGTAATAATGCGTAAGTAATTGTAGTAAACTAAAACAGAATTTATAATGTTCTTCCATCAACTTTCTTCCATAGAATTCAATATCAAATAATTAATATGTATGAAAACATATTTACTAGAAGATTTATTTATATTTTATGGGAATGGCATGTTTCCTCTGCTAGTTTTTTTTTTTAAATATGATAACGTATTTGCAATGTGAAACATACCATTCCCATAAAATATAATAAAACTTCTAGATAACACGTACATATTTGAATTCATACATGTGCTTTACTCTTTTATGCCAAAATCAAAATTTTAGATAGTTTTGAACATTTCAGAAGACCATTAGGGCATTATTAAATGAGGATTCGATAATACCTTATCAAGGTGAAACATGTCATTCCCATTAAATATAATTAGACATTGAGAAAACAGATGTTTATATTTGTATATATTTTTTTTGTGATATGTTTTACTCTTTTTTTAAATACCGAACACTTAATTTTATCGGAAGAACATCGAAGCTTCCCTAAGGGAAGAATCGGAAAGGTTGAACTATCACACTCTATCATGACACAATTCTGTAGACTCCTCCACATTCATACAGCATCCATCCACAGCTATAGATTTTTCCAGTGTTTTTTTTTATTTTCTCCCCTTTTATCAATGATTTTCATAACCTACCAATTGGGATAACCTTTTCTTTTGAGGCATTCATTTTTCACATATGTGTTCAATCATATATTGAAAAAAGAATTCTATTGATGTTGTTTGAACTTCAAGTTAATAAGTTTTATATAAATATTTTAAGGATTGAATGTTTTCATATATTAAATTGAATTAACATTGTTTATAATTGGTTTGAAATTTTCCAACTCCCACGTGCGTTAAATTAAACAATTATGTATTTTTCTAATAATGATATGTCCTTGTCTTTCAGGAAGTGGCTATTAAAATGGAGTCCATCAACTCGCGGCACCCACAACTGCTATACGAAAGCAAACTTTACAGGGTCTTGCACGGGGCCGTTGGAATACCACATATACGGTGAGTTCTCTTCTCATGATCTAACCTACTCTGTCCAAAAATGCTATAAAACTATTCCAAATTTCCTAATTAACTAACCATCATGCCATGATAGCAAGACACTAACATGAAGACCTTAAGGCTTTGCATTATATTATATCTGAACTCTGCCTCAACGAAAACTTGAATGCCCGACAGTCTACACCAGCTAAGTCTTCTGCGATCAGTAGATTGACTGCCAAAACAATGTCCTTGCATAAAACTTTAGCGACCGAGCCCTTCAGCCTGGAACAATCCTCCAGCATACTCAAGTGCATTGAGAATCTGTCAGAGTTTATATCGAGATTCAAAATGCACCTTTTCAATTTATCCTTTCTTTGATGTAAATGTTGATCGACTGCTTCAGATGCAGCCCTCATACTAAAAATATTCATTTTTTAACTATTTCATAAAATAGGATTCTGTCTGCAGTGCCCTTGAGATAATAAATTCATGAAAATGGCGCTCTATAAATTATCCAATTTATTATCATTATTATATATTCGTGGCAGAGAGGCAACAGCTATGACTGCCACACCTAGGGTTGTCAATGTCAGTGTGATTTTCATATTGTCTTAAATCTTGTGATGAATTCACGTCACAATAAAATTGCGATAGATTACCTATCTATCACATGAGAAGCTATACCATTTACATTTATTTATAATGGCTATACCATTACCATTTACATCGATTTGGCTCGCGCTGTAATGATGTAAAGAGCTTTTCAATAAAATAATAATATTCCAGAGAGGATGGACTGCCACAATGCTCTGTCCTGATACCTCTCGAGCTTCCTCTACATTCCATACATTATAACGCACTCTTGTTGATTTTTCTCTGTTGTTTTTTTGCTCTTTTGTCATCATAGTATAGTTTGACACAAATATATATGTTTTTGCTTTTACAAATAATTTTGTTGTTTTTCCATTCTAGGGCATTTTCTATTAAAATTATTATAAAATTTTTAGCTTATTTTTCTCAACGTGTTTCAAAGGTTTTACACCTTCATTATCCGGGCAATCATATAAACCAGTGGAAATACAGTTTTTTTAATTTATTTTATTTCATCATTGTTTAATATCTCCATGTTAATCCCAAAAGTTTATTTATTTTACATATTGTGCCTTTTTTATTAATGCATCTATATGGATTGTTGAATAGGTTGACCCATAATAACTGAAGTAACAAGTCTGTAAAATTTGGGTTTTTTATTTAACATTTGTATGCTATGACAACTTTATGTACACCATAAATTTTATTTACTTTCTTTAATAACAATTTGCTCGTTGATTTTACACAATGGTAAATAATTTATAATCAGAAAATTTTTGGCTATTTTTTGTTGTTTATATTTCAATCAAAAAAATTGTATGTGAGAAAACTGTATATTATATAACGCTGTTTTAAAATGTTTCACCTCGATGTGTTAATTTGAGTCACGGTGACTTATTTATCAATATATTTAATTGAGGTCACCCAATAATATTTTGTATCAGATATGTAAACATGTTTTGGTATTTATCTATACTTAGATCTGCAGACAAGCAAACATCTGTGTATGTGATGTTGGTTGCTTAGCATATATTTAACTGCATTGCCTCTATGCATAGGTGAACAAAATAAATGTCAATGTTAGATAAAATATCTTAATGATTTTACCAAAGTTTTTTTTTTTTAACTAACTAACTAACCATCACGCCGTCTCACCGAAGGGGTAGGCAGAAAGAATGGACTGCCACACTTTTCTTTCCTGGCATATTTCTCTCGCCTCCTCAACATTCATACATCGTGTCATGCACGCGCGTCGATTTCTCTGACTCCTCACATGGCCGACATTCAATATTTGATTTATTTGATCGTGACACGTTTTCCTCGGTCTTCCTCTATTTCTAGGTCCATTTACATCGTTAACATATAATTTTTTACCATTCTTTCCATATGTCCAAATCATCTTAATGATCCTTTCATTATTTTGTTCATAACACCATCATTCGCACCGCATTCACTTCTTATATTTTCATTCGACACTATCATACACAGAGTATCCCCACATTCGTCTAAGATACCTCATTTCTACTGCATTTATTCTACTTTCATCCTTCTTTTGCCAGTTCCATGCTTCGCTTCCATACATAAGGGTCGGTAGAAGAACATCATGTATTTTTTAATACTACATAAAATTTGTTCTATCTCGAGAGAGCTTTATAAATTATCCAAAAAGAATGTAAATTTTCATATGGAAAAAGTTATATTTCGTTTTGTTTCCAAATGACCGAAATTTTCTTATCCAGAAATCAACTGCACGCTGCAAATGACTCTCAAACTTCTCTCGTATCATCAACGTTCACGTATCGTGCTATGCACGCACATCGATTTCTCCGACTCATCACGTGACCGACATTTCATATTAGATTTTGAATAATTTTATTTTTCAAAATACATTTTTTTTACCATATACAGGTATAAAAAAAATAATGCAGAATATGCGATCAAAAATAGTTTTGTCATATGAGATCTACGCATTTATTTTGTAAAATAACATAAATATTTTATTTACCGTGCACAATAGTATTATTTTAGCGACCCTTGGAAATGGCTCGAGAAGAAATTATGTAGAACAAGTGCGGCAGAAATTAGACGAATTTGTATTGAATATTTATATTATAGATTATCAAACAATATTCGAGATAATCACGTTTTGACTAATGTGGCAAAAAAACTTATATTTTATGATGTGAATGGAGTACGAAATCGAGGTGGACCCAGGAAGAAAACGTCGCATTTCAATTGTCAATTTTAAATGACGACTATGTCAGAAGTCGAAAAATCTACGAAACACTTTCTTCAGGAAAGGCATTTGAACGATGAAGGCATGTAAGTTTTGATATTTTGTATTTATGGACTGGCACAATGCCCAAGCAAGGCGAAACATGTTACTATAATAAAACATGAAAAACTGACGTTTTAATTAAATGTGGAATTTTACATAATTTGTTCAAAAACAAAATAAAATTATTTCCTAATATAGGAAATTAAAATACTGAAAATAATATATATATTTAAATGTATATTTAGATAAAATCCACTAATGTTTGTGTCTTCGACCGGTTTCGGCAGCTCGCTGCCATCTTCTGGTCTGAAAAGAACACCAGAAGATAGCAGCTAGCTGCCGAAACCGGTCGAAGACACAAACATTAATGGATTCTAACTAAATATACATTTAAAAAAAATGTTTTCGTTATTTACAATGAACTACCATTAAATTTCAAATATCATTTTTTTTTTATTGGAAAATAAAGTTTTTTTTACGACACTGTTTTTTCGACTTTGTTTTTTTCGGCATGTTTCGAAGGTTTTATACGTCATCCTCCCGATGATGAAACAATAAAATCTTCGAAACTTGACAGAGGAAAATGTTGTCGAAAAAACGGTGTTTTAATTCATAAATAAAATCGTCGTGGAATTCCACAGTGTTAACGCCTAAAGTTTGTCAAAAGATAAAAGTAGTGTTTCATTTGTGAATGATTTGGTTTATTATTTCTTCATACATATATGGCCCGCTGCGTTCGGTACTAATCGCGCGTGGGCGTGGTCATACAAGCAAGAATATTATGAGTTTTCACACAAGTTTCCGATCGTACGTACAATTCTTGTTTTGTGTTGATTATTTAAATTACATACACTTCTCACTGCCTACATGGGATACCAAATGCATTAGATCACACAAGAATGCTGGTGATAACCAAACCTGTTTTTTTTTTCGTTATATGTTTATTTTTTTTATTAAAACCAGGTAAAAGCAAACCCAATATAATTTGTATTTTATTAAATTATAAAAATCTAATATTAAATGTCGGCCACGTGAGAAGTCGGAGAAATGTGCGTGCAGAACAAAAATAAGCTATTTTGTTTTGTCATAATTCGGATGTTTACCCAAAAAAGATGATTCATAATTAGTACATCTGTTTTCTACAAGTTTTATTATATTTCAACGAATTTTTATGAATTAAAACATTGTTTTTTCCACTTTTGATTTTATTTTTCTCGACATGTTTCGAAGGTTTACACCTTCATCATCGAGAGAAATATAAAAAAATAAACTCGAAAGTGGAAAAAATAGTGTTTTAAAACTAACTAGCTAACTAACCATCACGCCGTCTCCCCGAAGGGGTAGGCAGAAAGAATGGACTGCCACACTTTTCTTTCCTGGCATATTTCTCTCGATTCCTCAACATTCATACATCGTGTCATGCACGCGCGTCGATTTCCGACTCATCACGTGGCCGAAATTCAATATTTGATTTATTTTATCGTGCCACGTTTTCCTCGGTCTTCCTCTATTTCTGGTTCCATTTACATCGTTAACATATACTTTTTTTACCATTCTTTCTTCAATCATTCTTTTCATATGTCCAAACCATCTTAATGATCCTTTCATTATTTTATTCATGACACCATCATTCGCACCGCATTCACTTCTCATATTTTCATTACACAGAGTATCTACGCATTCGTCTAAGAGATCTCATTTCTACTGCATTTATTCTACTTTCATCCTTTTTTGCCAGTTCCATGCTTCGCTTCCATACATAAGGATCGGTTGAAGAACACCATTGTGCACTGCCATTCTAGCTTTTTTGGATAGGTTTTTGTTTGCGATGACAACTGTGTTTTAATTCATAAAAATTCGTCATTATGGAATTCCACAGTGTTAACGCTTTAAGTTTATCTAAAATTATTATCGCCTTGCTATAACATTGTCAATTGTTTTTCATTAAAAAAAATTACAATGCCTTAGCAAGGCGAAACATTTTATTCACATGGAATGTAATAAAGCTTCTAGAAAACACACGTTTACATTCGTATTAATAAAATAAAACAGCTATCTTTTCTACGATCTTCCTGGTAAGCGATATCCCAGTGGCATATTGTGTAACTAATAACTTACTAACTAACTATCGATATAATACCGAATAACAGATCCATGTCCAATAGATAAGGAAGGAATGTAATAATAATAATAATAATGTAAAAAGGATCACTAAGATGGTTTGGACATATGGAACGAATGGATGAGAGAAGAATGGTTAAAAAGTTGAATACAAAGATTGTGAATGATAAAACTAAGTGAGAACGGCCGTGGAAAACATAGCATGGCAAAATTAATCGATTATTATAAGGCGGTAATTTCTAAGTCAGAAAAATCGACGAACGTGCATTTTACGATATATGAATGTAGAGGAAACTCGAGAGGCATGTCAGGGCAGTCTTCTTCTTTTTGTCCTGTCACACCTCCGTGGTGCATAGGGCCTCAAGGAATCTTCTCCACCCGACTCTATCGCATGCCTGATGCCTAACATCATCCCAAGTGAGGCCTGCTGCCTTAACCTCGTCCTGCAGGGTTCTTCTCCAGGTGGCTCTAGGTCTGCCTCGCTTTCTCTTTCCCCCCATAAGGGACCAGCCTAGTGCACCCTGAGCAATGCAGGCTGGGTTCCGTCTAAGAGTGTAACCGATCCACTGCCATTTGCGTCTAGCGACTTGTTCTCTAATTGGCTTTTCGTCTGCCATAGTCCAGAGAACGGCATTTGACACTGTTTGGGTCGAATAGATTTTGAATATTGAGCGAAGGCACCTATTTATAAACACCTGAAGTTTACCTGTCATGTCAGGACAGTAGCTATATTTTTTCTCTGCATTCAATATGGAGTTTTATACCATTGTTACAGAATCAATAAATATGAATGATTCGCGTTCTTTATTTAAACTATAGTAAAACTCTTAACCGTCATCCATCAGCTGACGTTGGAAGCCGCGCTTGTGCAGTGCTCCGGTGATTAAAACACAACGCACCGATCGATAACCCCCCCTCCCACTCCCTCCGCCATCGCCCCCTCTACCTCACTCGGCATATCCGAAATCCGAATGCCCTACATTTAGTAAATTCAATACAATAAGAGATTTTTTCGTTTTTCAAAATCAACATTGACTCATTGTGCATTCAGCGTGTTAACATTCGCATTACGGCGATAATGCATATTTAACGCCATAAAGCGACTGTTATAAATTTACGTTTTAAAAAACTAACTAACTAACCATCACGCCTTCTCTCCGAAGGGATAGGCAGAAATAATGGACCGTCGCACTGTTCTTTCCTGACATACTTTTCTCGATTCCTCAATAATAATAATAATAATAAATTGGATAATTTATAGAGCGCCATTTTTATGAATTACTCATTTCAAGGGCGCTGTAGAAGATGCTCCGTTTTATCAACTAGATAATAGTAAAATTAATAATGATAACAAAAATAATAAACATATTTAGTATGAGGGCTGCACCTGACGAAGTCGATCAGCCCTTCCTGTCAGGAAATGATAATTTGAAAAGGTGCGTTTTGAGTCTCGATCCAAACATCTATACATCGTTTCATGCACGCACGTCGATTTCTCCGACTCATTGCCTGACCGACATTTAATATTTCGCACCTTCGGTAAGGCAAGAGCATAATTGTGAAAAATTATCTAAATGAGTTAAGTATGCCAATGTATTTTAAAAACATCCCTTTATCTGGAAGAACAAAGTCGCTCATTAAGTTTAGTCTCATTTTGCCAGAGGGCAATAGTGTATGATCAATATAGCCAGAATAACACGATTAATATTATTTATTTAATATTAATAGTCTCTAATGAAATATTACAAAACGTGCAATTGTGCCCTTGTCTTACCGAAGGTGCTATTTGATTTTTATAATAAATCGGGTGGTGGTCAAGGGGATAGAACGCTTGGCCCCTGATCAATGGGGTTTGGGTTCAAGCTTTATTCAAACCTCTTGTAAGAAATTGAAGATTTTATTTCAAGTTTTACAGTAATATACGATTAGTAAGTCACCCAACTTGTTATCATGGGGCATTTCCTCTTCGAGTCGTTTGATAACAATTACTGTGCGGTTGATTCATTGGATTATCATTACACTCGTAATGTTTTATCTGCGCACATTCTTCACAGATGATGCGCACTTGGTTCATATGGATACGAGTATATATTTTTTATTTTATAACTTCTTCTCTTCTTCCTCAGCCTATTCCCGTCCACTCCTGGACAAAGGCCTCCTCCATTTGCTTCCATGTCATTCTGTCCTGTTAAGACTGCATCCAGGTTATTCCGACGTGTCTGTTTAGATCATCCTTCCACCGTAGTTGCGGTCGCCCTGCACTTTTTTTCGCCGTCCACGGAATCCAAGTCAGCAGTCTTCTTGTCCACTTTTCATCTGGGCTTCTGGCTACGTGACCCGCCCATTGCCATTTAAGAGTCACCACCCGGTGGATGACCTTTGTTTTTTCTCTCACCGTATCGTTTCTGACTTTGTCTCTTAGGCTTATTCCTAACATGGCTCTTTCCATGGCTTTATAACATCCTTGGTAATTCTAAAAAAAAGTATTTAAAATTCATACTTGAAAGGAATGGCCACAAAAGGCCAACGCAAAATGACCTGTATGGTAATCCCGTAAAAGAGCCTTTGTATCTCTACCAGTATCAGCCACTCCATCCTGTTGGACCACGGTTGTGAGTAGTCTCGTATAGCTGGCGTCGAACAATTTTCTAATATTGAAACCCTAGACCAGTGTAAGATATAAGTTTTTTTTTTAATAAAAGACTAATACCAACGATTTAAATCAATGGTATTAGAATTTATTTTACAATCTTCAATGTGAGCAGAAACAGCACAACACGTGAACTATTAAAAACAATTGAACGTTCAATTATAATAATAAGGTTACATTTTGTTTACATATGTATTCAATTCTATTCTATTTTTTTTTTTATGCTCTGCGCACTTTTAACATCCTCCGGTATATTTTCATAAATTTTAAATGCTTTATACATAAGAGAATTCTGAGATTTGTTTTTTTTTCTGAATGGTTTTCTTTAAACTCGTGGGTTTGGGAAACCTTGGTCTTGACTTATCTGTTAAGTTGTGTTCAGTATGGTTTTCGCGTGTGTACATATCGTCCGAGTCGCTGTTAAGTGGACCAGGAGTCTAGAGGCAGGTAGCTCGGCCCGGCCCAGGTCACAGCAACCGGGTCACCGTGTCACTTTCTAACGTCATAGCCCCGCGGTGCTCACTTCTCATCCAAATCGAAAGTGGTGCCATAAAACACCACTTTTTGCATTGTCACATTTGACAATTTGCAATTAGCCAACTATAACGTATGCACAAATGTGTACCGATTATTTTTTTTTACTGAAATCCCGTTTCTTTTACTTTCCATTATAATTTATATAATATTGTACAATACCCAAATATTTTCAAATTTATTTATTTCGCGAGCTATTCATACATTTGGGAATGCCATGTTTCACCTTGATATGGCATTAATCTAACTTAAAAACTCGCGCGTGCATGACACGATGTATGAACACGGAGATCGAAGTCTTTCATATTAGTGAAAGTACGTTCAGAAGGCAAATACTCTTAATTCTGGAGAGTATCCTGTCTTCCTAATGTTGAACCATCTCTCATGTGTTTCTGGTAGTATACTATACACAATATATTATGTTACCTGTTCTCAATAGGTGCCTTAAAAATTAATTTTGTAATGTCTGTTGATGAAATAAACTGATTTGATTTGAAAAATGTAGAGGAAACGAGAGAATTATGCCGGGAAATAAAAGTGTGGCAGTTCATTATTTTTGCCTATCCCTTCGGGGAGACGGCGTGATGGTTAGTTAGTTAAAAAAAACTCACCTTTTCAAAATATCGCACGCCGTCACCCCGAAGGGGTAGGCAGAAATAATGGACTGCCACACTTTAACCGATGCGGCACTCCATCCTTCTCTTTTCGCCCCCGCGGGGGACGCGGTGTGATGGATTGCGAACCTCATCGCCACCAATAGGCATACAAAATATAAACAACTATATTCTGGTTGCTAGTGTGAGATGCTCTTATTATTAAAAAAAACCTTGTCAAAGCGCCCTTGAGATGAGTTATTTACGAAAATGACACTACAAATTAGCCTAATTATTATTATTATACGCCAGACTAGAAGACCAAATATAGCCTAGAAGAGTAGCGGAATGGAGACCTCGTGATGATAGAAGAAGTAGAGGGAGAGCAGAAGTGAGAGAGACGATGGACTGAGTATATAACGAAAATTGCTGGTGACTGAATGCAGAAGACAAGATAGGAGTGTGTTGAGGAGTATGGGGGAGGCCTATGTACAGCAGTGGACGATTCACGATTTTCACTATGTTAATTCATCTCTATGCTCCGGGTCTTCTACAGTCAACACAGATTATTGTATTTCCCAGTTTATCTAAGCTACTCCTATTTTGTGTTTATTTTATCCATAAATTTATTCAATTCGAGTTTTATGGAATTTTCTAAAAACAAAAACCTACCCAAAAAAGCTAAAATGGCAGTGCACAATGGTGTTCTTCTACCAACCCCTTTGTATGGAAACGAAGCATGGAACTTGCAAAATAAGGATGAGAGTAAAATAACCGCAGTAGAAATGAGATCTCTTAAACGAATGTGTGGATACTCTGTGTATGATAGTGTCGAATGAAAATATAATAAGTGATAGCAGTGCGAATGATGGTGTTATGAACAAAACAATGAAACGGACACATGGAAAGAATGAATAAGAAAGAATGGTTAAAAAAGTATATGTTAACGGTGTAAATGGAACTCGAAATAGAGGAGACCGAGGAAAACGTGGCACGATCAAATATTCAATGTCGGCCACGTGAGGAGTCAGAGAAATCGACGCGCGTGCATGATTCGATGTATGCATATTGAGGAAACGAGAGAAATGTCAGGAAAGAAAAGTGTGGCAGTCCATTCATTCTGCCTATCCCTTCGGGGAGACGGCGTGATGGTTAGTTAGTTAGTTTTTCTAATTTTGGCGTTTTGATAATTCCCAAACAAAAGCAAAATGTGTCAACCGTATAAATATATTTATTAAATGAGCGTTTCCATGTTGCTTGATAAATTATGAATCTTTATTTTTATTTATTTTGATGCATTTTCTTAACCTCAATTTGAAAATATCGTCAACCGCGAATCATCAACGCATAACAAACTGTCCGGGCCCGTCACGCTTTTGTTTCTTCCAATCTTTTTACGAGCGTTTCGCAGCGGTGATGCCGAAATGGCGATATTTACCGTTTTATCTTTTAAAAATTATTGCAATCTCGAAAAAAGAATCTTAGTTTCATTTAAGCATCGAGTAAAAAAAATACAGCTTTCTATTAAATTGCAATTTTCTTAATTCAAATCTCGTATATTTAATTTTAAACTTTACCGCGTATGTAGGGCAGCGAAAGCAACTTATTATATTATTAAAGATAAATTTAATGGAAACCGAAGTGTCGGGAGAAGAATAAAATCCTGACTAGAAAAACTACTAGGGTCATTCATAAAATAAGGTTCCCATATTTTTTTGAAATATACAGCTTTATTGTTTTCCTTAGCATTATACATCATTTTAAAACTTACTCTATTTTTCTACATAATCGCCGTTCTGTCTAAACACTTTTACAGACGATGCTCCAACTTTTGTATTCCCAAGTCATAAAATTCTTCCGCCATTCCTCTGAGAAATCGAATAACCTCTTCCTTGACTTCATCATCAGTGTGGAAGCGCATTCCACCCGAGTGTTCCTTTAATTTTGGGAATAAGTGGTAATCACTAGGGTCTAGGTCCGGACTGTAGGGTGGGTGGGGCAAACAGTCAAGCCAAAATCTGTCAGCAGTTCTTGAGTTTGATTTGAGACATGAGGTCGAGCGCTCAACACGTTTCTGCTTGTGGTTTTCTGTGAGCATTCGTGGTGCTTACCGCGCACACACCTTTCGATAGCCTAATTTTTCAGTTAAAATTTTGTGAATTGTTGTGTTGGAAGTCCCGGGAATACAAAGAGCAAGTTCGTTAATGGTAATCCTCTAATCCTCGAGCATTATGCTCTCAACTGCGCATCTGGCGGAAACAGCGATAAGAAGCTCCATCTTCGATGGCTGCCAGGCCGACACTGAGGGGTGTAGCGTGGCGGGAGCCGCAGGGATAGAGAGTGGAGAGAGAAATAGCCATTTTGATGTTTTCCATCCTCCAATAGAAGAGGAACAAGAAGAAGAGGCGATCACCGCATCAAAAGCATCTCTGTCCTGCGCCACTTGGAACAAGTTCTGAACTCTGGTCATTCCTATCCATTATTTTATGTTCCTATTTTAATATAAGTGTATAAAATACAGCCCCATCATACATACATATCGTATAGTAATATTACTTGAGCGGATATCGTTCAAGGCGAATTGCATCTAGGAAATAGCAGTTTTGTAATACAGATATACGCGGGGTGTCGCCTCCGCTTCGAGCCGGCTCCTTGTAGGGCGTCGCTAATTGTTATTAGTTGTGCAAGCAACGAACTCTTCACGTGGGCCTCATAGTTCATTGAAGGCTGCACTAGGCTATTTTTACTCTGATACAAGTATTCACCAACTGCTAATATCATATAATCATTTGAAGCCCTAGTTTTGTATTCTTGGATCACAATTTTAATTCCACAATAGTCATAACGTCGACATATTTGGATTCCTTCTGATATGTATGATTTTTTTGGTCTCATGTTGTTTTGTTTTTTATCTTTATAATACCGTTTTGTGTCCAAATGAGTCGCCTAAATGTTTTATCGTTTGTTATGTCTCATTTGTAAATGTATATAAATAAATAAATAACTCTGTATCTTCTTCTTCTTTTTATTCCTCGGCCTATTCTCGTCCACTCCTGGACAAAGGCCTCCTCCATTCGCTTCCATGTCACTCTGTCTTGTGCAGACTGCATCCAGGTTATTCCGACGTGTCTGTTCAGATCATCCTTCCACCGTAGTTGCGGTCGCCCTGCACTTCTCTTCGCCGTCCACGGTCTCCAAGTCAGCAGTCTTCTTGTCCATTTTTCATCTGAGCTTCTGGCTACATGACCCGCCCATTGCCATTTTAGAGTCACCACCCGGTGGATGATGTCAGCGACCTTTGTTTTTTCTCTCACCGTATCGTTTCTGACTCTGTCTCTTAGGCTTATTCCTAACATGGCTCTTTGGGTCACTCGTAGTTTCTCGGCACTTTGTTTGGACAATGTAAAAGTTTCAGCACCATAAGTACCAACTGGCAGAACGCAGGCTTCATAGACTTTTCGTTTCAGGTTGATCGTGAACATCCTTAAAAACCGGAAAATACCGATCAACCTGAAATTCCAAACATGCGTAATACTAATTAATAAACAATAAATTAATTTGCGCTGGTTTTATGCAAAATGGTGGTAAACTGCAACGACTGGGTGATACTGTTTTTGCATTAAATAGAGACCGCATGACATTTTTTATATGTTTTGGCTGATGAAAAAATACAATATATTTACAGGAAGTGTTTACATTCGTGTGTGATGAGTGTATTTGAATGTTATCTTATATTTCGTGGTTCTGATAAAACGTACGATTATTTTTATCTCCAGAATCGCACCGATTTATCTGATCATGCGCTTATTATTCCCTAGTTGACTTATTAAATAATCAACCCAATCTTAGACGTACGCGTGGTAAGTCTGTTTATGATATTGTCAAAACCAAATATAAAAAGTGAATGAAAGTGATGCGAACAAAATAATGAAAGGATAATTAAAATGGTTTGGACACATGGAAAGAATGGATTTAAAAAGAACGTCAAAGAAATTGTATGTTAACGGTGTAAACTGAATAAGAAATAGAGGAATATCGCGTAATACGTGGCACAATCAAATATTAAATGTCAGACATGTGAGAAGTTGCAGAAATCGACGTGCGTGCAGGACACAATGCATGAATGTTGAAGAAGAGAGAAGTGTGTCAGTTAAAGCCATTATTTCTGCCTACCCCTTCAGGGAAACTCCGTGATGGTTAATTAGTTAGTTAACCCCCATTGTGCGACTGGCTTCATTTCCAGTAAATAAAAATATCTCGAGACTGCGATTGGCTACATTTGCAGCTCAATCCCAGTTCATCATAATATTACGTACAAATTAGTAACGAGGAACTAAAGTAAAAATATTCATAAGATACATCTTTAAAAATTTCAATCCTAGGGACTATAGTCAGAAGTTTTAAATCAATTTTTTTACTGCATATGTAGTCAGCCGTAGTTTGAAACCTGTTTTTTTAACTGCAAATGTAGTCGGCCGTAGGTTGTAACCAATTTTTGGACAGTCCATTGTTTTGGCCGAAACACTATGATACTTCAACATTATTGCTGTTAAAATTTAAAACACTTAAAATATCACAATTTCTTTTTATTCACTGAGAGTGTCGCGACAGCTGTTTCGCCAACCGATGCTGGCATCATCAGGTGTTACAATAAACTTACGTAAAGTTTATTGTAACACCTGATGATGCCACAATCGGTTGGCGAAACAGCTGTCGCGACACTTTCAGTGAATAAAAAGAAGTTGTGATATAATAACAGTGTTTTAAATATTAACAGTAAGAATTTTTGGACTTAAAATATAGTCGGTCGAAGTTTAAAACCATTTTTTCGGACTGCGAATACAGTCAGCCGTAGTTTAAAACCAATTTTTTGGATAATCAAATGATTTTACTGAAATATCTTGATGGAAGTTCATTTTAAATAATAATTAAATAAAACGATGTTTTTTTAACTACTTCCACATTTGTCTTTATTTATACAGCAACCGGTTTCGCCAGGCTCGCTGGCATCGACAGACTGGTCAAAGTCTGTCAGTCGATGTCGACCAGTCTGTCGATGTCAGCGAGCCTGGCGAAACCGGACGCTGTCTAAATAAAGACAAATGTGGAAGTAGTTAAAAAAACATCGTTTTATTTAACCAATTTTTTGGACTGCAAATACAGTCAGCCGCAGTATAGGGGTTAAGAATTATATATTTGACTCCGCGTGCATATTTATAACTTGACGTGTGTTTCCACCGCGATCGATCTCACCTCCTCGCCGACTCGGGCACGCGTGCTCCTCACTTTCAGCCGCATTGCATTGACCTCTCTGGCGGCTAGATCGCGCATAGGTTTTCACCTCTGCGGTAAGGTCGTTTCGGCATTTCGATGCTGCTACCGTATTCCGTGACCCCGCGATCTAAATTATCAATACGAGGTACCTGTTGCTCGGTGACGTGCATCCTATACACCAGCGGCTCTCAACCATTTTTGGCGACGGATCCCTTTTGAAACACTAATATTTTACGGAACCCTAAAATAAGCATAATCTATTTGTATCTTCATTATTTAATTGTATTGTATTCCCTTATGTATCGAAGCGAAGCATGGAACTGGCAAAAGAAGGATGAAAGTAGAATAAATGCAGTAGAAATGAGATCTCTTAGACGAATGTGTGAATACTCTGTGTATGATAGTGTCGAATGAAAATATAAGAAGTGAATGCGGTGCGAATGATGATGTCATGAACAAAATAATGAAAGGATCATTAATATGGTTTGGACATATGGAAAGAATGAATGAAGAAAAAATGGTAAAAAAATATATGTTAATGATGTAAATGGAACCAGAAATAGAGGAAGACCGAGGAAAACGTGGCACGATCAAATAAATCAAATATTGAATGTCGGCCATGTGAGGAGTCAGAGAAATCGACGCACGTGCATGACACGATATATGAATGTTGAGGAATCGAGAGAAATATGTCAGGAAAGAAAAGTGTGGCAGTCCATTATTTCTGCCTACCCCTTCGGGGAGACAGCGTGATGGGTAGTTAGTTTATTTAATTGTAATTATAATAATTAAAACTCTGTGGCATTGTAGTGACCAGTATCGAGTAACCATTTTCCTGCTTATACAAGCTGTATTATTTTTGATCATAACATAATTGAAGAACGAGAACAAGTCGGTAAAGCCTCTGCCGTGTCAGGGTGTCTGAAGAATCTGGTCTGGAAGAACAAGCACGTGCGTATCGACAGCAAGATCAGAATTTATAAAACATGCGTGCGACCTATCATGACGTACGCTGTAGTGACGCGGGCCGACACTGTGCGAACCAAGGGACTACTAAGAACATCGGAGATGAAGGTCCTAAGATCAACTGGAAAAACTCTCCGAGATCGTGTCCGCAACGTAGACATAAGAAAAACTTGCGAAATAGAGGATATCGTTCAGTGGAGTAGATCCAGAAGAAGATACTGGAGGGACCATGTAGCCCGAATTAATGGTGACAGACTTGCAAATACAGCCGCTTATGAAATCCTCTCCGAACACCGCCCACCTGGAAGACCGCCTAAGAGATGGAAGCACAGCTGGACCTCATCATCTGACGAGACATGATTTATGTGTCACAGATCGTCAGATCTATTAAAAGAAGAAGATAATTGAAGATTTGTTAGGCTGCTTGTCAGGGCTCCGCGAACCGCTGCCATAGAGCATAGTTCCTTGTCCTTTTTTATAACCGCGGACCACCAACCTTCTGTCTTTTTAAGGCTCTGATTTTATACTATTTCACCGGGTCACATTTGATTACATAATTCGGACGCTCGCTAATTAGGGTTGGCCTGTCGTGGTGTCGACCCCTCTGACTTTGCGGGGTAATCTGCTATTATTAATGCCAGTAGTTCACACGTCATATTTTAATTAATATATACTTTTCATACACGGAATATTTGTTGTTTTATATTAGTTACGCGACGGTGGACAAAATAGATACTTGCCAAATAAATCTTCAACATTGCCATATGATTTTATTGTTTTATTAACTATTTTATCCGTCTAAATAATCACTTAGACGAATGTGTAAAAAATCTGTATATGATGGTGTCAAATGCAAATATAATAAGTGAATTCAGTGCGAATAAAACCGTTATGAACAAAATCATGTGAGGGTCGTTAAGATGGTTTGGACACTTGGAAAGAATGGATGAAGAAAGTATAAGTTAACGATGTAAACGGAACAGGAAATAGAAGAAGACCGAAGAAAATGTGGCACAATCAAATATTAAATATCGGCCGCATGGGGAGTAAGATAAATCGACATGCGTGTATGACATGATATTTGAAAGAAGTATGTCAGACTGAAGCAAAGATGGCAGTGCACAATGGAGTTCTAATCCCGACCCTTATGTATGAAAGTGAAGCTGGCAGAAGAAGGATAAATGCCGTATAAATGAGGTCACTAAGAAGAATGTGCGGGAAAACAATGTATGATAGAATATCTAATGATGAAGTAGGAAAGGAATGTAAGGCGGATGAATGCGTGATAAATAAAATTAAGAAAGGGTCACTAAGATGGTTTGGACATATGAAACGAATGGATGAGAGAAGAATGGTCAAAAAGATATATACAAGTTGTGTGAATTGGAAAAGAAGTCGAAGAAGGCCAAGGAAGGCATGGCGTTCTAAGTAGGAAAAATCGACGAGCGTGCATGTCACGATGTGTGAATGCAGAAGAGGCGCGAGAATTATGCCAGGATAGAGCAATGTGGCGATCCATCCTCCCTGCATACTCCTCCGGGGAACGGCGTGATGGTTAGTTAGTTAGTATGTCAGAAAAGAACAGCATGGCGGTTCATTATTTCTGCTTACCCCTTCGGAGAGACGGCCTGATGGTTAGTTAGTTAATGATCACTAAGCCAGTGGATATTGCCGAAGGGACCAAGTTCGCCAATGTATTGATAAAACTATTTATGAATATAAAAATATCTACGAATTAGGTTTAAAAATATATATAAAACTTATCTTAACTTTCCCTTAAATATGGAAATCCGGTTGTTATCAAGAAAGCATTCGTGAATATTTTGAATACATGAACAAGAGAGGAATACTTAGGTTCTCTCCGATAGTAATTCGAAATGCACACGATGCGCATGCTCGAGAACGTCTCTGGATTATTTTGAATTTGTTCTGATTATTTGTTGGCGAAATCGACGTGCCTGCTAACACGATGTATGCATATTGAGGAAGCGAGAAAAGTATGCCGGGAAATAAAAGTGTGGCTGTACATTAATTTTTGCCTACCTCTTCGCGGAGACGGCGAGTTAGTGTTTTGTTCTGATTATTGTACGACAGTAGTGTTGAGAACAAAAAGTTTAAATGTTAGGTTCCCCGTGTTCCTGTCCCTAGTTTCCATGACTGATTTCTCTATTTACTTAAGATTTCTTTCATCATTCCAAGTTTTCTCTCCCATCCCACACTCACAATTTTATAATAGGCTACCATGTACCATATTTTGCTTTGTTTTGTTAGATTGGGACATAGAAGTGGATTGAAATTAAACTGGATTAAATGTGGCCTAGATACCCTTTTGCTTTTTTTTCTGGAATGGTGCATTCTCCAGATAATGTAAGTCCTGCGTGGATAGGGGGCGGGCCTAGGGATTGTTTGAGCGAAGCTGACGAAGGGGCGCCGCTGCGTCCTATAATAGCTTCGGGTAAGCGGCGGGTAAAAAAACGGAAAACAATTTGGTATTTTTAATTAAGTAAATTTTAACTTCGAAAAAAGAATATTTACATTAAAAGTTAAAACTTTTTACGATTGTACAGTGAAGTTTTCAAAGGATAGGTAATCTTTACTTCCGTGAATATTTCACGGGTTGCAACTATACTAGAGCCGCTCAGAAGTGAGTCTTGGGGCCATAAATCATTTCCCTATGTCTATCTCGCTTGCACTTACGGGCCTTATGGAGCGGTTTAGGGATGGGCGTAACAATAAAATAAATATATCGATAAGTAACGTTTATTATCGTATCTTGTTCATAAACTTTAACGAGTTAACAAAGTTTTGATATTAAACTTTATTTATGGGTTTTACGTGCGTTTAAATTAGTATGAAATTAGTGACTACCAGATACTAAATTAAATACCAGTAAAAACAGAAAAATTGTTTAATTTTAAAATTTGTATACCGTATGTCTATAAACCCAGAAAGAAAGTTAAGTATAAAAAACAAAGTAGATCATATTGTGGCCCTTAAAAGAGCCGTTTATATTACAAAAAAATGTATCAATCCTCATCGGAGTCTTCTTCATCAGTGATCGACGATTATAACTGAGGGCTCTTCAAGTATATTTAGGAATGCGGAAAACCATGCCATATATGTATCGCCATCCATTTCTGTGTGATAATCAGCATCCTTCGATTTTACCGCTTTAAATATTAGCTTCGCTTCTGGAACAAAGCCAGTCCTTGCGGAACCAGCATGGCAAACTATCAATCTTTGACCTTTTCCTACAGGCTGATTCTTGAAACCTCCTTCATCGTTGCTTCCAAGCCACATACGCTTTCTTGAATGGTTTTGATTAATCCATGTTTCATCCAGATAGAAACGCGGCCGCTGATCGTTAGTTCTTCTAAGTAAATCCAATTTCCTTAAAAAGTCCATTCTGGCACAAACAATATCTGTTCTTTCCATTAAATATTTACGTCCTTCGGCATTTTTCTTATACTTGAACCCAATCTCCTTCATGAGTGTTCTCATCGAAGTTTTTCCGCATTTAAAATCAGGTAATTGCTCTCGGTATTTTTCTAATATTTTCGCCACGGACGGATACTCTCCACTATCATAAAATGAACCTACAGTCCGCTTCAATACACTTTTATCAAAATCGTCAATATTGGTGACAGTTTCTTGTTTCTTAAAATTTGCTCTTGGTGTACAGGGGCTGCTTGATTGCAATAATTCAGTCTTTATTCGGTCCACTGTCACTCTACTCACACCACAAATAAACGCGGCCATTTCACGTGGTTTGTTGAAATTAAGAGAAGCTATTTTATTCGGATCACTTTTCAATTCATTGACAAACAAGAATACGTTGTGAATCACTGTTCGAGTTTGAGGGCTAATATCGCCATGTAATTTCTTCAAATCAATGTTGGAAAATAAAGTATCCATAGTGCGTAACGAGTGGTGACATACGAATGAATTCATTTAATTGCAGTAAACACATTTATAACAAAAAAGCACTGCATTCGGTAAAAACCAATCATTAGTGACTCATCGTACATATCATAACGTACATATCATTACAAAATCATTATAGTGACTCATCGACACCACGAGAGCAGGTAGCCGTATACCGATAACAGTCCTGGGGCTTCCCATCCCTATTTCTATTGACATTTATGGCCCCACGACTCCGTTTAAAACGGCTGTAGTATAGTATTAATGATTGCGTTGGGATTTGATTTCTTTGACTCGTACATTAGCAATTCTAGCGAATGCGGAAAATGTCCGCCGTTTATAATGCAGAGACGTCGAATAATACGAATTTATACGTATTGCCTTTGTCATTGAATCAATTTCATTTTGGCCATTTTCAACCACAAAATCCTTCGCCGCATGTCCGTCCCAAGGTTCTCCGGTACAAAAACGCGGTGTGATATAATGGAACGGGGGAAAAAATGTGATTATAAGCGACTACTGCTTGCCTCTCGCCCGGCCGCCGCGTCATTCAACTGCAGAATTATTAACAATCGAGATGATTTATTGCTATTGGATAAACCGATCAGAAATCAAATCAAACGCATCTAAAATTGTCTATTAACCGTTTAGATGTCTTAAGCGAGTATACTCGCTCAAGTTTATGACTGTTCCAAAATAGTTTATAATACGAATTTGCATAATCTAAAATATGGATTATATAAAGGCATCTATTGAGATCATAAATAAATACAACAATATTACAGTTTATTGATATTATCAATTTTACAGAGATTTACTTAAAA
Source organism: Lepidostoma basale (assembly GCA_022606425.2). NCBI lineage: Eukaryota > Metazoa > Arthropoda > Insecta > Trichoptera > Lepidostomatidae > Lepidostoma > Lepidostoma basale. Next base: position 1,633,858 of record JAHDVF020001106.1, on the reverse strand, counting down.
GCTTTGCGTGACAGTCGATATGTGTTTCTAACAATACAGAGTTGTCAGTTTTTGCGGCAGAAGTGTATCTCGTATTACGTCTTACATGTGGCATTTCTCTGTTGAAATTTGAATTAATTTTATAGTATATTATTTACTACCATGTATTGTAAAATGAACAAAAAATGTCTATATTATAATCTGTCAAAATTCATCACATTTGTAAACATTTTTTTAATATTTTAATATGTATCACTGAAGAAGGACTGATTGTCCGAAACATGTCTGATATGTGTTTTTAATGGTAAATAAAATAAATATATTACACAAATTAAGTCGAACATCAACACAGAAGAAAAAATATGTTGTTTTTAATTTGTAATGTGTGCTCTCTGTGTTTTTATTTTATTTTCAAGATTATTGTTTTTTTACGAGATTTTTTTTAATATCCTTGGATTATATAACTAACTAACTAACCATCACGCCGTTTCTCCGGAGGGGTACGCAGAGAGGATGGACCATCGTACTGCTTTGTCTCTTGCTTTTTCTACATTCATACATCGTAAGATGCAAGCTCATCGATTTTTCCAACTTCGAATGTGTCTTCCTTTGAATATACGAGTATATAGTCAAAAAACATGATTCTATTGTGTTTTATTATGGAAAAAAATTGACACCTTCCAAGATCAGCCATAATAATGCCATCCGGCACTTGAAGGGTTAACGTTTCGGGAATGGGTTCGAGCTTCAATTAAAGATTCCTCGCGGTCTCTGAGGCCTGTTTGTATATGTATAATAGCGTGGAATACGAACTCCCAATATACGCTTCCTAATCGCCACGCTCCGTAAACTCCTCCTTTAGATGGTAACAATAAAATTACATTTGAGCTCATCTCTAGCTTGCATCATCGTGCCGCGAATTTGCCGAGTTACATATTTATATTTTCCAATTACGATACGCTCCATGGCTGTTCGTGGCTGAAAATATTGTTATTCAATAACACTGTATATTATTTCATACTCCCGCCTTCGAGTCTAATTAAAATTTTAATACGTGGGTATAATGAAATCGCAGATTTGTTTTTATACATTACGAAAAATACAATAATACGTTCCATATTTAACATTTAGGTAAAATTAAAAACACGCGAGATACGTTTTAACTTATTGTCTGCGGGGAGGGTATTATTACCCGTTTAATGGGTTGGGGGTAGCCATTTTCTCGAACTCGTAAAACTGTTTAAAACATAGAATATTTTTAATTGATTTTCGTGAAATACATTTTATCACATGTCGAAGTATACTTATACCGTCTTTTGCGGACGATAAGACGCACCCCAAAAATTATCTCTTTTTTAATGTTTTGGACAATAATACGCATCGGATCATAATCACGACCCTCGGTAATGAGAGAACGATCAAAGAATAAGAAAAAATTAATAATTTATTTTCAACACTTATTTTATATCATTTGAACCGAATGGCCGAGTCACAAATAATGAATCTTTTGTTCAACATGCCAACCTCCGCCCGTTATTGTCGAACGTGTAAAAATAATACAGTTATGTTTCATAAGCGTGCGTACAATGGCGGAAGTGAAGTTCATAACAAGTAATTGAGCTATCGACCAAATATGGACGCGCGATTAGTGTCCGGCCTAGCCGCCGAATCCAAAGAAAGACCTAAACAAAATGTCGGTATTTCGTGGGTGTACACCAGCAATTCCCAAAGTGGCCTACATCGACCCAAACGATTCGATTCCGACCTTCTTCTTCTCCGGCGCTACAACCCTTGGTGGGTCTTGGTCTCCTCAAAAAAATGTCTCCATCCCGTCCTGTCTCTGGCCGCCACCTCCAAGTCTTGCTGCTCCAGGACCCGACAATCTGCCACGGCACCATCCAACCATCGCCGTCTCGGCCTACCGATGCTTCTTCGTCTTGCTGGATTGTCATACAAACTCTTTTGGGGGCTCCAGATCTCCCATGCGGTGCACGTGCCCTAACCGGCGCAGTCTGTTAATCTTTATAAACTTGACCACGCTGACGTCCTGGTATAGATCGTAGAGCTCTGTGTTGTATCTCCTTCTCCACGTCTGACCATCCTTAATGGGTCCGAAGATTCTGCCTAGGATATTCCTTTCGAAGCAGTTTATTTTGTTTTCATCCCGTTTAGTGAGCGTCCAAGTCTCCGAAGCATATGTTAGGACTGGTCTAATCAACGTTTTATATAGTGTGGTATTTGTCTTTCTAGATAGTAAACGCGACCGATTCCGATCTACAAGAGTCGAAATAAAATGGGTCCACGAGAGTGGATTCCACAAACGTAATAATCCACCTCACAGTACCTATGCTGACACTTACGTAATATTCTTATTCAGTGTTCTTCCCTGCACTGCTGGATATTGACCTCTTCCATTTTCTTTCACTCGTCCCTGTCTTGTCCCTTCCGCATCCAGGCCGTTCCAGCTATTCGGACAATATCGTCAGTCCATCTTTTAGGTGGCCTCCCGACACTCCTTTTCTTTGTCCAAGGCCTCCACTGAAGTTTTCTGGATGTCCATCGGGTATTGCTCTGTCTTGATATATCTCCAGCCGATTGCCAATTTTATTTAGCTGTACGATCCATGATGTACGTAATAAATACTTTATTATAAGGGACATAAATTCCCTAATTATATGAATTATAGGTATATTGCATTAAATTGTCCCTTCCATGAAAACATAGATTTTTGTGTATTTATTTTATTATATATAAAAAATATTTGATTTGCATTTTGTTTGGTTTAAATTATAGATCTATAACCATTATTTAGTCGAATAGAAGTCGATGTAAAGGGTATAGCTAATATATCACCATTTATTGTCACGTGAATTCTACACCAGGCCAATGACCGTGTGATAATCACACTGCCACTGTCGGGAATCGAACCCGGAACCTTCGGTATGATAGGCACTTGCCACTCGCCCATGAAGGTCGTCGTTTTAAAGAGTTATTTTCTGCAAAAAACCCAAAGAAGTTAGCTCTGTATCAGCTTCAATAACGAATTCAATATTAGGAAAGCAAGGGGGCCTACGCAAAACAGTAAAAAGTCGACACGTGGTCTACGGGACAAAAACGATTGGGGACCTCTGGTATACACTAAATAACTGGTCGATATGCAGTTATCTGGTTTTGGTCGCGTACCACAGGGCGTGGGAGCACCAATCAAGCCGGACCGCGAACTGCATCCACGCACTGCCAACATCTACTATCGTACATTATACTTCCTTGCTTCTCCAAGCTTTCTGCTATTTCTGACAATCAATTAAATTCTCATTACCGAACCTTAACTCGATGTTAAATACGATTTTTACATATAGAATTAACGTTAAAGCGAGATTGATCTGATTTCAAGTTCTTTATTTTTACAAAAGGACTCTTTACTTTACTTTCTTCTTCTTAAAGTGCCCTGTCAGGTCCTCCCGACGTTGGCGATCACTCTGGTAAACTATTCCCTATCCTGCGCTGTCCGGAATAGTTTACTTTACTTTCTCTAATTAAAAAGCTTCGTCCCTTGCTGTTGTCTATCTTGTCTGTTGCCCCTTGGTGGGTGTGTTCTGATATACTTTTCTGTTTATAATGTGTCTTTTATAAATACTGTTTTTTTTTTAAATTAATTTCTGCTCTTTCTAAAACCTGTCCTCCATCCATCCCATCCCAATTTATTCATTCTTACTTAACATCTTCCCGCCTCTCTCATACACCATCTTCTTCTTGTTTTAAAATTTAGTTTGTTATATATTTGTCCTATTGTGTATTGTGAATTAATGTGTGTTTTATATCATTTTAATGTGTTTTTATTTTTACTAATTTAAGGTGTGCTATATATAATATGTACTTCTGATTTTATTTAATAATAAAGAGATGTGAGGCCGCGCGGGAGATATATAAGGTTAAAAGAATAGATTAAATGTGGCCTGTCACCCTTTTGATTGATGACAAGAAAAGGCTAAATTAAATTAACGTAAGTCCCGGATGGACAAGGAACAGGCCTAGATAGTGCAGCGAGACTGACGCAAGGGCGTCGCTGCGTCCTATAACAGTCTCGGGTGGTGGTGGGAACCTTATATATGTTGTCTATCTTTTCCTTCCACGTTTCCCTTTTCTGTTCACTTCAATCATCCCAGTGTCCCTCTTCTGCTGCAAAATCTTGTTGACAGCCCCTAAACTTACACCACACTCCTTGGCAATATCTCTTTGAGTCATTGATGTGTTTAGTGCGCTTTTTGGCAGTTATATCCATCTTCACTAATAAAACCCAAATAATGCCTTAATTCACTCGAAACACAATAAATCTTAAAAACAACAAATGCAACGCGTCTGTAGCTTGCTATGTGTAAAGAGTAAAACAAAATGGCTGCTCCTTATTGATACATTACCTCGTACATTGACACCTCACGTTGAATGTAACGCAAATGTTAGAACACAGATATTTTGGTCTTGATTTTATACCAGGACATTATGACTGATATTGACTGACACCACGACCCGTGTTTCAAACTTTCACTTCACGTACATGGCGCTCTTTCAATTTTGAAAAATTTGAAAGAGACTTGATGAACTCACATGTTTGTGAAAAATATAATAACAATACCCTCGAAATGTCATTAGATGAATTAGTTCAAACCTACTACAATGTTTTTACTTCTCTTCTCGACAAGCATGCTCCACTTTCGACAAAAACACTCCGGGTGCGAGTGTCTAATGCATGGTTTGATGAAGAATGTCGTAGAAACAAGAGACTAATGCGTAGGTTTGAACGCATGTACCGAAACACAGGCCTAAGCTCTTCAAGAGAAGCCTGGGTGAGATCGCAGAATTCTTTTAGAGACCTGATCAAGAAGAAAAGATCGGAGTACTGGAAATGTAAAATTGAATCGGAAAAGGAAAATCCCCGACATCTATGGAATTCCGTTAAATCAGTACTCGGAAATAATCAACAAGAAAAGGCCTCTACCAAGTTATCTCCTCAGGACTTCGCCCAATTCTTTGAAGATAAAATCGCTGTGATTCGTGCAACGACTTCATCTACAACACCACCAACTTTCACGACATATGAGGGAAAACTTCTAACTAAATTTAATATCACAACACCTCAAGAAGTGATTAAACTTATCTTAAACGCACCTAATAAACAGTGTTCGCTTGATCCGATTCCGACATGGCTTCTCAAGAGATGCTGTCACCATGTTGCTCCATTTTTAGTCAATATTTTTAACAAATCTCTTCTAACAGGACAAGTCCCCTTTTTGCTCAAGAAAGCTATTGTTTCTCCCATATTAAAAAAACCTCAACTAGATTCCGAAAATCTTAGTAACTTCCGGCCCGTCTCAAATCTACCTTTCATCTCTAAAGTTCTTGAAAAAATTGTAGCCTCCCAAATTTCTAATCACCTTTCGACAAATAATATTTTGTCTAAATTACAATCCGCCTACAGACGTTTCCATTCAACGGAGACGGGATTGCTTAGAATCATGTCAGATTTAGTACTGGCAAACGAATCGGGCAAATTGGCACTGCTCTCCCTTCTGGACATGAGCGCTGCGTTTGACACAATTGATCACTCATATCTTATCCAACGATTAGCGATCACGTATGGTTTTAGAGGTAATGCCATAGACTGGCTAAATTCATATCTGTCGGATCGTTCACAAGCTGTGCAGCTAGCAGGTAAAAAATCCTCATTTACTAATATCCAATCTGGTGTGCCACAAGGCTCTGTTTTAGGACCCCTCTTATTTATCATGTTTACAAATGACGTTGCCAAAATAATAGAATCCTTTGGCCTCCTCTCACATTGCTATGCTGATGATCAGCAACTTTATTTTTTCTGCAACCCTGATGACACCAAACATCTTACGTCAACAACTGTCAACTGCATTGATGCCATATCCAGATGGATGGCATCAAACAAACTTAAACTAAATCCATCCAAAACGGAATTTCTCTGGACTTCTTCCGCAAAGCGCCAACATCTTATCGATCATTCCTCAATTTCAACAGCTGACAATGATATCGTTCCCAAAAACTCCACTAAGCTTCTTGGTGTTTATCTTGACGCAAATCTGTCTCTAAAATCCCAAATTAATAACACGGTCAGCGCTAGTTTCTTCCACCTAAGACGATTAAAATCCGTCAAAAGGAGTATTCCCCACGACACTTTCAAAACTCTTGTAAATTCCTTCGTTGTGTCACGACTTGATTATTGTAATGGAATTTATGCAAACATTCCAAAACAACAAATAAACAAACTTCAATCTGCGTTCAATGCAGCAGCAAGGCTCATTAAAGGCATTCCAAAAAGTCTCATATAACACAACATCTCAAAGAACTTCACTGGCTTAAAAGTCCAGAAAGAATCCAGTATAAACTCTGCTGGACAGTCTTCAAAGCGCTACATGGAATGGCACCAAGTTATATATCTGAACTCTGTATAACGGACAGCCTAAATTCACGGAAATCCACACTTCGCTCGGCGAACTCCTCAGCAATAGGAAGATTAGTTGAGCCGAAGCGTTGCCCCAGTACAAATTTCGGGGATCGAGCGTTCGCGGTAGCCGGTCCATCAGCTTGGAACAATCTCCCTTCACACCTTAGATGCATAAATGATCCGACAGATTTCAGATCTAAATTGAAAACCCATCTTTTTCATATTTCATACCCAATTTAAACATTTATACTTTGTTCTACTATACTTTCAAACCGATCGTTTTTAAGCGGTCACATTTAGATTTTTAAGATTTAAAACACGTCTTAATGCGCCCTTGAGGTGATTACATCACAAAAACGGCGCTTTAAAAGTTAGCATATTATTATTTATTATTATTATTATGTCATCTAACGAACAAACCGGTCGGGCGGCAGAGCAATACACGTTAGATGAGAAAAAATGCGTTTTGCTCGCCCGAGATGCAATGCGTTTTGCCTTATCGGACCGATGCGTAATAGGTTTTAATAATTTATTGGATAATAAGGAAAAAAACATTCATATTCCGAAGAGCGGTTAAAAGCATGAGAAATATGCAAGCGATTTTCATTTTTAACAACAAAAACTAACCATCACGCCGTTTGCTGTAAGGGTAGGCAGAGAGAATGGACCGCCACACTACTCTATATTCCTCCACATTCATACAGCGTGTCATACACGCACGTCATTTTTAACAATTGTATGAAAGAGCTGAAAGGGTTGGATGTAGGTGCCAAAATGAGCGTAGTGTCAGTAAGCTGTCTCTTGTATGCGGATGACGCTGTCCTACTTGCTGACAACGAACATGAACTACAAGTCCTGGTGAATTGTATGTATGAGGTATGCATGCGAAATGATCTGATGATGAATGTTAATAAGTCCAAGGTAATGAGTTTTGAAAAGGAAGAAACCACGACAGTCTGCAACATTAGCGCGAATGGTGAAAATTTGGAGCAAGTAGTTGAGTTTGTGTATTTAGGTAGTATGTTTACAAGAGATGGGAGAGTGGAGAGGGATATTGAAAGAAGGGTTGGGGCAGGCAACAAAGTGAATGGTGCACTTAAAGTTGTCATCGCAAACAAAAACCTATCCAAAAAAGCTAGAATGGCAGTGCACAATGGTGTTCTTCTACCGACCCTTATGTATGGAAGCGAAGCATGGAACTGGCAAAGTAAGGATGAAAGTAGAATAAATGCAGTAGAAATGAGATCTCTTAGACGAATGTGTGGATATTCTGTGTACGATAGTGTCGAATGAAAATATAAGAAGTGAATGCGGTGCGAATGATGGTGTCATGAACAAAATAATGAAAGGATCATTAAGATGGTTTGGACATATGGAAAGAATGAATGAAGAAAGAATGGTAAAAAAATTATATGTTAATGATGTTAATGGTACCAGAAATAGAGGAAGACCGAGGAAAACGTGGCACGATCAAATAAATCAAATATTGAATGTCGGCCATGTGAGGAGTCAGAGAAATCGACGCGCGTGCATGAATGTTGAGGAAGCGAGAGAAATATGTCAGGAAAGAAAGGTGTGGCAGTCCATTCTTTCTGCCTACCCCTTCGGGGAGACGGCGTGATGGTTAGTTAGTTAGTTAGTTAAACTAAGAAGTTAAAATCTCATTTTCAACCAAAAAATGGTTTAGTGTTTACGTTTCTCAGTCTCGAAATTTGCCTATCGTTTAACAAAAAAAAAGCCACTCGAAAATAAGTCTAAATCAGAGGTCCCTATACTTTTTATCCCGTAGACCACGTGCCGACTTTTTCTCTTTTTGTGTTGATACTCTCCTAATGTTGATTTTTTTTCTACAAATTCGTTAACTATAAGTTTGTTTTTGAAGCTGACACAGAGCTACTTACTTTGATAGGATTTACTGTAGAAACTAAATCTTTCAAATAAAGTGTGTTTAGTTTCACAATTATACATGTATTAATTAAAACGAAACAAAACGCAAATCCAACAATTTTACATGAAATAAATACGTAAAAAATCTATATTTTAATAGGAGGTAAAATCTTTTGCAATATATCGTACATATAATTAGGGAATTTATAATTAATACGAATGAAAACGTCTGTTGTCGAGAAGTTTTGTTATATTTTATGTGAATGACATGTTTCCCCTGTCCAAATCGTAATTATTATTTAATATGAAGTTTTACATCATAATTTCTTATACTTTCGCCATAACTTTGTGTCGAAGATGTTTAATGTTTCTTTTTCTTATATACTTGGTATGTAGCACTCTATTAAAAAAAAAATTAAATACCAAACATGTTTCAGACTAACAAGCCCTTCATCGGTGATATTATATAAATAAAAGTATTTAAAATATTATGTATATTTTTTTAATATTTACGCATAATAATATCACGGATGAAGGGCTTGTTAGTCCGAAACATGTTTCGTATTTAATTTTTATTTTTTATTTTTATTTTTTTAATTTTTTTATTTTTTATTTTTATTTTTATTTTTGTGAGTGTTGTATACTAAGTAAATATATTTTTTTAACATTTTACATCATAGTTCAAGGAACAATAAATAGGGAATTTATAGCTAATACTCGAAATATCTGTACAGATTTACCACACATCCGTCTAAAATATTTCATTTCTACTCTTCTTTTGCCAGTTCCATGCTTCACTCCCATACGGTGATAATAATAATTTTCGTCCGATCGATCGAAATAGTCTCAGAAATTATGACAAGCAGTTTCAGAGATTTGGAGACCTCGTTTTGTAATATGAATGTTCTGTGACGTAGTTACCGTCGAATTTGTTTATCTTCCTCCCGTCTCTCGAATTCGATTGCGTCAATAAATAATAGCGCAATCCGTATCGCGATCATATTCCCGATGCGTCACCCTCGGACTCGGGTGGCCATTCTCCGATTTCTACCGGCGCTCCTCGCACACCGCAACGCAATCTACGCTGATGACGATCGCACTTTCGATTCCTGCTCCTCATTATGGAATTTGCTAGTAATCTTCAAACGTAAACCACTCTCTCGAAAATACCTGACGCACCGGACACCCTGATTTATTTTTAATTGGAATATATTTTAACCCGTGTTTTTTTTAACTCAACAAAATAAAGAGGAATTCAATCGGTCTGTCTATCAGTTAATTTCTTTAACACATTTGTCAAAATAAATGGGAAGTTCAAAATTTTCTTTTTCTTTTCACATAAAGTTATCGATTTTTATTTTTAAATTACACATATATCTCTGTCTGACATTAAAAGGTTGACGAGCAACTTGAAAGTGACGACGTCACAGAATATTTAGAATCTTAATTACTCCGTCGGTATTACAGTTACGTCGATATTATCGTTCGGTATTTGGGAAATAATTTAATTATTTATTTATTTTATACGCAACCGTACCGGTACGGTCATACCACAAGAAAGGTTAATATGTAATGTATATTTTTTAAATTACCTTTTTATGGTATTATATTTCTGCATCGTAATTTTTTTACATATTTTAAATATGATTTTTTTCGTATCCTAATCACAAAGTGTATATTTTTAGTGATGTCAAATCTTTTTTGTATTAAAAAAATCACATTTTGACTTTATAAATGTATTACTGTTAAAATTATCTTTTTGTATTAAAAAATCACATTTTGACTTTATAAATGTATTACTGTTAAAATTGAAAAGACTGTTATAATAGCACAATTTCTTTTTACTCACGGAGAGTGTCGCAACAGCTGTTTCGCCAACCGATGTTGGCATCACTCCTGAGTTTATTGTAACACCTGATGATGCCAACATCGGTTGGCGAAACAGCTGTCGCGACCCTCTTAGTGAGTAAAAAGAAATTTTGATATTATAAGAGTGTTTTAAATTTTAACAGTAATAATGTTGAAGTATCGTAGTGCTTCGGCCAAAACAATGGACTATTTAAAAAAAATATTTTAGAAATTAAAACTAAAGAATTTCTGATTCGCGGTCTTCCAATTAACCATCCTTCCTGACCTCATCCTCCCATCTCAACCTGGGTCTTCCCTATTATTATTTAGGGACCCTCTGTACATCCCCAGTCCATCTCAATCTTAGTTGTCTCATGTGTGCTGAGATGCTTGGGGCCTTGAATATGCTGTACAGTTCTTCATTTTTATCTTCTCTCATGGGTCCACAGTCTCTTGGTGGGGAAAAATCCTTCATCTTATTGATATTTTATTTTATGTTTAAATTGTGTCTGTATAAGGATTGAAATTTAACGTGTGTATTAAATTTGTTACAGATGGTTTGGACAAGAACGGGATCACAATGTACTCGTTATGGATCTCCTGGGACCCAGTTTAGAAGACTTGTTCAACTTTTGTTCTAGACGGTTTTCTATAAAAACAGTTCTCATGTTAGTTGGTGAGTACACTCTCTTCTCTAATTACTATCTATAGTGTTAAAATTACAATTTATGACTAAACTCCAAATGACCTCTTCCACAACTCAGCAATTTAATTTCATCGTATTTTATGTAATAAATGACTTGATTGATTAACTTTTAATTTTGGTACCATTTAATAATGCCTTAGAAAGGCGAAACGTGTCATTACCACTAATTATATGCTTTACTACCATGCATATGGGTCGGCACAAGAACGCCGTTGTGCACTGCCGTCTTACCTTTTTTTGATAGGTTTTTGTTTGCCATAACAACTTTGTTGCCTGCTCCTACCCTTCTTTCAGTATCCCTCTCCACTCTCCCATCCTTTGTAAACTTATTTTTCATCACATCGTTTCTTCAGAGGAATTGGCCTCCTGTCGACTCCCAGCTGTCGATCCATCTCTTTGGTGGTCTGCCCGGGGGTCATCTACCTTGGGGTTGACTGTGCAACACAATGAGAGGGAGTCTGGATGTATCCATTCTTCTCACGTGTGCATACCAGTATCTTATCATTTTCCTCTCCCACCTAACGACATCCTCGATCTTGCATATTTCCCTTATCCTTTCTAAGTATAGCGCATAGTGTCTACATTTCCGATGCTCTGACCGCGATTTTTGTGATTGTGATATCCGCCCTGCAATTCAATCCCACGTGTCATGATCAGTCGCCTTTGTAAACATCTTCTTCAGTCTGTTGTGGCCGTCCACTCCTGGATGTAGGCCTCCTCTTATATTTTCCACTCCCTTCTATCTTAAGCGATTCGCATAATCACACACTTTTCTGGATATTATTACGCCAACGCAACTGTGGGCACTCCACTCCACCCTTTGCCGTTCTCGAGTACCACCACCACACACCCTAACCTAACCTAACCACGAGCGACATGTCCCGCCCAACACCACTTAAGGGCTGCGGCCAACTTGATGACGTCGGAGACTTTGGTCCTGACTCGTATGTCCTCATTCCCTGCAAGCTAATCATCATCACCGGCTGTCCCTCGTGTCCGAGGAAGACTGTCCTTCACGGTTGTGGGTCTGCATGTGACTGAAGAGCCCGATCCTGGACCCACAAATTCTGAGGCATCCGGGGCAGGGGAAGGCGCTTGTAATGGAGCCGTCACTGTCTCCCAGTGGTCTCTCCTTTCTCCTCCTCCTCTTTGCGACATCGTCTCTGCGCTGTGCTTCAAAATCTTGCGTGCCTTTATGTACTGTTGTTCTCCACCTAGGTCTGTCTTCTGCAGTCTTTTCCCAGCAGTCGCAGTCGATGCCAGTCTTTTGTAGGTTCTGTCCTGCAAGCTAATACGCAACATGTAAACATACTTACTAAATTAACAAATTCATCCACTTGTTCCAGCTTTTTATTAATTGAAAGTTAATTGACCGTTCACAGACCAGATGGTAGGGCGCGTCGAGTACCTGCACTGCAAGAGCTTTATCCACCGGGACATAAAGCCGGACAACTTCCTGATGGGCATCGGCCGCCACTGCAACAAGCTCTACCTCATCGACTTTGGTCTGGCCAAGAAGTATCGGGACACGCGCACCCGCATGCACATCAACTACAGAGAGGACAAGAGCCTCACGGGGACGGCGCGCTATGCCTCCATCAACGCGCACCTCGGCATAGAACAGTCAAGAAGAGACGACATGGAATCTCTCGGATATGTACTCATGTACTTCAATAGGTCCGTATTCAATCAAATCTTATATATATTATAACACTTAATCTTAATAGATGGCGGTAGTGTAGATTGAACAAAAATATGTGAAGTGTTCCTCAACATATTAGCTTATATACATCTTTCAAAAATTTGTCAGACGTGGTGGTTGTAAGAAGGGCGGAATGGGGATGTTTTATTACATAAAGCAATCGTTTAACCCAACCAATGACAGGTCACAAGTCCTGTAAACGCCTCAACTGCCATATTCTGTTTCCAAAAAACAATTTACATCTTCGTCTCTATTGAGGTAAAATTAATCCTTTGATCAAAACTGTTTATTTTCTCAAAAGGCATTGTGACTAACTAACTAACCATCACACCGTCTCCTTGAAGGGGTAGGCAGAAATAATGGACTGCCACACATTTCTTTTCTATCTTACTTCTTTCGCTTCCTCAACATTCATACATCGTGTCATGCACGCACGTTGATTTCTCCAACTCCTCACGTGGCCGACATTCAATATTTGATTTATTTGATCTACATCCGAATAGCCTTTAATACAGGAGTACTTTGAAGCGCCTCTGTATTTGTCCCAAACTATTGTCTGTGACAACGGAATCATAGATTATTTCACTTGCCACTGTGTAGAACCAATCCATGTAAGGTGATGCCAATGGGTAGGGCAATAATTCTTCTAAAGCGCATCTCTTCAGGTGTGGACTTTTTTCACGATAGTGAGGCTACCCTTAGAAAGCACCAGTCTCTCGCGTATTAAATTGCTATTTGTTCTTCTTGGTTTCATTTTTTTTTCCTTATTATTCTTAATTTCTATTTACTTATTAATATTCAATTTATTAAGTATACTATTTTTTTCTGTGTATAGTTATAAATGATTTAGACCTACCTGTATGTTTATGAAAAAAATTCAAAAATATCTAAAGAAATGGGTTATGAGAAACCCGTGTCTTCAAAGCTACAGAAAAATGGTCTTCAAAATTCCCAGAATTAATGCTGTGGGATAGAGCCACCTATAGCTACCATACCTCCTTATGTGGAGATACATCAGAACTGTTCTCTTATCCCTCTCCATCATGAGGGAATATCTCAACCCGTGCTGGCTCCATTGCTTTATTTTAATATTTTCTTTATCTAATGAAAATCAATTATGTTTCAGAGGCACTTTACCTTGGCAAGGACTTCGTGCTGCAACAAAACGACAAAAGTACGAGAGGATCAGTGAAAAGAAAATGTCCACGCCAGTAGAAGTACTTTGCAGGGTGAGTTCACTTGAATATTGGCACTAACATATTGGTGTGATTCTGAAAATTTCCTGCATAAAATATTTCTGTGCTCATTATGACACATATTACCAATCAAACAATCTTATATGACTTGTTTTTTCTAATTTCTTTGATTAACCCCTATAGTGCTGCTTGAAAATTGTTCAAACTGTGGCAAACTACATTTGCAGTTCATATTCTAACTAACTAACTAACCATCATGCCGTCTCTCCGAAAGGGTAGGCAGAAAGAATGGCCTGTCACACTTTAACCGATGCGGCACTCCATCCTTCTCTTTTCGCCCCGCGGGAGACGCGGTGTGATGGGTTGTGAACCTCATCGCCACCAATAGGCAACTCCCACGCACACTTCGATCGTCCAACATCCACAAAATAAATCTAAAACAAAACATATAAAATGCAATGATATAAAATAAAATAACAAAATAAAAATATTTTATTTTGTTATTACTGCAAATAAAGCCAGTCACATAATGAGAGTTAAAATATTTGTATGTGGTGTTCCATCGATATTCCAATCTTTGTAAAATTAATATTCTGTTTTTTTTTACAGGGAGTACCCGCCGAATTTGCAATGTATTTAAATTACACCCGAGGATTGCATTTTGAGGAAGCACCTGATTACATGTATCTTAGACAAGTGAGTTTTTACCCTTTCATTTATTTACCCAAATATTAACCCCGCTGTATTCCACCATTATCATTTAACCCTTTACCGGCCAAGTCAAAATATTACATCATTACAAAAAAGCGAAAGTAGCAGGATTAAGGGAATATTCCACCGAGACTACTCTATCAATAGTTCAATATTATCTAACTCAGATCGTGTGCAAGATCTGAGTCACAACTCACTTTTGTAAATCACACTGATGACTAAGGCTCTGAATTGAATCATTCCTGTGCCAAGCTTTCAAAAAGATGACGTTTTTTCTTTTCATTTGGAGATCAATAGACCCCCTTTAACCCTAGTTTTTCGAGAATATAAAAACATATTTCAGAGTTTAGCAAATATTTAAGAATATTTCAGGGTTTTCGGAGTGATGACAATTAAGTGGCATATTATTGCTTTGCCCATATTGTATTAAGTCTCTCTTCAAACTTAAATGATGATAGAATTGACAAGCAAAAAGCTAAAAAATAATTGTCATGAGTGTATATATATGTGTGTCGCATCAGCTGTATGTATAGGTGTATGTAATAACCCGATACACAGTCAGATAGCATTTGGCCCCATGCTTGGGGCTCATTTGTTATTTCTTCAATATTCCCAAATTATGCCAAAATCTGGACCCTGTATATGTATTAAAGAAACCGCCGTTACAACATAGAAGCAGATATAGGAGGCCTACACCCAAGAGTGGACGGAAACAGACTGATGATGATGGTATACATTTCAGCAAAATTGTAATAATTGTTTCCAGAGTGTTTACATGTTCTAATATTGCGTTTTGCAGCTGTTCCGTATCCTGTTCCGTACGCTGAACCACCAATACGACTACAACTTCGACTGGACGCTCCTCCGGCAGAACATGGATGATCCAGCTGGAGCCTCGCAGTTCTCGTTGGCGCCCACCGCCTCCAGCCAGCCAGCCCCACTCAACACCCAGCCCCCAGCCAAGTCCGGTGAGTAAGTCCTCCCGCATTCCTCCTTCTTCCCGAGGGCCAGAGACTGTGTGAGTATCCTTATAACCAACAGCTAGATGCCAGTAGTTACGTCATATTGTAATACTATAGGAACTTTTATTTACCTTTCCCTTACGGTACTAAAATAAAAACGTGCGTTCCGGTCTAGGGTACTCAGTACGCGTTAAAAAATTTGCGATTTTAAATCGGAAAAATAGGAACATTCATAGCTAATCCCCTTATATAATTATAATTGAAGTCAAAATTTATAACAATGGAGATTTAATTGCTAAAAACATTTAAAAAATCATCTGGCAACGCTCACAGAAAGGGCATAGACCCGCTCTGGTTGAAAGCCCGAAAACGACTGCCGCGGCGCGGCAAGTGAGAACATTGAGCTAGAACATATGCAAGAGTGAGATGCGAATATAGTGGCACGCACTCAGCGCTACGAATTTCGTTTCCGATTTCACAAAATATCTCGAATGTACCCGATTTATTCTGATTATTATTAATATTATTTTTTAAATCAATGCGTTAATATATTATGGAGGAATACCTAAAATCTTAACCTTGTATTTATTATATTTATAGAGATATTGATGGTTATTAGAAGCAACGTGTAGAAGATAACCATCACAGGGAAGGGAGGGTTAGGGACGCTTGAAGTTTATTAGGTCATAGCGGCCATGTTGTTGTGGGAACATGTCGGGCCATTGAATACACGGTCAGATAGCATAAGGTCCCATGCTAAGGGCTCATTTGTAATTTCTCCAATATTCCCAGATTACCCCAAAATTTGGACTACCAGCGACATCTATTGTATACAAAATGAAATAATTTATCGGCTAGTTACAAGTTTTACACACTGAAAATATAACTTTTCATAAATGTCATTAATATCTTACTACTCAAGAGGTTTATGCAACATATGTTGAATTGTTTATTATTACTAGAAATAGTATTACTGAAATATTCACGGAAGTAAATATTCGTCACCTGAGAGTAAGAAGGTTCCAACTGTCAAAAGTAAAAAGCTGAGAAAAATGAAGTCAAAGTTTTGTTGGTTTCGGGTGTGTATCTTAGAATAAAGGGGTTCCATCCGAAGCAAATAAAACTCTTTTACCGAGAAACGTGTAAATTTTCTCTGGCGACAGTTGGAATAATAAAGTTGTAAGTGTAAATGAATCCTTCTTTATTGAATCGTATGTTTTGAATGATCAGATGGAACTTGATTCTTTTCGTAACATCAAAATGACGATACTACAACATGTTTTTTTTAATTGTACGTATAGATAAGGTTAGTAAGAACCCTTTTCACGAAACAAATGTGAAATTTTGTTAATTGGAACCTTCTTACTCTCACGTGACGTATTGTCAACCATTTAACTCAGTTCACCGTATAATCGTCATCAGTTACAAGTTGTAACTTTTAATGTAAATAGTTTATTTTAATTCGCATTAAAATTTCAAAATGAACAATACCCAATTGTTCTTCTTTTGTTTTCTAAACTACTGTCATACAACAATAACCAAAACAGAATACAAAGAAGTATTCCTCTCTCGCTCTCTTGTATTCAAAATATACCAAATATATATTTTGCCTATTAATATTTTGATAAACTGGGACAATCCATACATACTGCGAATGTAGCCAGCCAAACAATAGGGGTGAAACTATTATTATTATTTAATTAATATAAATGAAAATGTCTGTCTTCTAGGAGTTTTATTAAGTTTTTTTTAATGGAATGACATGTTTCGCCCTTCTAAAGCATTATCAAATGTTTGATAATTAACCTATTGCACCATTAATAATGAGACATCATTTGTTCATGCAACAAAGTAATTAATTTTGACCCCTTTTATTATTACAATAACATTAAGATTAAATTACACACAAAATAATAATGGTAAAACAAAAGAATATTTTTTTTGTTTATAAGCTGGATCATTATGGCTCATCCCCGGGTAGTTTAGGAAGGGTGTAATAGGCTTTAAAGCATTCTGGTATGTGGAGAGCCACCAAACATTTCTCGCATTCCCATTGATATTCGCTCTTCTTTTTCTTCAAGGAACACATTTTGCATAATCTCGATGGGTTTTGTTTGACTGGATTTGGTGGAATTTTCCTAGGAAATTGTGCCCATTGAAATTCTTGTAGCCGCAAAGGGCATACTTTTCCTGAAACTCTTCCACGGCGCTCGTATGATAGCAGGGTAATGTGTTCAAAAATTCTCTCGGCTACATCAATCCTATAGTCACCGTATGAAACTCTCTTTACGCAACGCATATGTATTGAATAATGCCATGTCTGCCAAGTAAAAAAATATCTTCTTGTAACCCTAGGAGTGTCTCCGCATAATTGGAAAGGAAGCGAAATTTGAACGCTGCAAAACATTGTTCGAAAACGTAAAATCACTAGAATTACTAATATATTCATCAACTTCATTCTCACTGCCACTTACCAAAAATATTGGCTGTATTTCATCCTAATTTGGTGTAATATTATAAGCACGCCGAGTTTGTTTACGGGCGCGTTCTGTTATTTTGTAGGTATTGACAGATTGCACGTTTAATAGAACACTGGCTTAACTCAAAAAAGCAAGTTGTGCTCAATCTGACATGAGTCGGTGTTTTAACAAAAACAGTCGAAAAACACGTACGAATGGATAGCGTTAACATTGTGAACGATTATCGTACGTATGAATGGATAGCGTTAACATTGTGAAAAATAGATGGATAGTGTTAACACAAGCCTCCGTCTAATGTTAATTCAATTATGACCTAAACCATAATCGGTCAGTTTACTATTAAGCGTGCGAGATGTTAAAATATTGTAATATTTTGAAATAAATAATGGGAAATCAACTGTGATTATTATATTTTATTATGAAATTAATGCCTGAAATATATTGATACCATTTATAAGAATAAAATTATTTTCATTCAGCTTTTATGTAAAAAAAAATAACCTCAAAAACAAACCGGCGAATCGCCAGCTTCGTGAATCAGCGACAAAGTGACCTTGGCCGGCGATTGTGTTGCAATGGGTTGAGGGTGAAACTTGTCATTCCATAAAAAACTTGATAAAACTCCTGGGTTGAGGGTGAAACTTGTCATTCCATAAAAAACTTGATAAAACTCCTAGAAGACAGACGTTTTCATTTATATTAATGATTTAATATGGAGTTTTACATCATTGTTCAAGAAACAATAAATAACATTAATATTATTGTCATCTTTGGAATTTTCTCATTCATAAACTCGGATTATGTTCGTTTCATTTATCCTGTGAATGCATCTCAGCAGAAAAATATATGGTATATCTTATTCCTATCGATTACTTACACCTTGCGGTAAAAAGGCCTTAGAAAAGTTCATCCGTCTCCTGTTTTCATCTTGCACCTACCACTTATTGTCACTTCTTGCAGTGCACAATGATGTTTTTCTACCGACCCTTGTATATGGAAGTGAAGCATGGAACTAGAATTCATGTGATGGAAACAAGATTTCTCAGACATATGTGTGGTGTGAATGAAAGCACTATGAACAAAATAATGAAAATAAGATGGTTTAGACATGAAATGAATTAACAAAAAAGAAATAAAGATTTAAAAGTATGTTATCTATATTAATATAGCAACAATTAGAGAATGACCGAGGAAAACATGACACAACCAAATCAATCTTCGGCTAAGTGAGAAATCAATGTGCGTGTATGAATCTTTCTGCGTTGGTGTGATTGTTTATTAGTAAGAAGTTAGATTAGTTAATTATGCGTATAATTAGTTAATATATACGCGCTTTCGAGTAAATCTACAAGACATGCGTACGTCCTATAATGACATATGGAATAGAAACGAGAGCTGACACCATCAGAACAAAAAGTCTCCTAAGAACCACAGAACTTTAGACTCTCCGATCCGTTGCGGGAACGACACTCCGAGACAGAATAAGATTTTCTGAAATAAGAAAGGTCTGCAATGTAGAAGATGTCGTGCGATGGGGAAGACTGAGAAGACACTACTGGAGAGATGTGGAAAGAGCATGTTCTGAAAGAGTGATAAATATAGCCGCAAATAAAGTACCAACAGGAAATCGACCTTCAGGAAGACCACCTAAAAGTTGGCGAGACAGTTGGACATCTGTATCCCAGGAAAAGGCTCCGAGAAATAACAGGACACAGTCCTAAATAAAGCAGAAGAAGAAGAAGTTAATTATGTAAATGGAATGATAAATAGGGGTCTTCCTCTATTTATCGTTCCACGGAAAACGAGGCAAACTCCACGGAAAACGGGGCAAGATCAAATATTAAATGTTTGATATGTGAGGAGTAGAAGAAATCGACGTGCATGCATGACACAATGTATAAATGTTGATAATCGAGAGAAGTATGTCAGGAGAAAAGGTTGTGGCGGTCCGTTCTTTCTGCCTACGGTGACCCTTTGGCAAGGACGGCATGATGGTTAGTTTGTATTAATAGCAATGGGTTCAGATAAGATTTTCCAAAAAGGATTATTTTATTTAATATTTTGGTAATTTATCATTTTAATTATGATGAATATATTCAGTGTTCCCAGTTTTGACAACGATCTCTAAGACGAATGTGTGGCAAATCTGTATATGTATGAGTGACAAATGCAAGTATAAGAAGTGAATGTGGTGCAAATGAAAGTGTTTTGAACAAAATAAGGAAAGGGTCATTAAGATGGTTTGGACACATGGAATGAATGGGTGAAAACAGAATGGTAAAGAAGGTATATGTAAACGGCGTAAACGGAGCTAGAAATAGAGGAAGGCCGAGGAAAACGTGGCACGATCAAATCAATCAAATATTGTATGTCGGTCACGTGAGGAGTCTGAGAAATCGACATGCGTGCATGACAAGATGTATGAATGTAGAGGAAGCGAGAGAAGTATGTCAGGACAGAACAGTGTGGCGTTCCATTCTCTCTGCCTACCCCTCCGGAGAGACGGCGTGATGATTAGTTAGTTAGTTAGACAACGATCTCTCCTCACTTTAGCCAATTGGTCTGTTAGAATATTCGGATCCGGTGGTTCATATTGTCCCGATTAGCCTCCTGCTTTAGTTACAATTGAGCAAGTAACTTTGGTATTTTACAGATAGTCACGGGATGGATCCCATATGAATGAAGAAAGTATGAATGAAGTAAGTATCTACTCTCCATGTTACATGTCATTCTGCCGGGTATGTATTTACCACATACTTTTTCTAAATTTCGCCTTCAAAGCTATAAAATATATTTTTATGGCCGAAACTAACAAAATACAGTGAAACACCTATTTTACGTTTTTTAACCCATTCATCGCCACATGTTTGTAGAAATAGCGCGCCGGTACGCCACGTATTTTCTCCCAAACTATCGAAAAATATCGATCCTTTTTAGTTTGTTAATATTTTAAAATATTCATAGATGTCGTTGTGAGAAAATCGGAATTAATTTTGAAATACATCTTTCGAATATTGCGAAGCGCGCACAGCTGCGCTTATGGCGATCGTCTACGTAGAGCGCACATGTGTGCTTACGGCGATTGTCGGGTTAAGGGACAGAATTTTTTTTTGGGAAAATATAAACAAAACAAACAAACAAACCATCACGCCGTTTCTCCGCAGGGGTAGGCAGAGAGAATGGACCGCCACACTACTCTATCCTGGCAAACCTCTCTAGCTTCCTCCGTATTCATACAACTAGCCATACACGCACGTCGATTCCTCTGACATCTAACATAACGAACCTTTATAATTTTATTAATTTGGTTATGCGATGTTTTCCTCGGTCTGCATCGACTCTGTACTCCATTTAAATCATTAATGTATACTTTCTTAACCATTCTTTCTCCATCCATAATGGGGGATATTGAAAAAAACAAAAATATATATTTTTTAAATCACATAGATTAGTTTGCGAAACGCCTGAACCAAAACGAAACGGATGTAAAAAGAAAACGAATAAAACAAAAAATTTTAAATCCGTAAATGATGATCGCGAATAATGTCAAAAAGAACGAAGCGTTACAAATCGAGTTGAAAACCAAATGACAGAAGGACCGATGTTATAGCATTTAACCGGCGAAAATTAAAAGATGTCAGTCGGTCAGCCGACCAATCACGGCCGATATAATGTGTCTACTGTGCCGACTCGTTGTCAAGCGCGCGTAACTCGCATATTTTGAATATTTTCGACATAAATTGTGGGGGGGAAAACATAAAAGCGGGTAAAAAAATTATTAAATTTTATTGGGACTGAAATAATTAAACGCAATTGGCGGGAAAATGTTAAATTTTGGCGTGTAAAATCTGGGTTTCACTGCATCTTTCTCTTTGTTTGAAATCTTCGAGTTTTCTTTTTGTTTGGAAGCTATATCTCTTCTATTGGATCTGTATTTAAAGCCTCTATTGGCAGTATGTAAGAATGGTGACCGCGGGCTGAAGTTTGATTCTTATTTTTAATAAAAAGCTTATTTGTATAGTGCTTGATAAACCTCAGCAACACATTGTATGAGGGTGTTTTAGAACACTAGTGAATTAACTAATTTTCCAAGTACAAGTGAAATGAGAGATTTTGATATTTTTTATGTGTCATTTTTTTTCACATAAAGAATATGAAAAAATTGTTGCATTTGTATTCCATTATGCTAAAAGAAATAACATTAAACATTTCTAAATATTGTTACTCGAATCAATGACCGTAAACTCCATATTAAATAATTAATATGAAAGGAAAAGTGTATTTTCTAGAAGTTTTATTATAATTTATGGAAATGACATGTTTCGCCTTTCTAAGGCATTATCAAATGTGACATTTAATATTGCCTCAGGAAGGCAAAAGATGTCATTCCCATGAATATTAACCTTTTCCATGCGTTAATTTTCTCCGTTTTATATGTTTATAAAAACATAAAATTTCATACAAAAACATACCGTATCTTTCGAATGCGGTCGCGCCATTCACTCAGCGTGTGTGTTCCAAATATTACATTGCAGTAAAATAGGCACTAAGGCTAAACTAAACCATTCATTAACATTTACTCGGCGCGAGTAAGCGCAGATAGCAAATTAGTACTAATGCTGTCTGTTGACAAAATTGTAAACTATGGCACTCGAAGGCGCGCACTTGATTATCAATGTTTTTTTTATGAAATACAATTTTATTTTTGAGAACTTCTTATAGATATCAGCATCGTGATAGTTCTATGAATGTCCAAGTGAGCAGTAAATACATTTTTGACAAAAGAGCGCTGTAATATCAGCAGTCAAAGTTCCCGTATCAAGTATTGATACGGCCGCGTGTGAGTATGGACTTTTTGCGGTATCAACAGTTGATACGTTAGCGTGCAAAGAGTTAATAAAACTTCTAGAAAACAGACATTTTCATTTGTATTAACTTTTGTACTTTATAGTAAAAATATATTTATATAAAATAATGTGTACATAGCGGTTTTGGCAGCTCACAGCATAATAAAGGAATTTTATACTAATATTTTGACATGAAATTTCAAATCATATCATTATTTTTTACTAGTACATTTTATAACATGTCCCGCTCATAATTTGCAGAGAGGGCGTTTTATGTTTTTAAAACATCTAGTCAAAGAAATCATGAGATTCAACTTGTTCTTTAAATATAAACGAAACACACGTAATTTGAAATCAAGTAATGGTGTTATTATAGAAGGTGTTAAACGAAAGATATTGAAAGAGCACCCTGTACCCTCCTAGACACGTGAGTGGCATACCTCTCCTTACCTGTTCCTTTTGTTCCCCAGTGAACGCGTCGGCCATCAAGTCGGATTGCGTGGTGTCGGCAGTGGCACACCCCAACTCCCCGACTCGCCTCTTCCCCCTACCCTCTCGCCGCTCCTGCAGCCAACTCAAATCCAAGAAGATATCCTAGACTCCCTCCTTCCTTGATCTTGAATGTACATAGTCGAAACCATCCGACATTTTATATATTTTTTTTATATTAACCCTTATAGTACGTGCAGCTGGCTACATTTGCAGTTTAAAAAAAAATTGATTCCAATTGACGAGACCAAATTTATCAAATACTAAAAGGCGGCCACTGTTAAAACAAACTACGGCCCGCCAGTGTCGTCAATCCGGCCCGCGACAGCTAATGACCAGTTTCATCAATTAGGCCCATGACAGCTAATGGCTTCTTGTTATTGTGATAAGTACTCGGCGAATAGTCTAGGAATCACAGATTTGATCTAGAGGAAACTCAAGAGGTATGTCAGGACAGAGCAATATGATGGTCCATCCTCTGCCTACCGAAAACTACATTGATAATTGTATCTCTGCCTGAAACGGCGTTAGTTTAAACTACATTAACAAAAATGGATGCCATTCACAATGGAGTGTAAGTTCCAACCCTTATGTATGGAAACGAAACACGGAACTGGCAGAAGTATGAGAGCAGAATTAATGGATTAGAGATCCCTTGGGCATGTGTGTGATAAAATGATGTATGACAGAATTTAAAATGCTGATATCGGGAAATAATGTAGAGCAGAAGAAAGTATTACGATCAAAATTATGATTTAGGATGGTTTAGAAAGTATACGTTAACAATGCGAATGGAATATGGAGTCGAGGTAGACCGAGAAAAACTTGCCATGTTAGAATTCGCTGTATGAATGCGGAGAAAACTAGATAGGTATGTCAGAATAGAGTAGTGTAGCGATCCATTTTCTCTGCATACCCTCAAACTACATTTTCAACTCATTTCAACCCATTTTTACTTTAGACCATTTCTACTAAATTGTACACAATAAATATTATAATGAACTAACACTGTCTGTATGAGCTGCAAATATAGTCAACTGCAGTTCGAGACCTAATTTTTTTACTGCAAATGAAGCCAAATGGTGGTGCAAATGGTGGTTAGTCAGCTTTTTTTTTTCTTATATATAATTTTATTTAAATAGGAAACAAAATCATTGTGATTTAATGAATATTTAAAATTAATTAAGTCCATATTTTTTAACTGCGTTGTCTAAACTCTAATCATTTCAGAGAACTTTATTTTTAATATTTGGCAGAGCATTTTAGAATATACCCGTTTTTCCAAATTAATTATATGCAAACATTTGATTATTTGGGTTTGAATTATTAAATAAAATATTGTTTCTTCTATTCGCCATATTGCGGATTCATTGAACAATGTTTATAACTATGTAAACACAAAGTTTATTTAAAAAAAATTATATTAAAATACAAACATGTTTCCAGCACAGAATCATCAGTGTTTTGTTAGTTTTTGTATATACAAAATAAATATTTAAACCATTATTTTTATGGATGTGGTTAGTCAAATAAAATCATTTTAATATCTATCAAAACTGACCACATCCATGAAAATTTTCTTTCCTTCTTCCTGTTCTTCTTTTAGACCTTTGGTCTTTTTTTTTTATGGCCAAGCCATAGAGGGCTTCCTACGCTTACCCGAAGCTGTTATAGGCGCAGCGGCGCCTTTCGTCAGCTTCACTTGTGCACTCCCTAGGCCCGTCCCCCGTCCATGCGGGACTTACGTTAAACGTTGTGTTTTTTTTTTATTTTTTATTAACGTAAGACCTTTGGTCTGTTTCCGTAATCAGGCTTGCCTCTCTTGGGAGGTCGAATCTCAGCTATCCCTCCATCTCTTTGGCGGTCTTCCGGGGGACGGTAGCCAACAGGAATCTGATGCGCCACAACAGTATCTTCTGCGTTATCTGCCCCATCTCACGACATCTTCCACCTTGCAGATTTCACGGATAGCCGTGTTCCTCACCCTATCTCAAAGAGTCATTCCTGCTATCATCCTCAGTGTCCGCATCTCTTCCGACTGCACTTTAGCCTTTGTTCTTGTGGTATTCGCTCTGGTCTCAATGCTATAATGTCATTATAGGCCTTACGCAGGTTTTGTTTATTCTGACCTTACTGTCAGTTCTCATATTGTACTTGTTCTTCCATATAATCTTTGAACAACCTGATACCGCCGAAGCCTTGTTGACTTGTCCCATTATTTCACTCACAAGATCATTTTGACTGAGCAGAAAAAAAAATGTATATACAAAAACTTTGTATTTTATTTTATTTAACCCTTTCCGGTCCACAAAAAAAAAGTTCCATCAGGTCCACAATAAATTTACAGAATTACAGTAAAGAATACATCCATAAAACTTTATTTAAATTTTAAAAATGTATTTATTATGAATGTATGGAATAATGCTATAACTATTACATTTTATACACAAATAGTTCGAAATTCACTGTTCACTTCCTTCATATATTCTTCATCACTACTTTCAAACTCGTTGTCAATGCGTTTTTTTGTAAGTCTAGTCATTTTGAGCGGTTGGAATTTTTAGAATAATAGTAAGTATCGGTAATAATAATTATCAAGTCGTTTGCATGTGCACAGGTCGAGTGTAACTGATAAGCCGACGGCCGGGCATCCGAGTGGCACGTACCGAGCCAGCCCCTAAAACAAAACTTTTGTATTCTCAGGTAGAAAGGTACACATTCTTATGTTCATAAAAACATCGAATCCTCGTCCAAGTATACCGCTACACTAAATACGAGCGAAAAAAAAAATATGTTTGCTTGTATTTTGACACTAAACTGATAAAGAAGAAAAATGTCGAATGACATTAGACATAGTACCGAAAAAGGTTAATAAAATTAGTATTGTTTTTAAAGTTATAAACATTGTTCATGAAATCGTTGAGCTGAAATATTTCATCTTTGTCATTGGGAGGATTCAATCTCTTTGTCTTTGGTGGAGATTCGTCGAGATAAACAACGTCAAATCTTGTCAGACATTTGTTGAGATGAAAATGCAAAAAATCATTATGGCTATGAATCCCACCTTTGAGAAAGTACCACAAGTTTTTTTTTTTTTTTATTATTACTAAAATGGTATTACTATTGTTATTTTGTAAATGATCATATTTCAGCAACCAGGAGACAGTGTTTCTCAATCAGCGTGTCCGTAGATTTTGTCCTTAATTTTTTTTTTCACAAGTAAATTGTTTATTGTACTATAATGATATTTTTGCCACATTCGAATGGCTTGATATGGTTGTTAGTATAAATAATTGTGATAACATTTCAAATGTATAATCGTAGTTTCCCTATAACATTTAACTGATTAAAAAATATATATAATTTATTTAATTGTAATATGAAATCTTAAATATTCTAATAATAAATTAATGTTGTATAAATAAATGTTTTTTTTTTGTGCATAAATTAGTATTGATTATTATTTGATTATAATAGGGTCCCTATTTTCTTATTTAATTATTTATCTATATAACATATTTCAAATATATTTTATTTCTTAAAAGTTGGTTCTATTATTCTTAATTTAATTATTTTTAATGTCTGACGTGGAAATGTGTTTTAAACTCTTTCAGACCTAGATAAATCGAATTATTGTTTTATAATTTAACCCTGTTATGCGGGTGACTACATCGGCAGCTCATATATGAATTTATTTATTGTCAGTACACAAAGCATCTAATGTACAGTAGTGATAAGTAATGAAAAATGTATATTAAAACAAGATTAGATGCCTCAGTTAGATGTGCACACCAAGTTCGTAACACCGGCAATTAGCTGTCTTGTACCAGAATGTATGGATCTTTCAAACACCTTTTGCTTTAGTTCTTACTACTTAATTGCGTGCAATATTATGATGAACTGCAAATGTAGTCAGTCCCAATTTTTAAACTGCAAATGAAGCCAGACTCACAATGGGGGTTAAACACAAAAATTGACATTGGTTTATAAATTTTATGTTAATTTTTTTTGTATATATCGTACCTTCGGTAAGACAAGGGCACAATTGCACGTTTTGTAACATTTCATTAGACTATTAACATTAAATAAATAATATTAATCGTGTTATTCTGGCTATATTGATCATACACTATTGCCCTCTGGCAAAATGAGACTGAACTTAATGAGCGACTTTGTTCCTCCAGATAAATTGGCATACTGAATGAATAAAAACATCTGTTTTCTAGAAGTTTTATTATATTTTATGGAAATGACGTGTTTCACCTGTCTAATAATAATAATATAATAAATTGGATAATTACTCATCTCTAGGGTGCTATAGAAAATGCTCCGTTTTGTGAAACAGTTAAAAAATAAACATATTTAGTCCGAGGCATTATCAAATGTAGCAACATTTGATAATGCCTTCATCATCATCATCAGCCTTTAGTCATCCAGTGCTGAACATAGGCCTCCCTTCCCAACTTCCACAACTCTATCTCTCGCGGCGCTCTGTGCCATTGACCTCCTGCCACTCTTTTAATGTCTTCAGACCATCTGGCTTGTGGTCTGCCGGGATTTCTATGGCCGGTTCTCGGTCCGATCGAACATCCGTTGTCCTCGCTATATGGCCGCCCCAATTCCACTTCAAAGAGGCTATTTTGCACGCTACGTCCGCAGCTTTGGTCCTTTCTCTGATCCATTTAATTCGCTTCCTGTCTCGCAGACATGTATAACATCCTACTCTCCATTGCCCGCTGGGTCACTTGGAGTTTCTGTATTGTTCTTTGTGTGAACGTAACTGTTTCCAGCCCGTATGTCAGTACTGGAATAATGCCTCAGACAGGCGAAACATGTCCTTATATCCTTCACATAAAATCTAATAAAACTTCTAGAAAACAGACATTTTCATTTGTTTTATAAGGATTAATTGTATCTCAATAGAGACGAAGATGTAAATTGTTTTCTGGGAACAGAAGGTGGTGGCCGAGGCGCTTACAGGACTTATGACCTGTCATTGGTTGGGTTGAGCGATCGCTTTATGTTTAACAACATTCCCCATTCCTCCCTTCTTACGACCACCACGGCTGCCAAATTTTTGGAACTTGTATATATGGTAGGATTCCACGCCTATCTTTACATTTTTAAGTTCACTCTACACAAACGTCATCTATTAAGATTGGAAAGCATTAAGCAGAAAACCTTTATTAATGCACTGTGAATGTCTCTACAAAGATACAGTACTAGATTTCCAGTATTTATCTACAAGAATTTGTATACATTCAAAATGTTGTTGTATTTTCATTTGTATTAATTAGTAGCCTACTTAGACTCGTGAACCAATCAGATAGCTTTCTTTAACCATTTTAGGAGGTGTTACACTGTTGCAAATAATCTCTCTGAAGTGAATAAACTATTGTATAATACTATCTAAATTTTTTTTAGAAATCCAATAATTAATATGAATGAAAACGACAGTTTTCTAGAAGTTTTGTTATATTTTATGGGAATGACATGTTTCGCCCATCTAAGGCATTATCAAATGTGACGAAATTTCAGCTCGTTGCTGTTTATATACACTAGTAAATGGAGCAGAATATGGTAATTAATGAGAATTGATGTGACTTTATACAATTTTAACAAATAATTATTTCGGTAAGCCCAGAAATACTGGAAAGTGTTTCTTGGAATGTATTAAGAAATTTTATGACAATGATTACATAGTTAGGGAATACTAAATGATATTATATGATTTAAAAAAAAAGTTATTTGAGGTAGGACGAAATAAAGTGTTTCTGAGAAAAACATCTTACAAATTGTTTACAGCAACGAGTTGAAATTTCGTCACATTTGATAATGCCTTAGAAGGGCGAAACATGTCATTCCCATAAAATATAATATAACTTCTAGAAAACTGTCGTTATCATTCGTATTAATTATTAAATATGGAGTTTTACATCATTGTTCAAGAAACAATAAATAGAAATCCATTTATTGTATCTCAATAGAGACAAATATGTAAATTATTTGGAAACAATATGGTGGTCGAGGCGTTTACAGGACTTATGACCTGTCATTGGTTGGGTTAAGCGATCGCTTTATGTAATACAACATTCCCCATTCCACCCTTCTTACAAACACCACGTCTGACAATTATATTTGGTAGTTGTATATATGCCTACCAGTGGGGGTACTCCCATAGAAACCCAGAAGCCTGGCTTGCGTAGGAAATTTTGAATCAAAACCCCCAAATAAGTAATCATGCCCCCGCATAAACCAACAACCCACCAAATCACCTTCCAACAATGTTCCCATCAGACGTAAGAGGAATAGCCACAAGAGCTGAACCTCTGTAAGCCAGAAGAGTCAAAATTTATTACGCAAGCCGGGCTTCTGGGCTTCTATGGGAGTACCGCCACTGATGCCTACCATGTTGAGAAACATTTAAGATATTTTAGTTCAATCTACACTAGCGCCATCTATTAGATGTATTAAATGTAAGCATTAAGCAGAAAATCTTTATTAATGTAATGTGAAAGGATATCAATCCAATTATCACACATTACTAGACAACGCCTGGAGAAAACTCTCCAATTTTGTCTACAAGTATTTGTATACATTAAAAAAAAAAAAAATGTAATAGAAATCCAGTTAGATTTTTTTTTTGTTTGAAAGAATTGATTTATTTCATGTGTATTTTTTTTTTATTTCAGGTAAGGACAAAGTACCAAAAGCCGAGTCTTAAGCGTTCCGAAGCCAAACTATCGTAGAGGCCATCGCCAACTTGCGGCACTCCGGCCTAGCTTCACAGTTCCAATTTGCATCCCTCACTATTTCGACATTTATTATTTCACACAACAAATGGATCGGTGTGCGTAAACTGTGTACTCTTTGTTTTTCTCTAACCTGCAATACCCATCTGATCCAACCTTCAATCCGCATATCGTCGCCCCAGAGCAATAGTGAGATAAACCAGTGCCATCTTGACAATATAACAAGCCGTAATGTTCCTTTGATATTACTTAGGAGACTCAAATAAGTGCAAGGCCTCCACCAAGTCAAACCATAAACAATATCAAAGGAGCATTACGGCTTGTTATATTGTTAACCATTATTTATTACTTGTTTTATTTTAGAAGCTTTCACTTGCATTCTTGAGCTTAAAATAATGTTTTTTAGAACATGATTAAACATTATGTAATTCCCATTTATTGTGTCTCGTAAACACATTTTGTTGCTACAACAAGGAAGATTCATTAAACCCATAAAATAAAAATTACCGCACTTGTAGAATAATCTGTTTAACCGCCTTACCTTCAGGTAACTTTTTAATAACTTTTTTACATTATATTTTTTCAGATATGTTTTAAATATAATATTCCTGAATGTAACGTAAAATCGAAACAGGAATACAGTATCTGAAATTGGATACCTTTTGTTTTAAAGTTTTGAAACAATATTGCTATTAACCCTTATCAGACGCTAGCTTTTGTAAATGTTATTCTATAAATATGCGGGAGATGCCTGTTGGTGGCGATGAGGTTCGCAACCCATCACACCGCGTCTCTCGCGATGGCGAAAAGAGAAGGATAAAGTGCCCCATCGATTAAAGTGTGGCAATCCATTCTTTCTGCCTACCCTTTCGGAGAGACGGCGTGATGGTTAGTTAGTTAGTTATATTGTCAAGATGGCACTGGTTTATCTCACTATTGCTCTGGGGCGACGATATATCGAGATCGGATCAGCCCACAGCCGAATGTGAACGGCTTATTTGCTCTCCCGAACCGAGATATGCCTAAGAAGCTAGAGGCATTTGAAAAATAGTTATTATTTATTTGATGGAATACAATGTAACACCACATGAATATGTTTTTAAGGATCTTAGATTATTTAAGTCGTTATTCAGTAAAATTATCACTTATGATTCGTGTTAATTGAATTGTCGGCGTAACAAATATAAATGTATGTCAAGAATATTCTTTTGTATTTACTATCCCTTTGGAAGGCAGGGGTATCCTAGCCTCGAGAGTGTTTGGTTTCTCTCCCGACCGAAGTCGTGAGGGCGACGAATGCGAAAAATAAAACCGCCGTGTCAATTGCCGTCACTTTGTCCGGCGTATTTCGTCCCTGATTTATTTTATTACAAATGTGGGTAACTACCGCCCGGATAATTACGCGGCGAGAGACGGTGTCATGCCGTCACCTAGCTCTTGTCTTTTATTTCATTTGTTCTGCTCCCTCTCTGCAGCCGGTTCTACCATACAAGAAAGAATGTAAAAAGAGAATATACAAATGGCTTGCGTCTCCTTGATTTTATAAGCTAAGCCCCTGCGGGAAGAAAAACAGGAGTAATTCGAAGCAAACTATCTAAGAATAATCTGTTGTAAGATTTAAGATAAAAAGATAACTGTGTGAATCGCTTATTACTAAGTTTAGATTAAACAAAAACTGCAGCACGAAATTTTCATACATGAACAAAATAACACGACAATTAAACTTTAATTTCCTTTAATACGTATTGTTATAAGTTAACATTATTCAAACTGTTATTTGAATGTATGGTGTATACTACTGATACCGAAAAGTACAACTCTGGCACTGATCCGAATTTCTGCCAGACTCATTCTCACCTTAGTATCTCCATAGCAGTTCAGCAAACTTACTATGCATTCCCTTCTTGGCACCTATGATATAGATAAAGAAAAAAGAAATTATATAGTTTATTGTTTTTTAATTCAATTTAATATGAAAAAATCTTAATAAAAAAAGTAATGGTTTAATTGAAATCTCTTGATGGAAGTTTATTTTAAAAAATAATTAAATAAAAATATGTTTTTAAAACAATCGCTTCCACTTTTTCTGACAGACTGTTCCAGTCTGATGATGGCAGCTAGCCTAACGAAACACGTCGCTGTCGAAATAAATACAAAAAGTGAAAGTAGTTAAAAATATGGTTTTATTTAATTATTATTGAAATGTAATGATTTTAAAATCAGTTATCCAACAAACAAGTTTCTAAATTACTGTAAATAATTCAGAAAACTTAAATATAATGAACTTGAAAATATGAAGAATCGGCATATTAGTAATTGGCAAAGAATTGGCTCTCAGATCATGAGCAATGAATAAAAACATTGTCTCTATTGACCAGACTTGAATCCGAGCTATTAGTACTTTTAAAGATGAAGAGAAGCAAATTCTATGCAAAAATCTATAAAGCAAAAGATAGTAACAATTTATATCCCTAATTCTCAATTGTTTTAATGTGGGTTAAATCTTTCTCTCTTACTCACATTCGTACGAGTGAGATGCAATATTTATCACACAGAAATCATTTTAATTCGAGCATTTGTGAGTCATTACTCAATGATTTTATGAACCACGATATATTGTTGCTTTGAATTCTATGAGTAAATAAATAAATATTCATTTTTCTTCGAAATAATTTAGAGTCAAGATGCAAATTTGTATTTGAAATTTCTACAATTTTTTTTCTTTAATAAATCATACAGTGTCAAGAAAAACGCCATATCTATGAAGAAATGGCATAAATTTTTCGAGAAAATAATTTTTTTCATCTGTAAAAAAAAATCTTTTCTCTAACATTGCGTATTTGGTCAACAAATTTTACCGCATTATATAAAATATAATGACAATTTAGAGTTAATTTGGAGTAATTGTACATATTTATTTTCTCCTTTTGAAATATTCTGTTACATTATACTTAAAACTTAACAATTATAAAAAACGGTTCAATATTTTTTTTATTGTTCAATATTTATCTTAACACGTTGACTGCCATGGTACTTTTCAGGGTTCCAATCTTAAATCCAATATTATTTCATTTATCTATCAAAATTTAATATTTACACTTTTCCTCATAGCTGCATGAATATGGCAAATAAACAATGTAGGAGATAATTCGTAGTTAACGTCATAAGCAATAATGCAAACTATGAATTATCACGCAGTTGGGAGTCGACGTGTTAAATTATATATATTTTTTATAAATAAACAAACATGAACTGCTATAGAGATTTAGATTTTTTTTTGTTTCACAATTTTCCAGGCTTACCTTATGACAATAAAGTACTCGAAAATTGTGATTTAAATTGCACCCGCTAAATATGTAATTTTTTTTATAAGTTTGTAGGACTGTCCTTATTTAATATATCAAAAATGAATGCGATCAGTCAACCAGTTTGTTTACAGCAGCTGGTTGAATTAGATCACCTCAGCAGTGCGTCATGATTTTTACAATGAATGAAAATATTTAACAAAGAGTGTGACTCAAATTTTGTGTTTCCAACGGATTTTAGTGTGCGGAATCGTTGCAAATGTAAAAAAAGACTTACGGTGAATCAGTTTTATCAAAAACTCAACCGTACGATTGCTACAAAGCATTTACAGACGGTCGAGAGACCGTTGAAGATTTGCCTCGTTCTGGACGATCTTCGACTTCTAATACTGATGATAACGTTGAAAAAGTCAATGAAATTGTGCTAAAAAATCGTCATGTGAATTTTGGAGAGATAGAACGAGACCTCAACATCTCTCGTAAGTTCATTCGTTTGATTTTGGTGGATAATTTGAACATGAGATGTGTAACTGCCTGGCTCGCTCTGAAGCAGCTGAATTTTATTTGGACATGCTTGGTTGTGTGAATTCTGATCCAACATTCATAGAATGCATCGTAACTGGCGATGAGGCATGGGTCTATGAGTATGACATACAAACAAGTCACCAATCATCGGAATAGACGAAGACAAATATGCCTAAATCGAAAAAACCAAGCCAAAGTGGCTCAAACTCAAGCCATACCAGAAAGTGATTACCACAAGTGTTTCGAGGAGTGAAAAAAACGCTGTCGTGTGCATCTTGCATCCAATGTAGAATATTTTGAAAGCGCCAGAATAAATATTTATTAATAATAAAATATTATGCGTTTTAGTTACAATTTCCGGGTACTTTATTGTCATGGTAGCATATTTTGGTTTCCGATTTTCTAACCTTAAATCGTGAACTGTGTCAGTACTGCGTCAGTACGGATTTGATTTGAGTCATCAAAACTGCCTTAAGACGCGAATGTCGTATATATATTATAATTATTTTATAAGTTTGTCCTTGTAGGAGTGAATGGATTGTATTGCGAGTGTATTGTGTACCGTGACAGCAGACAGGACTCCACGGAGTGGGAGTGGGTTCATTATATCGTTTCTTTTATCCAACTTTAGAAAACAATAAATAATTTTAAATTCAACTGGATTTCATTTCATTCCTTTGAAAAATCATCCCTCACTATTTCCACTTCATTTTTAGTTATGATTGGTTTCGGCAACTTGCTCCAGACATCTGCTAACAGGAACACAAGATTTTGTATGTTTTTTTATGTTTCATCGTAGGGATTGGTTTGCAACAATATATAACATTTTTGCTGGTTCTTGGAATGCCACTTGGACCTTTTTTATGGGGTTGTTTCCCTGTGCTTTACACATTTTTGTATGAAACGGATTTTTTTTAAACCAATTACTGTATTAATTAGAATGTAAACGTCGGTTTTCTAAAAGTTTTATTATATTTTATGGGAATGACATGTTTCGTCCTTCTAAGGCATTATCAAATGTAGACATTTGATAATGGCTTAGAAGGGCGAAACATGTCATTCCCATAAAATATAATAAAACTTCTAGAAAACTGTCATTTTCATTTGTATTAATTATTTAATATGGAGTTTTACATCATTTTTCAAGAAACTATAAATACAATTACTGTATAATTTGTTTGCTATTGATAACTAGTCTGTTGCCATTTTTGTTATCATGCGAATTCTACCAAACCAAAAATATAGTAATTAATAAAAATGAAAATTTCGGTTTATTTATATTTTATGGGAATGTCAAATGTAGACATTTGATAATGCCTTAGAAGGGCGAAACATGTCATTCCCATAAAACATAATAAAACTTGTAGAAAACCGACATTTTCATTCGTATTAATTATTTAATATGGAGTTTTACATCATTGTTCAAGAAACAATAAATAAAGATATAGTCATTTTATTCACACTCATCCCGGAAACCTTTCAGTGCGGCAGTCATAGATGTTGCCACGAAGATCGCCTTTAATAATTAGATTCACCTATCATCTGATCCATTTGAATTATAATATCATATACAATCATTATGAATTTTAGTCACCTCCTTAACCGCCTTACCTTCAGGTAACTTTCAAAATATCAGTTTTTTTATTAATTAAATTAAATTATGTATCGATTTTATTTTTCTGAATTAAGAAACATCAAAGACTTGACCGCACACTTCGCCTGCCCCTTATAAAACTATCATACTTGTGAAGACTTGTACTCAAGTGTTGTTGGCACACTCGTGTTATCTGTGCCAGACAGTTCATTTGTCCAGAGTGGTTTCCCCTTGCCTTTTCTGGAGGATTTTTTGTCGGGGCTACCTTCCCTTAGCTGGAAGTATCCAGTTTTATGGCGCTGGAAACTCGCTATTCGCCCTTCCTCTATCTGCTGTGACAGTGGTCACATGCCACTCGAGGACGCTAGAGAGTTGGACTTGGTAGTAGTGTTGCTGATGTTGTTGCAACATGGCGCATTACGATACTTTCCAGCAAAGCATACTCCATCGTAACCTAACCTAACAAACTTAAATATCAGATGATGTCAGCTAGCTGCTTAAACCGGACGAAACCAAAAATACATTGTGTGGAATAAAAGTTATACATGTTATGAGATCATTTTTAACAAAAAAATATACGAGTACAATGGAGTTCTGGTCCCAATCCTTATGTATGGAAGCGAACCATGGAACTGGCAGAAGAAGGATGAGAGCAAAATGAATGCGGTAGAGATGAGGTCCCTTAGACGTATGTGTGGTAGAACGATGTACGGCAGAATTTCAAATGCTAATATAAGAAAGGAATGTAGAGCGGAAGAAGGTATTATGAATAAATCTCTGCGTTGGTTTGGACATATAGAACGCGTGGAAGAAGAATATATACGTTAAAGATGTGAATGGAGTACGAAATCGGGGTAGACCGAGGAAATCATGGCATGGCCAAAATAATCTAATTTTAAAGGTTGGTCGTGTACGAAGTCTGAAAAATCTATGAGCGTGTAAGACTTGTTTGAATGTGGAAGAAGTTATAGAGGTGTGTCAGGATAGAGTAGTGTGGCGGTTCATTCTCTCTGCCTACCCCTGCGGTGAAACGTTTGATGGTTTGTTGTTGTATTAATTTATTAGAAATTCCCTTCTACCTTTTAAATTTAAAAATTGACACTTATCACAATGTAAATTAATTTGAAATATGGATAAATACTTTTACTTTTATCGCTAGTAGTAATTGTTTCCTTTGAACTAACTAACCATCACGTCGTCTCCCGGAGGGGTAGACAGAAAGAATGGAACGCCACACTGTTCTGTCCTGATATAATTCTCTCGCTTCCTCTACATTCATACATCTTGTCATGCATGCACGTCGAATCTCCGACTCCTCACGTGACCGATATTTAATATTTGATTGATTTGATCGTGGCACGTTTTCCTCGATCTTCCTCTATTTCTAGCTCTCACGTCGTTTACATACGAGTTCGTATACCTTCTCCACCATTCTGTCTTCACTCATTCTTTCCATGTGTCCAAACCATCTTAACGACCCTTTCATTATTTTGTTCATAACACTTTCATTTGCACCGCATTCACTTCTTATACTTGCATTTGATCCAATCATATACAGATTTAACACCCATTCGTCTTAGAGATCTCATTTCTACTGCATTTATTCTACTTTCATCCTTCTTTTGCCAGTTTCGTGCTTCACTTTCCTTTGATCGGTGATTTTCTATTAAAATATAAATGAACATTTCTTCCACATTTAAAAAATCATTTTTCTATAAATGTAAATTCGGTACTTATTTGGCAACGATCCCAAATGCATACTCGTATATGCATTTGAGACCTTTTGTCAAATGAAGACTACAGGGGAAAAACAAGGAATGTCAGTAGAAGGTTAATTTGAATAAATTGAGAATAAAGCTAATCAAAGTCTATATATTTCTTAGCAATTAGCAATCGATTATCTGGCCATAGTCGATGACACACATGATTTTTTAATATGAAAATTTTACTGTGGAGAGATACGAACAAATGCCGCTAGATGGCATTATTACATTTATTTTGAATTTTAACTGACATTCCTTGTTTTTCCCCTGTAGTCTTCAAATAAGTACCAAATTATTACCCTACTTTGCTCTTGTTATATTTTGTCTATGGTTAATTTTAATTTGTGCATGTTACTTACATTTTTGTTTATTGTTCTCTTTTTAAAATCGTTATAGTTAAGAAAATCTAAATGATTTTACTGAAATCTCTCGATGGAAGTTTGAAGTTTTGAATAATAATTTAATAAAACAATTTTTTATTTTTGTGAATGTATACTTATACTTGTATACGAAATTCTGGATTTTCACCAAAGGGTGGTAAAATCAAATTTGAATTGACCACCCTTTGGTGAAAATCCAGAATTTCGTATACAAGTATAAGTATATTCACAAAAATATTTGTAATTATTCTGGTCAACTATTTGGCAATTAGAATGGAATAATACTCCTGGCGACTTCTAAACAATGCGTTTATGGGCTACAGCCTTCGCATTGTGTTCATAAGGTAGTTTGCTAAATGCTGAAAATCATTCTCCATAGATGGCGTTAGTGGGTCGGTTGTATAAGTTAATCTTGAATAGATTTCTAAGTACAACCAAATCTACATAGATGGATAATTGAAACTGACACGTGAAGATAGGTATGGATTTTGAAGTATATATACATCTTCCAAAAATTTGTCATGCATGATCATAACAAGGGTGGAATGGGGAATGTTGTAATTATATAAAGCGTGCGCTTAACCCAACCAATGACAGGTCATAAGTCCTGTAAACACCTTGATCATCCATATTCAGTTTGCGTCTTCGTCTCTATTGAGATACAATTAAATTTTTTATTTATTTACTACTTCCAATTAAGATGAAGGCAAACGTGTGGCCCAAGATAAATAAAATATTTTATTTGAATTCACTCATCTCTACCGCATTTATCCTGCCAGTTCCATGCTTCAATTCTATACATCAACAAGAGTTTTCCAATAACTTACATGGTAGATTTCTCGCATCCATACAGCAGTACACTTTTAACGATACTATTAAATTTTAGGAATTTGAGCATTCTTGAAATTACATGACATATCAAATCAAATCAGTTTATTATCTCAACAGATATTACAAACAATATTAATATTTTAGTCATCTATTGAGTACAGGTAAATATTTAATATATACAATATACCAAGAACGAACGAGAGATGGTTCGACATTAAGAAGACATAACAATGTGTATAAGGGTGTTTTTTTAGAGGTATATGGTACAAATTCAAAATGAAAAAAAAAACACATTAAAAAATGTTAATGTCTATGATATTGGCTTTATTTAACCACCCTACCTATTTGAACGTACGTGATACGTTCACTTTGACTACTATTCTGTGCTATCCCGTATCACGTACGCGCTTGAAAAAAAGTAATGTACCTAAAATGTACGAACTGTTAGGGATACGCGCGTGTGCCAACAACACTCGAGTACAAGTCTTCATAAATATGATAGTTTTACAAGGGGCAGGCCAAGTGTGCGGCCGAGTATTTGACGTTTCGTAATTTAAAAAATTTATTTAATTTACGTATTAATAAAAAACCTGCTTTTTTGCACGTTTATCGGAAAATTACATGAAGGTAGGGCGGTTAATAGATAATTTATTGTTTAAATATGATTTCTGGCATATGAGCGCCACGGCTAGTTCGAATGAAGCGCAATCGTGAAGTCCAATTTGGACAACTTTATCGAGCAACTGAGTGAAATGGCAAAACGTACTGACTACAAATCAACTGTCAACTGTCAAATTGACAGTCTGTAGAAACAATGTTGCCAGTTTAAAAACCAAACCTCTAAAAAAAACACCCTGTACTTTCACTGATGAATATGTATCATAACAATATTTTTTTCTTTTTCTTAGTTTTATTTAAAACACTTAACACCTTTATAATAGACCAACTTCAATTAAATTGTGTAAGAAAGTTTCCAGTTTCCATATTCATAAATTATCGTTCTTAGTTATTAATTTCACTGCATGTTCCATCAATAGTGCATCTCGTCTTGTTTCAATTTGACTGCCTCTTCGCTGAACATCCACAGGGACTTGGCGATGAGATTATCACTGCCCATCCAGTGCTCTGTGTTGATCTTACAGTCGCGGAAGTATTTCCCGGAGACATCACGGAGCTCGGGCGCCACGCATGCGTATATAGTTGTCTGCGCACCCTCAACCGGCGTCTGTTGATCAACATACATAAAAAACATTTTAATCTGACATTAAAAGGTTGGCGAGCAACATGAGAGTGATGACGTCACAGATTATTTGAAATGTGAATTACTCCGTCGGTATTATAGTTACATTGTTAAAAACTTCAAACATATGTGACAAATGGTACACAGATGGCAGTATCGTTCAATATTCGGGAAAAATTGAGTAATAATCTATAAGCGCAACCGTACCGGTACTGTCATGGGACCGAACAGGTTAAAACATTTTAAATGTTCATATGAAGTACTCACTATGTGGTTAGACATTTTAAACTCATAGATTCGTGTTACTAATCTAAGATCTCCGAAAGTTATTTACCGATTACTTTGAAATTTTTACACAACGTTGCATTTGAATACGTGCGTGTTTTGACTTTGGACATCGTCTTCTCGGGAGTTCCAGCCCGGAAGATAAATAAACTCACGAAAGTTAAACCAAAAAAAAATCCTAAATTACCAAAAGTTTGACTTGAACAAAAATTCTTATTCAATTTATTCGTTGGGAACAATTTAGTAATTTTCGTGCCCAAAAGTCAGACTTGAAAAATAATCAAATTGTTTTACTAAAATCTCTTGATGGAAGATCATTGTAAATAATTAACTAGAACAATGGTTTTTTTTTGATCTTAGGAAAATTCGTGTAACTCGTCTTTCCCGACATTTACAATCTCCATCTTCAGGGTAGTTATAAATTTGTGGTGGGTAATGCATGCTTAAATCCTACGCTATGCCATGATATGTCATGTCATGTCATGTATGGATGGCACATCGCTGTCCGTGTGCTAACTAGCTCCGAGAACTAAGCGCGGATGTTTCCTTCGCTCCCACACTGCTGGCAACACGGTACAGCGTAGAAGAAGTTAAGAATACATTTATTCAGAACAACACCACACCCCTCCCGAACACAACCCACCACTCCACCTGACCCCCCATAAGTCCTATCGAACCACCACTACCATAACACACATACACGCACAACCCTAAGACACCCCATCGTCCTTACACAGGACATACATTCAAACTCCATAAACGACAATTCCAACAGGTGATGGAGCAATAGCCTTCGGGCTGACTCTCCCAAAAACACAAACCAATCAACCAACGCTGCAACGATCTCCGAAACGTCGGTCGAGAAATACGAGTTACATGAATTTTTCCAAGATCCAAAAAACATACTGTTACCAACGGTGAAAATTTATGCAAAACAAAGTTTTTTAAAACTACTTACACATTTGCCTTTATTTCGTTAGCTTCTGATTTTACCAGGCTTGCTGCCATCGGCCGAAGGTTTGATATTTCTTTATCCATTATATTTTCGATGTAATAAATTTGTTTTCAATAGTAACGGAATAGTACTTACTTTGCAGAATAACATGGACAAAGTTTTCCACGAGACACGAGGAATCGTGGAGTATTCTCTCATTATTTCAGTATTGACAACACCGGGCGTCACGCTGTTAATTGTCACCCCTGAAATATAATACAAAATGGATTTCCTTATTACCCATAGATAAAAAAAATTAACAAATTAAAGAATTTGACTTCGGAGTAGAATTTTGCAGGATTATAGTACCCTTTAACCTTTCCCTTACGGTGCTAAAATAATAAAAAATAAGCTATTTTAAATCGGAAAAATAGGAACATTCATAGCTAATCCCCTCATATAATTATAATTGAAGTCAAAAATTATAATAATTGAGATTTATTTGCTAAAAACATTTAAAAAAAAACATCTGGCAACGCTCACGGAACGGGCATACACCCGCTCTGGTTGCAAGCCCGAAAGCGACTGCCGGCGCGCGGGACGGCGAGAGAGAGAACATTGAGCTAGAACATATTCAAGAGTGAGATGCGATAATAGTGTATCGCGTATAAAGCGCTGTTTATACGCGACTTTGTTTTCGATTTTCACAAAACACCTCCGATGTCCCCGAAAAATTCTGATTATTATTAATATTATTTTTTAAATCAGTGCGTAAATATATTATGGAGGAATACCTAAAATCTTAACCTTGTATTTATTATATTTATAGAGATATTGATGGTTTTTAGAAGCAACGTGTATAAGATACCCATCACAGGGAAGGGAGGGTTAAGAGTTGTCGATAGTCAAAGTAAGAAAGTGCAAAAGCCAGTCAATTTCTATAAAAAAAAGTCTTTGAACTCTTCGCCTTTGTTTATATTAGGCGGACCAGGAATTAAACCATTATTTTGTAGTCTTCTTCTCCGGTCTCAATCTAATGGTTGGTCTGCAGCACTCTTCCACTCCGCTCGGTCCTCGGCAACTCTCTTCAACTCCGCATAAGAGGTGCAGCCCATATCTCGGCAAATCTGGTCTAGCTACTCTTGGCGAGGTCGTCCTCTGCCAATCGATTCCTCGACCAATCCCTCCAGCACATTATGCAGGAAACATTCGTGTCGCAACACATGACCAATCCATCTCGCGCGCCTCTCCGCTATGGTGTTCAAAATGTGCCTATTCTCTTCAACTCTGCTGAGAACCTCCTCATTTGTAATGAGGTCCCTCCATGAAACACGAGCAATTCGTCGGCAGGTCCACATCTCAAATGCCTCCAGCCTTTTGCGTTATCTTGCGCCCAGGCACCAAGTCTCGAAGTCGTACAGTAAAACACTCCACACCAATGTTTTTATAAGTTGTTTTCGGAGGTTTTGATCTATGTTGTTGGACTCGAATATTTTATTTAATTGGGGAATATAGAATTTATTTATTTATCAATTAACTTACCAGTTTCTTGCATTTTTTTACTTAAATGAGCCGTCATCAGAAGGTTGCAGAGCTTGGAGTTGGCGTAAGCCTTGTGCGTGCTCTTGACCTGGCTGTTGTCCAGGCGGTGGACGTCCAGCGTAGCCGCGCGGTGAAGCTCCGAAGACACATTCACAATTCTCGATGGCGCTGATTCCTTTATGACACCTGAAAAAAAAATTAACTTCAATTGACAACCGACTTAAATGACAGAATGCTGGAACAGGTTGCAAAGTTTAGATATCTGGGAGTGGATCTGCTCAGTCAAAATGATCTTGTCAGTGAAAAAATAGGACAAGTCAACAAGGCTTCGGCGGTATCAGGTTGTCTCGATGATATAATATGGAAAAACAAGTATATGAGAACTGACAGTAAGGTCAGAATACATAAAACCTGCGTAAGACCTATACTGACATATAGCATTGAGACCAGAGCGGATACCACAAGAACGAAGGCTAAAGTACGGGTGGCAGAGATGAGGACGCTGAGGATGATAGCAGGAAGGATTATTCGAGATAGGGTGAGGAACACGGCCATCCGCGAGATCTGCAAGGTGGAGGATGTCGTGAGATGGGGCAGACAACACAGAAGATACTGGAATGCGCAAGTGCACACGTTGTGGCGCATCAGATTCCTGCCAGCTGCCGTCCCCCGGAAGACCGCCGAAGAGATGGAGAGGTTGTTGGGAGTCAACCTCCCAAGAGAGGCCAGCCTGATTTCAGGAACATACCTAAGGTCTATAAGGAGAAGAAGAAGACAACCGACTGTGAAACTAGCTAACCATCAAATTACCCTAATAAAGACCGTAATACAGACAGTTTTGGCGTATGGCTGCAAGGCTCTGACTTTGACGGTAAAAATGGCGGAACTGATGGACACCTTTGAAAGAAAGGTGCTGCGACGAATCTGTGGACCCGTGAGAGAAGGAGAGCAATGGCGTATTCGACGCAACGATAAACTGTACTCCATATACCAGGGCCTCAACATCTCCACGTTGGATCCGTTGACCAGTAAAGACATGTGTTGTATTTTTTTCTTTGTTATGCTTTGTCTTTCCTTTAAACAAAAAAATATCCTCTACCCCATCTACAAACAATGGTAGAAACGTGTCCTTCGGAAACACATTTAAGAAGCTCCGTGCTGTTTTTTTTTTAACTAACTAACTAACCATCACGCCGTTTTCCCGAAGGGGTAGACAGAGAGGAAGGATCGCCACATTGTTCTATCCTGACATAACTCTCGCGCCTCTTCTACATTCACACATCGTGACATGCACGCTCGTCGATTATTCCTACTTCGAACATGGCCGCCTTTCAGTAATTAATTAATTTGGTCATGCCATATCTTCCTTGGCCTTTCTCGACTTCTTTTTCCATTCACACTACTTGTATATATCTTTTAAACCATTCTTCCCTCATCCATTCGTTCCATATGTCCAAACCATCTTAGTGACCCTCTTTTGATTTTATTTATCACGCAATCATCCGCTGTACATTCCTTTCTTACTTCATCATTAGATATTCTATCATACATTGTTTTCCGCCCATCCTTCTTAGTGACCTCATTTCTATGGCATTTATCCTACTTTCATCGTTCTTCAGGTAGACAAATTCGGTAACTTACTCGACAGATTCGGTAACTTGCTTTTTTATTATTATTAATAAAACAATAAAATGGCGATAGATTAGCTACATACATTTCACATGAAGAGTCGTGAGAATCAATATTATATACTAACTAACTAACTAACCATCACGCCATTTCCCCGGAGGGGTAGGCAGAGAGGATGGATCGCCACACTGGCCTGTCCTGGCACACCTCTCGGGCTTCCTCCACATTCATACATCGCACCATGCACGCACGTCGATTATTCCGACTTCGAATGTGGCCGCCTTTTAGTAATTGGTTAATTTGGTCTTGCCATGTTTTCCTCGGTCGTCCTCGGCTTCTTTTCCCACTCACACTGCTTGTGTACAACTTATTATATTATTTTGGTATTAAATGATCTCCTATAAGGAAAATGATATTCCTGTTTGCGAACATGTCGCCTAAAAGTGGTTAACCTTGAGAACATGTATTTGTTTTTGAAGTCCTATTAAAATATTAATAGCCG
This sequence comes from Lepidostoma basale, assembly GCA_022606425.2. Classification (NCBI taxonomy): domain Eukaryota; kingdom Metazoa; phylum Arthropoda; class Insecta; order Trichoptera; family Lepidostomatidae; genus Lepidostoma; species Lepidostoma basale. Next base: position 1,589,300 of record JAHDVF020001106.1, on the reverse strand, counting down.
CATATCTATTAATACCCACATATCACACTTCGTGTCCGTGTGGTAAGTGCATTGAATGGCACCTGAAGGTCCCGGGTACGATTCCCGGCGATGGCAGTGTGATTGTCACACTGTCTTTGGGCTTGTGCGAAATTCACGTAACAATTAAATGGCGACAGATTAGCTATCTATCACATCTCAAATATGATAGATATACCCTTTACATCGATTTGGCTCGCGCTGTTATCAAATCAAATAAGTTTATTAACTCAACAGACATTACAAACAGCATAAATGTTTAAGGAATCTATTGAGTACAGGTAAAATATTATATATAATACGAGTATGTACCGCAAATAGAAATATATCGACTGAAGCAAGGATGGAAGTGCACAATGGAGTTCTAGTGCCGACCCTTATGTATGGAAGTGAAACTTGGAGTTGGCAGAAAAAGGATGAAAGTAGGATAAATGCCATAGAAAGGAGGTCACTAAGAAGGATGTGCGGAAAAACAATGTATAACAGAATATCTAATGATGAAGCAAGGAAGGAATGTAAAACGGATGAATGCGTGATAAATAAAATCAAGAAAGGGTCACTAAGATGATTTGGACGTATGGAATGAATGGATGAAGGAAAAATGGTTAAAAAGATATATACAAGTAGTGTGAATGGAAAAAGAAGTCGAGGAAGGCCAAGGAAGACATGCCATGACCAAATTAATCAATTACTGAAATGCGGCCATGTTCGAAGTAGGAATAATCGACGAGCGTGCATGTCACGATGTGTGAATGTAGAAGAGGCGCGAGAGTTATGTCAGGATAGAACAATGTGGCGATCGATCCTCTCTGCCTACCCCTCCGGGGGGAAACGGCGTGATGGTTAGTTAGTTAGTTAGTTAGTATATACAACATAATACCTAGAACGCATGAGAGATGGTTCGACATTAGGAAGACAAGATACTCTCCAAAGTCAAGAGTATTTGTTTTCTGAACGTACTTTTACTAATATGAAAGGCGTCGATCTCCGAGGAGACCTCGTTCAGCAGTTTAATTGCTCTTCCCACCGGTTTCACCACAGGCAGATTGGTTATGGATGTAAAGAGCGATTGAATAGAATAATAATAATATGGGCTGTAGGGGCATCGATAAGATGTAGTTAACTGGTTCGAGCTAGCGAGAAGAAATAAATAATTCAAGAATTAATTGTATCTCAATAGAGACGAAGATGCAAATTGGAAACAGAATATGGTTGATCAAGGTGTTTAAAGGACTTATGACCTGTCATTGGTTGAGTTAAGCGCACGCTTTATGTAATACAACATTCCCCATTCCACCTTTTTTCTTATGACCACCATGTCTGACAAACTTTTGGAAGTTGTATACTCGTATATGTTAATCTGTAAGACTACTCTTTACGTGGTAGTTTTTACAATCTACATACTAACGCCATCTATGAAGATTTGTGTTTATTAAGCATTAAGCAGAATATCTATAGAAAAAGGTGGAATGGGGAATGTTGTATTACATAAAGCGTGCGCTTAACCCAACCAATGACAGGTCATAAGTCCTGTAAACACCTTGATCAACCATATTCTGTTTCCAATTTGCATCTTCGTCTCTATTGAGATACAATTAATTCTTGAATTGATAACCCGCAATGGGTGAAATCCAGTGTTCGTGTACAAGTATTTGTATACATGCAAAAAATGGTGTAAATAAATAATTACCGAGAAGGATGTTGGTGAAGAGGAATGGTCCAAAATGGTTCGACTGCATCAGCGCGTCGAGTCCATCTTCTGTCTTCGTGCCATTGCCGTACATGCCTCCCGCATTATTAACCAGAATCTCTATATGCTGCTCATCAGATAAAATCTCCTTGGCACACCTTCGAACGCTCGTCAGGGAAAGGAAATCCACGTGTTTCAACTGAAAAAAGAAACAAAATTTTAAGCATTTTAACCTTTCATTGCATGCTAAAAACCGAAAAATCAACTATGGCATATAGATAGGAGTGACATCTCCAGGCGGTTTATAACAATGCGCTAATGGCGGTAGCCTTTCACATTGTGTTAAAAAGATATTCTGCTTAATGCTTAATAAACACAAATCTTCATAGATGGCGTTATTATGTAGATTGTAAAAACTACCACGTAAAGAGTAATCTTACAGATTAACATATATACAACTTTCAAAAAGTTTGTCTGACATGGTGGTCATAAGAAAAAAGGTTGAATGGGGAATGTTGTATTACATAAAGCGTGCGCTTAACCCTGGTTGGGTCATAAGTCCTGTAAACACCTTGATCAACCATATTCTGTTTCCAATTTGCATCTTCGTCTCTATTGAGATACAATTAATTCTTGTACCAATTTAATATTTGTATAGAACATTTTTAAATCATGCAAATTCCTGTTGTACGCTACACTCTACATTCCCATCCTACATATTTAAGTATACAGAGTGTTTTTTTTTAGAGGTATACATTACATATTCAAAATGAAAAAAAAAACACATAAAATAATGTTAATGTCTATGATATTGGCTTTATTTAGTAGATAATTATATGTCATTATTGTTTAAATATGATTTCGGGCATATGAGCGCCACGGCTAGCTCGAATGAAGCGCAATCGTGAAATCCAATTTTCGACAATTGTCGTCTTTGTGGATGCGAAATATCCACTAGAGTGTACGTGGTGTGAAAAGGATCCACGGTCTTCCGAATAACTTGCTCGGATGGACGATTATGTCGACCGTAAAATGGACGTAGTGCACGATAAGAACCATGATTTTCAAAATAAATTTGCACAATTTGCAAGCGCTGTTCTGACGTCAGTCTATTCATGGTGTAATGGCAAAACGTACTGACTACAAATCAACTGTCAACTGTTAAAATGACAGTCTAAAAAAAACACCATTTACAAGCCATCGCTAGTGGCGCTAGTTTACAAAATCAATCAATTTTACTTTTCTTAACTTTTAAAACACATTTTTAATGAAATTAAAAAAAAATTAAATAAATAAAAACTTCACTGCTAAGTGAGTATTTATTTCATCTTCAATCGGTTATGGTGTATAAAAATAAAAAAAATATTGTAAGAAATATCAAATTTAGAATACTAGTATATTTGCTACAAACAATTTTTTATTGATATATGTAACATACGAGTATATAAATAAACCCAATTTTTTTTCTTTTCAAATTCTATTGTATTTTGCAATAGACAACTAAAAAAAAAATTTAACTAACTAACTAACCATTACGCCGTCTCCCCGAAGGGGTAGGCAGAAAGAATGGACTGCCACACTTTTCTTTCCTGACATTCTTCCTCAACATTCATACATCGTGTCATGCACGCGCGTCGATTTCTCTGACTCCTCACATGGCCGACATTCAATATTTGATTTATTTGATCGTGCCACGTTTTCCTCGGTCTTCCTCTTTTCTAGTTTCATCCATTTACATTAGTAGAAAACGTATTCTTATTTTAAATAGTCCATTGTTTTGACCTTAATATTACTGTTAAATCAAATAACATTGTTTTTTGTATCACAATTGTATTTTATTTTACGCGACAGATATTTCGGCAACCTATGTTAACATCAAGTGTTACAATAATATTATTATAGGTTACAATAATATCAACATAGGTTGACGAAACAACTGTCGCATAAAATGAAATACAATTGGGATACAAAAAACAAAGTTATTTATATTGGGAGTATGCATTAATTCGTGCGTTTTTTTTTCGAAAATTAAGGCTTTATTGTGAAAAAATGGTTATACATTCAATGTTCAAAGTATTGTACATGGAAAGCTACGACATTTGCCCATCTTTCTGGCAGTTTGTGGATTCTACCCCAAAAGAACTTCTCCGGCTTGGCGGCCAAGAACGAATCGAGTCAATTTTTGATACCCTGTTTTGAAGTGAAGCGTATTCCGGTGAGGGCATTCTTTATTGATCTGAACAAGTAGTAATCAGAAGGGGCCATGTCTAGGCTATAAGGCGGGTGAAGTCGAAATTCCCACCCACTGTTTTCCAAATAGTTTTTAACCGGTCTTGCAACATATGGCCGAGCGTTGTCATGATGGAGAATTATGGATTCGTGTCTAGTCGCATATTCTGGGCGTTTTTCCGCGATCGCTCTCTTCAAACGAATCAATTGTGTTTGGTAGAGGTCCCTTTTGATCGTCTGACCCGATTTCAACAGCTTATAATACAACACACCTTTGTGATCCCACCAAATACAGAGCATTACCTTGGCGCCATGGATATTCGGCTTTGCCGTGGATGTTTATGGTCGGCGGGGCTTCGCATACGATTTCTTGCGCTTGGGGTTATCGTAATGAATCCATTTTTCATCACCAGTGACAATCCGATGCAAAAATGACTTCTTTTTGTAGCGTTCAAGCAACATTTCCGACATGCAGAATCGGCGTTCGACGTCTCTTGGCTTCAATTCATACGGCACTCAATTTCCAAGCTTTTGGATGAATCCCCATGCTTTTAAACGTCTGAAAATAGTTGCTTGATCAACTCTCAATGATTTTGCATGTTCTTCTTGCGTTTGGCATGCGTCTTCATCGAGCAATGCCTCCAATTCTTCGTCTTCAAACTTTTTGGCTGTCCGGGTCGTTCTTCGTCTTCTAAGTAGAAATTGCCACTTTTAAACCGTGCAAACCACTTCCGGCACGTTCGATCAGCTAGAGCATGGTCACCATAAACCTCCACTAAAATACGATGACTTTCGGTAGCTCTTTTCTTCATGTTAAAGTAATGAAGAAGAACTCCCCGCAAAAACACTTTTCTGGCACAAAGTTCGACATTTTCAAATGAATAGAAAAAATTGTTGTTTACGCTTCAACCAAATGACATATACTAAAAAAGACGCGCTATGACAGTAGCTTTCAAATAAATATAGTCACGGATGAACACGACGCGAAATAATACTAGTAACGTCCTCACTTAGAAAACCGCACGAATTAATGCATACTCCTTATATTTTAATAGTTTATTTTTATTTTGATAATGCATTCGAGTAAATTTCCCGCGCCTCCACTGATTCGAATATCAACTTTTATCCGCTTTTAACCTGTTTAGCTTATTCAAACAAATAGTTTTAAAAAAATAGCTCAGGGTTTTTTTCCGTCCGTTTTATTGAGGAAAAAAATCATTTAAATGTTCATTTTTGGTATATTGAACAAGAAACCTTGGCGTTAACTTGTTATGCTAATACATAGTTTAAAGGTTCACGTATTATAAATAATTGTCGAATTGTTTCATACGCATGACTGTAAAAAGTGTAATCTTAATTATTTAAATGCTTGGTTGAAAATAATTTTTAAAAAATAATATAGTTTTTTGAAATCTCAAGGTAGAAGTTCATTATAAACATTGTAAAAATAAATTTTTCGTTTGTTCCAATGACAATTTGAATAATTTCTTCAATATTATTTTTAAGTTCTTGTTGGTTAAGTGCCTAATTACAACTAATTTAAAAAACGGTGGATACGTTAACATAAATTAAATAAACGCAAAAGTCCGGATCGTCCATGTCAACATGTGCAACATCGAAAAAAAACATTATGTGTTTATTACATTGTGTGCTAAATTTAAAAAACGGTGGATACGTGGAGCATAAATTAAATAGACAATATGTGCACCTTCTAAAAAGAACATTTTGTGTTAAATTATTTTTATTTTGTTATTTTATTTTATATCATTGTATTTTATATTATTTGTTTTAGATTTATTTTGTGAATGTTTTACGATCGAAGTGTGCGCGGCAGGTGCTTATTGGTGGCGATGAGGTTCGCAACCCATCAGACCGCGTCTTCCGCGGGGCGAAAAGAGAAGGATGGAGTGCCACATCAGTAAAATTGTGACAGTCCATCCTTCTGCCTACCCTTTCGGGGAGACGGCGTGAAAGTTAGTTAGTTAGTTAGAAAATAATAATAAAAAAATCTTTGTCTGGGGAAAATTTTACTTGACGTTCGTAACTACTTTGAAATTTTGTATAATTTTATATAATTTCTTCCGTACAATCATAAAAACCGAATCTTTTGTTAAAAATTGCATTGTGTAATCGTTGTTTTCTACTTATGTGTCTAGGGCCATCTGTTTTTTGTCTTAAATATTAACTGTTCCTCTACTAAATCAATAGGTCTAGGGCCTAGGTTCTCAAAGTGGGCGATAACGCCCCCTTGTGGGCGTTTGAGACTTTCAGGGGGGCAGTAGAAGACCCAGAAAAAATAGAGAGCGTGGGCAGATAAAAAATATAGTCTAAAAAGACAAAAGAACACGCTCATCACGTAGGTACTAATTAAGCAAATTAAGATACATAATAGATTTAATAATATTTTAAAATTCAACTATGTGTTTCTTAATATTTGAAATAACTTTTATGGGAGGGGGGCGTTGAACGTTTATTTCTCTTGTAAAGGGGGCGGTGGCCCAGAAAAGGTTGGAAATCTATGGTCTAGGGCAGAGGAACTTTTTTGTCCTGTAGACCCCTTACCGATTTTTTCTATTTTGTGTAGTACTTAAATATTTTTTCTATTTTTCATTAACCCATTCATCGCCACATGTTTGTAGAAACAGCGCGCCCGTACGCCACGTATTTTCTCCCAAACTATCGAAAAATATCGATCCTTTTTGGTTTCCTAATATTTTAAAATATTCATAGATGTCGTTGTGAGAAAATCGGAGTTAATTTTGAAATACACCTTTCGAATATTGCGAAGCGCGCACAGCTGCGCTTATGGCGATCGTCTACGTAGAGCGCACATGTGTGCTTACGGCGATCGTCGGGTTAACGTACACTTTCTTAACCATCCAGGCGTTCCATATATCCGAACCAACGCAGCGATCCTTTCATAATTTTGTTCATAAAACCTTCTTCCACTCTACATTCCTTTATTATATCAGCATTTGAGATTCTTTCGGATATCATTCTACCACACATACGTCTTAGGGACCTCATCTCTACCGCATTTATTTTGCTTTCATCCTTCTTATGCCAGTTCCATGCTTCGCCTCCATACATTAGTGATGGGACTATATTTTATCTGGATACTCAAATTCCAGCATCGTTAATAAAAGTTGCGAGTGTCAAACCAAAATTTTGAAATCTGGCATCTGTTTACTTGGAGTGACGTCTCCGGATGATTTGAAAATAGGTGTATAATAAAAATAATTATAACTCACTGAAATATTGGTATTCCTGGTTTCCTCGATGATGTCCAGCATGGCTTTTTTTGCTTTCTTCATGTCTCTACACACCATTACAATTCTTGCTCCTCTCCTGGCAAATTCTTTTGCCGTCTCAAGTCCAATACCTGAAAAGAAAATTCAATATAATTAAAATATTTATTAAGAATTAATTGTATCTCAATAGAGACGAAGATCTAAATTATTTGGAAACAGAATATGGTGGTTGAGGCGTTTACAGGACTGTCATTGGTTGGGTTAAGCGATCGCTTTATGTAATATCCCCATTCGGCCCTTCTTACGACCACCACGTCTGACAATTATTTTTTAATTCCTACTGGAATCATTTTTATTGCAAAGTGACCTTGCGGTATTGATGGTGCGCCTACGTAGCGGCCACCAGTGGCCTTACGGTATTGAAGTGGTTAATATCAGTCGAAGGAGGTGGTATTTTTCTCCCCTTAGCACATGATCCAAATATGACACCTTTCTAACTTTCGCACTTGAATTAACTATTAATGTTACGATTCATAATTAAAAATTTAATATCTTCTTTTACAGAGGGATAGAGGATGACCTTTGGCGACTTGGGGACATCATCTATCGAGGCAACTCTCAAGAAATGTGGACTCAATAGAGAGCAGACCCAAGAAAGAGTGTTCTGAAGAAATCGTCTCAAAAGGACCGACACAAGTTTAAGTGGAAAATGGCAGAAATAAAGGATAAGATTAATTTAATGAATATTGAGTAGAAATTTGATATGAATGTTATTAGAAATATCGGTGTCATTATTAAAATTAGCTTTTTAACATATTATACTATACGTGTATATTCAAGTTTGTGTCATCATATTTCATACATTCTGAAATAGTGTAAATTTTTTATTTATTGTTTCTTGAATAATGATGTTAAACTCCATATTAGATAATTAATACTAATAAAAAATTCATTTTTCCAGAAGTTTTATTATATTTTATGTGAATGACATGTTTTGCCTGTCTGTGAAGAATGTGCGGGAAAACAATATGTTATAATATCTAATGATGAAGTAAGAATGTGATGTAAGGCGGATGAGTGATAAATAAAATTAAGAAAGTCACTGAGATGGTTTGGACGCTAGGAACGAATGGATGAGAGAAGAATGGTTAAAAAGATATATACAAGTAGTGTGAATGTAAAAAAAAAGTCGAGGAAAGCCAAAGAAAACATGGCATACCAAATTAATCAATTACTGAAAGACGGTCAAATTAACATGGCATGGCCAAATTAATTAAATATTAAAGGTTGATATCAAACATGGCATGACCAAATTAATAAAATATTAAAGGTTGGTCATGTCAGAAGCCGGAAGAATCGACGTGCGTGTATGACTCGATGTATGAATGTGGAGGAAGCTAGAAAGGTGTGCCAGGATAGAGTGGTGTGGCGGTCCATTCTCTCTGCCTACCCCTGCGGGGAAACGGCGTGATGATTTGTTGTTGTTGTTGTCGGTCATGTTCGAAGTAGGAACAATCGACGACCGTACATGTCACGATGTGTGAATGTAGAAGAGGCGCGAGAGTTATGTCAGGATAGAACAATGTGGCGATCCATCATCTCTGCCTAACCTTCCGGAGAAATGGCGTGATGGTTAATAATAATAATAAAATCCGTTTTGGATGGATTTAGTTTAAATTTGTTTGATGCCATCCATTTAGATATGGCGTCAATGGAGTTGACAGTTATTGACGTAAGATGTTTGGTGTCATCAGGGTTGCAGAAAAAAGAAAGGCGTTGGTCATCAGCATAGCAATATGAGAGGAGGCCAAAGGATTCTACTATTTTGGCAACGTCATTCGTAAACATGATAAATAAAAGGGGTACTAGTACAGAGCCTTGTGGCACACCAGATTGGATATTAATAAATGGGCTTTTTTTACCTGCTAGCTGCACGGCTTGTGAACGATCCGACAGATATGAATTTAGCCAGTCTAAAGTTAGTTCATATAATGTTCTACGAAACAAACTTTGTAAAAGGAAAATTTTCGCATTTGTGGTATATCAAAAATATGTCGCAGACCGCACAAATATAAGCCATTCTTTGGACAGCCCTGGTCTAAGACATTTAATAATGCCTTAGACAGGCGAAACATGCCATTCACATAAAATATAATAATACTTCTAGAAAATTTACGTTTTCGTTCGTATTAATTAAAAAAAATTATTTGATATGGTTATGAAAATAAATTAATGAAATTCATTATGATAATATATGTATTATGTCTTTCAAACATCGTTTTATTTATATATATTGATAACAATGTGATCTATTGAAGACAGGTTATTTCAAAAGTGCTAAGTGGTTTAAAAACAAAATAATAAAAGAGAAAAAACTGTTCATTGCACAATGTTTCATGTAACAAGGTGACATCTTTATGGTGAAGTGAACAACACTTTATGATGCAATCACTATGCAACATTTATTGGCCTTTATGTTTAACACCAATTGAGGACCGTTTTCACAAAGTGAAATTTCTACAAAAAAAAAACAAATGCGTTTTTTTATGGAAATGGGTTCTTCCATATGAAAGGCGGGCCACACTGTTTTAAACAAGCTCTCCACATCGGTCTCCACCGGCGGCTTAAAACTTTGTAGACACTTGTTTGAAACCAAAATTCGTTTGACCTTCAACAAATTTTGTGGACGGACGCGCGTTTAAACACGCATTCCACGTGTGGAGAGCTTGTTTACAACAGTGTGTGGACGCTACACCAACCGTGGGCTCCACAGCTCTCCACCAAGGTCACCCCTGTGGAGAGTTTATTTCAAACAGTGTGGCACGGCTTTGAGCTTTATCGATTGGTGAAATATAACTCCATAAAGTTTACACAAAGCGAAATATCTACATATTTTTTAGGGTGTTATGTTTATTTTTATGGCATCTAATACAGAAGTCAAATTATCTATTTTATGGTCCAGAAGATGGTCGAAACCGGTCGAACATAAACGCAAGTGGAAGCACACTAAATACATAATACAAGTAATTTTGTATCGAAAATTTTTAGTTTTCATTATTTAAAATGAACTTCTACGAAGAAATTTCAATTAAAAACATTAAATATACATTTGTCTTTCTAAAAACTCTATAATAACAAAATAATATTATTTGAAATATATTTTGTAATCATTTTATTTGGGCTTTTAACTAAAAAAACTAACTAACTAACCATCACGCCGTCTCCCCGAAGGGGTAGGCAGAAAAAATAGACTGCCACACTTTTCTTTCCTGACATATTTCTCTCGCTTCCTCAACATTCATACCTACATCGTGTCATGCACGCGCGTCGATTTCTCTGACTCCTCACATGGCCGACATTCAATATTTGATTTATTTGATCGTGCCACGTTTTCCTCGGTCTTCCTCTATTCCTGGTTCCATTTACATCATTAACATATAATTGTTTTACCATTCTTTCTTCATTCATTCTTTCCATATGTCCAAACCATCTTAATGATCCTTTCATTATTTTGTTTATTACACCATCATTCGCACCGCATTCACTTCTTATATTTTCATTTTCATTTTTTATTGGGCTTTTATGTATTTAAAAAATATATGGAAGGTATTTACCTAAATGTGTATATTTACATAGGTACTTAGATATGTCAGTAGACATATAATTTTACAAAAAATCAGTTTAAAATGATTTCACACAAATGCAAACTTATTAAATTCCCAACATATATCAATTTTCCATACATTCCTATCACAAAAATATGTAGATATTTCGTTTTTGTGAAAATTCGTAAATTTAGAACATTATTTATAAATAATTCTACTGATTCTACATTGTTGATTTTTAGTATATGTGTAAAGATTTTACATATCTATGAAATGTAATTTTAGTTTTATTTAAAATCCTAATAGCTTTATTTTTAACATGAAAAAACCTTCTCCTGAAAATTTTACATTTTGTAGATATTTCGCTTTGTGAAAACAGTCCTCAATTAGGATCACAAATTCATTATTGAATTCTTTGATTCTTGGCACCTTTGTAATAAACTGCTATCAAACAATTAAATGTATTTTTTAAGATGTTTAAATTATTAAGTCTATGTTTTTACTATTTTTTAATGTTATATATTTATTGTACAATATATGCAACTAATCATTTTTATCCCATAATGAGTTGTCTACTCATTTACAATAAAAATATTATAAAACTAAAATTTTATGAAATAAATAAAAACTGTAAATCGAACTTTGTATATGAATCTTCCTCGTCAACCATCCAGAGGAAGACCTAGGAACACGTGGATGATTCAGTGCAATAGCGTCTTGCAGAGAAATGGCTTGAGTGAGGACGATACTCAGAACCGTGCGAGGTACACCATGAAATCGAGAAGAGCCGACCCTAACAGTCAATACAGACGATGATTTGGGATAGCACCAGGAAGAAGAAGAAGAAGAAATGAAAACAAAATAAATATATTCTGAAAATTTGTCCTTTTTTTACTTTGCACAAACACACTTTATTACAAACAAACAAACAAACCATCACGCCGTTTCTCCGCAGGGGTAGGCAGAGAGAATAGACCGCCACACTACTCTATCCTGGCAAACCTCTCTAGCTTCCTCCACATAGATACAACGAGTCATACACGCACGTCGATTCCTCCGACTTCTAATATGACCAACCTTTAAAATTTGATTAATTTGGTCATGCCATGTTTTCCTCGGTCTGCCTCGACTCCGTACTCCATTTACATCATTAACGTATACTTTCTTAACCATTCTTTCTCCATCCATGCGCTCCATATGTCCGAACCATCGCAGCGTTCCTTTCATAATACCTTCTTCCGCTCTACATTCCTTTCTAATATCAGCTTTTGAGATTCTGTCGTATATCGTTCTATCACACATACGTCTTAGGGACCTCATCTCTACCGCATTTATTCTGCTTTCATCATTCTTCTACCAGTTCCATGCTTCGCTTTCATACATTAGGGATGGGACTAGAACTCTATTGTGAACGGCTGTTTTCGCTTTCATTGATTAATTCTGTTATCCCAAAATTAAAAATTAAAAAAAAAAACAAACATGAATAAATTTAAAATAATAATTTTAAGATCTTATTGGGGTTCAGGTATTAATCTTACAACAAAGGAAACAAATCGATTATTGGACTTGACGTTTAATTTATTAGGAAAAAAAAAGAAACATAGAAGAACATATCATATATTGTTTTATAGCTTTTAACGATCACGTACTCGCCCCGAATAGGTTGGCAGAAATAATGGACCGCCACACTGTTATTTCCTGACATACTTCTCTCGATTCCTCAACATTCATACATCGTGTCATGAACGCACGTCGCGTCGGTTACTCCGACTCCTTACGTAGCCGACATTCAATATTTGAATTGTTTTGATTGTGCCACATTTCATTTCATTTATTTTGATAATAATCACAAACATTACAGACATACAATTCCAAATCGTTTGCAATTACATTATAAAAAGAGAAGCATTAAAAAAATAAAAATTAAGCTTAAGAATAAGAAAAAATCGTAACATTGATATTGCATCCCTGAGGCAACTCACACTATCACGAAATATGTCGACCCCCGAGGCGATCCGATTAAGCAATAAGATTGTCCTACCCACAGGCATAACCATTGGCAGGTTGGTTCTGCAGCGTGGCAAATAAAACAATCTGTGCTGTCTTTGACGAAGGTAATTATCAGGTACAGATAGACCTACATCACTCAAGACATCCGAGTTCTGTATATGGCCGCCAATCAGCTGAAAGAAGTGAACTCCTAAGTGAATGTTCCTCCTTCTCTCCAATGATTGGTAGCTTAGCATACCTAGCAAGAATTCAGTCGGAAAGAGCCACGGGTAATAACCGCGCTCCCTGAGGTAAAGAAAGCGCAGAAATATTTTTCTGCACTCGCTCCACCATCAGAGAATATCGGATCCCAGGCGGTGACCAAATAACGGAACTATATTCCAGCCGACTTCTTACCAGGGAATTATACAACACCCGAAGTACCTGTGTGTTCGAAAATAACTTGGCATTCCTAAAAACATTTTCCTCATAATATGAGGAAAATTAATTTTAAATGCAAAGAAGTGTAAATTGAATGTTATAAATAACCAAATTCCAGATTATTCCCCATTAGTATATAGTATTATACATTAAAAACTTTTCCCCTATAAAATCTAGCTAAAAAATAATAACTACCTTCAACTTTTGTCACCTTTCTTATTAATGTTATCTACTTCCTTCTATTGTTTATCGTCTTAAATATTTTATGTTTCATCGTTTTTGACTCTATGTAATGTGTAATTGTTACTTTTAATTACTGTTTTTCTTTTTATTATCATATTTATCACCTTTACTATTATTTTCTCTTATAAATAGTAACTAACCGTTTTTTTAATGAAAATATTTAATTACCTAAGCGTGAGTGGGAAAAGAAGCCGAGGACGACCGAGGAAAACATGGCATGACCAAATTAATCAATCACTAAAAGGCGGCCACATTCGAAGTCGGAATAATCGACGTGCGTGCATGGTACGATGTATGAATGTAGAGAAAGCCCGAGAGGTATGCCAGGACAAAGAATTGTGGCGATCCATCATCTCTGCCCACCCCTCCGAGAATGATCAGTTAATTAGTTAAGTACCTAACTCAACTCCAGCAAGAACTTCAAAATTATATCAAAGAAATTATTCAAATTGACGTAGGAACAAATACACATAAAGGTTCGAAAAATTTACATTTGGTAAACAAACACACAAACCATCACGCCGTTTCCCCGCAGGGGTAGGCAGAGAGAATGGACCGCCACACTACTCCATCCTGGCAAACCTCTCTAGCTTCCTCCACATTCATACAACGAGTCATACACGCACGTCGATACCTCCGACTTCTAACATGACCAACTTTTAAAATTTTATTGATTTGGTCATGACATGTTTTCCTCGATCTGCCTCGACTTCGTACCCCATTAACATCATTAACGTATACTTTCTTCACCATTCTTTCTCCATCCATGCCGAATCAACGCATCCATATGTCCGAACCAACGCAGCGATCCTTTCATAATTTTGTTCGTAATACCTTCTTCAGCTCTACATTCCGTTTTTATATCAGCATTTGAGATTTTTGGTATATTATTGTAATACCTGATGATGTAAACATAAAAATAAAATACAATTATATGATATAAAATAAAATAACAAAATAAAAATAATTCAACACAAAATGTTCTTTTTAGATGGTGCACATATTGTCTATTTAATTTATGTTCCACGAATCCACCGTTTTTTTTTTAATTTAGCACATAATGTAATAACACATAATGTTATTTTCGATGTTGCACATGTTGACATGCACGATCCGGACTTTTGTATTTATTTAATTTATGTTACACGTATCCACCGTTTTTTAAATTAGCTGTAATTAGGCACTTAACCAGCAAGAGCTTTAAAATAATATTGAAGAAATTCTTTATAAAAACGATGAAACTAATATAATTTTAACAGCAAATCACTACAAACGTATTACGTGTCACAATTAACTATTATAAAGTGCGGCAACAGTTAAATTGACCAAAACAATTCACTTATACGCGAAATATATCCAAATAGGAGCACCACATGAACCAAACCAAATTTAACAGTTTAGGTATTAGGTATAGTGTTTCGGCCAAAACAATGGACTGTTTAGTTATGTTCTAATATTAAAATAAGATTCCCACCTGTATTGGCTCCTGTGATGACCGCAGTTTTACCATCCAGTCTGGCATCACTCGTACAAAATCCTGTCGTGAGCTTCATCCAGACTTTAAAGGCAACCATCGCTCCTGCCACAACCAGGAAATACGGGGAGGAGACGAAACCCGGAATCATAAACATTTTTGCGAGATTTTTTATGTATATATTTCAAAGTGATTAGATTCTATATAATCTTATATCGATCACGCTTATCTAGCTCGCTCGCGATAACTGACACGCCTCACTGACGTTCTCTTTTATACTGATCGGATTTGTATTAACTTTTGGATACATTACATAATTTATATTCTGGTTTGACAAGTATCGAACTGATACATTGTTCAATACAAATAAACATTTTTTTTATTACATTATAAATTTCGTCTTATCATTGGATCAATATTCAATTCACAAAATATTTTTCTGATTTTTTTAAATATATAATACAATATGTTTATTTCAACTTCTTAGTTTATCTTCCTCGACTATATATATCCAAGGATTACCTCAACCGTTCTGTTTTTTTTCCCTTTTAATTTCAAACAGGTTACACGTAAATCCACATTTTCAGATTGACATATTTGACCTTACTTGCGCAGTGGCGCATCGTCAAAAATAATTTCCAATTAGTTCGACTCCCTGGCGTCGGCGTCGCGTCCTAGAGTAGTCCTCGTGAGTCCCGCGCAATGTGATCACTGACCTTACCACCAGCGTCATCGCAGACAGAGAAAGGACGTTTGTCATATCTTCAGCACTACAAAACCGAGACCCACCAGCTAAGTGAAAGAAATCTGTACAGAAAATCCCTGGGGAAGGCAACTGGAAACCACTTTAGTATCTTCTATGAAATCACTGTGGCTAGATAGCATCTGCCACAGGGATCGACAATAAAGAAGAAGTTTCAAACTTGAAAAATAATCGGTGTCCAATTTAAAATATGTTTAAAAAAATATGCATACAGTAGATGCTCTCTTAACTGGCGCCGCTTTGACCATCCCACCGCTTTAACCGGCCTCTTCTAGGAAGTTTAGGAGACAAGCATTGTTCAGGAATGGGTTCTTGAAGATGATGACCCTCTTGAAAATGAAATGTTGAATGATGACGAGATAATTCAGACTGTTATCAACGAAGCACTAGAGGAAGAGGAAGTCGACTGTGAGGAGTACGAAGAAGACAACACGGTTAGCCACGACAAGGAAAAGAGGCTCTACAGGTGGCGGCGATGTGCATTCAGCAGCAGAAGGATTCTACTGCAGCAGATGTAATGTTCATAACGAAATTGCCGTGACTACGCTTTTAAAAAGTCGATTCAACACAAGAAGCAGCAGAAATTAACAGAATTTCTTAATCCATTGTAGGCCTACTATTTAAAAAAAAATTGGAGTGATGTGTGGCTTTTTCCTGTACATATTTTTTACAGTTTGTGAAATGTTAATTTTTAATGTGTGAGTTTCTAATACAGAATAAAAGTTCTGTTTTCTAAGTATTTTGAAAAAAAATGTGTTTTTCACTACCTTCTCTAACCGGCTTTTTCATTATCCGGCGCTGGGTCGGTCCCGTCAAGGCCGGTTAAGAGAGCGTCTACTGTATATCGATTATATAACTGCCATTGTAGGATACGAATAATCTTGAATTATTTCCTAGTTCGATACTGTTCCTTATCTTCCAATAATAATAATTTATTATCTTGTACGAGTGTAACAATCAAAAACATTGTGTGTATTAGAAGAATGTTTGATTCTGACTATTATAAAAGTGGTCCTAGGCATACGTATTGTTCATTGATAGTCAAAATATGTTGATTTAAAACAACGTTGAAGAGGCAAATACTCCACTGTTTATAATATACAATACTATTGTATTTAATCTATATATGGACAAGTGTATGAAAGAGCTGAAAGGGATGCAGATTGGATGCAGGTGCCAAAATGAGCGGAGTGTCAGAAAGCTGTCTCTTATATGCGGATGACGCTGTCCTAAACTACAAGTCCTGGTGAATAGTATGTATGAGGTATGCAAGCGAAATGATCTGATGGTGAATGTGAATTAGTCCAAGGGAATGATTTTTGAAAAATAAGAAATCATGACAGTCTGCAACATTAGCGTGAATGGTGAAAATTTGGACCAAGTAGACGAGTTCGTATATTTGGGTAGTATGTTAACAAAAGATGGGTGAGTGGAGAGGGATATTGAAAGAAGGGTTGGGGTAGGTAACAAAGATAATGGTACACTTAAAGTTGTCATCGCAAACACAAACCTATCTAAAAAATCTAAAATGGCAGTGCACAATTATGTTCTTGTACCGACCCTTATGTATGGAAGCGAAGCATGGAACTGGCAAAAGAAGGATGACAGTAGAATAAATGCAGTGAAGACGACGGACACCATGATGACAATAATAATGGTGATCTTAATGACCCTTTCACAAAAATAACTATAATTCAGTTCCTGAATCACTTTTGCTTGGATTGACATGGCGTTCGGACTAAAACTGTGTGGATTTAATTTTTTTTTTTTTTTATTAAATTGACGTCAAAAACACAAGTTATAAATTCTTAAAGTATACAAAATAAAGCAATTTGTTTTTATAATATATTTTTCATAAATAATAGTAACAGATATCAAATGTTATTCAATATTCTATTGCCATATTTTCCCGCAACATTAGGTCGGTGTTTGAATTGGGCGGAATTCCGTTTTTTTGTACAGTTTGTCCAAGTTAATACGGACAATCTCGTTTATGGGTCGGAGGTTTTGGAAAGGTCTTCGTGGCCATACAAGTGCTCCATCGCCATCGTAAAAAACCGTCATCAGACCCTCCAACATTCTCAGAAGCGGCTGCATCTTCAGCTCGTAGAACTCTTCTATTGTGCTCTCGTGGTAAAACGGACGCATATCCCGCCAGATATCCAGAGTCAAGTTAACAACATTCGAATATCTATCCAGGGTATCTGATAACAAATTATTGTCAAGCATTTCATGATCAATGTTGTATTGCGTCAGTCCGTTCTTCAACACAGTCATTTCGAAATAAAATTTAATCAGATCTTCTTGTATTTTCAGATAATCCAACATGTCATTGTAAAGCGAATTGCCTTCGAACTTGCATTTCGCTACGCTGTCTTGAAGCTCTTCCACGTATTCTTCGAATCTATACTTGGGTTTATATTCGAAAGTCTTAAAATGCTTGCATTTGATCAACTTGAGAGATTTAGATGACACCACAGCTTCAACATCGTGCAAAGGCATTCCGATATTACTCAAATAAGTGTTGATTAAAACTAGATTTAAAACGAGGCTTGGTATAGCGACCGGCAACAATTCGCATAAAACGGAGAGATGTGTATACCGAGACCATCCGGTCAAAAAAATACCGCGAAATGGAAACACTTTACGATTGCCTGCTGGAATATAGTTGGACGCATACTCCAACCACGTCTTATGGTTTTGGTAATGGTGTTTCATTCGCGGGAGTATCTCAGCGGAACCAGATGCCCCCTTGAACGCAGTGGCAATCCAAATATTTTTGAAGAACTTCGTGTAGCTGTAGATGTACCGGTCCATGGAGTTTGTCGAGCTGTTCCAGGACGGCCTATAGTCCCAGATCACGAGGTCGACGTAGCGGCCTAGAGAGAACGCCCCAGTTACATGCCCTACCATCTTACGAAACATATCATCCCAGACCATCGGCCTGACTTCGACTCCCGTCTGAAGCGATCGGATGTAGTCTGAAATTCTCCTCACGTGATCGATGAATAGTTTCCTGCAAACGAAACACTTGTTACAATTTGAAACATGACACGTTATAAAACAAAAATTGTTTTAAAAAAAAATCAATCAAAAACACGAAGATATATTATATTTTCTTTATTTATTGTTTCATAAACAATGATGAAAAACTCCATATAAAATAATTAATACGAATCAAAACGACAATTTTCTTAAAATTGTATTATATTTTATGGGAATTACATGTTTCGTCTTTCTATGTCTTTATCAACATTTGATAATGCCTTAGAAAAGCGAAACATGTCATTTCCTTAAAATATAATAAAACTTCTAGAAAGCAGATGTTTTCATTTGTTTTACTCGTGTTCTATTTTTATTTTTACTTTTCTATACTTTATAAACTAACTAACTAACCATCACGCCGTCTCCCCGAAGGGGTAGGCAGAAAGAATGGACTGCCACACTTTAATCGATGCGGCACTCCATCCTTCTCTTTTCGCCATACTTTATATAAATACATAATATTTTTATTATTATTATATTTATAATTTCCTCCACAGGTTTACATAAATATAATATAACTGGTCTCACTAAGGTAGATAGCGAATTAAAAATTATTATATTATATTCAAGTTAAAGATCATATGAGACGCACTCAAATGGGAAGGGTAAATATTACAAAAAAGCTTAAGTGGTAAGACATAAGACAAAAAAAAGAGAAAAAAAAACGGTTTTTACAACATGTATCATTTTTATAACAGCACCGGTGACTTTGGGTCAAACTTTATCTTTAAGATGAAGTTTGAACACTATATTATCAATTAACTTTTCTCCTTTGCACAATTATTGATATTTATATTCAACACCGATCGGGATCAAAAACTCTTAAAAGCTAGTTGCAACCCGTGAAATATTCACGGAATAAAGATTTTCTACCCTTTAAAAACTTGGTTCACTGTACAATCGTAATCGGTAATAATTTTTATTTTTTAATGTAAATCTCTTTTTTTTCACAAGCATTAAAAAAGTTACATCAAACAACACCAAATTGTTTTCGTTTTGTTTTCCATTGTTCAGAAACATAATTCAAAATAATCCAACAACGTTGTCGGGCATGCGCATCTTGTGCATTTCGAATTACGAGTACTATCCGAGAGAATCGAAGTATTCCTCTCACAACAACAACAACAAACCATCACGCATTTTCTTTGCAGGGGTAGACAGAGAGAATGGACCGCCAAACTACGCTATCCTGACATGCCTTCCTCCACATTCATACAGCGAGTCATACACGCACGTCGATTCTTCCGGCTTCTGACATGACCAACCTTTAAAATTTGATAAATTTGGTCATGCCATGTTTTCCTCGGTCTACCTCGACTCCGTACTCCATTTACATCGTTAACGTATACTTTTTTAACCATTCTTTCTTCACCCATGCGCTCCATATGTCCGAACCTTTTTATTATCTTGTATTCAGAATATATATATGATAATAATGTGCATAACTTTTTTTTACTAATAATCATTTTCCTTTCATTTGTTTTATGCGTGAACTAAATCATATACTTTTAAAGCCACACTAGAAATTAAATACGCAGAAAACATTAAAATATATATATCTCACTCGTTTTCCATTTCTGCTCTACGGCAGTCATTACACCTGTTAATGTGGAGGACTTCATCACAACCCATGTGGAACCACTTGACTGGACCCAGCTCGGAGTGAAACTCAAAAACCTTAAAAATACACAACTTCTGTATTTCATGTGGAGGCTACAAAAAATCGGTGGTCTAGTGGTCAGAATGTTTGACTCCCGGCTAATTCGTGACCTTATCCTGATCTCATTGTACGTAAGCGAAGCATGGAACTGGTAAAATAATAATGAAAGTAGAATAAAGTCTATCCAAAAAAGCTAAGATGGCAGTGCATAATGGTGTTCTTGTGCCGAACCTTATGTATAGAAGTGAAGCATGGAACTGGCAAAAGAAGGATGAAAATAGAATAAATGCATTAGAAATGAGATCTCTAAGACGAATGTGTGGCAAATCTGTATATGATAGAGTGACAAATGCAAGTATAAGAAGTGAATGTGGTGCGAATAAAAGTGTTATGAACAAAATAAGGAAAGGGTCATTAAGATGGTTTGGACACGTGGAAAGAATGAGTGAAGACAGAATGGTAAAGAAGGTATATGTATACGGCATGAACGGAGCTAGAAATAGAGGAAGGTCGAGGAAAACGTGGCACGATCAAATCAATCAAATATTGAATGTCGGTCACGTGAGGAGTCGGAGAAATCGACGTGCGTGCATGACAAGATGTATGAAAGTAGAGGAAGCGAGAGAAATGTGTTAGGAAAGAAATGTGTGGCAGTCCATTCTTTCTGCCTACCCCTTCGGGGAGACGGGGTGTTGGTTAGTTAGTTAATTAGTTTATTCATAGTGATTCTCGTGACATGTAATAGGTAGCTAATCTATCGCCATTTTATTGTCACGTGAATTCTACGCCAGACCAAACACAGTGCGACAATTACACTGCCCTCGCCGGGAATCGAACTCGGAACCTTTGGAGTGGCAGTCAATGCACTTACCACTCAGCCACGAAGGTCGTCAATATCGTGACATGGACGCTCGTCGATTGTTCCTACTTCTAACATGGCCGTTTTTCAATAATTTATTAATTTGTATTATGCTACTTAACTCACCTGTCTTATTATTTCGTGTAAAACTTCGATGGACTTATTTTTAGACGGGCAAATGGAGTCCGGGTATGCATCCACTTCGCGCAGGCGCCGAAACTCTTCAAGTTTGAGGACGAATTCAAGGTGGCCGAACGTTTGAACCAGGGGTATGATCTCGAAGCCATGGTTCTTCGCCTTTTTTAGATATCGCAACAGCTGTTGGAAATTATAAAATTATCCCGAGAAATACCTTGCATTATTTGACAGTTGCCTTTTATTTCGTCACGATGAAGTGAAATGAAATAGGCAGGAAGAATGGACCGCCACGCTGTGATTTGATCGTGCCGCAACTTCTTCGGTCTTCCACTGTTTCTTATTCTGTTTAAATTATCAGCGTATACTATATTAACCATTCTTTCATTTCATGTGTCCAAACCATCTTAATGGCCCTTTCATTATTTTGTTCATAACACTTTCATTCGCACTGCATCCACTTATTATATCTGAATTCGATACTCTATAATATACAAATTACCACATTCGTGACATTTATTCAAGAGATCTTATTTCTACTCTGTTTATTCTCCTTTCATCCTTATTTTGTCAGTTCTATGATTCACTCTAAACATAAGGGTCGGTACAAGAACACCATAGTGCAATGTTATCTCAACTTTTTTTTTATATAGACTTGCGATGTCAAATTTATGTGCACCATTCGCTTTGTTGCCTGCCCCAACCCTTCTTTCAATATCTCTCTCCAATCGCCCATACTTTGTAATCTAAAATACGCACACAAACGTATACCTAACGTATAAAAAAATATTCTAGATTTGTATTTATTTTTATTTGTTTTAAAAACAAAATGGCGATCTCATCATCAACATTGACGTTTTCTAACATTGGGTGATTCGCATTGAACGAGTTGTTATAGTGCCATCTATTGACGTAAAAAGTAAACTCTTAAAAAATATTTTAATTTTTTATTGACTTGATAGTGTGTCACAATGAAATACAAAAATATTATTGAATAGGAAAATATAATTAAATGTTTTTTTTTTGCATGAATAACGTGTTATCCAAATGAGCCTTTGAAATATATTTAAACAGTCAAGCTCCATCTTAATAATAATAAATTTAATATTCTTTAACTCACCGCATTTCTAGGATAAGCGTTATAAGCAGAGATATTGCGAATATTGCCCTCAAAGGGGAACATATCCTCATACTCGACCAATAGTCCCGTGGCTCCGGCCGACTTCATCAGAGGTAACAATCTTGTTAAATATTCCAATTTCGGAGGAGCTCCTTTTAAATCTAAATGCACTATTCTATGTTGCATCTGATCACTTATTCCGTGTTTAATTCTGTTCTTTATTTTCGCTACATAATTTGTCTTCAGGTATCCGTACACAACTAACAATATAATTAGAATTACTATGCATTTAATAACAGAAAGGTAACACATTCTTCTAAACATCATTTTGATCAACAGCTGTCAAAAAAACGAACGAATCAATTTAATTCAAATTTTTGTAGAACACTTAAAAGTCGACTTTTATAATTATGTAAGAACTTTAGGTACCCACTTATTTTATTGTATTTATTTATGAATGATATTAATACCAAATAGACAGTTTTAGATTATAAAACGTTATTATTATGATAATATCAATTGAAAAATAACGATTAAAATTGTAACAAGAAAAGTATTTTTTAACGAAACACGTCTTAAGTAATTATTATTATCATTATATATGATGAATTTTATTTTAAGTGCACCGTTTTGTAAAATTAATTAATCCAGTGCACTAGGAAAAGACTGCCCGAACAGTGCAGTCTTTAGAAGTTTCTTAAATTTAACGTCACTATCCTCACACTTAATACCAACAAGGAGGCTATTGCACGCCAACGGACCCGCAACGCTAAGTAATATAGAATATTACACTACTTATGTGTTATAGGCGGATATACATATGAGTACATAAGTGTATTAGGTGGTTCGAAAAAAAATGACAGAGCAGTGAAAACTCTCATAACCCAACAATGTTTCCTACAGACGTAAGAGGAATAACCATTAGAGCTGAACCTCTGTAAGCCAGAAGATCCAAGTCCAAGTCCAGAATAATTCGTTCCAGAATCTTACTCGTTAAGCGAAACAATTGTTTCCATATAAATCAATGTACGCATCCGTGGTTAAAATACGGAATGATAATATTGTAATATTTTATTTATTTATAGATTTTAAAAGTCTTTATATGAAGATTTAAAAAAAAGTAATTCGAACGATCTGTTCCCAATATTGTAAACCGGCAATTAAATATCTAGAACACGTAGGTAGGTCATGCATGCAGTGAGCATTCTGAAATCAAAAATGTTTGATTTTTTTTAAAATAATTTGTTGTACATGGCTGAAAATATTTTTAAACACACGGTAGAAGCCTATATTCAAATATCGATTATGTTTGAGTAGGTACTGAGTCTTCAGTATTAAATACTTGTAAGGTTTCCAGTAAGATTTGGTCAAGAAAAGAGTAATAGGCACTATTTGCATAATGTACCTGAATAAAATCTTTGAAAGTACTGATCTAGATCCCTGCATTATACTCACGGCGACACATACAAATTTTGATTTAGCAGTAAAATTTGACAATAAAATCTATTGATTTTCCATTTCGTGAAGAAAATATCGAAAAATCGAGCTTATAATTTTTGTTTCACCAATTTGTCCATAGCGAAAGCTACCTCAAAATAATTTAAACAGTAAACTTGAAATTTTACTACTCTAATCGAGATTTTTCGTGTTATTGCGAAGGTAATTAGGTTCATTTTAAAATTTCAGTTTTCGTAACTAAATAATTTATATACTTCTAATCTGAGTATATTGTGTAACACTTACTACCTATGTGTTACAATTGTCTATTGGGATAATAAATGATTAAAATAACTAATGAAAAATTGAAGCTATCATCAGGAGGCTAAACATAAAAATGTTATGTGTAAATATTTATATTACCTGTTAAAAAATGTCCGCACATTCTTCGTAATTGAATATAAATATATTAAAATAAGTGATATATATGAGATAATTAAAACACAATTTTTGAGCGTAGCATTTTTATTTATAAAACTAAAATCATGAGATCTAACAGGTTGATAAAGCAGACATCTGCAATTTAGTTTTTATATTACAGACACTATAAAAACTCTATTTACTCCACAGATGTCACTCTAATACATTTATTGCGGTTAACATTTTTTCACACAGTCGAGCATTAAATAAACGCGGGAAGTTACGAACGTCAGTTATTTAGGCTAGAATATATTTTTAAAATTAATTAGGGTGAACGAAAATTTAATTTATATTTCAAACATAAAAAATATTTTCAACTATGCTGAAATGTCATGGCTCCATTGAGATTTGGATCTGTGTAAGTGACATGCAAAATTTATTTCGTTTTGTAAATCAAAAGCATAAGAAGTATTCTATTTAATTCATGGCTTACCTAAATTACTTAGCTTGTTCTAGTATATTGTGCTTATATCGACGATTGAAATAAATAAATGTGATTATGAAATTGATATCGTTTACCTTTCTGGGATATTTTTAAATGTCACAAATGTGTTAGATATGCGAAATTGCGCATTGTCAAGAAACAATAAATAAAATACCTTTGTTACTTGTGTTATATATATGTAAAACAAGAAATTATATGGTAGTTTAATAATTATAGTTCGTTTATTAGAACCACAAATTATTAATTACAATAGTCGATGTAATTAGCCATTACATTTATTTACTTATAACTTTGTAATTTCCTAAACGCATAGACTTAGCTACATTTAACTTCTTATACAACCAGGAGCATATAAATTATTTTAATATTTTTACTATAATCAATCTAATAAGTAAAAAGTGTACATTTTGGGCAACTTGTTATTTGCTATTGTCTTTAAACCTGAAGCTTAACCATTTGTTATCAACCTTTTCGAATTGAATGGAAATTAAGAATTAATTTTATCTCAACAGAGACAAAGATGTAAATTATTTGGAAACAGAATATGGTGGGCGAGGCGTTTACAGGACTTATGACCTGTCATTGGTTGGGTTAAGCGATCGCTTTATGTAATACAACATTCCCCATTCCGCCCTTCTTACAAATACCACGTCTGACAATTTTTTTTTTAAATTTGTATATACTCGTATGGCTACCATGTTGAGAAACATTTCACATATTTTTAGTTCAATCTACACTAGCGCCATCTATTGAGACTAGATGTTTATTTCTATTGAATGGAAATGTTTATAATGAAAACTATAATCACAAATTACTAAATATGACTTAAGAACATAAACATTTTCAATGGATTAAAAAAATTAAAGATAAACAATCTATCAACCGCCCTACCTGCAGATTACTTTCCGAGAAATGTGAAAAAATCTTTATTTAATTGTTTTTTTAAATTACGAAACGTCAAAAGACTCGACCGCACACTATCGCCTGCCTTTGTAAAACTATCATACTTGTGAAGACTTGTACTCAAGCGTTGGCACATGCGCGTATCTCTAAGGGTACGGCCACACTGGAGTGCCAGAGTTAGAGTCAAGATGAACACCTGACGAACCAACGTATGGCTTACTATGGGACCGGTCACACTATATGCTTCGCGCCTTCGATGGTCGCCCGGCGCTTGGACATGGACAGAAGTGTCTCTCGGCAGCTACAGCTGTGACTGAGCAGTCCTATTTAGGAACCACTCTGCTAACCCCAATCCGGGGAAGGGGCTAGAAAAGGTGCCCCAAACATAGCCTGTCCACTACTCCCCCTGTCTGGACAACCAAGGAGAGACCACTGGGAGACGGCGACGACTCCATTACAGGCGCCTTCCCCTGCCCCAGATGCTCCAAAATATGTGGGTCCAGGATCGGGCTCTTCAGTCACATGCGGACCCACAACCATGAAGGACAGTCTTCCTCGGACACGAGGGACAGCTGATGATGATGCTTCGCGCCACAGTGCGTGATCACAAGCCACCTGTGTCTTGACTCCTACTCTGGCACTCCCGTGTAGGTTTACGTTTTGTTTGTGCGTGAAAAAGATAGGGTACAGACCGTTCACCCGATGTGTGCTATTTCTTTCTCTCTTTCAAATCAAATCAGTTTATTAACTCAACAAACATTACAAACAATATTTAAGTTAATGTTTAAGGCATCTATTGAGTACAGGTAAAATATAATATATACAATATAATACCAGGAATACATGAGAGATGGTTTGACATTAGGAAGAGAAGATAATCTCTAAAGTCAAGAGTATTTGTCTTCTGAACGTACTTTCACTAATAAGGAAGACGCCGATCTCCGAGGAGACCGCATTCAGTAGACTTATTGCTCTTCCCACCGGTGTCACCAGAGGCAGGTTGGTTCTGACAGCCGGTAGGTAAAACAATCTATGATCTTCCTTGTTTGTATGGGCTTGAGAGTGAAAATCACCACTTTACGCACAGAAAGTAATTAAATTCTAACATTTATCTCTCATCTGTTATTGCCATACCATTGTTGTTAGCATTTCTCAATGGCTTTGCCAACAACGACGTCCAACAATGTGGCTAAGCATTTGAAGGGTTAAAAACCAATTAACTTTTTCTTCTATATTTGTGATAACTCTGTGTTGTAGATTCACATTCAAATAACTTTTGAAAAGCATTTTATTTTCACAACACATTTTTACAATTTTGAATCCAATACAGAAATCTCTCTGCTTTAAGAAATTTATAAGAATAACTCAGTATTATTAGTTGATTTTTTTACAGAGAAATATAATAATATATTGGAAAAATTACCCACCAGGACACTAATACAGAATGAATAAAAATATAATAATAAACAAAATTAAAATGAACAAAAATAAAACAAATCATAAAAGTTTTAAATGTTTATTAATGTGTACATAAAAAAAAAGAATTTCATGCATTTATGAAAAATATCTGGATAAACATAAAAACTTGTACGTGCAAAAAATAAAAATGGTACACTTTAAATAATGGACATAAAAATAAAATAAATAAAAATAAATGTTTCAAAATATAAAATTAATCTGAAAATATGCAAAAAATAAATACTATTTAAAAAGGTGGGTAGGTTCATTTGTTTATTTAATAAGAAATCCAACTAAAAATAACTATTGAAAGATCAGTGGTAATGAAAATTAAAATCCTCAAACAAAAATTTTATCACTTGATAAACAAATGAAAAAAAAATACATAAAAATATATTTTTTTAAATATATTAGAGAAAAATTAAATTATAAAATAGGTTGACTGAAAGAATGTGTGTGATCACGGCTTATTAGTATGTAATGAAAATATTAAATAAGTTAGATAAATTTTCATTGAAGTTACGTAACCTGTTTGTCCAAGAGTAATGTGGAAATAACTCATATGTTATTGTTCTTGTTACACTCACAACACGGGTAGGAACTTTTTACTGCATAACCTGTGCTCTTAAATCTTCTACAATTGGTAACCATGTTAGGTTAATAAATTACCAATCAATAATACATACAATATCTATGGAACAGAAAAGCTTAGAAATACAGCATAGCTGTGATATATTATTGCAAATATGCCAGAAATTAACATCAATTTTGACAATTGTTTTTTAAAAAGGATTTTATTCACTTAACGGGGCTAGCTACATTTGCAATCTAAAATAATTTGTTTCAAATTCAAATTACAACATACTACATTTGCACCTATTATTTAAATGTATCTTATAAACCTTGTTAGTATCTTACTACTAAATTGTATGTAATATAATGATGAACTGGGACAATCTGTCTGAGCTGTAAATGTAGTGGATATCAATATTTTTTACTGCAAATTAAGCCAACCGCACAATGTTGCTACAATCCAAAAATTATACTGATTATATATTTTAACCCTTTTAGATTGTAATTTTAATAATGATTACACTAGAAACATGCCATTCTTTATTTAAAAAGATCTGGTATAAAATAAGTATCAATTTTCTTTTTATCAGAACAAAATAATGATCCAAGATGGAGCGTCTTGGAGAAATCATGTTAGGAAGGCTAACCCCGCTTAAAGAGGGAAATGGCAAAGGGAAAGTAAAAGATCAAAACAACAGAACTAATATAAAAACAAGTTTCAAATGGTAAAAATAATTTTGGTTAGATTATATCATTCTCCCGATGATGAAGGTGTAGACGTAGACATAAAAGGTACCCACCGCTTACCCGAGACTGTTAGAGGGCGCAGCGGCGCCTTTTCGTCAACCTCGCTCGTGCACTTCCTTGATGAAGGGGTACAAACGGTAAAAGTGGAAAAAACGGTATTAATTCATTAAAAAATGGTCATTATATTAGCCAATCTTAACCGCCCTACCTTTGGGTTTCAAAGTTTTTTATTAATGAAATTTAATTATATATTAATTTTATTTTTTTAAATTACGAAACGTCAAATACTCGGCCGCACACTTCGCCTGCCCCTTGTAAAACTATCATATTTATGAAGACTTGTACTCGAGTGTTGTTGGCACACGCACGTATCCCTAACAGTTTGTACATTTTAGGTACATTACTTTTTCTCAAGCGCGTACGTGATACGGGATAGCGCAGAATGGTACAGTCACAGTGAACGTATCACGTACGTTCAAATACGTAGGGTGGTTAAAACAGGTGGCAAATACTGTAAAAATCTCTTTAAAATTAGTATTAATTTTATTCAACCATGAAATATGACACATTTTTCATGATAAAAACCAAAATTATTGTTTGCAGTTTCTGTCCCACGATAAGTACATATTAGGAATCGTGTTATTTCCCTTTTATTTCCATGAAATTTAAGAACTAGTTATTCTAAAATAAATTTGTATGAACATTCTGGTGTTTGTTTACTATGTGTATGGTGAAAGCCCACTTCACTATCACTGTCATACTTCCTACTACAATTTGCAATGACTTTGACTCTTTAATAATAAAAAGTTCTTTACTCTCTTATGAAAAACATATTTGGCCTAACCAATAATGTTACACAAACACTATAATATTTCAACACTATTAACTGTTTGAATTGCACTTATAATGTCACAATTTATTTATTTAAATTATGTGAAATTGTCGCGACGGCTGTTTCCATAAGTTGTTTGCAACACCTCGTGACAATTTCATGGAATGTAAATAAATGAATTGTTATATAGTAACAGTGTTCCAAATTAAACAGTTAATGGCGGAGTTTAGATAAATGTGATTAAACAAACATTCAGACGTTTTTAATTGTAGCAATATTGTAGATTTATTATGCAGCTTGTCACAGCAGAGCCCCAGGACTCCATGGAGCACACTTTAAGAATCGCTGCTCTACAAATTTCTTCGTAACTCCACAAATATCGCAAGTAAACAAAGTACGAAATAATTCATAGTTGGCATCCTAAGCTATTTATTGCTTAGGATGCCAACTATGAGTTAGGCGTCGTTCTATTTACAAATTGTTATTACGCAAATTACGAGTTGTCTCGTAGTTGGCAGTCAACGTGTTAACAGATGCTTTGGGGCCAAATTTATTAAAAAATGTGTATAAAGAACTTTTATATTGCAATTATTTTCAAATAATGATACAACTCATAGTTGGCGTCTTAAGCAATAGTGTAAATTATGAGTTATCTCATAGTTGGCAGTCAATAGCTCAGTCAACAGCTGCTTCACTGTAAAATTGATTCTAAAAAGAGAATAAAGAACTTTTATTTAGCAATTATTTTCAAATAATGACCAACGCATCTAACCTATGACTCTATGAGAGCGTTACAATACAATAAATGCCCTTATATTGCTCAGCTTACGAGGGTGTGTTTTAAGGGGAAGGCATGACCTTGAGGCGCTCAAAAGCAGCCTTTTCCAGAGTCTCCCTATGGTCAGGATGGGCAATGTTGATGAGGGCGTGCGCCCTCTGCCTCAAAGACCGACCAAACAGTTGGGCAACTCCGTGTTCAGTCACCACATAGTGGACATGCGCCCTGGTGGTCACTACACCGGCTCCTGTTGTGAAAGATATTAATTAAATATCACATTTCTTCTGTAATAAATAAAATAACACTTAATATTTCACAATACTTTATTTTTCGATTTGCAAACATGTTTCCGTTGTGACCCAACCTTTTTCGATGCACAAATTTTAACCATAAATTAACACAGAATCATCACTTGTATACTAATAAAATATAATTTGTGTATAATATATTGTTAAGATTAATGCATCACTGAAGGTTGGGTCACATCCATAACATGTCTGCAAATTGTAAAGTAAATTGTTGTGAAAATACAAAGTGTTTTTCTTTTTGTTCAAATGTGAATCCAACAAAATCAATCTACAAAAGTGATCAAAGTGAAGGCGAATTAATAAAAGAGATGTTTAGATCAGATGTGAAATAATTTTTAATAGATAACCCATTGTTTTGGCGGAAATACTATGACACTTCAACATTATCGACTGTTTAATTTGGAACACTGTTATAATATCACAATATATTTCATTAATTAATATGAAATTGTTATAACAGCTGTCTTGCCAACCTATGTTAACATCATCAGGTGATACAAACAACAAGTTATTTGTAACACCTTATGATGCCAACTTAGGTTAGCAAAACAGCTGTTGTGACAATGTTCCAAATTAAACAGTTAATAATTTTTAATAATTATAAAGATAAATTAGTTTAAAATATCTGAATAATAACTCTTTTAAATGGTTTTGATTCTTTTGGTTCTTTATTTTGAGATAATCTTCCGTTTATCTCAAAATAAAGAAAATATATTATATTATTTTAAGTTTTTTTCTTTTACCTATCTTGAGTGTAGGCACAATCTTGGACACTCCCTTGTTGGTGGAGGAGGGAAGGGCGATAATGGGCATTCCCAGACCGTCAAAGCCCTCTGCAGCCCCCCGGATAAAGTCCACCTGACCACCGAACCCGGAGTACATCCGTGTGCCTGGAAATCACAAATTAAGGTCAGGGTTACTTTCATACATAGATAGAAACTAACAAAAAGGAAATGGAATAAAATGTAATTACGCACAAATAAATAAATACTTCTTTATGTATGGATGTAAAGCATGGAACTGGCAAAAGAATGATGAAAGCAGAATAAATGCATTAGAAATAAGATCTCTTAGACAATGTGTGATAAATCTGTATAAAATAGAGTGTCAAATGCAATTGAATTGTGTTTTTCAGAAGTAGCACACATCCAGTAACCTCAACTTTACAGGACGGACAAAAAACTGTCTGGTACAAAATTTTCCTACAATATATATTTTTTTTTCAATACACATTTGTCATAGGGAGTAAAATAGACAAATGTGTATTGAAAAATATATATATATATTGTAGGAAAATTTTGTACCAGACAGTTTGTTGTCCGTCTTGTAAAGTTGAGGTTACTGGATGTGTGCTACTTCTGAAAAACACGATTCAATTATAAGTACACAATGTATGAAGCGAGAGAAGTATGTCAGGAAAGAACAGTGTGGCAGTCCATTCTTTCTGTCTACCCCTTCGGAGAGACTTTTGAATAAAAAATACTATTATTATTTGAAATTAAAAAATTCAATCTTTTTTTTAATAAAAATATTTTTACCAATGGAGTCGGCAGAAACTTGTCCGGTGAGATCCACCTCGATGCAGGAGTTGATGGCCGTCATGCGAGGATTCTTGGCGATGACTCCTGTGTTGTTGACATAGTTCACTTCCAACATTTCTGTATTAAAAACATAATGAACATTCAGCCTCTAATATATTATACATATTATGTTGTTGGAAGCACTTTATAGAATTTATAGATAAATGCAACTCAATTTTCTGAGATGTAGACATGTTTTATTTATAGCGATGAGGTTCGCAACCCATCACACCGCGTCTCCCGCGGAGCGAAAAGAGAAGGATGGAGTGCCGCATCAGTAAAAGTGTGACAGTCCATTCTTTCTGCCTACCCTTTCGGGGAGACGGCGTGATGGTTAGTTAGTTAATTTAAGAGTTTTTTTATTAATTAAAATACTGTTTTTTTTCCAATTTTGTAAATATCGGTAGAACGCAGCAGTCAAATACTTTCCTTATTTTTTGTACAACAGATCGATTGAATCCAATTACTGTATACAATTTGTTTGTTAAGCTATTATATTGATTATGACATGTGATAGGTAGCAAATCTCTCGCGATTTTATTGTCACATGAATTCTACACCAAACCAAAGACAGTGTGTGACAATCACACTGCCATCTCCGGGAATCGAACCCGGGTCCTTTGTTGTTACAGTAGTAGCTCTTGCTACTCTGTAACGAAGGTCGTTCCGTCTGTTCACCTACCTCCCTTCTGTGGAACAACACATAATGAATTAATTACATATATTATTACCAATGAACGGGTTGTTGTCCACAAAGTCGTAGAGGGCCTTGGTTCCAATGAGGAAGGAGCCGACCATGCGACCCTTGTGGATGGTCTTCTTGTTATTGGTGATGCAGCCGCGGCGCACCAGGTCAATCACTCCGCCGCTGAACATCTCCGAGTGGACACCCAGGTCCTTGTGGTTCACCAGCGACGCCAGCACCGCATCGGGGATGTTGCCAATACCTGCCACAGACATTTAATCATATGAAAAAAAAAAATTCAAAGAGTAATTAACACTACGGAGAATAAATGCTATAGAAATGAGATTGCTTAAAATAATGTGTAATAAATCTGTATATTATAGAGTGTGAAATACAAATGTAAGAATCGAATGCAGTGCGAATGAAAGTATTCTTCTTATTTTTTGATGGCCCTACAGCCCATATTGAGCCTTAGCCTCCAGTATTCTTCGCCTCCAACTCCTCCTGTCCTCCGCTTCGACCCCTCAATCTGACACTCGTAACAATTTCGCCCCATCTATCCCAGCTTCATCCTCCCATCGCAGCCTTGGTCGTCCAATTGGTCTTCTACCACCTGGGTGTTTTTTGTCACTTTTGTCACTTTTTGTGGTTCACGATGACGGCATCCTCTGCATGTGACCGGCCCATCTCAGTCTATTCATTCTGATCTGTGTGGAGAGACTGGGAGCTTTATAAATATGGTACAGCTCGTCATTATGCCGCACTCTCCAGCCTTCACTGTCATTCACAGGTCCTGGAATTCTGCGCAGCACCCTTTTCTCAAAAGTATTTTGCTGTCATTGTCCACGCCTCACACCCATAGGTCACCACTGTTCGGATGATTGTCTTATACAGGTTGATTTTGGTTTTCCTGTGTACGTTTCTTGATTTGAGCACTGGTGTTAGAGAGAAGAATGTTTTGTTTTGTTGTGATGCGTTGATGAATTGTGATGCCAATTATTGCCAGTTGCGAATGAAAGTATTATGAACAAAATAATGAAAGGTCATTAAGATGCACATGGATTACATCTGTACCTATTTGGCAAATACATACAATCATTTTTTTGCATTATACAGGAGAGTATTTTTAAAGTTTAAAGAAATTCAATAAATTTGTATATGAAAATAGAACAGCAGACTTTAGCCATATCATTCGTGTTTTGCCATGTTTGAGTTCGATATATTTAATGACATGTATTATTTTTCCAATGTGCAAAATCTATATTAATGGTCATGTTCAAAGAATAGACACCACCAGACTCCCCTATATTGCATTGCATAATCAGCCTCATGGGACTCGTCCTCGTGGAAGACCTCCTAAAAGATGGAAGGACAGCTGGGAGTCTACCTCACAGGAGGAGCAACACTCTGGAGAACAGACCACATAGGTCTACAACAAGGAAGAAGAAGAAGTTTTTGCCAAAATATATAGTTGGTATTTATAGACATATTGGCATTTACAATCTCAAAATCGCCAAAAACGAACATGTGTGGTTTCGCCAAATAGGTACAGACAAAATTGACGAAGACAAGAACAAGGGAAGTAATGAGAAGCCTATTGCTCCACATTTGATAATCCCTTAGAAAGATGAAATATGTCATTCCCATTGAAAAGAATAAAATTTCTAGAAAACAGATGTTTTCAATCTGATAAATTGAGGCCACCTCTACTGATAAAACAATAACAAACCTCACGTTAGTCCAATAAATAAATAAAATAATAAATATGGAAATATTTCATTGGAGTTATTTTCATCAGAGTGCTTTAACGGAGTGTGACGTGACTCACCCATCTGCAAGGTGGCCCCATCGCTGACGAGATTCTCTCCGATGACCTTCCCGATCTGCAGTTCAACGGCGCTGGGTGGCTTGCCCCCATGCTCCGGCAGTGGTGTGTCCACCTTCACAGCGTAGTCCAAGTGAGACACGTGGATGATGCCGTCCCCAAAGGTGCGCGGCATGTTGGGGTTAACTTGACCTGAAAGCAGAGAAATACACAATCTTTGTCATTGAAGGTTAGTTTAACAAAAGTGTTTGATATCCAATGCATCAAAGTTCCTCAATATTTTTTAAGGATAATCAAATGATTTTACTGAAATCTCTTGATGGAAGTTCATTTTAAATAATAATTAAATAAAACGATGTTTTTTAACTACTTCCACTTTTGTCTTTATTTAGACAGCGACCGGTTTCGCCAGGCTCGCTGGCATCGACAGACTGGTGGCATTTACACCAGTCTGTCGATGCCAGCGAGCCTGGCGAAACCGGTCGCTGTCTAAATAAAGACAAAAGTGGAAGTAGTTAAAAAACATCGTTTTATTTAATTATTATTTTTTAAGGACTTGAACTACTGGTTTCCAGCTCTAATGGCTATTCCTCTTATGACTGTTGGAAACATTATTCCCGAAGGGGTAGGCAGAAAGAATGTACTGCCACACTTTAACCGATGCGGCACCCAATCCTTCTCTTTTCGCCCCCGCGGGAGACGCAGTGTGATGGGTTGCGAACCTCATCGCATTGCATCTCACTCATGTTGTAGGCTGGATGATTCAGACTTTTGTGTTTATTTAATTTATATTCCACATATCCACTGCTCTTTTAAATAACTGTAATTAGGCACATAAAACAATCCAACTCTAGCAAGAACTTCAAAATGTTATCAAATTTTTAAATTAATTTAATATAATTTATTACTCCACATATCCACCATTTCTTTTAATTCACTGTAATTAGGCACTTATAACAATCCTACACCAGCAAGAACTTAAAAATATTTTTGAAGAAATTATTCAAATTGTTATTGGAACAAACGAAAAATGTATTTTAACACCTGTCAAAATCTTTATACAAACGAAAAACTTACATAATTTTCAAAACAGTACAAACGTATTACGTGTTACAATTAACTATTATTATTATAAAGTGCGGCAACAATCAAATTGATCAAAATAATTCACTTATACATGAAATATCTCAAAATTTACAGGAGCAACCACATGAACCAAACCAAATTTTCAAAATCAGAACAAAACTTATTATTATTATTATTATCCCTTCTAAGGCAGTATCAAATAATGTCTTAGAAGGGTGAAACATGTCATTCCATCTAAAAATATAATAAAACTCCTAGAAGACAGATGTTTTCATTCATATGAAAGGATTTGTATTTAATTATATCAAATAAAAATAAATATGAAAACTTTGTTATAATTATGATGATACAAAGTAAATAAATATGCTTATTCGTGTTTCATATTATACGCTTTATTAAGAAAATGATACTAATAAAACCAGTAAAATAAACACTTGTGTATTTAATTAACTAAATCAATACTTGATAAGCGAAAATTAATCAAATATCCGTAATTAGGTGTTATTATACCACGGATACAATCATGCTGGAGTGAACATAGTCCAATTAATTACTGAAATCTTTACAAGCAAATGATCATACAATATTAGCTGACACAATTGATTTCATTTTGTTAATATTATCCTGTATATGGGTATTTCTCTTTTATTGTGTGAACACACGAATGGAGCTATAAAAATAATTATTGGAAACAAGAATTTATCAATGAAAGCGAAAACGGCTGTTCACAATGGAGTTTTTTCATTGTTCGGTATTCTATCATATATCGTTTTCCCACACATATTTTTATGGTCTAATTTCTACGACATTTATCCTACGTTCATCCTTCTTTTGCCAGATCCAAGTTTCACTTCCATACATAAGTGTTGGCACTAGAACTCCATTATGTACTGCAATTTATAAATATATTACCGATAATGATTTTGGAGTTCATCATGCCGGCTCTAACACAGTCTACTGAAGTTCCCAGACTGCAGTAGCCGTGCTGGTCCGGAGGAGACACCTGAAAAAAAACTCTTGTTATAAATACTATCTTCTTCTTCTTCTTGTGCTATGTTGGCGATCACCTCAGTGAATGTCTCACAGTCCTGCGCCGCTCGGAACAGCTCCTCCACACAGGACATCTGTTTCCTACCAGGCCCTCCGCGTCCCTCAATTTTCCCCTACAATATCAGTTGAAGGTGGTACTTTTCCTTACGCAGTACGTGACCCAGATGTGAAATCTTCCGAACCTTGATAGTTGACAACAGCTCCCTGTCAACTCTAGCTCGCCTCAGGACTTTGGTATCGGTAACCATGTCTGTCCAAGGAATTCTGAGCATTCGGCGATAGAGCCACATTTCAAATTCTTCCAGTCTGTTCATTGAGTTGACTCTTAGGGTTCGGCCACACCGAAGTGCCTAGGTCGGTGGCTAGGTCGGCGGCTTAATTTGACCTGCCACACTATAACGCCCGGCGATTTTAGCGCCGCGGTGTTCTCTTATGGTACTAACCCCAATTATCTATGTAATGTCGTTTCATTTCTGAACTGTCAAATATTGACATATATTGCAAACTAGCTCGAGACAAAGAATGCCACTGACTAAAGTAATAAAAAGCTAATTTTATCAGAATGTATCAATTTAAAATTTCGAAAATCACTAATTTGAACATGCTGGGTGCATGAAATAAATATGTCAATTATATAAAGAACTTCGCAAATGTGATAATTTTTTTTTTAGTTATTTAAAAAGGAAGCAGGACATATTCGATTTACTGTTAGGGAGTCACTGCAAAAGCAGGATACACATTTCCGGTGTTCTATAACACCAGAGGAACAACTTGTTGTAACATTGAGGTTAATTGAAACAAATTTATTGACTGTATATTATTTTAATTTTGATAATTTTACAAAACCTGTAAATAAAAACAATGTATACAAAAAAATACAAAATTTGGAAATTATTATCGCTTTTAAACTGCGGACGATACGTGTAATCCCGAAAATCAGCCGATGACAGGAGCAAAAGAGCACGAGGTTGATAATTGCGTTGATGATTGTATAGATAATTGTGATTAGTACCATAAAGCTCGGCAAGCGTTTCGGAAAGCAGGCGGCCTGTGATCGCCCGCTTGTGCGAGCCTTATAGTGTGGCAGGTCCCATAGTACGCCATACGTTGGTTAGCCAGGGGTCCCCCTAACCACCGACCTAGGCACTTCGGTGTGGCCGAACCCTTAAGGTCCACGTTTCACATCCATACAATAAAAAAAACCACACATAGCATTTGATCATTCTCTGGCGGAGTTTCAAATTTATGTTATCATTGCAGAAAAGTGATTTCAATTTAATAAATTCTATGACCCTCACCAAGAAAAATGTAGAGAGATTAAGAGTCACGCAGTGTTCCATGGAAAGACATATGCTCGGCGTCAGTCTCCGAAATAAAATCAGAAATGAAGAGATTAGACGCCGAACAAAAATAACGGACATCATGGAACGACTAGCGAGACTGAAGTGGCAATGGGCGGGTCATGTGGCGAGACAAAGTGAGGATAGATGGACCCAGAAAATAATAAGGTGGAGACCATGGAATAATAGGAGAAGCGTCGGCAGGCCGCTAAAAAGGGGGGCCGACGACATTGCTGCCGTGGGGGGGGAAATGTGGCTGCAGCTGGCAGGAGGTAGAGACGAGTGGAAAGGAAGGGAAGAGGCCTATGTCCAGCAGTGGACCGATGATAACCGTGGTAACCGCCTCCATCTCCATAACCGATACAACAGAAAATCCTGTTGATGGAACACAATGGGTGGGATTTGAAGCAGGTACATCCAGCGATAGACTTCCCAATCACGCGATATTCAAAGATGTCGCAGGACCTACTGGATATTCCAAAATACATGTGATGTCGGGTCATGCACCAACTGCCTTTGAACTAAAAATTGGTACGCATGGACAGATTCTTTATAAAGAATGCACTGGACTTAATGTATCAAGAAATATTTTTTTTTCAATTAGCCGACGGAGCCAAAGGAGATAATGAACCACATCTTCCATCATTCCATCGACACACATGACCAACCCACTGCCACTTAATCCTCGCAATGCGTATCCCTACATCGGTGACTCCGGTGCATCTTCTAATCTCCACGTTGGGTATATGGTCTCTAAGCAAGATACCCAACATGGATCTTTCCAGTTCCCGGGCTTTCACAGTGGCAGGTCCATTCGCCTGGAATATGCTTCCTGCACGCCTCAGATGCATTGACAATTTGACAGATTTTAAATCTCACCTAAAAACCCACCTTTTCAAAATATCGCATAAAATGTAAACAACGGTTATCTGATTGCTGGTGTCACATGCAGCTCTCATGACTAAAAACATTGTCAAAGCGCCCTTGAGGTGAGCTATTCACGAAAACGGCGCTATACAAATTAGCCTAATTATTA
This sequence comes from Lepidostoma basale, assembly GCA_022606425.2. Classification (NCBI taxonomy): domain Eukaryota; kingdom Metazoa; phylum Arthropoda; class Insecta; order Trichoptera; family Lepidostomatidae; genus Lepidostoma; species Lepidostoma basale. Next base: position 1,550,215 of record JAHDVF020001106.1, on the reverse strand, counting down.
TTATTATTATTATTATCAGACGCCATCTACTTCTTTTCATTCAACGAACACTACTCATTATTGCAAACATTCTCGCGGAAATGAAAGGACTCTACCTGGATGAGGGCAATGTCCGGCTGGATGATCTTCTTGTAGAAGAGCTGAGGGATCTCTTGCAGGAAGATGGGGATGCAGTCCCCGCGACCTTCAGCCACGGCCTTACGGACATTCCCCCCCATGAACATAGACAGAGACCTGCAAAAACATTTCTTTTGTATTAATCTTCATATTTCATAATTTTAGGAAACTTTCCATCCACTGCTGGACGTAAGCCTCTCCACGCTATCTCTCGGTCTCTCGCCAGTGTTCTCTGGGCCCTTCCCGCCGTCCGCTCAATATCATTGCTCCACCTGGTTGGCTATCTCCCGACACTTCTCCGGCCCAACCTTGGCCTCCATTCAGTAAACCCTCTGACTCCATCATCTCGTCGACACACATGACCATCCCACTGCCACTTCATCCTCGCAATGCGTATCATTACATCAGTAACCCTGGTGCGTCTTCTAATCTCTAAGTATATAGTATATACACGAGATACTCAACATGGATCTTTCCATGGCCCGTTGTGCAACTTTGATTTTGTACATTGCTTATTTTTATTTCTTTGGGAGATGCCTATTAGTGGCGATGAGGTTTGCAACCCATCACAACTCGTCTCTCGCGTGGCGAAAAGAGAAGGATGGAGTGCTGCATCGGTTAAAGTGTGGCAGTCCATTCTACACACACACATCTACCCCTTCGGAGAGACGGCGTGATGGTTAGTTAGTTAGTTCTTATGTATATAAATAAAAGCAATTTTCGTGGCTATAGGAATTATAGACTTAACATATACTAAACCGATTGCAATGAAATTTTCACTGTTTAATAATATTACTCCGGAAAAGGTTAAAAAAATTATTAGATACGACACAACCTTTTCCAATTTACAAAATTATTAAATTTTTTACATTTAAAAAGGTTGTCTTAACCAAAACATGTCTGTGAAAAGTGTTAAAAAGTGCACTTATATTTATTCAAATATGTTGTTGCCATGATATGCTTGCAACATATACAATTGCCGAAGATAGATCTGTGAGAATCAATATGTATAATATAGATAGTTAGCACTAGATCAAATACTTATTTCTTGATCCATCTTATATTATCTCACCGTTGAATGTGACTAATATTAATTGAATAATGCAAATGACCTCATTGTACTGCCAGAGAGCGTATCATTAGTAATGAGATGACAAATGACCTCTAACACGGCAGCCAGCTGTTGTATGTCTTAGCTGTATAGGCAGAAAGTATGTCTAGTCACAACTAAGCAACATAACAATTTAAATACAAACATATTATATTTCCCTTCAGACAAGGTCTCTTAATTAATATACCATACATACACACATCTTTCAACTAACTAACTAACCATGTCGACGTGTGAGAAGTAGAAATCAACATGCATTCATGGCACGATGTATGAATGTTGAGGAAGGGAGAGAAGTAGTGCGGCTGTCCATTATTTCTGTCTATTCCTTCAGAGTTATGGCGTGATGGTTAGTTAGTCAGTTGAATAATAAACATTTTTTTAAATTACTATAACAGATATTAGATAATCCAATGTTTTGGCAGAAACACTTTGATATTTCAACATTATTAACACATTAATTACCAGTGGACACGTAGCCAGACAGCCAAGTTCAAGATGGACTCCCAAAGTCTTAAAGTGGAGGCCATGGGAAAACAAAAGGGGTGTCAGTCAGCCACAGAAGAGATGGGCCGACGATATTGTTGTGGTCGCCGGGAAAAAATGGATTGAAGGGGCACAGGATAGATAAAAATGGAGACAGATGGAAGAGGCCTGTGGAGGGAAGGCTAGGAAGAAGAAGAAAAATTACCAAAAGCCAATTAGTCGACTTTTCACTGCCAACCGTAAACGACCATACACCAATTAGTACACCAATTAGTCAGTTTTTCTACCCTACGTACTGGAAATAATTCTCACAATTACGTAAATCACTAAATCAATTTCTAATTTCAACGATTCATTTAAAAATGATATTTAGTACGAATGAATTACTACCAATAATAATAAAAACTACTACTAATAATACTGCTGCTACTGCTACTACTACTACAACTAATACTTCTATTTCTACTTCTTCTACTTCTACTATTATTACAAGGTCGTGAGTATTCATTGACAAAATCATAACATTTGAACTTTGGTATAGAAATTATGAATGTTTTTATTAAAATGTGCATTTTTAGATATTAGTCCAAATTTGCTAGGTTTTTAATTAATGCCTTTCAAATAATCGTTGATAAATAAAGTGTTAACTGTTTAATTGAAACACTGTTATATAATATCACAATTGATTTAATTTCTATGAAATTGTCGCGTCAGCAGTTTCAGTAACCAATGTTAGCATCAACAGGTGTTTTAATCAACGTGCCATGAACGGTAATGTTATAACATTGGTTAGCGAAACAGCTGTCGCGACAAATTCATAGAGATGTGATATTATAACAGTGTTTCAATTAAACAGTTAATTAACAGATATTTTATTTCATGTTGTCATCGCAAAAAAATCCTATCCAAAAAAGCCATGGCAGTGCACAATGGTGTTCTTGTATCGGCCCTTATGTATGGAAGCGAAGCATGGAACTGGCAAAAGAAGGATGAAAGTAGAATAAATGCAGTAGAAATGAAATCTCTTAGATGAATGTCTGGATACTCTGTGTATGATAGTGTCGAATGAAAATATAAGAAGTGGATGCGGTGCAAATGATGGTGTTATGAACAAAATAATGAAAGGATCATTAAGATGGTTTGGACACATGGAAAGAATGAATATAGAAATAATGGTAAAAAATTATATGTTAACAATGTAAATGGAACTAGAAAAAGTGGCACGATCAAATAAATCAAATATTGAATGTCGGCCATGTGAGGAGTCAGAGAAATCGACGCGTCTGCTACAATTCAAAACCTTTTTGGTCTTCACTGCAAATGTAGTCAACCATATTTGTAGTAAAAAGATAAGCTTGAATATACAAAGACATTAAATACGAGTTGTTAATTTGATTAGTGTTAAGACAGTACATAATATAAAGAACTTACCGGAAGATGCCTTCGCAATCTGGATCGGTGTAAACGGCCTTTCCCTCCGTATGCATGTGGCATACTGTGATGCCCTTAAGAGAAGCAGCTTTGCCTTGCATAGTCATCGCCTCCAGGAGATGAATCGGAGTAGCAGCCGCTCCCTGAGCAAACACCGTCTGACCTGAAATAAAAATACCAAAATATTTAATCACCTTTCATATGAAGCAATTAATTTGTTGTGTGGTATTATCAAAATGTCCGCAAATGGCAGTGGATCGGTCACACTCTGAGACGGAACCCAGCCTGCATCGTTCAGGGTGTACTAGACTGGTCCCCTATGGGGGAAAAGAGAAAGCCAGGCAGACCTAGAGCTACCTGGAGAAGAACCCTGCAGGACGAAGTTAAGGCAGCAGGCCTCACTTGGGATGATGTTAGGCATCAGGCAAGGCTCCTTGAAGCCCTATGCACCACTGAGGTGTGACAGGACAAGATGAATAAGAAGAACATTATTTAACTGGCGAAAAATGTAAAGGCTTTTTTCATGAAATTGGCTGCTTATTGTGTTTTCTTATTTTGACATGGCTAAGAAGAAGATGATCATTTGTATTCTAGTACTATCTATCCAAACATTGCACTTATAAAATCAAACTATACCGAGGAATTATTGTATTTACATAAGCGGGAGGCATTGAATACCAGAATCGTACTATAAAATCTTGTAAAATAAAGTTACTAAGATAAAGAAAATGAATTATTATTTTACTGCATGTTTTCTTATATAAAGATTAAATTATGATTCCAAGACCTTGATAAAAAAAGGCCATTAAATCCAGCGGATATAAATAATTATGAAGTGTTGTCATAAACATGTCTTACTTAACATCATACTCATAACACATTAAACAATTAAAAAAATGAGATCTATAATGTTAAAAAAATTGCAATAAAAACACTATATATATATACACGTTTAAACAATGCTATGTTCACTAAACAGAACTGTTTTAGTAGAATGTAGTTTTAATTCATGGGATTGGTTTGCAGCAAAGTGTAACATTTTTTTTGGTTCTGGAGATGCCACTTGGGCCTTTAATGTGGTAGCTTCCCGTTGCTTTCCATATTTGTATACAGCACATTTGATACCGATCCATAATTATATTTTTGGTATTTTTGTCATGAGGCGTAACATTACATTAGTGTTTATACCTGCATTACAAGGTCCACTCTTGGGATATGCATTGTGTTTTATTTTGGTCCGCCTGATAAAACACACAATCTTTTATCACTGTCACTTTTTCGTCATCATTTTAACTGGATGGTTGTAATCACATTGCGCTGTCGTGGATGTTGAAATTTTTTTTTTAAATGTTTTTATTCTTTAACTTAATGTGTAATTATATGAATTGTGAAAATTTACAAATAAAGCTATTGTAAATTATAAACCATCTTTTATTTTCATAATGATTTTTATTTTACCTAAATAGGATGACTAATTTTAGAGATATAGTTATTTTTATAACAGCTACGCGGAGGTCGCAAGTCGCGGGAATATTTCACAAAAAAATGATTGGGCAGTGGGCTATTTTATTGCACGCGGCGCACGGGCGTTTAAAGGTCAATGGATTTTAAATAATTAAATGGCACCCATATTTTGTATAATACTTTTAACCCTTACCACTCTAATGTCGAGTGAGGCTCGACACAGTATTTTTTAGACTAACTCCAATGTCGTGCTAGACTTGACATGGCACCATGCCTTTTTTTAAATTACCAAATATACTATTCCACTTAGACTTGGACTTGGATCTTCTGGCTTACAGAGGTTCAGCTCTAATGGCTATTCCTCTTACGTCTGTAGGAAACATTGTTGGAATGTGATTTGGTAGTTGTTTTATGATAGGGCTAAATGTATGGCCCGGAGTGTCCCTCCGAAAGAGGGCGAGGGGGGATTTAGGGTTTATGATAAAGTCTTACATTAGTGTCAAGAAATGCAAGACCAGTATTTATAAAAAAAGTCTGTTCCCGAGGGGAAGAGAAGAGGAGCAGTGACTGGATGGAGTTGTGGTAGAAGATAGCATCCTGCGTGAGACCATTTTGTTTGGCGGAGTACGTAGTCGCCTATCGGGAAAGATTTTTTTTTAGAACTACTATTCCCTATTCCAATATACTTTTTTATGGAGGCACCTACTTTAACCCTTTTTTGTTAATTAGGCAGTTGGTAAAAAAATAGAATTAAGGAGTACGAAGGGTTAGGATTTTGGTTTTATTTTCTATACATAACACAAAAAATACATATTGAAGGTTACAAAGTTTACAATATAATATTTACGACAACACTTATTTTTTTCAAAAACTAAGCAATGAAGTGTGACATCTAATCATTTTTTTAAATTGTATTTACAATCAAACTCAGACTAACTAACTAACTAACCTTCACGCCGTCTCCCCGAAAGGGTAGACAGAAAGAATGGACCGCCACACTGTTCTATCCTGACATACATCTCTCGGTTCCTCTACATTTATACATCGTGTCAGGCACACACGTCGAATTCTTAGACTCCTTACATGACCGACATTTAATATTTGATTGATTTGATCGTGCCAAGTTTTCCTCGGCCTTCCTCTATTTCTAGCTCCGTTCACGTCGTTTACATATACCTTCTTCACCATTCTGTCTTCACTCATTCTTTCCACGTGTCCAAACCATCTTAACGACCCTTTCATTATTTTGTTCACAACACTTTCATTCGCACCGCATTCACTTCTTATACTTGCATTTGACACTCTATCATATACAGATTTACCACACATTCGTCTTAGAGATCTCATTTCTACTGCTATTATTCTACTTTCATCCTTCTTTTGCCAGTTCCATGCTTCACTTCCATACATAAGGGTCGGCACAAGAACGCCATTAGAACACACACTCAATATATTTAAAATACAGCACAGTTAAATAAATAGTCTTCAAATTATATAAATTGTTTTCAATAATATTTTTTTTTTTAAGAAAAAATGGTCTGCAGATAATATTTGTAATATTAATTTGTATCTATAAGATGGAGCAGACAGCGAAAAAGGGACTGGTACGGGCATGTTCAAAGAATGGACACCACCAGACTCCCCTATATTGCGTTGCATAATCAGCCTCATGGGACTCGTCCTCGTGGAAGACCTCCTAAAAGATGGAAGGGCAGCTGGGAGTCTACCTCACAGGAGGAGCAACACTCTGGAGAACAGACCACATAGGTCTACAACAAGGCAGAAGAAGAATTTGTATCTAGAAGATTAAATAAAAAAACTATTAAAATCGTACCCTTTCCAATTAGTTAGTTGATATAATATTTGTTGAGTCACACAGTTCTTATTCACGGAATCACAAATGATGAACTTTGATCATCAATAGAAAATATTTCAAAAACATTCAATCGTTAATAATAAAACAGTTTTGTTTACTTGCAGATACCAGAGTTCATTGATCATACAATCATACAATATAAATGTTTATATACCGGGGTCAAAAGATTTTTTCCCTTTGGAATATTTTTGAATCGTCATGTCTTAATTGTCACGTGTCTAAATTTTACACAAAAACAATTTAAGCGATATGTAAACTGTTCAACCAATGTTTAGAGGAAGTACATACTCCACTCGACTGGAGGAGAACAGTAATCATGCCTCTGTACAAAGGAAAAAGATCTCATATGGAATGTGGAAACTTCAGAGCTATTAGTATTTTGAGTTTTATTGGTAAAGTCTACGGCAGAATTTTAATAGAGACAGTAAGAAAGATAACGAGTGACAGAGTTTGGGATGTGCAAGGCGCCTTTATGAATGGCAGAGGATGTATGGATCAAATTGTTGCACTTCGTACAGTGACAGAGAAGTTCCTGACCAAAAACCGTAAATTCTTCTGTGCTCTTCTGAGTGTTAGAGTAAACGGGGATCTTACAGCTTGATTTGATATCAATAAAGGTGTCAAACAGGGGTGTGTAATGCCCACATGGTTGGTTAATCTATTTATGGACAAGTGCATGAAACAGCTGAAAGGGTTGGATGCAGGTGCAAAAATGAACGGCATGTCAGTAAGCTGTCTATTGTTTGCGGATGACGCTGTGCTACTTGCAGACAACGAGCATGAACTACAAGTCCTGGTGTCTAGTATGTATGAGGTATGCAAGCGATACGATTTAATGATCAATGTGAATAAGTCCAAGGTAATGATTTTCGAAAAAGAATTATTTAGGAATTATTAAGGAAGTACGTTTACAAATGATGGGTGAGTGGAGAAGAATATTGAAAAAAGGGTTGGGGTAGGCAACAGAATAAATGGTGCACTTAAAGTTGTCATCCCAAATAATCTATCTATCTATCTTCTTCTATCTTCTATATAAATAAAAGGCAATCTTCCGGGTGTGTGTCGACTATTTCTGAGGTTATTCCTGAGCTGATCCTTTTGAAATTTGGAGAATGGACTAAGTGGAATTCAGCGGTCGTCATAGGCATATTTTTGTTATTAATCGAGCTCTAATTAACTTTATAAATTAATCAATTAATTGAAAATTTTCGTAGTGCAAACGAATATAGACCTTAATGTTCGTATCACCTGAGTATCAATCTTTTGAGTCTATATTCGTTTGACACGGTCTGGAGAGAATTCAGTCTCCATGTAATTTTGTGTAGTGGCAACAATGTGTTTTTCATTCTGACAGTCCAATATATTGCGTTTTACTTTGGGATGTATAATACTTAATACTTAATACGTTTTACTTATTACGTACTAAAATAATTGGTTGTTTAATTGGTACAGTCTATTTTATTGGCCATATTTTAATGTACATTAATGTAGACAGGTAATTATACTTCTTAATTTTGGCGAGTATAATTTTAACGCGTCATTTTGAGGTTATGAACGAAATTTTATTTTTTCGTGTGGCTGAAACTTATTCGTTTCTCTTACATTCGACGGTGATTACTCAATGATATTCGTTTTCTAGAATTCTAGCCGTTCGATTGGTCACGTGGTCTCTGAACTGTCAAACTCTTCTTCTACGTCGTAATATTTTGTAGGTATGAAGTTTCGGTACTTTTAGGTTATGAAGTTTCTGGGATTAAAAGTAACGTCGAGGCTCTCTAAAAGAATGTGAAGAAACTTGCTTCCGTAAGTATAATATAATATTTATATTTCTAATTCATAAATATATTTTCAGTTTATTCTATTTTGCCGTTTTCTTTATACGCATACTTTCGTCAGGGAAATTGTTACATTACCACAGCAACGGTAAGAAAGTTCTAATGATATACAATATGAATTACAATATGAATGAATGACACAATTCTTATGACTTTTTCCGTTTATTTCTAGGAAAATAAAGTAACAGATCAGAGATGGGACGAAAATTACCAATGCAGCGTGCAAAATAACTTCGTTAAAATGGAATTAGATCAGTCAAACAACGGATGATCAGTGAATTACATGTACCCTGGAGTGGCGAATGAGAACCGGCTCATTTTCACATTACACATAAGCTATTTTTAGTAGTTTTCATTCATATATGAAAATTACATTATTAATTTCAGGTAAGGTTTTTAAATTTACAGTTTATAGACAATTGATTTATTCGTTTTACTAACGTGTCATTTTAGGTTATGACGTTTCGTAGTGTAATAATTAGTTATTTAATTGGTATAATCTATTTTAATAATGTTATTTTAATGTAAAATTATTCTGGCAGGGCGAAAATCTATATCTTTGGGATAAGATATTAAGTTTTGATAAAATAATTCACTAGAGGAGCCTGGTGTGAGAGACCACTGGTCTAATGGAGATATTTTTGTATTGGGATTGAAATTATTTTGTTAATGAGCCATATTGGTGCATCTGCATGTTGCAATTCTACTTTCTTTTCCATTCCACTCCATTAAATTCTACATTATGCTGAGATTTAAAATATTCAAAGATAATTAAATTGTTTTCAGGTTATTTCATTTGCTTAAGGATGGGGAAGACAACGCAGAAGATAATGGATTGCGCATGTGCAGAGGATGGGGAAAACAACGCAGAAGATACTGGAATGTGCATGTCCAGAGGATGATATCACAAGACATGTTGTTATCTTTATGAACTAATTTGGAATGGTATGTACAGGTTTACATTGGATTAATTGGTTTAATTTGTTACATAATAATATAGACAATTTATGTACCACTGGTCTGATAGGGGGGTGTTTGTTTTATGAAGTTTGGATAGGCCATATAACCTAGGGATCTACGAGATCTATAAATTAGGGAGATTATTTGAAGAATGGACCTTCTTGATGTGTAATGCTGACCATTCACGATCGTTGGACTTAGCGCTATTTGAATGCTTTTGTAAAAAGGTTGTTATTTCTTTAGCACAATCGTAACTCCATTTATTAGCATAGTTTTTGGTAGTTATTTTTGCCGTTCAGGTAATGTATCTAAAATAAACATAAAGGTGTTCTTTATACGCGTACTTTGGTCAGGGAAATATTAAAATTACCACAGCAACGATAAGAAAGTTCTAATGATATACAATATCAATTTATTCGTTTTACTTACGTGCCATTTTAGGTTATGACGTTTCGTTGTGTAATAATTAGTTAATTGGTATAATCTATTTTAATAATGTTATTTTAATGTAAAATTGTTCTGGCAGGGCGAAAATCTATATCTTTGGGATTAGATATTAAGTTTTGATAAAATAATTGCCTGGTTGTGAGAGACCACTGGTCTAATGGGGATATTTTTGTATTGGGATTGAAATTATTTTGATAATGAGCCATATTGGTGCATCTGCATGTTGCAATTCTTCTTTATTTTCCATTCCACTGAGTAATTCCAGCAGCACACATACCCAAATACACTATGAGTTACTTCAGCTGTTTTAGTTTTTCTCTGAAAACAAATGCTGTGATAGGTAAACATATCCTTATATGCAGCATTAGCTGCCTCAGTTGAAGAGTCCAGTAATATTCCATTTTTGGCCATTAAATTCTACATTATGCTGAGATTTAAAATATTCAAAGATAATTAAATTGATTTCAGGTTATTTCATTTGCTTGAGGATGGGGAAGACAACGCAGAAGATAATGGATTGCGCATGTGCAGAGGATGGAGCTCTACAGAATTTAATAAACTCCCTAATGATTTAATAATGATGTCGAACCAAAAACTTCAATCTGATCAACTTAAAAGTAATTTTTACATTACATTTTTACATTACACATAAGCTACTTTTAGTAGTTTTCATTCATATATGAAAATTCCATTATTAATTTCAGGTAAGGTTTTTAAATTTACAGTTTATAGACAATAATTAAGCACATTCCCAAACGTGCCACCTACATATCTGAATTTTGTGTTGCTCGGGCTTTCACAGTAGCAGGTTATCACGCCGTTTCCCCACAGGGGTAGGCAGAGAGAATGGACCATAACACTACTCTATCCTGGCAAACCTCTCTAGCTTCCTCCACATTCATACAACGAGTCATACACGCATGTCGATTCCTCCGACTTCTAACATGACCAACCTTTAAAATCTGATTAGTTTAATTAATTTGACAAATTAATCAAATTAATCAGATTAAAAGGCGAAAAGAGAAGGATGGAGTGCCGCATCAGTAAAAGTGTGACAGTCCATTCTCTCTGCTTACACTTTCGGGGAGACGGCGTGATGGTTAGTTAGTTAGTTAGTTAATTTGACAAATTAGCCTAATTATTATTATGCATATAGCATGAACTGGCTTTTATATGAAGAATATCTTCAGCAAACAAGTGAAAAACAGTTGTAATTCATTCATTGTATGGAAATTAAAATTTTGCCTCTTCGGTGTCCGCCTTATGGCAATTCAAAATTTTTTTTTTAAATTCCAGGGCCCAAAATTGATGAATCAAAGATCGGACCAAAGTTGCCGATGCAGCGTGTAAAATAACTAATGTTTAAATGGAATGGGATCGGTCATAAAGCAAGGACAACGGGTGATAAGATCTTCTGGCCTGGAGTGGCGAAAGAGAAACAGCTACACAAATTCTGGCAGATCACAAGCAAGATGGTCTGATGACATTAAACGAGTGGCAGGAGGTCAATGGCGCAGAGCGGCGAGGGATACAGTTGTGGAAGTCGGGAAGGGAGGCTTTTGTAGTATTATCATCTATATTACTATTCCACGCCAGCGGACTCGCAGTGCCGAAATCACGATCGTAGAAACTTACTTTATTGGCTCTGATGTGAATTTCATGGACAACAAAATCAAGAGTTTTGTTTCTTTAATATAATGAATGTTTTCTGCAAATGTGATATAATATTGTTTATTTGATTATTAAATTTCATATAAAATATTCAAAAAATAGTTTTTCAATTACATTAGTAATATGTATTCAAGTTTATAATTCACAGCGAGTTTGCTTGGATTGAAACTTTGTTTTAAAGATATAGACACACATTTTTGCATCCATACACATGGCATTTAATCCAATAAATAAACAAATTGTTATTGAACTTTAATTGTATTTGTTTAATATATATTGGGTTTATTTATGTACTCGAATTTAGCAATAGCGAAGCGTTGCCGGGTCAGCTAGTAGTCTATAAAAAAAAGCCAAGATGGCAGTACACAGTGGTGTTCTTGTGCCGACCCTTATGTATGAAAGTGAAGCATTGTACCGACAAAAGAAGGATGAAAGTAGAATAAATGCTATAGAAATGAGATCTCTTAGACGAATGTGTGATAAATCTGTATATGATAGAGTGTCAAATGCAAATATAAAAAGTGAATGCGGTGCAAATTTTAGTGTTATGAACAAAATAATGAAAGGATCGTTGAGATGGTTTCGACACATGGAAAGAATGAGTGAAGACAGAATGGTGAAGAAGGTATATGTAAATACGTGAACGGACCTAGAAATAGAGGAAGGCCTAGGAAAACTTGGCACGATCAAATCAATCAAATATTAAATGTCGGTCACGTAAGGAGTCTAAGAAATCGACGTGCGTGCATGATTTGATGTATGAATGTAGAGGATTCGAGAGATGTATGTCAGGATAGAACAGTGTGGCGGTTAATTCTTTCTGCCTAACCCTCGGAGAGACGCCGTGAGGGTTAGTTAGTTAGTTAGTTTAAAAAGTGATATGAATAATTATTATTTTTAACATTGACAATGAACATCCCACATTATTACAGCGCGCGCAGTCTGACATTGTAACACATTGTATGCATTCTATTTTTGAATAAATGATTTTTCGAAATGCCTACGTCATATGACGATCTCGAGAATTGGGAGCAAACGAAACAAGCGTTGACATTAATCAATCAATTATGGTCGTTAACTACAAACGCTCATTGTTGAATGGACGTAAACAGTAAATAAGTACGAAAGATAAATAAGTATTTCCAGAAACGAAATACGAAAGGTAAATAAGTACTTCCAGAAACCAATTTACCGATGCCTTTAGATTCATAGGGTTCCAATATTTTCTGGGCCACCGCCCCCTTTACAAAAAAAAAAAAATTTCAACGCCCCCCTCCCATAAAAGTTATTCCAAAAAAGGGAAAATGATTACAATACATACAATAACAAAATAAACCAATATTTATGTTTAATTTGCTTTATTAGTACCTACGTGATTAGTGTTTTTTTTTTGTCTTTTTAGACTATATTTTTTTTATCTGCCCACGCTCTCTATTTTTTCTGGGTCTTTTACTGCCCCCCTGAAAGTCTCAAACGCCCACAAGGGGGCGTTATCGCCCACTTTGAGAACCTAGGCTTCAGATGAACGAAAAAACTTTTGAAAAATACCTGATTTTCCTAATTTTTTAATTAACTTTATGCTCATGAACAAGCAAATCATATGTAAGCAAAACGATTGTACAAAAAACTGGCGAGTGGAGAATACTACAAACTATTATACTTTACTTTGATAGAAGGCAGTTGTCCTGGCTGCGGTACATAAAATATTGGACAGGAATGACCAGAGTCCAGAACCTGTTCCAAGTGGTGCAGGACAGAGATGCCTTTACTGCAGTTATCGCCAATGCTGGGGGGACCTGACACGGCACCGTAAGAAGAAGATTATACTTCATTATCGTATAAAATCGTAAAATTACTACTTATTACATTAGATTTAAGAAAACTTCGGGTTGGCGGGAAATGCCTTCCTACAACTTGTCATTTGTTTCGAAAGAACAACGATTGATCGATGTTTAAATTTAGAACATTTTCTGATGAAAGCGCACAAATAATGTATAGTGATGGGTAGGTAGAAGGTAAGTACCTTGTTACTTTTATCGAGTTTATTGCATTGCGGGGATGCATTTCCAATACATTTCTAACAATGATAGCATGCTTAATCATGGTTTACCTAGCTTACCAAGGAAAAACTATTTATGATATCAATGGAGTAGCGTGTCATAGTGAAGTCATTCGCAATAGTGAATCGACGTTACTGGAATTCTTATTAGAATTCTAGTACAGAAATCAACTCGGCGCTTACAATTAATTGCTACATTAACCTTCAATCAAATGAAACAATACAATGATACATACAGGGTGCGCCATATTTTATATTGGTGTGTGAATATGAAATAACTTTAAAATAAAACAACCGATTTCTATATATGAGGTATTTTTATTTAATTAGGCCCTTTATAATTTATTTACACCAGTTTTTGAATACAACATCAATTAAGTGGCCGCCATTATTGGCCAAAGCAAAATGTGCCCTTTTTGCTTAAGACAATAATGGCGTCAGTGGAACCACATTGTGGCGCATTTTGAAGGATTTTTTGCATTTGTTTTCGTATAAAGTGCAATTGACTCAAAGAATATTGTCGACAGATCGTCCTCGTCGCTTGGGATACGGCCAAACAGTCGCTCGAATGCCTAACATTGAACCTGATTTTTGGAAGCATATTTTGATTTGACCCCTCCGGACTTCTTTTTGTGGGGTTATTTGAAAAACAAAGTATACGCTAACGAGCCTCATACCATTGACGAGCAGAAGGCAAACATTGGCGCCGAAATCATCGCTATACCACCCGAGATGCTTGGAAAAGTGATGAAAAACGCAGCAAAAAGGGCACATTTTGCTTTGGTCAATAATGGCGGTCACTTGTTTGATGTTGTATTCAAAAACTAGTGTTAATAAATTATAAAAGGCCAAATTATTAAAAATACCTCATATATATAAATCGGTTGTTTTATTTTAAAGTTATTTAATATTCGCATACCAATATAAAATATGGCGCACCCTGTAGATTTACGAACTCGTATGAAACTAAATTGAATAAAAAAACGTACATTTTTAAATAATAAGTTAATTTGTAAAAATTAAGATGTTAACACTGGAATTACATAATGACGATTTCTTTAGGATATTAAACAATGCTTTCTCTTTAACTTTGGGTTTATTTACTCTTTTATTTGGGTTTATATTGTTCTCCCGAGGGTGAAGGTAGAAAACTTTCGAAACATCGAGAAAAATAAACAAAAATGGGAAAAACAGAGTTTTAATTAATAAAAAATCGCATTGCGTAATGTCCCCGTGGTTGTTTAATCTATATATGGACAAGTGTATGAAAGAGCTGAAAGGGTTGGATGTAGGTGCCAAAATGAGCGGAGTGTCAGTAAGCTGTTTATTGCATGCGGATGACGCTGTCCTACTCGCAGACAACGAGCATGAACTACAAGTCCTGGTGAATACTACGAGGCATCTCCAGAAAGTAAGTGTACTGAATTTTTGTAGGTTACAATTTTTTTTATTTAAACAAAAAAATTACGTGGTTACCGTAGTACATATGTAAGCTATTTTTCGACATAGTCGCCATTCCTCTCAATGTAGGTGGTGAAACGGGGTATCAACTTTTTGATGCCTTTCTCGAAGTAGTTTCCCGCCAACCCCTTCGTCCACTTCTCCATCTCCTCTTTTACCTCCTCGTCGATTGAAAACCTTTTTCCACCCATGTGCAGCTTCAGGGAGGTAAAGAGATAGTAATCTGGAGGTGCTAGGTCATGGGAATGCGCGGGATGGTTCAGGACATCCCATTTAAACGAGGCGAGCAGTTCCTTCTGGCATTTTCGTGCAGCAGGCAGACTCCCTTTGTCAGCATACCTCTCCTATTGTTCTGAATCGCCCTCCGCAATTGTTTTAAGGTCTCACAGTATCTTGCAGAGTTAATGGTCTCCCCTTGAGGCATATATTCAAATAAAATTATGCCTTGACAGTCCCAAAACACGGATGCCATGATTTTCTTGGCTAAAATTGTGGTTTTGGTTTCAGGCGTGTAGTGTGCTACCCAATTTTCATCTCCAGTAAAGATCAAGCGGAGAAATTCATCTCCATGGATTTTGCAGCGCCTCAAAAACTCTTGCCCGGTGCCGCGTATTTCGCACTTGGCGGGAGATTGGATTGACATTTTTCACGAAACGTGTTGTCGCGTCGACACTACTCAACGTACTGACCTCGAACCGGTCTCCTTGCGGATGGGGAAGGGTCAGGCTACACGGAAGTGTAGCCAACATGTCAAAAATAAAATCCATCCGGTCGTGAGAGCCTCAGTACACTTACTTTCTAGATATGCCTCGTACAATAATTATTAGAAACGTCTGTGTAAATAGTGTAAGATTTTTAATTATTATTTATACACCATTTAACTTTGTAAATAGCATAAAATCAGATTATATATCTGATAACGATAACATTTTCGGGAAATTGTAATCCTTTTGAAAAGCGTGATGTGTACTGACACTTATCAGACCGCTACGAACTGAAGAGGGGGGGTAAACAGCGTACCTACACTTATCTATTCAATCATTGCCTCCCATCCACAGTACCGTGCCCGAGTAAGTACTTGGGCAATGATTATAATATTATTACAAGTGATACTCATCTCTAAACACTTGCGCAAATTAAGGGGACTTAAATAAAGAATTGCCATTAATATTTTTAATCACAAATTTTATAAAAATTGACTCGTTGACACGCGTGCTAACAAAATGCTTGTTTTTGTCTTACAAAATGCTAGATCGTTTTCTGACTTTGTGAAAAGTCAGTCTACTCCGTTAATAATGTGGCAATTGCTGGTTATTCATCGTGTATCTATGATACACAGTTCTCAATGCTCTCGTAAAAGATAGCGTAACGCACTTAGAGACATAATAATAATAATAATTAGGCTAATTTGTATAGCGCCGTTTTCGTGAATAGCTCACCTCAAGGGTGCTTTGACAGTGTTTTTAGTCATGAGAGCTGCATGTGACACCAGCAATCAGATAACCGTTGCTTACATTTTATGCGATATTTTGAAAAGGTGGGTTTTTAGGTGAGATTTAAAGTCTGTCGGATTGTCAATGCATCTGAGGCGTGCAGGAAGCATATTCCAGGCGGACGTACCTGCCACTGCAAAAGCCCGATCTCCGAAATTTGTCCGTGGGTTGCGATTTGTCTCGACTAATCTGCCTATTGCCGAGGAGTTTGCTGATCGAAGCGTAGATTGCCGCAAGTTAGGGCTATCAGCAACACAAAGTTCAGATATATAGGCTGGTGCCATTCCGTGAAGCGCTTTAAAAACCGTCCAGCATAGTTTATACTGGATTCTTTCAGGACACTTGAGCCAATGAAGATCTTTTAGATGTTGTGAAATATGCGAGTTTTTTGGAACACCTTTTATAAGTCGTGCTGCCGCATTGAAAACGGATTGAAGTTTGTTCGTTTGTTTCTTGGGTATGTTGGCATATATGCCGTTGCAATAGTCGAGTCGAGATACGACGAAGGAATTAACAAGTGTTTTTAATGCATCAGTGGGAATATTTCTTTTGATTGCTTTGAGCTGCCTTAGGTGAAAGAAGCTGGCGCTCACTGTCTTATTTATTTGGGTTTTTAATGAGAGATCTGCTTCGAAGTTGACTCCAAGAAGTTTTATGGAGTTATTAGGGATGATGTCAATTCCGAATGTTGATATCGGAGCATGATCGACTAAGTGATGGCGCTTCATTGAGGCGGTCCAGAGAAATTCCGTTTTGGAAGGGTTTAATTTTAATTTATTTGAGGCCATCCAATTCGATATAGCTTCAATGCACTTTAAAGTTATAGATTTTAGATGGCTGATGTTATGAGGGTCACAAAAGAAATAAATTTGCTGGTCGTCAGCATAACAATGAGACAGCAGACCAAATGAATCAATTATTTTGACAATGTCATTAGTGAACATTATAAATAATATCGGACCTAGCACTGAACCTTGCGGAACACCAAATTTGAGGGTGAAAAAAGACGATATTTTCCCTGCGACCTGAACTGCTTGTGAACGATCCGACAGATATGAAGTTATCCACAAATGACAAATGCAAATATAAGAAGTGAATGCGGTGCGAATGAAAGTGTTGTGAATAAAATAAGGAAAGGGTCGTTAAAATGGTTTGGACACATGGACATAATAAGTAAAGACAGAATGTGAAGAAAGTATATATAAACGACGTGAACGGAGCTGGAAATAGAGACTAATTGCTCTTCCCACCGGTGTCACCAGAGGCAGATTGGTTCTGGCGGCCGGTAGGTAAAATAATCTGTGCTGTCGCTGTCGGAGATATCTATCAGGGAAAAAATAGACCACAACAGCCTCTAGCACGGCCGAGTTCTCGAAATATCCCCTGATTAATCTAAAGAAATGGGTAATGAGATGCCCATCTCTTCGAAGCTGTAAATAATTGGCTCAAATCAAGAATTGAAGAGGAATCGAGAGAAGTATGTCAGGACAGAACTGTTTGGCGGTCTATTATTTCTGCCTACCCCTCCGGGGAGACGGCGTGATGGCTAGTTAGTTAGTTTTTAAAATCTTTAAAGATTTGTGCCATTGTGAAATATTGTAAATACGTAATTTTCTATACGTTTAATTTAGTGTATCGAAAACATTATCAATTATTTTGTAAACCGTCATAAAACAATTCCGATTAGAGTAAAGTCAATGTCCAAAGTATATGTAACAGGATATAATTTCATTCGTTACATTTTCATAAAGATTTTATGCAAAATTGAGCATTCGAAAATCACAACAAACAAATATTGTGATTACATAAGAAAATGTCGACTCCCAGCTAGCGGAATTCCGCGTTAATGCCGGTACCAAAGATTCGCCACCGCCTATTTTTAACAATCTGAGATTAGTCGCGGTGTTAACATTTTGATAAGATAAAAAAAATAACTCGCGAGAAGAAAACAGATGTTTAAATATTAAAGAGTGTCATTTTGTTAAATGACAACAATCTAAAATATAATATGTATGGAAGCGAAGCAACTGGCAAAAGAAGGATAAAAGTAGAATAAATGCAGTAGAAATGAGATCTCTTAGGCGAATGTGTGGATACTCTGTAGAGTGTCGAATGAAAATATAAGAAGTGAATGCGTTGCGAATGATGATGTTATGAACAAAATAATGATAGGATCATTAAGATGGTTTGAACATATGGAAGAATGGTAAAAAAATGATATGTTAACGATGTAAATGGAACCAGAAATAGAGGAAGACCGAGGAAAACGTGGCACGATAAAATAAATCAAAAATTGAATGTCGGCCATGTGAGGAGTCAGAGAAATCGACGCGCGTGCATGACACGATGTAGGTATGAATGTTGAGGAAGCGAGAGAAATATGTCAGGAAATAAAAGTGTGGCAGTCTATTTTTTCCGCCTACCCCTTCGGGGAGACGGCGTGATGGTTAGTTATTTAGTTAGTTATCTAAAATATAATAATAATAATAATAATAACAGTAATTATTTACACGACTGTTTCGGGGTGACGGCGTGATGGTTAGTTAGTTAGTTAGTTTACATATACAGTATTGTTAGAATTAATGTGAAAACATACAAATTTTCACAATTTTACTTTTTTCACAGTTGGCAACACTCCCATGTCAAAAAAGCAGCCTTTTTGTTATAATGTTCAGTGAGTAAAATAGTAATGACACATAGCAAGCTTCAGACGCGTTGCATTTGTTGTTTAAAGAATTATTGTGTTTTGAGTGAATTAAGGCTTTATTTGGTTTTTATTAGTGAAGAAGGGCATTACTCCCAAAAAGCGCACTAAAATTGGGACTTTGAATGAACACACATTGCCAAGGAGTGTGGTGTAAGTTTAGGAGCTGTCAACAAGATTTTGCAGCAAAAAAAGGGACACTGGGATGATTGAAGTGAACAGAAAAGGGAAATGTGGAAGGAAAAAAAGACAACAGCGAAGGGACGAACCTTGTATTTTTTTTCTTCAAATTATCACTTGTGTTCACATTAATTGGAATAATACTGTATGTATATAGCGAGGACAACGGATTATCGGTGGACCAGATGCACCCTGGAGTAGCGACCGAGAAACGGCCGCAGACCACATGCAAGATAGTCTGATGACATCAAGAGTGTAACAGGAAGTCAATGGCATAGAGTGACGTGGGATAGAGAGTTGTGTAAGTCGGGAAGTTGTGCAAGTCCAAGACTGGACGTCTAATGGCTGCTGCTGATTATGCATAATACGAGTGCCCCAAAAAGCCAAGGTTATAAATAAGCTTTACAGAGTTAGAAACGATACGGTGAGAAAAAAAACATGGGTCACTGACATCATACATCGTGTAGCGACTCTAAAATGGCAATGGGCGGGTCACGTAGCCAGAATTTCGGACGAAAAATGGACAAGAAGACTGCTGACTTGGAGACCGTGGACGGCAAAGAGAATTGCAGGGCGACCTACGGCGCAACTACGGTGGAAGGATGATCTGAACAGACACGTCGGAATAACCTGGATGCAGTCTGCACAGGACAGAGTGACATGAAAGCGAATGGAGGAGGCCTTTGTCCAGGAGTGGACGGGAATAGGCTGAGGAAGAAGAAATCTAAAAATATTCATTTATTTTGTTTTCAAAACATTACTTGGACTTGGATAAACAGCGATTATAATAAAATATTCTATTCAATGTGTAACAAGTGTAGTCATAATGTGTGACCACACATTTAATGTTCATATTATTAAAAATAATAATTTATGTTTTCACGTAATTCGTACATAATTTGTTAAACTTATCATTATTTTATAAATGATATAGATACCACAATGAGTTTATTTGCAGTCATAAAATGACAAAATACATAATATTATCTTTCGACAACTTAAACGTTTAAATATTTATATTGTACAATTTAGGACATTTAATTGCTTTACGTCTGAATATATTACAAAAAATAAAAATATGTTTTATTACAAATAAATTCATTTCCCAACAAAAAACCTCACAAACCAGCTATTTTAGTTTTCATTTTACAAGTTTATTTATAACATAATTAAGTACTTCTTCAATTTAGTTAAAATTATGATATTAAAAATATGTTTATTATTCCAAAACGTGTTTCGACCCCGTTTAATTACGATTTAAATAAATAAATAAATATGTTAACTATTACAAAAACATCATACAAAGACTATTTGTGAATAAAGGAGGGTTCATCCTATGGCCAATCACTCTGCATGGTAAAAAAATAACAGAATTACGAACACCAACAAATGGCCTTTGCTCGAGAAAAAGATGGGCGGATTGCGTGGAAGAAGATTTGGAGAAAATGGAAGGAGCTGGGGAATGGAGAAAGATGGCCAGGGACAGAAGTCAGTGGAGGACCGTTGTGGAGGTAGCCAAGTCCCACACCGGGATGTAGCGCCGAGAAATGAAATTATAATAATTTCCAACTGTATACGTGACATTCCGTTCTTCATTGGGAAACGTAAAAAAAAATAAACATCTAAATTATGGCAACTTAAAATTAAAGTACCAAGGGAATAGGTAATATAAAAAAATAAATATAACCATGGTTCTATTATGTTTATTACTGATGCTTCCATCTCTATATTTTATTCGAAAATTGGGTTTGCCTAAAATTGGGATGAACGGGTTATGTCAGAAAAAATAACTCTGTCAAATGGCACATGTTTCTCCGAAAACAAATTATGTTTTCATTATTAACTGCTATTTAATCTTATTAACATAAGTAGGCGTTTAGACATTTCGTTATAATAGCGGCAACATGGCACAGAAGTTAATAATGAAAGTTAAGTCAAGAATAAAATTAATGTTTCCAAAAATAAGTTCACGTACGCGCCCAGTCTTAAATATTTTGTTATTCAACGAGCCACGAAACGGTGATTGAAACCATAGCATCTACAATATTTAAGTGCAAAGTCCATTTAAATACTATTTGTATTCATCAGAGACAATAACTTAATTGAAGTGTGTAAATATGGATATTAAAATAATTGCAAACCTGATTTCAGGCATTTTTTAAAGGCTTCTTCCGCTGTCACCCATTCTGGCTCCCTCTGAAGAGGCTGCGATGGTTCGTTGGTGTAGGTGAAGTAATTTCTTTTAGAGTTGGCACTTTTGGTGGACGCTGAGGCACCAAATTGATTTAAAATAACACCAGGCAGCCGCGGTAAACGCTTTACTACAGCAGCCATGTCTCACCGTTTAAATGACACGTTCGAAAATATTTATTTATTAAACACTCCGTAAAGCGAAAGGTTATGCACTCGTAAAATAATCGGGCGTGTAATATTAATATTAGATTACACGATAACTGACACGACCAACGACGAGAGAATTCTTCCGACAACTGTCACTTTTTGTTATGAATGTATGCGCGTCCGCACTATGAAACGCAAATCTGCTGCCGTGTTTTACTGACTTTAGAGATGGGTTAACAATCGATCATTCGAAAATTCGATCAACATTTCGTCACCTGAGAGTAAGAAGGTTCCAACTGACAAAAGTAAAAAGCTGAGAAAAATGAAGTCAAAGTTTTGTTGGTTTCGGGTGTGTATCTTGGAATAAAAGAGTTTTATTCCAATTTCCAGAGATTATTTTACCGAGAAACGTGTAAATTTTGTCTGGCAACAGTTGGAATAATAAAGTTCTAAGTTTAAATGAATCCTTCTTCAGTGAATCGTGTGTTTTGAATGATCAGATGAAACTTGATTATTTTCGTAACATCAAAATGACGATACTATTACATGTTTTTTTAATTGTACGTATAGATAAGGTTAGTAAGAACCCATTTCACGAAAAAAAGACAAATGTGAAATTTTGTTAGTTGGAACCCTCATACTCTCAGGTGACGATTTACAGTTGTTAAAAAAAAAGTATATTATAGACTAACCCCAAGGATTTAATTCAATGGTATTAGAATTTATTTTATCATCTTCAATATGAACAGAAAATAGCTCATTATCATGAAGAAGAAATCGGGTCATGTCCAGACTCGATCTCATATCCCCTGGATCAGGAACGAACAGCAAAACCTCGTGGGATTAAAGATCTTTAAATCTACAGAATCCACACCATAATGGGAACGGAAGGTGTGTATTGTATTTTAACAATGTGCAAATTACAATCACCAGAACAATTTTCAAATGACAATATCTATACAATGATTAATATTCCCATTCGTAGTTCGTAATTTAATAATAAATAGTTCTATGTTTTTTGGGGATCATAGGAAAATTCGTTTTACTCGTCTTTCTGGACCGACGTTTCGGAGATCGTAGCAGTCTCCATTTTCAGGTTGGTTATGATTATTACATTATTATATAACCATCCTGAAGATGGAGACTGCAACGATCTCCGAAACGTCGACCCAGAAAGACGAGTTAAGCGGATTTTCTTAAGATTCAAAATAAAACATATTACCGTGAAAATCTACCCAAATTTACAGTTATATTTAAGGCGCTCAACAATCTCATATACTAATTATAATGATTAATCATAGTACATAGACATATTAGCAAAATAATTTATTATTTATTCATCTTCTTCTTCTTCTTAAAGTGCCCTGTCAGGTCCCCCTGACGTTGGCGATCACTCTGGTAAACTCTTCCCTATCCTGCGCCGTCCGGAACAGCTCCTCCACAGTTCCGATTCCCGTCCACTCCCTCACATTGCGCAGCCAGGACATCTGCCTTCTCCCTGCCCCCCTGCGGCCCTCTATTTTTCCCTTCAATATTAGATGCAGCAGGCGATACTTCTCTCCTCGCAGAACGTGACCCAGATATACAATCTTGCGGACTTTGATTAATGTCAGCAGCTCTCTATTTACTCCTGCACGATTCAGGACTTCTGTGTTCGTCACTCTGTCTGTCCATGGGATCCTGAACATTCTTCGGTGAAGCCACATTTCAAATGCCTCTAACCGGTTCATTGTATTTACTTTTATTCATTTGTATTCATCTTGCGTTGTTATTTTTGTAAAAGAAAACTACGTAATTAAGCGCTGTCTCTTTGAAAAATTCAGCTAGGATAAAAAATATCAACAACAAAAAAACTATGGGAAACCCTGATTTCAAAAACGGGAGCTCATTTGTTTTTAATCTCTAGTAAAATGGGGCTGTAAATATTTTTTCTCCGAAAAGGGTGTGGTAGGCCAAAAAGAATATGAAGAAATCCATGGTGTGCACGATGAGCATTTATTAAATTATTACTCTATTTTTTTTCCTACGCTTGATTCTTTATAATATACTTGGGACAACTCTATTCTCAATGACATTTTAGTGTTACCATAACTTGATTTGTAAAATCAAATAAAGAAGTCACTTTAGTAATGACAATCAAAGTTCTTTCTTATCAATATTGAATGTTGGTATTATTTAAATCAACAATGGGGAACGTATAGATTTAGTTCTCTCGGAATTCCTGGATTGTAAATACCTCCGGATAATAGTTTAAAAAAATGCTTACCTAGAAAGATCATTCGACGAGTTTCAAGAGTGTTGAAATCCAACATTCCTGTGAGATATAATGAGGGGTACAAAAAAGGATAATAGTTATACTCCCCGAGGTATAAATATCTCAAAAATCGTTTCTGGATCCTTTCTAGTTCCAGGATGACTGTTCTTTCTCTGGGCCCAAATGATAGAGCAGTACTCCAAGTTCCTACGAACCAGCGCTTTATACAGTCGACGAATCGCCGCGCGGCGCCGCCGTGTTGGAAAAAGATCTTGCGTTCCGTAGAACAAAACCAATCATTTTGTATGTTCGTATCTTGTGGTTTTCTTTGCGACCGAAGTTTCGGAAAACCTTTATCTCCAGCACGACGGATATTTTCATTCTGTATTTATCATTTATTTACAGAAATATTATTATTATAAAACAAACCCTATTTTTTGTTACCTCTTAAACCCCTACAACTTGAAACCATAGTATTTAAAAAAAAAAGTGATATCTGGTAGTGAAATCAATCAGTTAATTTTTATTCAAATGGAAAAATGTTGCACCTGGTGTTCATGTTGCACCTTTCTCTTACTATGCTTAAAAAGTCCGCACGCTACTATGCCGTGTAATCATTACACATTTCAAAATGAGAGATTTAAAATCGGAAAGAATACATTATTCATAGGCCATTGATTCAATCAATAACTACAGTTGGAAGTCAAAACATAAATATTTGAAACCTACTTGTTAAATATCACGTAAAACCATTGGTAAACACGTTTGAAATATCATTGAGTGTAATGATGATAATGATCCACGACCAAGTGAAGCAAAATTGGATTTGCAACAAATTAATATTACGAGGGACGAATTCAATAATATGAAACCATTCTTCGGCAATGACAACATCAACTTAAAATTGAGACAGAATGGTCTAGTGCTATATTTGGTCCATATTACTTTACAAAGTGAAGACCCGGACCCTCAAAGTGAACACAATGAACCGTATAGATGCATTTGAAATGTAGCTCCATCGCAGAATATTGCGAATCCCATGGACTGACATGGTCACCAACAATGAGGTGTTACATATATCTTGAATAACTAACTAACTAACTAACCATCACGTCATCTTCCGGAGGGGTAGGCAGAAATAATGGACCGCCACACTGTTCTGTCCTGACATACTTCTCTCGCTTCCTTTACATTCATACATCTTGTCATGCACGTACGTCGATTTATCCGACTCCTCACGTGACCGACATTCAATATTTGATTGATTTGATCGTGCCACGTTTTCCTAGGCCTTCCTCTATTTCTAGTTCCGTTCACATCGTTAACATATACCTTCTTCATCATTCTCTCTTCACTCATTCTTTCCATGTGTCCAAACCATCTTAACGACCCTTTCATAATTTGGATCATAACATTTTCATTCCCACCGGATTCTCTTTTTATACTTGCATTTGACACTATCATATACAGATTTACCACACATTCGTCTTACTGCATTTATTCTACTTTTATCCTTCTTTTGCCAGTTCCATGCTTCACTTCCATACATAAGGGTCGGCATAAGAACACCATTATGCATTGCCATCTTAGCTAGAATAGAATGAGAATTGTTGTCTAATATAAAGTCTAGAAAAATGGCTTATGTGGGACACATTCTCCCCAATGAAAAATATGGTCTGCTGCACCTCATAATGAAAGGGAAGATTGAGGGTAGGCGCGGTGTTGGAAGACCCCAAATGTCTTAGCTGAAAAACATCAAAGAGTGAACCGGAATTCGGAGGGTGAGGGGAGTTGTCCCGGCTAGCAAAAGACAGAGAGGCCTATGCTAGAATGATGGCACTTTGAGAATAATAAATCTTATGGTTCGATGTGTCTCATCGGGAAAATACAAAAATTATTTACACTAATGTGTAAATATATTCATCAGCCTTTAGTCGTCCAGTGCTGAACTTAGCCCTCCCTTCCCGACCTCCACAACTCTCTATCGCTCGCCGCTCTGTGCCATTGACCTCCTACCACTCTCTTGATGTCATCAGACCATCTGGCTTGTGGTCTGCCTGGATTTCTATGGCCAGATCTCGGTCGCCACTCCAGGGTGCGTCTTGTCCACCGATCATCCGTTGTCCTCGCTACATGGCTGGCCCAATTCCACTTCAACGAGGCCACTTTGTAAATATATATGAAGAGAAATATCGAAAACCTTAAATCAGTTTTTATTTTTATACTATTATATTATACTTCTTCTTCTTCTTAACTTTTGGTAGACTCAGGAGTCTGTTATTTCAGGCGGGTCCTCTTGAGACGCCGAACTCCAGCTTTCTCTCCACCGTTTCGGGGGTCTTCCTGGTCGGCGTTGTCCATTTGGCGTTCCATGGAGAGCTATGTGTGGTATCCTATTTGAGCTCATTCTTTCTGCATATTGATGCCAGTATCGCCGTCTTTGACGTCCCCATCTGACCACATCGTCGACCTCGCAGATTTATTATACTATACTAATATAATAAAAACTGATTTAAGGTTTTTGATATTTCTCGAAGTAATGAGTATAGTTATTTATGAGAAGTAATGAGTATTAGCTTCAGAACACTGGTAAGGGAACGCGATAAATTGCAAGAATATAAACATCATAATTAAATGAATTAGATAAACATTATTATATGAATTTGAGAAATAAAAAAACAGACATAAAAATAAACACATTTATTTCAAATATTAGATGTGTACTGTGAAAGAACAAATAAAGTAATAGAAAATAAAATGTGTAAAGGCAGAAACATACTATTAACACGCAACGTGGCGTGTTTACTCCCACCACCGGCAACACGTCGATCTAGCTCGTCTGGATCGGGTGGCGTGTGCGCGCATGGCGTCGCGTCGGGTGTTCGTAGTGTGATTCTGTTCATAGAAAACAATACAATTTGATTCGACTCAACACGCATCACGTGGCATCGGGTGGCGTGGCGTGTTAATAGTATGTTTCTGCCTTTATTGTTCAAATAACACAAAACATATAAAATTAACATTTAACTAACTTAGTGCCTTTGAATAAAAACACAATTAAAATCAATAGGAACTTAACTTAAACTCAATTTAACTTGCTTGATGAATGTTATTGAAAAAATAAAATTAAACTTAAAATCCACTCAACAAGCAAATTTAATTTACTAATCAAAAGAGTTATAACTAGTTTAACTCAAAAAAAAAAATAAAAAATTGTGGGATTCCACATTCCGAATCGGTTTAACCAAAAAATTGAATTTGTTCCTACTTTGTATTAACCACCCTACCTATTTGAACGTACGTGATATGTTCACTTTGACTGTACCATTCTAAGATATCCCGTATCACGTACGGGCTTGAGAAAAAGTAATGTACCTAAAATGTACAAAGTTTTAGGGATACGCGCGTGTGCCATCAAAACTTGAGTACAAGTCTTCATAAATATGATAGTTTTACAAGGGGCAGGCGAAGTGTGCGGCCGAGTATTTGACGTTTCGTAATTTAAAAACTTAAAATTAGTATATGTATAATTAAATTTCATTAATAAAAAACCTGCTTGTTTTTTGCACGTTTCTCGGAAAATAACCCAAAGGTAGGGCGGTTAAAGCAGGTCACCAAATCCAGGTGTCAGATAAACTGATGGGTAAAGTATATAAAACATCTTTTGTGTGATTTCTCCTTCTCGACTGACGTTTCGGAGATCGTTGCAGTCTCCATCTTCAGGGTAATGTGGTGGTGTTAATGAGTGTGGCATGAGTTGTGTCTGCTAAGGTACTTCACTGTTGTATCATGTCGCTGGCAGTGTGTATGTGAGAAACAAAAATTCCGCGTGAGAAAGTGCACATCTCATCGGCAAGGCAACCAAAATATATCAACACCCGCAAAACATAAATAGAGACGACGGCTTTCACCTTAAACCCGCGTGGTATCCATTGCTACATAGTATACAACCCGCCTGACTGAGCGCGTTGCCCGGTGACATACCGCCCGGGAATGGGCCCCTCTGCTTAGCTAATTTGGGGAACCTAGCGCGGACTTTCTATTTCTCACGTACACAACGCCGGCAACATGGTACAACAGTAAAGTACCTTAGCAGACACAACTCATGCCACTCATTACCACCACCACATTATCCTGAAAATGGAGACTGCAACGATCTCCGAAACCTCATTCGAGAAGGAGAAATCACACATTGTTATCCAAAATCACAAAAAACACATTGCTGCCAACTGTGAAAATCTATGCAATTATATTAAACATCTATAATTAAACTTAATAAAATAAAAAAAATATTTCCTTAAATTAAATTTCCTTAATTCGTGAAAACGTCTGATAGAAAACCGACATTTTTATAAATATAGTTTTACATCATTATCGAATAAATAAATCAGTCTGTTTGTTTTGTTATATAAATCAGTCTGTTTGTTAGTTCTAAAAAAAACAAATGAAAGTAGTTTAAAAAGAAAAGAAAACATTATTCTATACAACGGGAACATGGATACATTTGCCGATACACTACCCTCATTTAAAAATATTATCAGGAGTTGTTCTGGAAGCCAAAAACTTAAATTTATAATGTAGAAGTTGTTATAATTCGTTAACAGGTTAGTTAGACTCTTGAATTGAATTTGTTGGTTCTTCTTCGATGGCCCTACAGCCCATATCGAGCCTTAGCCTCCAGTATTCTTCGCCTCCAACTCCTCCTGTCCTCCGCTTCGACCCTCCAATCTGACACTCTTAACAATCTTGCTCCATCTCCAATCTGACACTCTTAACAATCTTGCTCCATCTCGTTGGTAACTGGTAATATGAATGACATAAGACATGCATTGCCAGTATTATAAATTTGGTGTATGCATCCAATTGAAGTGTCTAATATTTCATTATTTGCATTTTTTTACTTAAGCATAAATTCTATATTAAAATAATGATAATAAAAATGTGGTAATGTGGCACATATATGAGCGTTGGTTCAAAGTGTGATAAAACATGGCAAAAATAAGAAGACAAAACATTTAATTCTAATAATTCATATTTAAATATCAGCAAATTTATTATTATTTTGAATGGAAGTTTTTACGAAGATATCATCTTTCAAATAAAGAGAGAGGTACTGGAATATCACAACAATACTCATGTCCTCGTAATTAACGAAACACAACATCAAAAAATTAATAAATCTTGCATATGTATATACAAATATACATATACATATTGCACGCTTAATAGAAAACTGGCTTAACTAAACAAAAGCAAGTTTTGCTCAATCTGACATGAGTCGGTGTTTAAATAAAAACAGTCGAAAAACACGTACGAATGAAAAAGACCGATATAGTGTAATGGAGGTCAAATGGCGGAATTTTGGCTTAATTTTAACGTGAAACGATGGATAGCGTTAACGGTCAGTTTACTATTAAGCGTGCGATACATATATACAAATATCATATGACTAATATATTTGAGTATTAACTAACTTCAGGGCTTGTGTGTTGCCAACTATTATATATGTCTCAAACTTAACATGTTGAGATATATACTCGTTCAACCACATCTGAAAATAGGCATGATTGTTTAACACAAGGAATTATACTAGAAACCACTTTAAAATACACCTGAAACATAATATAGTTACAAGTAAGATTTAAAAATGTATCCATATCGCACCGTGAGTGTAAAACCGAAACAAGTGCAAATATACAGTTTGGAGATATGGGAGTTTAAAGACTTCATATTGCTTGGAAAAACCGTTTTTTTTAATAAACCAATGATTTTCAGTTTAAAGTAATATACCTATAAACCGAAAATCATTGGTTTATTTAAAAAAAAAACTGTTTTTCCAAGCAATATGAAGACTTTAAACTCCCATATCTCCAAACTGTATATTTGCACTTGTTTCGGTTTTACACTCACGGTGCGATATAACCCAATTTGGGTTTTTATATTAATAAATTAAATAAAATAAAAAATAAAACTTTTACTTAACCACCCTACCTATTTGAATGTACGTCATACGTTCACTTTGACTGTACCATTCTACGATATCCCGTATCACGTACGGGCTTGAGAAAAAGTAATGTACCTAAAATGTACAAAGTTTTAGGGATACGTGCGTGTGCCATCAAAACTTGAGCACAAGTCTTCATAAATATGATAGTTTTACAAGGGGCAGGCCAAGTGTGCGGCCGAGTATTTGACGTTTCATAATTTTAAAAAATAAAATAAATATATAATAAAATTTCATTAATAAAAAAACAGCTTGTTTTTTGCACGTTTCTCGGATAAAACCCAAAGGTAGGGCGGTTAATTAAAATATTAATTTAATTTACTTATACATAAAAAAAGGATAATCAATCTATTTCAATTGGAGTATTAACAATTTCAATGATGCGAACATCATCGTCATCTTCTATATTTACATTGATTATTTCTTCTGGTTCATCGTCCAAATTCCAAGTTTTGTATTCCCTGAGAACAACAGAAGGAACGCATGTCAATTGTTTCTTTGAAGTTCTAACAAAAACACAATTTTTTTGTACTTGTACCTGCGACGGTGGCTGTCTACAATCTTTTTCATTTTCTACAATAAACGAAGATTGATACAATAAAGATTCAAATGATTGTTGTGTAGAATTATTTGAATAACTTATCCCACTGTGATTAGTTTTCGTCACCGGAGATAGAGAACTGAGAAGAGGATTAGTTTTACCATTTGAAGGTTTGTCTTTAGATAAAACACTATTTTTGACTTCAACAACGCACGGATTTGAATGCACGACACTTTCAGTACTTTCTTTCATACTTTTGTTATTCACATCAGTCCCTTTAATAATGTTATTACAATCTGAATTTGAAACATTATTTAACCCAATTTTATTAATGTAAAAGTCATCTTCGACCACCCGTTTACTGATAACAACCGGTGTGCTAATAGAAAAACTTCTCTCATGGTTTTGATCTACAGTGATATCGTTTATATCTAATGTGATATCATTTATATTTACTGTGACATCATTTGTATCTACCGTGACATTATTTGCATCTACTGTGATTTCAGAAGGATTAATACCAATATTTTTATTACCATCGGAAGTCTTAGCGTTTGTAATATTCGAAATGCTCTGTATTTGGGAGGTGCAAAGCTTCTTAGCATGGACTAGATGACTATCAGAGACTGCTTTTCTCTTAGATTCTTCAGCATGAACTTCCGCACTTGTGATTTTATTTTGATTACAACTTTGGACTTCTGAACTAGGGCACTTGAGGACATTATTGCGATTGTCACTAACAGGATGAATATTATTACTAATCTGGCCCAATCCTGTCCTAATATTTCTTAATAAGTTATTGCCACCCGCTTTAAGTCCACGAATCTGAAAAACACAAAAAGAAATCAGTGAACAATTAATCAGAAAAAGTTTATTTGCCAAAATTATTAGCAAGCATGTGTTAATGAAAGGTTGAATTGTCATGATTTTACATCTGCAGTGAGACTGAAATCATTTATATGAGGAAATTATCATTCAAATTGTATTATTGTTAAACAAGTGCGTAGATTTTCATGGTTGGTAGCAATATGTTTTTTGGGATCTTGGGTATATTTGTGTAAATTGTCTTCCTCAATCGACATTTTAGAGATTACTGCAGTCTCCAGCGTACTATTGCGTAGTTATATCATTCCTGACACTTACCTGAGGCAACACCAACATCGATTGTTCTACACTCACGCAGAACCAACCTTACTTTGGTGATACCATTGGGAAGAGCAATTCGGATATTGAATTCTGTCACCTTGGATTTCGGAGATTTTTAGCGTCAGTGAGGCAGGGTTCATTATACAACATTTTGAATGTATACAAATACTTGTAGTCGAACAACTGGATTTCACCCATTGCGGGCTATCAATTCAAGAATCAATTGTATCTCAATAGAGACGAAGATGCAAATTGGAAACAGAATATGGTTGATCGAGGTGTTTACAGGACTTATGACCTGTCATTGGTTGGGTTAAGCGCACGCTTTATGTAATACAACACTCCCCATTCCACATTTTTTCTTATGACCACCATGTCTGATAAATTTTTAAAGGTTGTATATATGTTAATCTGCAACACCAAATGCAAATGTCATTAGTTTGTTGCGACTCATTTGTTTAAAATAAAATAAATAAATCATAACTACCCTGAATATGGAGACTGTAATGATTTCCGAAATGTTTGGCCAAGGAAGACAAATTACATGGATATACCCAAGAACCCAAAAAACATTATTATTGTTGTATATAAAACTGTTGTCTAAATGAAAATGAAAAATTACCTTCACATTTGGCTTCTTGAAAATAACACAGTAGTATCTATGATATGAACTAGCATAATGTGTTTGTGGAAAATTAAATCTATCGATTATTCTCGCACAGAAAATATCATGATCTTGGATGGAAACTTTTATAAATTTTGAATTCATTTTATCTGTATTTACATATTTCTTGTAATTGTGTTGTGAAATTCTTGTGTAGTTAATGAGAACTGCATTGTCTCCTTCTAATTTACAGAGCAGAATTGAAATGCTTTTATGAGTTTTGGAGAAGTTCCTATTAGGATTTTTAATAAATACACACAAAGCTGAACTGTCAAAATAGGAAGAGCAATTTGATGAAAAACGTGCTGAAAAATTTGCATATTTTTCAACTGGCAAATTGCAGTTAACATTTATTTCATCACGTTCCTTGGGATTTACATTCGTATGCGATTCTTGAATAACCTCCGTTTGATTTACATTTCTAGAGTCAACGTTTTCTTGGATAGCTCGTACACTATTAAGGTGTGGTATCTCAGGCACTATTCGGACATTTTCCACGGTGCTATTGATGATAATATTATTTTCATTAGAGTGAATGGGACCATTTACATTGCAAAGTTTTCTTTTTTGAATCCCGTCTGTTTTTTGCACATTATCAACTCTATTATTTGTTACAACGTTTTGTTGTTCAATAATTATCCTGTCTTTGTCATTGCATGTATAATTAGTGTCTTTCGGTTGCGGTACAGATTGCGGACACTGGTGAAGACATATTTGTTCTTTTAATGAAAATACTTCATTTTGTAATGTTTCATGTTTCTTCTTCAATTGCTCGATGTGTAACAAGAGATTTGTTTCCTGAAGTTTTAATGCAACTTTCAATTCGACACATGTTAACTTCAGTTGGGATAAAAATAATTTGAGAGAATCATCACCAGGATCCCTGAAAAAGAGAAGAAATTTCAATTAATCTTTGATATGGACCAAAATATTTAACCTTATGGTGCTAAAATAAAAACATGCGTTCCGGTGTAGGGTAGTCAATACGCGTTAAAAAATTAGCGATTTTAAATCGGAAAAATAGGAACATTCATAGCTAATCCCCTTATATAATTATAATTGAAGTAAAAAATTATAATAATTGAGATTTAATTGCTAAAAACATTAAAAAAACATCTGGCAACGCTCATGGAACGGGCATAGACCCGCTCTGGTTGCAAGCCTGAAAGTGACTGCCGGCGCGGCGGGACGGCGAGAGTGAGAACATTGAGCTAGAACATATGCAAAAGTGAGATGCGAATATAGTGAGGCGCACTCAAATCGCTGTTTATACGCGACTTTGTTTTCGATTTTCACAAAATACCTCCAATGTACCTGATAAATTCTGATTATTATTAATATTATTTTTTAAATCAATGCATAAATATACTACGGAGGAATACCTAAAATCTTAACCTTGTATTTATTATATTTATAGAGATATTGATGGTTTTTAGAAGCAACGTGTAGAAGATACCCATCATAGGGAAGGGAGGTTTATAAACACTATTCTTTCCACCATTGAGCATATTTTTTTTGACATTTTTAGAAGTTATTAAACCTTCACTGTCTGCAGAAAAAATGAACTCACCAAAATAAAATTAGACAGGATCAAGGTGCAGAAAAAAACAAGAGAAAAATGGCTAAATATTTTATGATTGGAATTTTCAGATAATTTCTTGAATGTTATTTCAAAATGGCGCCCATAAGCGACTGTCTTTTGAAACTTCTCATAAAAAATAAAGTTTTCTGCATTTTGGCAATCTTTTAAGATTAAAAACACTTCCATATACATGTATATGCATCATCATGGAAAAACATCAAACCGTGCACACTCTGATATTCTACATCGCTCTGCACGCTTTCCTGTCAGCTAGCCAGTTAAAATGACAACCTCTCCCTGAATAGAGTTTTGCCTTCGGTGCCACCGCCACAGTTCCTGACCATCGTAATCGCTCGCTATTCCATTTTGCTGTTGCTACCGTCTTCCCAAATAAACAAAGGTAATGACCGTGGGTAGAGATGAGCGCCAAATAAATGTGGATGGCTGGAACTGCGATCAAGAATGTAAAGACTTTTGTTAACCTGGGGAGCAGTATTACATGGGATGGTCGATCTAAGAAAGACGTTGATAGTCGTATCCACCAGGCTAAACTTGCCTTCAACAAAAAATCTAAAATATTCGACTCCAACAACATAGACCTGAATCTCCGAAAACAACTTATAAAAACATTGGTGTGGAGTGTTTTACTGTACGGCTGCGAGACTTGGTGCCTGGGCGAAAGAGAGCGCAAGAGGCTGGAGGCATTTGAGATGTGGACCTACCAACGAATTGCCCATGTTTCATGGAGGGACCACATTACAAATGAAGAAATTCTCAGCAGAGTTGAAGAGAGTAGGCACATGTTGAACACCATAGCGGAGAGGCGCGCGAGATGGATTGGTCATGTGTTGCAACACGAATGTTTCTTGCATGATGTGTTGGAGGGAACGGTCGAGGGATCGATTGGCAGAGGACGACCTCGCCAGGAGTACCTAGACCAGAATTGGCGAGATATGGGCTGCACCTCTTATGCGGAGTTGAAGAGAGTTGGCGAGGACCGAGCGGAGTGAAAAAGGAGATGCGTCGCCTTGCTGCAGACCAATCATTAGACTGTGACCGGAGAAGAAGACCATATTCCTGACAAGGAAGACATGGCATGACCAAATTAATCAATTACTTGAAAGGTGGCAATGTTCAAAGTAGGAACAAGCGTGCATGTCACGATGTGTGAATGTAGAAAAGGTGCGAGAGTTATGCCAGTGTTGCGGTCCATCGTCTCTGGATATCTCTCCAGAGAAATGGCACAGTGGTTAAATAGTTTAGCTTGTCTAATAAAATACAAATAATTGAAGAACAAAGGTATGAGTATACTTACGGTACGCCAAAATTCATATGACGAGTATCATTATCCACATCCGCATGGAAGTAATCATCTGAAACATAGTCAGCCATTAGAATCAATCAGCACTTAAAAAAAATGTTTACACAAATATATATTGTTGTTGCATGGCAAGATGAATGTTGAAGAGATTAAAATATGCCAGGATAGAGAAGTGTTGCGTTTCATCCTCTTTCCTAACCTCTTCGGTAAGCATCGTGATTGTTAGCGGGAAGATACAACAGATATCACTATGCTTGTCACCATTTTCATGATCATTTGATATTATCAAATTAATAACCACATATACACGTATTTACGACTTAGGAAGCTACGTCTAGCCTGCTAGAAGTAGCGTCCCATAAGGACCAATGGAAGAGTACTATTATGTATTAACGCCATGAATTATATGTGATGATGGAATAAATACCACTATTTGCATCGTACGGTAGATTTAACACATTAGTAAAAGTTGAATGCGCCATCATCAAATAGAATGAAGGATTAAAAAATATGCTTGATTTAAAATCCTTCCTCAACGTAAAACAAAAATTCCTACAACCGGTAGGAAGTTCAAATTTTAAACTTTATCCTAACCAATCGACTGAGAAATGACATCTGTCAAGTTGCGACAAAAACTTTATCTATGCATTTTCGATTCGGTTGAAGTAGGTACTTGGCATATGAAGCAAACGCAGCCGTTTTTGTTTGATCACGTGACATCACGTGAAATATCCAAGAAAGATCATTTGTGATTTGTCCAGGGCCGCTCTTCTGCGTTCGCCTGTGAACAGTTGAATATTTTTATCTGTCCGTATTTTTCAAAATGTCTTTTAACACAACTTTAAATAACCAACAGGCGCAGAAGGAGCACATCCTTGCTGTGTCCAGGGACTTTATTTCACAGCCACGTCTCAGTAAGTATAATAATCTTACTTTAAAATATCTTTCGTTTTGACTTTTGGGGTGGGTTAGCTCAGCTGGTTTCGATCAATGCCGTGTACTTATATTGTGCATCAAATTTATAAGGGAAATAGCATTTAAATGATATCAATATATAAAATTATATTCAATTCAAACCGTATCTTGTTCAAATCACACATTTTGTAATCAAAGATTCATGTCAGTTGTCATGTGATGTGAAAATTTGACGTAATTGACGCTCTTGTTACTCCCTTGAATACATCTTTATTTTTTTTTAAAAGCTTGCTTACGATATTTTCACAATGCGTAATTCTAAAATTCATTTGTTTTTTAAATGCTTTTAGTTGTTTTACGTAAAATTTCGGTCACGCCCCAACTTTTTTGATTTTTGAGCAAGAGATGATATCTTTCAAACTTCATTGTTTGTTTAAATGTAATTTTAGGTTTTTCATCGATTTTTTTGTGATTCATTATTATTCTAATGTATTGATTTTGTGCAACGAAAAGATTGTCACTAAATAAAACCGTAAATTATCAATTTATTTAAATTACGAACCTATGTATTTTTTTATGTAATATCATGTATTTGTGATTTAAATTAGAGATAAACTCTTTATTCAGCCTCATTTTATTAATTTAATTACACTTGATGAGGGTGACGTATATTTCTCTTTAAATCAGGATTACGGAAAATTTCATTCATCACAGGCAGTTTATCTATCTATATTAAAATGGTTTCTGCATTTAGATGAGGTCAATATTAAGAAGGTAAATTGTAACACCCTGGTTTAATTTGATGATTTTTCCTTTAAATTAATGTACAGTTGAATTATCTATTCACAACTAACTACGCAATGAAAAATGTATAAATGGATTAGAGAGAAACCAGACGGAAAAATATGTTTCGCAAAGCAATCACTTTTAATATTTGAGGTTTTAATATATCCCAACTGGGGTAACCTGTTCTAGGGAGGCATTTTTCGCACTTTATATAATCTCAATATCTTCTTCTTCAGCCTGTATTGACCGTCCACTCCTGGACGTATGCCTCCTCTCGCATTTCCAATATCCATTCTCTTTTATCCTGAGCGATCCGCATCCAGGCACTTCCCGCATATATAAATTACAAATTTAGGGAACAATGAATGAACAAGGGGAACAAAACATATCCTAAAATAGTGATTGAGACTGACAATCTTTTTGAAATATCCACTATGGAGAAAATCACTTCAATGTTGTTTGAGTATTTGAAATAGTTCGGTTTTTGTATACCTCAACCACTCTACTTTGGGTCCATCAAGTGAGACCTTTATATTTACTAAGTTACTCTCCAATTTAATTGTTGAGTAAAAATCATCCCTTTCCATTGAGATTATTTTAAATTGATTACTTTTTCTGGCTGATTATTACTTGAATCCAGTGTTCCGGATTGTAAATATCTCGAAAAAAACATTTTTGTTTTTCAATTAAACCAAAATCCTGATCACATGGTAAATAGGAATGACCACTTATAAAAAAAAAGTGGTAAATGTCATTCACCACATAATAAGAATTGGACACAATATACTGTCTTAAATGAACTTTATTTTCGGCACTAATACTTTGGACTAACCATCATGGTTCACTTTTGCATTGAGAATATTTTAAAATATTTAAATGCAAAAACAAAAATAACACTTCCATCTAAAGAATATTGTTGGAACTAAGTTTAATGAATGAAACTGTTTTTGAATCAAAGAAACAAATGTTTTAGACACATTCCCATTGTTAACTCAATATTGGCCATCATAATAATAATAATAATTAGGCTAATTTGTATAGCGCCGTTTTCGTGAATAGCTCACCTCAAGGGCGCTTAAATGTGGGGCGCCTCATGTGGGTTAGTCCACTTTTCCTTTGAATGCCTCAAATATAGTCATTTAAAAATAATTGTTTTATAAAATATATTATAAAACTATTTAAAACTAATTACTTATTTTTCAAAAGTATACTACATTTTTATGTCTCTGAAGTAACATGTTTTTTGTAATTGTGCATTGTTACACTTTACTTACTTAGACAGCCGTTGTCGTCCACTGCTGGACATAGGCCTCCCCCATACTTCTCCACGTATCCCTGTCTTGTGCCTTTTGCATCCAATCGCCAGCAATTCTTCTAATGTCATCGGACCATCATGTGGGGGGGTCTCCCTCTGTTTCTTTTGTCTTCGCGGGGTCTCCACTCTACCACCCTTCTGGTCCATCCATCGTCTATTGTTATTTTTGTTTATTTCACAAGATTAAGAGAGATTTTTGTTAATTTTATTGTTTTTTCCTTTTTAGCTTACAAGACTGTGTCTGGTGTGAACGGTCCTCTGGTAATCTTGGATGAAGTTAAGTTCCCCAAGTTTGCGGAGATTGTCCAGCTGAGGTTGAATGATGGCACCATTCGCTCCGGACAGGTTTGTAATTTCTTTTATTATATTAAATAAACTATTCTAAAAGTAAATCAAGAAACATTGAATTAAGCTATTTTAAATTTATTTCTCTATACTAGTCACAGTTACATCATTGTCAAAGTGCCAAATATTTGCCCAGTTTTTCTATCATAATTTATGACAATATTTTTCAATTTTTTTTATTAAGAACGGATTGATTTGTAATTAACAATATATTAGAATCAATTGTTATTCAATCCATGTTAATAAAATATTTAAAAAAAAAATCTTTTATTTATTTTACTTTATAAAACTAACTAACCATCACGCCGTCTCTCCGAAGGGGTAGGCAGAAAGAATGGACTTCCACACTTTTCCATCCTGACATACTTCTCTTGCTACCTCAAAGTTAATACATCGTGTCATGCACGCTCATCAATTTCTCCGACTCCTAACGTGGCCAACATTCAATATTTGATTTATTTAATCGTGCCACATTTTCTTCGGTCTTCCTCTATATCTAGTTCCATTTACATCGTAAACATATACTTTTTTACTTTCCGCACT
This sequence comes from Lepidostoma basale, assembly GCA_022606425.2. Classification (NCBI taxonomy): domain Eukaryota; kingdom Metazoa; phylum Arthropoda; class Insecta; order Trichoptera; family Lepidostomatidae; genus Lepidostoma; species Lepidostoma basale. The sequence continues at coordinate 1,511,164 of JAHDVF020001106.1, read as the reverse complement.
TTTTTAACCGATGCGGCACTCAATCCTTCTCTTTTCGCCCCTGCGAGAGATGCGGTGTGATGGGTTGCTCACCTCATCGCCTCCAATAGGCATCTCCTGCGCACATAATCGTACAACGATATAAGTTTCGTAAAATATTTAACTTGGTCCATATAAAAAGAAGTCCTTCATATTTATCCGATTCGCATGCTTTGAAGTTATCCACAATTCAAATTAAAAAAGGGTATAAGAAAGTGATTTTATTTATAATTATTGCTTCTTGAACAATTATGTAAAACACCATATTAAATATAAGAATAAAATGCCCTATCAAGCCGAAATATTCACTCAAAAATACCATAAAATATAATAAATATTGTAGACAATTGATGTTTTATTTATTTATTTTTGTTTCCTTTGATTATTTACATGGACATATCAATTCAGCGAATCTTTACATTTGATGAAGACTAGGGACGCACAGCTTTCAGTTTAGGGCCCGCGCTGTACAAGCGGGTATCCCGCAGATCATCAGACCCTTCTGATGTTCTGCGGGATACCCGCTTGTAAACCGCAGGCCAAAACTAAAAGCAGTGCGTCCCTCGTCTTAATTAAGCTTAGACAATAAATTTGATTGTTTATTGGTATTGTTAAATGACAATTTGAGTCTGCTTCAGGTTCTGGAGGTCAGCGGTACCAAGGCCGTGGTCCAAGTGTTTGAGGGCACCTCCGGTATTGATGCTAAGAACACCCTCTGCGAGTTCACCGGAGACATTCTCAGGACACCCGTCTCCGAGGATATGTTAGGTTAGTTTACATTTTTTACTTTTCATTTTTACCGTCTTTTTTATTGGAGGGATCGTGTATTCTTTTATATCATATTATTTCAGTAAATCTGTCCAGTTCTTCACATAGCCGGTTTTTAAAATATGATTAATTTGGTTAAGTTATGTTTTCTTTACGCTCCATTCCCAATTTTCTTTTGTATACCCATTAGCATTATTTTTTAAATTCATTTCATTTGCCCTTTATAATGATATTTTTCATAATTTTTAATCAACAGATTATGCAATCAAAATTTTGGATTGAGTGATTGAAATAAAGGGACTGTACGAAATTATATAAAAAATCCAATAAAATAAGTATTGATTAACATTTGTGATGATAAACTTAAGAGGTGTTAATGGTACAGAATTTCATAATTATGTTTTTTTTGTTTTCATGAATTGAAACACCATTTTTTCCACTTTTGAGTTTATTTTTCTCTACATGTTTCGCAGATATTGCATTTTCATAACTGATAACATGATATAAAATAATGGTTGATGAAGGTAAACGAACACAATAGAGGAAAAAAACAGTAATGATTCTTAAAAAAATGTATATAATTGTTTCATTTAAGTATTGTTTTGCCAACATTTATTTTTAATTTATGATAAAAAAAGTTTCAAAATTTCATGCAGTTTTTTCTTTGTTTCTGTATTTAAATTATCTGTTTTATTTGATTAAAGGTCGTGTGTTCAACGGCTCCGGTAAGCCTATTGACAAGGGACCCCCAATCTTGGCTGAAGATTTCTTGGACATCCAGGGGCAACCGATCAATCCCTGGTCTCGTATTTACCCCGAGGAAATGATTCAAACTGGTAATAAATCTTTCTATTGTAGATATTCACAATTCTATGTTCTAGCCCATAGGTTCCCAAGCTTTTTTATCCCGTGGACCAAAACTTATCCGCAGGTAGGGCGGTTAAGTAAAATGTGATGTTTTTGAAAAACTACTTCCACCTTTATTTCGAAAGCGTCCGGTTTCGCCAGCCTTGCTGGTCAGTCTATTGAATCTTGTGTAACCGGTTACAGTCAAAATAAAGACAAAACTGGAAGTAGTTCTTATTAAACATTGTTTTATTTAATTGTTATCTCAAATAAAGCTTTTAAATTAGTTTTGTAATTATATTTTTTTTCACTAAAAGTAAAAAAAAACAAATAAAATAAAAATTGTGTATCTATGTTAAATAACATGTTACATACATTTATGTAATTGTAAAATATTTTTATTTGGTTTTCTAAAAAAAGTCTTTTATGGAACCTTTTATAAAATTACTATTGTTTGCCAGTTTGATAATGTGGTATTTGACGTAAAATAATAATTTTCCAGGTATTTCCGCCATTGATGTGATGAACTCCATCGCCCGTGGGCAGAAGATCCCCATCTTCTCGGCTGCTGGTCTGCCTCATAATGAAATTGCTGCCCAGATCTGTCGTCAAGCCGGTCTCGTCAAGGTGATTCATATTTTTTTCTTCTTCTTCGACAGCCCTACAGCCCATATCGAGCCTTAGCCTCCAGTATTCTTCGCCTCCAACTCCTCCTGTCCTCCGCTTCGACCTTCCAATCTCACACTTGTAACAATTTCGCCCCATCTCTCCCAACTTCATCCTCCCATTGCCATCTTGGTCGTCTAATTGGTCTTCTACCACCTGGGTGCCACTCCAGCAAACTTTTTGGGGTTCGCGATGACGGCATCCTCTGCACGTGACCGACCCATCTCAGTCTATTCAGTCTGACCTGTGTGGAGAGACTGGGAGCTTTCTCGTACAGCTCGTCATTATCCCGCACTCTCCAGCCTTCACTGTCATTCACAGGTCCCAGATTTCTGTGCAGCACCTTTCTCGCAAAAGTATTCAGTCGCTCTGCGGATTTCGCTGTCATTGTCCATGCCTCCTATATTTTTTTACACTATCTAAAACTGATACCTCTTGTATACAAAACTGAAATCTCTTTTACACAAATGCATTTATAACTGCATATGTCATATAGAATGAAATTGCATATTTTTTTTTGCATTTGTTCCTATTATCATATATATCAGTTAAATAAAAAAGGTCTCGAGTTGGCATTGGCTACATGTACCACGCAGACAGATAAGTTCAGTTCATCATAATCTATAGGCTGATAGATCTTGAATATTGAGAGAAGGCACCTATTTATAAACACCTGGAGTTTTCCAATAACGTCCGCGATAGATTTCCAAGTCTCACATCCGTACAGCAGTACCCTTTTAACGCTACTGCTGAATATTTGGAGCTTGAGCTTTGATAGCTTATGATAGTAATACAAATTAATTTATAAAAAAATTATAAATCATAGTTTTCTACATTGTGTCAAATAATGCCACCCTAGAATGAGCTATCCTAGTTAGGAGGCATCTTCTCCGGTCTCAATCTAATGATTGGTCTGCAGCAAGGCGACGCATCTCCTCTTCCACTCCGTTCGGTCCTCGGCAACTCTCTTCAACTCTGCATAAGAGGTTCAGCCCATATCTCGGAAAATCTGATCCAGGTACTCCTGCCGAGGTCGTCCTCTGCCAATCGATCCCTCGACCATTCCCTCCAACACATCATGCAGGAAACATTCGTGTCGCAACACATGACCAATCCATCTTGCCCGCCTCTCCGCTATGGTGTTCAACACGTGCCTACTCTCTTCAACTCTGCTGAGAACCTCTTCATTCGTAATGTGGTCCCTCCATGAAACATGGGCAATTCGTCGGTAGGTCCACATCTCAAAGGAGGAGAAGAAGGCAGAGGAGGCATACAATACCATATTATTCTTTGTAAATAATCTATTAAATATTAAAAAATATAATATGATTATTTTTGTAGGTGCCAGGCAAGTCAGTGTTGGATGACCACGAAGACAACTTCGCCATCGTGTTTGCCGCTATGGGAGTCAACATGGAGACGGCTCGCTTCTTCAAGGAGGACTTCGAGGAGAACGGCTCCATGGAGAACGTGTGCCTCTTCTTGAACCTCGCCAACGATCCCACCATTGAGAGAATCATCACCCCGCGTCTGGCCCTCACTGCTGCCGAGTTCTTGGCCTACCAGTGCGAGGTACGTATTGTTTGTTCACTATAATATGTATTTGACGGTACATATACAATATTTGTAATGTACCCCCAAAAATTTATTAATTTTTTTTTTTTTGATAAACTAAGGCGTTAACATCGTGGGATTTCATAATTATGATTTTTCTAATGAATTAAAACACTGTTAAATAAATTAAGACACTGGATTAAGGAAGAATGGTTAAAATACAAGTAGTGTGAATGAAAGGCCAATCACTCACTACTCCATTTTGGTATTGCTACCATCTTCCCGACAAGGAAGAAATGACATGACCAAATTAATCAATTACTGAAAGGCGGCCATGTTCGAAGTAGGAACTATCGACGAGCATGTCACGATGTGTGAATGTAGAAGAGGCACGAGAATTATGTCAGGATAGAACAATGTGGCGATCCATCCTTTCTGCCTACCCCTTCGGGGAAACAGCATGATGGTTAGTTAGTTAGTTAGTTTAAACACTTTTTTTTTCACTTAAGTTTATTTTTCTCAACAAGTTTCGAAGATTTTAGACCTTCATCAAGGTGTAAATGATATAAATTGAAAATGGAAAGAAATAGTGATACAATTCATAAAAAAAATTGAATTTAGTAGAGTATTTAAACCTTACATTTTATCCTTCATAAATCTTTTATAATTAACCTCTTCGTGAGTATGGACGCACGGGCGCGTCCAGTAGAAAAAAGTCTCTATGGAGTATGAACTCACCGACGCGTCCGCGCCTATAGTACAAGCGTAGTCTGATTTAAAGAAAATATATGTTTACTGTTGATTATCTATGGACTTTGTAATGAACTTAATATTTAAAGTGATTCACTACATTACCAAACTGAAAATTCGAACAATAAAATATCTGTGACGTTATTCGACGTCTCTCATAGAGTGACAACCATTTGCCACGAGAACTCACTCCCCAGATACAGTTAAGTAAAATAAACTCACTAGCGGAGAGGTTAATGTCTGAAAGGAGTAAAAATTTGTGAGTTGTAAGAAAAGAGTTGTTCCGTCTGGCACAGGACAGAGAGGCCTACGCCAGAGTGATAGCCGAAGTCGGGGAGACCTGACATGGCACTCGAAGAAGAAGAAAGGAGTAGAATAAATGTTATTTTTTGTAATGTGAATGTTTTATTTGCAGAAACACGTGCTTGTAATCTTGACGGACATGTCATCCTACGCTGAGGCTCTGCGAGAGGTGTCCGCCGCCAGGGAGGAGGTGCCCGGCCGACGTGGTTTCCCCGGTTAGAATCTGCTTTTTAATATGTGTTAATATTCGGTGAGAATTTCTTTGTATTAAAAAACTCACGTTGAACTGGAGTTAGCTAACCTGAAGTGTTGACTAAATTTATTTAAAACAAATGCATTTTATTGAAGGCTAAGCCAATAACGCTGGAATCCCATTGTTGATGTTGAAGGAGAATTTTAAACACTGTTGTACCCACATTCTTCTTCAGCCTATTCCTGTCCACTCCTGGACAAAGGTCTCCTCCATTCCCTTCCACGAGTGTCTTGTGCAGGCTGTATCCAGGTTAATCCGACATGTCTATTCAGGTCATCCTTCCACCTTAGTTGCGGTTGCCCTTCACCTCTCTTTGCCGTCCACGGTCTCCAAGTCACTTACTTCCTATACCCATATAACTCTTGAAGAGTTTTAGTCCCCTTGATGATTTTTCGCCAAGCTCCTCGATCCTGCGCCTTTTGCTCCCAGCAGTCCGATTCGCCTAACCTAGCCAGGTCAGCCAGAACATTGTCCACTAGGCTTACTCCAGTCGGTCTAGACGCGTACAGGGTCTTGATTGCTCTGGTCTCTTCGGCTCGGCATATGTGCCCAATCCATGCTAGGTGACCGGTTCTCACGGTGCTCCTTACAAGGGGCTGCTGGGTCATCGTAGAGATCTCTTGGTTGGTCCTATGCCTCCAAGTTACCGCTGCAACACCGGGTCTGGGTGAAACACTGGGTTTGGCACATGTGAGGTGACACGATGAATCATGTTGTCTGTGGAATCTGTGCGTAATTACTTTGTCAGTTGAATATTACCAATGGAGCGATTAACATACACAGTGCCTTTTTAAAATTGATTGTTGATAAAATAAGATGTGAAAAAGATACAAAAGCTAGTGTCCGATAAGGGTTAATACAATCTGATGTAATTTGCTTATAGGGTGTAGCAAAAAAAATGTGCTTCACAAATATGATGTCAATATTTTTCACAGCGCGGAGAGCGCTACATGAAATAATTTGTGTATCATTTAAATTATTATACTGATTGGTTGACTTCCCCTTCCACAGGTTACATGTACACAGATTTGGCCACCATCTACGAGCGTGCCGGGCGTGTGGAGGGCAGGAACGGCTCCATCACTCAGATCCCCATCCTGACTATGCCCAACGACGACATCACCCATCCTATTCCTGATCTTACCGGCTACATCACGGAGGGACAGGTAATACAATGTCAATCTCCAATCAAAACATGTAGAAAATTTCAATTATATTTAGATAAACTGAAGGCATTGACATTGTGGAATGTCATAATGATGATTTAAAAAAAATTAATTAATGCCCTTTTTTTTCCACTTTTGAGTTTATTTTTCTCCACATATTTTGAAGGTTTTATACCTTCATCATTAAGGGAACTAACCGAAATTATTTCATACAAAATACAAGTACCTAAGAACATATTATGTAACATATGCTAGTTAAAATTAGGCAGGGTACCATGGATATTACCTTAACTTTTTCATAGCCGCAAATAAATCATGCCGGAGTGCTCATCAGGCCGAATATTTTTTGTCATTCGGGTGGTGGTCTAGGGGATAGAACGCTTGGCTCCTGATCCAGGGGACATGTGTTCAAGCCTGGGCATGACCAGATTCCTTCTTCATAATAATGAGCTATTTTCAGCTCACATTGAAGATTGTAAAATAAATTCTAATATCATTGACATAAATCCTGGATGTTAGTCTTTTTAAAAAAAAAAAAAAACTTTTTTTACTGTGTTAGAAAGAAATTATAATTTACTCATGAAATATTATATCCCGCATCAATTCATATAGTTTTTTCTTGAATTTAAACCAGTTTCAAATTTTCATTGTCAAATAGTTTTCGAAATTTACCGATAAATTGGTTAAAAGTATTTGGAAACTTGATAAAATATTCCAGGATAACAAAAACAGATGTCAGTGTGTGTTCCGTTACTGCCAAATTGTCAATACAGCGCAAGAATACATCACCAAAAGTTCTTCCGAGATATCTCGTCTGCGGCAACCATCGAGTTACCAAGAGATTAATCGATTAATGTTTTATATTTTTAAAAGGATTTTTTAAATAGAAGTTTAGAGTTGAGGGTGATTTATTTGATTTAAAACCATTCAGATGTTGGACGTGTGACAAGCCGTTTTAAACAAAATCAATTTGCTTACTTATTCTGATTTAAAACTGTTTGGATGCTAAAAGGACATTTGCTTTCGCATTCAGATTTAAAACCATTTGAATGTTCATAGCCCCATCATAAAACAACCACCAAATCACATTCCAACAATGTTTCCTACAGATGTAAGAGGAATAGCCATTAGAGCTGAACCTCAGTAAGCCAGAAGATCCAAGTCCAATGGTGATTTATTACACTAAAGCTATTGATTTAACAAAGGAACTGTTCTTATAGAACTGAAGTCTGAAGACTGAAAATGTAGCCAGTGTTAAAAAAGTTCAATCTTACCAATTAATACCACACAAATTATTATGCTTATTTGATATTAATTTATTATTTGCCATTCCAGATCTACGTAGATCGTCAGCTCCACAACAGGCAGATCTATCCACCGGTGAACGTGCTGCCGTCTCTGTCCCGTTTGATGAAGTCCGCCATCGGCGAGGGTATGACCCGCAAGGACCACTCCGACGTGTCCAACCAGCTGTACGCTTGCTACGCCATCGGCAAGGACGTGCAGGCCATGAAGGCCGTCGTGGGAGAGGAGGCGCTCACGCCCGACGATCTGCTCTACCTTGAGTTCCTCGGCAAGTTCGAGAAGAACTTCATCACTCAGGTGAGGATTCCTTTACTTTTTCTTATTCACATTCTTTTTATTCTAATAGTGCAGTGTCAGGTCCTCTTGATATTGACGATCACTGTAGCGAAAGATTTTTCTCCAAAGTTTCTTTGGAAGTGTTACTAGAGTGGTTTCCCGTCGCCTTCTCTGATATTTAGATTATTTTATCAAAATATGAATTTACACTTTTATTCATTCAAATTCAGTGACGATGAGGTTCGCAACCCATCACACCGCGTCTCTCGCGGGGGCGAGAAGGATGGAGTGCCGCATCAGTTAAAGTATGGCAGTCCATTCTTTCCGCTTACCGTTTCGGGAAGATGGCGTGATGGTTAGTTAGTTAGTTTTTCATTCAAATGTCATTTGACAATGCCCTAGCAAAAGCGAAGCACTCCCAAATCATACGTAGCAATAATCATATCACTCTAAAAAATATATATACAAAAAACTTATAGAAAACTGACATTTTCATGGATATTAAATGCTTTATAACGTCTGTATACCGAACAAAAACTTTAAGTCAAATTCCTATGAGATATCTTCAAATCACAGAGTGTTTTGTCAGTATGAAAGTTAGTTAAATTATCTTAAAGCGTCGTGAAAACTGCCTTTTATGAAAAACACACACTGAAATCAACTTCAATTATTTTGCCATACTAAAACAGAGGAGTGGAGGAAAATGGAAGAGGCATATATCCAATAGTAGAGGGAAGAAGGCTGAAGAAGAAGAAAACAGTCAATCATCTATTTTATGAAAATGCTGTCATGTTTATATCGAACGTTTCCAATTTAGAATTTGTATTTTAAAATGTTTATGTTAAATTTCACAGGGCAACTACGAGAACCGCACAGTGTTCGAGTCTCTGGACATCGGCTGGCAGTTGCTGCGTATCTTCCCCAAGGAGATGTTGAAGAGAATCCCCGCGTCCATCCTCGCAGAGTTCTACCCCCGAGACTCGCGTCATTAAACTTCCACCATCACCTCCGCTCTTTCCCGTGACTTTGCTAACCGTCCCATCTCTCTACACCAACCCTAGCTTGTTCCGATTGCTGCTACTAACTTGGCTCATTTTATTATTGTCTGTAAAGATGTTCAAATTAAAAAATGTAGAGTTTAATTCTTGAATACTCAACGTCTTTTATCCCTGTGAATTTATTTTACGCATCATGGTTAGAATTCACTTGATTTCAAATATGATTTATGTTAAATATATTTCTAAGAAGTATATAGAATTATTAAGCATGTTTATTGTATTATATTATTTTGAAATCATAAAGATGTATATGATATCCGAGGTTTGCCTTGTAAATATATAACTAGAAAGATATTTGTAATAAAATATCGAGTTTTTAAGAGGGATTCTCTAAACATTATGCGGTGGTTCTTCTGGTTCAGCTGTCACGGTGTTGGAGCAACAATTTACCCGTCTATTGTATTATAAGATAACTTTACTGGAATCACTAATGCAAGATTGTTAAAAAATTGTTCATGTTATATTCTTGTTGTTTAATTTATTGGGAGTTTAGACGCGCAGAACTCCTCCAAACGGCTATTCAGTCGCACAATACGGCTCTGACATAGAAATATTATTGTCACAAAAATGTATCCGCGTAACTTTGCTCTTTCTATTTTGAAAAAGAAATGTGTATATCAAAATTACATCTTATCGTTTTCAGATCATTGTTATATTAATTGTGTATTATATATTGATTCCCTAATTTAGAAAAGTGCTTCTAAACTTTAGATAAATGATAGAAATCGATTTTCCAGACAATATTAAGAGAAGTGTTCTCGGTGTTAACGCGTATCGTAATTAATATGAATTTTCGTAACTAACAAATCAACCTCATTGTAAATTTCCCCCCGCTTAAATATAGATTGCTGTCTTACAGAATTTCTTTAGTTACGTATGATATTCTCCTTCAAATGATTATGTAAATATTTTTGTGATTTATGTTAATGAATCTGTTCCAACAGTATTTGGTTGCATTGTTCATTTTATCACTATACATAGCTAGGAACTTATTTTAAAGTTACCATAGAAGAAATTAATTTCTACGGCGATGGTTTAACTTTTCTTTGTACCGGCCGTGTCGGCAGTGAAAAAATGTAGGTTCGTCTTTATATTGTGTATATATTTTATTTTAAAAATTATATATTCTAGCTGGGTTTTTGATATCTCCCACATTCCATGTTTTTTTCTTAATAAATTTATTCATATTATATATATTCAACTCCCGCTTTCTTCATAATTTTTACCATTTGATTATGGTGTGTTTTTACCGTTGCGGCATGTCTGTTCAACTTGTTATTCACTTGTATAAGAGTTTACTTTATTCCACTTGTATCGTACAATATTCTTTCGGAATGTTAGTCAAAATTGTGGCATGTTTGCAGTTAACTAAAAAAATAAATTTGGATATTGTTGAATATAAAAAAAGTTAATATGTATGTACTGTTAAGAATAGTGAACAATGTAGTGTGTATAAGATAAAAAATCTTAAAATAAAATGTGTTATGTTATATTTGGTTTTATTTCTTTCTCACCAACTTGGTAGGGATCAACCGGACAACCAATAAAACAAACATTCCTTTTGATACAATTTATTATGATTCAGGAGTGACAGGCAGTCAGCAATATAAATATACAGTAGCTCTATGTAAATCCCGTCCGGCGGCGAGGTACCGGCAGAAGTTCCTCCGGATGAAGGGGCAGTACTAAAGTGTAAAGGCAACAAGCCGTAACTTAAGTTGCGGCTGTTTGGCGAAACACGGCTCAAAGCATTCTTATAACTGGCCTCTATCATATACAATCACAGATTTTTCTCTATCTCTCTCCTTTACTGAGATATTCACTATCCCAATAGCCGCAAAATTGTATTAATTTGATACATGTTGTGGCAAAAAGCATCATTTTAAGTTCCTGCTTTTTACCACGGCACAGCCAAAACTTGCGGCCTTTTGCTGCGACACAATAAGTATCCTGGCAAATGACAGCAACTTAAATTGCGGCCCATTACCAAATTATTTGTGCGACGGTCTAGCTAATATGTGGCGGCAAAACACATTTCCTTTAATAATATGAAGCTTACTATACTTTTATGGCAAAAACACGTCTTAATCATTTCTAAAAACTGTATTCTTACTTTTAAAACTTAGTTTGCATAAGAAATCTTATATTAAATGATAAAATATAGCAAAAAACAAAATAAAACTATAAACCTGTTTATCTCAAAACTACTATTTTTAACTTGCGGCTGTTTGCCTTTGCACATTAGAGTAGGTAGCGCGATATAGGCTAGCCTGTCTATCCTAGGGGTTCCGATCTGATCCCATTGGTGCACGGCTGCTCGTCGGCCGGTAGTGGGGGGTACCTCTTCGCTCTGTGGTTGGCTGACTCTGCCGTCCGTGGCCCGGCCGGAGCGGCTAAGTTCGGAGCTCTTTCATTTATTAAAATTCCATGGCACGTGCGGAGCTCCGAGCCGTTACTGGGTGGCGCTGTTTCAGCCTTCTATCTACATACGCATCATACTGTTAAATTAAAAAAACTTTGTTTTATGTAATACAATTGTATTTTTATTTTTCGCGACAACTGTTTCGTCAACCTACGTTGACATCATCAGGTGTTACAATAATATATCAAATGTCAAATTTTCGAACCTTTATGTGTATGCCAATTTGAATAATTTCTTTGATATAATTTTGAAGTTCTTGCTGGAGTTGAGTTAACAGAAACAGCTGTCGCGTAAAATAAAAATACAATTGTGATACATAGAACTGTAACAAGGTGAATTTTTGAAAATTGAAATGCAACGACGTGCACTTCAGACAACCTCCAATTACCTACTGACGGCGCCGTGCCTGCGACACACTGTCACGGACGTAGTATTCTCATGACAAGAGTTAGATTTAGCTGTAATTAGTTAACTGTGTCAGTCCCTGCGAGATTACACAAACTCGTAAAGTTAAGTCCCTCTGTATCTAGCCCCTTACGCGGGGCCTGCTACATAAATAGCGCCCCAATGCGGGGTTCTCTACATAAATGGCGCCCCAACGCGGGGTTCGCTACAAAACAAAGTTTTTTTAATACAGTTTATTATGTTAAAGTATCATAGTGTTTCGGCCAAAACAATGGAATATTGATTTATTATATAATATAAAAAAAATTATATTATAGTTTCATTCCATTTGGTTTTAAGGCTTCTTTTTGGCAGCTTTGGCTCTTTCTGAAATGGAGATTCTTCCACCATTCTTTCATCACCAGAAGATGGCAGCGAGCTGCTGAAACTGGTCAAAGACAAATACATTATTAATATTATTATTATTATTTTGTTGAATCGCTCTTTACAGCGCGAACCAAATTGTTGTAAAGGGTATTGCTATCATATTGATTCTCATGACATGAGGTAGGTAGCTAATCTATCTCCATTTTATTGTCACGTGAATTCTACACCAAACCAAAGACAGTGTGACAATCACACTGCCATCGCCGGGAATCGAACCCGGGACCTTCGGCGTGGCAGTCAATGCACTTACCACTCGGCCACGAAGGTCATCATTAGTGGATTATAACTAAATATACGAGGCATATCCAGAAAGCAAGTGTACTGATTTTTTGTAGGTTACAATTTTTTTATTTAAACAAAAAATTTAGGTGGCTACCGTATTACATAATATTATATGGAAGCTATTTTTCGACATAGTCGCCATTTCTCTCAATGCAGGTGGTGAACTTTTTTGTGCCTTCCTCGAAGTAGTTTCTCGCCAACCCCTTCGTCCACTTCTCCACCTACTCTTTTACCTCCTCGTCGGTTGAAAACCTTTTTCCACCCATGTGCAGCTTCAGGGAGGTCAATAGATAGTAATTTGAAGGTGCTAGGTCAGGGGAATGAGCGGGATGGTTCAGGACATCCCATTTAAACGAGGCGAGCAGTTCCTTCTGGCATTGTCGTGCAGCAGGCAGACTCCCTTTGTCAGCATGCCTTTCCTTTTGTTCTGAATCGCCCTCCTCAATTTTTTTAGGGTCTCACAGTATCTTGCAGAGTTGATGGTCTCCCCTTGAGGCATATATCAAATTAAAATTATGCCTTGACAGTCCCAAAACACGGATGCCATGATTTTCTTGGCTGAAATTGCGGTTTTGAACTTTTCTGATCATCATGCACCGACGTACGACCGTTTTTAAACTCACGACACCACGTGTACACACTCGTACAATTCATAGCTTTATCACCATATGCAGTTTTCACCTCATTATAAACCTCAACCGGAGGTTTTCCCTTCCAAACGAGATAACGGATGACCCCGCGTATTTCGCACTCGGCGGGAGATTGGATTGTCATTTTTCACGAAACGTGTTGTCGCGTCACTTTCACTTACTTTCTGGATCAGCCTCGTACATAAAAAAATACTTTTTATTTTCATTATAATCATATTAAAGCTACAAAGCGTATCAATTCAAAACGAAAAAATATTGTTTTTTAATGAAATAAGTAGACGGTCAAAGTGAGGTTATTTTTACATAATTTCAGAAACATTTGTATGTAAACAATCGCTGTCCATCTACCGCTTAAATTCAAGGTTATTAAAAATACGTGTTTCTCTTTTACTCTAATTCTGGGTTTAGATGATAAAACAACTCGTCAACCAGAGTAAAAGAGACACGCTGATTATCTTGGTCGCTCTTATAATGAGCATGTTTCAAGGTTGGGATTCCAGGACTGTAATGGTAGATAAAAAAAATCAACATTAATTTGTGTCGCGGATTCATAATTGAATAATATATTTTCGTTGTAATACAACACTTTATTTTAAATACACTCAACATTCATACATCGTGTCATGCACGCGCGTCGATTTCTCTGACTCCTCACGTGGCCGACATTCAATATTTGATTTATTTGATCTTATCACGTTTTCCTCGGTCTTCCTCTATTTCTAGTTCCATTTAAATCGTTAATATTTAATTTTTTACTATTCTTTCTTCATTCATTCTTTCCATGTGTCCAAACCATCTTAATGATCCTTTCATTATTTTGTTCATAACACCATCATTCAATAATTATTGAATGTTAAGGTATTACACTGTGGAATTCCACAGTTATATACTTTGGGAATTATTAACGTTGTTTAATCCACTGTTTTTTAATAAAAAATATTTAAAAAACATGACATGTTTCGGAGGATACCTCCATTTTCAGGTGTAAAAATATACCAAAAACTAAACAAAGAAAGACTAGTAAAAAACACATTTAAAATTCGAAATTCAATTTTTTTTATTAGTCTTTCTTTGTTTAGTTATTTTTATTATTATTTTTTTTTTATGCATACAACAGGTCGTTAAAACCCAATTACTGTATACAATTATTTTTTTTAGCTATTATATTGATTCTCGTGACATGTGGTAGGTAGCCAATCTATCGCCATTTTATTGTCACGTGAATTCTACACCAGACCAAAGACAGTGTGACAATCACACTGCCATCGCCGGGAATCGAACCCGGGACCTTCTGTATGGAAGCCAGAGCTCTTACCACTCTGCCACGAAGGTCGTCATTATTGTTATATTTTTACACCTGAAGATGGAGGTATCCTCCGAAACATGTCGTGTTTTAAAAAATATTTTTTATTAAAAAAATATTGGATTAAACAAGGTTTTTTAATTCCCAAATGTAATTATGGAAGTTCTTCTAATTCGACTCTGCTTTTACTATTCATAGATTATGACCATTTAAAAAAATCGCACTCTTTGTATTAATATCACCTCCATTACATACTCGTATTTAATATATCTTCCATCTACAGTTGATATAAAAAAAATCAGATAATACTCGTATGTCATACGATAACAAAATTATACCACACCCGGATGTATTATTTATAATACTATAATATAGTAACCGGACTCGTTTCGACCCGAGTAGTCGTTTTGTCGAAAGTGGAAATTTATAATATGTATTAAAAATGTGGTTTTATGTGGTCTTAGCTGTAGGGGTTGTGGTAGCTTTGAGGGTGTATAATCGCCTGACTCTTGGTATATATAAAGGAAAAGAGAGATTAGATGGGAAAACGGTGATCGTCACAGGAGCTAGCGCAGGTGGGTTATATTTATTTTGTAATACGAGGGTTGCTATTTATATTTCTGATAACATTATAATGAAATAACAAATAAGTATGATTGGTTTTATTGTTTTTCAAAATATTCGTCATAACGACCGATACACTTGGGACTTAGACTTGGAGATTCAGCTCTAATGGCTATTCCTCTTACGTCTGTAGCAAACATTGTTGGAATGTGATTTGGTAGTTGTTTTATGATGGGGCTAAATGTATGGCCCGGAGTGTCCCTCCGAAAGAGGGCGAGGGGGGATTTAGGGTTTATGATAAAGTCTTACATTATTGTCAAGGAATGGAACACCAGTTAGGATTGGGATTGTATTTATAAAAAAAGTGTGTTCCCGAGGGGAAGATAAGAGGAGCAGTGCCTGGATGGAGTTGTGGTAGGAGATAGCATCCTGCGTGAGACCATTTTGTTTGGCGGAGTACGTAGTGGGCTATCGGGGAGGATTTTTTTTTATCCGCATTGATTGCGGGAGGTGGATAACTTGGTGGTAAAGGGTCATAAGGAAGATGGTAATAATTTAGGTCGTGGTCCAAACGCATCAACCGCATCTTCGGGTGTCGAAAATCGTTGACCACGTTATTTGTTTTTGATGTGTGGGAACAATAAGAAGTCATTGGGTGCCATATTAGGTCTGTACGGCGGATAACCCATCAA
The DNA here is from genome assembly GCA_022606425.2 of Lepidostoma basale. Lineage (NCBI taxonomy): Eukaryota > Metazoa > Arthropoda > Insecta > Trichoptera > Lepidostomatidae > Lepidostoma > Lepidostoma basale. The sequence goes on along the minus strand of JAHDVF020001106.1, from coordinate 1,495,457 downwards.
TTCGATGTTTTGGGCGGTCAAAAATGATTTTGTTTGAACCGATATAACACTCTCATTTTCTCCTTATACGAGTATACATACATATTTTTTTTCCCTCTACCCTTTACAAACTTGGTTCACTGTACAATCTTAATCACTTATAAGTTTAATGTAAATCTTTTTTTTTCACACAAGTTAAACTCTTGTATTCAAAATATTTGCATACTCTTTCTTGACGACGGGTTTTTGCCTATTTATATTACGATAATTTGAAAAAATACAATTTAACCTAATAGCCGCGGGCGACACACCCGTGAGTCCCTATTCGTTTGATATGGGATATTGATATGATATTCGATTGATATGATATAAGTGTGGGACATAAAAGAGGATTTATAGTATCGTATATTAACTCCCATTGTGCGGATGGCTTCATATGCAGCTCAGACAGATAGTCTTAATTCATCATAACACGTTACGTACAATTTAGAAGTAAGGAATTAATGTATATATTAAAATACGAGCTGCAAATATCGTCTGCCATAGTGCGAAACCAAAATTTTTGGACTGCAAATGTAGCCAGTCTTACAAAAGGGGTTAAATGTGGCCTGGGGTCCCTCTTGCTTGCCATTAAAAGTCAGTCCCGCATGGACGAGGGAATGACCTGAGGAGTGCAAGAGCGAAGCTGAGGAATGGAAGCCGCTGCGTCCTATAAAAGCTTCGGGTGTGTGATGGGCCACATCCTCTTGTTGAATCTGTAAATATATGTCTTGCATTATCAATTAGCAGCTATCATTTGATCGACGATTTAATCTGAATGATTGCGTAGGCATCGGCGTGGAGTCCGCCAAGGACTTCGCCAAGAGGGGAGCTCGCGTGGTGATGCTGTGTCGGGACATGGTCAAGGGAGAGAGGGTCAGGAGCGCCATCATCAAGGAGACGGGCAACACCAATATAAGTGTGAGTGTAACAGAATCTATATGGACGGAAGTGTATGAATGAGCCGAAAGGGTTGGATGCAGGTGCCAAAATGAGCTTAAAATATAACATCATCAACGTCAGTAGTAGAGCAGTAAACTAACTAACTAAACATCACGCCGTCTCCCCGAAGGGGTAGAATCATCGAGAGAATATGTGGAGTTAGACTGAAAATTTGGGATTTATTCTCCGAACTGGTAGAGATTTCAGGAATCCCTATGTTTTGAGAATTCTGTATAACTCATTGGTCCGGAGTGTGGTTGGCTCGAGTGTGGTTCGGTGATATGGAGTCCCCACGAGGCGAATTACTCGATCATGTAAGAGAGGGTTCAGAAAAGATTTCTCAGATATTTCTAAATGAGGGAGTTTGGTAACTATCCGTGATTCCTCTTGGGTATGCTGGGGACCAATAAGAATGGATGGGCACACACTTACCCAATTCTTCAGACTTATCGGGGGATTCTCTGAGAATTCCGTCATCTTGGAGGCTATTCATCTTCATGTTCCGGTTGGTTATCTTCGAGAGCGTCATCACAGACTGTTTTATCTCCCAACATGGAGAAACAACCTGCAACCTGCCTCTGGTGATGCCGGCGGGGAGAGCAATCAAACTGCTAAACATGATGGCTATGAGATCGACGTCTTTCATATTCGTGAAGTACGTTCAGAAGACAAATAGACTTGACTTTGGAGAGTTTCTTGTATTCCTAATATCGAACCATCTTTCGTGCGTTCCTGGTATTATGTATTTATTATATTTTACCTGTTCTCAATAGATGCCTTAAACTATAATTGTTTTTTGTAATATCTTTTGAGAAAATAAACTGATTTGATTTGAATCGCCATACTGTTCTTTCCTGACATACTTCTTTCGATTCCTCAACATTCATACACTCCAACTCTTCACGTGGCTGACATTAAATATTTTATTGATTTGATCGTGCCACGTTTTCCTTCGTTTTTCCCTTTTTCTAGTTCCGATTACGTCGTTTACCTACATATTCCTTCTTTACGATTATTTTTTCATTCATTCTTTCCACGTGTCCAAAGAATATAAATAATCCTTTCATTCACTTCACTTTCAACACTTTCATTCACACTGCATTCACTTCTTATGTTTGCATTTGGCACTATACCATGTACAGATTCATTACACATTTGTCTAAGAGATTACTTTTCAAATCAAATCAAATCAGTTTATTTTCTCAAAAGATATTACAAACAACAATAATTATAGTTTAAGGCATCTATTGAGAATAGGTAAAACATAAAAAAAATATAATACCAGGAACACATGATAGATGGTTCGACATCAGGAATACAAGATACTCTCCATAGTCAGGAGTATTTGTCTTCTGAACGTACTTTCACGAATATGAAAGACATCGATTTCCGAAGCGATCATGTTCAGCAGTTTGATTGCTCTCCCCACCGGCATCACCAGAGGCATGCCCTTTTCCACTGCATGTATTCTACTTCTTCTTCTTCGATGACCCTACAGCCCATATCGAGCCTTAGCCTCCAGTAATCTTCGCCTCCAACTCCTCCTGTCCTCCTCTTCGACCCTCCAATCTGACACTCGTGACAATTTCGCCCCATCTCTCCCAACTTCATCTTCGTATTCTACTTTGCATGTATTCTACTTTCATCCTTATTTTCTGAGTTCCATTCTTCACTTCTATACATAAGGGTCGGTACAAGAACACCATGTGCACTGGTATCTTAGCTTTTTATTTTTATTTTCTTGAATCGCTCTTTACATCATGACAGCATGAGCTAAATCTATGTAAAGGGTATTATTATAGCTGTCATAGTGATTCTCGTGACATGTGATAGGTAGCTTTTTTATCGCCATTTTATTGTCACGCGAATTCTACACCAGAGCAAAGACAGTGTGACTATCATACTGCTCTCGCCGGGAATCGAACCCGGAACCTTCGGGGTGGCAGTCAATGGACTTACTCGTTCACGAAGGTCGTTTTGGAAGGAGCTGTATCGTAATCATCGCAATAACTGTTGTTTTCAGTTGAGACGTGTAGACTTTGCTGACTTGGCCAGTGTGAGGCAGAGCGCAAATGAGATACTGAGGGAAGAGTCCCGGATCGACGTACTGCTCAACAATGCCGGAATTGCCTGTGTGGATTACCAGGTAACTACGGATGGGATGCATATCGTTATGCAGAGCAACCACTTCGGGCCCTTTCTCTTCACGAATATCCTGCTTGGTATGAATACGATTTTATTTTTGTGGATTAAACTATGCTTTCTTTTCCGAAACTTTACCCAAAAGTGACTATTCATTGATTTATGTTTCGAAGCTGGACATTCGTGGCTGAAAAGTAGGTGTCTGGTGTCATTTAATCATATCGCACCGTGAGTGTAAAACCGAATTAAGTGCAAATATACATTTTGGAGATATGGGAGTTTACAGGTTTCATATTGCTTGGAAAAACTTTTTTTTATAAACCATTGATTTTCGGTTTATAATAATTTACCTATAAACCGAAAATCATTGGTTTATTTAAAAAAAAAAAAGTTTTTCCAAGCAATATGAAACCTTTAGACTCCCATATCTCCAAAATGTATATTTGCACTTAATTCGGTTTTACATTCACGGTGCGATATACTCGTAGTTGTCATCGCAAACAAAAACATATCCAAAGAAGCTAAGATGGCAGTACACAATGGTGTTCTGGTACCGACCCATATTAATCGAAGTTAAGCATAGAGCTTAGCGTCCTTGTCCGATGGCAACCCACCGTTACTATACTCTTTTGGTACATCAGAATACTGCGACTCCAGCTCTATTATTCCTTGCACTACTCACCACGACCACGACCTAAATCATTACCATCTTCCTTATCAATAATGACCCTTTACCAGCAAGTTTATCCACCATCATTCAGTCTTTTACCCCTCCCCGATAGCCCACTACGTACTCCGCCAAACAAAATGGTATCACGCAGGAGGCTATCTCCTACCACAACTCCATCCAGGCACTGCTCCTCTTATCTTCCCCTCGGGAACAGACTTTTTTTATAAATACAATCGTAACCCTAACAGGTCTTCCATTCCTTGACAATAATGTAAAACTTTATCATAAACCCTAAATCCCCCCACGCCCTTTTTCGGAGGGACAACCGGGCCATACATTTTGCTTCATCATAAAACAACTACCAAATCACATTCCAACAATGTTTCCTACAGACGTAAGAGGAATAGCCATTAGAGCTGAACCTCTGTAAGCCAGAAGATCCAAGTCCAAGTCCAAGGATGAAAGTAGCAAAAATGCAGTAGAAATGAGATCTCTTAGAATAATGTGTGTTTGATAATGATAATGAGTGTAAAATGCAAATATAAGAAGTGATTGAGTAATATGAATAAAATAATAATAGACCATTACGATGGTTTGAACACACGGAAAGAACAGAACAGTAAACAGCTTATTTCTAGTTCAGCAAAACGGAACTAGAAATAAGGGAAGATCGAGGAAAATTTGGCATGATCAAATGAATAAAATATTAAATGTCGACAAAACAAGGAGTAGGAGAAATCAACGTGCGTCCATGATACGATGAACAAAAGTAGAGGAATCGAAATAAGTATGTCAGGAAAAAACAGTTTGGCGGTCCAGTTTTTCTTTCTACCCTTTCGGAGATACGGCGTAATGGGTTAGTTAGATATTCGAGTTTTCCCGTGAATAAATATTGTAAAATTTCTTATTCGTATGTTTTATTTTTTAGGGAAAATAAGGCAATCAGCTCCAAGTCGCATTGTCAACGTGTCTTCGAGTGCCCATAATATTTCTCGGTTGGATCTGAATAACCTTAATTCTAATTCGTGGTTTGGAGTACTTAACTACGGAAAATCGAAACTCGCTAATATTTACACTACCATACACTTGGCTGACCTACTCCTAGGAACAGGTGAGAAATATATCTTAATCTATCAAATATTATGATTTCCACTTTAGTTGGCAACATTGTCCATTATATTGAGAATCTTTGTCCGGCGTCTGAATTCGGTATTGGGTATTTTGTCCCTTAGACTTGTTTATTTATTAGACGTATTTTGTCTCTTAGACAGAGTCGGAAGACGAACTACAAAGACTTTTAAATAGATTTCATACATCGGCCGCCAACTTCAAAATGATGATCTCAGTTGAAAAAACAAAAACCATGACATTCTCAAAAGAACCCTTAGGATGCTGGTTATCCTTAAATGACAGAATACTGGAACAGGTTGCAAAGTTTAGATTTATTATGTCTGTTGTAATGATTCGACCCAGAACCCAAATAGCCAAAACTGTAATGACAAAGATCACCAAGATATGGCAGGACAAAAATATCTCTAATAAAATCAAGATGAGACCGGTTCGAACCCTTGTTTTCTCCATATTCCTTTACGATTGCGAGTCTTGGACTATGCGAACATCGGAGAGGTCCAAAATTGATGCTTTCGAGATGTGGTGCTGGCTGACGAATGCTGCGTATACTCTGGACGGCAAGAAGAACGAACCAGTCAATCATTGATCAGCTGGATATTAATGCAAGACTCTCGCGGATGTGCCCTCAGAGAGTGTTACAATATTTTGGACACAGCCCAGAGAGATCAGGGCAACCTTGAAAAGCTCATCATCATGGGCAAAGTGGAGGGAAGGCGATCACAAGGACGACCACTGAGCCTCTGGTCTGATCAAATCAGGGATCTGACTGGTCTCTCATTAGCTGCAGCCTGGAGACGGACGGGTGACAGGAGCGCATGGCGTGCCATGGTCAATAATTTACTGGGTGGTAACGACCCTTAATCATGAAGAATACGACTGAGAAGGAGAAGAATGATATATTGGCATTAAAATCTTAAAAACTGACATGTATGCTTTTGTCAAATAGGTACTGAAATATAGTTTGACATAAGATGTGTTAGGGTACGGTCACACCGGAGTGTCAGAGTAGGAGTCAAGATGAACACCTGGCGAACCAGCGTATGGCGTACTATAGGACTGGCCACACTATATGCTTCGCGCCACGGTGCGTGATCACAAGCCACGTATGTCTTGACTCCTACTCTGGCACTCCGGTGTGGCCGTACTCTTAGGATATCCCTTGATCTATCTCGAGGATATCGGCCTAATGATTCGTTGGTTAGAAAATCATTACTTTAAATTATCGGATATCAACTATCCTATTACCAAAATCTAATGCATATTTTTTTTCTTACAGGAGTAACTGTCAACAGCCTCAACCCCGGATTAGTGTTGACAGAAATATTCAGAGAATCTCCATCGATTTGGCAGATGGCTACATATATCAATTGCAAAATATTTGGCAAGGTACTGCAACACAAACTTAAAGAGCTAATTAACTAGCTAACTCCGAGTAACTAACTATCACAATACCGTTTATCCGGAAGAGAATGCACTAAATGTTCTCAAAACCTCCAATCTTTTTCGATCTCTATGGATTATGCACATCAATAGGGCACTGAATCAGTTTGTAAAAAGAACTCTTCCCTTCTCAGTTCAAGAAAATTATGCCTCAAGAAAAAATTATCCCGAAATGGAAATTATTGAATTTCGATTTATCGGACTTTTACTGTATAAAGATACATAATATATTATAAAATTGTTTTATTTTTTGACAGATGTTTTAAAGATTTATTTTGGAACGTTTATGCTTTTGTTATAACAAATATAATATTATGATTCAATTTAATGTTCTTATCAAGGTTCAGGTAATTACTTTTTATAATATGTATCACTGAATAAGGACTGGTTGTCTGGAACATGTCTATGTAATTTTTTTATTTTAAATATTAAGTGTTGTATTATACAAAGTATATAAAAAAGAAAAAGAGAAATAAATGTTATTTTATTTGTATGAAATCTTAATCATTGATTTTTACCTGTTTCAGAGTCTCTGGGAGGGAGCTCAGACGCAGATAATGCTGTGTGTCTCCAAGTCGGTGGAGAACATCACAGGAGAGTATTTCGAGGACTGCAAGGTTTTGCCCATCTCGTCTGTGGCCCGGGACAAGAACCAGGCAGCCGTCCTGTGGACGCTCAGCGAGAAAGCAGTTGGCTTGAGAGAAGATGAGAAACATTATCTTACTTGATAAAAGTTGGATAATGAAAAAAAATATGAACTTATGATAATGAATATAAAGCAGTTCTTTGTAATGATAACAGTACTGAAAATAAAACAGTCGTTTGTAACACCTGATGATGCCAACATCGGTTGGCGAAAGAGCTGTCGCGACATTCTCAAAAAGTGTTAAATAAAAAAATGTGATATTAAAACAGTGTTGTAAATTTAACAGTTAAAATGATTTTAAATTTTTAATTGCATCTCAATAGAGACGAAGAAACAAACTGGAAACTGAATATGGATGATCAAGGTGTTTACGGGACTTATGACCTGTCATTGGTTGGGTTAAGCGCACGCTTTATGTAATTACAACATTCCCCATTCCACCATTGTTATGATTTAATTCATTATTTACGATAAACTTCTACCAAAAAATATCAAGTAACAATATCAATATTTATGCCTACGGTTTGAGAATAATAATAGGTGGAGAGAAAGCTGGAGTTCAGCATCTCAAGAGGACCCGCCTGAAATAACAGACTCCTGAGTCTACAAAAAGGGAAGAAGAAGAAGAAGAAGGTTTGAGAATAGAATACTTAGAATTATCCTGGGACCCAGATTTGGTGTTGCAGCGGGAACGTGGAGGCATAGGACCAACCAAGAGATCCGTACGATGACCCAGCAGTCCCTTATAACGAGCACCTTGAGAGCCGGTCGTCTAGCATGGATTGGGCACGTATGTGAGGCGAAGAGACCGGAGCAATCAAGACCCTGTACGCGTCTAGACCAACTGGAGTAAGACCTCTAGGAAGGCCTAGACAGCGCCTAATGGAGAATGTTCTGGCTGACCTGGCTAGGTTGGGCGAATCGGACTGCTGGGAGCAAAAGGCGCAGGATCGAGGAGCTTGGCGAAAAATCATCAAGGAGGCTAAAACTCTTCAAGAGTTGTATGGCCATAGGAAGAAGTAAGTAAGTATGGATTGAAGGGATTCTCAAATAAACTGTAGGTTGAATTATAGTACGTGGATTTTAATAAAAAAAAAAATTATTTTAAAATTCGATCGAATAATACGAAATGGCAGTTAAAGTGAGGTTATTTTTATGTTTATGTAATTATAAAATACTAGTGGACCAGACAGACATTGTCTTGCCTGAACGAAAACATATTGTTTTTCCAAGAACCAGAACATAGCACCACCTACCGGGTCTAATGGGGTCTTTGCACTAAGGAGGGATATGTTTGAATTTATATAGAATATGTAGAATTATTAATTATTATGAGTATTTTTTTTAATTCATAAAATTCATGTTTTCATACATAATTTTATGTTTAAAAATATTCAAAATTTTAAACTCTTCTGATTGGTTAGCGGTGTATGACATCACAATTTAGACATTTAACATCAAAACAAAAACGTTGCAATGTGGTCACACAACTCGTTTAAATTTTGTATATATTACAGTGAATACCTATTCATGTTTTGTGTTGAAAACTTTTTGCGGTCAAATCAAAAAAATATTAAATTTGCCACGTGAGCAGTCAGAGAAAATGACAAGCGTGCATGACACGATGTATGAATATTGGGAAGCGAGAGAAGTATGTCAGGAAGAATGTGACAGTCCATTCTTTCTGCTTACATCTTCGGGAGACGGCATGATAGTTAGTTTTAATTAATATCTGGTGCACAATGGATGCAGACATACTACAGAGAGCCAGAGTCATTAGAGACCTGTTGTCGAGTGTGAAAATTAGAAAGGTCTCATATTTGGATCATGTGCTAAGGGGAGAAAAATACCACCTCCCTCGACTGATATTAATCAGTAAAGTGGAGGGACGTCGGGGAGTTGGTAGAAGGCAGCTGTCCTGGCCGCGGAATATTAAAGAGTGGACAGGAATTACAAAAGTTCAGAACCTGTTCCAAGTGGTGCAGGACAGAGATGCCATTGTTGCAGTGATGGCCAACGTTGGGGGGACCTGACACGGCACCAAAAGAAGAACAAGCACATTGGAAAGACCAAATCTTCCACTACAGTCAAGAGAACTTGAAAGTTGTTGCTGCATTACCAATAACTTTTATTGCAGGTATTTGACCAATTAATCTTGTTAGCATTATAAATATTCAATCGTCACACGTCCGCCATTAATCACGTTAGTGTCACTGCGTTACGCTCCACGTTTTCTCAGATATAACTGAGCTTCCAGTATTCAGTTACGTTTATTCTGTTCCTAAGTTTTTCTAATATGTATTGTTAGTGTTAAATTGTGTTTTAATAATCGTTCCATGCCTAAAATTCGTACAAAAATGTGTTCTCAAACTGTTGTGCAATAGTTTTTAAGTCACCGCCATCTTGTTTCACAACTTCGTTCCTGTGCTGGCACTTGCTTGGCCGACCGCTCGGTCGCCATCTTGAAACATACATCGCGAGTGAAGTGACAATCAGTGAAATAACAGTCTACTCTGTGCCTGATCCATTCCACCATCCAAACACTCGCATTACCTCATCACATACGCTATCACTCACATTCCATCTCCATAACAGTATACCAGTGTCTCAAAATGCATAAAAAAATTAGCGCAACTGACATGGACGAACTGAACAAATTTATAAAACTAATAACAGAGAAACGCAAAATGAAAAATACCGATGTTCAGGTCCTCGGCGAGATTCTCCTTCGCTCTCTCGAGAGGGAGGATGTTATCGAGGAGGGACATTCGGTGTCGTACAATCACCCTATCTACCGAGAAATGTTGGCATCCTTGCCTGACATAAGACCCCCTTTATCCCACTCTTCAGTTAATGAGAAATCTCAAGTCTCCATCAATGGCCCCTCCATTAACAACCATTCAGTTATTACGCCTTCTACTACTCCCGCGCCCTCCGCCTCCTTCTCCGCAAACGATACGGCCAAAAAAATTGTGACCAACTCACTATCTCCCACAATTACCAGCACCATCTCCACTCCCACCAAACACCTTGTCCAATCAAGATCGTGCTCACCCCCACCAACCTCTGATCATTCTATGGAATGGGAAACAGCAACAAACAATCGGAAACGAAAAACATCTGCCTTCCATGACCAAAATTCTTCACCTGAAAGCCCCTTCCACACTTCGCCAAACAAAATTTCTTCTCACACGATTATATCTCCCACTCCCTCTCCTCTTCCTTCCACTTCCCCTTCCACTTCCTCTTCTCTCCCTTCCACTTCATGTTCTCTCCCCTCCACTTCCTCTCCTCCCCCTTCCTCTTCCTCTTCTCTCCCATCAGACTTTCTCTCGAAAATAACGAGAGTGCCTCCAATCATAATTTACAAGGCCAACATCAACTGGCCTTCCATCAACGCAGCCCTGATCGAAAATGGTGTTGACTTCGTCGCCAAAAACACAAAGGACTGTATCAATATAACTCCCAAATCCGCCCTCGCCCACACAATGGCCACCAAACTCCTGATTGAGCGAGGTGAAAAATTCCATTCCTTTAGATTGAATGGCGATAAGCCACTAAAAGCTGTCATTCGAGATGTTCCCGAATGGGTCTCCACGACCCAATTCCACAACCAGCTTAAGGAACTAGGGTTTCCCATTCTTAAAGTCCAGAGAATGAAAGCCGGTCCCGAAAGGCGACCCATCGCCATGATGATGGTCGACCTGGAGCGATCGGATCAAGGCAAAAAAATATTTTCCGACCTCCAAGAGGTCGACAAATTTAGGGTGCGGGTGGAGTCACCCCACTCTAAAACAAAATCCAGCCAGTGCTTCAACTGTCAACAGTTCGGTCACGCAACTTCGGGCTGCCATGCTGATCCGAGGTGCGTGAAGTGCGGACAGAAGCACCACACCTCCACCTGCACAAAATCTCGCAATACTCCGGCCAAATGCGCCCTATGCGCAGGGTCACACCCAGCCAACTTCAGTGGGTGTCCAAAGCACCCGAAAAGAACCCAGCCTTGCGGACAAACAAACCCTCAGCCATCACCATCTAAAATAATAAGTACCCCTGCCTTCGTGAACACACAATGGCCAGCGCCTTCATATGCCAAGATGGCCGCATCAACTAGCCCCCCCACACAAACATCGATTCCACAAATTTTCCCTCCACAAATTGATCCTTTCCATGCACTAATCCAAGGTTTTTCAAGCTTGGTTAATGAGCTAAGAAAGACTGTCACCTTCAACGCCATCAACCCATCTAATGTCTAACCCTACACCTACCCTACCAACCAACCTCCAAGTGGCATTTTGGAACGCGGTTGGTACCCTGCGATCACACCGCCTGGAGGTAGAACACTTCCTCTCGACCTACAACCTTGACATTCTTCTTGTCACAGAAACGTGGCTTAAACCTAGCCTTCGCTACTCTATCCCTAATTACCTCACCTACCGAACCGACCGCCTTGATAACAAAGGAGGTGGTACAGCAATCCTAATAAAAAAATCCCTCCAGCATTGCTCCTCAACAACACCTTCTAACATAAATATTGAAACCACTGCTATAGTGATACAAACAAAAAATTCTGGTCCCCTTAAATTCATTTCCGCCTACTCTCCACCTCGTAGACGATTCACTCCAATAGAACTGGACGATATTTTCTTCGAAAACATTCCCACAGTCCTAGCTGGAGACCTAAATTCCAAACATGGCGCCTGGCACAGTTTCAAAGATAATAAGAAAGGCAAAGATCTTTTCGACTATTTCCAAAATCGACCAGACATATTCATCACAGCTCCCGATACTCCGACAATTTTCAATAAAAATCCAAAACATTCCCCGGACGTCATCGATATTGTCATGACTAAAAACTTTACCCTCCCTCTCACCCTACAGGTAGTAGACGAACTATCCTCTGATCATATCCCTATACTTATCTACATCTCTGATGAACCATTCCACCGTGACCCCCATTTCCCCACCAGAAATAAAATTAATTGGTATTCTCTTCCCGAAATCATCCACGAAATGATCAAAATCCCAACAAAAATTCCAGACCCAGAATCTCTCGATCAGGTCACGAATGAAATGACATTTATCCTACAGACTGCTCTAAAAAATGCAACCACAGTTGTAGACAACGACATATACAGACCAAATCTACCTGCCGATATCCAACAGATAATACGCCACAAAAATACCATTAGAAAAAGATGGCAAAAATATCGACAACCTCAGGATAAAACACTTCTCAACAAACTAAACATTGACGTCAAAAAAGCCATCACCGACTTACGCAATGACCGCTGGATGGATTATCTAGAGTCATTAAACGATGACGACAAGACAGCCTTCTGGAAATTATCCAAAAATCTTCGCAAACCCCACTCAAGAATCACACCGTTACAAGGTCCAAATGGATTAGTGTACTCCGACGCCGACAGGGCAGAAACATTTGCATCGAGCCTAGAAGATCAATTCACGACAAATAACGAACATGACAATCCATTATTCGTGGCCTCGATCGAATCTCACGTTTCACAACTCTTAGCCAAAACTCCTTCATCCCCACCGATCCCATTCACCTCACCTAGAGAGGTGAAACAACAAATAAAATATCTTAATACCCGCAAATCACCAGGTCCTGACTCAATATCTAACAAAATTCTCAAATCTCTCCCTCTCAAAGGCATCTGTGCCCTGACAGCGATCTTCAACGCATCCCTTAGACTCCGATACTTCCCGAAACCCTACAAAATCGCAGACGTTATCCTTCTTCCCAAGCCAGGCAAGGACCCAACAGCTCCTTCAAATCATAGACCAATTAGTCTTCTTCCTTGCACTGGTAAATTGTTGGAAAAACTCATACAATCAAGACTCAAAACAACACTTCACGAACAGAGTACCATTCCAGATTTTCAACACGGTTTCCGTGCCCAACACTCCACACAACATCAGCTACTTCGTGTAGTTGAACTTATTGCCACAAACTTTAACACGCGCAAATTCACCACTTTCTTTTCCCTAGATGTCAGTAAAGCATTCGACCGCGTCTGGCACACCGGCCTGTTATACAAAATGGGAAAAGCAAACATCCCACTGCCTATGATTCAACTCATAGCCAGCTTTCTGTCCGATCGCCTTTTCAGCGTCAAAATCAACAAGGCCAAATCCCTTGTACGCCCTATCAGAGCAGGAGTTCCCCAAGGTTCAGTAATGGCTCCTACTCTGTTCAACATCTACTGCAGTGATATCCCTCTTCCCCGAGATCAGAACACCCACATTGCCCAATTCGCTGACGATACGGGCATCATCTCCAGTGCTAAAAGGCCGCTTCTCGCGACCCGCAGGGTGCAAAAACAGGCCGATGTGCTAGAGGTGTGGTGCAGAAACTGGCGCATTACCATCAATCCGAGTAAAAGCGCAGCGACCCTTTTCAGTAAAAGACACATTCCTCCAAACATTCCCAACATAAAAATGTTCGGCCAAGACGTTCCTTGGACCAAAACAATCAAATACCTTGGGGTTACCTTGGATTCTAAGCTGACATGGAGGCCACACATTACAAATAAAGTCAAAGCCGCGTCAAAAGCAATCTCAGCCCTCTACCCAATGTTAGCTAGAAACAGTAAACTAAGCATCGACAATAAACTCCTGATATACAAAACGGTTATAAGGCCGATCTTCACTTATGCAGCCCCAATCTGGGGCTATGCAGCTTCGAGTGACATACAAAACTCCAAATCCTGCAAAATAAGGCTATCCGTTTATCGCTTGGTGCGCCTTCATGGACCAGGATTACACAACTGCACCTAGAATCGGGAATCCCGATGATAGATGAATTCATTCTGAAACTTGCCGAACGTTTTTACAAAGGACTCCCTTCACATCCCAACCCCATAATAAAAGACCTCTCTAATTACGACCCAAACACTTCCAGCCGCCACAAGCGCCCAAAATCGATTCTCCTTCAGAGGAACACTCCGGGCCACACAAATCATGCCCCCGAATAAACTAACAACCCACCAAATCACCTTCCAACAATGTTCCCATCAGACGTAAGAGGAATAGCCACATGAGCTAAACCTCTGTAAGCCAGAAGATCCAAGTCCAGATTTGTGATATAAGTGCGATGGGCGAGAAATTGGAGCAAGTTACTGAATTTACGTATCTGGGAAGCATGTTTACAAGAGACGGAAAAATGGAGAAAGACATCGAAAGGAGGGTTGGTGCTGGGAATAAAATAAATGGCGCACTCAAAGTTATTACTGCAAATAGAAATATATCCACAGAAGCAAAGATGGCAGTACACAATGGAGTTCTAGTGCCAACCCTCATGTATGGAAGTGAAGTTTGGAGCTGGCAAAAGAAGGATGAAAGCAGGATAAACGCCGTAGAAATGAGATCACTAAGAAGAATGTGCGGGAAAACGTTGTATGATAGAATACCGAACGATGAAATAAGAAAGAAATGTAAGACAGATGACTGCATCATGGATAAAATTAAAAAAGGATCCCTGAGATGGTTTGGACATATGGAACGAATGGATGAGAATAGAATGGTTAAAAAGTTGTACACAAGCAGCGTGAGTGGAAAAAGAAGCCGAGGACGATCGAGGAAAACATGGCATGACCAAATTAACTAAAAGGCGGCCACATTCGAAGTCGGAATAATCGACGTGCGTGCATGGTGCGATGTATGAATGTGGAGGAAGCCCGAGAGGTGTGCCAGGACAGGCCAGTGTGGCGATCCATCCTCTCTGCCTACCTCTCTGGGGAAATGGCGTGATGGTTAGTTAGTTAGTTAAATAAAACAAAACAACATTAGACCAAAATAATCATACATATCAGAAGAAATCCAAATATGTCGAAGTCAGTGAGGCAGTACTCTTTCTAGAATTTGCAATATTTTTTTTATGAAAACTGCCTCCCTGACACTGAAAATGTCCAAATCCGAGATGATTAGATTCAACGTCCAAATTGCTCTTCCTACTGACATCACCAAAGGCAGGTTGGTTCTGCGTGACGGAGTAAAGAACAATTGATGTCGGCGTTGTCGCATACAACGCAGGTTCATACACGTCGATTCCTCCGACTTCTAACATGACCAACCTTTAAAATTTGATTGATTTTGTCATGCCATGTTTTCCTGCCTCGACTTCGTACCCCATTTACATCATTAACGTGTACTTTCTTAACCATTCTTTCTCCATCCATGCGTTTCATATGTCCGAACCAATGCAGCGATCCTTTCATAATTTTGTTCATAATACCTTGGATAATAGTAAAACCTGGTTAATTGACCATTGTATGCCTGGTCCCTTGGAATGCCAATTATCCAGGTTCCACTGTGTTAAAACTTTACTTAATTGTCAATAGATGGCGTCCCTAGTCCGATAGAGCATCTCGGCGTATCAGAAGAGGATATACCACCACAATACTGGTCGCACAGCCGAGTTGGTAGTCCGCAAGGATATAACGCACACGGTTACGGTCATGGACACGGGAACTATGCTACTTATGGTGAGTTTTAAATCAAACTAAATAACTTGTGTTCAATATTGATGAAAATATTCGTTTTCTATAAGGTTTATTTTATTTTGTGGATGTGACATTTTTCGCCTGACAAGGGCATTATATTTTATTGAAATATTGCTTACGAAACGATTTATAAAAAATTATAGCATATAGATTGGAGTGACATCTCCAGGCGGCTTCTAGCAATGCGCTAAATTGCGGTAGCCTTTCACAATGCGTTAAAAAGATCTTCTGCTTAATGCTTAAAATACAATCTCCATAGATGGCGTTATTGTGTAGATTGAATATACTACCATGTAAAGGGTGGTGTTGGAGATTAACATATATACAACTTCCAAAAAAATTGTCAGACATGGTGGTCATAAGAAAAATAAGGTGGAATGGGGAATGTTGTATTACATAAAGCGTGCGCTTAACCCAACCAATGACAGGTCATAAGTCCTGAAAACACCTTGATCAACCATGTTCTGTTTCCAATTTGCATCTTCGTCTCTATTGAGATACAATTGATTCTTGATTTATAATATTACTAGCTGACCCGACGAACTTCGTACCGCCTCAGAATCAATAAATGTTGTGTTAACTTATAAGCTAAATTTAATTCACCTTTTTATTGAATTACAATTAATACTTAAAATGAATTAAGTTCATGAAATGTGCAAAAGTCAAAATTAAAAATATGAATTACAATGGAATATAATTCACGTGAAGCCTGCATTAATACCTACTTAAAATGAATTATAAATTGTTAATTAAAAACTTTGTTTTATGTATCACAATTGTGTTTTTATTTTTTCGCGACAATATATTCAACCAAAGTGGAATCTACCAGATTAATTGTGAGGATTGTGATGCCCTGTATATTGGAAAGACGGGTCGATCATTTTGAAGAGGTTATATGAACACAACATTTAATACAAAAACAGAATCATTGTGTGAATTTTGACCATCATTTCAATTCCAAAAACACATTTTTTTTGCATATAACAAACAATTTAAAAAAAAAATGATAAATTAGAAAATTTAGAAATTTTTAAAGCAAAGGCACGTGAATTGAATGTTATAAATAACCAAATTCCAGCTTATTCCCCCTTAGTATATATGTAGTACATTAAAAACTTTTCCTTTATACAATCTACCAAAAAAATATTAATACTACCTTCCATTTTTGTCCTTTTCTTACTAATGTAATCTGCTTCCTTATAATGTTTATCGTCTTTAATATATTAGGATTCATCGTTTTTGACTCTATATTATGTATGATTGTTCCTTCTAATTACTGTTTGAATTATTATTATGATTATTATCATTCTTATTATTTATTATTATAAATAAATGAATTTCATACAACAACACAACAACAACAACAAACCATCACGCCGTTTCTCCGCAGGGGTAGGCAGAGAGAATGGACCGCCACACGACTCTATCCTGGCACACCTCTCTAGCTTCCTCACATTCATACATCGAGTCATACACGCACGTCGATTCTTCCGGCTTCTGACATGACCAACCTTTAATATTTGATTAATTTGGACATGCCATGTTTTTCTCGGTCTACCTCGACTCCTTACTCCATTTACATCGTTAACGTATACTTTTTTAACCATTCTTTCTTCACCCATGCGCTCCACATGTCCGAACCAACACAACGAACCATTCATAATTTTGTTCATAATACCTTCTTTCGCTCTACATTCCTTCCTAATATCAGCATTTGAGATTCTGTCATACATCGTTCTACCACACATACGTCTTAGGGACCTCATCTCTACCGCATTTATTCTGCTCTCATCTTTCTTCTGTCAGTTCCATGCTTCGCTTCCATACATAAGGAGTTGGGACCAGAACTCCATTGTGAACGGCCATTTTCGCTTTCATTGATAAATTCTTGTTTCCAATAACTACTTTTAAAGCTCCATTCACTTTGTTACCCGCACCAACCCTTTTTTCAACATCACTGTCCGTTCGGCCATCCGCTGTGAACATGCTACCTAAATACACAAATTCCCTCACCTGTTCCAAGTTCTCTTCATTTACACTTATATTACAAACTGTCATTTGCTCTTCCCTTTCAAAAACTAACACCTTTGACTTTCCGACATTCATCAAAACACGTTAAAACAATTAAATAGCAGACAACATAATTTTGAATAAGTGTGATCCATCAATGAACTCCGTTTTCATCATTAGCATCATCATATTCATCATCTGAAGAGTTTGATGATTCAGTGTCCGTATCAATTGAAAAAAGAAATTCCTCGTCTTCATCTAGCCAAATATTTCGTTTATTAAGTACTCGCGGCTGAATTTCCTATGGTAACAATTCTCTGGACCGAATGTACACAGATACACCTATAAAATCAATACAAAATATACAATACGTATTTTTATTATTATTCACTAATCATAAATCGGTTTTTAATCTCTACGGAACACTCATCTGTCATCTTTTTCGAATGGTAGGTATTAATGGCGCAAATATTCTCTGCTCTCCTTCACAAAAGGGGTTTAACTTTTAGAATAGTCTCTCTTATACTGATTTTTATAACTTTGGGCATTGTTAATCTAAAATTAATAAAGAAAACCAAAAATCCCGGTGACGATTAAAAAATAACCTCAAATCTTTCACATTGAGTATTGACATCTGGCATCAACAATACACCACCTACGGGCGTTTTCGAAACTAAAATGGAAGCCATGATGTTTTTTGTACTTTGTCTCAGAAGTCAAATATAGTCAAATTTACGACAAATATAATTAATTTTAAATCATTTAAGTGATTTTTTCAAATGTTTTAATGATTATTCTGTTATCCGGAACGGAGACAAATCCAGCTAATATAAGATCTTCAAAATTGGTCCAGCCGTTCTCGAGTTATAAATGGTGTAACTAACACGATTTTTGACTTTGTTTTATATATATAGATATGGGATGTTTTTTTTAAAGGTTTGGTTTTTAAACTAGCAACATTGTTTCTACAGACTGTCAATTTGACAGTTGATAGTTGATTTGTAGTCAGTAAGTTTTGCCATTTCAACCAATTGCTCGATAAACTTATATAAAATTGGACTTCACGATTGCGCTTCATTCGAGCTAGCCGTGGCGCTCATATAATTTTTGTTAGATATATAAAGGATGTTTTTTTTAGAGGTATACAAATTCAAAATGATAGAAAACAACACATTCTAATAATGTTAATGTCTATGATATTGGCTTTGTGTAAAAATAATTTTATGCCATTATTGTTTACTTATGATTTCGGGCATATGAGAGCCATGGCTAGCTCGAATGAAGCGCCATCGTGAAGTCCAATTTTCGACAACTTTATCGAGCAACTGGGTAAAATGGCAAAACATACTGACTACAAATCAACTGTCAACTGTCAAATTGACAGTCTGAAGAAACAATGTTGCCAGTTTAAAAACCAAACCTCTGAAAAAAACACTCTACATAATGCCCTGCATAAATGCAACATGATTCTCATGTAAAATATAATAAATATAATTAAGAAACGATGTTTTCATAAACTAAATAGCTAACTAACCATCACGCCGTCTCCCCGGGGTAGGCATAAAGAATGAACTGCCACACTTTTCTTTCCTGGCATATTTCTCTCGCTTCCTCAACATTCATACATCGTGTCATGCATGCACGTCGATTTCTCTGAATCCTCACGTCACCGACATTCAATGTTTGATTTATTTGATCGTGCCATATTTTCCTCGGTCTTCCTCTATTTCTGGTTCCATTTACATCGTTAACATATATATTTTTTTACCATTCTTTCTTCATTCATTCTTTCCATATGTCCAAACCCTAACATGTGTTTTTTACAGGTACGTCGCGTCCCGAGTGAGGTTTTCCATGATTCCCTCAGTTGTAAGGCAAATGTCGGGATGCTTATTAGCTAGTCCATGGAATCCCGTATATAGGCACTCCACTTCTATTAGTTTCATTTCTTATTTCTCTTTCTTCTCACCCCTCTCACCTTTCTAACTTCTTTTTGACGTCTTTTTGGCAATCTCTGCCAATAATAAAGCCATATTACTTCGCAGAACTGCAAATTTAATATGTCCACGCCGCCCTGAAAATTTAAATGCAGGGCAGTATTTTATAGAGTCAACTCAAGTTAAAAAAATAAAATAAAAATATGTCCAAACCATCTTAATGATCCTTTCATTATTTTGTTCATAACACCATCATTCGCACCGCATTCACTTCTTATATTTTCTTTCGACACTCTATCATACACAGAGTATCCACACACTTCGCTTCAATACATAAGGGTTCCACAGAAATTATGCCCCTGCATAAACCAACAACCAACCAAATCATCTTCCAGCAATGTTCCCATCATACGTAAGAGGAATATTCACAAAAGCTGAACCTCTGTAAGCCAGAAGATTCAAGTCCAAATCCAAGTTGTCGTTGTTTTTTTTTTAACAATTTTAATTGTGTTTTTTCCAGGCTACGATGACCACCACATTCCCGACGGCCAGTACTTCCAATACGCCAACTCCTCGCTGTCGCATTCGGCCCCCGCTTTGTCTATGGACTGCGACGGGCCCCAGCACGCCACCCTGCATCAAAATGGCGACGGCAAGATGGCGGTCTGCGCGCCGATCGTGCGCGTGGTCAAACGGAGAAACACGGCCAACAAGAAAGAGAGAAGACGCACCCAAAGCATCAACACAGCGTTTGCAGACTTGCGGGATTGTATACCAAATGTCCCGGTTGACACTAAGCTTAGTAAGGTTAGTGCGGGGAAGCGAGATAGCAGAAGGACGGACACGATAAACTGCGCTTTCAATTTGCTAAGGAATAGGATTCCGAACGTCCCCCTGGACACCAAACTTTCGAAGGTACTAGGACAGGGGCGCGAAACATATGTTCATCTCTCTCTGTTACAGTTTGGAAGACCTTATCAGCTCTATACATATACAGGGTTACCAAGAACTACCGCGCGTCTGACTGCCTTAACCCGACGATCGCCGTAAGCACACATATGCGACGCATTGGTTCGGAGCAGACTCGAAAGTGGTTCTGTGATATAGAGTCCTCACGAAGCGAGATATTCCGTTATGCTGGAGAGGGTTCAGAAAAAAAATTCTGAGGTATCTCTACATAGGGGTATGGTAGCTATCCGTGGCTCTATCCCACGGCATTTCTTTTGGGAATGCTCGGAACCAATTCTCTACAGCTTCGAAGAGATGGACATCTAATTACCCATTTCTTTAGATTAATTAGGGAATACTTCGAGAACTCGGCCGTACTGGAGGGTGTTCGGCTTTTTGTCCCCGATAGATATCTCCGACAGCGACAGCACAGATTGTTTTACCTACCGGCCGCCAGAACCAATCTGCCTCTGGTGACACCGATGGGAAGAGCAATTAGTCTGCTGAACGCGGTCTCCTCGGAGATCGACGTCTTTCATGTTAGTGAAAGCGCGTTCAGAAGGCAAATACTCTTAATTCTGGAGAGTATCCTGTCTTCCTAATGTTGAACCATCTCTCATGCGTTTCTGGTAGTATACTTTACATAATATATTATTTTACCTGTTCTCAATAGATGCCTTATAAATTTTGTAATGTCTGTTGATGAAATAAACTGATTTGATTTGATTTGATTTCATCGCCATAAGCGCAGCCGTGCGCGCTTCGCAATATTCGAAAGATGTATTTCAAAATTAATTCCGATTTTCTCACAACGACATCTATGAATATTTTAAAATATTAACAAACCAAAAAGGATCGATATTTTTCGATAGTTTGGGAGAAAATACGTAGCGTACCGGCGCGCTATTTCTACAAACATGTGGCGATGAATGGGTTAACCAGTGCCGAATTAAGCCAACGCAAGCCTATATCAAATGTCACCAAGAAACCCTGGCTTTTGTATGATCTTCTTCTTTCGGTACCGTGTAAGGACTCCCCAAAGTCGGCGATCACTACACCAAAGGCATCTCTGCGCCATTTGGAACAGGTTCTGATCTCTTGGTATTCCTGTCCACTCTTTGATGTTCCGCAGCCAGGACTGCTGCCTTCTACCAACTCTCCGACTTCCCTCCACTTTACCCATTAATATCAGTCGAAGGAGGTGGTATTTTTCTCCCTTTATCACATGAACCAATCTGCCTCTGGTGACACCGGTGGGAAGAGCAATTAGTCTGCTGAACGCGGTCTCCTCGGAGATTGACGTCTTTTATATTAGTGAAGGTACGTTCAGGGGACAAATACTCTCGACTTTAGAAAGAATGTTGTCTACCTAATGTCTAACCATCTCTAATGCGTTCCTGGTACTTTGTTGTATTTTTATAATATTTTACCTGTACTCAATAGATGCCCTAAACATTTTCCTGTTTGTAATGTCTTTTGAGTTAATAAACTGATTTGATTTGATTTGATTTGATTTGATGACCATTATGATAATGGAATTAAATACAATTTATTATATCTATTATATTGTTTCTCGTGACATGTGATAGGTAGCCAATCTATCGCCATTTTATTTTCACGTGAATTCTACACCAGACCAAAGACAGTGTGACAATCACACTGCCATCGCCGGGAATCGAACCCCAGGACCTTCAGTATGGAAATCAGAGTTCTTAACACTCTGCCACGAAGTGATTTTACTGTGAGCCAAATTATAAAAAAACTTGTATGTACTTATGTACGCACGTAAGAAGTTTAAAAAAATCTTACAAACACTTAGACTCTATTTTTAAAAACACTTCAAAAGTTTTTAAACGCAAGTTTTCTTCTTCTTTCCCTTTGCCATTTCCCGTCATCTGGGGTCGGCCCTCCTCGTACGAAAACGCCAAACATTCCTATTTTGACTCATCTCCACTGTCAGGTTCTCGCGTTGGAGCTCCTTTTCCATGTTGGCCCACCATGTTGCCATTGGGCGACCTCTTCTTCTTGGTGTTGTAGGAATGCTGAGGGCTAAACGCAAGTTTTGTTGCTGATAATTTTCAAAATTAAAAAGAAATACAACGATCTTAAAACGTAATTATAGAAAGACCGAGGAAAAAATGGCACGATCAAATCAATCTTATATTAAATGTAGCCGACGCGAGGAATCGGAGAAATCGCCGTGCGTGCATGACACGATGTATGAATATTGAGGAATCGAGAGAAGTATGTAATAAAATAACAGTGTGAAAAACACAAAAACGAACAGTTTGTTTTGTAACCGTGAAGAAGCTCCGACGGGAGCGAAACTGGTTGGTTTGATGAACGAAATAAAGTGGTGTTAAAATTAAATATATTCTTTCTTCGTTTCCTCATTACTGAGGGTTGTGATCCATGGAGCTGGCCATGGCTAAAACAAAACGCCTCCTCTCTGTTCTCCGCAGCCTGCAGCGCCAAGTAGAGGTCTTCCCCAGTCATCCAAGGTCACAGCACCAAGCAAGAGATCTGCCTCTACTTCTGGAACATTTCCTGTGACAATACTGTTACCCAGGTCATGACAATGTGACCAAAGAAACTCAATACTCGCCGACTGCATATTACAGATAGTCATCATATTATTGTGAAAAAAATGTTCTTTGGATGTAAATGATATCAATTGGTTCTTCTTTCGGTGCCGTGTCAGGTCCCCCCAATGTAGGCGATCACTGCAGCATAGGCATCTCTAGGTTCTGAACTCTTGTTATTCCTGTCCACTTTTTGATGTTCCGCAGCCAGGACAGCTGCCTTCTACCAACTCTCCGACGTCCCTCCACTTTACCTATTAAAATCAATCGAAAGCGGTGGTATTTTTCTCCCCTTAGCACATGACCCAAATATGAAACCTTTCTTATTTTCACACTTGACAACAGCCTCTATTGGCTCTGGCTCTCTGTAGTACGTCTGCATTACTGACCCTATCGGTCCACGGTATACGGAGCATTCTGCGGTATATCCACATCTCGAACGCTTCCAACCAGTTCATTATATTCACTTTCAGAGTCCAGGT
The DNA here is from genome assembly GCA_022606425.2 of Lepidostoma basale. Lineage (NCBI taxonomy): Eukaryota > Metazoa > Arthropoda > Insecta > Trichoptera > Lepidostomatidae > Lepidostoma > Lepidostoma basale. The sequence goes on along the minus strand of JAHDVF020001106.1, from coordinate 1,471,984 downwards.
TTCGCAGCCATATAGTAGAACAGACCATATACTCGTATAACATTTAATCATTCTTTGTCGGAGTTTCAAGTTAAGATTATCGTTGCAAAAGAAGATTATTATTTTATTAAATGCAGCTCGTGCAACTTCAATTCTGCATTTTATTTCAATGTCCAGGTCAATCGCTTTAGTGATAATGCTGCCAAGGTATTTAAATTGGTCGACCATTTCAACATTCGCACCATTCAGTTGCAGAGTGGATGAAGAAAAGTTAAGTCGCCCAAATGTCATCTATTTGGTCTTCTTAACGTTGATTTTCAAGCCCAGATCCTCTCCTGCTACTTACTTTACTTACTTCCTATGGCCATGTAACTCTTGAAGAGTTTTAACCTCCTTGATGATTTTTCGCCAAGCTTCTCGATCCTGCGCCTTTTACTCCCAGCAGTCCGATTCGCCCAACCTAGCCAGGCCAGCCAAAACATTGTCTATTAGACGCTGTTTAGGCCTTCCTAGAGGTCTTACTCCAGTCGATCTAGACGCGTACAGGGTCTTGATTACTCTGGTCTCTTCGGCTCGGTATACGTGCCCAATCCATGCTAGGCGACCAGCTCTCGCGGTGATCATTATAAGGGGCTGCTGGGTCATCGTACGGATCTCTTGGTTGGTCCTATGTCTCCAATTTCCCGCTGCAACACCGGGTCTAGATCCCAGGATAATTCTAAGTATTCTATTCTCAAACCAGTAGATTCTTTGTTGTTCTTTTAGAGTCATTGTCCATGACTCAGAACCATATGTCACCACTGGCTTGATGATGGTGTTATAATATGTAGCTTGGTGTTTCTGGATAGAAGCTTGGACTTTAGGAACGTTCGCAAGGAGGCTGCAGCTCGTAGGCCTTTTTGAACACTGTTCCAACTCCGCGTGCATATCATTGACTTCCGTCATGACCGTACAGAGATAAGTGAACTCTCTGACTTGCTCAATTTGTATCCCCATTAACCTTCACTCCCAGGCTGGAATTTTCAATACAATGGAAGACTTGATTGGAATACAAGTTAAACAATAGAGGTGACAAAATGCAGCCTTGTCGAACTCCTCTGCGTATAGCTATTTCGTCTGTACTCTCATTTCCATGTCTAATCTCCGCAGTTTGATACCAGTTAAATCAATTTATTTCGCTTTCATACGTAGTTCTAAATAACCCTGTATAGTGCGTTAAAATTTTAAATTTAAATATTATAAACTCGTGAGATTTTGTCAATTTAGATTGTCTCGTTTAGGTGTTAATTTAGGTTGTATTCCACAGATAAAAACTCTGAGGCTGGCCACTTCGTACATATCCTATCTGATGGCAGTTCTGGAGTCCGATCTAGAGCCGGCTGGTGGCTTTAGGGCGGAACTGGCTGGTCAGGGCCGCCGTGGAGCGAGAGGGCCCAAAGCGAGACGATGCGACGGAGAACAGGTAACAATTTCATCCTTAGTCTATTGAACTAACTAACTAACCATCACACCGTCTTCCCGAAGGTGTAGGCAGAAAGAATGGACTGCCACACTTTTCTTTCCTGACATATTTCTCTCGCTTCCTCAACATTCATACATCGTGTCGTGCACGCGCGTCGATTTCTCTGACTCCTAACATGGCCGACATTCAATATTTGATTTATTTGATCGTGCCACGTTTTCCTCGGTCTTCCTCTATTTCTGGTTCCATTTACATCATTAACATATAATTTTTTTACTATTCTTTCTTCATTCATTCTTTCCATGTGTCAAAACCATCTTAATGATCCTTTCATTATTTTGTTTATGACACCATCATTCGCACCGCATTCACTTCTTATATTTTCATTCGACACTCTATCATACACAGAATATCCACACATTCGTCTAAGAGATCTCATTTATACTGCATTTATTCTACTTTCATCCTTCTTTTGCCAGCTCCATGCTTCGCTTCCATACATAAGGGTTGGTAGAAGAACACCATTGTGCACTGCCATTCTAGCTTTTTTGGATAGGTTCTTGTTTGCGATGACAACTTTGCGAATTTAAATTGTAGTAAAAACGATATTCTTTAAAAAAGAATTACCTACGAGTATATACTGTAGGAAACACATCCTGAAAAATATGGATCATTTTTATGAAGTGTCAATTTTATGTAGGTAGGTGCTTTCTTCGGCAACCATCGACGGCCATTTTAATATAGCATTTGAGATAACGAGTCCATGAGATTCAAGGCTATTTTTATCGTGACGTGTCGGTATCGGCTGATGACTGTCCAGTGTAAAAGGACCTTTTAAAGTGATATTTTTGGCCATCTCAAATGAATAAAGACTCGAAAGTGGTTCTGTGATATGGAGTCCTCACGAGGCGAGATATTCCGTAATGCTGAAGAGGGTTCAGAAAAAAATTCCGAGGTATCTCTACATGAGGGAGTATGGTAGCTATCCTTGGTTCTATCCCACAGCATTTCTTTCGGGAATTCTTGGGGGCAACTCTCTGCAGCTTCATAGAGATGGGCATCTCATAACCCATTTCTTTAGATTACTGGGGGGATATTTCGAGAGCTCGGCCGTGCTGGAAGGTGTTCGGCTTTTGTCCCTGATAGATATCTCCGACAGCGAAAGCATAGATTGTTTTACCTACCGGCCGCCAGAACCAACCTGCCTGTGGTGACACCGGTGGGAAGAGCAATTAATCTGCTGAACTCGGTCACCTCGGACATCGACGTCTTTCATATTCGTGAAAGTACGTTCAGAAGGATCTCTTGATTTTGGAGAGTATCCTGTCTTCCTAATGTTAAACCATCTCTCGTGCGTTTCTGGTAGTATACTATTCACAATATATTATTTTACCTGTTCTCAATTACTGTATTAAAAATTAATTTTGTAATGTCTGTTGATGAAATAAACTAATTTGATTTGATTTTAATAAAGTTCTCACATAAAACTCCATCTACCATCGCTAGATGAAACGTTAAAATTCTCCGATTCGAAATTCGAACAACACATTAGGCAAGGGGGCGGCACCCTACTCAATAAAAATAGTACCTACATACAGTGCAAGTACTTGCCTACTTAATTTAATAACTTAACGCATTATATTTGCAAGGGGGGCAATAATGCGGTGTCAAAACAGAACCACGTAATTACATTAGGGGTTTATTTAGAAATAATTCGGCGATAATAAAATTAGATTTATGCGGTTCTACACTCAGCGCTAATACACAAACATCAACATTATACACAACTAACTAACTAACCATCACGCCGTCTCCCCGAAGCGGTAGGCAGAAAGAATGAACTTCCGCACTTTTCTTTCCTGACATATTTCTCTCGCTTCCTCAACATTCATACATCGTGTCATGCACGCGCGTCGATTTCTCTGACTCCTCACATGGCTGACATTCAATATTTGATTTATTTGATCGTCCCACGTTTTCCTCGGTCTTTCTCTATTTCTGGTTCCATTTACATCGTTAACTTATATATTTTTTACCATTCTTACCATCTTAATGATCCTTTCATTATTTTGTTCATAACACCATCATTCGCACCGCTTTTACTTCTTACATTTTCATTCGACACTCTATCATGCACAGGGTATCACACATTCGTCTAAGAGATCTCATTTCTACTGCATTTATTTTCTACTTCCATCCTTCTTTTGCCAGTTCCATCTTTCGCTTCCATACATAAGAGCCGGTACAATTATATAATATATAAAAATATATAAACATCTTCCTATTCTCCTTCTTCTTCCTTGTTGTAGACCTTTGCGGTCTGTTCTCCAGAGTGTTGTTCCTTTTGTATAGGTAGACTCCCAGCTGTCCTTTCATATTTTGGGAGGTCTTCCACTGGGACGAGTCCCATGAGGCTGATTATGTAGTGCAATATAGGGGAGTCTGGTGGTGTCCATTCTTTGGACATGACCGTATCGGTCCCTTCTTATAATCTCCATCTTATAATATCCTCAACCTCACATATCTCTCTTAATCTGGTGTTCCTCACGCGATATCTCAGTGTCTTGCCTGCTATCATCGTCAGCGTCTTCATCACGGAAGTCCTCAAAACTTGTTTGGTCCTTACTGTGTCTGCCCTTGCTTCGACGCCATATGTTATTATTGGTCTTACGCATGCTTTATAGATTCTCATCTTACTCTTAATGGCCATGTCTTTGTTTTTCCATATTGTGGATTTTAGAGCGCCAGAGATCGCAGCTGCCTTGTTTACTTGGGCTTGTATTTCTTCCCGCAGATCAGCTCCTCCCACCAGGTCTATGCCTAGATACTTGAAGGTCCCGACGTGTTCTGTTTATGACGATGAGACGGCGTGATGGTTAGTTAGGTAGTTAGAAAGTGAATATATAATTAAATCAATTTAAAACCGAAACAGTAATCGCGTTTTTTACCAAATTAAAACCGCAAACATCAATATAAATGTTACAGTTTGCTGCAAACCAAGTTCCACTATAGAATTGGTTCCACGATACTCGTATGTGTGGTAGAGTCAGTGGCGTGCCTAGTAAGGCAAGCTCAAGATAATGTATTTTTCCGGATTAATAGGTTTTATCTTTCTAAATTAATTTTGTGAAATATTTTATTTTAAATCCTATTTTAGGCGCATTTTAAATCTACACAAAAAATATTTTCTGTGTCATCAAACTCATGTTATTGTATAATACAATAATGTATTTACAAATACAAGAAGAAATACAATGAATAAGAAATAAGCTCTAAATAATACATTTGTTAACACCGAAACAAGAATTATAAATAAATGTTCGTAAAGAAATTACATAACCGTTCTTTCCATAACATTTTTGAACGTAACGTAAATGACAGATAATATTCTGACAATAGAAATGAAGTTCGTGACACATCGAATAGTAACATACTTCAGAGTTATAAAGCCCGGCTTCAAATCCATACAAAAATTGTAGATATCTTCTGGTATATATACACCTAGCTATATATACGATTACAAGCCAAAAATACATAAGTGCGACAAAGACCCTTTCACATTTTGCAAGCCCAATATGAAGCCAATCGAAAACATGAAACAAAACATGTGGACGTAGGCGATTTCGTGGGCATCTCACCTACGGTACGTATGAGTGAAATAAAATACGCCGCGTATGAGTGGAACAAAATATACACTTATGTTATTTCTATTCGCATGTCAGCGGAGTCGTTAGCAACGCAACGAATTAAATCGCTTTAACTCGCGCGAAAATTCAAAAATATAATATTTTATTCGTAGACGGAAAAAACATCGTTTTATAATAGATTTTTTAAGGCAAGCCCGGCTTTTCGGCTTGTATGGAAGTACCGCTACTGGGTAGAGTATGTTTATAATTTCCTAATCGCCGATCCGTGTTTTCGTCACATCACAGAGAGATAATAAGGTTAGTCAGACAATTCACAGAGATAATTCACTCGTAATTTTATACCCCTTATCTCGTTTATAGAGGGGAGGAAACAATAACAAATCTATATCTGGGATGGCGAATCAAATCGAATGCAAGCCCCAAGCCATCAATTTGGGGTACTCTATTTCTAATTAGACAAAATATCTTCTGTGTACTTATGTACGCACGTCTGAAGTTATACTCCTTGAAGAGTTTTAGCCTCCTAGATGATTTTTCGCCAAGCTCCTCGATGCTGCGCCTTTTGCTCCCAGCAGTCCGATTCGCCCAACCTAGCCAGGTCAGCCAGAGCATCGTCCATTAGGCGCTGTCTAGGCCTTTCTAGAGGTCTTACTCCAGTCGGTCTTGATTGCTCTGGTCTCTTCGGCTCGGCATACGTGCCCAATCCATGCTAGGCGACCGGCTCTCACGGTGCTCGTTATAAAGGGGTTCCGGGTCATCGTACGGATGTCTTGGTTGGTCCTATGCCTCCAAGTTCCCGCTGCAACACCGGGTCTGGGTCCCAGGATAATTCTAAGTAGGGTAGACCGAGGCGAATCGGATCACTTTTTTTTTGAGAATATTTAAATCATACTACAGTATAATATATGAGACTTTTATTGACAAAATAGTAATCAGTAACAATCTAGCTACGCAATAAACATTTTAAAACTTAACATTTTCATTAATTCTCCAAAATATGAACTAAAAACTTGAAAGACAGAAATATCCGAATCGCCCCAATTATCGGGGCGAATAGGATCGTACATAACATATACAACTAAATTAAAATTTTCTTAACACTTAGCTTTGGAATCATTACCAACATTTAGATAATGAATAGTGAGATCAATAGTAATAAGTAACACATAAATCACATATATACGGGCCTTTTTTTACTGTTTCTAAAGTCTTGAAGAATTCGGCCACTTTTTCTCTTTTCATGCCGTCAATTCTTGCTCTAAGCAATCCTTCGGGTTTCGGAATAGTCAACTGCTTATTTCTTTCCATAAAGCGATGGAACCAGTCCTGACCCGCCATTCCTACTGCTCTGTTAAAATTGTGTTTAATTTTTTTACGTTCTGCGAATTCAAATGCATATTTACGAATTTCCTTGGGTGTAAATCCGAAGCCATGACTCGCTAAGTGCAGTAAACGGCCTGCTAAAATCTTTTCAGCAGTCTCATCTAAGGCTGTCTGTCCACCACGCCTTTTAATGACACCTCTGGAGAAAGTAACTCTTCTTTGTAGACTCGTTTTTGGTAATTCGTAAATCTCAGCAGCCCGACGTAAGGTTAACTCTTTGGCCGAGACTTTTCTCTCATTTCTTGGGACCGTTCTCCCGCATTAGTCTTTCTATTGTACGTACGAACCATCTACAAGGAAATATAAACGCATCATGAACTTCAAATATAAAACAAATTATTTAAAAATAGTGATCCTATTCGCCCCCGATGACGCGATCCGAATAACCCCGTATTAAAGACTTGAAATAAAGACTATTTTACAGATTAACCTGTAATATTTTGTTTAAAAACTAAAATGTTTTCTAAAATAGGCCCATTCCCAATCAATATAAGACATATAATTCAAAGTTTTAACACATATCCTTAGAATTACATAAATAAATGGTAAGCACCTACCTTAGATGCGCAGCAAAATTGTAACACACAAAAATACCAGACGCGCTGACGCGCATCTTTGACACTGATGTACAAGTCGAATAGAAACATTGCCAACGGTGGGAGGTGCGGGGTGTGAAAGGGTCGTAAGGCGCCAGTTGCTTGCGTTCTGCGTCAACGCGTTATTCAAATATTACCAAATTTCTTATTTTGATCCGATTCACCCACCGATCCGATTCGCCTCGGTCTACCCTATTCTATTCTCAAACCAGTAGATTCTTTGTTGTTCTTTTAGAGTAATTTTCTATGACTCAGAACCATATGTCACCACTGGCTTGATGCTTGTGTTATAAATACGCAGCTTGGTGTTTCTGGATAGAAGCATGGACTTTAGGAACGTTCGCAAGGAGGCTGCAGCTCGTAGGCCTTTTTGAACTCTGTGTTCCAACTCCGCGTGCATATCGTTGACTTCCGTCATGACCGTACCGAGTGAACTCTCTGATAAGTTATACTCCATAAACTAACTAATTGACCATCACACCGTTTATCCGGAGGAGTAGGCAGAGAGGATGGACCCTCAAATTGTTCTATCCTGACATAAATCTCACGCCTCTACATTCACAGACTGTGACACGCACGCTCGTCGACTGTTCCTACTTCGAACATGGCCGCCTATCAGTATTTGATTAATTTGGCCATGTTTTCCTTGGCCTTCCTCGACTTATTTTTACATTCAATTGTATACATATTTTAAATCATTCTTCCATTCGTTCCATATGTGCAAACCATCTTAAGGCAGCTGGAATCTCTGGGGCTCTAAAATCCACAATATGGAAAAACAAAGAAATGGCAATTAAGAGTAAGATGAGAATCTATAAAGCATGCGTAAGACCAATAATAACATATGGCGTCGAAGCAAGGGCAGACACAGTAAGGACCAAACAAGTTTTGAGGACTTCCGAGATGAAGACACTGAGGACGATAGCAGGCAAGACACTGAGAGATCTCTTGAGGAACACCAGAATAAGAGTGATATGTGAGGTTGAGGATATTATAAGATGGAGCAGACAGCGAAAAAGGGACTGATCATGTTCAAATAATGGACACCACCAGACTCCCCTATATTGCGTTGCATAATCAGCCTCATGGGACTCGTCCTCGTGGAAGATGGAAGGACAGCTGGGAATCTACCTTACAGGAGGAGCAACACTCTGGAGAACAGACCACATTGGCTACAATAAGGAAGAAGAAGAAGGCTATTTTTGTCACCTTGTTAAATGCGTGCATTTGTTTTTCGTGTATCAAAGAGATTATTTCGGTTACATCCGTCAATACACGAAGCTTATGATTATATTAGTGGCTACCTGCCCGTAATAAACATTCGGAGTTCCTGGCAGTGCATATAGCGCGAGCGGCGCACCATCCACATGGCCCCAAATATTCAGAAATAGACGGAAAACGTAATTACTTGGGCCATGTGCAACTTGTAATGTAAATCGGGCAATTGATAACTCGCTTCCTCAGTGTAAATATGACCGGAATCTTCTTAGCTTCAGAAAGCAGGCCGCCACTTCTATCCTGACATATATCTCGGGATTCTTGCACGATACAACTCCACACGATGTAACTATTGTAATATAATTGATGTCAACATTATAACAACAATTTTATAACTTCAATCTGCATTCAACGAAGCAGCAAGACGGATAAAAAGTCAGTTACGATTATCTAATTAATAGGAATGAAAGCGTCTGTTTTCTAGAAGTTTTATTACATTTTATGCGAATGACATTTTTCGCTTGTTTAAAGCATTATCAAATGTAGCGAAAAATCAAACGCACCACTGTTTATACACACGATTTAATGGAGCAGAATACAGCAATTAAGGTAATTGACGTGGCCAAATACATCGTTGAAAACAATTAAGGGATAAACTCCAGAATACAGGAAATATTTAATAAATGGATTTGATAATGCCTTAGACAGGCGAAACACGTCAATCACATAAAATATAGTAAAACTTGTATAAAACATACGTTTTCATTCGTATCAATTGTTTAATATGGAGTTTTGCATCATTGTTGGAAACAAAAATAAGTTATGATTATTCCTCATGCATAGGAATGGTAAAACCCATTTCTTTAGATTAAAACAGAGGTTTTTTTGAGGATCCGATCATGCTGAAGGTGTTGGTCTTTTTATAATAACAACAACAAATCATCACGCCGTTTCCCCGTAGGGGTAGGCAGAGAGAATGGACCGCCACACAACTCTATCCTGACATACCTCTCTAGCTTTTCCACATTCATATTCATACAGCGAGTCATACACGCAGTCGATTCTTCCGGCTTCTGACATGACCAACCGTTTTTTTTATTAAAAATTTGATTAATTTGGTCATGCCATGTTTTCCTCGGTCTATCTCGACTTCGTACTCCATTTACATCGTTAACGTATACTTTTTTAACCATTCTTTCTTCACCAATGCGCTCCATATGTCCGAACCAACGCAGCGATTCTTTCATAATTTTGTTCATAATACCTTCTTTCGCTCTACATTCCTTTCCAATATCAGCATTTGAGATTCTGTCGAACATCATTCTAGCACACATTCGTCTTAGGGACCTCATCTCTACCGCGTTTATTCTGCTCTAATCTTTCTTCTGCTAGTTTCATGGTTCGCTTCCATACATAAGGGTTGGGACCAGAACTCCATTGTGAAAGGCCATTTTCGCTTTTATTGATAAATTCTTGTTGTCTTTTTATTCCTGATATTTATATCTTTACTTTACTTTATATCTCCGACAGCACCACTATAGATTGTTTTACCTAACCGCGGTCAGAACCAATCTGTCTCTGGTGACACTGGTAGGAAGAGCAGACAGTTTGCTGAATACGATCTCCTCGGAGATCGAAGTCTTTCATATTAGTGAAAGTACGCTCAGAAGACAAATACTCTTGACTTTAGAGAGTACCCTATCTTCCTAAAGTCGAATCATCTGTCATTCGTTCCTGGTATCCGTATTTTACCTGTTCTCACACAAATGCCTTAAACTATAAATATAGGGTGTCCCAAAATTTAAGCAAGATTTGAATTAAATAGAAAACACAGTTTTTAATCTTTAGATTGTGTTTTTTTTATTATTGAATCATTAAGTACCTACTCGTACATAGTATAGGGTTATTTATGAAATAACACATTGAGCAAATGGCCTCCACGGCTTTGCTGGCACATAATGGCAGTGCACAATGGTGTTCTTGTGCCGACCCTTATGTATGGAAGTGAAGCATGGAACTGGCAAAAGAAGGATGAAAGTAGAATAAATGCAGTAGAAATGAGATCTCTAAGACGAATGTGTGGCAAATCTGTATATGATAGAGTGACAAATGCAAGTATAAGAGTGAATGTGGTGCGAATGAAAGTGTTATGAACAAAATAAGGAAAGGGTCATTAAGATGGTTTGGACACATGGAAAGAATGAGTGAAGACAGAATGGTAAAGAAGGTATATGCAAACGGCGTGAACGGAGCTAGAAATAGAGGAAGGCCGAGGTATCTCTACATGAGGGAGTATGGTAGCTATCCTTGGCTCTATCCCACGGCATTTCTTTTGGGAATCCTCGGAACCAATTCTCTACAGCTTCGAAGAGATGGACATCTAATTACCCATTTCTTTAGATTAATTAGGGGATACTTCGAGAACTCGGCCGTACTGGAGGGTGTTCGGCTTTTTGTCCCCGATAGATATCTCCGACAGCGACAGCACAGATTGTTTTACCTACCGGCCGCCAGAACCAATCTGCCTCTGGTGACACCGGTGGGAAGAGCAATTAGTCTGCTGAACGCTGTCTCCTCGGAGATCGACGTCTTTCATGTTAGTGAAAGTACGTTCAGAAGGCAAATACTCTTAATTCTGGAGAGTATCCTGTCTTCCTAATGTTGAACCATCTCTTATGCGTTTCTGGTAGTATACTATACTCGTATATAATATATTATGTTACCTGTTCTCAATAGATGCCTTAAAAATAAATTTTGTAATGTCTGTTGATGAAATAAACTGATTTGATTTGATTTGATTTGAAAACGGAGACGTGCGTGCATGACAAAATGTGTGAATGTAGAGGAAGCGAGAGAAGTATGTCAGGACAGAACAGTGTGGCGTTCCATTCTCTCTGCCTACCCCTCCGGGGAGACGGCGTGATGGTAAGTTAGTTAGTTAGTTTTACTCTTTTGTCGATCATTTTGCATAAATGTGTCTGAATTTCGTTAATGCAGCGTTTAATTTCCTCCTGTAATGCACGGATGGTTGTGGGCTTGTTGACATAGATCTTCGATTTCTAATAACCCTATAAAAAGAAATCTAATGGTGTTAAATCACACTTTCACAATTCAATTCTGATCACCGAATCGAGAGAGTAACAGACAAACGGATTTTCACCGACACTCTCACACACTTCTTCGATATTGACATTTGAACGACTTATTTTTGGACGACCAGTGCATTTAGCGTCTCCAACTGATCCAGTCTTCCTGAATTTTTCAATTAATCTCTTCACAGTTGGCGAAGTTAAAATACTTCTTCTTCTTCTCTGGTTTCAATCCTGGGATTGGTTTGCAGCAATTTCCTCTATTCTTCTCTTCCATTCTTCCCTGTCTTGTGCGGCTCTTTTGAAATCTGCATATGATGAGCAGCGCACGTCCACCAACAGGTCCTCCAGGTACTCTCGGCGTGGACGTCCCCTAGAGTTTGTCCCCTCGGTCATACCCTCCATTTTGGCATGCAAGAGACCTTCTTGACGTATTACATGGCCGATCCATCTTGCACGCCTTTCGGACAAGGTCCTGAGCAGGTGCCTTCCTCCTTCGATTCCTTGAAGAACTTCCTCATTCGTGATGTGGTCTCTCAGGAAATTCCAAAGAGTCTTCTATAGGACCACATCTCAAAAGCCTCTAGTCTCCGCTTATCCCTTTCGGATAGGCACCATGTCTCACAGCCGTACATCAAGACACTCCATACATAGGTCTTGATGAGGAGTATTCTCAGTTTTAGGTCTATATTATTTGACTCTATTATTTTCGACCTTTTATTAAATGCAAGCCTAGCCTGATGTATACGGCTGTCGACCTCGCTCTTAGACCGACCTTCCCATGTTATTTTGCTCCCGAGGTAGACAAACTCCTTGGTGTTCTTTAGTGGAACTCCTGACATCACTACTCTCATCTGATGTTGCGTTCGGCCTACAGTCAGCAGCTTAGTTTTGTCTTTATTAATCTTCATGTTGTAGCTATCTTGAAGAATGCCTTGCAAAGTTGCTAAGACCTCCTGCAGTTCCTCCTCACTTTCAGCAACCATAGCAATATCGTCAGCAAACCTTATCATGTCTATTCCGATCATATTTTGTATGAAACCTTCGAACTGCGGCCGCAAAAATTTCATTATTTTTTAGATATTGTTCAATTATGAAAACAAGTTGTTGTATCGTGTAACGCTCCATTTTTACTTACCCTAAACTGTCAGCTACCAAAATGCCTTTTTTCGTCGTTGCCAACAATTTACTGCACAAAAGGTGGAAAATTCAAATCTTGCTTAAATTTTGGGACACTGTTTTGTTAGATGCATAAATGATCATCGCGTTCCTTTACAAAAGAATGGAGTGATTTTAGCATAATTGTGATCATTTATGCATCTAACAAAAAATCCGAAACCACTTTATATTCGTAAAAATTAATTAAGATTTATAATGTCTGCTGCTTTTAAACGGGCAGAGACATGAAGTAGATGTCGTAACAAGTAATGTAGAAGATTATGGCCTCTATAATCCTTATTAAGTTTGATTTTGACGTATCCACCTGATTCCAAAATAATTTCTAAAATCAGTTTTGCTTCATACAAAATAAAAACACAACATTTTTTTTCTTGTAAATTAGCAGTTATATAAAAAAAAAGTTAAAAGACAAATGTGGTTTGGAATCACACAGAGGACCTAATTTAAAAAAAATCAGGGCAAAATTCGGAGTTCGACTCCTATGTCCATGTTTTTACAAAATGGATCCAGTGTGCGGCGCTTTAAAAGTTAGCATATTATTATTAATAATAAACGGAAAGAAGACGATTTTGATGCGTTTACGAGACAAGGTGACATAGGCGAAAGAGATCAAAAAAGAGACCTAGCGCCCTTCCCAGGAAATAACGACTAGTATTTAAGTTAGTCAGTTTAGTATTTTATTATTCATGAGAATATCCACTTGAGAGATGAAACACGCCCTTTGTAATAGCATTTCTAAAGAATGTTTTGTTATAAATACATTAGATATCGCAATATGCAACCACTTAGCTTGCATTTTGGCTTATGACACTTGACTTATATTTTCAAGTTGTAATACTTTCCCATGGAGTCGTATCGGTTTGAAAATCGAATGTTTAGCAGGGCCGCACTTGAGGGGTTAGGCCACTCTAGAGTCCGAAAAAAATAGGCTCTTTTGTGATTTTTTTTTTCAGGAAAAACTAACTAACTAACCATCACGTCGTTTCCCCGGAGGGGTAGGTAGAGAGGATGGATCGCCACATTATTCTATCCTGACATAACTCTCGTACATCTTCTACATTCACACATCGTGACATGCACGCTCGTCGATTGCTCCTACCTCGAACACGGCCACCTTTGAGTATTTGATTAATATGGTCATGCCATGTCTCTCTTGGCCTTCCTCGACTTCTATTTCCATTCACACTACTTGTATATATATTTTCAACCATTCTTACCTCATCCATTCGTTCCATATGTCCAAACCATCTTAGTGACCTTTTCTTGACTTTATTTATCACGCATTCTTCCGCTTTACATTCCTTTCTTACTTCATCATTAGATATTCTATCATACATTGTTTTTCGTCTCTCGCGGGGGCGAAAAGAGAATAATGGAGTGCCACATTGATTAAAGTGAGGCAGTCCATTCTTTCTGCCTACTATTTCGAGGAGACGGCGTGATGGTTAGTTACTTAGTTATGAAATGTATTCAATTCTTCTTCTTAAAGTGCCCTGTCAGGTCCCCCCGACGTTGGCGATCACTCTGGTAAACTCTTCCCTATCCTGCGCTGTCCGGAATAGCTCCTCCACAGTTCCGATTCCCGTCCATTCCCTTACATTGCGCAGCCAAGAGATCTGCCTTCTCCCTGCCTCCCTGCGGCCCTCTATTTTTCCCTTCAAAATTAGATGCAGCAGGCGATATTTAACTCCTCGTAGAGCGTGACCCAGATATTAAATCTTACGGACTTTGATCAATTGAATGTCAGCAGCTCTCTATTTACTCCTGCACGATTCAGGACTTTTGTGTTTGCCACTCTATGGGATCCTGCCACATTTCAAATGCCTCTAACCGGTTCATTGTATTTATTTTTAATGTCCATGTCTCACACCCATATAACAGAACAGACCACACATAACACCATAACAACCTCTGTTTTAGTTTTAAGTTGACATTGTCATTACAAAAGAGTGACTTCATTTTGTTAAATGCTGTTCTTGCTGCTGCAATCCGACATTCCAACTCTACATCTGGGTCAAGGGTATCTGTAAGCATGCTGCCGAGGTATCTGAACTTTTCCATTCAGATACCTCGGATTATTACCGTAAAATAATAAATTTATATTACATTTTTACATGGTGTTCTTGTGCCGACCCTTATGTATGGAAGTGAAGCATGGAACTGGCAAAAGAAGAATGAAAGTAGAATAAATGAAGTAGAAATGAGATCTCTAAGACGAATGTGTGGCAAATCTGTATATGATAGAGTGACAAATGCAAGTATAAGAAGTGAAAGTGGTGCGAATGAAAGTGTTATGAACAAAATAAGGAAAGGGTCATTAAGATGGTTTGGACACATGGAAAGAATGAATGAAGACAGAATGGTGAAGAAGGTATATGTAAACGGCGTGAACGGAGCTAGAAATAGAGGAAGGCCGAGGAAAACGTGACACGATCAAATCAATCAAATATTGAATGTCGGTCACGTCGAAGAAATCGACGTGCGTGCTTGACAAGATCTATGAATGTAGAGGAAGCGAGAGAATTATGTCAGGACAGAAGAGTGTGGCGTTCTATTCTTTCTGCTTACCCCTCCGGGGAGACGTCGTGATGGTTAGTTAGTTAGTTAGTTTTTGTATATTTTAGTATTCTTAACCCTTTTCTCTTTGTTTTGGTATAACTTTCATGTTGGTATCTTATCTAGTTCCTGAGATACAAGCAAAATAAAAATAAAGAGTTTAAACGCGTTTTTCTCGAAAAGCGTCAAACCCTAGTTAATGCGTTTATCTTAAGTGCGGCAGAATAGGTCGCAATGTTCTCACAGTCTGAAATGTATTCAATTAAGACCGTAAAATAATAAATGTATATTATATTTTTCCAATGCGACCCTGAGGGTAAGCTTGAATTTGGGCGGGAATAAATGGGTGTCATGTGTCAGACAGAGCGCCACTTGACTCTGTAAAAACTCCATCGAACATTGGGAGAAGATATTTACTTTTATCGCTACAAATTGACGGTAACACATGTTACAAATTGAAACATTTTATGTTCGTCTCGCCTCGAGATTACTGCTGTATTAATGCGACATAAAAATGCTTTCCAAAATCCATAGAATAGATATTTCTTGCTTAAATCTTCGCTTAGCTTATGCTGGACGGTTTTTAAAGCGCTTCACGGAATAGAAAAACTAACTAACTAACTAACCATCACGCCATTTCCCCGAAGGGGTAGGCAGAGAGGATGGATCGCCACACTGACCTGTCCTGGCATACTCTCGAGCTTCCTCTACATTCATACATCGTACCATGCACGCACGTCGATTATTCCGACTTCGAATGTGGCCGCCTTTTAGTAATTGATTAATTTGGTCATGCCATGTTTTCCTCGGTCGTCCTCGGCTTCTTTTCCCACTCACGCTGCTTGTGTACAACTTTTTAACCATTCTACTCTCATCCATTCGTTCCATATGTCCAAACCATCTCAGGGATCCTTTTTTAATTTTATTAATGATGCAGTCATCTGCCTTACATTTCTTTCTTATTTCATCGTTCGGTATTCTATCATATAACGTTTTCTCGCACATTCTTCTTAGTGATCTCATTTCTATGGCGTTTATCCTGTTTATATATATATATACGAGTATATATATAAACTATTTATTGCTAGCTAACTAACCATCACGCCGTCTCGCTGAAGGGGTAGGCAGAAAGAATGGTCGTGCCACACTTTTCTTTCCTGACATATTTCTCTCGCATCCTCAACATTCATACGTCGTGTCATGTACGCGCATCGATTTCTATGACTCCTCACGTGGTCGACATTCAATATTTGATTTATTTGATCGTGCCACGTTTTTCTCGGTCGTCCTCTATTTCTAGTTCCATTTACATCGTTAACATATTATTTTTTTACCATTCTTTCTTCATTCATTATTTCCATATGTCCAAACCATCTTAATGATCCTTTCATTATTTTGTTCATAACACCATCATTCGCACCGCATTCTTATATTTTCATTCGACACTCTATCATACACAGAGTATCTACACATTCGTCTAAGAGATCTCATTTCTATTACATTATCGCAGAATCATGATCAATCGGACAATATTTTAAACCGCTTAAAAACTGGATATGATTTTTGACCAAAGTTAATTGTGTGTTAATGTGATCATTTCCTTTAGTGTCATTCCTCCATCGATGTTGGGTACGTCCTGGGTTTCGGGTCGCAGTTCTAGAACACCAGCAAAGGAGGCGTTTTGTCAGCCAAGCCTTATGAATTCTCATTTTGCTGCTGATCTTCATGCCAGGGTTTTCTCATTGTTGATTAATATTTTTCCCTTGTTACAGATGAAAGACTCGCCTCCTCCGCAGGACCGCCGATCCAAGGGACGAACAGGCTGGCCCCAGCACGTCTGGGCCCTAGAACTTAAACAAGAACAAAACCTATAATTATTGACAGTCAAATTCTTCTTGAGAAATGTGTGAAGTAACCCAAAATCTGTAAAAAATATATAATGAGTAAAGTATATGAAGCGTGCGTTACCCGTTGCCACTTATGTCCTCGAAACTGTAATGTTGATCAAATAAAGTGCTCAAAACTAAACTCCCTACCCACCGCAAGCGCTTAAAATCTACCCTCCTTCAGAGGAACTCTCCGGCCAAACAAATCAAGCCCCCGCATAAACCAAAAACCCACCAAATCACCTTTCCAACAATATTGCCTATTGGTGGCGATGAGGTTCGCAACCCTTCACACCGCGTCTCCCGCGGGGCGAAAAGAGAAGGATGGAGTGCCGCATCAGTAAAAGTGTGACAGTCCATTCTTTCTGCCTACCCTTTCGGGGAGACGGCGTGATGGTTAGTTAGTTAGTTAGTTAGTTCTCATCAGACGAACGAGGAATAGCCACAAGAGCTGTACCTCTTTAAGCTAGAAGATTCAAGTCCGAATCTACGAGTGACCTAAAGCGCCAAGCTAGGAATAAGCCAGACCAAACCCTTAGATATGGATGCAAAGCATGGAACTGGCAGAAGAAGGATGAGAGCAGAATAAATGTGGTAGAGATGTTAAGTTCCATTTACACTCATCGGTTATTACCGTCCCGGTCAATACGTCACGATAAGAATTGCTTTGAATCTCACTGACTCCTTTTCTCAAATGCTATCATATAACAAAATCCCCTTCTGGAAAGTTGATAAGAGACGCGGATACGTAAAACTGACACTTAAATTCGCTGTGGATATATTACAGACAGTGTTTATATATTTTTAACTAACTAACTAACTAACTAACCATCACGCCGTCTCCCCGAAGGGGTAGGCAGAAAGAATGGACTGCCACACTTTTCTTTCCTGACATATTTCTCTCGTTTCCTCAACATTCATACATCGTGTCATGCACGCGCGTCGATTTCTCTGACTCCTCACATGGCCGACATTCAATATTTGACTTATTTGGTCGTGCCACGTTTTCCTCGGTCTTCCTCTATTTCTGGTTCCATTTACATCATTAACATATATATTTTTTTACCATTCTTTCTTCATTCATTCTGTCCAAACCATCTTAATGATCCTTTCATTATTTTGTTTATGACACCATCATTCGCACCGCATTCACTTCTTATATTTTCATTCGACACTGTATCATACACAGAGTATCACACATTCGTCTAAGAGATCTCATTTCTACTGCATTTATTCTACTTTCATCCTTCTTTTGCCAGTTCGATGCTTCGCTTCCATACATTTTTTTTTTATTCATAAATTAATGTAGAAAGGAAAAAAGTATTATGAACAAAATTATTAAGGATCACTGCCTTGATTTGGACATATGGAACGCATGGATGAAGGAAGAATGGTTAAGAAAGTATACGTTAACGATGTGAATTGATTGCAGTGTCGAGGAAGACTGAGGAAATCATGGCATTACCAAATTAATCAAATATTATTACTATTATTTTGTTGGGACCAGAACTCCATTGTGAACGGTCGTTTTCGCTTTCATTGATAAATTCTTGTTTCCGATAACTATTTTTAAAGCTCAATTCACATTGTTACCCGAACCAACCCTTCTTTCGACGTCACTATCCGTTCGGCCATCCGCTGTGAACATGATAGCTAAAAATTCACTCACCTGCTCCGAATTCTCTTCGTTCACACTTATGTTACAAACTGTCATTTGCTCTTCCCTTTCAAAAACCATCACCTTTGACTTTCCGACACTAATGTATAAAAGCGAAGCATGAGAGATGAGGTCCCTAAGACATGTGTGTAGTAGAACGATATACGACAGAATCTCAAATGCTGATATAAGAAAGGTATGTAGAGCGGAAAAAGGTATTATGAACGAAATTATGAAAGGATCACTGCGATGGTTCGGATATATGGAGCGCATGGATGGAGAAAGAATGGTTAAGAAAGTATACGTTAATGATGTAAATGGAGTACGGAGTCGAGGCAGACCGAGGTAAACATGGCATAACCAAATTAATCAAAATTTAAATGTTGGTCATGTTAGAAGTCGGAAGATTCGACGTGCGTGTATGACTCGCTGTATGAATGTGGAGGAATCTAGAGAGGTGTGCCAGGATAGAGTGGTGTGGCGGTCCATTCTCTCTGCCTACCCCTACGGGGAAACGGCGTGATGGTTTGTTGTTGGTATTATTTTGTTAAATCGCTCTTTCCATCATTTGAGCGAGAGCCAAATCGATGTAATGAGTTAATAAGTAGTGAGATAATGATAAATATATTGATTCTTATAATATGTGACAGGTAGCTAAACTATCGCCAATTTTATATAAACTAACTAACCATCACGCCGTCTTCCCGAAAGGGTAGACAGAAAGAATGGACTGCCACACATTAACCGATGCCGCACTCCACCTTCTCTTTTCGCCACCGCGAGAGACGCGGTGTGATGCGTTGCGAACACAACTACGGTGGAAGGATAATCTGAACCGACATGTCGGCATAACCTTGATGCATTCTGCAAGAGACAGAGTGGTGTGGAACCGAAAGAAGGAGGCATTTGTCCAGGAGTGGACGGGAATCTGAAGAAAGAGATGTAAAAAATAAAAATAATTGATTGTAAAAACATGGTTTTATATTATATTATATTAAAAGATAATTCATATTAGACTTGTACTTTTATTTATATACATATATGTAAAATTTAAGATTCTTTTATATTTAAATTATAGGAACAAGATATTATAATGCTAGATTATCCAAAAAATAGTTTATAAAATAATTAATAAAAACTAATTAAAAAAGATACAACATTTTATTATTTTTTTGCCACAATCCAACATCACAACGAACGATGTACGACATGTATACGATTCAAATGCTGATATTAGGAAGGAATGTAGAGCGGAAGAAGTTGGTTCGGACATATGGAGCGCATGGGTGAAGAAAGAATGGTTAAAAAAGTATACGTTTACGATGTAAATGGAGTAAGGAGTCGAGGCAAACCGAGGAAAACATGGCATGACCAAATTAATCAAATATTAAAGGTTGGTCATGTCAGAAGCCGTAAGAATCGACGTGCGTGTATGACTCGATGTATAAATGTGGAGGAAGCTAGAGAGGTATGTCAGGATAGAGTAGTGTGGCAGTCCATTTTCTCTGCCTACCCCTGCGGAGAAACGGCGTGATGGTTTGTTGTTGATGTGTTGTCCAACATTATATTTTTATTCTTTTAGGAGCTCAAGGAGCCTTTTCCACCCGACTCTATCGCATGCCTGATGCCTAGCATCATCCCAAGAGAGGCCTGCTGCTTTGACCTCGTCCTGCAGGGCTCTTCTCCAGGTGGCTCTAGGTCTGCCTCGCTTCCTCTTCCCCCCATAGGAGACCAGTCTAGTGCGCCCTGAGCGATGCAGGCTGGGTTCCGTCTCAGAGTGTGACCGATCCACTGCCATTTGCGTCTAGCGACTTGTTTCTTAATGGGCTTTTCGTCTGCCATACAGAGAACGGCATTTGACACTGTTTGGGGCCAATAGATCATGAATTTCGAGCGAAGAATGGAAGCATCAAGAAAAGCCTGGCATTACCAAATTAATCAAATATTAAAAGGCGGCCATATTCGAAGTCGGAAAAATCGACGAGTGTGCATGTTACGATTTATGAATACAAAGGAAGCTAGATAGGTATGTCAGGACCGAGCTGGCGCTCCATCCTATCTGCCTAATCCTCCAGCGAAACAGAGTGATGGTTATTTCGTTATTATAGTTAGATGGAGCATACTTTGTAATAAAATAATGTCCTAAAATTGTAATGCAGTATTTACTATATTTATAAAGAATTAAAATTATTAAAAGCAATTTGTACCTACAATTTATAAAACATGCATCAGGCCCATAATGACATACGGAATCGAAGCAAGAGCAGACACTGTCCGAACCAAACATATCTTAAGAGTAGCAGAAATGAGAACATTGCGACCTATTGTGGGGAGAACCCTTAGAGATAGGATACCCAATGAAGAAATACAACATAGTGAGACGGAGTAGGCAGAGAAGACGATTCTGGAGGGACCACATCGAGAGAATGGATCCAGCAAGAATTCCTAATATTGTGATGCACGAGACTCCAGAGGGGCGTCGACCAACAGGACGACTACCAAAGAGATCGAGAGAAGGCTGGTCGTCTTCATCACAGGAAGAAAGTTTGGATTCTGCATAAACTTTATATATAAGCTTTACAACACCGGTAAGCGAAGGATAAAAATTCTATGATTATCGCAATTATTTAGAAAGTAAATGATTAAAGAAACGCAGAAGTTTTTTCGTTTATTATATTGTTTATATAAAAATTATTGTTATTTTAAAATTGCTTGACATGTACCATTTCACACAATAACGACATTTACCTACCGATCCATTCCCCTGTCACCAATTTAACGCCTCTAAAACGCAACATTTAAATCTAAACGTCAAAATGACAGCGGTTTGAAATTGGACCCGCGTTCCGCTCGCGCCCTCGGCCAATTAGCGCGCGCCTCGCATACCATGGACAATGCCGCTTCTTTTTTCGAATAATTTACTACCGCACTGACAGTGCGATCTGTCTTGTGACAGTTAAATAGTTTAAACGTGCGCTAGGTAAGGGCATGATCGGTTTACGGGGTGTAATTAATTTGTAAGAAGAGATTTATTCTTTTAAAAATAAATTTTATCTAATTTCGTACATACTTACGCACTCCGCCTGATGTGTGAATGACTCCACTCCAATCTTGCTCCACGGTGTCCCCCTTGTGACCACGACCAACTTCTGCTACCTCAGTAGTATGATAGCGGGCTCGGGAGGTACGGAGGAAGATGTAGCCAGCAGACTTAACAAGGCAAAGGGAGCTTTCAATATGCTTCGCCCTGTATGGTGCTCCGGTATCATTTCGAGAACACTCAAGCTCCATATATTCAACAGTAGCGTTAAAAGCGTACTGCTGTACGGATGTGAGACTTGGCAGTCTATTGCGGACGTTATTGGTAAACTCCAGGTGTTTATAAATAGGTGCCTTCGCTCAATATTCAAAATCTATTGGCCCCAAACAGTGTCAAATGCCGTTCTCTGGACCATGGCAGGCGAAAAGCCAATTAAAGAACAAGTCGCAAATGACAGTGGTTCGGTCACACTCTGAGACGGAACCCAGCCTGCATCGCTCAGGGTGCACTAGACTGGTTCCCTATGAGGGGAAAGAGAAAGCGAGGCAGACCTAGAGCCACCTGGAGAAGAACCCTGCAGGACGAGGTTAAAGGCGGCAGGCCTCACTTGGGATGATGTTAGGCATCAGGCATGCGACAGAGTCGGGTGGAGAAGGTTCCTTGAGGCCCTATGCACCACGGAGGTGTGACAGGACAAAAAGTAGAAGAAAGAAGATACTAAAAAATACACCGACTATTCCAGTCAAGAATATATCCTGAAACTCAACGAGCGCTTTGCAAATTATTCGTGTCAAATAGTAGCAAGTTACCAAATTTCTATAATAATAATATTAATCCCATCATACTCTGAGAGATGCTGTGCTCTGGAGCAAGATGTGTGGCCTGGAGTATTCAAGGATACTCGCGGCCATACATCTGGCTCCCACATAAAACAAACACCAAATCACCTTTCCAACAAGGTTTCCTACAGACGCACACTGGATCCATTTGGCAAAAACATGGACTTAGGGGTCGAACTCCGAATTTTGCCCTGATTTTTTTTAAATTAGGTCCTTTGTGTGATTCCAAACCACTTTTGTCTTTTAACTTTTTTTGATATAACTGCTAATTTCCAAGAAAAAAAATGTTGTTTTTTTTTGTATGAAGCAAAACTGATTTATTCAATTATTTCGGAATCAGGTGGATACGTCAAAACCAAACTTAGTAAGGATTATAGAGGGCATAATCTTCTACATTACTTGTCACCACATTATTTTTATTATTATTATCATGATTTGTATTTTAAGTGCGCCGTTTTGTAAAATCAATTACTCCAAGGGCGCACTAGGAAATGACTGTCCGAACAGTGCAGTCTTCAGATGTTTCTTAAATTTAACGTCACTATCCTCATACTTAATACTAACATGGAGGCTATTCCACGCCAACGGACCCGCAACGCTGAAAGCACGATCATAGAAA
The DNA here is from genome assembly GCA_022606425.2 of Lepidostoma basale. Lineage (NCBI taxonomy): Eukaryota > Metazoa > Arthropoda > Insecta > Trichoptera > Lepidostomatidae > Lepidostoma > Lepidostoma basale. Next base: position 1,448,834 of record JAHDVF020001106.1, on the reverse strand, counting down.
CATGCTTTATTGGCTTCTACTTGGCACATCTACCTGGCACATCTACTTCATATCTCTGCCCGTTTAAAAGCGGCAGACATTATAAATTTTAATTAATTGTTACGAGTATAAAGTGGTTTCGGATTTTTTGTTAGATGCATGATTATGTCTTATACTAGTGCGTCTTTGGGGTAATTGATTTTACAAAACAGCGCACTTAAAAAGTTAATCATCATAAATTATAATAATAATAACTCAAAATTTAGAGTTACCAAGTTTTAGTATTGAGCCCTAAATATTTTAGTATTGAGCGACTAAAGTTACTTCTACCAAATACTTAGGGATACATTTAGACGATCATCTTAGATGGACAGACCAAATTGAAGCTGTCTCCAAGAGAATTAGAAGCCTTATTTACACTTTTAAAAATATTAGAAATATATTACCGTTAACCACACTTAAAACAGTATATTATGCTTTCGTCCAATCCATCCTAAACTACGGTTTAATAGGATGGGGAGGAACTACAATAACTACACTAAACCCAGTCATTGTAGCCCAAAAGACAATAATTAGAGTCATTAACAAAAAACCATATCGATTCCCCTCAGACCAACTTTACGATGAATTTCAAGTACCGGACATAATACAACTATATATAAGAAATTTAGTCGTGCACTACCACAAGGACACCGACAGACACTTAAAAGCACAACAAACGTACAACACACGCAACAAACATAACCATTTTGTACCAAAAACTAAAACTTCTTATGCGCAAAGACATTTCTACTATCTTGGACCCAAACTCTATAACATAATTAACAAAACTATAAACGACCCACAAAAAATGACAATGCACAATTACAAAAAACATGTAACTATGGAGACATTAAAAAAAGGACGGCTTGAATGTAGTTTAATTTTTAAAAATAAGTAAATAGTTTAAATAGTGTTATATAAGACAATATAGTGTTTAAATAGTGTTATATAATATATAAGTCAATTAATTTTAAGTTATACACTTTAGGATATGTGTTGCTTCCCTTAACTGTTCCCTGAATTTGTAAATTATATTATATATTGAAATTATATAGAGTACTAGGAATGCCTCCCTAGAACGGGTTACCCCAGTTGGGAGGTATTAAAACCATGTACTTGGTAAATGTTCAATAAATAAATAAATAAATTGCTTACATTTTGTTATCTTCCTTCCGCCATTTGCGATTATACGTAAACGATGGCAACCGCAGATAAGGCGCTCTACCCTCTTGAAGTACACGTGTCGCAGTGCACCCTTAGCCTCATTCGGTAGCCCCTAAATCTGTCAAACGCTCCCTTAAGACCAGTTTACAAAGACATTACAAGTTCATTGCACGTACACCTTATAGCTAAAAACGGCTCTCAAACATTCACCATTTCAAATATTTTTAACATCAAATCAAATCAGAACTTCTTTTTATTTGTATAACTTTGCGTTTCGGGTTCATTAAACAATGTTTTTTTAACTTTGTATACAACACGAACTGAATTAAAAAAATAAAATTAAAACGTTAAATCTGTGTCCGAAACATATTCAAATCAGATCCGTTTATTATGTCTACATATATTACAAACAATATTTATGCTTAAGACATCTATTGCGTACAGGTAAAATAATGTATATAATACAGGAACGCATGAGGAAGACAAGATACTGTCTAAAGTCAAGAGTATTTGTCTTCAGAACGTACTTTCATTTATATGAAAGATGTCGAAGACTTTTAGGGGGTCTTCCACGAGGACGAAGCCCGTGAGAATGATTATGTAGTGCAATATAGGAGAGTCTGGTGATGTCCATTCTTTGAACAATACGTACCAGTCCCTCCTTCGCTGACTACTCCATCTTTTAATATCCTCTCATTCTGGTGTTCCTCGCGCGATTTTTCAGTATCTAGGCTGCTATCATCTTCAGTGACTTCTTCTCGGAAGTCCTCAAAACATGAATGTCTAGGAGAAACTAGCTGAAATGCTGAAAGAACTAAACGATGTATCCAAATCTGTTGGTTTGAATATGAACCTGGCAAAAACCAAGGTGATGGGCACGGAAAGGCTTGAAATCAACGTGGACGGCAACAGAATTGAGAATGTCCAAGAATATACATACATGGGACACAATATTCGATTGGACCAAGAAAACCAAACCGCAGAGCTAAAAAGAAGAATCGGACTAAGCTGGGCAGCTTTCGGAAACATGAGTTACATCCTTAAAAATCGGAATATACCGATCAACCTGAAACGAAAAGTCTATGAAGCCTGCGTTCTGCCAGTTGGTACTTATGGTCTTGAAACTGTTACACTGTCCAAACAAAGTGTCGAGAAACTACGAGTGACCCAAAGAGCCATGGAAAGAGCCGTGTTAGGAATAAGCCTAAGAGACAGAGTCAGAAACGATACGGTGAGAGAAAAAACAAAGGTCACTGACATCATCCACCGAGTGGCGACTCTAAAATGGCAATGGGCAGGTCACCTAGCCAGAAGCTCGGATGGAAAGTGGACAAGCTGCTGACTTGGAGACCATGGACGGCGAAGAGAAGTGCAGGGCGACCGCAACTACGGTGGAATGATGATCTGAACAGACACGTCGGTATAACCTGGATGCAGTCTGCACAGGACAGAGTGACATGGAAGCGAATGGAAGAGGCCTTTGTCCAGTAGTGTACTGGAATAGGCTGAGGAAGAAGAATAAGAGAAGAAAACTGTCTAGCCTTGCATCATTTCCATATAAACCGTTAAAGGGTTCATTTGGTACTCCGAGATCGCACGCAGCCATTTACTGTTTAATCCACGTATAACGAATCCTGTATCATTGATCATGTCTGCACAGCGTTAAAACTCTGTGAATAAACCGTGTTTTAATAACAGTTTGACTTCTCCTGATCTAGAACACGTGTGGTAAACAACTTGCAGTTTATTTACCAAACCTATTGACGTATATACCTACTCGTACGTGTAAACATCGACTGTTGTTTACCCCATGACTAGCATCCAAGTCTAACGAAACAGGGTAATTAAGCAAAAAGATGTATCAAAAATTAGTCAGAGAGCATGGTGTTCAGAAAATTAAAACCATTTCTAAATTAACAATATTATATTTGAAGTGTCACAATGGTGTTCTTCTACCGACCCTTATGTATAGAAGCGAAGCATGGAACGGAACCAATTCTCTACATCTTCGAAGAGATGGACATCTAATAACCCATTTCTTTAGATTAATTAGGGGATACTTCGAGAACTTCGAGGTAAAAAATTATATGTTAACGATGTAAATGGAACCAGAAATAGAGGAAGACAGAGAAAAACATGGCACGATCAAATAAATCAAACATTGAATGTCGGCCATGTGAGGAGTCAGAGAAATCGACGCGCGTGCATGACACGATGTATGAATGTTGAGGAAGCGAGAGAAATATGTCAGGAAAGAAAAGTGTGGCAGTCCATTCTTTCTGCCTATCCCTCCGGGGAGACGGCATGATGGTTAGTTAGTTAGTTTTTTATTTGAAGTGATGGGGCAAATAAACAAGGCTGCGGTCATTCCAGGATGCTTGAATAATTCAATTTGGAAAAACCCTGACATGAAGATCAGCAGCAAAGTGAGAATCTATGAGACTTGTGTGCGACCTAGCATGACATATGGGATCGAGTGCAGGGCGGACACCACAATCACAAAAAATGACTGCCTAGCCCTTCAGGACACGGCGTGATGGTTAATTAGTTAGTAAGTTAGTTTTTAAAATAAAAAAATACACATAAGGAAGAAATTTAACATTAAAAATCCTTTAAAATCTACCCGACGCACCCTGTACATTTGTTACGGAATTTGTGAAATTTTTGGACACACGAAAAAAAGGACCAAACAAGTTTTGAAGACTTCCGAGATGGAGACACTGAGGACGATTGCAGGCAAGACCCTGAGAGATCGCGTGAGGAACACCAGAATAAGAGAGATAGGTATGTGAGGTTGAAGATATTACAAAATGAAGCAGTTAGCGAAAAAATGACTGGTACGGTCATGTTCAAAGAATGGACACCACCAGACTTCCCTATATAGCATTACATAATCGGCCTCTTGGGACTCGTTCTTGTGGAAGACCTCCTAAAAGAGTGAAGAACAACTGCGAGTCTACCTCACAGGAGGAGCAACACTCTGGAGAACAGACCACATAGGTCTACAACAAGGAAGAAGTTGAAAATAATGAATTAAGACAGGAGCTAGAAATAGAGGAATGCCGAGGAAAACGTGGCACGATCAAATCAATCGAATATTAAATTTTGGTCACGTAGGGAGTCGAAAAGAACGACGTGCGTGCATGACACGATTTATGGATGTTGAGGAATCGAGAGAAGTATGCCAGGTAAGAACAGTGTGGTGGTCCATTATTTCTGCCTATCCCTTCGGAACGGCGTAATATTTAGTTACCTAGTTTAGAAGAACAAGTTTTTATTTGGGTAATCGCAGTCACCCAGTAGATGGCGGCAGGTATTTAAAGTTTAAAAATAGTTCTAATTCCGAAAAAACGTTACACATGGTAAAGAAAAAACTTGTATAGATGTTTTAACGACTTTTCATCCGGTTTTCATGTTCCTTCATCTCACCATCACATCGTGTCCGGTGAGCAGCAAGAAGAAGAAGAAAGGTTGGTTAAGTTCTGTGCACAAATTAATAATTAATAATAACCTTCGTAGCCGAGTGGTAAGTGCATTGACTGCCATCCCGAAGATTCCGGGTTCGATTCCCAGCGAGGGCAGTGTAATTGTCACATTGTCTTTGGTCTGGTGTAGAATTCACGTGACAGTAAAATGGCGATAGATTAGCCACCTATCACATTTCACGAGAATCAATATGATAGCTATAATACCCTTTACATCGATTTGGCTAATGCTGTCATGGTGTAAAGAGCGATTCAATAAAATAATAATAATAATATTTTTCCCGGAGATAACGCATAGGTAGAAAAGTATTTTTATGTGACGAATATTAAAATGACAAATATTAAAATGACGAATGTTAAAGGACGTATATAAAGGGACGAATTTAAAAAAATCGAATTTAAAGGACGAATATACAACACTAATATTTAAAAAAAAAGATATAGACATGTTTCGGACAAACAGTCCTTCTTCAGTAAAGATACAGAGTTGTATATACAAAGTGTATAAAAAAGAAAAATAGAAATAAACCATCATAACAACACAAAGTATGGCGTATATAGATGAAATTTATTTGTTTAGTTTTTATTATATTTCCGATCCGTATCCTCCGAAACATGTCGTGTTTTTAATATTTTGGGAATTAAACAAAGTTATCTTCAATTTCCTAAGTATATTACTATGGAATTCCACAGTGTTAATGCCTTAGCGTTCAATAAGTTATTTAATTAAAACACTGTTCTGTTAATTTCATTTGTTCCAATGACAATTTGAATAAATTCTTCAATCAAATTTTCAAGTTTTTGCTGGTGTTGGATTGTGATAAGTGCCTAATTAAAATGAAAAAAGTGGAATAAAAAATTAAATAAACACAAATTAATGTCCGGATCGTCCAGCTGACGACAAGTGCACCATCTAAAAGAACATTATGTGTTAAATTATTTTTATGTGTTATTTTATTTTATATCATTGTATTTTGTATAATTTGTTTTAGATTTATTATGTAGACGTTGAATGATTGAAGTGTGCGCGGGAGATGCCTATTGGTGGCGATGAGGTTCGCAACCCATCACACCGCGTCTCTCGCGTTGGCGAAAAGAGAAGAATGGAGTGCAGCATCGATTAAAGTGTTGCAGTTCATTCTTTCTGTCTACCCTTTCGGGGAAACGGCGTGATGGTTAGTTAGTTAGTTAGTTAGTTATTTTCTCTGTTCTGTTATATAATATCACAATTGATTTAATTTCTTATGAAATTGTCGCGACAGCTGTTTCGCTAACCAATGTTAGCATCATCAGGTGTTACAATCAACTCACAGCGAAACAGCTGTCGTGACAATTTAAACAGAAATTAAATAATTTGTGATATTATATAACAGTGTTTTAATTAAATAGTTAATCATGTTGAAATATCAAAGTTTTTCCGCCAAAACAATGAGTTATCTAAAGGCTGTTCTTTGAAGTGGAGTCAACATTTTTTTGAGTGATTGAAATTCTAACCTGTTTTTATTTTATTTTAATCAACGATAAATCGATGTGGTATGAATATTGAGGATGTTAGAGAAATTGGTAAGTATTTCAGGAAAGAACAATGTAGCAGCCTTTTATTTCTGCTTAATTCTATGGGAAACGGTGTGATGGTTAATTAGTTAGTTCTAGCTATATTTTATGAGGTCACTTTTCTGAGCAGAACTTCTAGTCTCGACAGATACTAATACACTTTTGACCGACGTAAACACGTTAAAACCATAAATTAAAAACAAAAGTCGGCCATATTAGAAATCAGAACATACTACGTGCATGAGTACGTGCATTAATTATATGCTGTGTGAATGTTACAAACCACGAGTAAGCCAGAAAATAAAAGTGCCATCCCTTATGCCTACCCTTCAAAAGAAATTACATTATTTTGAGTAAATGTATGTATAAACTAGTATATTTTTATAAATGATAAAATTTTATACATGATCGTCCTGACATCTGTGGACTATTTTAGGTAACCGCATCACGATCCAAGCATAATGTACAGTTTTAAAATAAAATATTAAATTTCTAATTATAATACACTACGTTGATAAATACTTGATATTATTTATATATGGCAATCATATTTTTGATAACATACCCAATAAAAACATTGCGCTTTTAAAACGCCATATTGCATATTTTAATCTCGATTTTGATAGCGCCATCTTTATTTTTATTTAATAAACATCACACAATCGACTTCAATAAAATCCTCCAATTATTTATCCTAAAATTATTCATTTTACCGCATCTTGTATGTACTAAATTGTACTATAGTCAAGTTCACCATACGGTGACGTAAATCGCATTTCAGAGATTCAACACAACTTAATAAAAGTGTGCATATCATTTGTGCTGCAAGATCATTTTTATGATACTTATAAGACAGATTTTTTATAAATTGCCATATTTTACACGCACTTGAGAGCGCATATAGAATTTAAAGAAAATGTCTCCTCACATTTTGACAGTTGTCCGTGTGTAGTTAGCATAAATGGACGTTCGGGCTGTCGTTGCGATAATATTTTTATTATATGAAATGTCGCAATTTCACCGGAATTAGCAGCCTCGGGGCTGTTGTAACATGCCGCATATCATGTCGACATTATTGACAAAACCTTAAAACCAGTTGTTCGTGTAATCCTAAGTGAAATGAGCCAAATCTCTAGATATCGAATCGATGATTTCGAATTTTCCGTGATATAAAAATGTGTTTTAATGTATAACCGGAGGATCAAATATCATGCTTCATGAGTCATCTCGACATTTGGTGCATTTGTAAGTATTAATTCGCTTTGTTTATATGATTTTTGTAAGGTTTTCCTTACGCTTCCTTTATTTATTAGCGTGTGCAAAAATATCATTAATGTATGCAAATGTTATGTACTCTGCGTGATAGAAGAATGCAACGTATTTGACAATATTTTGTTTATATTTAGAACATTTCACTTAAAAAAACATGTATTATAATTTTATCACTGCTTCAATGAATAGGTTCACATTTTTAGTATGACACAATATTATTATTATTAACTCATGCTATTAAGGGGTTGTTCAACTTAAAGATGAGTAAGCATTAATGAAACTAATTTTAAAATTCGAATATTTTTCTGGAACTGAATTTGAATAATATTCCCTTTTTAAATACTTCACTTTATTCTTGCTACAGAAGTAGAGAACTACAGGACTCTTACCCTCTCACCCGGAGGATATTGCTCCCTACATGTTGGATTTCTTTCATGCATGTTGAGGATAGATATTGTTGGATGGTGAGTGGAAGGTTTCTTGGAGGATGTTGTGGGTTGGGTCCAACATTTGGACAACTACAGGACTTTTAACAGTGGAATTTTTACTCCTGTGGGATCATATTCCAGAAGTAGAACTTCTTGATAGCCTTTTTTCGATTATGGTGCAGTTACCTATTTCTTAAACTAATTCTTGGTTCTTGTAACTGAAGGATGAACAACATTTTAGTGTCATGAAGTTGGCAAAAAAAACATTGTTTTCTAAACTATTGAAAAGTGCAATCGTCTTTAAATTATGAATTATTTCATAAGGAAAAGGAAATCTCATCTCAAGACAACAAAAAACGATAATAATTAACTTTTATAATAGCAACAACAACAACAAACCATCACGCCTTTTCCCCAAAGGGGAAGGAAGAGAGAATGGACTGCGAAACTACTCAATCCTGTCTTTAGCTTCCTCCACATTCATACAGTGAGTCATACACGCACGTCGATTCTTCCAACTTCTAACATGGCCTCTGTTTAAATTTGTTTATTGTTTCTTGAACAATGATGTAAAACTCCATATAATTTTTTTGATATTTGATAATGCCTTAGAAGGGCGAAACATGTCATTCCCATAAAATATAATAAAACTTCTAGAAAACTGATGGTTTCATTCGTATTAATTATTATATCATGTTTTAGATAAACATAAGGCGCTGTGGAATTCCATAATGATGAATTTTTTATGAATTAAAACACTATTTTTTCCACTTTTGAGTTTATTTTTCTCGACACACCTTCATCATCAGAAGAACGTATAAAGTTTATAACGTTCTCCTGATAATGAAATATAAGCCTTCAAAACATGTCGAAAAAAAGTGAAAAATCAGTGTTTTAATTCATAAAAATTTTTCAATTGTATTGTGTATTAATGTATAATAAAAATATTTATCACAATAGGCCATGGAAAGATCCATGCTAGGTATCTCACATAGAGACCATATTACCAACGTGGAAATTAGAAGACGAACCAGGGTCTTCGATATAAGGGTATGGATTGCGAAAATGAAGTGGCAATGGGTTGGAATCTATGTTGAGAGGATGATGGAAAATGGAGCCAGAGAGTTACCGAGTGGAGGCCAAGGTTGGGTCGGAGAAGTGTTGGAAGATAGCCTACCAACGTGCCAATAGTTTATGATTATACCAAGAATGAATCACGTAATCTAATCGCGGTGGTAAAGTGTTTTATTCAACTGTTTAATTATAGACTTTATGTATTTATGTCATTTAATATGGGGGCTTCTGACGCAGATGTCAAAAGCCAATTAATGATAGAATAGGCGAACAATAATCGTTATGAACTTAGTATATATGAGGAAGATTTAGACACATGTCATGAATGGCAAAGAATGTGAATGTAGCACGAAATCAAGGAAATCCCAAATCAAGATATTAACCCATTCATCGCCACATGTTTGTAGAAACAGCGCGCCGGTACGCCACGTATTTTCTCCCAAACTATTGAAAAATATCGATCCATTTTGGTTTGTTAATATTTTAAAATATTCATAAATGTCGTTGTGAGAAAATCGGAATTAATTTTGAAATACATCTTTCAAATATTGCGAAGCGCGCACAGCTGCGCTTATGGCGATCGTCTACGTAAAGCGCACATGTGTGCTTACGGCGATCGTCAGGTTAAAAATTAACTAACCATCACGCCATCTCCCAAAGGGGTAGGAAGAAAGAATGGACCGGTACACTGTTCCTTCTTGACACACTTCTCTTGCTTCCTCAACAATCATACATCAAGTCATGCACGCACGTCGATTTCTACGATTCCTTACGTGGCGGACATTCAATATTTAATTTATTTGATCATACCTCATATTCCTCGGTCTCCCTCTATTTCTGTGGTAAGTCTGTGTATGATAATATCAAATGAAAATATAATAAATGAATGCGGTGCGAATGAAAGTGTTATGAACAAAATAATGAAAGGAACATTAAGATGCTTTGGACAAATGGAAAGAATGAATGAAGAAAGAAGGAAGGAAGTAGAGGAAGGCCAAAGAAGCCATGGCATGACCAAATTAATCAATTACTGAATGGCAGCCATGTTCGAAGTAGGAACAATCGATGAGCGTGCATGTCACGATGTGTGAATGTTAAAGAGGCGCGAGAATTATGCCAGGATAGAACAATGTGGCTATCCATCCTCTCTGCCTACCCCTCCGGAGAAACGGCATGATGGTTAGTTAGTTTGTTTAGAAAAGGGAAACGTTTCATTCCCATAAAATATAATAAAACTCCAAGAAAACACATGATTTCATTTGTATTAATAAATTATTTGATAACCCTTCGGCAATCTTGGTATTTATGTTTTCGGTAATCCCCGAATGCTTATGCCATTCTGTAAAAGACATTTTTGTAAGGATTAATTGTATCTCAATAGAGACGAAGATGTAAATTGTTTTCTGGGAACAGAATATGGTGGTCGAGGCGCTTACAGGACTTATTACCTGTCATTGGTTGGGTTAAGCGATCGCTTTATGTTAACAACATTCCCCATTCTGCCCTTCTTACGACCACCACGTCTGACAAATTTTTGGAAGATATATATATGCTTCAATGTTGAGGAACACTTCGCATTTATTAGTTTAATCTACACTAGCGCCATCCATCAAGATTCGGTGTAAGCATTAAGCAGAAAATCTTTATTAATGCACTGTGAAAGGCTTTCCAATTATCATACAGTGCTAGACTACGCCTGGAGATGTCTCTTCAATTTTGTATGCTTTTAACTTGGACCAGTTTTTATACAACATTTTGAATGTATACAAATACTTGTAGGCAAATACTGGATTTTACCCATTGCGGGTAAATTATTTTTTTATAACTCAAGAGAGACGAAGATGTAAATTGTTTTCTGGGAACAGAATATGGTGGTCGAGGCGTTTATAGGACTTATGACCTGTCATTGGTTGGGTTAAGCGACATTTTTGTATTGTGTGTTTAAAGGGTTAATTGATTATTTCCTAACGAACACAACCTTACCAAGAACGTCCTTGTTAGTGTTTTGGTTGTGCGAACAGAATTAGTTACACTTTGGATGGAGAGCTCATGGTTACAAAACCATCATAGCATAGGAAGCATTGGTCCGTAAACATTATTGAAGAGAAATAATTCAATATCTATTTTTGTTTCATTTCATTTTCATTTTCATTTATTTTGATAATAATCACAAACATTACAGACATACATATTCCAAATCGTTTGCAATTACATTATAAACAGAGAAGCATTAAAAAAATAAAAATTAAGCTTAAGACTAAGAAACAATCATAACATTGATATTGCATCCCTGAGGCAACTCACACTATCACGAAATATGTCGACCTCCGAGGCGATCCGATTAAGCAATAAGATTGCCCTACCCACAGGCATAACCATTGGCAGGTTGGTTCTGCAGCGTGGCAAATAAAACAATCTGTGCTGTCTTTGACGAAGATAATTATCAGGGACAAATAGACCTACATCACTCAGGACATCCGAGTTCTGTATACGGCCGCCAATCAGCTGAAAGAAGTGAACTCCCAAGTGAATGTTCCTCCTTCTCTCCAATGATTGGTAGCTTAGCATATATAGCTTTGTATACATAATACTATTAGAGTTAGCTGGTCTGTGTGAAGATATGCAATCCCAAGTCAACAAGCCACAATCTTCTTCTTAACTAACTAACTAACCATCACACCGTCTCTCCGGAGGGGTAGGCAGAAAGAATGGACAGTCAATAAGATGGTTTGGATATTTGGAACGAATGGATGATTGAAGACCTTAAGACTATGTGTGGTAGAACGATATACGACAGAATCTCAAATGCTGATATAAGAAAGGAATCTAGAGCGGAAGAAGGTATTATGAACAAAATTATGAAAGGATCGCTGAGATGGTTCGGACATATGGAACGCATGGATGGAGAAAAAATGGTTCAGAAAGTATACGTTAATGATGTAAATGGAGTACGGAGTTGAGGCAGACCGAGGAAAACATGGCATGCCCAAATTAATCAAATTTTAAAGGTTGGTCATGTTAGAAGTCTGAGGAATCGACGTGCGCGTATGACTCGTATGAATGTGGAGGAAGCTAGAAAGATTTGTCAGGATAGAGTAGTGTGGCGGTCCATTCTCTCTGCCTACCCCTGCGGAGAAACGGCGTGATGGTTTGTTGTTGTTGTTGGATGATTGAAGAACGGTTTAAAAGATATATACAAGTAGTAATTGTCCTTATGTATGGAAGCGAAGCATAGAACTGGCAAAAGAAGGATGAAAGTAGAATAAATGCAGTAGAAATGAGATCTCTTAGACGAATGTGTGGATACTCTGTGTATGATAGAGTGTCGAATGAAAATATAAGAAGTGAATGCGGTGCGAATGATGGTGTCATGAACAAAATAATGAAAGGATCATTAAGATGGTTTGGACATATGGAATGAATGAATGAAGAAAGAATGGTAAAAAAATTATATGTTAATGATGTAAATGGAACCAGAAATAGAGGAAGACCGAGGAAAACATGGCACGATCAAATAAATCAAATATTGAATGTCCGCCATGTGAGGAGTCAGAGAAATCGACGCGAGTGCATGACACGATGTATGAATGTTGAAGAAGCGAGAGAAATATGTCAGGAAAGAAAAGTGTGGCAGTCCATTCTTTCTGCCTACCCCTTCGGGGAGACAGCGTGATGGTTAGTTAGTTAGTTACAAGTAGTGAATGCAAATTGAAGTCGAGGAAGGCCAAATAAGACATGGCATGACCAAATCAATCAATTACTGATAGACGTGTTTGAAGTAGGAACAATAGACGAGCGTGCATATCACGGTGTGTGAATGTAGAAGACCCGCGAGAGTTGTGTCAGGATATAACAGTGTGGCGATCCATCCTCTCTGCCTGCCCTTCCAGGGGAATGGCATGATGGCTAGTTAGTTAGTTATACGAAAATGTGGCAGTTTATTCTTTGGTATATCCAAATGCAGAAATTGCGTGGTGGCTACTTTTGAAAGAAAAAATTAATTAAAATTGTTTTGTTTCTCAAGAAAAAGTATTACGCAGTTTTTCATTATGCAACGCGTCTTCTCGCTTTCTTTTCGATCCCTTTCGTTTTCAATGTGTGCTCTGGACAACACAATGTCGTTAACATTTCAAGGTGTTTTAGCGT